>CM053987.1:10818411-12164244 GCA_028641955.1 Protonibea diacanthus | reverse complement strand
GCTTTAGATAAAACTACTACAACTGTCCTCAGAGTGATGTACTGACTTTTGTTTTTTCTCGGATTTTCTCCTGGGAGTTCATGCTTTGAGGTTGACTACTGACAAGAGAGAGGATGACATCTTCTTGGATTTATATCTATATATCTATATTATATCTATATCTTATATCTAAAAATAAAATACTACTATTTCCATGTTGCTATTGATTTTGTTTTCAAAGACCATAAACTAATCACTGTAAATTAATGTACTAATAATTATACTAAAAATTACAGGTAGAGGATTGACATTCTGGTTTTTGAGTGCAGCTCTACTCGCTTTTCTTCACGACCTGCAGAGATCCACTGACATCATTGTTAAATTGTTAAAGGCCCAAAATACTAAGATGTCTGGGTGGGATCCAGTGTGTTAAATCTGTTCCACAGACAGCTTTACAACAGACAAACCATTGTGTGGCTGTGGAGACTGTGGAGGCTTTTCCTGCAGCATCATCATAAACCCTGCAGAGGCGCCATCCAGGTACAAGTAATTACTCTTTGTTAAAGATGAGAAGAGGATCAGGCTCTCGGCTCCACTGCAGTTTTTATGAGCTGCGAAGATCACCTCTTTAGTGACTCTTTCGGTTTTAAACTAACCTTGTACACATCAAAAATAGAAGATTAATGGATGGGCAGAGGGAGGACTGACTTCAACAGGCTGCTTAGCAGACAGTCATCCTGCCTGCATATGATCAGATCTCAGCTCACTGCTTGTGTGCTGGTGTGAAATGTCCCCGTCCCCCCACCACGCGGCTAACAATGAAAATCCGGGCTGGAAGTTAGTAATTTAGATGAGTTGCCCAGTGTGGAATGATACTGGTGCATTTGGGCGTGGGCCACATCACCTGAGGTGTCTTCATTAGGTTAAAGATGATGCTAATTGAATGGGATAGATTCATTTTGCACTTTGTTAATTTCTTCAAATCACCCTAAACAAAAGTCATCAGGACCCGTGATGCAGAGGGTGCTTTAGATTGAAATCAAGCTATCGTAATTCTGGTCGAAGGAAAGCAATTACTTCCGGATGACCCTAAATCTGCAACTACTTTGATGTCACTTTCTTATTAGAGCGTTACAATTCAGGAACGCAAACTGTAGTGGTGTAATATTTTGATTTTTAAGGCGCCACTCTTCTCGCTATCGCTTCCCGCTTTCGATGAGCTGAAACTGTAAAAGAGATCGAGGATGGCTGTGCCACTCCCGACACCCCCGCCCAATCCAGCCTCATTAATTACGAATTAGTTCACCCTCCTACCACACAGAAATATCATTGATATCATCACATTAAAGACCCATTAGACATAAATCAGTGCTCAATTTATGATGTGTGGCTTCTTTATAAAAAGGAATTATGGGTAAAAGTGTGTGATTGGCAAGGTGAGGGTGGGTTTGTGCTGGTGGATCGAGGCCAACAGAAACATCAGCAGGTTGTTACAGAATATGAAAAGTTGGGAAAAAGCTGACACAAAATGACAGATAAGTGGAACCAGAGGCCGCTACAACCGCAGGTGTGACTAAAAACACTAACAATGTAAACGGTAAGTGCATCTCCATCTCTGCATTTTCAATTCTGATGCCGGATATCTCAAAGTATCTCTCACGCTATTGAGATGGAAGCGTTTGTGTATCGACAAAAACAAAATCCGACAAAGTGCGTTAGGAGCAGATTTAGCTAAATAAATGAAGACATACATGAAGCATGTGAGGAGAGATCTAAACATCCGATCTGTGTGGAGTACAAGAGATCGCACCACTCCTCACTATCAAATGAAACAAACATAACTGCCATATTCCCCATCATGTTTTCCCACATCGCTTTTGTTTGTTTGAGCTTTGACTGATCGACACGCCACCTCTTTTTCTGCAGCTGCATTTAATGGCACCCGACTTGAGAATTATTGCCACCAACTGTTCATATCTGCAAGGGAAACTTGCATTTATTCACATTTTCTTGCTAATTTTCTGGAAATTTGTTCACAACTTATTATTTATATTGACGGGTCAAAATGTCTTCAGAAAAAGTCTATACTGACAAACTGAAAAACAACACAAAAAATGTGATGATAAATGGTTGCTTTCAATTAACATTTTTAAATGTGCACTACCTGTTGTTTGATTTCTTTCTTTAATGAAACTTATTATTTATAAAATTATTTATAAAAGTTATTTGGCAACGAAAGTGATTGTACATTTTAGCAAGACGCATAAACGCTAAGAAGTCAAAAGCCGTACAAAGAAGCATGTTGGACACACTTACAATCACTCACATGCGCCAAGACACACACACGCATAACAGGCTTTGTCATACAACACAGGAGATCAATACTGGGATTAGGGGACTTAGAGATTTGTTAGCTGATTAGAAAGGTCAATTACTAATTTGTACTAAGTTAATCAGCATCTTGTTACGACTGCCATCCATACTAAATGACACCTTATGGATTATGTGGGCCATCTCGCTTTGCCCTGCTGATTTGTTGCTATCTAATTATCATTTAGCCTCGAACTGGTCTGAGATTCCACCACACAGTGTACCAGTAGTTTAGTGAGCATGGCCACATCGCACTGGGATAGTTTTAACTATGTTATATACCCTATAATGTTTGACTGTAGGCCTTTTTTCATCCAACCAATTTGAAATTACTTTAATTATAAATAGACAGCGTATAAACAAACAGAGCTTAGCGAGGTTATCATCAGAAGGGCTGAGACCGTATGGACCTGGAAAAGGCCTCTGATTGTAGAGTTAGGCCTGGATTACTGCTACAAGTATATTTCAACAACAAGATTAACTTATATCTGCAAACAGCTAAATAAGTGTTGAGGCTATTTAAAATGTTGCCCCTTTTTCCAAAATTAAAAAGGACTAAAACCATCCAACCGAAACGTTTCAGCGATTCTGTGTCCTACATCAAGAAATCATTTTCATTTGGAGAATCCCAGGTGTAATTAAATGTAAATGTGGAGGAAACGCTGTGGTGTAACATCTACTTTCCCTCGCGACGGTGAGTGATCTGGGTGTCATTGTCACAGCCCACTCCCCAGCCCCACCACCACTCTCCTGTGTATAAAATGAGAGTAATCACTGCCTCTCTGCAACCCCCCTCCACTCTCCCTCCTCCACGTCTGCTCCTTTTGATGGCACGCTCCGGTGAGCCGCTGACCCTCTGTTAGCTCAAAGACAGATGACCACTCAGCTAATTGGTGTCCTGGACCCCGCCCAGACTGCCCCAATTCACTTTCATTAAGAGCAAGAGGACTTATCTGACCACTGCCCATCTCAGAGCGCCACCAGCTATTACAGCCTGTAAGCTTTATTTAATGGATTTAACATCCCTTCACCGCCCCTCCTCCCCGGGGACAAGGGAGACACAGAGGAGATGAAACACACAAACACACAAAGAAACACTTGGAGGTGCACACATTCCCCCCCCCCCCACCACCACCACCACCACCACCAACACCACTCCCCACCTCAGCAGCCCCCGTCTTGCAACACATACACATGACGCTCATGTTTGTGTTCAAAATTCAATTACCCACTTATTGATACTTCACAGGGATATTTAAGATGCAGACACGAGCTGTGATTTCCCAGGGGAGCCACTGGTTCCTCTTTATGTCCCAACCGAGAGGGCCCCCCCCTCCTCCTCTCCTGCTCCTCCTCCTCCAATGTATTTTCGCCTGGCTGACACACACACACACACACGCACACACACCAAAACAAACACATCTGCACCTCCCAACCCCTGCCCCAGCCTCTGCCTGTTCAAGAGGTGTCCTTATTAATAGGCAATCAGTCAAAAATCATTCATTAAAAAGCCTAAAAGGTTTTACACCCGCACTATGATTAGCTGGGAAAGAAAATCCAATGAATTCCTAATGCCTTTATGGAAATGAGGTGTCATTTCCGATCTGCTCAGGGAGGCGGCAGGCAGGCAGAACTGTGGAGCAGTGTGCGTGTGTGTGTGTGTGCGTTAAGCTCCGTCTGCTTCTGCTTTCACGCAGCTCCGACACTGATCCTGCTTAAGATATGGACAGGCTCCATCAGATACAGCTGCAACCTGCTACACCGAGGAGGGAGACGCTCGCGTTATCCTGTTGCAAAACGTGTGTGGCGCTGCTAAAGGTTTTCCAACAATGGACCATCACTATAGCAACAGCACTATTATAAAATAGCACTCAGACGATTAAAAAGATGAGAGCCAATTTGAGCACACTAACCACATGAGGCTAAAGGTTGCTGAATAGTAAGGGGATAGAAACTGTGAGCCTTGTTTCACTTTCCTTACAGCCTCCAAAGAGACGCGCCACAGTGCTGCCATTCATCGTGAATATGAACCCACGGAGAGACAGGTAGAGAGGTGAAAAAGACGAGCACGGAGTAGTAGTAGAGGTGAGGAGGAGGAAGAGGAGGAAGGTGGAGTGGGGAGGCATCCCCTGTTCCTCATTCAGCGGCTGTCAGCTCAGGCACTTCATAACCACCCGCCCCACGGTCAGCCCGAAGCCTGATGGATTGATGGAGGCACATTAGCACCAGTGGGGCCCAGTGAATGCAATCATATTCAGCAGCGGCATGCTTCTAATAGGCCGGAGATTGATCCTAAGGGTGAGGAGGAGGAGGAGGAGGTGGTGGTGGTGAATGCGGGGCCCATTAGGAGCTGTCAGTGCAGGGCGACCTTGAGTCTCACCTTCACACCGGCAGACGCAACCGGGGTCAAGCTGGGTCTATGCCGGGTGGCGTCACGGCAGAAGACAGTGCTACGTGAGAGACAACAGGTGGTCCTACACCCAGAGTACAGAGTGTCACTGTTTTTAGGTAGATATCAAGTTTTTGATCAGAGGAATGTGGCGATATCACATGTTCGTTTCCTTACAGGTTGATTTTTCTTTTATATCTGGGTGAAAAGAACACGTTAGTCCAGACAAGATACCACTCAAGTTAGCAAAATCTAGTTTTTGAAAAGGCTGTTATCAACTCATGAAGCACCAAGAAATAGGAATTTTTAATGCTGGGGTATATCGTGTTTAGCCGTGGTTTAACAACCTTTATTAAAGAGACAGTTTACCCCCAAATCACCTTTCACCTGTGATACTATTTGTACATCTGCACTGTTCTGGTGTGAGTTACCAAGCTTTGGATACCTGCCTTACAATATAACAGAACTGGATGTCACTCGGCTTGGGGTGCTCAAAGCCACAAAGAAAAACACCTTTTAAAAACATCTATCTAGAAATCACGACCCGGTTATCTAAGATAATTATTTAGGCGCACAGACCTCGTTGTGAGCAATTTCACAAACTACTTTCTTTCTTGTCTTCTTGTAGTACGAGTCTGACCGATTTTTTGGTAGGCTGAGTTTATCCGGCAATACTGGCCTATCGCAGATGTCGGTTTTGGTGTCTATGTTGAGTGATAAGCGCCGATATGAAAACTCTATTAAAGACACTGTTCACTTAAATTTCAGACTTCAATCAGGAGGACCACAGACACAAAATTCAGTACTGACAAGTGAAATTTTAGGAACTGGCCCAGGGATTATGTGTAATACCACCTAAAAACAGCACCCTGGAAATATAATCACATTAGTATTACTCAGCACTGCAGGCACCGTAGTTAGCTTGTCAGTCCATGTTTTTGTAATTGGTGAAAAAAATTAACGTCTACAGTAGAAACCTTTCCTAATTAACAGCAGACCTGTAAGTCTTAAATGGTATTCAGTAGCCTTGAGCCCACAAGTGTGATAGAGCACCATCACCAACTCCAGCAGTTTGGTGCTCAGTAGCTAAGGCCCTCCAGTGCATCCCAAAGGAACACTCAGCTTTCAATTACCTCCAATAACAGCACTTATCAGAGTCCTCAGCTTTCCCCAGAGACCCGGGGCTTGATGCCCACGCTCAGCAGCCCACGACAGGGGCATTCATCATGGGGTGGAGTAACAGCTGGGGCCAGAGGAAGAGGCACGCGTCAAGCCCCTCTGGGACTAGACTGGGCCAGCGTCACATAGCCATTATTGGGGGTGCTGGCGGGAGGAGGGGGGGATTAAGAGTGTGTTACATCCCCCCTTTAAATCCATGTTAATATATGTACAAACATGAGTATGCAACAGTATGCGCACAATTTGCAGGAAAAAGAGGAGTGGTGCTGCTAAGGTGTACTGTAGGCATAGGATAATGGTGTTCTTGTAATAATGTTTGGTCCAGGTCCCCTTCCTCACTGCAGTAGGGTCGGAGAGTTTTCACTGCTTGATTGTGCTCTGCCCATTAACCAGCTTCCTCTTTAATGGTCCACATGTTGAAGGGGGAGGGGCAGTAAATCCTGTCCCCTGCCCTCGCTTTGCCGTGCCTCTGCGGAGTCTCGTTTACGGGTACTGAAGAGTGCACAAACATGATGAAAAAGTAGCTGAGATTTACAAGGCCTCCCCTGACAGCCAGGAAAAGGAGAAAATTAAACCAGAGAGCATTAAACAGGCACCCATTACAGGGCTGCTCCGACACCAATAATAACCATCATTGTGTCCCGTCATCCCGAGGTACATGACATGATTGCAAAGGCTGCAGGCCTGCACCTGTGACAGCTAACATCTTTATACTGGCCAGATTACATGCATCTCTGGGTTTAGAGAAGTCAGGGAGATTAGACACTTTTTCAATATGTGACTTGCGGTCTATGCAAATAAAACACATGCTACACAATCTATAACCCGTTAATACGTAGTTACTCTTCTGGGCTTTCCTGATTCCTGTGGTATGTCTATTTGGATATTTGTCCATTTAACCGTTGCAGCAAATCTTTAACATTTCAATCGCTCCGGAGTCAACTCCCTTGCCTAAAATCTGATAATCTCTTTAGATAATTAAAAAGTTTCAAGATATGCATCTCTCAGATTTTCATCAAAGGCTTTTCAAATTACGTTAGGTAATAAGTACAGGCTGTCTTCATTTCACAAACAAGCTGTGTACAACAGATCACTTTGTACAAACATGTTGGTTAAATTGAATAAACTTAGAAAACATGTAATGTGCACATATTTATATCTTCCATCCCAGTAAGAGGAGAGCTATGTCACAATTCTTCATTGCTTGTGTGCTTTTTCACTGGAAAAATAAATGCCTATTTTTCTCTTTGGAATATATGAGCACTTAGCTACAGCTCTCTAATCCACACTCCATAAGGATTATGACAATGGAGGCAGTGGGGAATGGATTAAAAAACTAGATTTTGCATCCATCAAATGCTTGAGCACTTGTGCAGGCTCTTGTGGGCATCGTGCCCTTGTTTCTTTACCTTTTCCTGTTTAACAAGATTGACCTAAATCCATCGTTTGACCTGAATTACTAAAAGTCAACTTATTTCTGCTGTTTGACAGGAACCGAGAGTTGAATTTCAACATTGCTCATTCTGTCTTTGGATGTAAACATACAAGTCCAGGTGCAGTCAGCCTGTTTGAATGTGAAAGCACACAAGGATATTGTGAAATCAACTCTGCTAGATATAGAAAGGTTATGAGCACCATCTAGTGGCAACACATGACTAACTAAGCAGTATTTTTACTAGTGATGAATCTGTCAAACATTCTCTCGGATAACTAATCGACTAAAGTAACTAGAGGACTAAAGAAACATAATATTTACATTTGAGAAACTAATTTAACCATTTGACAACTTGATTGATTTATCGTTGCAGCTCAAGTTATCTGTGTTTTTACAAACTTGTATTGAGATTAATCAAGTTTTTTTAACAGAAAAAAAAAACATTCTAACATCAAGGCACCTTTTTAGGGACAGCACCATGTTTTTACAAATACAGTCTGCACTGTGAGTTTTGTGTCGTTCATGTACTCACACTCCTCTAAGCCGAGCTGGTAAGCGAGGTTCTGAAGTCCTTTGACCTTCTCCATCAGGTTGGCTGTGGTCAGACTACCCAACTCTACAGAAAGACCCATGCACAGCACATGTGATGAAAGTTCCAGCACAATCAGTCCTGTTTAACTGCTGCAGGTACGACAGAAATCATACGAAATAAAAACACTTTTACCTTTCAACATTTCAATGTCCTCACTCTCTAGTTCAGCCATCCACTTGGGGGGTGAATTAGTGATGGGCTGTGATGTAAGACATAACAAAGTTCTCAGTACACAACTCATGACAGATTTAAATGTTAAATGTTAAATGCTGAGCCTATTTAATGATCTAGTTTGTAAATCAAAGTGAATCTAACTCACGTTTTTACAAGATGCAGCAAATTCTGCAACTCCGGGCACTGTGGTAGAGATTACAGGATAATTTAACATTACAACAACATGAAACACAGTTCAACAGTGAGTGATTACACAACACCAACAGGGGAAATGTAAACTTACACTGCTCTGGCCACAGGTCTGGTGACGCTCGGTCCAACTTCTCAAAACTCAGCAAAGAGGTCTCAAAATCGTCACCTATCACGACACACAGAAGGTTTTGTTTTTTAATGTTTATTTATAAACTCGTGAATGATGTCATGACAGATTTTCATAAACATAAAATTGCAAGCAGATATGAACACCTGTTTGGGGGTGTAACCCAAAGTGACTTAAAGTGCTGTGTGTACATTTTTAGTTACATGTCCAGCAGAATAATAAAAGGAAGAATTAAGATTAAAATGTCAAAATATTATGGCAATTTATATAAATGATCTGTTACTTAAACAACTCCCGTTAACCTTTGACATAAGCTACATTTTAAATAATAAACCCTAAAGTATATGTAATCTAATTATTTGATATTATCACTTGATGTTATCAAAAAGTTTAACATGTTACTTATCTTTCCTGTCACTGAACTGAGATAAAAGTAAAAATACCACAGTGTAAAAATACTCTGTTACTACAAAAAGTATAAAAAAAAAAAAAAAAAAGTAAAAAAAGAAAGTATGAAAAAAAGTATGCATCAAAATACAATCGAAATATACTGGACTGAATAATCATTGACGTATTAATATGTTCATGACTTTAATGTTGCAGCTGGTAAATGTGTGGATTATTTTAAATACTGTCCCTGGTGATCAATAAAGGTTGTAGTACTGGACTGCATTAAAATGAAAAGTGTTTCTAATATTATGGCGCTCTTATGTATGTAAATGGGGTGGCCAAAATATTAGAAATACCTCCAAATATCATGGAGTCCAGTTAGGAGTAGGCTACTACAAACAAACATAATAATTAAGTTAACACCTCTCTGACACTGTCAACAAAAACTGAAACATTATAAGCTTTGTAAATGTAGATATTATTGCAGAGTTGATGTATTGGATCTCACTGGTTTGTACAAGTGTAGCTAATGCAGTGGACAGTCTGTAAATATCTGAATCTGCACAGTTACTAGTAACTTGTAATTAAATAAATGGGGTAAAAAGTCAAATATTTCCTTCTAAAATATAATTAAGCATAAGTATAGTACGTGAGTAAATGTACTTATCACAGTCCATTCCTGTTCTTCATACATATATGTTTGTTTCAGTTAGTAACCATGGTTACACCACTGTGGCATACACACAGTGGACTATAAGAGTGCTTTAGTGTAAAACCGTTCAATAACTCAGCACACGTATACACACTGCAGTGATAACAACGACGTCATGTGCGGGGCAAAGCGTGAAAAAATCGAAAAACAACCGGCTGTAAAACCTACAACTAGTCACGATGTTGTGAAACAAAACACTAACTGTTAACCCTGATATAAACAGAGGTGATTCCGCCCGTGTGTACAGCTCTGTTTTTAGCTTAGCAGCACCCACAGTCAGAGCAGTGTGGGTCAAACTGTATGATGGGTTCAAGCCTGCCGTCCGTTTCTCTGTACGCTGGTCAGACACAACATTGGGGCTAGTGAAGGCTTTAGCCAACGGGGAAAACATCTCCTAACAGTACAAATACAGCGCTAACATGTGTATTCCGTCGTCTTTGGGTGTTCCTGTAAGACAGCAGGGCGGTCGCTAACCGTTTAAAGCGCTTAATAACGTCAAATTTGCAGTTTATACACAGCGGAGCACGGTAAGGAATTAGAATTTACCTCCATTTGGAGACGCCATCTTCAGAATAAACACGTGACAGACGGCGGCCAATCAGAGGAGCCGTCCTCGGGGTTGACGCGTACCGGTGTACTTCACAAGCGCGCCGCCAGGCGGCCTGCTGCCAGTGACAGGAGCATGAATATACATCATGTGCATTAACATTCAAACCGCCTCATTTGGATACATAAATATGTTAATATGCCTGCATGTCAAGCAATCTATTATAATCTCACTTTCATGTTTTTAGCTGTTGAATAACTTATGTTATTATTTTATATGGGGGGATACATACATTCTCGTCTATTTATAAATAATGCAGTGGAGTCTCAGACAGAAGCAGTCTGTAAGCAGAAATGTACACTTTATGATGGTTTTATTCAAAGCAGTGTGCGTTCATTTTTTTCCCTCTGCTCTTCCAGATGTCAATACCCGACACTGAAAAATCCTCAATGGAAGTTATTACATTTTCATGGAGTTAATCTCATCTACATTAATACACTCAAACTGACAGCCCTGAATAAATTAAGATCACTAGATGAACTAGACTGTTGTATTCTGTCTTTTACTGCTCTTAGGTTGTTTTTAAAGTGCCATTGAAACCTTTCGCGTGATTGAATTGTATTTCTTTTTATGAATCGATTATCACATTTTTATTCCTATCTTTCTGTTTCATATTTATTTTCTGCCTATCTTGGCCAGGCCACTCACGAAAAAGAGATGTTTAATCTCAAATGGTCCGAGGTGAAATATTGATGATATAATGTAAGCACAGACTACAAGAATATCATAGTTTATTGATCATACTGAAATGTACATGACACGGAGAGTCAGTAGTAGTTTCATAATGTAAAAACAGAAGCCAGTACTGGACAACACTAATACAAAAATACTGAGCACTAAGATCGATCGCAAACAAAAATACATTCTCTGATACTTCTGCTAACCTATGTAACAAAAAGTATTTTCTTTGACAAACAGGCATTTGAACATTTCAGATTCATTTTCATTAGCTCTTTTCAGGCACTTTAGCTTATTATTGTGACATACAGTACACACACATACATAAGTCCAGGATGTGAGATGTGTTGTGAGTTAAGGCACCTTGGTGATGATTAGTGTCTAGATCTTTACTCTCAAACTCACTAGCTTTCATATTGCACTGACACAGGTCTGTCTTATAAAGCATTTCTTTACACAACTTGTTGAGACATAAATACCTGGACAGATGAGCGATTCTATAGTAGTGTGTACAGTCAGTACCTTTATCTTTTTGTGTAAACCCTGTGAAACGCATGGTTGATGAAAGTCCCTTCTATTCATAACAGTTATTATACATCACATCATTTGGATCTTCTTCATGCATGCAAAGCTGACTAGAACTCCCAGGAGTTCATCCACTTTAGGCCAGCCATGACGCTGCCCGACTCGTGTGCCAGAGGACCCGTCATGCCATAGGAGAGTGGATGGAACAGGTAGAAACTGACAGAGAAGAGACAGTGACAAAGTAAAAGGAGAGTTTTTAAATTTAAACAAGAGTTGTGTTTATTTTAAGTGATGACTGTGATGAAAGGAATAATTTGAGAAATAAGTATTAGCTTTCTTGCCAAGACTTAGATGAGAAGATTGATGTCTAAAACAGGGAGCTAGAAGTAAGGGGAAAACAGCAAGCCTGGCTCTGTTCAAAGGTAAAAAGAATCGGCCTCTAAAGCTCACTAATAATTATCAATCACATCTTGCTACAGGTTAAATGGAAAAAAAATATATCGTGTTAATTAATGAGCTTCATCTTTGGACAGATTCAGGCTAGCTGTTTCCTCCCTGCTTCCAGTCTTTGTTTGCAAATTTCCCGAGCTCATTTGATTATTTGCAAGTCTTTGCGCTAAGCTAAGCTAACTGCCTGTTAACTGTAGCTTTAAATTTAACAGACAGATATGAGTGGTATCAGTCTTCTCATCTAACTTGCAAAAAAGCAAATAATTGCATTTCCTAAATGTCAAAATATCACAAAGACTGTTTTAATCTACACGTCAACCCACAGCAGATAGAAACAAATGCAGACTTTTTTTTTTTATATATAGTATATATATAAATGGATGTATAATCACAAGAAACCTCATGAAATGCAACAGACACAGACAACAGATACACACTGATGATATACTGTTTACAATAATCAAATAACATTTTCCTTCACTGAAATTACTCTGCTGCTCATCTCACCTGTAAAGAACGCTGAACAGAAATACCATCTGTCCGACTCTCTGCAGCCAATCAGAATAAGGTGGGCGTAGCAGCAGGTCGCAGCCTTTCAACAGAATGTCTAGAGTAATTCCTGTGAAAAAACACAGTTTGTTTTTTTACTTTAACCAGAACGTCAAACAAACATGACTGCTTTGTCTATTCAGAGTCTGACACTGTGTGCTCCCATCAGACAAAACTCAGATGACTGTCCCCCATATTCTAATATAAAAAAATATTAATTGTGCAACATGAAAACAGATTACCAGCTAATAATGCTCTAAGATTTTGGAACTACAGTTCCTATTTCCCAACATTTATTTGTCCATTAAAAGTAGAACAAATGAGCTATCACTCTCTCACAGTTTGAGCACTTCAGGTCTATATAATGGATGTAGCCACAATACAGTGAGAGTTGGTACCTGTTAGCATGCTGTTGAAGAGCATTGCAGGGAAGTAGTGGTGGTAGTAGAGCACACGGCCCATAGTAAAGAAAGGTGCATAATGCAGCAGCCAACCGAGGAGTAGCAGTCCCCCTTCACTCTTCAGCACATGGGCATGCTCTGAAAGACACAGTGGAGATATTTAAATCATCTTTTTACTGCTGTTACAGCCACGATCAGTGCAAAAAAAACTGCAACAATCAGCAATCTTACCTATTCTTTTTTGGCTCAGTGATAAACCTCTTTGGAGTGCTATTGATGCCACTGACACCATGATAAGATAAAATCCCAAACTGACCAGGTTCACCCACCAGACCACCTGAAAAACATCATTTCATCATAGTTATCACAGACAAGCGTGAAAACAGTAAAAAAAAAAAAAAAAAAAAAAAAAAAATGCAGCAAGCTTAAGACAGACTTACAGGATTCCCCAGCAGGTAAACACGATACTCTGTGTCATTCACGCCAGAAAACCTCAATCCCTTTACAGAAATAAACCAGGAACATTTGTAGTTAAAAACAGTTACAGTAATTTAATCTCAAGTTTCACACGGATCATTCAATGCACCTGATAGTTGATGGGCCAGTGCCAGGGTTTTGAGTTCATCTCATTGTCTTTGGGTTTCAAACCACTGTTACCCTGAAAAAACATTTTTTTATGTCAATAAATGATATCTGATAAAAACACATTCATTAATCACAGATGGATTCACATCTTGTCTTTCTTACTCTTATCATAACAATGTGAGACTCCAGTAGGATCTCCAGAAAGTGGGGCTTCAGTACAGACAAACTAATGTTGGGCACTGCCAGAAGGAAGGAGGAAAATAACACGACAGTTAGTGTTTGACATTATGAAGTATAGACAAAAAAAAATGTAGGAGCACAATATGTTAAACGTACGTTTGGGATTGATATGATCTTCGATGTTCCACTGAGAGCTCGGAGTCTCCTTCAAGTATGGACTACAGGTCACCTCCACCTGTTCCCAGCCCCTGAACACAAACAAAAAGTGTCACATACACAAAACGAACATAATCAATCCATCAAAGAGCAGAGAAAACTAGCTTTACCACTTTGGGAGAGTCTTGCCAGAGGAGTAAAGCACACAACCAGTGGCTCGGTGCAGAAAGCGGACTTTGCTACGCAGCACCTTCACCAGGTCACCCTTCCGACCTCCACTCACCTCCACCTGCCACAGGTCATTGGCGTCACCGGTGCCATTCTAAGGAGAGGCCAAAGGTGGAGATGTGTTTTAAAAATGGGGACAAACGTTACGATATTAATGCTGAATAACGAAATTAACAGTGTGGTAGCTTCAAAACTTCAACTGCAACTTCACGTTATGGGCCCACTTACAATGCCATAGCCTGTAACCTGGAAGTGTTTCTTGGTCAGAGGAGCCTCATGGAGGTGACTGTGAAGGTTCCGGGTTGTTCTGAAAGGACCAGGAAAAATGACATTATTTAAAGAATGTGCACATAATCTGAACTGCAGTGACACTGCATCATTTAACTCATTAAATCTTTATCACACTGCTCTGAGGAGTCAAAGATACTTACTCTTTGTGCTCCAATCGAATTATATCGCCATGACGAACCAGATCAGGCGTCCCAGATTGAGCTAGACAAACAATAGAGATTAACTCATACATTCAAACATCACTTCCTTATGAATCTGTATTTCTGAACAATAAATCCTCTCACAGTCGATATCGCCCTGTCTGTGAACGAGCCACACGTTGTTGTAGTCCTTATGTAGATAGGCTGTCACCTGTAAGGAAATAAAATCATCACAGGCATTAGCATATTTAATTATGTATGAGAACGTTCCACACTTGAATGCGTAACCTGACCTGCTGCTGCTTTGCTCCCACACCCTCAGGGTATAGGTGCCAATGAGAGTGCAAATAGCCTCCAGCAATACGGAGGTTTTTGACTGTGATGGTGGAGCCATATGCCAGGTCTGCATCAGAAGAACAGTGAGATATTAGCTTACATCATTACATAATCACAAGACACAAATACATTTGATAGAAAATGTCTTTTGAAAGATATTTTAAAGTGGAAATTAATCTTCAGTGAAATCTTGATATGTTGCTTAAGACATTTCGGCCCAGTCTGTCATCAATACTCAGGGAATGTCTATATTTCTACTTCCTTTTCAGTTTTCTTATTAGTGTTGTAATAAACACAGCTGTAGCTTTGTGTGGTATTATTCACGTGTTTGGGACTCACACTCAGGCATGGATGCATTGTGCAGGTTGTTCCCGATTAGACGGGACTGAAAAGCTGAACTGAAGAAACCATCTCCCGGTCCACTGATGAGAGAAAACAATCAGGATTACCCAAACAATGGAGGAAATGTCATCACGCAGTACTCTGAGATGAGCAGTATCCATAACACAAGTGTATCCATAACATAACAATCAGACGCACCTTTTGTTTAACACAACAAAGTGGACTGCGAATATTGTAACATAGAGGAGGACTGGGAGCAGGATGAGTCCAACAACCCGAGCCAGAAAGTGCTTGGCAATTTCCACCTGAAGCCAGAAAATAAGGTCAAACCTCTACTCATCAATTACTCATTATCACTATCAGTTACCGGTATTATTAAATATATTTTGCTGTTTACCAGTGAGAGGCTCAGGTCTCCCAAAAGTCTCCACAGGTCCCAGACTGTGTTCAGTCCAACTAACAAGATGACAAATAGACCCACAAACTTCACCCCAACCGCCCCAGCGAGGTTAACACCAGTCAGTACCATCCACAGCCACCAGGAGGCAGAAAAGGGCCTGAAAACAACAACAAGCAAGGAGGAAGAAAGTTCATGTGGCAGTATGCCTATGTGCAACCCTTTACACCATGTGAGCAAGATGTGTTGCTGTTGGAAGATAGACAAGTATGGCTTTAGCACTATAACTACAATTATTTTACTATATAAATTAATCCAGCTTTTTCCAATCATCTGGTCACCAAAGTCTTCTAAATAAAGATATAAAAAAAAAGCAAGTCACACATGTGAGAAGCTGCAACTGTCTGTAACATTTTTTTTCCTGTAGAAATTAGTGGATCAATTAACCAAAATCATCAGCTGTTTTTTAAAATAGTCTTCCATTACCGTACTGTTGACCAACTAACTGATTAGTCAGCTTATAGTTTCAGCACTACATTGCATAGGACAGGCTAGAAAAACCAAAATAACAGTTCTAGTGGCATCTTCCTACCTGTATCTCTGCTGGCTGAACTTGACCATGCTCAGCACTGCTGCCATGATGAAGAACATGAGTATGGGGTCTAGGAGGATGTACTGGGAAATGGTGATACAGCCAGTGTCTGTCAGGAGGGTGAATTTAAGAACAAATGAACTCTTTGAATTATATAAAATAGATGATAAATACATGCATGCTGCTATAGGTTTTTAATTAGCTAAATGACAAGATAGTCCTCATATTTATCAAAATTGCTGTTAGTAATATCAGCAAAATACATTAAATGAAAACAATGACGACTGAAAAAAATTTATCTATTCCCAAAATGTGTATGCGCATGTTTTATGCAGAGCTGCACACTGTCTCTTTGAATTATTTAGGGAAAACAACAGCAATAAAATGTAGAGCAATTAGTGCATTGCATCTTTAACATGTTTCTGAGTTGTGCAACACTTTTGAACAGTTTATTACGCACCAAATATGAGCAGAGTGGCAGTGATGAGAGCAGCAGTGTGAGACTGAGACAACTCCAGCACTATGAGGTAGGCAAAGATTGGGAGAAAGGAACCCAATACGGCACAAAACTGTAGGGCGAGAGGCAGGGCAGACACATCAGCATCATATTCAAATTCAATTGTTGAATCAATTACAAAAAGAATTGATTTTCTAGTGTGCAAAGCAGCATACTCCTCTCATCCCCCAGTAGTTGTGGTGTTCATATTTATCTCCTGGCTTAATGAAAGGAAAGGTGCCATCGTAACCGGTCATGTAGCCGGCGAGTCCTATCAGCATCTGTAAACACAATAAAAGAAGGGAGATTAATACTCGTACTAGGGAGGTTTCCATCAAGACAAAAGGGACGAACTGTCATCTCACTTTTCCAAGAGGAGGATGGACGTCAAAAAAGAAGGTCCTGTTGATGTAGTAGCTTCCCATCTTTCCAAAGTGCGTTTCGTCCCAGCTGAAACACCAAAAACAAATCACTGTGTAAGAAACAGCACACAAAATCTACACACACACACACGTGCATGAAGACTTATACTCACCACACATGAGGAGGCTCGGCTATCTTGTAGAGGCGCGTGGAGAAAGACAGCCCCACCACCAGCATCAGCAGCACTCTGCTTGTGGCCTCATTACTGACACTTCCTCTGGCTGGAAACTGAGCAGATGTCCCATTTGAGGAGTGGCTGTCATCTTCTGACAAGTGTCCAGACGTTTGACTGTTGTCCTTTGACAAATGAGTGGATGGGGGGAAGATTTTCCTGTTTCGTAGTGTTGAGGTATCTCCTGTTTTCTTCCATTGTGTTGTATGTTCTTCTTTTGCCATTAGGATATAAAACCTGTAATATAATGATCAAGTCCCTTCCAAGACACTATCTAATCATACAGCTAATAAAACCAGCTAGTTAATGAGTGATGCTGAAGAAGTGTAGCGGCGCTCTCTGGGACAAATAACTACATTTAGCACAGACATTAAGGAGCATCTGGTATCAGTTGTCAATATTGTGTGTTACACAGGCGATACTGACAGTTAGTGTCACACCTTTCCGACTCAACAAATCATCAGACATAATATTTGTTACATTGTCGCCAAGCTATTTGGACATTTTTCCTCGATAACATACTTATCCTAGCCTGCTAACGTTACTTTCAAACCGCGTATCCGTCCGTCAAATGGCGGCATTACAAAACAACGGCGCTAACGGTCACCGTCGAATCAAATAACCGTTTTATTATTCAAACATTTACATTAGCAACACAGCGAGAGCACGAGAGCCTCCAGTCAGTCAACCAAACACGTCTGAAGCGAAGTGGATGCCGGGAAGTGTATTTCACTGTATTATTTATGTAGGAATGGTCTTGCCCAGTGAACACAATTTCCCAGAATCCTTCTTACACGATTCCCTTTTCCCGGTTAACCAATGGGAACAGGTTATAGAAAAGCTTTATAACGCTGTGCTGTGCAGCTCTATTTTGGCACTAGATGGAGGTATAGGATGATAAATGATTGTAAAGCTTATTTCTTTACTTTCTCTCATTTTTCTATTTTTCTTTTCTTTTTTTTTTAAGCGGTGTTAATGTGAGATTTTGGAGATTTTTTTTTCTTGGGATCGGCATTTCCGGTCCCTAGTTCTGACATATTTATAGTCTAGACTCTGGAGGATATAAAGTCTGTGACTCATATCTGAAGTCAAATACACAAACACCACTAGTTGGAAAACGAACTGCTTTTTCTCCAGTACTGTCAGTACAATTTGAGGGTACCTGTATTTTTAAGTATTTCCATTTTCTGCTTATGTATTGTTTCTACTTCAGGAAAGTATTGTACTTTTTTTTTTTTTTTTTTTTTTTACTGCAGTACATTTATTTAGAAGCCTTGCCTACTTTGCAGATTCAGATTTTACACTGTTGCATTGTGACAGACAGTATTCAATAATATTGCACTCTGAAATGTATCTTTCTGCATAAATACTTCTGATAGCTTGAAGTATATTTGGTGGTAACAATTGTGCACTTTTACTTTACTTACTCAGTGAAAACTTTATTTTAACACTGTGGTATTATTATTACAATGTATTACTAGTATTAGTACTTTGCAGGTTCCTGTTTGAACCTTAGCTAGGTTCTTGCATATTCTATGTGTGGCTTCTCACTGGGTAATCTGGCTTCCTCCCACTGCCCAAAGACATGCACTTAATAGGTTAAGTGGTGACGCTAAATTGCTCATGGGTGTGAACGTGAGTGTGAATGTTCTTCTCTGTGTGCCCTGTGATGAACTGGCAACTTGTCCAGGGTGTACCCCAGCTAGCATAGGCCCCAGCCCCTCAGCGGCTCTAATGAGGATAAGCTTTGGATAAGGTTACAGCAAATGGATGGATGATCTTTCTACTCTTATGTAAAAGCTCTGAATATGTCTACCATCACTGCCAAACACAAATCTCTGACCACTTACACAACAATGTGCCAACAATCCATATACCAAACTATTCAATGACTACACTGCTTGGTGTAAAGAATCGTCTAATGCCTTTGTAACATGCTACAAGCTAACTAAATGTACTGTTCTTGGCAGCAAGTGTCTATCTGAGTATACACATGGTGAATGCAAAGTGTGTTGGGCGGCGCTTTGCAAAGTAAATGATCAAAGAGATTGATATTTTTTAGGTTTTTATTTTGATGACTGATAGTGATTACAGTCAAGAGGTAAACAAAAATGAATGAGCATGATATTTCCAATGACCACAGCTTTACAACAGGACATTTAAATCTCAAGTTATTTGCGGTTTTGAAAGGCTTTAAATACTCCAACTTTGACCTAAATGTTACACGCCCGATCCGGTTCATGCAATGATTTGAACAGCACAGTAACGTACAGTGGACATCAAGTGGAAACATTTGTAGAACTGCAGGTTCATAAGTTATGAATGCATGAGAGTGGTCATCAACTTTTGTCATCATCTAAAGTTAGAAGTAGACTGTAGTGAGCTGCTGAGCGACTATTTTCTTACACCTGATTATAAAAAACAAAAGGGTATGAGTGGGCGTACAGAAACCAAATGTGTAGGCTGATACTGTCTGTGATACATTCATGACATAATGATCCAACAGAGACTAAAAGAAATAATGTTCATTACTAATATTTAGCCATAAAGTCGTGACGCACAGAAGTTGGTGCTTGCATTTCAAAAGCATTGTCTTTGTAATGAACTTGAAGAGACAAAATGTCTGCGATTAGAACAGTGCTGCCACTTCCAAAAAATATATTTCATTGTCTGCTCCACAGGGCAGGGTATACACACAGTTCCTCTGGTACAGTGTCAGCCACTCTCCTCATACATTAAAAGATATGCTTTAAAAAACATTTTTACAGACATGTATAAATCTACAAAGCTATAATGCCAGATTTTTTTCTTACATTTTATGCTTTATGTCAAACAAAATATTGGTTGTGCTATAATGCATTAAGAGAATATGTAACAAAAATAATACATAGTACTAGATCTGTACAAAATATACCGAACCTCTCCAACGAAGCCTTTGTCTTTTACATGCATTCAGAGATGCACACATGGGAATGTGGAAACTGGAAACCAATTGCATTGCAGTGGAGTGTAAAAATCCTTTTGCCTGGTCACTTTGAGCAGTGATACTTGTGGAAAAATGTCAACTAATTCACCTAGAATCAAACTTCGATAAGTCGTGGTACATATGTTTGTTTGTTTTTTTACAGTATAAGTATAAAACAAGTTAATACTGTTAAAGAGAAAAAAAGAATTGGGATCAGCAAGACCATATTGTCCTACTTCATTGCTGGGATAAAGATTGTAAAAAAAAATGGTGTCAAACAGATGAAGGCAGGTAATACCTATTGCACCTTTTTTTCAAAACATTACATAGATCATCATATACATCTACAGTCTTTCCAGGTCCAGGTAAAGGCTGAAGTTTTTAATGTGTAAGTTTGGCTGTGTTGACTTCGCAGTTCTTGATCCAGAGATTCTTCAGCTCGCAGTTAATCTTGAAGAACAGAGAGGAAGTTGAGGGAAAAGTTTGAATTTCTAACGGTTTGTCAGCCGCTGGCATCCATTTAGTCCAAGGTCAATGCTAATTACAATGACTGAGAGAGATAACATTGGCAGGAGGGTTTGACAGTGAAGCACAAGATGATTTATGAGTGGCTGATTTCTTATGACATTCCTTCCTTCTACAAAAGACATGTATTATCTCCCCATGCTGTCTCTGAGGTCAATTGCTGAGACGAATAAAACGAGAGGAATTGAGTGCGCCCTCTGAAATAGGTTGCTTTCTTAGTTTGCAGAGGCCCGTCATGTAAATGAAATAAATAACACAAAAAAAAAGTGACAGAGAAAATAATGTGGAAAATATATCTGCATATCAAATTGCCTGGGGTTATTGAATAAGAAAAATCAGTCCACAAAATCCCTTTAAGGCAAATGGATATCTGGTGAATATTAAAAACCATGTAATACATTCACTGCACATTTCCTGGTCCTCTTGAGTGTGTATGAGGGGGATCTGAATGTGTTCTATGCTGAATGCAAGTGTGTGTGCTTTTGTATGTATGTGTATGTGTGTGTGTGTGTGTGTGTGTGTGTGTGCGTGTGGTGAAACGAGTTTGGACGTCTCAGCGTTACTGTTGGAGGTTTAGTGCCGGGGGCCCTGGGGAAAAGGGCAGAGGGGTGTAAGGTGATCTTTGAGGGAGCAGGAAAAGCCAGCGCTCCAACAGTCCACTGTCTCAGTTTTCTGTTTCTCCGAGCTCGGACTCTGGAATCGCTGGGATGCATTGGTGTGGCTTGGCAGAGGCCACGAAGCCCGGCAAACAGGTGCACTTGTACGATCCCTCTGTGTTGGTGCACTGCCCGTTCTGACACAAGGGCACCTTGTCGCTGATGTCCTCACACTCGTTTATGTCTGCAGGGGAAGGGAGACATGACGAGTTAGTCGTCAGCAGGGAGATTTCACGGCTGAAGCAGCTGCCTGCGCCACATCTGCTGCTGAGTGGCGGGATACTGGAATGCTCAAGTAATTCAGACTTCTGATTTCACTTTGCTTCCTTCATTCCTTTCTTCCTCCCTCCAAACTTCCCCACCCTGTCTTTCCTTTGCTTCCTTCCTTCACGCCCTTTCTTTTCCTTAATTCCTTCTTTCTCTCCTGCGTTTGTACGTTCCTTTCATCTTTCTTTCTTCCATTTCATTTTAACTTTGCTTTATTTCTTCCTTCTATCTTCTTTCCTTCTACCTTATCCCTTCCTTCTTTCCTTCTTTGCTTCCCTCCTCCTTCCTTCATCCCTTTCTTTCTCCTTAATTCCATCCTTCTTTTCTGCCTTTGTTCCTTCCATCCATTTTACTCCAACTTTGCTTCATTTCCCTTTCCCTTCATCCTCAGTGTCTCCTTCCCTCTCACTTCTTCCCCACTTCCTCCTTCCTTTCTTCTTCCATCTCTCCCTCCCTGCCTCCTCTCTCCCTTCAATTCTTTCTCCACCTCCTTCTTTCATTCTTCCTTTATTTCTTTCTCTGTCCTTCTTCTTCTCCCCCCCCCGCCCCTCTGCCTCTCCCTCTTTGAGTTTCAAAGTTCATTCTTGACCCTGGAAACTGTAGCTGACAAATCACCCTCACCTCAGGGTTCATTTACAGCTGTTCTGGTGCTTTCTATCATATCCCATGACCTTCATCAGCAGATGGAGTTGAAACTCAAAAAAATGATATGGGATCTCAACCGTCAAACTAAGAGTAAGTATTTTGATAAACCATTATTCTTTTGAGCAGAAATCCTCTGCTTCTTAAATGCAAGGATTTTGTCCTCATCTTAAATGATATTATTATATTATCAGCAGATTAATCAACAATAACCCTCCATGACAACTGGACAAACTTCATGAGCTGACAAAGATCACGTGATGTGATCAAACAGCTACTAAATGGGCCTGGGGCTAAGGCTGGTGAAGACGTTATGCAATCTTGTGAGCAAAAACAAATGTGTTTAGATTCGTCCACATTTGGTGGTTTTCACTCAACTCCTATGATATGTTGCATATCTCGTCTTGTATATCTTTGATTGAACAATACGTCATGTTGCGTGTCAGCTGGATAGGATGTGAACTTGAATTCCCAGCCATTTAGAGCAGTGAACTGTTCAGGATGATGATAAAATTAACAATGTACTGGATTATGTTTCCCTTTGGCCTTCAAGTGGTTTTTCTTTCCCCCTTTTTCAGCACGGGAGGTCTGATTGTCATTTTATAGCATCCATTCTGAAATGGCTCTCCTCCTGTTTATGTCATGTTCTGCTGGGGAATCACTGGTGGTGATATTTATAAAAGGAGGCATGGCACAAGTTACACAGCTCCCACATGTTTCCACAGTGTTGGAATTCAATCACTTTCCTTGGGAAAATGTCTGGCCTTGGAGCTGATAAGCTCGTATGCAGACAGAGTATTGTAATCAGAGCATTTCATTACAACAAGACAGTCTCGCTTTTTTTACAAAGCAAACAAAGTACACTTAAAAGATATAATATCTCATGTAATACACTGAGTGGCTAAGATTCAAGGCCTCCTTACTCTTGGCAGTCTGCGAATTTCAGACCAAAGGGGAACACACGGTGGTTTTGAGGAGTACACTGCTTTCATTAGTTTCCCATAAAATATAACTTAATGCAAGGTTGTAAAATTCAAAGCTTCTCCTTGAGCTTGATGATACACTGCGAGTTACCTCACCGAAATTAATCCAAGACCTGGCTCCAAAAGGCTTAAACCTGAAGGGAGTGTTCACTATGGTTTGATTTCAAGATTCAACACCACATTTTGAAACCAGTTTAAATGGTGATTGATTCCCTATTGATTTTAGGAAGTCCCCGAACATTTTTTACCCTCTAAATTTGGGTGGTCTGTTGAGAAAAAAATATAAAAGGTGCTGAGTAGAGAACCCACCTATGCAGGCCATCTTGTTTAGGTCAAATTCATAACCGTCGAAGCAGTCGCAGGTGTAGCCTTCACGCACGCGGACGCAGCGTCCGTTTTCACACCCGTTCAGGATTCCACATTCTTCTGCTCGGAGGCCCTCGAAGCCTTCGTAGCGCTCTGATTGGACACAGAAATATGTAAGAAAACACATGTACAAATATCTTGCAATACTGTTATTATTAAAAAAAACCCTTTTTTTCTCATTTACTTCATTCTACCATGAGGTCAAAGGTCAGTCAGTACAGAGAAGTCCTCGAAATGGTGGGAATTCTCACGGTGGGATCATATCCCTAATCTCTACGCTGCCTTTAATCCTGATGTAAGAACTGCACGTGCTCAGAGGTTTCCTGACAAACACATAATCAGTCAGCAGAGGGGAAATCCATCCATTTTTTAGTTGTTCTTTCAAGGAAGTTCAGCAGCCTTTCTTTTTTTAGCACGTCTCTTTTAATTACAGTAAACTATGTTGTTCATATTAATTGAGGTACTACTACTTGTTATTATGCTGCATATATACATATTTTACATTAACATATGATGAGCTTGTAAGGTATTGTGCTAAACTACTCAAAAAAAAAAAACTGAATGGAATAGTTAGCCCAACTGCAAATTCAATTTTTACTTGTAATAACAATTTTTTTTGCCCACTTGGGGGCAGCGGAAGTAAGTTGTGAACACAACATTTATGTATCATCATCCTGTTGATACGACAATAAGGCGACCTTATATACATCCAGCAGGTACAGAGCTCTGTTTTTGGTCTGTACCAACTCATGACGGAAATATGTTTTCTCTCTTCACCAGCTAAATGCAGCACTATGTTCACTAACTAGTTGCTAACTGGGTCCGCCTGCAGTTTTCTGAGGCTACAACATATTTTTAACAACAACACAATGAGGGTGAAAAACAGTGAAAGTTTGGGCAGTGAAACAATGAGCTGAAACTCATCATAAAGCTCTGTACAGTAGATTTAGGTTCACATTTTCTGGAGCTCCATCACTCAAATGAACTCCTTTCACTTTGGCACATTGCTTCTGCGTTGACATATGATACATATTTATTTTAAATCACTGGTCAGCTACGAGCGATCTTTAGGAGGCATATTTTGCTTTTTTACATTATTATTGTCAGTGACTGGAGCTCACAGTACCTGCACACCTATTAGCATAATGGAAATGAAAACCCTGACAGGGTCTCCCTGTCTAAGAAGCATACATACACCCACCAGAATAAGGAGCCACTGGTTGTGGCTGGCGCTCCTGTGGACGTTGTATGGGGACACGGACACGTGGGTGTTGAATGCTGTAGTCATTGTCGTTGAATAAAGGAACACTCTCAGGAATGTCATAGGGTCCCGCAGGGTTGCCATAAGTGTCAAAGTATGGTGGAACAAAAGGCCCCACAGGATCTTCTGGCCCCTCAAGACCGTACTCATATCCTGGCCGCTCTCGCAAACTGTCTGAACCTCCTCTCCGAGCCAGGTTGCACATTACTGCGTAGTCCTCTAAATACAGCAGCACACAGAACAGAGTTATATTCTGGATATTAATTACAGTTTAATATAGAGACAGGAGTTATTAAGCAATATGTCTTATGTGCATCCTGCTTCTCACCAGAGTCTCTCCTTGGACAGAAGGCGCACTGTCCGCTCCAGGCGATGCCGAACAGGCAGCAGCATTCAGTGTATGTAGTTCTGCGTCCCTGGAGGGGTCCAGAGCACATGTTGTCCCCCTCCAGACGCTGCCAGCAAATATCCATGTGCACATCGTGATCAGGCTCTGGAGATTCTGGGAGATAGAAAGAGAAGAGACTGACAAAGAGACTCAAAAAAACCAAAGAGGCAGCTGTCTGCATGACCTAAATATCAAAGTGAACGCATCCAAACTCTCATCTCTCATCATCTACTGCAATGAAAATGCAAAAATTGCAAACTGATTCACCGTGTGTAAGATTTAGGGAGCTCGATTTACAGAATATAACAGAAATTGAATATAATATTCATATTTATGTTTTCATTAGTGTAGATCACCTAAAAACAATAATTATGCTTTCATCACCTTAGAATGAACATTTTATTTCTATTGATGCTGATGAACTGCCATGTTTCTACAGAAGCCATTTGCCATTTTACATTTTTTTTTGCATGTTTCGGAGCCTCCGTAGTTTCTCCTTCATGACAGGAAGGAGAGGGTGAGGGACTGGATTCATATTGCTAGATGTGACTAAATCTTACACACTGGACGTTTATATTGCTTTGTTTGCAGGAGCAACAAAAAAATAAAGAATTTACAATGATACATGGCTGAGAAAAGCAATAAATCCTCACATTTCACAGAATAATAATATTGCTTTAAGAAAAAAAAATACAGGAAATTACTTAATGATCAAATTTGTTGTCTGTTATTTGTGTTTCATTCATAAATAGAATTTTTTCAGGCTTAATAAAAGCAAGCACAATTTCTACCAGTGTGAAACATTTCAGTTTGAAAGGTTGTCACACCTTCTGTGGTGTTAAGGCTGATGCATCGCCGCCGTGTGCTGTCCAGGACTAACGGAGGACTGCAGAAACAGTTGAAAGACCCGGCCGTGTTCACACACTCTCCATTCTCACAGGCATTTCCAAATCCACACTCATCGTAATCTAAAAACATATTTACAAAGAGAAGCAGATAGACGTCACAATACATAAAGAAGAAATGATCATTTAAATGGTAAATGGAATTTCTGATCCACTGACTCTAAGTGCATTTAGTGCAGATTGTCTACGTCTGATATTCCCGCCATTAGACACAGGATAACCAATCATCATCTTGAATACAGTTTCATTTTTCATTTTTAAAATGTAAAATAACGTCTTCTTCTTCTTCTTACCCACGCACTCAAGCCGGATGTTGTCATAGTAGAAGCCACTGCGACAGTAGCAGGTATAGGTAGAAAAGAGATTTGAACACTGTCCATTCTTACAAATGTCTGCACCGAACATCTCGCACTCGTTTGCATCTGAGGGCAGAGAGATATTCACACGTTGGTATTACATGACTGAAATGGAAAGCAACAGCAGTGCTTCCTGTGTTCAATCTTCTTGTAAGAAGCTGTCAGGACACACTACGGTTACAGTAATTACTCAGGTATGCAGGCAGGTATCCCATTAAGCCTTGGGCTCATAAATGCAGTGAGGGATTATTTCTGTCTATCTTGCTTTAAAAGTTTACGTAGGTGGAATTAAAACATGCTGACATTGCAGCTTTCTATGCCAAGGGAAGTTATAAACGCTCAAATATATCAAGAAAATAAGTTAGTATGTAGCAGAGTGAGAGTACCTATGTACGGACGCTGTTCTCCCAGACCTGGTGTAGAGGAAACAGGCAGGGATAATAGTCCACTGCCATGAGGGCACAACTGGTTATAATCATCTGAAAAATAAAAGAAATGGCTTCATTAGTGAAAGAGAAAGGCCAATACTAATCATATTATGACATGCAATGAATATTTCTGATCAATCAGATTTCTGTTGCACCTCTTCCTGGGACAGGACAGGCGTGAATCTCGCAGTTGTCCCCCCAGCCTGCCCCCACCGTGCAGCAGCACTCCTGCTTGGTCACGTTTCGAGACAAGACGTTGTCGCAGAAGTTGGCGTCGTTTAAGTTATAGTAGCACTCTTTCCTCTCCTCAGCTGATGGAGAAGACGGAGGGACTCGAGGAGCCGGTTCAGGGGTAATATCAGCTGTGGTTGAAGAAAGAAAGGTCAAAGGTCATGGTTTGCTACAGAAAGGCACGCGGAGACAGTAAGCATTCGGTAATTCAGATCGGATCTCCAAGAGCGGAAAGTTGCGGCAGATCCTAAACTTCACTTCTTCAAAATGTGCCCACATGCCTCCAGCAGGTATTGCATTACCCTCACCTGCCACTGCTGAGCCTGCTCATTTGTCCATGAGCATGGGCTCAGGCATTTCACCGCTAAGCTGCCGGCTTAGCCAAATGGAAACACTGGCTTGTGAGTCAACACACCATTCACTCTCACATGATTGATTAACACACGTCAAAAGCAAACAGCGGAATGTGGCAAAAAGGTACACAAAGGCATAGCTGGGGTTTAGCGCAGGGGCAGAAGAAAAAACATCCCCGCTGAGGGTGCGCCGCTTAATAATGTAAATAGGACAAATTCGTGTACACATAGGCCTATCAAGCAGGAGAGGTGATGGTATTTCCATGACTCAAAAGACCTTCTTTTGTCAATCTGAAACTGCAATGCATTGCATGTTTGTAACCTCTGCACTCAAGATCATTTTAGCACGGAAGAGAGCAATGTGTCTTTTGTGCTAATGGCCAATAGCTACACCTTATCCCTGTTTGTCTTGGTGAGGAAATGGGTCTGTAGTAACTAGGCCCCTAGGGTTTTTACTTGGCTCAGCTGGAGGAGTTACTTCATTAGTCATTCGAGGGATTAGGCTATTACAAATTTTTGTAGGCAACCCACCCAACCATAACGCTGGCCTATAAAACAAATGGAAACAGCCAGGTCAAAAGACACTCTAAGAGACGTGGAGTAAGTCATGTCCACCTCGTCACCCTTGTTGTTTGGATAATGAGAGACGGCTCATTAAATCAGGGAAAACTCCGTCTCCCAATGATGGGATGGAGAATTAAGTCCTGTGAGTCACTGTGAGCTCTAGTCCTGCTCTATTACCCAGGGAGCGGCACTGGCTGGTGATGGGATCAAATTCCTCATTGTCGTTGGTGCAGATGCACAGGAAGCTGCCATCGAAGTTCTCACACAGGGCCTCCCCGCACAGCGCCTGGCTCATCTCGCACTCGTTCACATCTGAGAAAGACAGGAGAGGAGGGCGTGAGGTCAGTAAAGGATCAGGCATGTACACACAGGCAAGTTCTCCACAAGGTCACACAAAATAATCTCTATCAACTCGGTACTGAAAGAGTAATTTCCCAATAATTCTTAAGTTTCAATAGAGAGAGAGAGAGACATACATTTCTTTGTGACTGATTCCCTTTAGAGTCTTCTTTGTGAACTCTAAATTTGTGCAATCATTCTCCAGAGACATTTATTCTAAATGATTGTTATCGGATTTTGGATCAAATCAGTTCAACGTGTTATATACAAAACGCTGAAAGTTATTTAAATTTGCTTAATTAAAGGCATCAAACAATATTCAGAGTCACACACAATAATCAAAAGATAAGTCTGACTTATTTTTCATTATCAAAAAAGGCTAAATAATTTCCTCAAACTGCCGGGCATTGTAGTTTTTAGTAAATATTACTCAAACAGGTGTAAATAGCGGATTGTGGATTTATACACATTTGGTGCTCTAGTGAGTATTTACAACAGCAGGACAGTGTATGTGGGACTGACTCAAAATAATCTACAGTGCCCATGTCTGTTGCAAAGACTGCAATCAATGGATGTCAGTACAATAGTAATAACTCACTTTTTAAATAGTTTTTGAGCAACAACAGAGCTCTAAGGCAGAGAGGTTTTCTTTGGATATCCACCACACTTTTAATCTACAGTGAATATTTATAGGAGTGCAGTTACAGACCGACACATTTGCTCATATCTCCTGGCGGGTTGCTGTAGCCTTGGTCACACTGGCAGCGGAAGGAGCCGTCTGTGTTCTCGCAGAAGCCGTGATTCCCACAGATGGTTTCATTGACACACTCATCAATATCTGCAAGGGCAAGGAGCGCAGCAGAGAGGTGAGCACAACGTTAATATTTACAGCGCCGCTCTGCACAATAGACTTTTTAACTGCCACGGTAAACACAGCGCTGCTCTTCCAAAATAAACACAACTACCATTTTGACCTCACAGTAACAACACAAATCAAAGCTATCATAACATGTCGGAAAGAGCGTATGGATTCAGACAATTCGTTAAAGGGGTTTTCAAACTCCGGCGATTGTAACATAATTCAGGGAGGCTTTCTCTCTGCGTCCACACGGTGAAAGTGAGCATAGTGGGGATCTGGAAAACTGTCAGTGTCAGTAGAGTGAGAAGTGACACTTAGGTCACTGGGATGTCGGCAAAATGTAAGAGACGGAGGAGTTTACAGCCTGCAGCCAGCACTCAGCATTTACCCAGACTCTTTACAAGCAGCTGGAGAACGGTGGCTGAGAGTTTGGCATAAAGAGAATATCTGACAGCCTTCTGACAGAAATTGCTTTCAGTGCTAATCAGTGCTTTACCTGTTAAACCTATTTTAATGTGTTTGACATCAGCTGTGGATCTACCCCAAATGGTAGTTAGGAATCAAATATAGCAGGTGACAGCCTGGAGCAGTTCAGTGTTTGCATGGCAATAAATCATAAAGCTTAATAAAACCAGTGGACAGTTACAGCCTACTATATGTTAGTGAGAGAAAGAGACGTGGATGTCGAGGCCGTTAATGGTGGACCATGTAAGAGCAGCGCTGATTTCCTACCACTCGCTGTTTTTAAGGCAACATTTGTTAGCAATTTCTTACATAGATGATTTAGTATTTCTTGGCATCCCGAGTGCAGCGGAGAGGCCAAAGACTTGATACTGCTGGAGGGCAAGTCTGATTATAATTGTTTAAAAAACAATCAGCGAGTTTAATGATCACACTTCGGTCACGTGAAGTTGTTTCTCTGGTCAGCTCGGCTCGCTACCGGTCAGCGTTAACCCCACTGCGTTTTGACAAGTTAACAAGTCTTGCGACACAACCGCATTGCCACAGTTCTTCAGCAATGCCGAGCTGCTCATTTTAATGTTTCACTTGTTCTACAGAACATAAACAGCCACACAAAATGGACGGTTCATCCACTCCCCCGTCAGATCTTGCATCTTTTGAAGATATGAGAAATTAGCTAAATAACTCATGAAACCGCATCTTGTTCATTTTTTTCCTCCCATAAAAAACAAAGTCAGCAAAAACAGCTCAGTCAGAGATGAAAAATTAAGCCAGAACTTGTATATTTTCTGAAAGTCATTAAGTTGGGAACATTATGATAGACGGGTCTGTTATTTGATATGAAATGCACTGATGAAATTAGAGCACACACCACTATGTCTGTTTTATGGTAAGTACGATTAGATTTTTTTTTTTTTGTTGACTTGTTAAGTTTAATGACCATTCCATTCCAAGTTTCCATGACTAACAGAACCTCCGCTGGAGCGATCAAACGTTTGATGTCACTTTGACATCAAATCAGGAAGACTTGCTTCAAATGAAATCACAACAATAAGAACAATAGGAATATAAAAAATTTATTTTTGATCGGTACCACTAAACAGTCTCATACTTCTAAAGCTGATTTTGGACGAGTTTGCTCCTGACATCAGCTGGGGTAAAAAGTCAAGTCCAGTGGCACCTCACATGTTTAAAGCAAACTGATTTATGGAGTGAAAAGCGCTGTCATTCACATATTGTCTAAACTCGTTTTATTTTGCCTCTGAGCACTCATAAAGGCAGTATCCACTGAAGAAAGGAAGAAACTGGGCCAGAGAAGCCACAAGCCATCTGATTTGAACTGAGCGCTTGGCCAGGGTCCTGTCTTCCCCTCCAACACAGACAACTACTTTCTCAGGCTTGCTGGGGGACAAATCCTCTGTCAGTGTTCCTGTCCCAACTTGGCCAATTCTCTAACATGCCTCCGGGGTCAAAGAAAGGGACTCCCACAAGCTAATAAAACTGCAGAGACAAAATTGCCTTTGTCGTTTGTAAAACCTTTCACAGGAAATGCTGAAACATGTGGGCTCAGATGGCTGCAAGATGATAGAGGGAGAATGTACGGACACATACTGAAAACCGCCAACCCGTTGGATTTGCATTTTGCAGCTGCGGGTCGCAATGCCAAACTGGTGCAAGACTGGTGAAATTTTTTGGATGCCGTAAGATATTATGCGCGACTAAAAAGTACATTTTCGGGAAGACTATCCCCCGAGTTCAATCAAGAGTAAGGTGAAAAGTATTGTATATCAGAGTCTGAGGAACTTCTCCTCAAGTGTGAAGAGCTTAAGTGGAGGTTGGAATGTTGGAATGACAGTGTCCGCCAGCTGGGAGGTCCTGGAAGGAGGTGATGAAAGCTCCCAGCTAATATATGAAATAATCAGTGTCTGCATGAAGTCTTTCATTCATGTGTAACATGGAACAAAATCTGTTGCAAACCACATGTTGTGATGAGATGCAATCAAAGTATCATCCCGAGGAGAAATGAGAACAACGAGACCAAAACAATTTTAATGGCCTTTGTTTTCCTCTGTATCTGACCGGTTGTGTCTGAGTGGCAGAGAGTTAGCTTTTTGGTCACAGCACTAATGACTTGTGGGAAAAAATTAATAATATGATGTGAGATAACTTCACCAAGAGCTAGTCTCCCACCAGCAGGACCCGGGGTTGCCTTTCTTAGTCTTTCCAGTTACGTCAGAACACATGCAGAGCTGTAAATTGCTCGGAGGGAAGAACTGAGGCACGGAAGAGGGTGAGGAGTTCACTTGAGATGGGAGGAGTTGAGGTTAAGGCGCAACAGGCGGCCTAACAGGCACCTATCCTAATGGTCTGACCCAGGAGGTCCTGCTTCCTGGATCCAGTAGTGATTTGGGGTGGTGCGAAGGGTTAAGTGTGGGTCTCTGTGCCCTGTGTTAATCTGGAGCACATGGTGGCAGGCAACAAGAAAACAGGAATTAGTAACTGTTGGCTCACCCGCCACAGCCCACACTTATATTCTCTGGGCATCCCCTTGTCTGATTGGACCCGTATGCAGAGGTTATTTCACACGCGATTGGGCAAGGAGGTGAGGTATTTGTTTTCAGGGAAGCATATTTGCGCGCTTTATCTGATATTACATCTGCAACCTGTATTGGGTTAACTGCCATATCATGCGTGGACTTCTAAGAAAAAAACCCTAAAACATCTTAGATTTGCACAACAGCATGAGCAATCACACACACATGGTAAAGTCTTTTAGATTTCTATATGTTTAAAGGGGTTGGAGGTTGGCAAGAATGTGACCACAGACAATTTCCGCCCTTGGGCAAGCCTTATTAAATGCAAGGCATAGCTTGGGGGAATTTATGAGCATGATGGTGAATTAAAAGCTAAAAAACAATGACCTGCAAATACACACACTGCCTTTTTCACATGCCCAAAGGAGCCTTCATAGCACAGTTGCAGCTGACGTGATGCTGAGGGGGAAAAAAAACCCTGTTTTTCCCTTTTGTATTATGGTCTCTAAATCTAAATGAGTACTGCGAGCAGAGCCAAAGACAACCGCTGCCCCTCCGAACGCCGGTGAGTAAAAATAAAACGACGCCCCTCGACTGAAACGGCAAATTACCGTGTCTGGCCTCTTCTTAAATATTTGATGATTTTTACAAGCAGACAAAAATGCCCTGGAGTAATTGAGCTCCCTCCCTGGACTTTTATTGGGGTGACGGCAGCATCTCCCATAACTAGCCACCGTGAGGTGAAACAAGCCACTATTGTGTGTAGCGCTGGGCTTCTGAGGGTAAGAGGGCTTGGTTCTCAAACTGGGTCCATGAGTCAATGCTTAGCTGTGTGAGTGTTTGTTGTGGGGTCTAGAGAAAATACGAATAGCTGGCGTCACAACATAGCAACGGGGGAACGACGGTCAGATGTGGTCATGAGTGGGAACCCAGTCAAACAAGTTAAACTGGGAGTTTTGTAGCGCCACAGGGGACGATGTGAAGACTTTTCGAACCAGATCCCACCGAAAGATTCCATCATCTTTACAGGATATGTCAGGTGAGAACCTCTTTCAGCACAAAACATGGGCAGGGATGTATGTTTAAACTACGCTACACTGATTTGATCCTATATGAGCTGCTTAGCAGTGTTTTATCTCTGACACTCAACAAGCACGGAGGTGAGCAGCTGGTTTCAATCTCCCCTTATCACACTACAGGCCCCTGCACTCTTCGGCTGGTGCCAGACAGACAACATCATAAAGTGCCGTGAGGAGGCAGCCACACGTAGCCGGGATCAGGGTGATGGAGGGGGCGTAGGTCTGATCTGTCACTGATCAGCACTTGTAGCAGCATATTCTCCCCAGATCTCCATCTGTTGACAGTCCAATAAAAACTCAGGGTCATGAGAATATGTGAAGCCGTGCCGCAACCCGAGTGTATCTCTATAACGGTTACAGTCTCTGGATCTCTTTCTCTAATACAAACACACGAGCGAGGATGCAAAAACCCACAGTTAACCACACACACACACGCACACACACACGTAGCTTCCATCTGTAGTCCAACACATCATTCCATTGTGATGCTCTCAGACTGCTTTTCCCCTCTTTGCCTGTCACTCTCCGGTGACTGTTTGGATTCTGCCTTAATATGAGGAAAATATTTGGCCTTTATTTGTTTTTGTCTCTCGCAGTCCTCATAAACTAGACTAGAGAGCAACAAAAACCAGCAATGCTGTGCTACAAAATAAGGAGTAATAAACTCAAATCCTTGTGCAACAAACCACATCAATATCCCAAGCCCTAGGTGTCTAATCTTGCCAGTAAACACAGAAGGCTGCATGTATCACAGAGGTCATGGACATGTGTCCGTTGTTGTTGGCCAGCTGTTGGGCCCAGATGTAGCATAAGTGCAAACCTAGCCAGTCAACCCAGGTGACCGGGCTCCTCCATCGGAGGGGGAAAGCCGCCTAACAACCTTATCCCCTCTCAAAAGACGCACTTTTCAAGTTCCATCCTGTGCCTTTGCCAGAGGCACTCTATTAGCTCTGTTGTCAGGTGGAAGAGACCATTATCAGACTCTGGCCTCACACACTGCCTCCAATCACAGTGCACTCCTCTTTCTTAAGTGCCCCAATTTCAGGGGCCATTTCTCCTCCTCATCTCCCCGATGGCCCCTTGTGCGGGAAGACCTTGAGTACCTGATAGCTTTTGATTCATATCAGCCTCTTTGTGTCTGCATGGCAAACACATATCATTATCTATGCACAGAGAGGGAAAGTCCTGGAGAGCATGTAGAGTGTTGAGTTGATTTGAGGCTACGCTCTGTGCTATCTTTAACTACAGTCAAAGTTAGAGGTGCATGTATAGTACACAAATAGGTCATACATACGTCTTTCGCTTCAGTCTGAAGGAAGTAAGCCTCAAAATCTGCCTGTTTTTTCTCAACATAATGAGCTATAACTATACATGGTTTGACCACTAACCACAGTCTGTGGCGTCTTCTCCCTCGAGGCCAGGCTGGCAGCCCATGAAGCACCGGTAGGAGCCGATGGTGTTCTCGCAGCGCCAGGTACCACACACTGAGCTTCCAAAGTCCTTGCACTCATTCTGGTCTGTACAGTGAGAGAGAGAGCAAGAGAGAAAGAGAGAGAGATGGTTAGTAACTGACAAACAGAGGCACAAGCGCAACCACATGTGCAATCAGACATTAACATGGACACATACACCCCCGCACGCACACTCATATTCCCTCCACTGCTCCTCTGCTTCCAGTGTAATGGCTGTGCAGCAGGAGTCGGCCAGGAGGCCTGTGGTGTAGCTGTCCTCAGTAAACGCAGCAGGCTACAGGAATGGCCAAGAACAATATTATCACAGCAACCAAAGAACTTGTGAAGGAGCTAAAGGGAGACGTTCCAGAGGGAGAAACACCTCCTGCTCACAATGGGGTCATTCATACTTCCCTCAGGGGAGAGGGAGTTCAGGGCTCCAGCCATGTAATCCAGGCACCCCTCAGTCCTGAGGCCATGGAGGAAAGCCTCTAAGCCAGGCTTGGACACTTTTACTGGAGCCCAGTCCCCACTGACTATAGATAATCAATCATAGCAAACTGCGCTATACTGGGTATGCTTAAACCTAAATGTAGCGTGACGATCAAACAGCTAATGCTGACATGTTGGTTTACTCAGAGAGTGGAAACCTTAGGGCAGTGATTGGGGTCAAAAATCACTCTGACATACAAAACAGGGCATCACACGGGAGGTTTTATTTTGTCTTACCTTCACAGTCAGCTGTGTCGTCGTTGAACTTGAAGCCAACCTCACACAAGCACAAGAAAGAGCCGTCGGTGTTGACACACCGGCCCCGGATGCAAACATTGTCTTTACTGCATTCGTCCACATCTAAGGCAGCAAGAAGGGGAAAGAAAGGCAGGCAGGTTAGGGAGAGATAATTGGAGAAAGGGTGGGTTAAGATTTATGACATATTGATTAACACGAAATATCGCCATATATCCTCCATCCTCATTACGTCCACTGGGAACACCCCTTCTTTTCATAAGTTTCGGAGAAAGAATGTGTAATCAAGCGCTTGTCTGAGCACAAGATGCATTGGTCATTTGGAGCACTTAGCAGTATACTGGCAAACAGGAAACAAAAGGAGAAGAAAAAATACATCTCCCTCAGCTTTTCGGGCTGAGAACATTTCCCTCCCACTCGTGAAAATTAATAATGGATGTGACATGCTTGATTAGCTGAAGATTGGTGGATAATTGTAGCATTACAACATAACTTGTAAGGTACTTGGACCTGGGGTAAAAGGTGGGGGGAAAGGCAGGAAACCGGAGGGAATTTCATCAGTGGGGAAAAGCCTTCCTTTTCCAGCCTTAGATAATCAGATGAATGTTTCAGAGACGACAAGGTAAACACCCATTTGCAAAGATAGGGAGAAAAAAACCCAATATCCCAGACTTTAAGTAAACACATAAATATGCTGTGACTGGAAAGCTTTGGAATTGATTCAACGACTTCAAAGCCTTTATTGAAAGGCACAGCGAGGCTATGACAAAACCTGTTGATTTGGATTGAATTTAGATGTTTTCCATTCTGCTGTCAGTCCTTTATTACATTCTGTATGTGTTCTGTTTTTTGCTGAAAGGCTGGTCTGGTCAAGGCCAAACATCATTTTGGCCTCACCTGACTAAAGCCATCTTTCATTCCCATAAACTCACATACCCTCATCCTCCCTTCACCTCCTGCTGCAGGCTCATGTCAGAGGGGTCTGGCTTTTATTGTGTCAGCACTGTACACACAATGGCAGACTGCAAGAAAATATACGACAACTGCTGATTTATAGAGATAATTAGAGGCCGGTATTTGTTGTGGCGGGCAGCCAAAGTACCTGATGCCGGCCGGGCAGTTTGCTCTGAGCCTGTGGACGATATCTAGGCTGCTCCAAGGCCAAAGCCTCGGTGGAAGAATGTCCCTGATCGAGGACTGTCAAACCCATAGATCGAAAGCTACCTGCTTCACATCACGACAGAATATTTCACTGCCAGACAACCTGCCTTTTACTTCACTTCACCTCATACAATTCTTGCAAGACACACCAAAAAATAACACTGATCCAATTCGGACGTCCTAGCCAAACTTATATCATGTATTTTGACAGCAAATGCTCCACTTTGTTGAAAAGAAAAGCCTTCCTTAGCTGATGATCAGGCTACATTTTTTTTTTCCCATCGCTAAGACCACTGGGTCACTGGGTGCGGCTGGAATAACATCAAACTGATGTCCGAGCGGCGAACGACTGAGCTGAGACAGTTGATGAGGCCACGGCCCATTACACAGAAAGGCTGGCCTAAGTACCCATGCCAGGGGTCCCAAGCCTGGCCTCAGCACCCAGGACAGTATGGTGAGAATACTGTCAGCAGCCTGCCTGTAAGTGAAATGAAGAAAGTTGTGCAAGCCAACAAGGTTACTGTAAAATGACTTGAGCAATATGATCTAAAAACCATTATTACATTATTACCAACTTTCTCCAATTTTCACTCTGCCACACCCGATTACACGAAGCCCATAAAATGCGAAAAATAATTTCCCATTACTATTAGTGCTCTCGCGGCAGTTTGTTACTGTACCTTGGCAGCCAGGCCTTCCATCGATGGTGGTATATCCCTTAGGACAGATGCATGTGTAGGAGCCCTCGGTGTTCAGACAGTTTCCCTCTCCACAGATCCCCATGGTTAAACACTCATTGATATCTGTCACACACAGGCGCAAAAATACACACACAGCTGTGTCAAGATGGCAACATGAGGTAAGCCACAAGAAACAGTTAACCACTAATTTCATGTGTCAGATGACGCTGATTGTGTGGGTTTGAGTGTGTGTGTGTGTGAGTGTGTGTACCTCTGCAAGACGTCCCATCCACCAGCTCCAACCCAGCGGGGCAGGAGCAGCTATAGGAACCAATGCTGTTGGTGCATTTGCCTCCCAGACACAGGCTGTCGTCCTCACATTCATTCACATCTGTACTGACACACACACACAAACAGACGTCATCAGCATGACGTATTCACGCCATCTCTAAATCACTGGGGCTCACCTCAGAGTTGCCCGAGTCTTGTTCCAGACCACAGTGAGAATGTCAGAAAAGTCATGCATCATCTGCATCAGCAAGTAATGACTTATTCGTAGTACAGTACGTCATACGGATGACTGCGAAAATGAGCGCACAGAAATCATAAATTTTGGTGTCCAGAGTGAACCACCCACCGTCACATGAGAGGCCGTTGGGTGCCACTGTGAAGCCTGGGTCACAGGCCATGCAGGAGAAGGAGCCCTCTATGTTGGTGCAAACACCCGTGGGGCACACACCTGGGGTCAGGCACTCGTCGATATCTAAGAAGAAGAAGAAGAAGAAGAAGAAGAAGAAGAAGAAGAAGAAAAGGTTAGCTATAGGTTATTACCTTAAGCAAAGGACCTCTAGGGTCTATTTTTTGATCGTTCACTGTCTTATCTGTTAAAAATTATTAATGGCTAAGTGTGACTGAGCATAACATACAGTAAGCAAAGCCCTCTTTATTAGATCGCACTGACAGTGTTTTATTAAAAAGGGTGGAAAGATAAGTATGTGGGACGGTCATCAAATCCAAAATAGCAAGCTATTACAGGTGGCGTATAATTACTGTATCTACAAACAGTCACTGGCTCACTGTTATGTGATCATTGGAAATTCCTTCAGCCCGTGTGGATTGTGTTTCTTATGGAGAAAATAGTGTAGGCCATTGTTAAGTGATTGAGACGGCTCCGTTTTGCCTTTGGGTGAACAGAGCGAGTTCATCAGGGCGAGCCCGCTGCAGTACGTGAAGGCAGGGGAGTGGTTGACTTCATTTCAAATTAAGCCCTTAATATTTTCCATGGCATCAGAGGCATCCATTAAAATCCTATCAGAGGCCGACTTGGACTCTGGCTTGTTTTGTAAAACTTTTTCCCAGCGCAAAGACACATATCGGTGGGGGATCTTCCTCCTGGGTTAGATCCACACTTCTATTCAAAAACACACCGCAGTATATATGACTAACTGAGGCCATGTTTGAATCCGTTTAAATAATCATTCCCTTTCTGCTTCCCATGAAGTCATGACAGATCTAACCTCCCCGGATTCGTCAAAGCAGCCATTTCACTGCATTGATCTCATAAATCATGTCATGACAAATTACTGAGTAGTGTAAAGATTTTCTGTAATCATGCTCTGGGTCTAATTCATTTCGTTTTTAACTGTCGTTTGCTGTAATTTTGCTCCAATGTTTTCTAAAGTGACAGACTGTTCCAAGCAGGTAGATAAACACAGAGGTGGTTTTACCCTCACAGCCGTAACCATCCTCCGACAGTTGCAGGCCGACTCCACAGCTCCTGCAGGTGTAGGATCCTGGGGTGTTCAAGCACAGCTTGCCCGGGCACATGTTCGCCACCAAGCACTCATCCACATCTGGACATGAAAACATGGACACATCATAGCCCAGATTACCATCTCTGGCCCGCCAGTTGTAATCAGTTAGATCGATAATCACTAGGAATTACAAATGTCGACACCTCTATCTTTTTAGCTGAGCTATCTGCAGGACATTGGCCTGACATCATTTTGTTCTATTCGAGGGCTGGTGTCTCATTGTGTTGAGCAAGGATCAGATAAGCGGTGCCAGAGACGGAGGGGTCCAAGATCCAGCTATGATGTGATGTCTAGAAGGAGTATTTTGGGATTTTGAGCTCAGATGATGGGGTCAAAGCTGTCACACCTGGTGCTGTTTACATACATCCTGAACCAGCTGGCACGTTCACCCTCAGTCGCGACTTTGTTGTATATTAGGGCAAGGTCAGGCATGTTTGAATAGAGGTGGAAGCTACACACACCTGTGTTGAAGTATACAAACATAACAAAAGCACATTCCTGCACAAACACAGCCAAAAACCTCACCATCGCACTGTTGTCCATCCTCAGACACTCTGAAACCAGGCTGACAGACGATACATGTGTAGGAACCCGGTGTGTTTGTACATGTTCCCTGGGGGCATGTAGTGGGCAGCGCACACTCATCAATATCTGGTGTGAAACAACACAGTCTGTTAGATATTCAATGCAGGTCTCTACAGAATAGAAAAAAAGACCCAAATTCATGATGAAAAGCAAGAACCAATAAGTCTTCCACCACCACGTTGGTTCTTTCAGGCTGAGTTCGATATACATGTGGTGTGACACAGGAGTTAATTTGGGAGAGTTTTGTTGAATAAACTCACCATCACAGAGCTCCCCATCATATGAAACTCTGTACCCTGTAGGGCAGTTCTCACAGGTGTAAGAGCCTTCCGAGTTTAGACAGATCCCGTTGGCACAGGTAGACGGGGACTGGCATTCGTCAATATCTGGGCAAATACACACACCAAGCACAGACATGCACGGACATCAATATAAATACTGAATACTACGTGGAGGGAATTCAGCTACACTGCAAGGAAGTTTTAATGGTGAGTTGACAAACTGCCCAGTCGTGTCGAGAAATTCTTTAACAGTTGTTACAGTACTAATGGTTTTTACTGACTGAGGAGCACAGCTGGAGATTGGATTTACCTTCACACCTCTGCCGGTCCTGGGACACTCTGTAGCCAGCCTTACATCTGGTACAGGTGTAGGATCCCTCCGTGTTGGCACACACCCCACCAAGACACAGGTCACCCTGGGAACACTCGTTCACATCTGGAAACAAAAACAGTCACCACAACTTGGCAGACGAATCATCGTCAAAAAAAAAAAAAAGAAAATCAGCCGATTACACACCTTCGCATCTCAGTCCATCAGCAGATGGTCCAAACCCAGGCCCGCAGTTCTGACAAGTGTAGGAACCTGCGGTGTTGATGCAAATTCCCGCGGGGCACACATTACCAGTTGCACACTCGTTGACATCTAACAAAAAGAAATAATTCGCAGGCATTATTCTGCTGTCATGAGTGTGCCACGAGCTGAGAAGTACGCAGTGGTGAGTTACACCCAACAGCTCTAGATAATCCTTTGCAGACCTTCGCAGTCTTTGCTGTCTGAGGTGACTTGGTAACCATGGTTACAGGTGCATTTATGAGTGCCGTCCAGATTGACGCAGCGGCCATGGAGACAGACTTCAGGGAGCACGCACTCATCCACATCTGGAGGGGAGGATACAGAGGAAGAAAAAGTGGGCCTGAGAAAATAAAGACAACCGCTAACTCTTTACAGTCTTTTCATAAACCTTGAATGGTGCCGCGAGGCTTCTGTAGTAGCACTGTGGAGAACTATTCACAGAGCTGTTACTTTGATATGAGACGTTAGTAATGTCTGCCTGAGCTTCTGACTGACAGATACCTTGGCAGACGTTGTCCGGTGAGAGTTTGTATCCTTGGAAACAGTTGCACCTATAGGAGCCCTCGCTGTTGACACACCTACCACGGCCGCACACTGTTTGGTTCAAGCACTCGTTCACATCTGAGGACAGAAGACAGGACATATATGAGAAGGAGGTGTGCCACAATTACGCTGTTGATTAAAGGGGAAGTTCACCCAAATTTAAAGTCTCACTTACTCTACCTCTAGTAGTATCTAGACATTCAGATTTCCTTTTTCTTCACTACCCCAATACAATGAAAATAAATAAATAATTTCAGATGTGGTGCTCACATCATTGACAATTAACATTTAAAACATCAAACAGCAACATTTTCTTAAAATGCGTAACTTTTTTGTGATTGAAGCTTGAATATAAGATGCAAGAGAACATACTGCAGTAGGAAAAACAACAATAAGATACAAAAAAAATACCTATAAATATTCAAAATAAAGGTCATAGTACACATCTTGGTACGGCAGTAAAGGGAAAACGATTTGAGCCATAATTTGCAAAATGAGTGAAAAACAGCAGTCATTAAATTACATCAGTGCACAGATCATAACCTCATTCACAAAGGACTTTTACTATCTTTTCCACTTCATGAGCCCGAACAGTTTACCCAGGAATTGCATTTGTGGAAAAGCTCATGCAAGAACAATGTTTTATAGTGGAATTTATCAAGTGTTAACAATGGAAGTTTTTCAGGTTAGACGAAGGGGTGGGAAGAGAATGTCTGTGAGTGTAAGAGAGGGAGAAAGAGACGTTAAAAGAGGAAGGGAAAAAGGGGGGAGAGGAAGGAAAAAGTATTTTTCTGCAAAGGAGGTGGAGAGAGGACGCTACTGAGAGGTGATAGAGATGCCGAAACAGAGAGCTTGCACAGTGAAAGTACACAGAGAGAGAGAGAGAGAGAGAGAGAGAGTCACAGACTGGGTTTTGTTTGCCTAGCCGTGGGCACTGCCAGACGTCTGTCAGTGTGGCCCGTTGCTTTGTTTCTTTAATCATCCGGCATCTCTCAGGCCTCCATGATAAGCCCTGACAAGGGAATGGAGCTGTTTTCTCTATCACACCAGCAATTAGGCTTATCCATGATTCGGCCAATTGGGCCCAAACCACTGTGCTACTGTCAATTGACTGAAGCAAATACTGGAACCCAGCGCTCATGTTGCCTGTTTTATGTGACTCCCACAGCGGCAGACGTATACTGTGGGCCTGTTAGTGCTGCTTGTGTGGACATTTAGAGTGAAAATATTTACCTCTAACGTTATCCCTCATTTACAGTATTCCTCTCAGTTACTATTTATATACCACAGATTTACACAGAATGAATAATATTAGTGAACGCACAAACAGAGAGCAGCTGAAGTGGTGTTTTCTTTGGAGGCAGGGAAATCGTGATACTTTAAACAAAGGCGTCAGACTCACTGAGAAATCGATCAGAAAGAACTCCAAATCACTACAAAAGTTAACTTCCATGTTTTCCATCCTCATTTGACCTTTTCGATTTGCGCATTTCTGGAATACTCCCTCCAAGAGCTTAGGTTTCCAAACAAATTAGAGGGGGTGTAAGGTCATAGAGATGGGGTGTGGTAACTAACACCAGTCAGATTCTTATATAACTCCCAAGGTTGGGAGCTGCTAGTGAGTTTAAACACAACATAGACCAAATGTAGTTTGTTGGCCATTTGTGTATTCAAATCTAATAATCCACAGTAAGAGTTTTACAGCAGAACACAGATAACGCTATGGCTGAGTGAGAGAATTTGTTTGCATGTCGGGACCTTTCCGCAGCGGGTAATTGACCCTTAGACCCTCTCATACATCTCCCGTGTCTGCTCGGTCCTCTCACCTAGCACGGCAGTGGTAATAAAGCCTCGCTGGCCTCCACTGGGTCTAACAGTACAGTGGCCAGAGCTCTCCAACAATAATATGCTGTTTGTTCAAGGTTGTGGCCAAGAAAAAATATTTGGACTCTCCCAAATTGAAGTATTATAAACAATCTTTTTACGGGGGCCAGTGATATCGAAAGATCAGCAATAACACGGTGAATGTGTTTAAACAATATTGCAGAGGCTGCTGGGCGGAGAAGCTGATATATCGTAAGTGGAAACACTGGATGGAGAGAGAGGGCAGAGGGTTGTGCAATATAGCCATCATCGCTGTGGTTTTGGGCTGTCGTGTGGGCCCAATAGTGGTCCACACTGGACATAAAACATCCAATATAAGTCTTTTGAAGCATAAAATACAATTTATTTTATATAATTTCCGTGCAAATCAGCAGTCAAGAGTGTCCCAATTCAGCGAAACTAATTTTGCTTGTGTTATTTGGTGAACTGTACAGCATCATAAGCTGTCAGGAAGTCATTAATGGCACGGCTTATTGCCACACCGCCTCTGTCATTTTTGGTGACGCCAACCTGGAGCGGTAGCTTTGCCTACGTAAATGTTACCTAATACAGGAAGCTTTTACAGTGTAAGAGGGAAACCCAGCTTATTTCCATGCAGTGGTCAGAAAACACCCTCAGCAGTTTGGGTAGTGGTGTTGGTGGTGCTCTTCTATGACGGGGTGCCGGGTTGCCTTACCCACACATCTGTCATCGGCAGGCCTGAAACCTGGGCCGCAACCCTGGCACTGGAAGGAGCCGAGAGTGTTGACGCAGACGCCGTTGGGACAGGAGCTGGGATCTCGGCACTCATCTACATCTGCTCAGGGAGAAGGCGGGACGTGGAAATAATCATTTGAATTAGTTGTTAATAAAACAATGTGCGCACGCACGGAGGACTCAGGGTGTAAGATGACAAATGGTAACACATACGAGCACACAATCCCTCTGTTACAAACTTAACATAGTTTTCTTCCTGGCTTCAACTCGAGGAAAATACATGTATTTTGTTACCAGGCTACACATTCACTCATGGCTGCAAACAAATAGGTCTGGATAGGATTCTGCTGGTATGTGAACTTGATTATGTGTGCGTAGGTGCTTGTGCATGCATGTCACCTTCGCATAGGTCTCTCCAAGACTTGGCGTAGCCACCGTTGCATTCACAGGTGTAAGATCCTTCTGTGTTGACGCATTTACCATTCTGGCACTTGTTGGGCATGCTGCACTCATTAATGTCTGCCAGTTTGAATGAAAACCAAGGAGAACGGAAAAGAAAGTGACTATTGTGTTCCACAGCATTAATTAGGGCAGGATGCTTTTTAAATGAACAGCGCTGACAGACAAGAACTTGCGGCGCCCCAACAGAGTGTAGCCTGTGGTGGCTTTCATCCATTGGAAACATCATGTCTCTTGCTGTCATTTAAGGTGTGTCTCACCTTGACAGAACTTCCTGTTCTGGGTGATCACCTGGCTGTAGCCGCTGTAGCAGTGACAGGAATAGGAGCCATAGTTGTTTATGCAGCGGCCCTTCCCTTCGCATGGGTCCTCGTCACACTCATTGACGTCTGCAATGGGAGACGGAGAAAGACAGTACACAAGAGACTGAATGCAATGTTATATTGCAGATCCATTTCACCAGCGGAGACTGTTCCCTTTCCAAACCCTGACTTTGGAGAGCCTTTGCTACACAGGCATTCCTCGATGATGGGCCTGAGCCCAGTCGAGGCAGAGCAGAGGCCAAGGCCTTCACCGTGAGGTAAGGGATCACAGCACCGTGGCAGCTCTTTGGATGGCCTGCGCGCTGTTGTCAGGCATCACGGAACAGGTCAACATAAACAAACGGATTCCTTTCATTTTGGCCCGCTTCATTTCTCAAGGCTTCTGTGCCGTGTAATGTTTGGTGCTGAGGACTTGCTTGCGCAGAAATGATGATATACAGAGCCTCTGGGAGCCTCTGGTGTCTGTGTGTTTGTCCGCCCCTCCTTCTCTTTGAATGACCCACTGTTACCCCTGCGCTACTCCCTCTCCCTCCCTCCCCCATCACTGCTTACCGATGCAGTTGGTCTGCAGCGCACTGAGCTTGAATCCCGGCTCGCACTGGCAGGTGTAGCCAGTCTGCACAGGAATACATTTCCCGTGGCCACATATGGTGGGGGTGGTGGCACACTTGTCAATACCTACGAAAAGCCACAGAGATGTGCACAGTCATTGCTCAGAGAGTAGACGAGAATATCTTTGACCGAGGGTTATGTAACATTACAGATGCTGTAAAAAAATAAAAACGGCATTCCACTACCACATGTTGTTTTCCATGGGAACCCGTCTTGCTGTTTTATAGGTGGGGTCTTGGACGACAGAACAGGTTTTTTACAGAGCTGTAGTGTTCTAACAGGTGGTATGGAGCTCTTACAAAGGGGTCGGCGAGAAACAGGTCATGCACAGTAGAGCCTGACATTACTGTTGTTCTTGTCTTTTCCCTGTCCAAATGGACTTTGGTACAACAGAGACATTGAACAGGGCCCCTGTGTCTAGCTAAGGAGGGAAAAAAAACCCCCACTACAGTAGATCCTTCTCTATCAGATCCTCACGTCCTTTATCTCCCTGATGCTCTTCCTCTCACTCTCTCTCCGTCACCCAAAACATACTTTAACACTGTCTACTGCTCTCCTTCCATTTTTCATAAATCTGGCCTCTGTCCACTTCGAGAATAGCTTCCCCTTTCAAGAGGCACACTCTTTCTTGGTTTCTCGCCCTCTCACCCTCTGTGCAGCGCGGCATCTTCAAGCCAAATTGGCTCTGAGAAAAGGGGTCAAATAAAAGCTCAATACAAACTTTGCTTGGCTTAACTTTGACTTATGAGATGTGCTGCTGTCTGCCAGCAGTTGACTGAGAGCATAAAATATGAAAAATTAAGCTCCATGCAGCTCTTGGTCGTCTCACAGCTCCATACCCACCTGTCATCAGGCCTTGGTGATTTTAGATAGTGTTTCAAAAGAGCCCCTGCGTACATGTATTATAATGTATATTGTACCTGTGGCTGAGTGTGTGTGGGTTGAATCTGGCGTCAGGTCGATGATGGAGGAGTCTGGAGAAGTCTCTGTGAAGAGGGATCGAGACCGGGTGAACCACTAACGCTGTGACACAGTAAATTCTCATTCTTTGCAGTCTAAACGAGAAACTGCTTGTTTTTCCCAACCACTGCTGCCTCAGCTGTCACTCACTGGGCTGCTACATAAAAATGATCTACTCTTTGCTCCAGGCTAAAAACAGCACAATGACCAAAATAAATCAATTAGACTCATTGAATGTAGTCAAACTTCAGACTTTAATGTCAATGTTTTCGCTGGCGTGATGGCAGAGGAGACGAGGATTGAGACTGCCACCGCTGTGCCGGAGTGAGCAATTTATAGAAAACACGTCATGTGTTTGTGCCTGACTGAAACTACTATTGACCCTCGAGCTTGGGGATGCTAAATCAAACCGCAGGAAGCATTAAACGACAGTGCTGAGGGCGAACAAGTAGTGTTGTATGATCTGTATGTGTAAAGCCAAGAGGGGAAAAAAAAAATACCTGGATATTTCGGAGGTGAGTCAGTCACAACAGCTGGCTGGAAATCAAACAAATATTACTTTGGTTACATTTCATCACCATACTCATGTTCATACACCATGTCTGCCTTTGCAGTCATAGTCAGTGCTAATTAGGTGTGTGTATCTACCAAAATGTGGTCTGAATAAGTTATATAATCATAACAAACCCTCCAGCTGAGATAGCTAGAGCATATCGTTCTAAGATAAACATTTCAAAAGTACATGCCAAGAGGTTGACAGAGAGGGAGAACTTACCGGGCTCAGAATTTCCACATCTGCAGAAAGAAGAGGAAAAGTTTATCAGTAGCAAGAGTTGACATTCTGTTCGCATTAGTACCATTAACTGACTACACACAACATATACAACAACCCACGTTCTCCTTAGGCACTTGACTTGCAGCTTTGGAGGTCTTTATTTCTAATAAAACAAAGCTTACGGCACATTTATCTTCTAAGCCCAACGGAGAGTGTTGTATCAGAAAAAGCAGCGCAGACTACTGGCCAAGGAAAAATGCAAAGAGGGACAAGGAAACAGATATCTCTGATAATGAAGACTAAAATCCCTAAATATTTACAGAATTGTCTCCTCACATAAATCAAGATGTCGCAGGTTTGCCAATAAAGTATCTCACAAGCATTAAATCAGGAGGATACATTTACAGAAAATCCTGGGGATTTAGATGTATGGCCAATGTGGATTACTTGTGCGCGCTGCTGTGACGCTCAGAGGGGTTTCACTTTGATGAATGGGGGACATGAGTACTACTTTGAATATGTTCGATGGGAGATCGAGCATTTATTTATAGAGATCAAAACATCCTGTTGATGTTGGGATTCTCACAAAAAAAGGCTAATCCATTTTACATCCCACAGATGGAAGAAAAAAAAAAACGTATTGTGTATCACTTGGCTGTCTTGCATTGTTTATGTCATGGCTTGTGGTAAAAATATGCAAGCGGTTACCATGTTTTGATAACTCCGAGGCCTCAGTGTATAAAATGTACAGAACATTCATCAGCAGCTCATCTCTTTACCATTCAGAGTAAACATTTACCGACGTTAAAATCAACTTGGCGGCGTCTTAACGTACCAAACACTTTATTCTCACCTTCTGGCTGTTTCGGTGTCTCTCTGTCTGGCTGAGAGGGATGGCGAGGCTGCTCTGGAGTCAGAGGTTCCTCGGGCGGTGGTGTCTCAGGGTACTCGGGATGTTGTGGTACATGCGGTGTCTCGGGGTATACAGGGTATTGGGGTATTTGTGGCGTCTGTGGGTAGCTGGGGTGTTGTGGTCCGATAGGCAGCAGCAGTGAGGGGTGGGAGGATGGAGGCTGAGGGTAGACGGGGCTCTGCTCCTCCCATGACACACCTGTGCTCTGTAGATCATCTTCACTAAGATGTCTCACAGAAAACTGCACATCAGAGAGTGAGTAGGTGTATCCGTGACCGGCTGGGCAGATCTCCTTGAAATGATCTGCAGGGTAAGAAACACACAGCAACAAACAATGAACATCACCTCTGTATCCTCCTCTCAGACTCCTAAAGCCGACATAAAATGCCGCCAGAGTATAATTGCTGCTCGCATTTCTTTCTAATGTTCGTAGCAATGCTATAAGCCATCCGTGTAATACTGTTATGTTGAGCGTGCTGTGCTTGACTGTGTGCTGTGAACGAGGGGGTCAGGTTTTGTCTATTTCTGCAGAACTAGCTAGTTGGCAGGCTAGTGACAGCTGTCACAGAGTGCTACCGGCGAAGGGGATTTGGAAAGATTGGGGATATCTGCACACTCAAGCAGACACAGCCATGCCAGTGGGGGAAGTAGAGGATCATGTAATACTGCCTGACCTTTGAACTCTTTGGTGTAGAGGTGCATGAGTGAGAGGCTAATGGAGGATTGGCTGGCTAAATAATAGCAGGGAGACTGCACCTCTTTGTGTCGGAGCCCAACAAACCTCAGCGATGGTGAATCCATTACAAGTGAGAAGCACTGTGTCCCCTACCTGACCTGAAACCAGCAATTCTACGCCAAAAGAGTCTGGAATAGAGATATGAGTAATGACAGATATGTGGTCGCTGTAAATGCTTGCGTAAATGCAGGAAACGCGGATATGATAGGCTACTGAATGATGAATTTAAAGTGGGGGGAAATGGGGCTATATATGATCAGGAGCCACATCAGAGGAACGGGAGTAAATATGGAATGAAAGTCAACAGGCTCCTGTTACCAAGTCACAAGTAATGGCCCTGTTCTTCGCTCAGAACACGGCTCTAACAGCTTGTCAGGCCATACAAAAGCCAGCGTCCGAAATAATCAGAGGCTGTGTGTCTGCGCACTGTGTCAGTCCTGGCTGAGCAGCACCATGGAGGTCTCTGTCTGTGATATCTGATCTATGACAATCCCCATGAATCACTGGCCAGCACAGACACTCCATAAAACCAGCCTGTTTCTCTCAGAGACTTTGAAGATTAGATCGGTATGGAAAAAAAGAAGATGACAACTACTTCCCATGTTTCACTTGGCCAAGCTATTTATTTCTGCTGTGAAGCTTTGCCGGCCTATTAGTGGGGTTTCTCTCTGAGGATGGGAGTGATAACACAAGGCTGACTCCCACTATTATGTAGCCTCCAAAATATGAAAACTGTTATGTTTTTGGTCCTTTTCCACTCCAAACACATTTGGTTATTTTGAACTGCTTTACAAGCCTGGCAAAGAGCACAATGGTGACTGAGTGGTAAATATCCTTTGCCTGCACTTTCTCTGCCATCGATAGCCCTTACATAAGATTACATGTGACATTTTATATCTGCAAAAGCATTTAACACAGCAAATTGTTTTTCAGCAAGTACACTAAAACCAGAAATGGAAGGTTGAGCTTGCAGATGGACGACACGGTCGGTTTTGAATTTAAACAGTGAGTGTAAGAGGAGAATTTGGGAGGTATGCAGCAGCAGCACAGGATTTCATTTGGTGGCTGTACCTGATCCCGGTAAAGGACAGCGATCGCACTCAGCTCCCCAGGCCTTGCCCACCCGGCTGCAGCAGCAGATCTGCTTGGTGATGTGTTGAGCGAGCGGTAGAGAGCATGTGCCAGCTGATACTGATCGATAGCAGAAGCCCTTCTGGTTTGACACAGCTTTGTCCGCTGGAGAGAAAAGTCGATACATCCATCAAACTCCAATGCAATCCAGGAGAAAACAGCCGCAGCCTTAAATTATGTATTCAACAAAAAATGTCTCATACTTACAGACACAGTGCTTGCTTTCGGGGTCTAACATGAAGCCTGGTTTACACATGCACCTATAGCTTCCTTTGGTGTTGAGACATTCAGCATTCTTACAGATCCCAGGCAACAGGCACTCGTTGATGTCTGCGAAATATGCAGCACGTCAGTCATGGAGTATCTAGTACATGTCCTGATTATGGAAATATTATGAAGTCATGTTTTTGCTCTGACAAGAAATTTATTTTGAACTCCCAATAAACCTGTCAACCAAACACTGATATCTGAGATTTGGTGTGCATACAGAGATTTCATGCTCGCAGACCAGCAGAGATGATGTAAGGCTTCGAAGAAATCTATTACACCTTGTAGGGTGACAAAGATACAGCAACATATCATGTAGTCAAAACCACCAGCTGCTAGGAGGTGATAAAATATGGAAACTTTCAGATTTTACTGTTGTGTAAATAATCACACGAGGGAAACATGCACAATAAATTTGACCACTGTAAACCGGAGTACACTCAATCATGTATCCTTCTCACTGCAAGAAACTATCATAGCTGTGGTAAACTTGACTTCGAAATCTGGATAGTTGGGCAGACACAGAGGAAATAGCAGAATGTTTTAGATTATTATCCTCCTCAGCATCTTTCCTTTACGGTGTCCAATGTGGGTCACAGCATCCTGAGCCTACGTCAATGAGTAAAAGTCATAATGAGGTTTTTTTCCTCTCCGCCTGGCCTGAACCATGTGTTGGAGCGATACAGTGGCCAGTGGAGTTTGCTTACTGCTCCAACAGCTCCTGAGCCATTAAGCCAAATGAAGGCAAGCTAGCCAGTTAATGTGCCAGCCAGAAGCATAGGGGGACATATTTCAGGTGCTTAGTCATGAAATCACATTGGGACCAGGCAAAGTTTGTTGTTCTACCGTGTTAAACAAAGAGAACATCATTAGGTCTTTTCCTATTGCTTTGACGATTGAAACCCGACAGCCTTCCACCACAGATTTTCCCAATTCTAATTAATCTGCTCTTGTTTTGTTGTTTTTCTGCCTGCTGGAAAAAGTGAGTTTATAAGGGATTGAGGTTGATAAATTGTGTGGACTGAAGTAAATCCAGGGAATGTCTCAATGTTCTTTGTGTTGTTTGTTGTTGTTTCTTCTTTTCTATCTCTGTTACACTTTTGTTTTTCCACTTGTCTTTGCATTTCTCTCTCTCTCTCTCTCTCTCTCTCCATCGGGAAGAACTAGCTCTAAAGCTGAAGCAGGCCTTATACTGACAAAGCTTCCAGCCTCTATGTTATGACAATGTAAACACGTCTGTTAGCAAAAGCGACCTGTTTAGATGAGTAAGGATGAGCTACGTACTGCGAAGACAATAAAGCAGACCACAGATGTCACGGCTGCCTGCTCTGAAGAGCTAGTAACAACAATATTCTGTATGCAGGTATTGCGGTTACTAGTTTAAGCAGCATGCTGTCTGGTCAGAGTTCAGGTCAGCGTTGGGCTCAGCCTTCATCACATGGGGTCTTTAATCCATGGTTCGGTTGAGTCTGAGATTAGTGCTATTGTTACAGTCTGCTGGTGAGTTGATCAGGATTGAAACTGACTTTCATGACAACCTGTCCTGACCAGCACTAATCTCAACATCTATTTTCAATCTATGCTTGGTTGCTCTCATTGACAAACAGTCCTTGCAGTGAGAACCCATTTTATATCATTGTTTTTATTGTCTAATAGACATTGATCACTGAAACGCATCCAATAAGTTTCTAAAATCTGCAGCGAGTGTCAACCGGTCTGCTGCGACCTAACTTGACCTTGCCCACTGTTACCTTCTGGAAAAACTGAGATTCAAATAAACATCCGCAGAATTATTTATGGACACTGTGAAGGAAATTGGCAGCATTGCTTTCCTAATATGTATTGGCTGTTATGGCCAAAGGGAGTACCTTATGACTACTGTGGAAGTCTCAAACCAGACATAATTTATGGGGCCAAAAATGCATCCATTTAGAAACATATGTGCATAGAGGGAATGAACATTCTTAAAATACAGCCAAAGCAGCTATTACTGGGAAAAGTAGGTTTTCACAGGCGAATTCCTACCGTACTGTATAAACTAATATATGAAGTCTCAACCTGTTGACCCGGGCAGATAAATGTCAAATGTCAATGTTTTAAAATTGTGCGTAGTTTTCATTAAGTAGATCCAAAATGTCAAAAGAGTTATGTAAGACTTCCATCATCTCTTCTTTGAAGTGGCGTATGAGTAATACGACCTGCTCCCAGCACCAGTTTACCACCCACAACAGAGACTGCACATGCGTCTACTGTATGCGAGCCTTTCATCTAACCGGCGCAGCTACAAAATGACCAATTTAGCTGACCTAGTTTCTGGGAAGCAGCTTCTGAAGATAAGGGATTGTCTCTGAAGTCAGAGTGCAGCATATGGGTCATATGGAGCATCTTATCGTATCTCAGTGTGGATGTCATTGACCACAAGGGTCAGTGTACAAGGGGAGGGCGATAAATCGTGCCTGTTACTGAATATGAGACAAGCTGTGCTCTGTTCCAATAAAACACACTGCAAACAGCTCAGGATAGGAGCCACAGTTTGGCAAGCTGGATACCATCCTGATAATAATGACAAAATCCCAGAAAAGGCAAGTTTTTGCCTCCTTGGCAGTTGTTGCAAGACCTGAAATTAGAAATAATTTTTGGGAATGGAGCAGCAGCTGAGACTTTAAAGCGCTCCAGTAAACATTGTGGGTAACTGTCAGCTTTGCTTTTTTGGAACTCCAGAAATGAGCAACTGAAAGGGAGAAACATCTTGAAACAATCACAGAAGAAAAGCATGCATAATAGAAAGATAAATTTCCACAGTTGTTGGCTAGTTGATGCACTATTGGAAAATAAGTGTGTCCTTGTCCACAGGTCTTTGTTTTATTAAAATATGTTTCTCAGCTCAATCATTACCTGAAAACATCAATCGGCCAAATAGTGCAGTGCAGATTAGAAAACATGTTGAACTTACTGAACCAGAAGATGAGGCCTGTTTTAGATGTAGTCAAAGCATCCACTGGACCGTAATGTTGTTCCACTACATAAGCTTCAGTAAGCATTGCCCTTTGGATTATGACACCATTAATCAAGTCATTGACACAGTTCAAGTAGACTGTCAGAAAGGCTACGTTTGTTATTGAAAGTGTCAACATCAGTTGCATTGTTCACAGATTAAGCAGTGCATTTTTGCTGAGTCCTTCGGCCACAGTTTATTTGTTCATGTCAATTAATTCTGGAGATGTATACTAACACCACCAACAAATACAAATAGCCTGAATTCTTCTTGCAGAAGACTAGACTAGAGCTGACACTGTGGGTGGTTACTGCTTCATGAACTGAGAGCAAGCTGACAGACATACACCTCTGGGAGGCTGCAATAAAGGAAAACACAGTGTGCGTGTGTACGTACATGAACAAGCTAAGTTTATTTTTACAGTGCGGGTGGATGGGTGAGCTGGCACTTTAGCAACAAACAGGTCTGTAACTAAAGCTCCCTCACAGATACTCACAGAGAAAAAGAGCCACATTTGCCATAATCGCAGGCTGCCGTACCAGTCTCCACTCAGAACCCCAATTAAAACAGCAGCCCCAGGTGCTTATTGGCTGCTGAACTCTGACCCTGGACTAAGACTAATTGTAGTCTTGACCTGGTTCCCATAGGAGCCAGACGTACGGCAAAGAATACTTTTATAGAAGTCTGCAGGGGACCATGTAAACATGGAAACATGTGGCCAGTAAGTTTTTATAACATCCATGTCATTATATTTAATATATGCTATGTTTTTTGTCATGGGTAAACGACCTATTAAAATATACAGAGTTACATCAAATGATAACATTCATAAAATATTGAATTTCTTCAACATATTTTATAGCTTACCTTGACAGTGTGTCAGATTCATCCTTTTAAAACCTTTGGAACATTCCACTTGTCCGTTTGCAATCACCGCATAAGCTGCAAACAGAAAGAGAAAGGACAGCTTCAGAAGAGCCAAATGATCTTACAGTACAGTGCCTCTCTGTCACAAAGCATTGCATTCATCGCAGAGGGAGAAGAGGAGCAGCTTTAGGAGGGGACCATATAACTTACAGATGTGAAGCATCTTGGCAAGAGGAAAAATGAGGGGACCCACAGCTGGGCCTCGTGGGACTCCAGAGTGAGTGTATGGAAATGGATCCCCATCAACCACATTTATAAGACAGCGCTGCCATCCAGCAGAATGTAACGATAACACTCGACGTCATTTATAATCATATTAACCATAACTCTGCTCAACCCCTAGGGACAAACGAAGGAAGTGCTTACATCATAAATACATTGAGGAAGCCTTCATGACAGCCCTGACCTTTATCACCAACCACAGTGTGAATCTACTTGAACAAGAGACTAATACTTTAACTGCTAAGCATGACGATAAATGTACGGCTGGCAGGTAAGTGACTGGCCCAAAACTTCTTTTCGCTCCTTTTGCCAAGGCAGTAAAAATCATGCGGCGTGTGCTTCAGGTGTGTACAAGTTCACAGAAGTGCCTCAGTAAATAACACGGTGTGTCTGTTATAGTGACAGAGGCCTGAAAACATTATCTCATTACTCATTCGGCACCCAGTCAAGCCCCAGCGTACTACACAAAACGTACGGAGAGGTCAGGGCGACTATCACATGGCAAAGACAAAGTCTTTGTGTTTGACAGAGCGAAAGAGTTGGTGTGTTTGAGGATTTATAGGTTTCTAAACAAAGACAGGGTGATTATTAGTAGCAGATCTTTCCATGACATAAACTGAGATGAAGAATTTAGCTTCATATCATGTTGAAAGGAGATGATCCAACCTCTGATTTTGGAGGGAAAATGTGTGTTTGGGTGAGGAAAGCTCTATGAATAATGACATACTTATTAGCATGACGGAACTGTTTCTCACTGTTATAGTCTTCTCAGATTACAGTAATAAGTCAGACGGCTTAAGGCAATGATGGCAAAACCTTGCTAATCATGATAGTCATGATTCTGTTTTGAACTTTTAGCACATAAACGCATCGGAAAATGTCTTCTGCCAAGATTTTAAGAAAATATTAGGTGGCATATGTACAGCAGCGTTTGTTATGACTTATCTCATGCAGGGGTTTCAAATTCATGAACATTTTTCCAAACTTTGAAACAGAACTTGAACTTCATTTATATATATATATGATCCAGTGAGAGTCAACATACAGTGAAATCATTGTATCCAAGATTTTGTGCTCACAGAAAACAGGAACAAATGACAGTGATGACAATCTTTGGATTTACACCATGGCCAGAAAAAATAAGATTTTACCAAAGTAAAGTACAGCGTTACTTTGAGGTTGCTGCCACAACGACGAAGAGTTGAAAACAGAAAGCCAGAGCCTTGCCAGTAAAGAAAACACATCTCTTCCCCTGGCAGAACGCTCCGGGAAAGGGAAAGAAAGTTTCACTGTGTGTGTGACCATAACTCCAGAAAACTGGTGAGCGGTCGAAAGAGAGCTCTGGTATGATGTAAATGGTAATCTGTATGCCTGACTGTGGACCAGCATGGCCAGAGAATCACATCTGTCACATCTTCAGCCATATATGTCGCCAATCATTAGAAGTGATAGAAAACACATCCAATACATCTCTACTATTTGGTTCACAAGCCCCCTCATCAGTTTTCGTATAGAAATCAGTCATGAGTTTGTGTCATTTTCCCAGGAGTGATTGGAATGTGTGCCACATGGAGGTTTTCTGGGAACGTGGTCCTGGAAGCTGAGTTATGTTTTGGCCCTGCTGTGACCCAGTGGACCAGGCAGGGTCGATGTACCTGAGGGTTGACAAAGCAGAAGTGGGTCAGCATGAAGGGGGCAACGGGAAAAGGGGGGAACTGTGTCAAAACGACGCCCCTGTTCCTGTCTGCCCACCTCCTCATCTTCCTCCGCACCCTCCTAATCCCCCTTTCAAAGTTTCTGAGTAATGAGCTGTTGTGGTAGGGCGGTGGGCACGCCCTCCTGCAGCGATGGGATCAGGGAAAGTCTAGCCTGAGTGACAGCAGGGCGCACATGCCAAGGGAAGCCCAGTGGGGGAGGTCCGGGTGTCTCAATAAAGCTTATTAGCAGGGAGGTGAGGACCTCTGCAGTCAGTAACAACTTCAACATGAATCTGAGAGACAGCTTATTTCAAAACTCAGCTTGTATTAAAATGGCTCGGGAGAAAAGACTGAAATGGTGCAGAAATCTTGAGCAGCTTTAAAACCTAATTATGTATCGCGCAGACATGAAACAGTGAAGTAAAGTTGGCACGTTTCCACGTATACCGGGCGCATTTACAGTACATGTTCGTAAAACTTTATTTGCACATAGGAAATAATTTGGCAGATTGTACTCAACATTTCCTCATGCGCTGGATCTAAAACTGCTTGTTATCAGAGTTCAGTTCAGTAGATCTTTATCGTTCCCTAGAGGCAATTTAAGTTTTTAAAAACCAGCTGCTGAAACTCAGCATACAGAGGTTGACAACAGCCTTGTTAAATACTGGTTTCCTCCTTTAGGATACATTTATTATAAGACACAGAGTCTTGGTGCTTGGATTAATTAAATAATTTAAACATTTTGGAACAAGGTTTGATAAATTACTGTCGTCGAGTCTTGTGTTTTAATCCTTGGCTACTGCACCAGCAACCTAACATTCAATAGCACTGACCTTAAGGAAAGGTGATAAACACTCAGTGACAACTTGGCCGTGTCATTATTGTACAAAAAGCAATGAATTACGTTATCCTCGAGGGATTTAATGATTTGTCCGTTCTCATGCTCGTTTCTACAGTCATTTGTGTGGAGTTATATACAGGCAGTGGCTTGCAAGAGTGAGCTCAAGCTGCGCATCATTAGTGTCACCCTTGGTTACAAACACTGGAGTCCCAGACTGGTCTGCATCCAGTGAGGGTACAGACAGAAACTTCCAATTGTTGTCTATCCATTTAGCCCTGTACAACAAAAGACTTTGTCACCCCTTACTAATTTATTGTTCGTCTCCATTCAATTGTGTTGTGCATTCCACTGGCGACTGTTCAATAATATTTGCTCAAATTCCCTGACCTGAAAGTGTAATTCAAATTCCTTGGAGCTTCTTGATTGGTGGTGCAGTCGCAAATTGAATCTGAATAAATCCCTTTAGTTTCCTTTCAGCATGAAAGTAAAGTTTGCTCCACGCAGGGCCCTGCTGAGGGTATTCAAATGAAAGCACAAATTATGCAAAATTAGAGAAAGAAAGTAAAGAGAGAAGGAGGCCGGAGGCTGAGAACGGAGTAAGTTTATAGTCCGATGGGTTCCTCAGCTGTACAGAAATCTTTAATTGCTAATTTGGTACAATCACTCTGTAGACCACCCGGCCTGGGGGCTGTTCTTCTAAAGCAACTGAGTGGTCTGGTCCATCAATCACAGGGCTCAGAGCCCTTCACCAGCTTCCCCAGAGACCTGCTTGGGAGGCAACCTCAGTGTTGGACTTCTCTCCTTAACTGGTTGGAAAAGCTGGAACGCGTGGGATACAAGAGGGAGGACGGACTGATGCCATCCACAGCACAGGAACAGGAGACTTCCTTTCCACTCCATTGGGGGCCACTGTATAGGAAAACAACCCTCACCAAAGCCAAGTCCTCCTCAGGACCCTTTCCAGCAATTTACTTTCTGACATGCCGCCACGGGACACACTGGTGCCGCAGAGAGAAAACCAGGAGCAAAGAGGGCCCTTTAATCACCATGGAGGGTTTTAGGTCTTTTGAGTCTCTAAGATGGCAAAGCCATCTCTTCTTGGTCTTTGAGCCAATGCTTGATTGGAGCAAACAGCTTATAAAGGGAAGTCGTTTGCTTTCAAAACAGAATGTCTCCTTGGCACGCGCCACATTTGCCAGTCTGGCACGGTCCATATCACATGCCCTGTAAATAATGTGTCCATGCAAGTGAGGCAAAGGCTAATCAGTTAGGACACATGGGACTAATATCCACATCCTCCTGCTGATACACACACACATGGGCACAAAACCAATGAAGAAACTAGACATTAGCTCAATCATTAACAGTCTCAGTTGTGTATCTGTATCATAATGTGAAGCAGCAACAAAAAGACTTTGATGAATTAAATTTTTCTGCAACATTAAAACTTTACTCAAAACATACTTTTCATTGTTTCTGTTCACAAAAGTATGCGCTTTACGTCTCTGTTTGCAGTTTGACAATTTTACTTAACGCCCTTCCATGAAGACACTGATGGCAATGTGACCCGCATCAAACACACGTTTAAAACAGACCCACATTCCTCTATAATCTCCAATTCACTGTGGAATAAACCTCCTGGGCTTGTTCCAAAAGAAGGCATGCCACGGTACATTCCCAATAAAAATGTGCTTAACTTAGCTTGTATCCAATTAAGAAACGCAACACAAACTTCATATCCATCTGCCTCCAACTGGGATTTATTTTGCGTAGTGGTTAGGTCTGCTCAGCCATGATTAGTTACACTGCTGCCCGGCTAATAGATTCCATCGTTCTAGTTGTGAAGGGATAACACTAAGTCAACATCAATGAATCAAATGCTGTCAAATACGTGTGACGTCTCTATCTAATCACCATGAGAAGCTGCTATGGAAATGATCCAATGCATCTGTTTTCTAGCTGCCTATTTCTGAGGCAAAGTCATTTCATCTCTGCTTTTTGTTGGTCATTAACAAGTGTTCCTGTTTGATCAGTGCTAATAAAAAGCAATATGAGCAGGCTTTGGGCCCTCGATGCATGTCAGATTAAATGTCTGAGGAATAGATTGGAGATTTGGGAGGGATGAGTTCATGTGGGAAGATCTGGAAATCGAGGAGCTTTGCGCGCCCCCTCCTTCTTTGCTTCATCTGCCTTTATTGATCTAAACCTCATGAAGTGTGGTGTCCTCGTTACGGAGAGACGCAGAGTTGAGGGGGAACAGGCAGACAGCTCCCACAGATAGAGGTGGAAGAGAGGGTGGGGCAAAGACTTTGCAAGGGTAGTGACATCATGATGACCCCAATGACCCAGGGAGGCAGAGTTAGAGGATGGGGGCCAAGGCTCCTGTGGGTGTGGGTGTTACTTGTGGGCCCTGGGGACGTCTGATCTGGCTCCCTGGGAAGCCTCCTTGCATCGCAGATGGGGAGAGTCACAGAGAGGGAAGCTGCCCAGCAATGACAGATGGGGAGACAAATGGCTTGTGGAATTCCATTAGCTGTGAAATTCACAGCGAGGGAGGGGCTGCCAGCACAATTATACAAAATCATGCCAACACTACAGTATGGGCGAGACCAGGGTCACAGAAAATGGGCTTCAGTTGGCTTAGGGAACCTCAGATCAACTTTAATGATGGACATGTATCCTGGCTCTTTGCTTTTCAAGATCAAACTTCCTCTCGGTTTCTTCCCCGGGACCCGCGCAACCAAACTGCCTCCTCTGTCACTGGGTAGCTCTCATACACTTTTGACCACCTCTAAATCGATCAGGAGTTCCAGTCCTAGATTGAGCTAGTTTGAAATTCAAACAAAACTGCAGCGCAGGTTTTTTTTTTTTTTTTTTCACTCCACCTCATCATCAGAACCAGAGCGATGGAGCTCACTGGAGCCTGTTCTGGTTGATCTGGATCTCATTATGACCTAGGAATCCTCAGCATGTGACTTTTAAAGGCACTGGCTCCTTAAGGCCTCGCCTCCCACTGAGATGGGACACGCTGGCATTCATGCCTCCATAACGTCAGCCCTCCTTCACGTACACACACGGACACACACATTACACACGGACATAATCTCCTCTCTTATTGCCACAACAGTGACATAAAATCCTTGGCGTGGAATAATAAATAACACTTTGCTATATAATGTCGTCAGCTTTGCTGAAATACATGCACATCCGCAGATTTCACGATGAGACACAGCCAGACTGTTCAACCGCAATATGAGTCTTTGTATAAAGCACAGTGTTGATACTGTATCATTCACTACATCGAGTGAGTCTGATGTACTGACGGTGATGTGGAGCCAGAATGGACCTACAATAGCATAACAGAGTACAGCCGGGATGCAAAGTTGAAGCCACCTAAAATGTAATAAAAATAAATGAAGTAGCAATGCTCTAAGTCAACACTGCATTTTGTAGCCAGCTATAAACTGACCAATGGTAGCGTTACACCCCTAAACACAAACTGGGCTTTCATGACATCATTATCACATACTCCACAAGAAACACAGGAGACTCTTAAGCTATATGACTTTTTCCCCACAGTGCAAGCCGACGACTGACCCATTCACTATGAAATAAAAAAATAAAAAAAAACAGCATCATTTTTCAGGGGCTGTTGTCTCCAGGTTGTATATCATTCCTGTCAAACACGTAAGAAAGCATACGTCTTGGCCAGTCGGGGAGGTATGCAGCTGAAAGCTCTAGCCAAGTGTCTAAACTGAGAACAATAACACTCTAGAGGAATTCAAAGCATTTCTCTTATTAAAGCTCCCTCAAAGAAGACTTCTGGGACATAGTACATGACTTCATTTTGACTTCATTTTTCCTCTCTTTCATTCTCTCTACTCCCCGCCTGTGTGTGACCTGGGACCCGAGCCTACAGTACGCTGCCCCCAAAAAAACATCCACAAAAATGAGCGAATGCGGTATTCACTCTGCTTCTCCCCTCCAAACTTCAAAGAAGGGATCAGAGGAAAACATCTGGGAGCCAAAGGAGATCGGGGACTTAGGAAGAGCGAGAATCTGGAATGCTGGAGGAGATAGAAAGTGGGAGAGAAAAGAATGGATCGGCATCAATAATAGATGGGGAAGACAGAGAGGGATGATGTCTGCTTCTGATTAAGGTCTAGTCAGACATTAAACAGGATGCGAGCACTTTGACAGCCAGCTGACATGTGTGGGCAGGGCTGTAATATGATTGTATGTGTCGGGAAATAACAGAGTGTCCCCGTGTGCCACCAAAGCTGCTTCCCGCGAGGCCTCCAAATAATACACAGAGAGCTGTCAGGCCGAGTGAGTCTCCACCTATAGTGAAGGGTGCCACCACCCACCCTGCCTGCCGGCGTACAACCACCCTGCTGCTGTTTCTCAAACCTACCGCAGCTCTGGTTGGGAAGCAGCTGAACTGTGGCTGTTCATTTCCTCACTCTTTCAAGGCCACGTTGGCTTGATTTGCCCGCAGGGTGGGTGGCACTCCTGCCAAGCTCTTTCTCAGGCTCTCATCTTCATGCTAAATGTGTTTTCATTTGCTTCCCGGTTTTTAGTTTTATGGAAGCGAAAACAGCTTCATTTTTACAAGAGGAATCACACAACCACCTCAGAGGAGTTTAGGAATCTAAAAGACTGCTTTTTGGTAATCAGCATCAGTTCGGTGCTGTTTATGCCTGTGATAAATGCAGCAAAAATTCACCACCAACAACTTCTGCAAAGGAATAAAACAGGCAAAAAAAAAAAAAACGGGACTTTAATCACAATTAAAGAAGAGCCCAGCTGCACCTCGCTGTTTTAAACCATAACAGTGCAAGAATATCAAAAGATCAACATAAAAATAGCACAACAGAAAAATAATACCAACAGAATTAGACTGGATTAGAAATGGATTAGATTTAAACATGCACTGGGACAGAGCAAAACAAAAAAAATTTCCTCAGAGCTGATGGCCTTAGTCAGGAGGGCTTACCTGGTTTGGTTGGACACTTTTGGCACTTGTTTAGACCCCAGGAGGCGCCCACACTTCCACAGCAATCATCCTGTTTGGTTAGGCCTGGCAGAGGCTTGCCACACTACAATAACACACATCTGCGTTAAATCTAAGAAACAAGTTTTGAAAATGAGAATTACATGTTTTTGCATGCATGCTTGTTTGCGTGCAAAATAGTGTGTGTACGTTGGCAAGGGCGGACTTTGTAAGTGCGTTCATCTCAAAGTGTGTGTATTTGCATGTGTGTGTGTATACCTATCTGGAAGGACAGAGTGAATCAGACACATCTGAGACTGGTTAGTTGAAGGAGGACATAAACACTGAGTCTCAAGAACAACTATGAACCTCCTGGCATGCCTCATTAAGTCACTTGGCTAATTGTGGAGAGACATTCCTATCAGACCTTACTTATTGGATTTTTGGCCAATAAAGATTTATGAAATTAAAGAGGCAACAGAGAGGACATTCTTCTGGAGAACACTACACTGGCATACTGGCAGGAGAAGAGGGAAACTACTGGCTGAAGCTTTTGTATGCTACTTTTCTGGGGCAGTACTATTGGGGCTCTGAAATATCGCTGACTGGAAGGCTTAATTTCAAGCTCTTTATGAAACCAGAGTAGAGCTGCAGTTCAGAACAAACAAACTTGTTCAGGGAATAATGCTGGCAAAAACAACTTCGCTGCTGCAGATCATTGTGTTGTCACAACTGCGAACCTAAAGGCTAAAAAAAGCCAAACATAACGCATGATCACAGCCAAGTGAACGGATGCATTATTAAAACCACAGATTAGCTAAGCTCTTGCACCGCCACTTAAAAGTCCTCCCCTTTCCTCACTTCAACACATGTCTGTTATGACGTCCATACATTATCCTGACCAGGCGAAGTAAATCAGCGGTGCGTGCCATATTTGCGTGCACTGTGCCACACGGACCATGAAACTTTTCCCACTTGAGCCACAAAGAGGAGCGCACATGGGCTAAACTTTAACCTTTGTTCTCTGAACTCATGCTAACTCATAACATGCCTACGTTGGGGGAACTTGAGATGACCAGTGTGGTCAGGCCACATAAATCCTGGACGTGACATAAATCACAGCCACAGGCCCACTTCCTGTTTGAGACAGCAGGTATCAGAGAAGGTGATGGGATGGGAACGTGGTGGTAAAACAACAGTTCCTCCCACTGGTTTCAACATAGGATACACCAGGTGGTTTATATCAGCTGGTGATGACAGTGGAGTGTGTTTTAATGACTTGACACAATACCTGACCGTCGACCGTTTCTTGAAAGCATCTTCCCACATGTCCATTCTGACGGTTGTGCGGTCTGGCATGTCCATGACCATTCACATTCACATTGGTGTGTGGGTGTCTGCTGCTATGCTCATTGGTGGGCTCGTGTCCATTCCCAGGCTGCGAGCGCTGCTGCACAGAGTGAGCTCCCTCTGTGGTAACTGGCCTCTGCCCAGGCTGGACCCGAGCTACTTGGTGAATGTGGACTTCGGCCTCTGGAGGGTGCTGAATGTGGACGTTGACCAAGGATGGGTGGAGGGACACTGGAGGAGAGACACACAGTTTATACGATGTAGTGGGAATTTTGAATGATGTAAGTGTGAGCATCCTCAGCCAAGAGATAAAAGCTGTATATACATACTGCAGTTTGTGAGCTATCAGCTAACATCCTGCACAAACTTGTTCGACACTCACTTAGCTTGCTTCATCACCGAGTTATGAGATCTACAGAACATGGGGAATTCCCAGCTGTGAAGACGTTATTAAGATACTACAAAACAACAACAACACAAAGAGTTTTGGATTCTCTGGTTTAAATCAAATCATCTTAAAGACCAAAAACAGATTTGTCGAGGAGCTGAGAAGATGTTGCAATGCGGAGAATGAGCTCTTTTGTCCTTCTGACAGAGGGGAAGCATCTATCTTCAGGGAGTGCCAGGGTTTTTTCCCAGAATCCTGACCCACTCTCATAAATCATAGTCTCACAGACAGACAGCGGGGAGAGTCCAAGGAAAAGAAGTAGACCTTATCAAGGGGCCTGGACATGAAACTGCCTCCGTGCATACAAGAAAAGAGAGGAAGGATTATTTCTTTTGTGGTGACATTACAATACAGACATTGGACTCATGTCATTGAACTATGATTATTCATGTAATTGAATTCAAAATGGAGGAGAGTGGAAGATTTCTGAGTGAAATTATCCAAGACAAAGCTGCTTCTACTTAATTTTAGATAGAGACTGCTGAGTCAGACGCAACGAGAAATAAACAATGAAATCAGAGAGAGAGATGGAAAGTGAGCAAATCTTTTTCTTTTATATTATTTCTTATTATTATTTCTTCCTCTTGCCTCACTCTGTTTATAATATCCCCTTGTGTTTGATAAAAGCAGCATTGTGCGAACAATACAAGGACTTCCACTGAGTCATCTATTACTTACTCCGCTCAAAATAGAGTCTGACCTCCGCTGCTGGCCGGCAAAGGCAGAGCATTAAAGGATGAACATTGTTCAAAATTAAGGAGTAGACTTGTCTGCATTTAAAAAAGATTAACTGTGATCATAACGAGAAGTGGAGCAACTGGCAGGGGAAAAAAAAAGACCCCGTCACACCAGCAAGTGAAAAGCAGCAAAATTCATTTCAGTGGAATTGCTGTGACCAATGCTTTAAATCTTTTGTGTCGGGTTCAACCGATCAACTGCGATCCTTCTTGACAGCACAGACTTTCGGAGGAAGGAAGAGCCAGAGAAGCCACAATGGAACAAGCTGTTGTCACTTATTAGCTGTGTTGCACCATCTCTTTTTAACCCTTCTCTGTTAGAGTAGAAACTCCTCCACAAAAGATGAATGGTTTGTAGACTTGAGTCGAGCTGGAGTCAACGTGAAATGTTAACTGTCTGCGAGTTTACTGCCACAGTGCTGGGGGATTACCTTGCTGATTGGACAGTGGTAGCGTGTACATTGAGTGGGAGGGAGACTTTGGTCCATGGTGGCTGGCATCCCTGTGGCTCTGAGGGGTGGGTCTGGCTGGAGACGGGACCGGCAGGTGGCAAAACTTCCCTGTTGAGTTTGACGGACACCAGCACAGGTCCCTGCCGATGCATCGGCCTCCGTTGAGACAGGGTATCTGACAGAAGACTGCAAAGAGGGAGAGAAGAGAAACAAAGGGGTTGGCGTGTCAGAGGTCAAGAGAAAAAGATGAAGAGGTTATTAAAAGTGAGAGATTAGCTCGTGTACACAGCACGCCACATTTAATTGCGCAGATTTATGCATTCTCATACACAAGGATCCAGTAATAAGAAACAGAAGGGGAGTCCTAATAGGAAGGGCATGTGCTGAGGCTTCATGTGGACAGGCTTTGTTTGCAAATGGTTAGAAACGGTCATGCTGTTCTCTACTTTGGGACTACCAGACACCTCGTTCCACATGAGGTTTATAAAGTTTTAACTTTATCCTGAGGGCTAAAGCTAATGCCCTTCACGCTACACCTCCTTCGCTGGCACGTTTGGCCTCACCATCAGTAATTACAGACTCCCGTGCGTGGCGATGAATGATGATTCATCCTGTAATGCTTTGGAGAAAATAACAAGTGCACGGATATCTTTGTCTTGCTTGGCTGGCAGCTGTAGAAAAAACAAGAAGTATCAGATCTTCAAAGGAGGGCAACTGGCTCTTAACCGTGTAAGTAAATTAAAGCCCAAAACGTGCGCAGTCTACACTTTGATTTATAGTTTGCAATTTACCATGGGATGAGAAAGAGAGGAAGGGCCGGTACTGGCCATATGGTGTTTGACAGTACTGCTTTCCCAGCCCTTTCATTGGCCTTATCTTTTGGCATAAAGGATGAGTGCCAGCCCAGCGCCCGACATACCTGGGCCTGCTCCCATCAAGAGATTCACTCTGACCTGAACTCAGAACATCAAAGACGATGAAAAATCTGAACCAACCATATCCAACCATGATGAGTGTTTTGAGGGAACAAAGGATGAAAACGTGAAGCCCTTCACTTTTCTGGCTCAGCAGTACCACACACCACAAATATGAGCGCGGCTTTACAAGACCTTCGGAGATACAGATGGCCCACATACTATGAGATGAAAGAAGACGCTAGTGATGGAAACATGCTGTGAGCTGCATCCTCTCTGTCTCATCGAGACAGACAGAAACACACTAACAGGGTGAAAACAGGGAGCGGAGAGGCGCTGGACAGTCTCGATGGCATGTAGGGAATGAACTCCCTGTCACATAGCATTAACAACAGCGAGAAGCGGTGGAGGAAGAGAGGGAGGGATGGAATAAGAAAAGAAGAACAAGAGATAGTGAATGAAATGGATTCAGATAATGTTAATATATTAGATTGAAAACAGAAAAGAGAGAGCGATGAAAAGGACGAGGGAAGAAGTGATGCAAGGAAAAAGAAGGGGGGGGGTCCAGCGTTGGTGTCCACACACACACACACACACACACAGAGGACATGCTGGCGAAATCATCTCAAGGAAGCTATTAAATCCTCTCGACGTGGGATACAGGTCTGCACTGGTCTGCGTCAGGCCAATCCCACCCGAGAACTATTCTTAGACAACAACCTACTGTCGACAGCACACCACGCTCCCTGTCTGCCTATCTGTCTGTCTATTTAACAACCTCTAGCAACCAAACACACACAGACACACACACACATGCACACACTTCTCACTCAATAAACAGGCTTCTACTCCATCTAATATCAGGCTCTAAAGTAAAGTGTCGTACACAGGGTGCGTATCAAGGGAGCATATTGTAATTATCCATCCAGATTTTACTGCGCCGCGTAAGGAACATAACAACAGTATGAGATAACTGTTTAGTATCCACTTGACATTCCTCGACGAACACGCACAGCCCGAGCAATAACAGATGCAAGCCTAAATGGAGAGCAATCTCTTTTTAACACACTCTTTAACACATGCTTTTACATAATGAAGGGAGACTTCGAGAGAATTAAAAAAAAGAAAAAAAAAATGGAGCATAAAAACAAACTGCTGCTCAGGAAGAAGCGGAGGTGCCAGGAATGTAATCTTGTGGAAGGCCTCTGCCAGGACGCTGAAGTGTTTGGAATATCTACACCATGTTCCAAAGCCCCATTAATGGGCACATAAATCTGCAACATCAACCTGTTTATATATTCATAAGTCAGCTAGGTCCTCCCCAAAGAGCCTGGCGCATGTTCATATGACTGTTTGTATCCATGTGAGTTGTGACCGGAGAGGGCTCATATGTGTGTGTGTGTGTGTGTGTGGTATGTGCAGCCTCTAATCCACACGCAGTAATTAGTCTGAGACCTTAGCCAGACCCTTAAAACTGATGAGAAAACTAAGAAACATGCAGGGGTACGACCCACCCCTTGGCATTGACCACCCCCTCCCTTCCCATGGACACTCCTGTGTGAATTTGGAGCAAAGCCCCCCGGATAAATGGAAGGTTTAATGTAATCCCTATAAAATCCTGTTCATGCTGCTACTCTTTCTCTCTTTCTGCCTCTCCCTCTCTTCTTTCATTCATTCCTGCTCTCCCAGGGAGCACGTTAAATGGTTAACGGCGGGGCCAACCGCGAGGTGTAAACCGCAAAGAGATGGGGCTAAGTGTTGGGAGCGTGGGACCACCAGCTCCACGTGTGTGTGTGTGTGTGTGTGTGTGCAACGGGAGATTAGCCCCCTTTTACAGAGCCCTTTTTTTTTTTTTTTTTTTAATCTGGTCTGCCCTCGTCTCTCCCACTTTCCCCTGTTTCTCTTTCTCTGTGACAGTGAGAGTTTTTCAAACGCAGCTCTCAGCTTTCATCTCCACCACTCTGCCTCCTCTTCAAGCTTAGTATTCAGAACAGACGGCATGCCACTGGGAACACATTTTGTCAAGCTCACCCCATAAAAAAAACAGGAATGAAAAAGTAGGATGGAGACACGGGGCAAGTGTGTGAGAATCAGAACGTAAGAAAGAGAGACAGTGAGAGAGAGAGAGAGAGAGAGAGAGAGAGAGAGAGAGAGGGAGGAGAAAGAGGAGTGAGGATGACAAGCAGTCAAGAAAGATAAGGGTTAATGATAATCAGAGGGCCTGGAGTCCACACTCACAGAGTCGGAAGCCCTGGTTCTTTGGCTGCTGCTGCTGGTGCTGCGAGGTCTCGCTGTAGACAGTTGTGATGTCTCCCTTCTCACAGCTGTTGTAGCAGCGGCCACCGTTGCACACCCTGCGGCACAGCATGGGCGTGAAGACGATCTTGATGCGATCCAGGTTGGAGGTGAGGTTGGCCCCTGGAAAGCACACACACACCTGGATGAGGAGCAGCAACAGACACAGGCTGGAGACGAGCTGCATCCTTCCTCTGTCAGCCTCACTGTGACACACTCCCAGTCTGGGCAAAGGGAGGTTTATAAGTGTGCGAGGGTGTGTGCTGACGGCTGGCCAGTGGCACGCCGGAGCTGAATGAGCGATGTGCCACAGGCCAACAAATGAGGGAGAGAATACTATTAGGTATTGGGCTAGACTCCAAGCCCTTTATCTTTAGGAGAAGGTGTTTTGGATGTGTGTATGTGTGAAGGAGACAAAGAGAGCGTGAGTGCAAGTGAACGTTGTGTAATGGTGGGAAGCTGTTCAACAGCCGTTGCTCTGCTACGGGGCTAAAAAACAAGAGAAGTTTGAACAGCAGACAGCTGCGTACGCTGGATATTGGATCAGAGGAGGATGAAGTAGTGAAGGGAAAATAAAAATTAGGAAAGACGAGATCCCATTTCTTTTTGTTGTGGGTAGAGGCGCCAGGGTTCAGTGCCTGTCACGTCAGAGAGGTGACACAGCAGATTCCCAAAGATATTAAGGCATGTAACCGTGCAAACACACAAGAACACACACACACACACTGCTCGCACTGCTTAACTGTGGACACACACACACACACGCATAAATGCTCACACAGCATACGCAGCTTTTGATATCAAACGTCTGCCTGACTGGTGTGATGCAGACCACAGAGGGGGTGGGGTGGGTGGACAGTGGGAGAAGGGAAGTGCAGCCTGGGAAGCTGCCAACTTTTTTTGTCTTGTGGCTAATGTTCCGTTTAACGATGACACCACAGGATGTGTATGTATGTATCCTACCATCTGTGAGCGGGTCGTGTTTGTTTTGACGTGGCTAAGGACAGTGGAAATGTTAGATTATGCATGTAAAGTGAGAACAGATCCAGCATCTATGATATTCACTCCACAATGTGCAATAAGTATGTTTTGTTCTTACCTGCTGGTGATAATACATTGTTGAACTGTCCGTGCAGCTGGCTGTCGCTGGTAGGCCTGTGCGTGTTGCTATGCCCGTTTCTGTGTCCGTGCCAGTTCCTGTGCTCACCGCCGCCGCGGCCATTAGCGTAGCCGTTGCCGCTGGGCAGAGCGTTGGATGTAATAGGCCCAGAGGATGACGGATAGCGTTTCACAGTGCGGGAGGTCCCAGTCTGCTGAGGGGAGGAGTCAGGGGGTCCCCGTCTCACTTGGGTCCTGTCAATCACATCATCACAAGACCATAAACACATGACCTCAGACAAAATGTCCCACACATACTGTACATGGACCCTCAAAGACACACCCATCAGCAATGTATGTGCGTCGGCGTGAAATCCATTTAAGTGTGGTCGCTGTCTGCGACAGAAAATAACATTCCTGAGAGAAAAACACGCTGTCTTAGGTCATGGTTTTGCTTAATTGATTTTATAGACGAGACACAATAATTGGGAAATAATTTTGTTTTAATTGAATGAATAATAGCATATAATTTTTTAAGCACACAGGGTTTTAAAACTAACATCTGCTGTAGGCCAGAGAACCATGACGCTCACTAATTAATGAAAGTTAGCGAAGTTAGCAAGAGAAAATTTTTCATCACTGATTAACAAAAACTAAAAATATCAAGCAGCCAAAGGGAATGAGACTGTGTGTGTGTGTGTGTGTGTGGGGGTGGGTAATCCGTTTGCCTCAGAGAAAAGTGTCTGATTAAACACACTAGATATTTCCATCACCCATTGTGTCTGCCTGACTAGATTATGAACTCCCAGCTCTGTCTGACTGTAGCCAACCAGGGAACAACATCCTGAGTGTTACGTCGGGGCTGGAGGAAGTATTAAAACTAGGGTCGAAGAACAAAGCTCGACCAGGGCTAAGAGGGGCACGTTTTTTTTTACCGGTGAGCATTTGATTTGGGTCAATTACTGAGCCTGTGTTGCACGACCTGGAAGCTGAGCTTATGTGAGCAACCTGGGGAAGGCGCGTGCCTCGCAGACAGACAGGCAGACAGGCCTACCTTGGCTCAGGGGGTCGAAAGCTCAGGGAGTGCTGGGATTCAGCCCTGCAAAAAAACATCTGGATCCCACTGATCTGCCCTGACAGACAGTCAGCAGAGCAAGACAAAGATGGACTATGTCGGGTAGATCAGAGGAACCGCTCTACAAAGCACACCTGTGGCCCTGTAAGGTAATTGAGGCTGAAATCAAACCCCAAATGAGGATATAAACCATGCATTAACATTTATTACATGTGGTTTTTAGCCACACACCACGTATTTACACCCCGAATCAGCTCTCCCGACCCACAGACACACAACGATAATCAGGCAGATAAACACACGTGCATGCTACGCAGAAATGCATATGTGCGCACACACTTGCACACACACACACACGCCCTATTCCAGCTGTGTTCGATGGAGCACAAGCCTATACATGTCTTTTTATTCACAGAGAACAAACCGCATTCCTGCTGCCAAGGGGAACAGGACACTAAATGAGAAGGGGAAAAGGAGAGACAAACATTTGATAATGGTCTCTCACGTCATCTTCTCAAAAGAGGACAGGCAGAGCGCCTATAGCTGACAGCTGCTGACCCAGATCCTGAATCTCCAGGGCGGATCCCAGGGATAGGATGTGACACAGGGAAACAAGGGGTCCTAGTGTCAAGGTGGTAAGGACTTACAGGAGGTTGCTAACCCAGCTACGGCGTCCACTCCAAATGATGATTGGGTTTTTTCCATCGCTAACAGTGACACCTGGCCTGCAAGCATCCTGCCTGACTTCCCAGGCTTAGCCAGATGTTGCTCGTTCTGTCTTTCTCACTTTCAATGGTAACGTGACTTCCTCCCAGCATGAGCTCACCGCTGCCCTCTCTGCCTGCAGATCAGGAGGGGGTGGGGGGGGGCGAGGGCAAACGCGAATCACTCCGAACGTTTGATGTCATCATTAGGAACTTCAAGGCGCTAGCGATCCAAGGAGGAACCATTCCACCGCCTTGTTCTGGGTGACTTGAAAACAATTTTGAAGACCTCCGCCAAGATTACATGGAACATGGTTTGAACAGACAGATGGGAAATATGTTTTGGGTATCAAATGATGGCCATACAGTTTTAATTAACTCACTGACAGTGCTGATAAGAGAGCTGCTGACAGAGCATGTGGTGCGAAGAAATGAGGCGAATAAAATTTATTTATTTTAACAGAATTTGTCATTTCATAAAGGTTCTTATGCTTGATGCTGTTCACTGAAAACTTATTTAAAATATGTAAGTTGAGCTATACAGTTATTATCATCATCCGACTCTGCAGTTCCCCTTTAAGCTCTAAACAGGTTTTTGGCATTTATCAGCTCATTGTTTTATTTTTTCTGCCTGCAATGTTATGGCAGAACCCTACCGAACACGTCTCCGTCATGTCAGAGCAGTCTGTTCTCCACGCAACTTCAAACTCCATCAAGGGGGTTTCAGAAGCAATTTGTCCTTCAAAATATAGACTATATATATAAACATATACAGAATAGTCATGTGTTCTTGGCGGCGCAGAGTGGAGAGGTTTCAAACATTGACTAGAAAGTCCGTGATTAGGGTGGATGGCCCATACGGATCGTGTCGTATCCGTGCCCGTTAGGATTTGGCCTTTACTGTTTTGGTTCCCTTTCACAGCTCTCATCAGCATTGTCAGCAAAAAAAAAAAAAAAAAAAAGTTTGACATGACAAAGCTTTGCTAACTTGCTAACTAGCTGGTGCATTTAGTAGCTAATGTCAGATATTTCCCTTTAGGAGTTGGAGCGAAAACAGAGCTCAAAGTTCACAACAGCTCCTTACGTTACTGTATGCAGCTGAGTATATAGATGATTAACACTGTACTGTGCGGGCGACATAGATAACTCATTAAATATGTACCAAGACCAAATAAATAGGAGTGAATTAAGTTTTAATTTGTTTGATTGACCGGTTATAATTTTATCATCTGTTCAAAGCAAAAATGAAGTTTCTTTTTACATTTTTCTTTTATATATTTAACTGTGAAACCTCAAAACATTGAATTTAAGTTTTTATAAAATAGATAAAAGCATATTTTTTGGAGGAAGCTAAGCTAGTCTGTGTGCTAAGCTAGGCTATATCTAACTGAGTAAGTGTTTTTAAAAAATGTTTTAACATTTTCTTTCATTGAATACATTGACAATGACCAAAGAAATTTTTGACAAACACAATGTTGAAATCATAAGGTTAACTAATGTGCCATCATTGAGACACTTTGATTATATTAGGGAGATTTACTTGCATACAGTGTCAGGCTTGTGCTGTTTTAGTACATGACATGTATTATTTCATGTTTACAACATTTCCTCAATAATTACATTTAAAGAGAAACAATCAATTCTTATACAATGATAAATCTCCGTCCAAAGACTTGATCAAAGGGTCTGATAGCAAACAAGGCCTTTGACTAAAAAATAAAGTCCTTGGCGCTGTCCACTTTCGCTCATCATCATCATTCATTTCATATGTACGGAAAGCAATTCGAACTAAACCTCATCACATTTGAGGAAATTACAAATCACAGTGATGGCCAAGAATCCACACAGTGCATGAAACAACTGTAAAGCTTCCAATGTGCAAAAGTATTACTTGGCGCTTGGTTGCTACATATATCTTTGAAGTCATCGCAGTATTACAAGATGTGAATATTAATTCTCGTGAAGGAATGACAGACAGCATGAATGGCAGTTCCAGCCGCTCCTCTTGACCCAGATGGGTTGGAGAGCAGACTGTTTTAGAGCACAAACAGAACACAGTCAAGCACTGTGAAAACATAAGCCAGGACCAAGAGCTGGAGGACAGTCAAAAAAGCTCCAAACTCTCTGATCTCTGAGCTTCTGCTGATGCTGTACATAAACCATGTTGTTAATAGAGGCCGGTGAAGCACACTGCCAAACAGAACCCTAGGTGTACTTTGAAGTATTGATGGGAGTGTGCGTTACGTGGCGAAATTCAGTTAGGTGTTTTTCCTTAAGTGCCAGGAACCCTCCCTCCCTCCTCGTCGTGGGGGCTTGGAAAGCACCGCTTCCAATCAACCCACTTGTGTTGTTTCTTTAAGTTGCCCACTGGGAAACAGGAGCCTCTTAGATAGACATGGAAATTCTTGATTTATCTGATGATCCTGTTCACCCGTTACATTCACACACACACGCAGTGACCCAGATCCTCAGGAATAGGCCCATTGTTTACATCTTAAACCATCTCCTTAGCCCACGCTGCATGACGAGGCCCGAACAGTGTTTATGTGAACGTATGGGCCACAGCTGATTCATTCACTAACAGTTCAGGCTCTCAGGTGCTTTTATTATCCCCTCTCTATAAATCTCCACATGAAATAAAGCATATTTGTCAGTTACAACTAATGTATTTCAGACAGAGAACCCAGTTTTTCTGGGCTTGGTATGGCAAGTCAGCTTGTGATTTTAAATGTTTTTTACCAGCACGTTCAGTACTTGAAGCTCAGCACAAGTCTACCTTGGCAAACCTCATTTTTCATTTTGATTTGTTTGAGAATACCAAAGTCCGAACCCACATCTAATGGCTCGGATTGTTGGCTTATAGGAGCTAATGCAGAAAATAGACTGATATGAAGAGCTTGTCTGGTTATTGGATGGAGCCATTTGGCTTTGAACAGACTGTCTAAACAAGCCAGTCTGACAGCAGGCAGAAGTGTCTGGCATGTGCATCCAAGTCTGGGTCACACCGCAAAACCCGATAGCTCCCAGCCTTGTCACTTTGTCCCGTCACAGTTCTCTTTGTGTTGGACGGGACATGACCTCCAGAGTGACGAGTGGCAAACCTCTGGAATCATCAGTCGGTTTACGACCAATCAACGCAAGAGTTGTTCTATCCTGCTGAGGAAAATCCAGTCATTATTCTTTTTATTTAAACAAAATGTTTAATAGTTCCATTTACCTCCTTCCAACACAGCGCGTCAGCCAAAAAAACCCTTATTACATAAGAACTGCACATAATTAGGGCAATTTGAAGGCTACTTGGTAAATGGGAAAGTAAATGACGGTCATCAAAGACCAAGTGTAAATCAAAGTTTACACACATTCATCTCATTCAGAGAAAGCGTTAAACACCGTTGTTCATTTGAAAGCTTGCCCTCGGACATGAAGATCATCAGTCTACTAACTGGAGGGAAGAGGAAATTTAAAAAAAAAAAAAAAACTGTGCAAACAGCAGCTGAAACAATGCAAACTTTGTGCTGCTTGATCACTCCAAACACTGCTGGCAACAAAGGAAGAGAAGATTTATGAGTGTATTTGAGGGAGGATTGTGACCTATAAGGAGCACTGCGTGAGGGGTACACAAGCAGTTTTTGGATACCACAAAGCATATTGGCCCTAATCCAAAGCAAAGTGTTCCCAACCAAGTGGCAAAGCCACGGTTACAAAGATATGGTTTGTAGTCCAATGACTTTCCGAAAACACTTTTCAGAGGAGGCCATCATTAAACTGGAAAACACCTCAAAACTGACAGAGATAATGCATCTTTATGCTCTTGAATTAAGAATGTCAAGAAAGAGAGATGTTTTTCAGCAAAAAGTGCAACAACAGATGTTGCTCCACATTTCACAGACCTAAGCTTGCAGACGAGGAAGGAGAGCGCAGACTGTTGAAACTAGTCCCAGGAGGTGTTATTCAAGAACATTAGCAAAGACACACACACTTGACTCTTGTTCATGTTTTGCTATTCAAAGCCCAGCAGTGTTATGAATCTCTGTGACGTCCAAGACATTAACTACGATGGAGCTATGAAAAGACAAAACATTCAAGATTAGCAGTAACGATACTGATCATCAGTTGACTTGGGATTTCTGTTCCAAGTATGACTTGTTCGCTGCAGAATTTGATTTTGCAAAAAGTCATCTTTTATATCTGAAATTCGATAAGAAATTAATTACTAATGGGATATTTTAAGTCTATTTTGTTTTTATTTTTTATAGGATGGGGTTGGTTTTCCATGTTTGATCTGGCTATAAGGGCCCACAGGCAAAGAGGGGAAAAGTTTAATTCAGAATTTGGTTTGTCTTTACAGCCTCTGTGTATTTTATGAGGTAAAAGAAGTCTCTACGGACTGAGAAAGGATTAATCCTCTCTCACCCACCCAGTCAGTGCACCAAACCATCTGTACCACCAGTGGTCAAACCCTGCTGTGGTCACACATATCATTCCTCAGGCTTTATGCAGAACGCCCTCATCCATTCATCATTCACCACTGAGGTCCCTGTGTGTTTCTTTCAGTAAAATCCTGAGGTTTGAACCTTAGCGTGCACCAATAAATATAATGTCCAAGCCCAAGGGCATTTTCATTATGCTGTTGTTGTGTGTTCCTCATAGCAACATGGTTACGCAATGACATGGCGGCAAACTCTGTGTTCATTGAAACTTCAAAAATAACTTGACACCGGCCACTGTCATATTAAAGTCTGACCCTAAATTACAGCTTTTTGTGAGTGTTTAATCTCTGGTAGTAAATGCTTTAACCTCCACTGGTTATTCTCACAGTTTGTTTTGGAAGATAATCATGAAGCTTGCACGTCAACATTTCATTGCATCATTAAAAGTTTGTTTGTTTCTAAGTAATAGTTTCACAGTTTCAAAAAATACAGTTGTTTTCTTTCTTGCCGAGAGTTAAATAAGATCGACACCGCTTTCATGTCAGCATGATAAATATGAAGCTGCTGTATAGCCAGCAGCCGGATAGCTTAGCCTAGCATAAAGAGTGGAAACAGGGAGAAAAGGGATAGCCTGTCTCTTTCCAAAGGTAACAAAATCTGCCCACCAGAATCTTGAAAGTTCACTAATTAACCTGTTACATCTTGTTTGTTTAATCCATACAAAGTGTGAAGGTGACGTGTGATTTTATGGCCGATTATGTGTTGGACTATTTCTTGGCCTGAAGCTGTCACTTACTGGAAACTCAGCTGGTTGCCTGGCAACTGGTCACAGCTAAGAAATAGTCCAACACATAGCTCCTCATAAAACAGTCAAATGCTGTTTTTAAACTTTTGTACAGATTGGTGACCTTTAGAGCTGTTTTTATGCTAAGCTAAGCTAACTGGCTTGCGGCTCCAGCTTCAGATTTACTGCACAGACATAAGGGTGGTTTCAATCTTAGCAAATCAGCATATTTCCCAAAATGGTTTAGTATTTTCAAAGCAGTTAGCATTTTATATATTTGCCACCTGTTGCTGATTAGTCATAAGTACCAAAAATATGCTGCTCAGTGTGCTCAACTATGGTTAGACATTAGCAAGGTTATAAAATAGAGTTACTATAAGGTTGGCTACCCATCGACATCACAAAAGCAGCAATGAATATGTGAAATCAAGAAAACATGTCTCGGCAAACAGACAACAAACAACAGATTTGATTCCTGGATACATGAATAATGAATGAATAATGTCATTCCCTGGTGCTCAGTGAATACACAAGAAAATACACAATGATGAAACTTTGACTCAATGCTCCATGGAAATGTAATTTAACAATGCCAGCAGTAGTCCAATGTGTCCCATGCTATAAACCAGGAATAACAGAAAAACACCTAGTCACAGAAACATGTGCAGCGCTTTAACGATAAGCTCCTTTCTCCTGAAACAAGGACAAGTTCTTCTCAAATACGTGGCCGCATAAGGCCAAACATCAGTGAGCAATTAAGGCCCAGTCTCTCTTTGATAACATCTCTAGTCATTATGACTTGGATAATTGTGGGTCCTGGCAGAATATTTCCCCTTGTGAAAATCTGGGTGTGTCTGAGGGCTTATCGCACCAGCCACAGAGGCTGGATTAAATCATGTTCTCTCTGTCTGGACAGCCTTCCAGGAATCCCGCTAGTAGCAGCCAGAGCCTGGGTGAAATGAATTACAGTGGGGTTGGATTGATTCAGAAACCTTTTTTTTCTTGCCCCAGGGGATGAGGCTTATATTAGTGCAACAACTGGGCCCAGCACCGAATAGAAAGCAGCAAAGTTTCTTGAGAAATTTATTTCGCAAAGACCATTATTTGGATCCAGCCAAAGTGCTACACAGACAGACAAATGAAGAGATGAAGTTCCACTTAATTTTATAGGTATAACTTCTCCCAGCGCCTGCATGAAAATAGATTTTCTCTAAATTAAACCTCATTGAGGTTTTCAGACACTACATGATCAAAACACATGACTACTGCAGTCTACTCCATGACGGGCCAAAAAGCTGTGAAATAAACAGTTCCTTTTTTATCTCCTGGGGGCCGATAGCAGTGCCAATCTGTCTGTTTTCACCTCAGCATTCTTAAAGTGAGGTTTTCGAGCTCTAAGAGATCCCAGAAAGGCCTGTTTCTGGATGGAAGCAAAGCAGTGTGGTTGCTGTGGTTCGGGGGCCAGAATCAAAATGCCTGGAGACATGGTGAGCTGAGAGGCTATTCAATACTCTCCAGTTTATTGTAGTTGCTCTGATCATTCACTTAGTAAAATGCCACAAGACAGGTCAGCAGGAAGAGCCATTACAAAGTGCTGACTGAGACTATGCCTACGCTGGTCAGTGTCATATGTCAGACTGCTCTGACAGTAAGCCAAAGAGGGTTTCCATGAAAGGTGATTGAGGGAGTTTTTGAACAAGCCTGTAAGATTGGTTTATAAAGCAATAAAAACTTTAGCAGAAGTGAGCGTAGAACACAAGGAAAATAAATGCAGACATAAAGAAGGCCAACACGAAGCTGAGTTTTGACGTCTGGATATGAAAAGAGACATTCATGCGTGTAGGACTTGAGCACGTTGGATGTGTATGTTTGGTGGTCTTCTCCGCTCGGCCCCACGGGAACTCTACATCCTGACATCTGACTGGATTAAGTGGTTCCATGCGTAGCCATATTGCTAATTCACGCTTTCAACACCGTGCCCCATATCTGGGAGATGAGCCTGATTGATGCTGTCTCCATCTGCCTCAGCTCCGGAGCTGGAGGCTGGAGTGCATTCTGGGATAGGCGCCCCTCTTCCTATAACTGCCGTACAGAATTTGTCCCTCCAACAGCTGCATCTGCACAGGCCTTCTTGATGAGAAGGATTTGGCTGCGGACGCCAAGCCCGCTGGCACTGTGGCTCAGAGAGTGTGTTTCGGATGGGGCTTTGGAGAGTTGGGATGGAGAGAGAGAAAGACATATCTGTCCCACGCTGAGTGCTGAGTTCTCTATGGTCCTTTGTTCCCTCTGGCCTAGCAGGAAGCCAAACACTCATGGGACTCGTTTGGCTCTGTGTTTGTAGAAAAGAAACACACCAACTCTTCCTGCCCTGGCTCGGTTAATATCGTTGTGCGTTAAGCTTTCTCAATTTCAAAAATCTACAGTAGATTTAGACACATGTTACAGAGTCGTAGAACGTATGCTGAATCAATCCTGGCTCATTTCATACTATCATATGTTATGCAGACTTCAACATCTCCTTGCCTTTTTTGTAACATGAGAGTTCACCTGAGGACAGGGTGGCCTCCACAGCTGAGACTTCGCTTTGTTGATGTTAAACCCACAGTAGCAGAGGCACACAGAGCCCTCCCCCAACACCACAAAACGATGGCAGAGGATGTGCAGCCATGCTCCGGAAAGCCCTCTCCCGTTCATATCACAAGTGGAAATTCTCACCAGGGACCCGGGTCAGGGCAAAGGTAAAGTTTTTTAGAAGCAGCGCACAAGACAAACACGCCTGCAATCCACAAGCCGACCCCCGTTCAAGTTCATTCCCTGTCTACCCATGCAGGGACACAATCACAAATCACAGCTCGAGACGCACTCTCGTATGCGTGGTTTAGAAGCGAGATAAAGCCCTATTCATATTATATAAGACAGAGCAGCACATACAACCTGTGGGAATTACCCTGCACTTTAGCCCTCTACTCTACTATAGCACGACTCCCGTCTGCAGGCCTCAACTGTTTTGGCAGCAGCCGAAAAGAGAGACAAGAGGATGATTCTGGACACGTCCTCTTTGAGTAGCAAAGCAGACTGCCAGGTGGTACAGTAGGAAAACTTTCCCAGGCTGAATGTTTAGATATATATTTTGGTCTTAAGAACACACATATCTGATCAAAGTCGAAGGCATCAAGAGTATTATGAGATGGAAAGCTACTGTGGGATTTGAGCAGCTCTTTTAATTTATTATCCTCTCAACTCCGCAGTGAGAACATTGTTGAGCGAATTTCCACTCCACTCCTTTCAACGTCTATGATCATATTTTATTCAAGCGCTGCGTTTTTTTTTTGTTACACCTGATACCTCACATTCTTCAGTGATCATTACTACCAAGAACACTGGTGATGATAGTAAAACAATATTTCTCTACAGGTGCTGAGGTCACCCAGAGGATTTTGACAGTGGCTCCTGTCAGCGCTGGTGGTGTGGTTTGTCTGGAGTGGGAGTGAAAGCAACCAGTGATCCATGATTAACATGGAGAACTCCCACTATAACCACAGTTTCCTCTGAGAAACGGCTGTGTGGCTATGTGCAAAGCCTTGAGTCAACAAGCCACATAACCGCCTGCCCTGTTAGTCACCGGGCAAACGGTGGGGCCGGTATAAGCGTAACAGTTTAACGCAGAGAGAGCTGTGAGCATCACCCTCTTAAGAGTAGTTCTGCTCCACGTTACAGGGTGTTTTTGTTTTTCTTCAACATCTCAATATGGTACTGGGTGTGACCACATTTGTAATCATCCCTGAAGCAAATTGCACTTTGCAAAATTCTACAGAGCAATTACTTTTTGTAACGGGCCAAGACACTGATGCATTGAAATTAAATTTGAAACATTTCAAATAAAGAACCAGTGGTGATAAATAGGGATAAACTGATCCAGCTTTCTCTCTTCTGATTCGATATCTCCACTCGGGTATCTGCTGGTAAATGCTGTTTACCACACTGAGTGGAACTCTGAATTTTTTTTTATGCAAGTTAGAATGAGGCAACGGATAATTGAGCGAATTGATTGGCATTGATTGAATGTAACTGTGGAAACACTGAGCTTTATAACGACACAAACAAAGAAATTGTACGTAGGTTACACTCATGGCGAATTGCTACAGGATTGTAAGGCGGGGGTATACTGCCAGGGGTGTCTATTTGTGTGAAACATAACCCTAACCTTAACCAGTCAACTATCAGACATAAACCAAATTAAACCTCTTCGTGTCACTATTTTGCAGCTTAAATTGCGAGACAGATCCAGATTTAGAAGCTGGGTACAGAGCCAGAACACGACAGGTAGAGTATCAGAGTTTTAGTCCATGAATCCACCTGAATAGTTTTAGTTTCGGTGACATTTAAGGCTGTGACTGTGGAGGTTTGACTGATCTGAGCATCTGATTGGCAGCCGCAGTGTGACGTCAGGCTTCATTTTTAGATCCAGCTCAATTTCTCTTCCGTAGGACACAATGTCAGCTGGGATACGGTCCAGCCACCAGCGAGCCTGATAAAGATAAACCGTTACAGAAAATGAAATGAAAAGAGATATCTTATCGTACTGTATATTCTGAATTACATTGCTACCTGTTACAAAGTCATTTTTGATTAGCCAGCGTGGGGCATCTGATTTGAAGTATTGAGCCAGCTTGAACTTTTCTGCTGGGATGACGCTGCGTTTTTTTTTTTTTTCGTTTGAGTTCTTCTGACTTGTTCTTCGGACACAGCTCTGGCAATACAGTGACCTCACTGAAAGACTGTTTTTTATTGCCTAAGCACTGTTGTTAGAAAAGGTAGATAGTGAATATCATGACGGTTTCAAGTTGTAACATCACACGCGGGGGCAGTTTAGATCAGCTTGTGTGACTCATGCAGTTTCGTTACATCAAAAACTCAGTGAAGCGGCGATGAATGCCACCTTTGTGCTTTAACGCAATTTAAATAACAGCTCTAACTCAAACACTAGACAGTTTATTCCCTTTATAATAACTTAAATTTGTTATCATCAGCATCATAATAATGTAGAAGAATTCAATATATGATTGACTTATCAAGTTCTGGTACAAGATCCATGACTGCATGCAGACGCACTGTACGGCTCTGTGATCCAGGTAGCTGTTGCCAGCTGTCCTTAGATCTGATTATGTAACAGAGACCAGAGAGAGATGACCTTTGGGGGGATGACCTGCATGCTGTACACACATCCTGCTCTACCCTACTCTGTTTCCTGCAGAGGACTGATGTCAGAGAACGGTGGGTGTATGGAGTTGATCTGAAGGACTCATAGGAGGTGCTGAATACGTCCTCTGTGCGTTATCGCAGTCCCAGCTTAGCCAGGAGTGTTCACCACTGGCCCTGACCTTCATACTGGGAGCTGACAGACTAGCTGTGATCTACAGGATCTCGTGCTGACAGGGACAAGCCTTTCACTACTGCCGAGCACGGCGCTCACAGGAAACGCTGGTTTACAGTGAAACGCATTTGCTCAACAGAAAAGACAGCACAGGACGGAGGAGGAAACAGTTATTTTTTTGCCAGATGCATATAGGATGTACCTATTTTAAATTTTACAGTTTTAATCCCACAGAACAGGCAGCTGGGCCTTCTGGGACACAGTTGAAATGGTCAGAGGAGAGGTGAAAGACTGGAGACAGGAATACAAGAAGCGGGAGTAAGGTATGGAGCTGTATTCCCATATCCCAAAATCCCACTAAACACAAGTCTCCTCATATGTTTTGTCCATCCCAACAGGAATTTATTCGAGGCTGTCACTCATAAATGTGCTGGGTTCACTCAGTAGGACTATTCATGAAACAGTTTATTCTTTAAAATAACATTTCACAAGGCAGCTGTGCCCACGCAGGACTAACAAAACGTCAGTCGTCATTAGATGATGACGGAAAGAAATAACATCTGAGCGAAACTTTTTCTGGACAGACCGGATTTGTCATTGCGGATGTGACCAATAATGATGGAGAAAACAATCTAAACATTTGTCAGTACAGACACACATACCATGAGAGGGTCGTAACGCTCAGAAGAGTTATTTCCCCTTTTTGAGTAATTGCCAAAAAATATGCTTCCTACAAGACCTTGTGAGTCTATGATAATATAATGCATGAGGATGTTGGAAAATGCCAAAGAGAAGAGAGCTATTTCACTCGCATGGTAACACAGGAATTATTTTGCTGGGCGAAAATGTTGAAATCCACTTTATTTGGTTAGTGAGTAAATAGTTTAGTAAAAACACTTACAATCCAACAGAGTAACCAGACCACAAAATCTCTCTTGGTTGCTCAACGCCTAATCAAAAAAAGCCAGTATCCAGCCACACAAGTTTGAGGTCCTGGCCTGTTGAAAATTGAGTTAAGCATCACCTTCGGTGACTTGCTGACAAACCTCTTAAAAGCGACCACAGACACTACACTTTCCCCGCCTGCCGCCTGCTGACGTCCGCGCAGTGGGGTCATAGCTGTGAACCAGAGTTGACAGTGGGAAGAAAAGGCCAAGCAGCAGGTCCGGAAAGCTGAAGTTCCACTCATTTTTAGACCACGGACACTTTACCTTGTTCAAGCTGAACAGATCACATTCTCTCTCATTGATGCTTTCTCCTATTATCATTGTTTTTGTTCTCTCCCTCCTTGTCTGTCTCATTCTTTCTCCACACTATTTCTTGTTCTTGGCGCCACTTGACAGGCTGGGTCAGTAACAGGGTGCTGCTGACATAACAAGCCAAGTCTGCTCCAAGAAAGACATATATAGTACCTCACACCTTCTCTAGTAGGGAGAAATGACTGGCTAGGTGCTGCCTGTACAGGGTGGCCTTTACTCCCTGAGTATATGAGTGGGGCCAAGGCCAACATGGATCTATCTAAGCCCGAGTGTCTGTCCTCCCCACTCCTCTTCTTACTTCTTAATTGAGCCTTGGCACTGGTGTTGTCTTTTTTATCTGACTCTCACTCTCTGTGACCTCACATTGCTCGTGCTTTCCTGGCTTTGCACACAGTGGAACCTCAGCCTGATATATGAAACCAAGACTTGCATCCACCACTTCTCCAGGGGGACCACTGTTCCACCCCTAAAAGATCATTCTGGGCCGAGAGAATGCAGAACATTTGCAGCAGTTCACAGAGGCTGAGCTTTAAATGTGAATTACACAAGCGCTCAAATAGTTTCCTGGAAGCGCCAATGAAAGAGTGTAAAGTATTCAAATAATTCTAAGACTAATGTTTTAAATGAAGACGTTTTGCAATTTTGGCAGAGGCTTTTATTTTGTCCTGCAAATTTCAGAAAAATCCGCTGGTTACAACAACTAATAATTGGATTAGTCTGAGCTGTATGCTCGGAAAATTTTTGCACTCCAGCAGGGGGAAATGGCTCATCTTGAACTTTAGAGCACCTCTTACAAACAGTTAGTCAGCTTAAGCAGAAATAAGAGTGGACAGTCATAGTAGGAGCATTTGTGACTCAGGAACACTGTCTGCTTCGTACAATGTTGAACCTGCAGCCTTGCTCTGTCTGTTTGTCCCAGATCTGTGACTCAGGGTTAAAAAATGCCCTGTGAGTCAAGAACAAAGAAAACATATGCATGGCAACTGTGCAGCCTTCAGAGGTCTTGTATTGATTAGAAGATTTACTATGACTCCACGATAATTGTTACGGGAGGGAGGATGTATTAAAACTCTTTTATGAACCATCTGCCAAAACATTTAGTAGAGTTTCATTGAGCTACCACAAACATGTGGATGGCTTAGCCAACATAATTCCATAACACCAGCAAAAGTACAAAATGACACAAGACCCTCACAATTAGCACGAGGGGCACCATAAACGTCAGATGTAATTGAGAATGTTTAAGTGGTTTGGTGGAGAGAAATTGCCCAGATGACAAACTGGCTAAAAAGTGAATGATGACCTCAGTGTCCAAACAAATTATGGCATTTTAACCGACTGTGAGAGGATTAGAAAAGCACTGGGCCTGAGTCCAAAATGGAACACAATTTGACAAGATAAGTCTGAACCTGTAAGCAATAACGATCCATCAAAATATTCCCGGAAACAATTACTCCCTTTCAACATCCTTGATCAAGAATCTGGTTCTAGCCATGGTAAAGTAATTAATCAAGTCAAAAAGTTATTTCCAACAAGATTGGAACTAAAACAGTCAGATGTTCAAGCCAAGAAACTATTAGACCTGTCTGATTAGCAGTCTTTGGAGAATTTGCTGAATGCACTGAAAGAGGCCTTCGCCTGAGCAATTATTAGTTGGATACATTATAGTCACAGTTATTCCAATAAATCAAAAAACAAGCTGAAACGGTCAAAGCCTAAAGAAAATATAATCCTCCTGCTGTATTTTCAGAGCAAATAGCATGGGTTAATACTTCTGTCTGGTACATCAGGTTATATTTTCCTACATTTTGCAGATTTACTTTAATACTTTTTCAAGCATGGCAGCAAATGGCAGCAAATGCTTACTCACTTTACTTCGTATTTGTTTTACTTAGAGTGTATTAAAGATTTAACATGTGAACCCATTCATCTGGTTTGATTTATTGCGATAATAAACACAACCAGCATTGAACAGGAGTGTAATGAACTACTGTTTGTTCAAGAGTGTTTAAGTAATTTCTAATAGTGAAGTCTATCAATTTGTTTTCTGGGAGCCTTCCTGTGTGACAGTAATGGTAGCTAAAACAAATATCTCTCAGTGAGAATCCACAAAATACTGTACGCGAAACATGCGCTCGAAAAAAAGAAACACCATTGTCAAAATAAAGAACGAGCTGTATCAAAGTCAGGGCTTCATTATACAGTTTATATGTTGAAATGAAGATCTATTAGCTGAACGTGCCGTGGCATCAGAACAAAACCTGCGGTCGTACAGTAGTTGCGCCGTCAGCGAGATACGAATCCTGTTCATGTTAGTTTTATGATAACATGATTTTCATGAGTTTGATGTGCTCAAAACCAAACATTACAAAAGTTTACAGATTAAAGTAAACTGTCGGAATAAAGGTCGGATCACTTCAGCATTTATCATGGCAGCCAAAACCTCTTGACAGTGCTGATGTTTGAACGAAGAGCCAGAGAGTCAAAAACACAAGACGCTATCTTAGCTAATTAGCTAAGATAGCTGTCAATAAACTGTGTGAACTGTACGTTTAGCGACCGAGCTAGCAAACCTGCTTACTGACAGTTAACACTGGCATTCAATAACTGACAAACTAGCTTTCTGACCATGTTCAGTTTGTCTTTATTCGGTTAAATAATGTATAATACAGAGTATGTGTATGTGTCTGACATGTACTAGCATGACTTGCTAGTTTGATAGCCATCAGTTACAGAAGTTAACAGACCAGACCTACAACTTGTATGTCATCATTTTCTAGTTTAAGGCTTCTCATAAAGTGTTATTTTTTTAACCCATCCATATTTGGCATTTGGCTTTCAGGCTATAATAAGAAGAGGTAGGTCAGCACAGCTGCATCACTTACACAGTGTGGACAGGCTGCCTGGTGGTCGCAGGTCGTGGGGTCTGGACTTTGGTGGTGTCGATGGCCTGCCTTTCTGAGGGCCTTCTCCGCGGTTGGTCTCTCTGGAAGGGGTTGTTCCCGGGTTGAACGCGCCTCAGGCCACCTCCGTCGCGGATGTACACCTGCTCCGGAGCCACCTCCTCACAGCGGGGCCCCTGGAAGCCTGAACGGCACACACAGGTATGTGGCCGGCTGCAGGAGCCACGGTTCTGGCAGGGGGGCTGGCAGTCAGCTGAAGGGAGAGCACAGATGGAGATCGAGTTTTCAGCAGGTCATGTTAGAGCATGTGCCCCCCTTGTATGAAGGAGCAGTAGCAGAAATGTCTTTCCCTGATCTCAACATCAGGGCTCACTTTAAATTGATTCAATCAAGGGACCATTAGTTTCACTTCTCAACTCTTTCTGTCCTTTTCATTCAGCAGAGAGCCCGGAGGGGCTGTCATGTTCAATTTCTCTTGAGTCCTTAACTGCCCTGTTTAGTCTAAATGTATATGATCACTTGCATTAAATCCTTATCCAATTTCTCGCTGAGGTAAAGTCTATACTCGAGGTCCACGGCTCAGTTTAGTGCCGCCAGCATTTCTGTACGGCGTGATTTCCTAAAAATATCTTTACTCACTGATCTAGAATCCAGTGTGTGCTTTTACTGTAACACAGGCAGCTCAAAAAAGGTAATAAAAGTAGGAGGTCATAAAAGAATGAGCGAATGGGAAAAACTGGGTACCCAAGGCCAACTGCAAATAGCTGACACTTCATCAAAGAAACGGCCTGCAGAGCTGCGTCTTTTATTTGAAAAACAAACGAAATCTGAAGGGGCTTACTGTATGTAAAAGATGAATGCGTGCATAATATTTATCAATAGTCTGCAAATACACAGCGCTGAGGTCATTTCATGGTCATGGAAAAATAATCTGTGTCAGTCTACCAGCCCACCCCCACTTCCTCCCATCACACTCCAGATACTTGAAGCCCTGAAAGACCCGCTGCACACAATTTAAAGTAAACGAGCTCTCGATCTTGTGACACAAATGTATGTAGTAGACGGCACTTGAGGATTTATGACATTGTCCTCAAACGGTAAATCAGGCCACCGGTCTGTGGTGGCTAAAGCAAACAGCGGCGCTCTGTCAACAGGGCTATGGAATGCTATTGACACAGATGCTGTGGACACTGACAGATCGCAGGCAGGAACGCTGCCACAGCTCTTGGCAATGAGGAGCGCTGGCAGTCGAAAAGAGCCCCACTGGGTGCGAACAGCGCTCTACCTGCTGCACGCTTCCTGTTATTGCGATACTGCTTAAACTCTGGGGCCGCTCTCTGTTTGTTTTAGTCATGAGTGAAAGCAAGCCGGACCCCGCAAAAAATGTTGTTCCTGATGACGTGCTCAAAAGTGAAATGACAGGAGGAAACATGACAGCGCCGTGTATCATGCTCAACTGTATTTCCACAGATATATTCCCGCAAAGGAAGCCAAATCAAGCTCTGTATTTTATTTTTCTCAGATCGCGGCGCACGCTAATTGAAAGACCACTACATCAGGCATCGTCAGCCTGCGGTATGATGAGAAAAACTAACAAATTGAGGATTAAATATCAGACAATCACCACTCTCTTCTGCTTTATGGTGAATCTAATTTTATTTAAACCAACTAATTCACCCAAGCATTTCCTTTTAACTACTCGGAGGAAAACGTAGCCCCTTTTTTTGATGAAGCATACACATTTAGAGAATTGTGGTTGTGGATTTGTATAACTTGGTATGTGATCCGAATTTTCCATCATGGGATAAAATAGGAATTGCCTGAGCTGAGTTTGGCAAGGAGTTACATACATCATCTTACTAAAGTACAGGCTGGCCGGGTGCCACCGCCTTGTCCGGAGTCTGTTTAACCTCAAGTTTGGGGATAAAGCGGTGGATCAGATAGGCCACAGATTCCAGTGACATTACGCTGCAGGGGGAGGACTTGGTAATGTGTGAAACTGCATTCTTCAAATAAACTGTCTGAATTGAAATGAGAAACAGCACTGGGCAGAAAAATAACCCAATAAATGGAGGTTCACGGCTGGCTTGCCATGGGATATGTCTCAGTCCTGTGACGTGTGACCCGTTTTCAGCCTCAGAACTGATACCAGACAAACATGTTGCCTGTGCTGACAATAGAGTGGACAGGTCAGTGACATGTGCCCCACATGAAGCCTGTTGTATACACCATCACTGCCTGTCTGTGTTGTCTCTGGGCCCTGCCTCTGGGCTGTTGAACACATTGTCACAGTAATTGCTGTCATGCAGATTTGTCTTGCACATCATTAAAACTAATTGCCTCACATTCCATCCATTTCACAAATATGTGCAGCAATTATTACTTTGCGAGAGTAATAATAAAATGAGAATCCGTCGGAAATAAAAGGGGAAAAAATGGCAAACATTCCTGGCATTGCCACTTCAGCCTTAATTATGACTAAGATGGACTGGCCAAGTTTTGGGAGATTGTGTCCAGATCCAGTCATCTGAAAAAAGGAGACGATTCGATTGTTTTTGGCAGCTTTGATCCTTCCAAACAAAACACGCTGATCCAGACGAACCAGTCATAAAACATATAATGAAGGCATGGCAGCATTTTATTCAAGCTTCGATAAAATGCCTTGCACTATGTGAGATTTGGCCAGAATCGTAGTTCTGCCCTGATCTGGAGCTGTTTACCGACAAGGGGGAGAGCTCTGAGTTCATTTTTTAAACTTCTGACATTAAAGTGGATTTATCTTCGTCTTGCTTTTCAACCTATCTGCTGAAGCAGAGGTGAGGGCATCCGCCCTTATTACTACTTCATACTGAAACAGAGACCAGATAAAAAAAAAAAAAGTAGCAGAGGAGAGAGGAAGTTAGCATAGCCCTTATTGATCCAAACTATGTGTTTCATTTGAAAAAGGTTGTTTGTTTGCCGTCTTGCAGACAGACCTGACAAAGTATGAAATCGCCATCATGATGTAGTTATTTCAGCATCAAAACACAGAAAAATCTGTTTATTTTGCGTTCATATGGCTGTGACGTTAGTAAGAGGGTTCACAGTGGTCCATTGTTACTCGCACAAATAAACACAAATGATCCTGCGGTCAGATTGTAACTACTTGGCATTACCGTTCTGAGAGTTTGGAAAGTTTGCTATACATTTTTGAGGACATTGCCAGGTTTATCATGCGTGTTGAACTGTAAACAATCTTGAACAGTTTCATCACGGTGAGGGTGGGAGGAGGTGAAATGCTGCCCCCTATTTTTTTTGTTTTGTTTTTTGGCGCAGGAAGCCAAGAGTTACATATTCAAGTGAGCCACACGTCTGTATCTCTTCTTCTCGCAGCTTTCAAACTTAAGCTGCATAAATACGATCACACATTAAAGTAACCCTGTGGTCTCTATTGAACTAAAAATCACTCATAATCTTCCTAGTAGGTTAAACTTACCTACCTGTTATAGGCTTAGGTTCACATCTGTGTGTATATCTAAGGAAAATTACCATTCTCGCCCCCCCCCCCCCTGCACTGCACTCTCATTTCCAACTTAGCGCTTGTTTCCAGTCCATTACAATCCACCAGAGACTCACCTTCCTCTCTCTCTGACTCAGAGTAACACAACCCATTAAATCTTTACAGTCATTTCATTCAGCTAGGAACAATTTGAAACCAATATCTGCCATAACTTAAAGACGTAGAGAAATCTCTTCGGGTCAGCGGTGCCACCAGATAACTTGACGTTTTTGAAAATAATTTTGAGAATGAAAGCATAATCGTAATAGTCTTTCATTCAACTGAAGGACTCTCTATGGGCTGAGCGCATTATGTGCTATTATGAGATTTAGAGGCTGGAAGCTGCTCCGGAGATTAAAATTTAGTAGAATATGACAAAAGGTTTGGCTAAAGGCCCTTTCGGACCCTGTAACTAAGAGACAGGACGTTGGAAAGATAAGCTGCAGGAACTTACCTCTGTTTAGCTGCTGCAGTGTATCCATATCTGAATCTCATCTAGTAGATAAGGTCATAATAGTGCTGTTGATGTGTGTATGCATGTGGATGCAGCGTTTGTGAGGGAAACAGGCTCTACGAAACTATACAGAGCATCACAGACAAGTGTAAAATTTGTAGTCTGGTAAACCTCCTGTGATGACAGCAGGGGCCTCTCTTTAGGAGTCACCATTGAATCCGACAGATCTCATGAAATAGGTCAAGTGTTTAAGATTGTGGGAGGCAGCTGGGAGAGACAAGCTTAAAAATTATTTGTCTCTCATATCTGGGCTCGCTTATCCACTGAAGAAGTAAGAATTGGTCTATTGAGCAGTTAATACAATTGCCTCTCGATGCTAATCATTTCAAGGGAGTGTTAATCTCTTTACAGCATGTGATTTCCACATGGTTGCCAGTGTAAGTGCTATCATTTCAGGCCTGCCAAATGCTAAATTTTGCTCTACGAACCAAACTGCTGTTATCGTAACTCCAAGGTTCGGAGTCAAACTTCACTTTTATGCTAATCAGAACCAGAAGGGAGGGAGACGCTGACACTGTTTGACTGATCCTTTATTTTTTCTTTGTGGTAAATCTTACAAGGGTAATATTTCACCAGATTAAGGTGCCTCTGTCATAGATGCACATTTTTCAATCACAGTGTGGGTTTTTCAGTCCAATACAGTAGTTGGAGCTTTTATTCTTCTAACTCACCTCAGCTCTGTGGGGGGATTTTGTTAACCTACAGCTGACCCATGACACTGTGTACATTACTTTTAGCCATGCTATACCATGCCTCCACCGCACCCCTCAAACTCCCACATTCAGCTTCTAATGAGCCACATGCTGGGGCGCTCTCTGTGGACGATATCTGGATCTGGGGGGCGTGTGTGCCCACAACTTGTAAAGCTGACTCTGTGAGACGTGGTGTTCACCCAAAAGCCACAAACCCCATCCTCCTGAGGGATCACATCCCAACAACTTCCATATGGTCTTTAAGCAGGAGGGTGCTATGATATATGGCCGACTATGGGCTGCCTTAACAACACTGTGGCCTCACTAAGCGTGTGCATGACTGAAGGAGAGGGGCGCTTGTTGTTAATGTTGCTTTGTAAGTGTCAATCAAGGCCAATCTTGCGTTTTGGACTTACTGCTGAGAGATCTGGGAGAGCTCATGTTTTTTTTTTGTTTTTTTTTAGCACCAATATGAAAAAATAGAAGCAAACATGTGTTTTTGAAGAATATAACATTAAAGGCCAAGTTTGTTCTACTCTCTTCATTATTTTCGTATTATAACAGCTCATGAACAAAGATGTGGAAATAAACAAAAAAGAAACTCAACAGGAAGACGTCTAGGGTCCAGACGCTGCGTAGTACCTCATTTTCACCACACTTTCGTCTATGGTAGCAATTAAAAAAACATGTGGTACAGGAGGCCAAAAACAGGACCCAATTGCAACCTACAAACAGACACACCAGCTGGATCGGAGAAAGCAGCACTCCTGGTTTGAAGAGACAAACGTAAGCACGAGCTGTCCAAGATCTATGTTAATGATGGGTTTTGGGATGATGGGGTGTGTATTGATTACAGGATCTGTCTAATGGGCCATAACTCTCTACAGGGCTGCCAGGGGAGTGTTATGCCCCTGAACTGTGAACTGTACAACCCCCACAAATCCACACACAACATATAAAGGCGAGGAAGGCTCTGCGGCTGGCTGTGTAGCACTAATTTCAATGACGTCAGAAATGCCAGCATTAAAAAAAAAAAAACACCTCCTCCTGTTCTTGTAAAACAGGAGAAGCTGATCACGATGCAAGCTTCTCAGTGGTGTTAGGTCTCTCTTTTTTCGACCTCCTGGAAAATAATGTTTCTTCCTCATTTATTTTATTTAATGGGCGGGAGAACATATGATTCAAATCATCTTGTCACCATCTTGTTCGTGTTTATGAAATTAAAAATGGTGCCACTTGCAATACACGCCCTAGAAAAGGCAAACCCAAACTCACTCAAAACACAAATCTATAAGAAAATGATATTCATATTCTATATAAATTATAAATACACTATAAAAAGAACAACTAAATGAATTCTTTTTTAATTCTTTGGTATTTTGGGGGGGAATATATATACTGATGTTGTCCAGTGTCAACTGCAAAGTGACACAACACGACATGATACGATACAATACGATACGATACGATACGATACGGTACGGTACGATACGATACGGTACAATATGATACGATACGATACGGTACAATACAAGGTAGCTATGGCCCCATTTTGCACATGGCATTGTCCACATATTGATGAGTCATATCTACAGTGACTGCGGAAAGACTAACACATTTAGCAGTGCTATTAGCATGCTGGTGACTCAGTGGGTCATGGTTCACACTGCATCATGTGCTTAACTCTGACTCATGACCTCTAGCTGCGCGTCATATACTATCCTATGAAGTGCACATGCCATAAGGCATATACAGTGCAGTTCAAACAGTTGTTACAGACAATAAATCTCCCTTGTACCATTAAAAACACATACATGTGACTAGTGTAGATAAGAGCAAACATCAGCTCTTGATGTGTGACTGCCTTTGAGCCAACTTCTTGAGGGTCAGCGTGAGTTTTTGTCTGAGTGCAGAGGAGAAATCTTATTGTAAGATCAGGTCCGATATATGTGGACAGTCTGTTGTGTGTCAGGGAGGTTAACAAAAAGCAAACCAAGACGGCTTGTATCCATTAGGTGAAAATGGTGAACCTACATTTTTGGGTACTGTTTTGGAGGTCAGAAAACATTCACACGTGTATGTCCTTGATACTTTACCAGCTGCTTCACATATGTTGTGGCAGAAAAAAAGAACATTAAATGCGTTTCAACCAAGAGGCTGTTTCTACAAATAATGTGAAAAAGGTGGATTTAGAGATTTTGCTATGAATGTACGATTATTTCATTAATTAATTCACATAAAACCCACATTGTATGGTGATGATCTCATGGTGGACAGCTGAGTCGAGCCTTTAACATGACTTACACGGCTCTCTCGACCAACACCGGAGGCCTTTAATCCTCCACATTACACTGGGGACATAATGGAATTAGGGAAACATGCTACATGCTGTATTTTTTTTGTTGTTGTTTGGAAAGAGAAAGAAAGTCACCTTTCGAGAGGTAAGCAAGAGAGACAGAAAGACTTTCTGCATGAGGAGTTATTTTAGGGTTGGGATGGGGCCCTGAGAGGCACAGCGGGCCAAAAAAAGCTGGAAGGCAATCAAAAAGAACCTCCTCTCTACCGCGTTTCACTCTGTCAATCACCAACTGCTTAAGAGACTGAAAACAACTTTATTCCTCCACGTGAATGATGCACCTTTCATCTGCACTCTCTAAGACAGCAACAGGTTTAAATCAAGGGCCATCTGTGTGCTTTTCTTCTTCTTTTTTTTTTTTGAGGGGTCGTGGTCTCACTGCTGGCTATGCTTGCAGCATGTTGCCATATGTACCGCATGCTTTCGCCAAAATATCGTGATGTATGGTGTGGTGAAATGAATTCTGCTGCAGAATCTAAAAGCCTGCACCTGAGGGAGCACTATGAGCTCAAGTTAAATGTAAAGCCAGTTCCTGTCTGTCCTGCAGGGAGTCTTTTCCCACTGCTCCCCAGTCTGAAGTATTCTATATTGCCCCGTACATTAACTCTGTGTGTGGTAACCCATGCCATTAATCCAATTACTAAAACAGCCATGTCAACTGGAGAAGCCAGAGCAACACAACATAACTCTGATTCATAGTGACCCTGTCAGAGCTACGCCAACACCGAGCATTCCTTTTTAGAAATGAATGATCCACCACTTTGTTCCAGATTGAAATATCTTAGCTATTGAATAAATTGTTATGAAATGTATAGACATTCATGTCTCCCAGAGGATGAATCCTAATGACCTTATCTAGCGCTTGACATGACATAAAATGTTGTCCTGTAACTTTGGTGAACTATACTTCTGTAGTCTCGACTGTACTTTGACTTTATTGCTAATTAGCAAAAGTTAGCATGCTAACACGCTAAACTAAGATGCTGACTATACCTGCTAAACATCAGCATGTCAGTGTTAGCATGTTAGCATGCTTCCATTAGCATATAGTTCAAAGCACCACAGCCTCACAGAGCCGCTAGCTTGGCTGTAGGTATCTGCACTGCGCTTGCCAAAGAGCTCCTTTTGCTCAGACTGTTTGTGCGCTAACCTATCAAAGAATCCATTTACAGCCAGGTATGAGTAAAAAAAAAGCCGCATTCAAAGGTACAAAGATAAGAGTGAAGTGTCTGAAAGCAGATACAAAGGAGAAGAGATAAAATTCAAATCTATTCTCCGGTAACACTGGGCTTTAAAATTCTTGCTTTGTTTTTTTTCCAAGAAATGTTGTAAACCAAAACTTCAAAACAGTAATTCTACACTCATGTACAATACATCTAATTGAGGGTTGCTGTATTTATCCTAAAACTTTTCAGCAAGTCAAACTTTCATCCTAATACCACAGCAAAGTAACTTTCTATTTTGTAAACACATTTCTGTGGCTTTTACCAACACAAACCGATGGTACAAATTTTACTGAACCAACTTGATGTTTTCCCATTTTGGTAATTGTCAGGTGTTAAACATTCCCACGCCTTACTATCACTGCCATATTTTATGAATGATGTTGTTGATGAAACATTTTAAAGTGGTATTAGATTCCATGAGAACCACTAGAGAGATTTACATTAAAGATCCAGTGTGTAAGATTTAGGGGGCTCTGTTTACACAATATGCCAGAAATGCAACATAATATTCAGAAGTATGTTTTCATGACTGTATAATCAGCTGAAAATAAGCATTGTTGTTTTTGTTGCTTTAGTATGAGCCTTTTATATCTAAAGTGGGAGTTGGTATTCTTCCATGAACCATCATGTTTCTACGGTGACAGTAATTAACGTTTGAAACGGTGAGCTGTATTCGCCATAGCTGTGGCTGTATTCAGTCGGCTGCAATCTACAACTTCGCCACTAGATGCCACTAAATCCTATGCACTGCACCTTTTAAAGCCGAAGACCCTGAACTGACAATCTGCAGTGTTCCACGTGAACATGTCTTCAGTTTTTGTGTCAGGATGGTGGTATTACTTACTGTAAGGCAGCTGACAGACATTCTTGTATTATAACTCAGACAGGACTACTGCTGGACTGTGCCTGGGCGAGGCAACAATATGGCCTCCTTCTGCTTTTCATCTGCGCAACAATACTTTTTGATGAACAGATGTGAATCTCAACACAGTGGGGAAAAAGTATGACTGCTGACCTAAAAACAAGACGCTCCATTCATCTCGACGGGAGCTTCGAGCTTGCAAGTAAACAGACGGAAGTGCAGCCAAGCTTACACCTGGCCTCACTTTACTAGCCTAACACAACACACACACACACCTTTGGTTCTTGGCCACCATTAATAAAGCCAATATTGGTTTGGTAAAACTTTAGTCATAAAAATGGATGAAGTTTTATCTGTAATTACAGCAGTTAACCAGAAGAGAAATAAACATGACACAGCAGTGGAAATGTAATGTTCTGTTCTTCTTAATGGATAAAAGCTCTCTATCGCAACACTGGCTATTTTCAGCACATGGAATTTACTTTAATATACAAACAAGTCTGCTAACCATCCACACTGGAGCTGAAAACAGATACAGTCAGCATCAAACCAGCCAGGACCTGGGCAGGGCCGAGTCTTCTGAGGGCCAGACAACAATCTCTAACCAGACCCACAGAGACCCAGACGTAGACCGTTTTATAAACACATTTCTAAAGACATGTAGGCGCACTCCCTGGACAACTAGTGATCCAATTCCTGTCATATATTTGCTCTGAGCTCAACCCAATTGAACAAGGAGGTATTGTTAGGAAGCCATAACTTTAGACACCCAATCCAGCCTCGCGGGTGAAGCCTGCAGCTGACACTTTTAATATTAGACATTACTTCAATCCCTTCAGTGAGAATTTCCTAGACGCAGCGCAGCCACGATATGTTTTTACTTATGCTGCCGGTCGACAGGTTTGTTCCTTTTCTTTCCCCCACTGTGAACATGTTTTCTCATGCTGCCATCTCCTAATAAAGCAGCCTGGGTCTCAGGCAGGGATGGAATAAAGATAGCCTGAGCCTGTTTTGCTCCACGGAGGTCTTCTACGTGGGGGCTTCCAGTCCCTGCTCCAGTCTGGGGCCTTTGTGTTGGCACCTTGCCGGCTGTGGGGCTTCACTCAGCTGATGATAGCATAGCCTCCAGTCAGACCTGGGTGAGGGCCAAGCTGTAAGAGGGTCCAGATGGTCGGACAGACCCCTGGCCTGCTCAGATGCACTGCCTTGTTTAACAAAGGCGATTTTGACTGGACCTGTTACTTTTCTGGCAGATTCAAAGTATTTACCCTTTTAATTTGGGTAACTGCAGCTACATGTTAGATGTAATTTACACCTTGGTAAGTGTGCCTTTAGCTGGAACCTGAGAAAATATATGGAGGGAGGCTTTACACTGGACCGGAGGGAGGGAGATCTAATTAGGAGGCTGCTGGGGCCAATCAGCTTGTTGTGTAATCGACTGGCTGAAATGTGTGTCAAGTGTGTGTGTGAGGGAGATAATTGGCAGGGAACAAACAGGGAAAACAGTAAACAAGTCCAAAAGAAGCATAGATAGATAGATAGATAGATAGATAGATAGATAGATAGATAGATAGAAGAGGGAGACAGAAAAAGCAAAGATAAGTGCGCTAGTGAATAAATGCCAGCTGCCGTGTGGGTTTTACTTCACTCGTAAAATTTAAAGATAACTCTCTCTTAAAAAGCTACACGTCCAACCTGTTATTTCAGCCTGCAGCAAACAATGGAGGTCATAAACGTGGAATTGAAACATGACATGCAAAGAGTAAATCTGGTGTGAGCTGTAGCCATTTCTGTGTAGAACTGGGCCCCTTATCAAGAACAGGTCAATGATAATCCTCTGACATACCAGCCCAGTTTCTCTGCATGCACGTTAAAGACAAGAGCGTCAGTGTTGCAAGAACATTTTTTGTCGATACTGCATTTAAAGAAGTGGCTGATTATTCATTCATAGCCAGTGTCCTCTATTCCACTTTTAATTATCTGGCAGTTAGGATATTCAGTACTGCTGTGGTCAAATTGAAAAAGAAACAGTTCCACCCATAATTAAGGGCTTGTGTCAAAAAGGGAGCCAAGTGCTAAGTGGTGGTAATTTCCATGCAAGGATCTTACATGAAAAGAAAAGGCAAACACCATATGATGAACATGACCATGGGGGCAATAACACCCTAGGAAAACTTTCATTGGGCAATTCTGCTTGACAGGATAGTTATTAGTAGCCATTTACTGTGTTATTTTTCAGTCTGTGTGCATAGTAGTGTAAAGCCTCTCTGTCTGCAAAGTTTACTGGCTCTAATATACATAATGTATGTCAGCGTGTGCTTGTGCGCCACTTCACGACTTCACAAACTTGCAAAGATTAAAATTGTTGTTGCTGAATGAAAGAGCGTTCGAGCAGATTACATGTATTTTAAAATGTGCGTACGACAATGAAGTTACTTTAACTTACGTTTTATGCAGCGATTGGTCCCTGGTGCAACAGCCCAGCCCGAGCAGCACTGCTGACCTCCACAGACATTAGGCCTGAAAGGGAAGACGTATACAGACACCAGAGTGAAATGAGACACTCACGGTTTTGTTTCAAGCATACGTCAATACAGAGCGCCTCATAATCCATAGAGAAATAACAGTGAGGGTGGATGGCCTCAAACTTTTGCATGATAAACTGATGTGTTATAGTTTCAAATCACTCTGATGTGTCTGGCCTATTGATATGAACCCCTTAGAGATTAGGTTATAATTGCACTTTATTTGATAAAACATTTCAGGGCAAGTCCCGAAACTCTATCTGAATGTGGACCCACAACTCCCTCTTTCTGCTATGCGAGAGACTGAAAACAAAAACAGAATTATCTGAACCTTATTATGTGAGATTATGTGAGACACATGGGACATAAAAAGCACCCTGCATCTTCTATAAATCACTGAGCAAATGAGAGATGACAAGTTTTAAACAGTTATAACGGGATTCTTTGCGCTCTTTAATCCTCACTCGCAGCGCGGGCCAATTTTTGAAGCGAGATAGATGAAAAGGCACCAGACCACAAGAGCAACTTCAGGGCAATAGTCAATGTGCTGGCATGGATCTGTGCCCCATCATCTTTTCACAAGATATTACAGTAAGTGGATGTCTGACTCATGGTGATTTGAGAAGATAACAGGAATTGACTCATTGACCTCAGTCGGATTGCACTCATTAGATACATCGAGGCGTCACGGGGATAACATGCAGTTGTTTGGGCCCTCTGGCAGGCTTAGCTTTGTCATAAATCAAACACATCAGGCCAGGCCCGTGCCAAAGACATCAGTCATCACATTCAAATTCCATCAAGGGATATATGTATGTAATGGAGAACTTTATACAACATAATTAGGATCATGCCCCAGGTTAGAATATAGATAACACCATGTTCACACCTAGTTATATTTTTATTTAAACCCCAACATGAGGCAGTGGAGTATTATTTCACCAGTGAGCTATCTAGATCAGTCAAAGGTCTGACAGGTGCACAGAAAACGGGAGGGGAGTCATACTGAGTCAACAACGTAAAGGAGAGTTAAGTGAACCCAGCGCAGCCAGAGCCGCAGGGTACAGTAAAGGAGTGAGCTGAGTGGTAATTCCAAGAGGAAATGTGTCATGAAAACACTTTCCCTAACAAGCGGCGGATGATTCATGTGAAACTAATGAATCAAAGTGTTAAAATTGCCAAGCAGACTACTATAAGCTAAGGTTCCCGCAGAGTTACGTAACTCCACCTTTATGCTCCTTCAAAACTCAAAGAAGCCCATTCATTCAACTCTGGAATATGTTTTCTTGGCAATGTCAAGCAAGGCATTCGCCCCGTGCTGCAATAAAGCATGTTGGATCTAATGCTACAGGCAACTATTTTCTTTATGCGTTGCTTTAAATAGACAGCACCTCAATTCAACTGTGCCTAAGTGCAAGAGACTAGTTGACAGATATGTTGACAGATGTTGTTTTTGATGATGAAGGGCATGTTAATGGTGACACATTTATTCCGTGGACAAAGTCAGTAAGATACAAATACATATATATAGTACTGTAAGTACCGGATAACATCCCCGTCCATGTGTGACTTTTCAGGGTATTGCAGCACAAAGCCATCTTAACAGAACAAAGGGTTAGGGTTAGGGTTAGGGTTACCCTAACCCTAACCCTTTGTTCTGTTAAGATATCTAGCAGGTAGGAGAGGGGGCAGACTCAGGGCATGAACTGAAATGTACAGTCAATTTGTCCTCTTGGTTTTTAATCCTGTTTTAGGTTTGAGGCAGGTGAGCACACATTATATGCATGCCTACAGATGGTGAACCAATTGTCTGAATCCTCCTACTGCTTGTAAAGCATTCCTCATAAATTGACCATATAAATAATCCATTTCCCAAACGCAAGGGGCTCTGTTGTGACACAGAAAAGAGATATTTTATTTACATGTCAGTGTCTGCAGCCCAAGGTGAGCCATTCAAATCCCCCCTCTGATTATTATGTAAACACTCTCCCCTCCCTGTTGTGTATATCATGCTTTGTCCCTATGGAACAAACTGGACTGGATGGGTTCATTTAACAAAAAGAAAAGGGCTTTAATATGGAAACAACCAATCCTTCTGTTTGGAGTTTAACAGAGATAAAAAAAATAAAAATAATAATAAATAAATAAAAAATAGGGATTTACAGCATTGAGCGGAGACCATCTGAGAAACAGGTGTTTCTGATCACTAAGCAAAATTGCAAATGTTAACCAGCCAAGGCTCCAGTTGAGCCACTACAATACTTGGCCAGAGGCAACAGCAGCACAAAACTGGGGTACACACATTGAAGCAGTCTGCCACCACTCCTCTCCTACTACGATTTAAATATACTGTAATGTGTAGTAATGGGAGGAAATGGTGATAATGCAGCGTTGCATTAGTCTCAAAACAGTTCAAATGCAGTTCACCCATTCATATGCATTTGCTCTTAATTATACGTTTCCACTATCAGCCCAATAATCAGCACAGTGTTTAACCTCAGCTATTATTTCATGGCCTGCCATGACCCTGATGACAAAATACATATATGCATATTACAGTAGGTCAGACTTAGTTGGAGTAGCTCTTTCACCTCCTGGATGATATGTATCTCCAACCAGTACTCATATGGAGCAACACTTTGTGGCCATTTTCTTTCCTATTTATGTTACATCATCTCTTGGTTTGGTTTACAGGAAGAGGGGCACTGCTCAAGTGAGCCACCACCACTTTACAGTAAACCACATGGGCTCATGTACAGTAAAATAGGTCAGAGAAAATTCCTTGGAAAGTACTGCTCATACAGCGGAACTTAATGGCTTGATAAAGCAAAACATTTTTATAGTAGGCTGTAGAGCACATGGCTCTGATTCTTACCCAACAAGTCTCCTTGTGCTGGCAGAGCTGGGCTTGCTGCTCTGCCTGCGGTTCACTTTGGTTCTGTGCTGCTGGGTGGCCGCTTGTCTGGCGGTGCGCAGCGCACCATCCCGCGGCGCAGAGACGAGGTCTTCCCGGGGGGCGCCTGCTATGGATGTGTGCCTGCCATCCCCTTGAGATGACGTGCCCCTGGGCAGGCGGACCAGAATCCTAGAGCGGCTGGACGCAGGAGAAGTTTCACCGGCTGGTCTGGAGGATGCACCGTCCTCTGGTCCCCTTGGCGAGTGACCTTGACTCTTCACCCGGGACTGCTGCTGGTCCCAGACCGCCCGGCCTGCCCCTGCACCCTCTTTCCTCCCACCTGCTGTGTCCCTTTGACTGTCACCAATTCGCACCAGCGCAACAGTCAGAAACATTAAAACAGCAAATCTTACACGGTCCATTTTGAGCATGCAAAGTTTTGAAACTACCGCGTAAAAGTGGAAAGATCGCGTTACAGTTTTATCGAGAGCCACTGAAATGTGAGCAAATAAAAAAATAAAAAAAATAATAAAAAGTCCGCGTCTAGACTACACGAGATCAGCAAGACGGCATCCTCTCCCAAGAGTGAAAAAAGCCTGGATACCTCTTCATAATGCCCAGGTAAGACTTTACGCAGAATGTCTTCAAGTTGTCAGCACCTAACTTCAGTCCAGAGTGAGAAACTTTACGCTTTTCTCCTTCCAACGCTTCCAAAATGTTATTTTAAGCAACCATTAATCCATCTGTTTTAGTTTATGTTAAACAAGAAAAGAGGCGCAAAGAGAGCAGCGCGCTGGCTCCAGGGCTGCTGAAGCTGGTCTCCTTACTCCAAGTGAGAGAGTTTGAATCGTGCTCCCATGAATATCACCACCTCCTTGGATCTGAAGTCACCGGGAATTTTTGTAGGGATTGCATGCGCTTTGCAAGAAGAAACTCCCCCTTGTCGGCTGTATTGTTGCTTCACTCACGGCACCGCTCGGTCCATGTGCCCACACGCACTTTCTCTGCCAAGTTACATCATGTTACTGTGTGTCTTTTTCTGTTATTCCTTTGAACAAGACTACTGGAATGATCATAAACGCAGCTGCATTCATAGTTACCTTCAATGTGAATTTGAATTGACAGGCTATAATATCATAAGAATTCAGAAACCAGATGTTTTGCTTTAAGACTCTACAGCACTGATTGCTGGATTGTTTAAGTTAATGCAGTCTATTTTATGATTTGAATTAACTGACTGCAGGCTTATTATTTCTACTTAACCACAGCGCAGTGTGAAGCACTCCGAATTCAATTTACAGCGTTGCAGTTCAACTTTAATAGATTACAGCGTGTAAAAAAAGGTGCACCCTGGTAATTTGTAGGCTTACAAACATGCCTTGATCACGCAGTAAAAGGTATGAGGAGCTCACAGTTGAAACTCAGTCTGAAATCTTGGAAAACTGGTCAGGTTATGTAACAGATCCCATTCATCTCCCCCTCTCATCCATGCTGCATCATCACTTTCCCTCTCTGTCTGGAAACAACACATTTCTCTTCTCCCATAAGATCTTAAACAACCCAAAGAGAGTTGGCTCCCTCCTCTCATTCAACCCACAAAGATGCACGCCTGTCTCTCTCATGAGTGGTCCCCAAGCCCCATTACCACTCACAAGACTGCCATCCAAAATACACAGCAGCGGAGAGGAAGACCAGTAGTCTGCCCATTCATTCTCCTTCCCACCATAGCTAAGATATACAAACCTCTTAAAGGGAGGATTTTTTTTTTTTTAACCAGGAAAACCTTTTTTTTTAAAAGGTTATTGAATGAACACTTTGAAGAGACAGAGGTGTCCTCATTTCGGATCTCCAAGGAAACGTCATGTCTGTGTGGAGACTTGGGCTGAGCGCCACAGTTGATTACAGCTCATCTTGCAACCCATGAGAAATCTAATTAGAGAAAGAGGCTACATTCGTCTTATGACCGTCCAACAGTCTCACTCCACCCCCAGGCATGTTTCCTGGCTAGTGTCGATGTCGTAGATCATGGCCAGTTTCCCTGAGCACCCTTGAAGGTGACCCGGACATGCACAGACAAATGCACGAGTGCGTTCTGCTCAGTGACCTGTGTGAGTGAGCAGCTGTCTTCAGCTCAGCTGTTGCTGTACTATAGCCTCAATCACTTTTTCTGTATCATGTTATAAGCCCCATGTTATGTATGAGTAAAGCGGTCAGATGACGTTCACCACCACTTTTCATGCTCCAAATATGTTCTTTAAAATTGTTTATATATTAACACCACTAATTACATAAAAGTGGATAATATTGCGATGATATTTCCACACAGTTTTGTAAAGTTTGCATTTTACCACTGCTATTACTTGGAGTGACAGAAAGTGGTCATTTCAATGATCTGCTCATATTTAACTACCTACACTATCTGTGTTACACTGAAGGGTGTTTTCATTCATTTGTTCACCCCCATTTCTTTGAATTATGCTAGACTACATCTGCAACTTTACAGTGTAAAAGCTTCATGCAGGGAGAATTTAAAGCTAGGTTTACTTAAAGGACCAGTGGGTAGGTTGGTGTGTCGCTGTGTAGTTGCTGACTGCAACCTCCTCACTTCACCCTCTCCTTACTAGCATGGGAAAAGAAAATGCCAAAAGGTCCTATCTAGAACCAGTGTTTGTTTGTAGGCTCGGCATTACTGTAGAAAAATGCAAAGCAGTTCAAGACGACCTCTAGATATGAAAGACTCACTGTGAGGTAACACAAATACACTAATGAAAACAGTAATGCATATTATATTCCATTTCTGACACATTCTGTAAATAGAGGCACCTAAATTTTACACATTGGACCTTTAATGAACTGGCAATAAAGTACATTTCCACCTTTACTTTCAGTGACTTCACTGCTTATCCATCACCTGTAGCTGGGAAGACTAGTTCAAATGTTTATCCATCACTTTTAGCTAACCTCTTTTGATCCAGTTATGTTTAGTTTACTGCTTTTCCATCGCTGATAGCTATTTCGTGTGTTTATTAATTACCTTTAGCTGGCTGACTATTTCAAGTGTTCATTACTTTTAGCTAGCTTATCTGTTTCTACCATTGATCGATTTAAACTATTTAACTATGACATTTAACTAACCATTTTAACTGTTAATCTGTAATTAAGTTATCTATTTTTAACAGCTAACTACTTAAGTACATATGCATTACCAAGCAAGCTGCTTCTTGTGAGCTCATGAACAGTACTTTTAGTGAACTGCTTTATTGCACATCCATTATGTTTAGCTCGCTATACTATTTCAAGTGTTTATCCTTTTGGATGTACTTCTTAATTTATAATTAAGCTATTTTTACCTTACCCATTACTAACTTCACTGTTTTTAATTATTCATTCATTACTTTTACTAATTTAACTGTTCACTTAGTTTTCACAAGCTCAAACACAACACACAGTGTTCAGGTATTACAGCTGATTTACTGTGTGGGTGTGTTGTTAATCAATTAGTTGAGCTGTTCAGCAGTCTTTCACATAACCCTGCTAACTGCAGAAGTACATCCCAGGGCACCTAAGTACCCCTGGTTGGGGATCACTGAAGATCTGTGGGCCAGCTATCCATGTTATGAAAGTGGGCTTTAATGTGGCCCAATTTGATACAATTTGCAGCATCTGGAGGAACTCTAGAATAAATACCAGGAGGATGTCTCTGGCTATGACCGACGCTTCTACACAAAGAGTCCTTTGAAAACTCTGGCATGACAACCAAGCCACTCCTATCATCTTTCAAACGCAGAGCAGAAATATAACTGCACTACACTGCACAGTTTCTTACAAATGGTCATAGTAACAATAACAATAACCAAGTCTTGTAATTACACTGATGCAAACAACGTGTGTACTCGAGCATTTCTGACAAAGAGAAGCTCAAGGTGGATTTGGTTTGTCCTCAAACTGCGCAGAATTTTTAATTGCTTCATTTCCTAGATAGTTTTCAGTGTATAACTGAAGGAGGCAAATATTTTGAAGGGACTGAACGCACCTTTGATGACTTCTAATGGACTCTATCAACTGGAACAAATTCTTCATGTTTACCTGTCAGCACGTACATCCCAAGAGAGACACATTTGCATCCATTTAGTCAAAAGTGACTGCCTCGTCACCACTGAGCGAGCGAAGGGTCAGAGTTCAAGTGTACCCATTAGAAACCCAAACAGTATCATTACACCGGGAATGTAGGGCTCTCATTATAGGCAAGTATCAACAGTGTATCCTTAGGCTCGCCTGCAGAATTTTAAGTGATCCATGTGAATCGGTCTCTGTGATGACTTTCAATGGCGAGCACCAACAAGGAACGTCAATCTCTTCGTAAGCTACCTTTTTGCTGTTTGTATCAAAGCCCTCAGCTCTCTTTCCTCTTTGCCCAGCAGGAACATAATACTGACATTGTTCAGATTGGGCAACAGTAAAGACCTGAAGGGAAACCGTGGAAAAGGGAGGTTCGTTTGGCAGTGAATCACTTCATAGAGACGCTGAAATTATGTGTTTTATTAATGTAACTTTTTTTTTTGGTTCATTGAACATGACAGCTTTTCCTTGGAAGGAATATTACAGAAGACCTCCATCGTGCTTTATAACAGATCGAACAGTGTACATAAAACAGGCATTTACAAGAGGAAACAGTTGAAGATAGAGCAGGATAAATGTAATGTACTTAGGCCAAGGACTACAGGGTCTTTCCCGGCTTGTATGAATGAGGTGCTGTCAGCCGGGTAATAGAAGTAGGTCACACGGGCGTTATTTAAGACCGGCGCTTCCATTTCACCTTTCGTGATATTCATACTTTTATTATATATACGGGTGTTGCAAGTGCTGCCTTGAAAAAAACCTGAGAATTGTATGTGTGTGTACATACATGCAAGCCTCGCACTGCTTTGTTATACATTACTGGAAACAAAGGGAAAATATATCAACTTCATCTAGACTTTCAAACAGTGGAGCGATCCAGAAACATGTTAAAGTTAGACAGACTTCAGCACTATTGGCTGCGTTTCTGATGCATGTCATAGCACTGGCAACACACCCACCCTGCATTACTTCATGACTGAATGATCGGCTCATTCATTTATGGGTGTGAGTTGTTAACTTAACAAAGGGTTTAAGCTGCCTGGGATGTCAGTGCTAAAAGAAATAGGCAAGAAAACTATAACAAAGATTAGATTAAGTACTTCCTCCCCCCCCCCCCCCCCCATGAAAAGCTTTACTAGAGGACAAGCGTTTTTGGCTTTGATACAGAAATCATTATACAACATACTGTATATTACAGCACAGTCTCTTATATGGATGGACTCAGTAGTAGCAGTAGAAAAACCAACCGGGTGCCAACAGGATCAAACAAAGCTGAGCCACATGTCAGAGGTCATGCTGAAGACACACAAAAAAGACTAAATTCATCTTGCTACATTTTATGTTTTGTTGATTTGCTGCATGAGTCAGCGATATTATCAGTATGTTTCAGTGAGATTTAAGACAAGGTCGAAAAGGCAGCCCGAATGTGTTACGAGCACAAGCTTCCTTATCTTGCTCCTGATGTTTGGGGTTAGTCACCCGGAGCTCGGAGGACACATTTGTGTGCTTTCTGCTGTTGTAATAAAGAGGAGCACTCTGGTTATCCCCAGGCACATGAACTCCTGCAGAGCTGGTGTCCTGAATAGCTCTGCTCCCTGAATATTCAAGTGGGCGCTGGTTCCTGAGATAGATTTTTCTTTTTTTAAAGATAGACAGAGAGACAGATTCTGCCCTCCTGCTTCCATCTAGGGGCTAAATATGCAAAACAGTTCTCTCATTGGTTAGATTGCTTTAGGGACGGTGAGCTGACAGAAGCATCTCTGCTATTTGAAATATGAAACAGGAAGCTTTGTTAAAACCAAGAAATCGGATCACGACTGTCCGTTTCTCTGCCTAATTTAACTGAAAGTGAAATTTATTGAACCAAGGGAGTTGGTTTAGACGCAAACACAGAAAAAGGAAGATTCCTGTGGATTTATTAAAATTTATGGTTCTAATTTATCACATTAAAATTGTTTTATCGTTGGCAGCCTTGGTGGGCTTTTGAAATACGCACTGGCTAATGTTTTCAACTCTGGTCAGTTAGAAAATCTACTGCTCTACAAATGTTTCCTAAATTCTCAACTTCGGCCTTGAATTTTGTGGTGTAGTCCTTCTGTCTCTTGAAGTTTGATTTAAAAGTGTCTCCCATGAACAATACATAGAATGATGTCACGCTACTGCGTGATGATAAATGTCGCTGGCGCAGATTCAAAGGGCGGATCATGCTGGCAGCCAATTAAGTCAAATAAGAACTTGCCATAACTTTCCAGACAACATACATTTCCCAAAGACGTGAGGCCTTCTAGTCGTTATCCAGATGTAGCCTAAAACATTCAAAATCACATGAAATCAATCATAGCATAAATCAATACTGGCAGTAATGTCTAAATAAGTGTGGGATGGAGATTGTGCCCTCTCGACATGCATTCTTGTCATTTCTGAGTGTTTAGTCTTTATGTTTTCTTTGGCTCTTAGAAGAATTGACAAAAGAAAAAGCAGAGGGAGGGGTTAATGTGTGCGATAGATCATCTTGGCCTTTCACTAGGAGCTTTTTTTTTTTTTGCTCCTTCTCCCCATTTTTCTCTCCCCTCCCTTTCAATTTTCCTGGCCCCTCACCCTCGATTCAGCGTGCCTCTCTAGCTGTTGGCTCCGGCCCCATGGGTTCTCCTCCTTTTTGGTCCTCCTGGCTGTGACCTGGCCACATGGCCCGCTGGACCCGGCTCAGCTGTTATTTGTCCTGAAGGGGTGATAGATGGCCTCGCGCCTTTGCCGCTTCGGTCCCTCGTTCACGTTGTTTCACGGTGTCTCCACCAACCGACCATGGAAAATCAAGGTCAAACATTTTCCACATTAGCAGCTTTACCAGGAGGATAGAAATGGATATCTGCTCCAATTACCCTACACCCCCACCCCTCCCGCCACGGGAGAGAGAATTGCTCCACACACTTATCTCACAGAAGTACTAACTGATGGCTCTATTCAACACAGTTTCATAACATGACAACATGAATGATGCAGAGGCAATATTAGATAGGATATTTTAGAAATTGGGGCGAAGGTGAGTTGATGCCAACTGTCTGGCACCAAACTGCCAATGACTTTCCGGTAGTTAACCATCTAAATCCAGTATGAGCAATTTTCAGACATACAAGTGGTGTAGTAAAGAGCGAGGGGATTTACTGAAGCCTCTCCGGTCATATTGTAAAACAAATTCCCACTTTTTCACCTTCACTGGAGCTATTTCCTCTTTTTATATCTAATTTTAAGTGTCATGCATATCTCATAAAAGTGGTTTTATTTTTGAACCAGGGCCTGTAAAAAAAAAAAAAACTGTTCACACTTAAATAGAAAAGCGTCATATTCTGCTCACTTAACTGCCTAACTGCCTCCAGCCAATCGCTCCTTTTTCTACACATTGTCAACCATCAACAAAACAGCCTATAACGCTGATCATGTAGAAAATGAAGCATATATCTCAAATGCCCGAGCCGTTTGCCTTGTAATCCAAGCGTATTTTTGCTGTCTGCTATAATTCACCGCTGGAAGTTTTGAATGTTCTTGCTTGTCTAGACTTACAAAATTACACTTGGGTTTCCAGAGCAAACAGTTGTGGCACAGAAACTGTTATTGTCTGACACTGAAAAACACTTTTTGTTTTACCCCTAAGCCGCCCACTCAACAGTCTGACCACAAAAAAGATTTACCGAAAGTGTCAGTTGTTTTGATATTAGACTGCAGCCTGCTGAGTAATGCAGGTTATGGTCTGTTTACCTTTTTCTGCTGGGAATGTATGATGCATAAACCACATTTGGTGGCTGACTCACTGATGACACGTGCCTTCTAGCCGCACAACACGACAGCACATAAATTTGGTATGGTGCCGTAGTTTGGGCCAAACTAATTGCTAGCTTTCAAGCAGCGCTCTTCTTATGTAGTGTTCGTTGTAACATTTATGTTTGATGGCTTGCTGGTCCCACTGGACGCGCCTCATGCTTGGTTAGCTGTGAGCAGAGAATCATGTGCTTTCTCTTCAGCAACAGTTAGGTGAATGAAAAATCTTCTTCACCGCCCCCAATTAACAGTGAAGGTCGAGCGCCAGAAAGTTATGATGCGATTTAACCCCCCACATGAGGTCAATTTGACCTGAATAGCTTTCTATTAAGCATGATAAATTTGTTATTTTTCAATCCATTAAACCTTTCCCCCATAGTCCATTTAGTCAGAACAAACCGCTGGCCTGCTGCAACCTAAATTCTGTTTACCGCAACCACGCTTCGAGGAAAAAGCGGACGACACGACAATTAGCAGAGATGACTTCAAAGTGTTTTTTGCCACAGGCTTTCGCTAATTATCAGTCACCAGTCTTGGGTGGGGATCCCTCCAGTGTGAGGGTCAATAGGGTAACATCAACACCAGCATATAACAAAGACTAAACTTCAGTCCAGCCATCAATGAAACCTTGTTATGACCATGGGATCCAAGGGACAGAGCTGAGGGGAAGAATAGACGTGTGAGGATCAGGGAGGAAGCCTCCCTGACTGCGCTGACCTGTCTGCAAGAGCCCCCCAGGCGGACAGACACCAAGGCCTCCGACAGATGTTTGGGAAAACTGCCTCATTCATCATGGCACTTTTGTGGAATCTCTTTGAACTGCTTTTTTTTTACTTTGTGTCGAACTTGTCTTAGCCGGCTTCCACAGAAGTTCAATGAAATAGAGTCACAGACAGATGTAGATAGATACATAGATAGACAGATAAGTGGATTATTCAAAATGGGATTTCCATGTCTGTTAAGTAAGCCTTAGTTCCTGGATGTCTTCCGTTACTGCCCAGATTGTAAATCACACCCCTGAGGGAGCTGTTGGGCTGGACGTGTTATTGTGCAACACTGTCTGCAAGCCCGCACCACACTCGGCTTTGTCCAGTGTTCACATAAACATACACACACACACACACACACACACACACATGCACACAAACATAAACTGGCATGTTCACAATAGAGCGTGAAGTCATGGCATGGTTGCAGGATCTCAGTCAGCCCATGTGGAACAGCCTTTTCCTCCCACTCTCCCACCATGCTGCAGCAGTGAGGTTTAAATCAGCCAAGGCAAAAGTGACAAAATGACAACAACTAAACAACTATAAACAAAAAACAGTCGCGGAGGCAGTAAAATTGCTCTCCCTGCAGTTTGCAAAATTAATTTCCGCAAAAATAAAACACAGAGAAGAACCACCAGAATTTCTTCTGCGGACTGTCTTTTGTTAACATTCCAGTTCACTGTAATGTAAAAGTGTTTATATGACTCTGCCCGAGCCTGCCGGTACAGCTGAGTTTTATACTTCTCTGTAGGGAGCAGGAAGAGAGGCCCCGTGTGTCCAGAGCCCCATCTCCTGAGCAGCACTAAGCACTCAGCAGGCTTCAAGGGCAAATGTTCATTAGGGAGCCAAGTTTTAATAAGCCCGCAGACAGACATGCTGCTAAACAGCCTCAAGTGCCAGAAGAGGTGAGTTTACTTATTCTGCTGATCCTCGTGACTTCACATGGCATCATGAGCAACGCATCTACATAGATGACCCAAACGGCCACCTACTACACACCATTTACCACCAGGGAGTTAAGTACAAAAAGTATATTACAACATTTATTTATCTAGTTGACTGAACATACTCTGTGTAGTATGTGCTTCACACTAACACAGCTGTGCAAAGTGTAGCTGCTGTCTAGGTTAGAGCTAAATGCCTTGCCCAAGGGCACCTATAAGAGAGTGAAAGGTATTTCACTTAAATTATTTTCACAGCAGGTCTTGGGATGTAAATCTCTCTATGCCATCAGGCACTTATTTTCTCATTAGCAGTGGACATATTCAGATCTGGCACTTAGGTAAAAGTGTCAATATAATAGTAATAATAGTATAAAAAGTTAATAATAATCATAAATACTCCATCACCAGTAAAAGTCTTGCATTTAAGACTTGCCAAGCATCAGCAAGATGCACTTAAAGTATATTAAAAAAACACATTCTGCAACAGAACAGTGAGTGTAAATTAGTTAAACTGCAAGCAGCATTAATATTGTAGCCGCGATAAAGGGAGTAAAGCTAATTTTAATTGCCTTGGGTTTTTTTAATCGGTAACAATGCATCATATTTTCTAAACGCATAGGCCTAATATATTAAAACTGAAACAAGGCGTTTTCATTTTGGGAAATATGCTATGCTTTATGTCACACTCATCTCTGTCTAGTAAATATAAGGCTACAGCTTTAGCTCAGCTAAACTAACCAGCCGCTGGTTTTTAACGGACAGACAGACAGAGTGGTCTCTTATCTTCTTATGTAAGTGACAAGAAAGCGAATAAACGTACCGGTACTTCCCAAAATGCTGAACAGTTCCTTTAATCTGAAATGTAACTAGTAGCTATAGCTGTCAGATAAACGTAGATTTAAAAGTATAGTAATATCTCCTTCGTAAATAAGTGTGGTTCTTGAGTGAACTGTTACATTCCACAACTGTTTCTCATATGTATTCAAACTGAACTGCAACTGTATCATATCTATCAACAAATTACAAGAGCAGCTTTTTTTTTTTATTTAGACAAATTATACTCTATAATCCAAAGATAAGAACAGGGTCTCCGCAGCAGATCTTTGGTTTGTTTTCTATGACAAATGTGAAGCTGCAAGAGATCAGTAATATATAATTTAACGAAACATGAAAACACGAGAGCATATCACGGTTGTACTTTATCACTCTGTCATTATGGAGTGAGTTTAGTACGATAAGTGATCCACTGTTGTTTCTGTAATCTCAAAGTGCTCTCCATGCCGAATGAGTACACAGCTTCCTTTCGAATGGCATGGCCCAGACCAGTGTTTATCCAAGGAAGAGGTAAATTACTAAATGAATAAAAACAGTGTGGCGGCTGAGTAGAAAACTATATGATGACAGACATCACAGTTATCAAGAGCTGTTAACAAAACGATAACGCCATCAAATTGTCCTTCAACTGTTTCTACTTAACTACGTTGGCCCCCGAAGATAAGATAACCCAGAGGAATCAATCACTGGGGCTTGTATATTAAGACTCGCATGACAGACCTTGATATAAGTCTACTCTGCGAGGAAAGTTTAGATAGATTTCAGAGCAAAATTGTGGCTTAAAATGTTGCACATTTTGTTCTGCAAGACATTTTTTTTGTTGGAAATTATCTAAGGCTGCCGGGAATTTCATAACGGGCAAATGGAGAATGGAATGGGTGTAGCTGATATTCATAAACAACCCCGTCTCTGTTTGTTGTTTGTAGATTGATCCAAAATATTTTAAGCCCCCCTCCCCCTGAAAATAAACAGATTCTGCGGCTTTTTAACAAAACAACAAAGACAGATGCAGTCAGTGAGATTATCCACCAAAAGGCCTGTCTAATATTAGAGGCTGTGATGGTCGAATTCCTGTTAGTCCTACTACTGTTTCCCACCACCTTACTGTTTTCCTCTCACCAGTTGATAGTGTGTGATGAGAAGTTTGGTAATCATTGGCCGTGATTGCTTGCAGAGGGCCCAACCATCTGTCCACCATTTAGCATAAAGAATGATTCCATGTTTGCAGCGAGGAGTCGGATCTACTTATTAGATCACTGCGTCATCCCTTACGATGATGGATAGTGTCTCTTTTATTGGTGAATTGATCAAAAAAATTTACTCAGTGTGTGTCTGAGGGCCAAGCCACATCTGGATAAAACCTGGGGGCTGTTAATCACAAACCTAAACAGAAAATAGCTCAATCTCCTTGTCACAAACACCCAGAAACTCCTTTAGTTGGATAACAGCTTTTATTATGTAATTTTCATTCTTAGCAAACAGACATAAAATGGAAGTTTTTCATATTTATGTGGTAATGAAAACAGGGTGACAAAAGCTAAGTGTTACATACAGTTTTTACTTGAATTTTATTTCCATGCAAAAACCTCCTTGGACAAGTTGTTCTGGGCAAATTCCTTGTTGATGTAATGTTTACTTTGCCACAAAAATCCTGCTATTGCATTCTCTAATGACTGCAACAAGATCACAGATTATTTCAGTGGATGGAAAATATCTCAACTGCAGTCCATGGACAATGTTGGACAACGGACAGAATTTGTATGTCCTTGTGGAGCAGTTGGCCCCTTATGCAAAGGCCTACAAGCTTTGAAATGAAGAAAAAGTTGGGTGATCCATCAGGTCTATGAAATATGTTGGGTAATTGGAAGGGCTAATGCTGGGAAAGAAACAAAAGAGGGAGGGGGGATCGGTGCTACATCTTAACAGCCAATCTGGCTGATTATGATGACAGTGTGATGGCAGAAGATACAATGAATATGGAGTGTTTTTCTTTGTTTCACAGGGCTTCACAGCCTGGATAGTGTCACCGGCGGGACTTCTTTCCTGTTCTTCAGGTTTATCCAAATGAAGCAAACAAATCAAAGGCATGTCAGCATGTCTCTCCTTTTTCTATCAGCCCAGAGCAGGAATATGTATTTTCTTTGACTGACCTCATGCAGGAATTTCACAGCAACAAGCCCTTTCCCTTTTGGATCGGAGAGTCTGTTGCATTCTGTTCTGCTGAAAACTGAAAAACATAAATGCATTCTTTGTTTTGTTAGCACCGCATGACTCTTATCATTGGGTAATTGCTCACAAAGACCATACATAACCTCCCGTGCTTATACCATAAAGCACAAATGACTGCTTTCTTTGAAATGACTTAAAGAGAATGAGTCATGTATCTCGTCATGTAAACAAATCCATGAAGTCATGGGTTCAGAAAATGAGATGAAGCAAAAGGTCTTTAAACTCACATGCTTTAAAGGTATAGTTAAAAGTACAGATTTGTTTACATGTTTCTCCCTGATATTCTTGGTGTAGCAGTGTGGTGACCCTTGATAGGGGTTCCTCTGCGCAGCCTCGTTTCAACCAGTCACCATAAAAAGAAAAATATACAGGCAGATCCTCGAATAGTTCACACCCAGAGCAAAGCAAACACTCTCTGCCATGTCCGTGGCCTCTCTCATGTCCTCACTTGTTTCTGGCCTTTAATGTCCTCCCCAGAGTGTCCTGGATGGTATCCTCATCATCCCGTTGGGTGGCTGACACCCTTAAACAGGAAGGGACTTCTGCCATGACCCACAATGTTAACACAGAAAGCAGAGAGGAGCCTGGATGGGTTACATCATATCCTGTTCAGGCTGTTTTGCATCTGGAACATGATAACTTTATGAGAAGTGGGATCTGCAGAAGAAAAGATTAATGGAAAAAGTCGTGTTTTGTAGGTTATTTCTCCTGATTACATACACTGAATCCAACTCTTACATGCAGCAGTGACGATCCAGAGGAGTCATGTGAATCTGGTATTCATGAGAACATAGCTGAAGTGAAATCAGGCTAAAAAACACGCAGTCTTTCTATCAAAGGGTTTAGGCGGCAGCCTGCCATTATCTCAACTGAGAGTTGGGCACGTTTTGGACGCAGCTGATAGGATGCAGTCGATCTTTCTGTCAATCTGAACAGAGCCTCACCCTGTTCCCTTCTGTGCTGACCATCTCTTGGCAACGAACAGGAACGCTCTTTCCTCAATCAGCAGTTTCCAGCAGGTGTGGCGTATACCTCGCTTTTCTTTCAACCACATCTCTAACTCACTGGCTCCTGGCAGTTCCCCTTGAGTGCATTTAACAGCATGTAGTGTGACATGTAGTGCAAGCCTAGACACACTGGCATCTCCGCGTCAAACAAAATGTGTGCAAATGAAAAATCATACTACCATCCTGTCTTTGATGCTGCTGTCAAACTGTTTCCCTCTCAAGAGATTTGACTATACAGCGCGGGGGTGAAGGTGATATGTGTCTCTGCACTGTAAACACATTGTAAGCAGACCGTTGCTGATCTGTACACAAAAAGAAATGGCACATGTGCAAGCCAGATGTGGCTACTATTGTTGTGGTTGCACAGTTGTGGTCAGTGGAACTCATTCAAAACCTCATTCTCTAAATGGAGAAAGTATGAATGAATGAAGTCCCCTCTGAGTTGACAAACTTAATGATAACTTTTAGCTCAAACGATGACTAAAAGCTGCAGAACTTCCACATTGTTTTGATGTAGTCCAAACCGCAGACCAACACGGTGGTTCATTCACAAATACTGAGCCTTAGGTATTGTGGTTTGGGGCTGTGGGATACTTCAGGTCCAGCTACTTTATTAGGTTCAGGCACAGCAGGAAGGTAACTCTGAAATATCAGGCTTGTTAAGGCAGCATTGTGTTCTTGCCACACTATGTAACTTTGTGTCGTGGGTACAATCACCCATGGGAACTACAGCACTGAGTCAAACAGCACCAATTATTTCACTGATTTTGAAGAAACTGGATCATATTTTATGCCGAAAATGGTTACTGGGTTCCCTTCTGATGTCCTCCGGCTGCTGAGTTTCATTATGGACAGTAAGTTTGTTAGCTGGCTGGACTGTGAACACTGTGGGAGGGTTAGGGTTTGCACTACGGACGTTTTGGACCACCAGGAAGAGGAGGATTCCAGGACTGGGGTGCGGGCAAATGCACTGACGGAGAGTGGAGCCAGTGTCGTGCCAGACCTGGAGCTGGGCAAGCGGGCAGTGTAACTGGACTCAGCAGTCTCTCTGGACATAATGACAGAGGCAAAGAGACTAAAGGTGACGTTAATGGAAGAAGCTAAGAAGAGAAAATGAAAGAGTGCCTGGGGACTCACTCATGAAATAAAAGTCTGAAAGACAAACGCCGAGCTGGGTTTCTTGCTGTTGCACAAGTAATATTAGCTTTCTGATATGTCTTGTGTTGTTGCACCTGCTTGATGTTTGGCTGTTAGCAAAGTTGTTTACTCGCTAGTTTTCGATTATAAGTAATATAATCCTAACAAATACATGTAAAAAGCTGTCCATAATTATGGCAGTGGCACTCTGAAAGTGGGGGAGCTAAATCACAAAAACACCCATTTCTACACATTGTTGCTGTAAGAAACTCTTTGTAATGGAGTACATGACAAAGACAAAGTATTTTTAACCTATAGTTACAATATTTGAATCTCTAAACATTTAAGGTTTCTGTCTGTGATGATACTCATCCATGCTTCAAAGACAGAACCTGGACAGTGCCACTAACACAGGATCCTGGCTCAGTCCATGTAGAAACAAATATGACCGTTCTGTTGAACAGGATTTGTATGGAGACAGAGCCTGGACTGGTGAGAAGTTACAGTTCTCAGGTTCAACCCATTGGCCTGGAGATCTTTGCTGGCTTACGGTGGCTGTGGTTGGAAAAAAGGCCAATGCCAGGCTCATTACTGTCCAGTGCCAACCATACTCTGGCACATTTCAAGACCTTCAGGGTGGCAAACATCCCATCAAGTCTTGCTTTTTCAATGTGTATAACTGTGGGAGTCGGGATTAATGACAGTGACGTTGGTGCTGACCTTGTGACCCTATAAGCCAGAGCTATGCAGCCTTTCCTCACATCGGTAAAATGTATAGTAAACCACCCTGTTTTCCTCCATGGTCCAGAAACTGTAACAAGACTGTTACATGCATGTACAGTCAAAAGGACAATTTAACATGGCAAAGTTTATGAGCAGACAGGGAGACAAAACTAAGTGTCTGCAGTCAGCTAGCACCACTGTGAAGCTGTGCTTAGGGCATAACAGTGCTTTGAGCTAAATGCTCAGTGTGCTAACACGTTAACACTTAGAAAAATAAGGTTTACCATAGCATGTCACCATTTTCATCTTCATATGATAGGAATGGCATTAGTTTCCCAGGTATTTGGTCATAAACCAAAGTAAAGTAAAGTATTGGACAAACCAAATGGGATCACCAAAGCTATTACATTCATTCTGAGAAGGACTTGAATGTTCATGGCAATCCATCTAATAGCTGGTGATATATTTCGCTAGAGGAAAAGTCAGGGAGTCACCAAACTGCTTCATCCTCTGGTAACAATGAACTTTATGTACAAAATGTGGTTCCTGATAGATGTTTGAGATATTTCAGTGAATAAGAGAAAATGTTGACCTCCTGGTAGTGCGACAGGAGGAGTCAGGGCATCACCAAAGTTACTAGGGTTTATCTTCTGGGGACCATGAAGGTTTCATAGAAAAAATAGTTGTTGAGATATTTAATTTGTCCTCTGACTGTTTGCTGCACTTACACTGTACACTTGCAGGTGGGAGTTCCTGACTTTAATTCTGCGTACAACTAAGGGCTGAACATTAATCATTGTGCTCCAGTCTTTTTTTTGTCTTGGATATTTGCTGTGAACACCTGATTCAGCTGCAAGATGACTGCTGGAAGATACGCAATTTACCATGTTTCAGCTAGAAAGCAGTCCCACTTCACAACTTATTCATACCTGACAGCCATACTGACAATGAGGGGTGTTTGTCAAACAGTTGGACAGTCTACATCAGAGGCTCTGTCTTTACAGAGGAAATATAAGGACTGAAATGTTTGCAGACAGACCGAATATAATACAGCTGCACATCCCAGCAGGACAACTAACCCCATAAATCAATAGCCTCTCTCCAACATCATATATAACATAGACAGCCATTAGCCAAGGGACACTTAATCTCCAAGCTAACAGTTTTCCAAGACTGCTTGTGGCCGTAAGCTTCTGCTTGCCTCTGACCTCAGCTGTACGCATGGACGTTTATATCATTTTCAAAACAAAACACATGTTGGCAGTCCTGTTTCTGATGGAGGAATGTATTCTAATGAGGTCTTTTCATCTGTGTGTGGCAGCTTGTACATGTTGTACAGCGTGGAATTGCAGCATCCCAGCTTGGGCGTTGAGAGCCACGTCTCTTCGCTTAAATCACAGAGGATTGATAGAGGCAACAGAGAATCTGTGAAATAGCAACTGATGGGGGGAAAAATCTCTTTAATCAGCAGCAGCATCCCATCCATACATTCCTTCGCCGCACTTAGTTGCCAGACCATTGTCATCACTGCGATGTGCATTTCTCACAGCTGGTTTCCACATAATCTTCGACCATGTCGACTGCAGAACCACACTGTCACCAGTCATAAAGGGAGTCAGTTAAGATCCTGATAGGGCAACTGCAGAAGGCCCAGCTGAAGCAGAAATTCCCCTGAAAAAAGCCAAACAGTCAAAGTCGTTTTAGTGATCAGCCATTGCGAAAGGAGCAAGAGAAGTCTTCTTTTGTAGTCTTCTTCTTTTCATGGTCCTTCTGGAGGAGGACTTTGCATGCTCACACACAGAGTCCTGATGTTTGCCATTGTTTGGACTGGGGTCTAAAGGACCTTTTGCATATAACATTAAGTCAGTACACTATAAAGTGAAGGGTAAACTTCCTGGGCAGAAGATCAGTCCAGGTCTGCTCCTGGAGCAATGCTCTCCTGTCCCTCAACAACCCTGATTAAGATTGGCCTCTAAATCGGCCCAGTCATCACAGATGATGAATACCTGCAGCCAATCCAGTTGGCAGTTAATCAGTGGTGTCCAATCAGGTAATGAGGACCTGCATGTTGGAATGGGAAGCAGACAACCCCATGGCTGTTTAACAGGAAGGAGGTTCTAAAGATTCTCGAGGCATGCCACATTTGTGTTGTCTGCCCTGTGGAGATCACTGTCTGCGGACAATTATCTTTGATCAGAGAAACTGATGGACATGTCCTCAGAGGCTGGGTGTCTGACTCAGAGATGGGAAATGAGGCACTGCATTTTCGATTATGTAAATTCTTTTTGAGGAGAACCACCCATAAATTGACTCCCCCTGGAACTTGGCAACCCTGAACCCCAAAACCAAGCTGCAGTCAAGTCTGGAGATGTTTATGGAATAGTACATGGAAAATTTGTCAGAGAAACATGTTTTCCCAGAGAATTAGTATCATCAGATGAATTTACAAAAATGCACAGTATTGTTGCTGAACGATCTCCCACAGGTTCTCAGGGGAAGGACAACCGTTCCAACATGGTACATTACTCTTAGTGAGTGCCAGAGGATGACTTTCTGATTTGTGGTCCCTCTTTAGCAAGCATTCCTGGGGGAAATTTGAGAGAGACCATTATGCAAATCCACAGGTGCATGCCAAGACCAAATAACTGGACTCCTGCTTCCAAGTACTTCAAGATGCCTTTCTGCCTTCTCCTGATAGTGTTCAGACCACAGTGTGAGGAGACACGCCAGGAACATGTGGGTGTAGCAAGGAAGGCCATGAGGCCTGCGTGTCCACATCCTTCAAGCAAAGCAATTAAAAAAGGATTTTTACTCGTAGAGTCCATTATCAGACAGTGTATGACTCAGGAAGCAAACATTCAGTCACGCTGGAGTGTGTTTCAATCATGTCTTGTGCTGATGTAGCTGTCAGTTATGCTACCATCGCCATATGGTGAAAGGAGAGGGAGCTGTTGTTTTCCAGTCAGATATAATCACATTCCATACACAGCAGAGCTCCGAAAAGATTGATTTCATTACTTCTTCAGATGACGTGAAAGCAGCAGGTTTGAATGGACTTTGTTTATTTTCATGAGTTTGTGAGGTATGTATTGTATGTGTGTGGGGGAAATGAGAAATGTCTGAAATGGAGGAGATTCAATTTGGCCTGCTGTCTGTATTGGAAATACTGGAAGTATGGAGGGTCAGCCGAAAACAGGAAAGCTCTTCATCATTTGCTGCTGCTAAGCTGTCCCGGGGGATGACAGCAGAAGAAGCATGCAGCTCTCGTTCATGTCACACGTAGAGCCACTGCCCCCTTGTGTCTAAAACATGCACTCTGCTGGCCAAGAAATGAAGTGAATTTTCTCCAAATGACAGTTTAAGCAGACATCTTTATATGTATTCATATGGTTATAAAACAGTCTGATGAAAAACGCATCTGTAAATCATTTGTTTGGCAGATTTTCTCAACTTTCTGCTTCATCGCAACAAATACGACAGCTGTCCTGATTTACTAAAGGCAATAAACTTAACTATTACGAACTACCACCCTGGTCTTTTTGTCATGGGTGGGTGACTACCAGCCTTCTTTTGATTAAAGACTCTGTCCCATGTATTAAAAAAAACAATGCTACCAGTGATGAGCTGTTACAGTCAAACACCTTCATCTGTTCTTAATCAATCACATAAAGGCAAAAACATAATTAGCCTAATCTTCATTATGTTGAGAACATCTTTGGTCTACTTTCAAAGGACTCAAAATCTTTGAACTCCGGTTTAGGAAACACTGGTCTGAATGTTCAGCTCCAAGCCCAAATCCAGATTTGAAAGTATAATCACGCTTCTTCACACAATCCAAATATGATGCAGAAAAAAGTGAGATAAGGTGACAGGAATTTAGTCCATCATTTTTTTTTATTCCCATAAACAAAGGGCCTGCAGTGCAGAGAATCTCAAACATTCATCAGCAGTGGCTTGCCGTTTAAAAAAAAAACAAAAGAAAGAAAAGAAAGAAGTACCCCAGCTTCAAAGTTCATATTTCACAATATCTACATTGCTAAAAAGTCACACTCAGGTCATCTAACCCAGAAACAATCCAAACATAAAACAGAGTAGTAGATGCTCATGAAAAACAAACATTAAACAAGAACATAAAACGAGACAGACCTCCTTCATATTTGTTTATAATTCTCATATCTAATGGGACAACTAATACGTGTTATGTTTAAACTACCATTGGTATTGGTGCAGAAAACACACCCTTGAGGAAACATTTTCATAAGCACTCCACATTTTCACTGTTCTCCTCAGTACATCGGGTCAACATTGCACAACCCAAACAAGCACAAATAAACCTTCTTATAAACCTCTTAACACTGTAAAAAAAAAAAAAAAATCCAGCTAAAGAACGAGCAAATTCTCATCAAATCCCGAGCAGACGCTGAATTAGCTCAGGTGAACCGATGCTGCCAATCCCTAACCTGCAGCAACTGCAGTCAAAAAAATGTGACAACTCTGCCTCTCAACAACAAGTTAAATCTCTTAGTGGCCGAGTCAAACTTTTACTGTCATCTGTGAGAATAACGTGAGAAGTGAAACTGCATCCAGAGTGCTCGGTGTGTGGGGGGGGGGGCATGAACAAATTTTAAAAATACTACTGAGAAGAATCATCCATTAACGTCTTCGAAACATGAATTTTCCTAAATGCTTTACAAACACTCTGACTGGCACACTATTACAAAATGGCTAACGAACATGTAAACTCTGGAACAGCAAAGAAACTGCTACACGATTATGAACAGGAAAAAAAAAAGAGAGAGAAAACAAGTCTGTTGGCTCAGGATATTGACAATACTAACAGCATTAAAAGATAAATAGTTTTACAACATAAAGGGCGTAACAGCCACTGATATAATGCTTTACTTGACTGAGGATGTGGGATAATATGGCTAAAGGTTGTATAGTCTGAACTGGAAGGAGGCAACTATGAACAAACTGTATATGTACGCTTTTCTATACATGTGCTTGAACACACATACACCTGTGTCAGAGAATGCAAAGGTGGCATAGGAGATTCTGAGGTAAACCCATAAAAGGCTGTGAATAAAAAAAGGAAACATCATATATAACATATTTGTTATATATGGGCTCTCCTCAACAACCAGCCGACCACAGTGACCCCTGCATGTACGAGTAGAAATGCCATAATATATCTATTACCTATTGACTACACTTCTTTCACCTACGCACCTCTCTGGATACAATCAGAGGCAAAGGGTATGAATAAGGCAGGTTATAAAACATAACAAAAACATTTTCCCGCTCCAGACGAACATATTTTAAACAGTAGGGATCAACACAAATAACACAATATTTTTTTTTCTCCCACCCCCAAGACACAATAAGTTAAAAACATGTATAAACAATAGAAATTACTTGGCTTCTTTTAAAACCCATTCATATCTGAAAGGAAAACAAAAAAAAAAGCTCATAGAAATTATATAAACTCTCAACCCATCAAACGTGCAACTGTAAAGAAATCCCTTCTCCTTAAACGTCAAATCAAAAAAGAGTAACCAGATGAAAACCTGTGTATACACACTACTATGTACAAGTATTCAAATAAAAGAGTGATATTATATATTTACATACACACATCAGTCCCTGATCGATTAAGGCCAAAGTGCTGTCGATGCACGCGTCTCCCACATCATATGTAGGCTGCTGTTGCACTTAAGTGTTCCTCAGTTTGCAAAATGCAAAAAAAAAAAAAAAAGCAGTTATACAGTAATACTCGAGGCCTTTGCTCTAGCATCATGTCTTTCAAACATATAAAACTAAGCAAACTTTAGCATTAAGAAATAAAACTAGCCTAAACCTCACCAGCAATTTTCCAGCAATTCATGGTTTCCTTTTTAACAAAAGTGAGATATTTTATATACATACAGTAGCACTAGAGTTCATATGATTGAGTCCTGATCTCAGGAAAGCTTTCTGGGACTTCCTTTAACGCCCTCTCGTCCTGAGAGAGTATTTATAGGGAGTCTTGGTGCCTCTCTGCCGAGAAGCCTGCTGATAAATGCAGATGAATGCGGGGAAGTGGTGCACCGGAGCGGACAGTGCTGGTCTCTTCTTGTACACACAGTGCCAGTGATGGGGGGAGTCAGAGCATGCCGAAGCCCTCGCTGCCCTCACTGATGGCCAGCTTCAACATCTTGTGCAGCTCCTCGTAGGAGTCGTAGGTAGGGAGGCACAGCTGGTTAAAACTAGACAGGAAGACAGAGCGTTAGCGAATGTTTAGCTCCTGATAAAGCATTTGTGCAACATTTAGAGCATGTATAATACAGTGTGGTGATGTTCTATATTTTTCTTATTGTCAACAAATGCAACAAAGACTTCATTAGGCTCTGTAATGCAAATGTACTCATTTTGTGTAACTTTTATTAAAACTACAACTGTTTTAAGAGACTACAGAGCCTTTTTAAAAAGAGAGAAGAAGAGTCTACAGCCATAGCAGCTCTGTGAGGATGTAAATGTAACAAATGACAATGTTAAAACATGTTGCACAACTCTTACACCATGCCTCATGAACCAAACTTCTGCAGCCATCTTGCCTTCTTGCCAGCCAGCTGTTCCCACAGCTCAGGCTTTCTAGTTTCCTTATACAACACATACATGACTATAGTAGCAGTCAAGTTCATAACAAAAACTATATACAACATACATCATTATTAACACATAGGTTTTTATTTTAACCCAAAAATGATAGAAGAAGACAGAATATCTGTCTGTTGTTCTACTCACCACGTGTGTGCAGTGGGCAAGGTGCTGTGTGTGGGAGCAGCGATGATCTGAAAAGAGGGGCAAAGGGTGTTGAATCCCCCCGGGGGAAGCTGAGAGGATCCGGTGGTGAACTGCAGCAGACGGGCCAACTCCTCCTGGGTGAAGCTGGACACCACGGCCCAGAACCACTTCATCACCTGTGCAGAACATAAAACCGACATTTTCATCGCCGGCCCGCCGTTGGACGAAAACACAGACGGAGAATTTCCATGACATACTTTCTCTCTGAAGTGCCACGATCCTCCGACAATCACAGCGTGAGCTTTGAAGTCTTGCACGTTTATATCACCGGTGCCACACATCAACAGCTGAAGAGATTTAAAAAAGAAAGAAATCATAATTACCCAGTGGCGTTTTTAAAGCTCAACAGGATTTTTATTATAAACATCACACATACCTCCAACTCATTCTCATCAAATATGGCTAGCAGGTTTTCTGGAACCAGTTCATTTAAACCTGCAATTGATCAGGAAATTACACTAATTATGTGCACATTACCGGAGATCTTAAATGAGGGGAACTGGCAAAAAAAAAAAAAAAAGGCAGACTGCAGCTGTGTTTGTTTCCTTACCTTTCAGGAAGTGTTCCACCTCATCTCTCACCTGGCTGGCCAGTCTATACTGGGCCAGCAAGTTGAGATAATGCATCTTGTTTTCATTGGTAACAGCAATCTGAGCTCCCCCTGATATCAGCTCCACCACCTGCAAGAGAACATGTGGCAGGATATAAATGTCAGACAAAATACATAAAACAGTAAAGACGTGAAACTGTTTTAAATGAATGAGTGCGCATCAAAGAAACGGGGGGAATAGAGGCCAGAAAAAGGAGAGATAAGAGAATTTCAGGATTAGAATGGGTTCAGTAAGAGTTCAGAACCTTTCCTGACCTGTAAAAATCTAGTTATACAGGTCGAACGCATTAGTGTAAATGTTAATGGAAAATTAATCTAACAGTAAAAAAGATAACTTTGGAGCATCTAATTAAAAATAAGTGGATTGAACTCTGTTTCAACATGGGGAGTTACAAAGTTATTGTGGTATTTTATAACTGAGCGACAAAGTTTAAAAAGGATGCCAAACTCTGCTCATCCACCCTTATGTAAACTCAACACTCCTCCACTGTGTAAGCCAAACAACCAATATGGTTTCCTTTGTTTGGTTTATTGCTCCTATCTCCTGTAAAATGACATCAGGCATAGGAGGGGATGTTCCCTTCCAAAGTGTTGCCTCACCTTCTCCAGCTGTCCCGACTTGCTGTACTTCTCCTCGGCGAACACCAGGTCCATTTCACTCACGTCATTGTTTAGGATGAAGCAAACTTTTGTTTTGTAGAACTCCTGGTCGTCCGTCTCGAAGTACTGTGTTGCGGAAAATAAAACGAGAACACGAGAAAATGACATTTTTAAATAAACATGGCACTTCATCTTCTCTGTGAAAGGATTAAAAAAAAAAATGTATTGGCTCGGCTTTAATTCTCTGCTTTGAAATTGTAGGAAGTTGGATAAACAGCAAAACATGCTGAATTATTCTCCAGGAAATAAATAATGCCAAGACATAAATCAGTGATGAGGCAGACCAGCTGACAGCAAACGGGTAAACAATCAAAACGTGACCTGTTCCATACCTTGTAGTTCATCCTGAGGCCAATGATCTGAGCCAAGAAGGACCGTGTGAAGCGCGCACGGACCAGCTGTTTGTAGGCCCCGCCCAGAGCAGACTCGTACAGACACTTCCCTACGATGCGACCCGCAAACTCATACATCTTTAGACGCAGGTGAGGGGGCCGGTCAGCATTTGGGTGCACCTGGAAAACGAAGATGAACGCACTCTTACTTTTTAAACTGCATCCAAAGGGGGGGGGGGGGGGGGTTCTGAATGTGGTTTAAGCAGTTAAAAAGACTTACGAGTCCCTGGTTGTTGTCGCTGAAACGGGTGAACAGCTGGTTGGAGGTGTCAAAGAGGGTCTTACAAATAAGCTCAAACCACTCCCTGCGAGGCCCTCCCCAGTCCAGAGCTGCAGAGAAATGTCAAAAGGTTTTAGCAGTGTGGGTTTTGGTAGTAAAGCAGTGTTGCAAAGGCAACAATTTCAAACTTAACACACACAGATGGTTTGTTTACCTTCCTCATCCTGAAACACAACCTCGAAGTTCTTACTCCAGTCGGACACTGAGAAGTTTCTTGTAACCTTCAGGGACTGGGCAGCAGGGAGAGGGACAGGCAAATGAAGAAGTTTATCACTGTAGCCACATAACTGCTATGAGTACATGATTCACAGCTTATGAAACTGCTTTATAAACACGGTAAAGCTGCACTCACTGAATCTAGAATAGAGTGTCGAGTGATTTTTAGGCAGGTCTTGGTGCGAGGTCTCTTGGAGTGGATGTGCCTGAGTTCACGTTGAAAGAAATTCACCTTGTCTTGGAAGGTTTCAGAGCCACCTATGGACGATACCATGACATTACGGCTGCAGTCCCCATAAATAAGACAGTATTGACAAAGTGCAGCTCAAGGTAGCGGTGTTCACAGTAGACTCAAACGAACCGATGTTCTTGTGCAGGAAGCGAATGAAGGTGGCAGCCATGATGTTCCTGTCTTTGCAGCTGAGCTCCACGGGAGGCTGTATCCCGTCGTCCACCACTAGAGTTAGGTACTTGTGAACCGGGTCTGGACCATAATAGGTAAACTGAAAAGAGAGCAGGGGATTATGGTGAGCTTGTCAAACCAAATGAAAATGGGCTGTTCTCCAGGGTTTTCTGACATCAGCTCTGCTTACCTTTGTTCCTGGACATACTCGAAATGTGAAAAGGCGCCACGGAATAATTTTCAGGTAGAATTCCTTCACGGATAGTTGCTGTTTGACATAAAAAGGTACAAGTCGTGTTGCATTAAAATGTTATTTTTATTCACAATCCCAAAAGCTGAAGAAGAAAAGTCACACTAATTAAACCTAACCTTTAAACGCTGGCCACTTACCTTTGGCGATATGTAACAGTAGACCTTTTTTGGTTTCTTGACCTTCTCGGGTTGTCCCTCCACAGGAGAGTCGTGCTCATCCTCCTCTTCTCCCATGGAGGGCCTCCTCTGGGGAGCCAGCAAAGAGGAGGCTGGTAACTGCCACGAGGAGCTGCTGTAGTTCCCGCTGTTGTAAAGGTATGCCTCAAAGTAGATACTTATGCCTGGAGTGGACACATTCTTCTCCACGCAGGCCTTCTCATTCTCTGAAACGTGCAATGAGAATACGAGTATTAGGCTTTGAAAACAGGCTGAAGGAACAAAAATAAATCTCTAATAATCTCTAATCTCTAATAATTTTTTCAGTGCATTAAATAGATACTGGAAAGGTGTGCTGTATTCCTGGACCCAATCTATAGCAGTGTATTTTTCTTTAGCGTGGAAAAGCTGCTTACCATTGAGAACAATAATGTCAAATTCCCCGTTGCTGAGCGGCTGGTCTTTGTACGATATGCGGGCCCTGAAACAGCCCGTCCTCCTCAGAGTCAGCCTTAGCAGAACCTGGCACTGCTGCTTGTTGAGTGTAACTGATTTACTGTAGTACTCCTCCAGACTGTCATCATCCACTGTGCCCAGCTGGAAGAACAGAAAAACTCAAATGAATCCCAGCTCAGACTTTTGGAAATTGCTTGTAGGAACCTGTTCTGCTATACTATAAAGCTAGTGACTGTGCAATTGGGAACAGAAGGGTTCAGAGGAATGCTGGCTTTAATTTTTTTACTCGTAATCAAAGAAATAAATCTTCAAATTACAGTTTTAATGGATAATAGAAACAGGGTTTGTTGCCTTACAGAGTGCACATGGACGCTGTAGTTGGCTTCATCCGTGAGAGATGTGGAGTTACTGGTGGGGTTTCCATACTCGTCCCTGGGCTCAATCTGCAAAGTGTGCTGCTGGCCATTTGTTAGCACCAGGGTGGAGAAGTGGTAGGCTATTTTGGTTTTGGATGGGACAACTGTACCTGATGTGCACAACAGACAACAGAAAAAAAAAACTCAATAAGCAATACAAACATGCCAAATGAATAATTACACACAGCAAAATATGGTGTGGATGTAATACCTGGCTGGAATGTCTTGTAATAAGGGCTGTAGGCCACATTGAGCCCACCCAGCTTCACAGCAACCTCATAACGTCCGGCCTTGCGCACTGTGAATGCCACTTTGACTACATTGGACTCTGGTTCATGCAGAACTTCCTGTGTAACAGGGATGTCCAGAGCCATTTCAATGTGGGTGATGTTGACCCTCAGTCCCACAGGCCGATGGGCTGGGAAAGGCTGGCCATTCTTATAGAACAGCTGAGAAGTACAAAAAAAATGTTTATTTTAATACAGAAAACAAGCAAATTTTACATTTCTGAATACAGCTGATCAAATATTCCTGACAATGCTGCATGTATAATCAATTTGTAAGAATTTAGACCAGAAACGAGAGGGATCAGTCATCACCTGGACTCTGAAGCTCATCGTCTGCCCCACTTCCTGCGGTTCCTTCCAATCCCAAGACACCTTGCAGGAGCGTGGGTCCAGGTAGTTGCCCCGGACATAGTCGTAGATACTGCGGTCACCGCGTCGCCCTGGATCCTCATTCTGCAGGAAGCTGACTACTCTCGCTGCAAGCTCACAGAGGAACTTGATGGTGAAGACAAACGCTATGATGGAAACAGTAATTCCACCTGCCACATGAAGGGAAGAAGCACCGGAGACAGGTATTGGAACATATGTTTGCAATAAACACAAGGTATTTATATGGTTAGGAACTAAGTTTCACACTAAGATTTCTAAAACAGAGCAAAATTTCAAGTTTGATAAAGATTTATGGCACCGAACTTTTACAACAGACCCTTCGGGCAATACGAACAGCTGAAAGCAATTAGTGAAACTGGTACTACCACACCTAGATAAAGTACATGCCTTGAGGAAGAGGAAGAATTAAGCACTATGAGTCAGCATCATTTTCAGAACGAGCCATATTACTCCAAACTCAAATATAAAAACAGCTACACACGGGACTCACCAATCACGTAAAACATGAGGTCCCTTATCAAGAAGCACAGTGCCACAGTACAGCCAAATATGAGAGCTCCCGCTGAAAAGACAAGTGGACAATGTGCCAATGAATAATCATTTCAATAATGACAGTACACACCTCCTGCTCTGAACCTGCGAGTTCATTCTTGATGTTGTACTTTGCCCTTTCCTTTTTAACACATTGTTTTATGATTACATTATATCGATACCGATATAACACGGGTTATGTTTGTTCTATGCTATGACGCAACATTTATTTATTTTATATTGTCCTACTTTTTATCCTCAACAGGAGTGAATATTGGATTTTATGAGAGAAAAAGACAAACAGATATCAGACTGTAGATACAGATCAAGCAACACTGAACTTCTCGTTTACAACACTTGAGCTATATTCAAAGATCTGTGGCTCAACACCGTTGAAAACGCTAAACAACGGTGCAATCCATCTTATGTTTACACCGTATATTAAAATGTCTCTTGATACTCTAGCAACCCGAACTAAACCCATTCAACGGGCAGAAAATGATCAGGATCTTACCAAGCGACCACTTCTCATTCAGACGCCTCTCTGCAAGGCTGTGCACCAGCCGGATCTCGTAGTCCTGGTCACGACTCCCCCTGGACGTCTGGAGGATCTTAATGCCTGTAGACAACCTTATGTAGTCTTCGTAGTAGTAACCCCAGGCAGCTAAAGAAAGCTGCAGTTGACTGTCAAACCGAGACAGATCATCCAGATTTATACAACCCAACGTCTTCAGCCTGCAGTCAAAAACAAAAATGAAAGCATATTAAGTAGCTACATGGCAGGAATGCTTAATTACCTTCAAAGTACAGACTAGGGTGTAGTAACCCTACCAGGACTACACTGTAGCGTTGCTCCATGTCTATTGAGTAAATCTGCTGACTTAACTGCGCACTACAGGTTGTCCCACATTCAAAGCAAGCACTAGTCTTTGTGAAACTGCATGAGGAGTAACCCCGATCTTATCAGCTAAGCTCCATAGTTATGTCAACAGGGTGCAGTGAGACAGTGCGGCACGTTGCATCAGGCCTTTCCAAAAGACTTAAAGCTGTAAAGCTTTATTACACGGAAACATCTAGAAAAGAAAATGTTCAGTTGTAAGTGAAAAATAAACAATTGTAAAGCTACTATGACAGCTTTGTCTTTGTCTGTCAACACCAGGAATGTGCTGGTGCTGCCATCAACTTTGCATATTGTGATTATCATGGTACAAATTATGGTAACACACAATATTAGCTTAATAATTAGTAAAGTAAGATACATTAGTCACTAACATTTTAAAAAAACATTTTCAGAAGAATAAACGTGACTTCTTCTAGTTGTCAGTTATCATTTTGCAAAAAATATCTTAATTTACATGTTGCTATAATTATTGCAATAATGAATAAAAAACCCTATATTTTATTTTTGTATTAAAGTATATAATTGCATCTTTTTTTCATGATTGCACTCTTACACATTTACACTATTTCTCTCCAAGTAATGAGAGGCTTCCATGAGTCTGCAAATTCAACTTCCCCATTTGCAGAGTAACATTTTTAGCCAACACATGTGAGAGCAAATCTTCTGGTACTACAGTTAGTCACTGAATAGAGGCTCAGCCATAATTATGTGAGTATTAAAGGTTTAAAGTCTGGTCAGCCAAAATAGCACTGGAGGTAGCGATAGTGTGACAGTCATGACCTTCAGAAACGTGACACTGAGCCACATTAGAAATGTCGGACGATTTTGATCAAAAAGCATTAAAACCGTGATGCAAGGATGTGTTTTTAAAAACAGAACTGACCTTTAGAAACACTACAATTGACTTTCATTCCTTTCTTCTTTACACTGACAAACAGGTATACAGATAGCTTATCGTAACCGGTTCTGATTGCATCAAGAGAGAGCACCCAACACACATCCACAAACATCTGCATTGCTGCAGGGTCTCACACGAATAGTCTCTGAAGAATACTTTTACTGCAGTGACCCTCTGAAACACTGCAGCCTCCACAGCTCTGTGTCAGCAAACTCAGCTCCCCATGAATGGAGAGGCTGCCCTCAAGTGGACGTAAATAAATATACCCTGTCTTAACCAGCATAAAACAAGACTATAATCTCATAACCAGTTCAAGACATGATAAAAACAAAAACTATGCCCGGAAAAATCTACATTTATGACATGCCAACAAGTAATTGTTTCAGAAAAAGGAAAGCTGCACCGACTGACTGCCAGATTGGTGCGAATGTTAAAGTTAAGACCTTTCATTGCTTACGTATGGTAATAGTGCTCCAGGTTCTGGGAGCAGAGCCACTCCTGGAAGGCAAAGTCTCGGAGCAGCTGGATGTGGGCCTCTGCAATTTCCCTCCAGCGCCGCTGTTCCTTCACCACCTCTTCCAGACGACTCAATACACTCAGACTCAGTTCCTCCAGCGTCTGTACATCTGGATGACACATGAACAACACATAAAAATCCCCATCACAGACTGGCCAACAAATCAACATCAGTAATGCCCCAGCACAGGCTTAAATACCCATTAAAGTCTATTATAGTGAGTATTTAAGCCTGTGCTGATTGTCCGTGCATCTCTTAAGCCTGCACATTCAGTGTTCAAAACCCCAAAAAATTGACCCGTGTCAAAGCAATAAGAAATACAATCCCCTCGCATTAAACATTGTTCAAGTCCAATTAAACATGACGCTTATCCCTCGAATTTCTGCAAAAGCTTTGAAAAGTGTTGCATAAACTCGTAGTTACATAAACCACCCTAGCCAAAAAGTTACAAGCAATAATAACCGGTCTTACAGAAATGTCCTTGTGCAGGTCACTGAGGCTACACCTGTTTACCTCACGTTGGTTTAAACCATCAGTAAAACTTCTAAACTGCAATGGTCATGTAAGTCTTAAATGAAGAGGACCATAACCCACTGACCTTCAAATAAGTGGCGGTATTCAGAGAGGCTATGTCCTTGGAGCCATTCCTCTATCTGACTCTCTTTTCCTTTCTTCCAGCGCACTTCCCAGAAGAAGATCCACGACAGTGAGCAGAAGAGGAAGGTCAGGAAGAAGCAGCGGTCCATCAGACCATCTTTCAGCCTTCACTCAGACCCCTCCACGCTCAAAGGAGAAAATGCCACTCACCAGTTTCCTACAAATAAAAGATGAAACTGCTTAGGCTCAAAACAGCTGGACCAAAATATAAAACATAAAGCTTATCAACAAAATGGAGTCTAATGAGGAACACTGGTCAAACACACGAGAAATGATTAAGCCTAAGAGCTTCACAATAAACTGTTCTGCCAAGAAAGCATGAATATTTAAGTGTCACCTTGGAGAAGTGTTGGCTGATGGGAGAATAACATTACATGTAATCCACAGCACTGAAATATGCATGAAGAACCTGGCTACAGAAAGGTCATAAAACTCTCACCAGCATCTGTTCAGCTAAAACAAACTACTGAAGTCAAAGAAACCTGGTCAATTACATTATTACTAAGTCTAATGACACTTCAACACCCAAAGTCCAGATTATGGTCACGGTGCTGATAATAATGAGCTGTCTAAGCGTGCTAAGCTCAGTCAAAACCAAATGTCATCTGCTGCCTCTGTCATAAACAACCGGTCAGGTAACTATATCATCTGTACAAGCAGGTGGCTTTAAACAAGTTTACCACAAAGCTGCAAAACACCAGAAAACAAGGGGAGCGTTGCATAAACAGGCGAGCTGCACTATCATCGGTCCTCCCTGCTGCTGAACACCGGGAGCGCGAGGTAAAGCTGTTAGCATCAACCTGCTACAGCAGCACAACACAATGCTAACAGCTAGCCACGTTAGCCAACAATGTCAGACGTAAATCCACAAAGCTCGTCGCCGACCGACCCGCGGCGGCTTTCGAGACGCACACAGCGCGTTCACGGGACGCGGGTCGCAACGGCGCATAGACACAAAGCGAAGCTGTGCGTGTGAAGTTGTCCTTGATGTTTGCAGTTAAACAGTGCAGGTACCTTCGTCTGTCAGGCATTAGCTTAGCAACCGGAAAATGCGCAGGAGAGCTGTCGGTTTTTGATTACGTCACGTGTGAACGCGTCGATACCATACACGCACGAGGGGAAGAAGACCACTACTAGCACTGAGCTAATCTGTGGTCAACATTTAAAACATGGTATGTAAGCTCTGATGGTGTTACAGTTACAGCACGGCTGTCTTCATAATTGCTGTCCGTTAAAGTTTGCCGTTTGTTTGTCATTAATTAGGCGACGACGCTCTTTTTGGCTGACAAGCCACTGAGCTAACGTAGCTAGCCTAGCGTTAAGAAAGCTAACTTACCTTACACATAGTTACAGCTGCTCAAACAAATATTCAGCTATATATATATATATATATAATATTTATTCACTCTAAATATCTTGGTGCCGTCCTGAATGAGATTTAGTTGGCGGTTGTCTCCCTATAAAGTGAACTGAGCTAGGTTTTGTGAAGTATTAGCTTGAGCTATACAAGTCAACTTTCCACGTAAATAGTCAGCTTCGATAATGACAATAAAGTTTTGATTTGTCTAGTCTTCTATGATAAAGGCAGCGGTTATTTTGTTTAATCAATAAAGCGCTTTTGTTGTGAGGTGGTCTCAAACCCTCACCAATAGTTTTAGCTGTGTCTATTCCTGCTAGAAAACTATATATGTTGTTGGTTGTCATTCATTTATGTGTTGTTTTTTTTCTAGGGGAAACATAAAACAAGGCAGTTTGCTGCGATGAAGAGAATGATCAACCTGAAAGATAACAGAATGTGAGTTTTAATAGCTGCTTTGGTTTTTATTAACACTATTATTTAACAGTCATGTGGGGATCATGGAAGTCTGTGCACGCCTTCTAACTATATGTTTGTTTTGTAGAAAAGAGAAAGACCGCGCTAAAGCAAAGGAGAAAAAGAAGAAAGATCCCTCCCAGCTTAAGGAGAGAGAAGTGTAAGTTGGCACACAGAGGCTTGAAGTGGATGGTAACTTGTGGTGGGCTGCTCATTAACTTGATATCTTTTACCTTTTCGTGCAGGGTAAAGCACCCGTCATGTCTGTTCTTCCAGTACAATACTCAGCTCGGTCCACCATACAACATTCTAGTCGACACCAATTTCATCAACTTCTCCATCAAGGCCAAACTGGACATTGTTCAGTCTATGATGGACTGCCTGTATGCAAAATGTAAGTACTCTTTTCAAGTGCTGAGTATTAATGGAGGTAATCTAATCTAATAATTATATAATGATACAGAAAAAGATAAAAATGTGTTTGTTTGTTTTTCCGCTGCAATTTCATCCATCCAGGTATCCCACATATCACAGACTGTGTGATGGCTGAGATTGAAAAGCTTGGAATGAAGTACAGAGTCGCACTCAGGTACAAGCTGCTGAATATAAAACGGCACCTGGGACATGAACATATTCTGTTTCTTCATATGTTGTTTTTCTAATTACTTTCTTTGCTTGTTTTGTTTTTGCAGGATAGCCAAAGATCCGAGGTTTGAGCGCCTGCCATGCACACACAAGGGAACATATGCTGATGACTGTTTAGTCCAAAGGGTAACACAGGTAATGCGCTTATTGCTTTAATATTATATGTGTGTAATAGAATATCAATCTTTACTTCATGACAAAACTCCAATATGTTGAGTAATAAACATTTGACTCAGCAGACATCTCTGCTTGCCATACCAGGAGAAAAACACAGGTGCATTGCATAACATTTAATGACTCCATTCAATTTAGATGTGCTAGTTCCTGGGTCCTGGTGTTGTGTAGGCTGGCTCGGTGCCATGGCTTACTGGAACACTTAATGATGATGATAATAACAACAATAATAATAAGAAGAAGAAGAATAAACACCTGTGCTTTTTCTTCTATATCAAGACTATAGCCTGCATGTATGGCATATCAAGTAACAGCAGCAAAGCACAAAAATACTGAAGCAACTAGTTAAATGTATTAGAAAATTATTATACATTTTGTTTTTAATGTAGTATTAGTAGTAGTAGTAGTAGTAGTAGTAGTAGTAGTAGTAGTATAAAAATAAAAAAGACTGAAATATTACTGTGTGGGAAAATGAAGATGGCATTATGACAAATGATGATGATAACTGTGAAACTACATAATGCCCACCATCTTTTTATACTTGCATTTCTATGTGTACAGAGCCATAAAATACAAGAATAAGCGTGTATGCCATGTAACACTGTGTAGTGTTGGAACTTAATTACAAAAATATATTTCCACAGCACAAGTGTTACATTCTGGCTACTGTGGACAGAGATCTAAAGAGAAGGGTCAGGAAGATCCCTGGGGTGCCCATCATGTACATCTCAAACCACAGGTAACACTGCACAAAATGTAAAAATGTAGTGCCTATCTGTGTCGTTAAAACACAGCCACACTGACTTTGTTTGTGTGTTTTTGTTTCTTTTCATACAGGTACAATATCGAACGGATGCCTGACGACTATGGAGCGCCAAGGTTTTAATATTTCTACAACTGAGCCAGACCTGTATATAGACTGAAGTTTCCTTTGTAATATTTCTTTTCTTTTATGTACATGAAAAATATAGTGAGGTTTTGAAATTTGAGGATGGGGGTGTGTTTGATCTAACTGCAAGTTACTTTTGTTGTTCATATGAAACATTTTGTTCAAAGAATAAATGAATTGTTGCAATGCATGTCATCTTCAGTCTCCAGTTTTTCCAACCTGTCAAATGTGTAGAGGCCTGTTTAAAAGCAAAGATACCATGAGAGGCATAACCCACGGCAATATTAAGTTAATAGCGTACACGATTGTGTCTGACTTACTTATATTATTTTGTATTATATGTGTTTTTATTGTTTGTTAGCTTGTAGTTGGTGTAAGTATTACACTAGTATAACTAATAAATGAATGATAAATGAATCACTACTTTGTGACAGTGACATGACAGAAATATGTTGGGATTTAAAGTGATAGTAAAAACAAACATCACATGTAAATAAGGAAAATTGTAGGATGCCTCATATTTTTTCATGGTTTCCACTTTATCTTTAAGAAATACATGAAATAAATATACTTTTATTCATGATACTGTTAGTACGTTTGAAAAGAAAACGGTGCGTTTGGCGGTTATCAGATTACCATCTTTCGGGGGAGCACCTGAATGCAGCATTTGTCACGGTTTAGATCATCCGCTAAGTATGGAGCATGCGCAGTAGGAGGATGTCTGGGAGTGTCTGAGCGGCTCGTTGGACGGGAATCCAACCCGCAGTCGCTGAAACCAGGAGCATCTGCATGAACAATGAACCGGCTGACTTGAGGAAGGAAATGATTAGAAACGGAGACGAACGGGATCTCTGAGGAGGGTCGAGGTGATGGGATTGTACAGCAGCAGTGATTTGCGGCATAAGTGCGGTGTGAATGACCTCTAACGGTACAGGGTATTAGTAATTTCTAAGACTTTATTGTCTGCAGACTGAGACTGATAGCGTTACATTGTGTTTGCTTGTTGATGAACTTTCACGGCATCGTCATTAAAATAGGCTACACATCTTAAACCTTAGTGTCTTAGCTTATTTATTTACATGAATGTATGATTTTTTTTAAAATAATCTAGGCTCTACTACCAAAGTACTGAACACTTATAGCAAAATCTTTATTCCAAAAAGAGGATTTTTTTCCCTGCACACCACTTGTGAAGTCATTCTGCAGCTGAGTTTTATTTAATCACAGCAGATCACCTTTAGATTTAAGCCAGCACACCACTGACTTTTTGTTTTGAGACACTGGTTGGTGGTGGCACAAGCTTGCTGGGTGTCATGAGTTGGCCATCTGTTGTGGAAACCTACTTTAAACCTGCAAGCAGATTAACCAGCGTTTAAAAGGTCCAAGACATCAGTCAGGACGTTTTGTGTGTGTGTGTGCCTGGATTACTGTTGGAGGAGGAGGGATGCTGAGGGCCACCGTGGGCTCGGTGAGTCAGGAGAGAGACGAGGAGCAGGAGGATGAAGGAGAAGAAGAGCTGAGGGATGGAGGGGTGCCTTTCTACGTGAACAGAGGAGGCCTCCCGGTGGATGAGGAGACTTGGGAGAGGATGTGGCGCCATGTGGCTCGAATACACCCCAACGGTGAAGGGTTGGGGAAGGAGATCCGGGCTGCCACCGACCTACCCAAGGTAAGAACGTAAAACGAGCTACAGCTGGTTATGACAGGGAGTAACGCTGCATGCATGTGAAACTTACACATAGTGGAGAAGCAATTAACACCCAAGTGTTGTGGGAAAATGTTGAGTTACAGTGTCACTATGCAGTGCCACATGACTATAGAATCACAGAAAGCCACGTGCCACTAAACCCACCTCAAATACACTACTATAAATGATTATTTGTGCTCATAAGTTCTTATTTCCCCTCCGATCACATAGTAAAATACAAAGCCTGTTTTGTTCACAGCACATTTAAATGCTACAGATGTTTCGGACAGAAGAATGGTTCTTTTTCATTCATTCCCCCACGTGAGTGGTTAAAGAGCAATTAAGATAACTCTTTGCCATCAGTGAGGCTGCATAGAGAAGAGCACAGAAGTCACACAAGACTACATTCTCCGGCGACAATGAACATTGGGATTGTATAGTGGTGATGCAGTTGTTTGGATGTTCTGTCCCACAGATTCCAATACCGAGTGTGCCTACATACCAACCTACCACCACGATCCCACAGCGCCTGGAAGCCATACAGAAATACATCAGGGAATTGCAGTATCCTTTGACTAAGTTGGTTACAAGTGGCAGTCATTATTGAGGGTATTTAAAATGTTTTTGATGTAATCTATAGTTAGATAGATAAACGGTGTAACAAACTATCTTTAGTAATCCCACTGACCCACTGTTGTGGCACACTTTGATAAATATGGGCCAAACATTAGAAAATAGGCCACTGTAGATACTATACTCTATATTAAACCTGATTTCCAGTCAGAGCAGCGATTCATCCATAATTAACCAACGATCTATGAATATCACAAAGCACTTTAAGTGGTCGCCTCCTCTTCCTCGCTGCATGCAAGCAGAGTGTTCTCCCACAGCGGTTTCACATTGCTGTGTTATGGTGTGACCTTAACTGCGTCCTACAGGTACAATCACACGGGAACACAGTTTTTTGAAATTAAGAAGAGCCGGCCTCTTACTGCGTAAGCACATTTTCTTTTATCCGATACTGATGATCATCAGCGATAGTCTCGCAGAGCTTTATGGCAGCGGTTACAGGATGTCTGCAGCAGTGTTTGGTGATTTCATGTGGTGTTGCCTGTGCTGTGGATGTGTGGATGAGCTGGGCTTTGTGAGGAGAAAGTAGCGTCAAGCTGCGGACGCCTGGAACACAATTTTCCGGACCTTACTTTATTAGATTTAGTAGCACAAATTTTATTTCCCTGCCTCATGGAAAATGTTTACTGCGTATAACCATTACCAGTGTGTTCATGTCATTTCTCAGCAGTGTACTAGATGAATAACCAGTAAAACCTTTGAGTAACTGTTCAATTGTTCTGCATGCACAGGTTGATGGACATTGCTAAAGAGATGACACGGGAAGCTCTGCCAATCAAATGCCTGGAGGCGGTGATCCTGGGGATGTATCTTTACAGTGGCGGATCATGTTGCATGATGCTTTATGGTGTACTGTTGTACATTTCATTGCAGTAATTGTAAGGACTGACAGCGTTTTTTTGCACTAGACATGGTGTTACAATGCTCTGATGTGTTCTTTTTTTTTTGGCAGACTTGCCGTATGTTGTCTTTCCAAATTTTGCTCGAGACTCTGGAGTCAGAGATTGAATTTTCCTTGACCCAACTTCGCACAGTTACCTCACCAACAACATGCCGGGCGTGGAGCGCTTCCCCCTCAGCTTTCAGTCTCAGTTCTCAGGGAACCACTTCCACCACATTGTGCTGGGAGTCCACAGTGGGGGCCGTTTTGGCGCACTGGGCATCAGCCGGAGGGAGGACCTCATGTTCAAGCCCCTGGAGCTTCGGACACTGATGGACTTGGTGCAAGAATTTGAAGGAGCCTACAGGGGCTACTGGCACACCCTGCACAAAGTCAGGATTGGCCAGTACGTGTCACACGACCCCCACAGTGTGGAGCAGATAGAATGGAAACATTCGATACTAGATGTGGACAAGCTGACCAAGGAGGAGCTACGGAAGGAGCTGGAGAGGCACACTCGAGACATGAGGCTGAAGGTACAGCATAGTGGTTCAGTTTTCACAGGAACATTGCAGTCTAAGCATAAAGCAGATGTTTTTTTCATGTTTAGCTTTTGCTTTACATTTCATTTTTACTCAGTTACTCCAATCGTGCTGCTGACACCAGCACAAGGATGGAGCTCTTGCAGGACAATGATGTGAAGTATCATTTGTCCAAGCGGAGGGGGCTGCACCTCCTAACAGCTTATTAGATTTCTCTTGATCTGCTGCGTCTTCACGCGCAGTGACACCGAGCTGACCTGCTATTTGAAGAGCGATTTCTCTCCAACGATGCTCTCTCATCACCTCTCATGCTATCATAATGAAGGCAGCCTTGATGCTGAGCTCTGTGTAATAAAACTAATGTGATGGCTTGACTCTGCTCTGCTGTGCTTCATGCACGGCTGGCTCAATCCATCAATAGCTGTTCTTTTACAGCGAGGGCTCGGCACAATCACATTAAAATGCACATAGACTGGGCCTCTCCCCTGTACAATGAGGACATGCACATAGTTAACTCGCCCGCATGTGGTGTTTTAAGGTGATTGAAATGCTGATGTGTGAACTGTTCTTGCAGATAGGAAAGCCTGCGCCGCCTTCTCCCACCAAAGACAGGAGGAACAGCATGGGCTCCCCCCACAGAGTACCAAACAGCCCCGTACGCAGGATCAGCCGCGTGGAGAGACGGTATGATTAATCACGTGCTCCAGATAACTTTGTTCATCCCTAAAAATACAGGCCCCAAGGATACTAATGTGACATGTTTTGAGTCACTGGAAAATATTCGGACTGCAGATGTCTCATGGTGCAAGGCAAAGGAGAAGTCGACTTAGTCAGAGTTTCCTTCATGTGTGAATAAAACTCTTTCTCTCGTGTTTGTCTTGTTGCAGTCCCTCCGGAGAGAAGAAAGTCTTGGAGCAAAAGCCGTCTGCAGACATGAATGGATACCAGATTCGAGTCTGAAGAAGAAATCTTAGCTTGCTTGTAAACTTACAAGATACACAACACACTTGTCTCATGGATTCATTGATTTACCCTCAATTCTTTGTACACACATTGGCTTATTCACAGGATGCAATGTTGAATAGGTCACCAGCAACTTTTTTTCTCAAAACAAATGCCTCATTCAGCTTCCCTATGTCTGTGTCAGAGGCGTTTCCTGGAGCTGTACTGCAGATAGTAACTGGTGCTGGCGTACGTTCTGAAATGATAAAAAAAAAAAAAAAAAAAGGGGTCAAATGTGCAGTACTTTGTAAAGGTTTTTAAATAACTGCTAACTCAACACAGCGACAACTCTTCCCTGACGTTGGGCAAGACTACCACTCAGTGTAAATGTGCTACTGGACATATCATAAGTTTCTGTGGTTTTATTACATTCAACTAAAGCTCTTAAGGCTCGTCTGCAATCTGTATCGTCGTACTGTAAGTGTGCAAATACATGTAATGTGATTTTAAATCCACTTAGGCTCTGCTGGGCAGCAACTGCTTGTGTAGTGACTAGTTTGCAAACCACTACCCTCGTGCCTTGTACGAAAATTCAAAGAGAAGAAAAAAAAAGACTTTTTTGTATCCAGCCCATTATTCTCATTGCGTAAGTAAACAGAAGGCAGTGTAATCTCTGCTCTTCCAAAACACTAAAAATAAATGAAATAAATTGCGAGAGGCAGTTCTCATCTGACATCTAATATCCAGATGCTAGTATGTTTGGCATGCTATTTACCTTATTGAGATGTTGACTGAATATGAGATTGAATACACAATATAGAGAAGTGTATTTAAGAGTATAAAGGCATCTGTTGAGTGATGAACATGAGCTATCAAGGTGGCGACGCAGGTGACTGACCTCATCTGCATTTAATGTAGATGTAAAGTCAGTTTATATGTACTGTATGACTGCTTTATTGTTTCTGACTTTAATTTGTAGCAACTTTATCCAATATTTCACTTGCCTTAAGTGGTATCCAAGCAACTGACTTCCATTTAAGACGTAAAGAAGTTTGTTTACAGCACTTTTATCTGCATTTTGTATTTTTTTTAATCTGTCATTTTATACTTCCTTCAGTGTTGGTTATCACCAGTGGACCACTTAATATTTACCACACACTGTTTTCAGTATGTTGCCACAGCCAACATTTCTATGTGTACAGTACTGTAGGTGTTTGTCCATTTTCATTTCAGTGCACTGTAACACAGTTGTTTTGTACCAAAAGACTTGATTTACAGGATCACAATAAAGGCTCTCTTGGATTGTGGCGACACAACAATCTTGTCTTCAAAAAAACATTGTTACAAATGAATGGTTATGTGTTGAAATACCTTGCCCGTATTTAAACAGTAAATGTCCAAACAAATGCCAGAAATGTAGTAGTTAATCACTAGGTATGCTGTAATTAGTTGTCAGGCAGGGAATGGCACCAGTTTTCTGTCAAGCGATAGTTCAAACTGAGCACAGGGTGTCCTCAGTCGAAAGGCAGCTTTTGGCATCAAGTGAAATGATGACGAGAGCAGACTGGGGAGATCTCTTAGCACTGTCCAAAGGTTTATACAAAGGAAACTTAATGCCAACAAGTCCATAAAAGGGAAGAATAAGCCTGTGTTTGCAGCAAAACAGTGAATTCAAACAGTCACGCCACGTGGAACATCTCACAGTATCTATTAAACCTCACAGCACCTGAAATGGAGAAATTGTGTTGATAAAAAAACAAGCCTAACATCACCGTTATTATTCCATTCATTATATTGTTTAGGTGTGGTCAGTGTTTGCTGCAGTCATATAAATAATAGCTGTAGTATACGCTGGCAGCATGTGTTCTCAAGATCAGGGATCCTGCTGTTTAATGGATCCCCAAGCGGACGGATGCAAGTGCACCTCGCAGCACAGCCATCAGCTAATACGACTTAATGGCTGCTGCATTCAATGAAAAATGGTCTGCGAGGAAGCACTTTTCATGCATAGGCCAATAACGCATCACCAATAGCCATGTTACAATGTACTCCTGTAAAACAAAGTGTGAAAAACAGAGTGCAAGTGAGCTTAAAACAAGGGTTCGCTCATGTTGTGGCAGTTGCCTTGGTGAATTATGAAGCGATGATAAACAAATTTCCTCCTTACCTTCCACTAGATGCCAGATGTCAAGCACTGGTGTTAAGATGGAGAAACAGAATGACCTATTTGTAGAAAAAAAACAACTGACCTACTTTATTTGCATGCGTTTACTGACACGGAGGGACTAGAGACACTCAAACTCAAAGATGATTGTATTATACAGCAAATGTATTTACATATCTCACTCAAGAGTGAGTGAAAGACATCCTGCTGATGGGAATCACCTTTGCAGACATTCTGCAGCCAACATAACAGAAAGCTTTCTTACTGTGCTCCATCATGCATGAAAACTCCACTATCCACATGAATTATTCATTCACGCATCAAGCAGACACACCCACAAACTGACAAGACATCTTCTCCCTGAGAAACCAAGTGCCTCAGTCCTCAGTAGGATGAGGAAGGGCCGAGAACATTCAGGTCACAATCTCAGCTCTGCATCAGGCAGGATACACAGGGAGCCAGACACCAGCTGGAGGATTTATTGCTGATGGATGCTTTTAGGTTTGCTAGATAAATCCAGGAAAGAGCTATAAACTCTGAAGCCTGCGGGCAAGTGGACATGTGTTAAAGAGCAAAAAAAAAATCAGCCACAAATTAATGGAAAATATTTATTCAATATATTTTGCCATCTGAAAAAATAGAACTGACTCATAATCAGAGAAATCTAATTCTCATTTGAAAATGAAGTTTAAAATAAGCAGCTGTCAACATCAAAACACACGCCATAATTTTTTTTTTTAAATGAACGATTACAGCATCGTCATTAATATGATTTGTCACATCTCAGTCAGTGCTCTGCATCGCATCGTAAAAAAAATGTGCATGGAACAAGACTGAATATTGGCATCCATTATTTTTCCTGGCTCTTTTCAACACAAATATTAACTTCTATTAAGTTAAGTAAAACGGATTCTGTGATGCCAGGAGTGAACCACAAGTAATGATATTCACACTAACAAGAACAAAAGCCAAATGTGTGCAGAGCAAAACCTGAATTACTTGAACAGAAATGTGCTCAGCTCTGGCATCTCCTTCAGTTCACACAGTCTTTTTCCGTCATGCAGCATTCAAGTCCAGCTGGAATTTGGCCAGAAGACTGAGATGGTCAGAGGGGAATATGTCATTGGGAAGGCCCCTCATTGACCACAAAACATCCTCTGACAGGAGGGAGAGAGATCCAATCAGCTTCAGACCCTCATTCACAAAGTCAACAGCAGCTGAGGAAAAAAAACAAACAAACAAATCAGTTACTTACAGTAGCAAATTTATTCAGAGCTGCAACACTGTTCTATGTGTCATGTCCTAATACCATGATCATCTGTGAAGTGTACACGTCTTGGAGTGTAGAAGATGTAGTCAACAGTTGTTCCACCTTCGGAGTGCAGTGTCGTGACTTCTGGATTGCCAGAGCCTGGAAGAATGTGTTTGTAGACCGACTCCAGATCTAACCGATGTCTGATGGTGTGTCTGAACCTGTGACATAAAATTTATGATTAAAATCACACCTCATTTCCATCTAACTGAGCCTTTACTCGCACTTTTTAGACCTGTTGCACATCACATATTGTGATATAGGTGACAGGCAAAATAGCTTTCCACTGATAAAGGTTTGCTGATATTAAGAGAGCAGGGTTGATACATAATGCCGATATTAAATGCCGATATTAAATTATAATGTACACCAGTGGCACGTTTTAAATTGAACTTCTATTAATTAATGAAATAGAAAACAACATTAGGTTATGCTGTCATTCAACTGCATTATTCTATAGATTATAACATAATATATATTTAACACTGGCCAGTAACAGATTTAGACTAGATTTGCTGTCAACGTCTTTACCACCTTCCCAAAACCCACAAGAGGGAGTGCTAACATTGTTCCACGGGAGCCATATTGACAAGACTGCTTTATCGGTTTTGGTCGGTCTATCACTTTTGCAAAATGCCTGAATGATGATGGCAAACTGACCTTTCATCACAAGCCTGATTTCCACTTGAAACATCTGTTCAGAAAAAGAAAGAAGACCTAGATATTCATATCAATATGGTCAGAAAATCTGTAAGTGATGTTTTTGCATATTGTAAGACTACCTGGTACGATGTCCGTCACACCTGGGATCAGCTCCAAGTCCAGAGGACGGACACATGCGGCTGGACAGAAGCGCAGCTTCATCAGGTAGTCATGGCTGTACTGATATTTCCCTAAACAAGAAGAACAGATGAATAGGAGGTGACAGGACGGAGGAAATGAACTCATTCCTTGGATTGAAATTACAAAAATAAATACATACAATACAATGCATACTACAATTTCAAACACTGACCTGGTTTCTGTCTCTGGCTCTCCGATTTCTCCTTGACAGTTGTGTATTGGCAGTTGTCAGTGATTCCCAGACAGCTGGGCCACAGGGGAGCATACAGCCTGTGAAAATAGGCTTTGTATGACAGGTCCTCCTGACCTGATATCTGTCGGATATGGATGAATACATATATGGTAACAGAGCTAATTCCAGCAAGAATCATGGCAGAAAATGTGCAACAAATATCCAAATATAATTATTCCAGACAGTCATGTGGGAGAAGATATTTTCCAGGCATTGATTATAACTAGTCAGTCTTTGCACTGTTTTAGTCTCACCATGAATGCTGGCAGACCCTGGAAGTAGAGTTCACCGGTGGTGATCAGCTGGTACAGAGGCATGTGGGGGATGGAGTTAAAGTCCCCACACAATATAACATTACAGTGTTCGCCCTTGGCATTACAGGACTTGACTACGCTGTCAAGTTCTGCCAGTATTATGGCCAGCTGAGCCAGCTTCACATCACCCCTCCTGGGGTTGAAGAGCAGGTGTGTGTTGGCCACGCAGAGGGGTGGGCCCTTGGCCTTAACCTCTGACCCCCGGGAGACCACTGGCTGAAGCAACAAAACGATGCCAACGTTGTGCCGGTCCAGCAGCTCTGTCTCAGACCTGAAGAACTCCAGTGGGGTGACTGATAACTCAGAGAAGCAACTGCTGCGATAGCAGGTAGCACAGCCGTCTGTCTTAGTCCCGGTACGCCGCTTGTACACGCAGGTATAGCCTGGAGCAACAACATGAAGACATCGTTGTCATAAAATGCTATAAACATGATTGTTACACTCTGTTGCCTCGAATGGCCTACCCATCTGAGACAGGACTGGATACAGCTGTTCATGGTAGTGGTTCTCCTGAACCTCTTGAAGACACAGAATCTACACACAGGACATAAACAACTCATTACTGGACACCTCCGATTGGATATAAAAGTTTGCCATTTTGAATTTCAGAAATAAACGGTGCATTCCACTCACATCTGGAGCCCATTGAAGTATTTCTTCCACTAGCAAGCTGCAACGGTAGGTCCAGTCCAGCACCTCCAGGGGGCAGTGTGTGTACAGCTCCTGGTTGGCTTCCAGTAGGACCTGTGCAAGGATGTTGTAGGACATAACTGTGAAGTCCATCGTGGCCTTAGTGAATGGCAAGGGCATCAGGGCAGCCTCTGCTGCAGAGGCACTCTCATCCATCTCCTCCCACACTCTCCATGTTACTGGGTGGAAAACAAACACACACATACAAATTGTGCAAATTAACAGCTGGATATGAAGCTACTGGTAAGTTCAGACACTACAGTGATAATATTTCAACTGTGAAAAGATTTAGCTCCTCACCTTCAAGAGGCACCATCGGCTCTGTTGGAGGGTAATAGCTCGCTGATGGAAATTGCCACAGTGGGCATTGCACTTCTTCTGTCAGGCCGGGCCCTGCAGGAAAGTGCCAGCCAGTTTGTGCTTCATGTTCCCCGCTGAGTTTAAGGTGGATCGGAGTGTCAGACAGAAGTGAGGCAAACAGTCTGGAGCTCTCCCCACCGTGCATTACATCCGCAGCAGGAGCTACGTATTCATCCCAACATTCGGTTACTTCAGCTGTAGTAGTATGAGCAGGATTCATCACGGACTCTTCCATGCTTGGTATCTGTATCTGTTGCTCTACTACACAGACGGTTTCTTGTGGACTGGGCTCAGCTGGAGTTGGTGAATCCTCCAAACTTGGCATCTCTACTTTTTTCTGCACCTGATAGGTGGTTTCTTGAATTCTGTCCTCTGTTTGCAGGCACTCTAACTGTGCCGTAAGTTCTTCAGTTGGAAAATTATTTCCATCCTCTGTCTTCTGAAACGTTACTTTCAAAATATCCTCTTGCTTAGGAGCTTCCAATTTCTCTTGTTGTGGCCCATTTCCGGTCTCTGCTTCACTCTCCTTCACCGCTTCACTCATCTTTGAATTCTTTGTTTCTTCATCCAGCTGTTTTTTGTCTAAGTCTTCCTTTTCCAGGCTTGGGTACGTCATCCTTTCTTTCGTTTCTCTCTTCCTCCCACTGCTTTGGCCGACCCACTGGTCCAGCAGGGCTTTCTGAGACTGGGTGAACTTTTTGGTCGTGATAACGCCACCATCCCACACTGCTGTGCCATTAACCACTGCAGGAGGGGGATCCTTCTTTGAGGCCTCTGTAAGACAAGAAAACAGATCAAACTAAGCTGAAACACACCGAGCTCTTCACCTTGATTTCCAGAAAACACACTGTTGAATGCAACATATGTGAATGCTGTCTTTCTGAACACAAACTACACAACGTGTAGTGTGTAGTGTTTTGTTTGTTTGTATGTCATACAAAACAGTCACACGTGGTGACGTCGTGACGTCACGAGGCACGTCGAATAAGTGGCAGCTAAAAAAAAAAAAAAGAAAAACTCAAACAGGTGCAAGCTAACACGTTTGTTTCCACAAGCTAACGGCGAAATGATCCACACAATGTGCCGCAAAGTTCTTGTTTTCACAAAGTAGTAAATATTATCTCACACTGGAGGACCGTAACAGGGTTGTCGTACAGAGTTTGTGATGAAATACAAGTTTAAAAAACACACCACGCCGCCTCAGTCAGTCTATATTTAGCTACCGTTAGCTCCTGACAGCTACTGGAGTCAAACACACACGCGTAGTTTTGATTTAACCCAACGTTACACAGCCGACACGGACTTTTCTAAACACACTTTGTAAGATTTACCTGACGGCCGGCCGCTCAGGTACCGTGACAACGGGTACAGAGCGTAAAACAACAAGCTGCCAATCATGTTTCTCTAAGCTCTAATGTCAGCGCATGCGCGTCCTGAACTGCTGCTGCAGCGAGTGGTGAAAGGTAAGAGGTCAAAGCAAAAGTCACTGGCTTGTTTTTCTCATGGATGTTTTTTTTTTTTTTTTTTCTAAATGTGTCTTAAAAAAATATTTATATACAAAATATACACAGATACATACAGCATTCTACAAAATAAAATATGCTATAATAATATGTCATGTACAGAAGTTCCCTGATGATGCTGGAGTGGGACAGAAAAATACTCAACAAACACTAAAGAGGGACTATTGAGATCATCCTAGGAAGTGTCATCACACTGAGGCCCTGAGGACAGCTGAAAAGATCATCGGGGTCTCTCGCCTGTCTGTCATAGACATACATGCACTGCCTGATCATCCAGAATCATTGTGGATGATCCAACACACCCTTCCATACACTCCTCTCCCTGCTGCCCTTTTGCAGAAGGTTCTGCACTTTATGGACCAATACCACCGGATAGGAAGGGGTTTCTTCCCACGGACAATCAGACTATTAAACAACAGCAAATCATAAAAATAACAACAGTAATACACACAGACAGTACACACACATACTGTATATGCATGCATATTTTGGATCTTTTTTTTCTGCTGCTACTTAATTTGATTCAATATCTACCTCTCTGTATACCCACTATAGTCGTACTGTATATAACCATGTGTAGCACAAATATCCCTGTTACAGTCTGTCAGTATAAATTATAAATGTAGCTCTTAACTTATGTAGCCATTGTTGTATGCCTGCACTATATTTTATTTTTCTTGTAGCACCATGGTCATTGATGAAACGCTGTCTTGTTAATAAAATTATAAAACTAACTAAGCAATAAAACTAACTTGACTTTACTTGACTCGACTACAACATCCTTAAAAATTATATTTCATTTCAAATCATATTATTTTAAATATTATGTCATGCTGTACTTACAATTTTTCTTGGAGTTACTAAAAACACAGCATTGTAAACACACCGCGACATAAATAGTTAATATCACTCCACATGACACATTACCTGAGGGGTAGAATTACCTGCCGGACAGCATGGGCCTATTTCATTTCACAGTGCTAGGCCACACAGAAGACACAGGAATAAATGAGCAAATAACCCGAAGGGAGATGCTTTCAAACAGGACATAGGCTCTGACAGCGGACAGCAATGTCAACACTGTCTTTTGAGTCCCTATGCTTAAAAGATGATGATTTTCCATCCCCAGCTCAACCCCAGGACACAGAGGATGAGTTTGACACCGACTTAGAGTCGGAGGGTAAGTATGTTAACTTCCTTCTTAGTTAAAACAGTATAAGTCATATTTTTCATAAAACACTGCAAATAAATGGCTTGTTTTGAGAATGTGTTGCTGTGAAACATACATTTATCACTTTATGTATAAACAAGGGTCCATAAAGTGGCTGTACACTCATACTGTATGTTACCCATTTCCAGAAAAAGAGGAGAGCAACAAGCAGATGTCCACATCTGAACTGTACCTCCAGGCCTGCAAGCTGTTGGGTGTGGTGCCAGTCTCCTACTTTATACGAAACCTTGACTCTACAACCATGACCCTCAACCACCACGGGCTAGGACCTTTGGGATGCAAGGCACTTGCTATTGCTTTAGTGGTAAGTTTAAAAATGCAAGTGCGTTATGAAGTATGACTTTTTAAATAGAACATTTCTGACAAGTTATTTTTGTATTTAGTCTGATATGCATATCAACACTCTGGAACTGGCTGACTGTGACATTCAAGCTGAGGGAGCCAAATACCTTGTGGAGATGTTGAGGGCTAATTTCACCATTCAGCACCTGGTATGTTGCAAAACCTGCCACTAGAGGGCACACGTGCTTTTCAGGTGACATTTAACTTGACTTTTACAGTGGCATACTGTACCAGCATCTGTTTGACTTTCAGAATGTGTCCAACAACGATCTTCAGTCTGCAGGAGCCGAGTATGTGGCTAAAATATTGCTGGACAATATTTCGTTAAAATCTATTAAACTTTCAGGTAATGTGCAAATGAACAACATCTTACTGTACTGACAGTAGGGTGATGTACTGAGAATAGACTAGACATAATAACAGGTCAAGCTTCCACCATTTGTGTGTGCTTAAGATCAGCAAATCCAACAACAATAGTCATAACAACTTCTTTTGTCTCAACAGGAAATGGATTTACTGATGATGATGCTAAATATTTTGCAGATGCCTTGTCGGTAAGTGATTAATAATCATTTTAGTTGTGGTTTGCAATTAAGTAAGTAATGTTATTTACTTTCCTTCGCAATTATTATTAATATTTTTACATTCAGACCAATTCTAGAATAAAGGAACTAGACCTGAGCCATAATGAGTTTTGTGGAAAAGGAGGGGAACATTTGGGACAGCTGCTGGGTATGATAACATTCACTCAACTTAATGTCTCTGTAGATGTTATCAAATGCATTTATGAATCAAGAAAAAGTGGACAAAAACATCCAAGTATATTTCTCTGATTTTCCCTCCGTTTGTACAGCAAACAACGAGGGTCTTGAAGTGCTGGATCTTAGCTGGAACCATCTTAGAATGAAAGGGGCTGTGGCTTTTTCTGCTGGACTAAAGGTATGAATGTATACAAAAATCTCGGTATATAACATCACTGCCTTGGTAAATAACATCAGATCTTCATATTTAGGTGAATATGATGTTAAAATACCTCGACTTATCATGGAACGGTTTTGGGAATGAGGGTGCCCTGGCCATGGGAGAGGCCCTCAAATTCAACAACACTCTGGTGCACCTCAACCTCAACAACAACCGCCTCACCAATGAGGGTGTCGGCATGCTGTGCAGGGGTCTTGAATTCAATGATACCCTCAGAGTCCTACTGGTGGGTGGATGAGGTTATGTTAAGCTAACCTGCATAATCATTATGCTTACAGATACATTTTAAGGTGATGTTTTATTCTCTTATACTCCTGTAGCTGGCTTACAACTCTTTAACAGTAGAGGGAGCACTGGCCCTGGTTAATGTGGTGAAGAACACACCTAAAACTGCCTTGGAGGAGATCAACATATGCGTGAGTTACTGTGGCACCGTCTCATGTCCTCCTCTGATTGTCCACAAAATCGTGTTTTCACCATTTGTTTCTACCTGTTTACTAAGCAGAATGTGCTGGTGAATGAGAATTTTGTGCACCTGTTGGAAGTGACATGTCAGGAACATCCTGGTCTGGATGTACAGTATGGAGGTGTAGGGGGCTTCATCTCTAAGAAGCCACCAAAACGTGTTGATCCAATGAAAGTCATCCAGGTCTGTTTGGTCACTAATTAACAAAAATTGAGTATAAGTATCCCTAAAATGAGAATGAAATGAATAATAATGTAAAAATATAATCCCATATATCTCATATTATTGTACAGTGTCTAATAGTTATTTTACTCATGTATTCATTTTGTAAAACTGTCAAACGATGGGAACTCTTCTATGTAGAGTTGTGTATCCATTTCGTAATTGTCAAAATGTCTTCAACCAATCTTTTCGAAGGATTATTTGGATCAACGCAAGCTGCGCCTGTGGGATTTCTTTCGGAACATTGACAAAGATGGCACCATGCGAGTCCCTGTCGCTGACTTCAGGAAGGCAGTGCAGGTTTTCAAATAGTTTGATACATTGAATTATAGAGAGTCAGTGACATTTGCAGGAAGTATTGCACTGATGAATTTTACAGACAGAATACCAGGAAATGTCCTCTGAAATCATGCAGGATGATGAGCTTGCTTCTGGCCATGAGTCTCTCTGACTTTTTCCTTCTGTTCTGTGAAACCATGATAGCAATCAAGTATTCCGTTGGAGCGATTCCAGATCGAGGAGCTCATTCAGAGACTTGATCGTGACAGGACAGGAATGGTAGACTACAGGTGAGCATGCCTACTGTTTGCTCACAGATGGCAATTCTAAAATGCTTCACAGAGTTGGCCTGTCATGTGTTTAGGGTTTATTGCTGCAAAACATTGAGTAATGTCACTGTGAACTTTTACAAATGCTTGCTTTATCATCTTTGAAATGATAGCGTAGATGAACAAAGTGTATTTTGGTGCCATAAAGCAGTTGAAGTGGTTCACAGGGTTATCTGCTGTTTCCGTGCAGGGGACTGGCAGATACAAGGAAGCAGATGATGAGGGATCACCGGCGCCAGCTGAGGAAGGTTGAGTCCCGTCAGAAGAAAGAGAAGCAGAAGAGTGACCGCATCCTCAAGACCTTTCAGAGTGCCGTGGAGGCGGTAACACCACGTAGCTCCATGGTCATATCTCCAGGAGGTGCCAAAGATGATTCAAGTGGCCCTCAACACTTCTCTGCCACCCCCCTTAGTTCTTGGCACCACATTGTCATGTCCAACAGCAGTCGCTATTCAGTCACTAATCTGAGCAGTGAGCATGTCCACCTGCCTATGTTAGGAGGCTCCACACCTTACCGCCCCACCAGTTCCCCAGCTATACGTTCCTACTCCCAGCCAAACCTTCTGGATGACTCCCCTCGCTCTGCTCCAGACAAGTCTGTCTCTGCTCAGGGTATACGTTCCGATCCAGAGATGGGCCACAGCAAACTAAGCCCCACTGCCAACCACCTGACCAGGTCCAGGCCTGCTCTTAATGGCAAGCAGCCCGAGGTTAAAGCCAAAACCAAGAAAGCGAAGAAAAAGAAAACCACAAAACGTGTAAATAAAGGCTCAAAGAATTCTACACAAGCTGTCAAGTGACTGTCAGACTCTGTATATTGTTATGAAATGTTATTCTTTTCGCCTGACATTGTTTGCTTCTTTGTTAAACACAATTACTAAATAAAGATAGATTTTAATTACTTATGTTGCTTCTAATCTCTGAAAGTAACAAATGCGTCTTTCAGTCAACATCTCATTCAGTTTGATATTGCATGCAATGGACCATTTGAAACAATATTTCATAACGCTCGTGAACTTGGTCAGATTGTACACACACCCTCTCGTAATTCTTAGAATCCAGATGCATGCCCAAACATTGAAGGATCATTTCAGGCAAACTGTTTGCTGAAGATAACATCAAGTGTCACATCTTGGCGTGTGCCTCTGCTAACAATGCTGTGAACTAAGACAGGTGCTGCAACCTGCAAGATGTTGAAACGGGCGATATATAAACCCCCAAAGACCCAGCCATCTCAATCATAGCCTCCCTGACTGCACCAGAATGATTGGCACTCTGTATTTCTTAGCGCTGCTGAGCTCCACGATGGCCTGGGGGGTATGTATGGCATGACTTAGATCAATCGATTCATCTTTATTCTTTGAGGCTCTAAGGTATGTTCATTCATTTTCTTTCAGCGTGTAGGCCTGTGGAGTGAGGGACGGAATGAGACAGGAGGTGGAAGCGGGGATAGGTGCACTTGTGATGCCTTCTTGCCCAGTTCTACCTTTCCTATCAAAGACCTGGTGGTGGTAGAGGAGACAGCTGTGGAGATCTCACACAAACTGGAGCTGGAAATGGGGAAGGTACTCAGGCATATTAGAAGCGTGATTAATAGATATATATGTACATATAAATACAACTTTGAGACAGACACAAATGTGTATGTTTTTTTTATTTTACCTGACTTTCAGCTGGAAGAGTATGAGACCAAGCTGACAGTGTATGCAGAAAAGATCATAAAGTTGACAGTGGAAGTTGAAAAAATGGAGAAGAATCCAGACGACTACAACGAGGCCGACATGGATGAGATTAAGGTGGAGATTAAACAAGTGGAGGCTCTGATTAAAGAGCTGCAGACTTCCATCACAAGCACCACCACTGTCTTTGAATCTCTACGTGTACAGGTAAGTCCTACTCATGCGATCACTTCATTAATCAGATCAGACATCCACAAGCAAACCACATGTTTCCTCTCAGATCACAACCATGGTGGAGACGCTGGACTGGCTGGAGCTGACCTACGACAAGAATATGATTCTGGTGACCCGTCGGGAGTACATCAAGGTGCAGCTGCAGCTCGAGGAGTGCGAGAGACGCCACCAGGAGCTTTTCAACCCCAACATTGGTACATTTATTCACACTAATGTCCACATCTACACATCTATCGAGAGGTGTTGAATACCCATAAAAACACTTTTCAATATAATGCAGTCCAGTTTGGCAGTGTCAAAAAAAAAAAAAAAAAGCTTAAAACATACATTTATAGCACAGTTGTTGTCACACACACACACACACACATCACACATTGGATTGTAAAGCCCTACTTGGACTCATTTAACTTGTATGTATGTATGTTCCTCTCTCTCTCTCCCTCCCTCTCTGCAGGTTCTTGCGCACACACAGGTATCATCAAAGTCGGCAAGCCTATTGTGAGCCATCTGAATGCCCATCTTAGCTCTAGCTACCATTACGGAGGCTGGGGGAAAGATTCAAAGCCTCTTCCTGACAGAGAATCTATGTACTGGTACTCTGGGTATACTAGTGCTTCCATTGTAGACATTAGGTTTTACACTAACTACAAGAACCTCATTTTGAGAAACAGCTTCCAGCATCACAACTTACACAGCAGCTGGTATGGTACAGGGAACAATTTCATTATCCGTGACAACACTCTGTATTATCAGATTAACAACCCGTTTGGGTTGGCCAAACTGAATTTCACCACCATGAATTATGAGTCCAGGGTGATTGCTAAGGCTAGCACCAGATTCTCTTACACTAACTCCCCCAATCAGAACTTTGACTTTGCTGCTGATGAAAGCGGCCTGTGGGTGACTTACGCTACAGAGGAGTCCAGCGGTCGGATGGTCATTGCAAAAATAAATGAGGCTTCTTTTGGGGTTGAGGAGGAGTGGCAGACTAACGTCTATAAACCAGGAGTGAGCAATGCCTTCATGGTGTGTGGCGTCCTGTATGCAGTCAGAACAGTTGATATCCAAACTGATGAGATATTTTACAAGTATGACACCAAAACAAAACAAGAGAGCTCCATGAGTGTTCAGTTTGAGAGGTTCCAGGAGAAGTATTCCAACCTGGACTACAATCCCACTGACCAGAAGCTCTACATGTACAACAACGGCTACTATGTGAACTACCATCTGTGGTTTAACCACACAGCTACAGCCACTGTGGAGCCAGCAGTTGCCTTGATTTAAATCATTATATGTGATTTACTTAAGTATGAAATCTTATGAATGAAGCATATCTTTTCATTTCTTCTCGCATGCTTATGTAGTCATAAGTCGTTTCATTTGTCCTTCTTACTGATCACTAATAAATGATTTCAAGCATTACAAAAGTGTCAAGTGTGTCCTTCTTCATGGACAGAGTTCATTTTTTGTCTAATGACTGTGAAAATGAAATTACAGCTACTATTAATTCAGCTTCCATTCATTCTTAAAAGTGCAGTATGGTCTCCGTTACTTATAGATTCATTGCATTTAATAAAAGTAGAACTGATTCTGACTGATTCTGAGTGGAATTTGATTTCCACTATTACATGAGCATTTTAGGCAATTATTATATTACTATATTATTATATTATTATATAACTGTTGCTTTCATGCATTCAAATGCTAGACTGTAGGATCAGTAAATCAATTTACTGCACTGAGTTTTACTTTTAAAGTGCCTACAGCTGTTAAATAAACTTTTTCACAAAAGGCATCTTGACGTGTCACAGTACAAAAACCAGAGGTGTGAATGATAAAATGAATGGCTGAATTCCATTCATCTGCTTCAGTTTCATGGTGCCGCTGCTGTGCATTTAGGCTCACAGTCACACTGTCACCGCTTAATGGGAGCCACCATTAACATGCAGTTTTCAGAGAAGTTTTAAATATAAAACCTTTTATTTTGTCTCACACATTATTATAATTCCTCCAAACAAAATGGATGAAGAAGTGCGAGTGGAGAAGTGGATAGAAGCCGAGCACTGGACAGTAGAAAAGTAAATAACAAGTACAAATGGAGAAGTTTAAATAAAATCTAAGTTCAAATTGAAATTACCACCACCCCAAACAACACAAATAGTAGTTTCTTGAATTCATAATTTATTTTTGGTCCCTGGCAGAGAGAAATGATCCAAGTATTTACTATGACTAGATTTCAATTGGGATTTTATTTTAAGTAAATAATAAAAAACAAAACTTTTAATTCTCCACCTAATGTGTTTGCGCCTCACTTGAACATTATTCATCTTTATAGAGCATCTCTGTGAAAATTGAAATGACAATCTAGCAGGAGACAGAGATAACTGCAGTGAACCAGCACCAATAATGTACAGTAAATGGTTAATCGTCAAGCATATTTAGAGTGATGTGCCTATATATGCAGTATTTTGAGATGGATCACCCACAATCATTTCTGCTTAAACAGACACTACTTTGTTATTAATACTTAGTTATACTTAAAAAGTAATACTCGTGACTTGTTATTACTATAATAACAAGTAATATAGTATATATATTATTATAACGGGCATATCTGCAAACCTTTTTCTCTACAAGTGTATCTTGTAATGTAAAACTTCATTGTGATTTCCTTTTGTTTATGTCAGCATTTAACTCAGAACTTGTTCCTCTGTGGGCCAATATCTCTTTCTCATCAACCACACTGGTTAAAAGCACCACCCAAATCACATGCATAAGGTTATGCAATTAACCACACGGACGAGGAAGCAATACAAAGAAGCTATTTGATTCTTTCATTTACAATACAGTGAGAACCGACCTGTAAGATGACAACTATGCAAACAAATATGACCGGTTCAGAAGATTAGATTAAATTAAATTATACAGCCTGAAACATCCTGTGGATGTTGATCACACTCAGCTAACAGGTCCTAAACATAACAAAGTGCTGCCAGAATTCACTACATATGGCATTTTTCTCATCCACACCTCATGTTCAGATCAAACCTGACGTGGTTGTTACCTCAAACATTATTGTGAGCAAACAAGGGTCATGCCTGTCATGAGTTAATAACTATGGGAAGAGAGAAGGTGTTTGCGGTGATATGATCAGAGCTGTCTTTAAAAACCCTCTGACAAGGCCACCAAGGAGACACTTGAGAGGTAGAAGTGAGACACGATGTTGCCAGTTCTGTTGCTGCTTCTACCAGCCCTTAGCCCTGCTTTGGCTTGGATTGTAAGTGACTCTTATTTCTTTTTAAAACATTCAGGTGCTCCATTTGGTCGTTTATTACAATGGACTTAAATGGTGGTATTTTCTTTTTCAGCCAGTGGAGGATTGGGAGTCTGGCAATGTGACCGCGTCAGTCGGTGAGTCAGGTCAGTGCCTTTGCCATGTGTATCTACCTGATACCACCTTCCCTGCCGACCGTGTTGAGCACATGCAGCAAGTCAGCAAGGATCTGATCCTGGAAGTGGAAATTCAAATGAACAAGGTGCTCATTAAGTCTGTGCAGATTCACAGCATTACTACATTATTTTTGGTGCACCATCAGTTCAGCTCATTCATGCTTTTTCACTCTTTCAGATGGTGAGCTATGAGGGTAAGTTGGAGGTCTATTTGAAGGAACTGAAGGACCTGACACTGAGAGTGGCCATGATGCAGAGCAGTGCTGACAATTACATCAAACTGGACTTTGAGCTGCTCAGGATCGAGCTCAGGGAGTTTGAGGCTCTGGTGTCTCAGCTCAAAGACTCCCTCAACTCCTCCTCGCCCATGTTTGACAGCCTGTACACTGAGGTGGAAAAGATGTTTTTTAACCTACTTGCAAATAACGTGGTTTTCTTCATAGTTAGAATATCAGATTTCAATTTGATTCATGTGTTTATTCCCAGATCCACAACATGACCCTTATTGTGAACCAACTGGAGACCTTCGACAGAAGCAACCTGGAAGTGATCCGCATTGAGTTCGCTAAGCTGCAGAAGAAGCTGGAGCAGTGCCAGGAGGAGGTGGAGTTCACCAAGCCAGATATCGGTAAGGCCATCCGCTGGTTTTCTTTGCAGTAGCTGGTCAGAACATGACAGTTACATTAACTTTTCATCATCAAGCCAGATATTGGTAAGATAATAGTCAGAAGATTGCAGGTACTGGTTTTAAAATCAGATATTGCCATCCAATGTCAACATTTTTCTTTTCTTTTCAGGCAACTGCAATCACACAGGAATCATGAGTCTCAGCAAGCCAATGGTGGTCCAACTGAATGCTCATTTGAGTTCAAGTTATCAGTATGGGGGCTGGGGGAAAGACTCCAAACCTGTTAGAGGCTATGAATCAATGTACTACTATGGTGCATACAGCAGTGCCAATGTGTATGACTTCTATTTGTACTCTAACTATGAAAATCTCATTTTGAGGTCTTCATTCAAAACCCATCACCTACCAAATGGGTGGGAAGGTACCGGAAACAATTACATCGTTCACGGTAACACCATTTATTACCAGCACAACACACCTTTCAGTATGTCCAAACTCAATCTGACCAGTTCCAAATATGACTACAGAGTGATCTCAGCTGCTAGTGAGAGGTTCTCGTACAGTTACTCAGGAAATCAGAACTTGGACTTTGCAGCTGATGAAACCGGATTGTGGGTAATGTATGCCTCAGAGGTGAGCAAAGGAAAAATCATCATTGCTAAAATAGATGAGAAATCTTTTGGTGTTGAGGATGAGTGGAACACTGATGCGTTCAAACAGTTGACCGGAAATGCTTTCATGGCGTGTGGAGTCATGTATGCAACCAGGTCAGTGGATCTGAACACAGAAGAGATCTTCTATGCATTTGACACTAAGACCAATGTGGGGAAACACATCAGCATCCCCTTCCAGAAGTTCCAGGAGAAATACACCAACCTGGACTACAATCCCACTGATCAGAAGCTCTACATGTACAATAATGGCTATTATGTGTCCTACAATGTGAAGTTTAACAAAGAATGATCCCTCCTCATTGTGATCCGCCGTATTGTGATTGATACGATTGATCTGTATTTACTCACTTTGTCACTGGAGCTCTATAAGGCTATGTGCTGTAATGCATGGACTTTTTACTGTCTTTTCCAGAATAAAATCAATCTGAAGCATTCAAACTGTATTATTTTTTTATACACACACATATATATATATAAAAGAAAAATGTAAGATTTAAAATGTCCACAATTAAATCAAAGTATGAATTAATGAAAGTAAGATCCAGTGGGTTCAACCCAACATAAATAAATAAATAACCAAACAAACACTAAATTCACTAATAGTCATTGTTGGCTTCAAATTATTTGATACAGTCCAGGTTACATTTCATAAGTAAATATTCTGATACAGTGTATCCTCTTATAAATGAACAAAGACATAAGACAAATCCTTATGCGTCAATTGAAAATATATGTGCACGTTTGTCACTGGGAGGTTGAACAGGATTTTAAATCAAACCGAATAATGAATTTAAGGATGGGAGTTTCCAGAGGTGTCCATGTGCTACACACCAAGAGATATACAGTATGTTGCACATATATAATCAAGTACAGAACATACAGATAGGTATAATTAATCACTATATCTTTTAAAGAGCACCCAATCTAGAGGGAATTCAAGAATAGGTCACTTTGTTAGACTCTTATTACATTTTCAGTTTTTCTCCAATAACCCTATAGCCCCAACTAATCAAAATACAAACTGACTGAAAAGAGAAAATTGACAATCCAATAACACGTCTAATGGAAGTTAGTGGTACTTTTGTAATTTGCTCCTGAGTTGAAGTAAATTAATCTCGGAAACGTTGAACCTCTGCTCAGTGAGTTTGCTTTCTTGTCATTTCAGGACACATTTTAGCACTCATAAAAGTTTGTGAGGACCTTCTTCTTCTATTTTGATTCTAGTTTTGTGTTGAATGTGTAAAAGTGCTGCCTTTGTGTTTCATTTTTTTATATTGAGTGTACAATGTTTTCTCCAGGTCCTGTGTCGTGACAGTGTTTACTCTTGTCATGCGCTGAGGAGTGACTAAATGAGCTAAAACTTTTCAGAGGAAAAAACCCAATCATAAAACCGCAGTAATCCCAGGATCATGTGTACAATATGCACACCTGCACTGATCTCAAGGATGCAAATAAGACTGCTATGAGTGTGCAATGATGTCACATGTTTTAGCTAGGCTGATAAGAGGTGTAAAACCCAAAGATATGACTAGCAGTCACATCAGACAGCTTTAACATTAAACACAATGCCTCTGACTCTGCTGCTGTTCTTTCCCATACTGAGCCCTGCACTGGCTTGGCTCGTAAGTTTTAAAGATCACTGTCCTTATTTAATAGTATTCTGTTGAATATCTAAATAAAATAACTGGTTTTGCTTGCAGCCTATGGAAGACTGGGAATCAGGAAATGTGACCACGTCTGGTGATGGACTGGAGTGTTTCTGCAGTGTGTTCCTGCCTGACAGCACCTTTCCTGCTGACCGAGTGCAACACATGCAGCAAGTTACCATCGATCTGAAGCTGGAGGTGGAGATCCAGATGAATAAAGTAAGTATGAAACAACTTCCTGTATGTTTGTCGTGTTGTTTGGTATTTTGATAGGTGCTCCAGCTGAAAAAAGCCACATTTGAAGTAAAGTAGATATAGTAGTGAATGTGAATCTAAAGTAATGTTAATAATATTATTCTTAACTAATAACTAATATTGTATGAAAGTGGTACAGGCATGTTATGCATTTGTGTTGGTACATTCGAATATGTGTATAAATGCTGTTCATAACTAACACTATATGCAATCCATAGCCTCGCATCAGTAATACGTTCTATTAAAAACGAGAATACTGAAGCACAAAAAAAAGTAAATACCAACATTTTTACAATTGTTAGTAACAAATTTCTGGTGACCATGGCCAGTTATGAACTCTTATAGTGACTACTCATCTTATCTTACTCTGTACATACAGTACTATATCCATCATTATACCACCTTTGCATAAAATTAATGTATATTACCAATTCGGTATTTATTCCAGCATCATTTGCACTACTATACTCTTTTGTTTGAGGCTCTAGTGTAACATATCTTGTTAAAGATCAATTGTTAAATGCAACTCCAAACTGATGATTGTGTGTCTTTTAGCTTGTCCACTACAGAGGCAAACTGGATATCTTCTTAGGAGAACTGATGGACTTGACCGTGAGAGTGGCCATGATGCAGAGCAGTACTGACAATTACATCAAACTGGACTTTGAGCTGCTCAGGATCGAGCTCAGGGAGTTTGAGGCTCTGGTGTCTCAGCTCAAAGACTCCCTCAACACCTCCTCGCCCATGTTTGACAGCCTGTACACTGAGGTAAAAAGACAAGTTCAAGGCCCAGTTTCACTTCTTCCCTTTTTTTATTGGTTATAAAGTAACTATGTTTATTTGTGCCAGATCCACAACATGACCCTCACTGTGAACCAACTGGAGACTTTCGACAAGAACAACCTGGAAGTGATCCGCATTCAGTTTGCTATACTGCAGAGGAAACTGGAGGAGTGCCAGGAGGAGGTGGAGTTCACCAAGCCAGATATCGGTAAGGCCATCCGCCGGTTTTCTTTGCAGTAGCTGGTCAGAACATGACAGTTACATTAACTTTTTTTGTTTTTTTTTCTCAGGAAACTGCAATCACACAGGAATAATGAGCATCAGCAAGCCTAGGACCATCCAAATTAATGCTCATTTGAACTCAGGGTACCAGTATGGGGGCTGGGGAAAAGACTCCAAACCTGTTCGTGGCTACGAGTCAATGCACTGGTACGGTGCATACAGCAGTCCCTCTGTATATGAATTCTATTTGTACTCTAATTATGACAAACTCATTCAGAGATCTTCCTTCACACACCATGGTCTGCCACAAGGGTATGAAGGCACTGGTAATAACTACGTTGTTCATGGAAACACTGTGTATTACCAGGCTGACAACCCATTCAGAATGTCCAAATTGAATCTTACCTCTTCTGTTTATAGTCACAGACAAATCACACAAGCGAGCGAAAGATTCTCCTACACTTATTCCCCAAACCAATACCTGGACTTTTCAGCTGATGAGAAAGGATTGTGGGTAATGTATGCCACAGAGGAGGCCAAGGGTAAAATTGTTGTTGCTAAGATAGACGAGAAATCATTTGGTGTTGAGGATGAGTGGACCACCAGTGCGTTCAAGCCTCTGGTAGGGAATGCTTTTATGGTGTGTGGAGTTATGTATGCCACCAGGCCGGTAGATCTGCAGACAGAGGAAATCTATTACTCCTATAACACTGAGACTGGAGAGGAGAAATACATGAGTATCCCCCTTCAGAAATTCCAGGAGAAGTTTGTTAACCTGCACTACAATCCCACTGATCAGAGGCTTTACATGTACAACAATGGCTATTATGTGTCCTACAATGTGAGATTCAACAAAGAATAATGCCTCTTGTTCTTGATCTGCTGTATTGTGATTGATACAAATGATCTTCACTGACTTTCTCGTTCTCTGTGTTCTGATGTCTGTGTGATGGTTAGAAACTACACTTTTGTTTTTTCGGGAATAAAATCATAATGGAGCATTCAATGAGCATCTTGTTTTGTTTTGATTTAAGTAAATATGAATATGGATGAACATTTTAGAGTGGATCTAAAGTAATCATAAACCCATGTGGTAAATCAGACCTCCCCCTTTCTGTTTTTTGGATAAGGTTGCAGCATCTGATACATCTTGAGCCTCCCTCCTCTCCTACCATCCTACCCCATGCTCAAACCTTCACCCTCTGTAAGCCGGCCCTTCCTTAGGGGGGTAACGACTCTCCTTTGTGTTGTGGTTGGAGCCTGTCTCCATCTGGTACCGAGAGCCAGCAGACTATGGATTCTGTGCAGGGTGATCCCTCCGTTCATACTGAATGGGATACGTTAAATTGCTGTAATTCATAACAGCTTTCTAAACTGAGCATTTTTCACATCATTTGTCATTAGTCGACACAAAACAAAAAAAAAAAAGACAATCCGTATTTGGAAGTCAGGGTTGAAAATGGCCTTCAGTCCAGTCCACACAAAAACAGTACTGTCTCTTTAAATCGGCCAGCATCTGTCAGGATGAGAGGGGGGAAGTGAGCGCCTTGCGTGAAATGGTACCCTAAAGTGACATCATGCTCAGCCAATCGGCAGCCTCGCCTGAGCTCTCTCTCCTCCTCCCATTTCTCCTGGGGATGAGTGTGTCCAGGGTGCTGAAGACACGGGCTGCTGCTGCTGCTGCTGCTGATCCTGCTGCTGCTGCTGCTGCTGGGGTGGAGGGTCCAGGGCATGCTCGCCTCACATCAGGTACAGAGTGTGTATTTGAGCACGATTTATGTACTGTTTGTTCACTTATTTATCGTGGTGGATTGCTAAATCATGAGCTGTGGAAGTGCACGTTGAGGAGATGATGAATGATGATGGAGGAGAGTGAAGATGGCTTTGTGTGTTTCATAACACTCCTTAGATGATGTCGCCTCCATGACTGTAACCAGGATAGGGTGTGTATGTGTGTGGTGTTTGTTTTTCTGTCCTGTCCCCCTAATTCAGGGGAAAGAAATGTTATATTTTACATCAATGGGACGTTTTCTACCCACAATCTGACTGCTAATGTATTCATATAATGTAACAATGATTAATTGCATACTAATAGTGATTTAGAAAAAATACTGAATAATGAATTTGCCCCTTGGAAATAATCCATTTCATGTCATTTGTGTAAGTGCACTTACAGGTTGATGTCTTAGACTAGTGTGTGTAGTGTAGTGTAATACATAGACATGTTATTTGCAGCATAAATTCAGGATAATACAGTAAGATCATGGCGTCAACACCTTTGATCACCTCCGGGGTAATCTTTAGATCATCCACCATCCTCTAGGGAGAAATGACTGCGTAACTTACCGAAGACGTACGACAGTGTGCTCTGAGTCATCCCCTTGTCATCTTTGGACGTTTGCAGCACTGCTTCTTTCCATTCATTAGAAATAGTTGTACTCACTTCCTGTGCTGGTCTGGAGGTTAACACTTTTAACACTGTTCTTCCTGGCTGGCAGATGAACATGCTCTGCTGCAAAGACTTGAGCCTTGGAGTCACTGAGGGCAGATACACACCAAGCCCAGTGACAACAGACAGAGATGTGTCCTGCTATTGATGAGATCAGGGAGCAAAGGTGAGTCTCTTTCAGAGCCGAACAGCAGCAGTATGATTGACTTACAACAGCTTAAGATTCACTTTCTGTTCCTATAAAACCAGCTTGTTTAACCTCAACTATCTGCCATGGCTGAATTTAGTCCAACTGAACAGTCATTTCTACATTTTTATGCTCTCTCAGGTCCATCTGGTCCTTGACTGGTCCGAAACAAGGCAGCGATGGCAAAGAGAGATTACCTGGTGGAGGCGGCCAAGCAAATCCGCATGGCACTGGACAGCGAGGTCAATGAGGACTATGAGGCAGCTTTCAGTTACTATAAGAATGGGGTGGACTTGCTGCTGAATGGGGTTCAATGTAAGTGGACAAGTATTTAAAGGTCTGTGATAATGATTGAATGGAGAATATCATGAGGCATGTTTGCACAAGACATATGACGGGAACATGTGGACCAGAATAAAAACAGGAAGTCACAGTTTCCCTACAGTGTCAGTGCTTGGCTGTTAGTTCCTAATCCTTATCCAAGGTTTAGTCAGGACAGGGTCTTGTCTGCTATATTTTTCTTTTTTTATTGGTGCATGATAGAGCTTAACTTGTTTTACAGTGGACCCCAACAAGGATCGTAGGGAGGCAGTGAAGAGGAAGACAACCCAGTATCTTAAGAGAGCTGAAGAAATCTTCATAACACATCTACAGGACAACCTCGGGAAGGGAAGCTCTCACTTAGGGGTAAGTTAGCCAACTTTTATGATCATTCATAGAAAGTAAATTCATTTCAATTCAAGATTATTAATTAGATTAGATTAGATTAGTTAGATTTTAGAGAGATAAATAAATAGACTAAAGAGAGAAGAGAGACACAGATGCACAGCAGCAGCAAGACAATAACTGTAACTATAAACCTTAATGGAGATATGGTAATGAGAATAGTATTTATAATAATAGTATATGTAGTGGACCACAGTAGTCACAGAGGACCACAGCAGCAGCCACGATCCATGAGAACTTGTGAGATGAGAGAGCACAGAAACTCCATGGGAAGAAGTTAAGTTAGTAACATCATTAATGAGACATGAATGTTAGCAGTTGCAGCATAACTAAGGGACCTAACCATAAGCTTAAAAGCAGAATAGCATTGATGATGTATGGCTCCCAAATCCAAAATGGGAGCTTGTTCCACAGAAGAGGAGCTTGATAGCTGAAAGCTCTGACTCCCATTCTTCTTTTGGAGACTATAGGCACCACAAGGAACCCTGCATTTTGGAAGTGCAGCGTTCTAGTGGGGCAATAAGGTACTATGAGCTTTTTAAGATATGATGTTGCCTGAATCAAATGCAAAGTCCTAAGGGACTTGTTGGAGCAGCCTGATAACAAGGAGTCACAATAATCCGACCTAGAAGTAACAAATGTGTGGACTAGTTTTTCTGTATCCGCTTAAGACAGGATGCGCCTGATTTTTCAATGTTACGTGGGTGAAAAAAGGCAGTCCTTGAAATTTGTTTTATGTGGATGTTAAAGGCTCCATCCTGATCAAAGATGACTCCAAGATTCTTTACGGTGGAGCTGGAGGCCAGGGTGAACCCATCAAGAGCAACTATATCTTTAGAAAGAGTTTTTGAGGTATTTTGGGTCCAATCACAAAAAAATTTGGTTTTGTCTGAGTTTTTCCAGAGAATGCTACGGAGTCCGACATAGTTTTGGCATATGTACACACTGATTCCACGTTCATTTTAGTGACCTCCGATGGGCGTTATTGGGTGTCATTTCCGCCAACGTGAATAAAAATCTTACTATGTTTATGTTTAGCCAGCAGTTTCAAATTTGACTCAATGTTGGACGCTCTGGCCCCAGGGATGCATTTGACTATGGTCGCTAACTTTCCTGTTGAGGACTTCAAAGTGTCACTTTTCTGTCACAATTTGCTGTAAATATACAGTAAATATAATTCCGGTGTACATATTTAGTGTTCTTCACACAAGTCTAATATTAGATAAGTTGATAAGATCATAAACCCTCCACCCCATCTTACCTTGAGCCTTATTCATCGCAGATACTGTAGTAAAATGCACTTCATGCTTGTAATATGCTTTCATTGCACTGTCGCTAATATCTTCTGTGGCTGTCATCACCAGGGTTACAGCAGTCTGAGATTTCGGCCAATCAGACACTTGAGTTCGCCTGTGGAGGACCTGGAGATGTGTAAAGTGGTGGGAGTGACAGATAAGGTAACATTTTGGGACTTTTACCTGTGTGTCAGTATCCGCATTGGCTTTGTGTGTTGACGCTCTTTGTTGTATCTGATGTCGTTTTTTTAATCCCAAAGGTCCTGATTGTCCAAAGTATGGTCAATAAGGAGACATTTGTTGTAAAGGTGAGTGTTCAGGTTTTCTTTCTTTCACTTCAGTTCACTGAAAAAAAATCAGATGCGCATTCCTGCGTAAAAAAAAAAAGATTGGGCATTGCTCTGTATAATAATACATTTAAATTAAAGATAGGTTCACTGATAGGAGAGATGTTTTGGTGGTTGCCATCTGGCAACAAGCCAGCCCTTATATTGTGCGGCTGGCCAGTCGATGGGAGCTCTCTCCATCCTGTCTCCCTGAGCATCATCCAGCATTGATCTGCCTGAAAGCTCTCACCCTTTTAGTCAGTGCAAGTGCACCTCAAATTTCAGTGACCAGAGGGACGTGGTAACAGACAGACACTATTCTTTAAAGGGGCAATCCAAGAATAGTTAGTCTCTTTTTCATTCAACCACGTCTGATTAAATACAGTTTTTTTTTTGCATATTAATACATTATTTTTTTCCCTTTCTAGAAAGACCATTTATTATGTCTACATGTTCTTGCAGAGTCTGGTCAAGTCGAGCTGGGAGAGCAGGGACCGGCCAACCATCATTCCTCAGGGGGTGCCATACATGGTTAAGCTGCTAAGATATTACGTCAGCGAGGATGCTGTGTACCTGCATCTTGAGCATGTCAAAGGTGAGCTGCCATCGACTGCTCTGTTGTCAGTGCTGCTGGGACAGCGTCGGATGGATTTACCATATTGTGTGTGCAGTGTCACACCGTAGCATTAACAACAATAAAAACGTCATTACTTCTACCCAAATGTCTGATCTTGTGTTTCTTCCCCTGTCGTCCTAGGTGGGAGGCTCTTCTCCAAGCTCCACAAGCTGAGGACAGAGAAGGCCAAGGAACACCCAGAATGCTTCACTTCTGGCCAGCACAGCGTCAAGCTGAAGACCAGCTACACCTCACCCACAATCAGCACAGACTACCAGCACAACAGCAGCGGGGGCCCGGGGGTGATTCCAGAGAAATTAAACGATGAAAGCACAGATACAGACTTTCCCACTTCATGGGACGAGACTCAGCAGCGACTGGAGAGCTGCGGGACTCACTCCTACATTGAGGAGACGGGTTGTCTGCAGAACACGCGCTCTGCAGCGTCATTTTATAACAAGCTCGATCGGCTAACTCTGCACTCTGGCTCCACGAGGACCCAGATCAACACCCGCATACATCCACCAGCTCCTAGTTTGTGTTTGCACTCCAGCGAAACTCAGGAACAGCCTGCTCTTCCTCTCTCTTGCGCCCGTGTCAGTCAAGCTCTCGATGTCATGTCAGAACTCCATAAAAAGAAAACTGTAATGGGATTGACAGAGTGCAGCTCCGAGTTTGAAGTGGCTTGGAAAGCTGCCGATACAGCACACAACTGTGAGAAAATAAACCCCTATGCAGTGACTGACAGTCATTCACACAACACACTGGGACAAACGCCACCTCATACAATTCAGACCTCATTTATAAAAGCAGGATCACCAAACAGTGAAAATAATGGTTTGAGTTCGTCCCCTGCCATTTTGCATCTTCCTCTGCATTGCCAAACCCAGATCCGTGGCAGGGCATCATGGGATACCAATGGCTCTCAACAAGTGTCTGTTTTGAGCGGTAACTCTGTAGATATGGTTACAGACACAAAGCAGGACAGCAGCAGTCCCACCACAGAGGAAAGGAATGGGATGGTAGTCATCAGGAGCACGGACAGAGCAGTATTTTCTGACCACACAGACACAAGGAAAACCTCAGAGAGCTCCTGGCCTTCCCCTGCTTCCCTCTGCCACAGCGTTGCAGGAAAACAGGGGACATTTTCAGGTGTCCCCCTGGACAACTCAGGAGGAATGTACAAAGAGGAAACTCTTTCTAGTGTGGCTAGAGAGGGTGTAGAGGTGGCCTGCGAATTGAGTCCTAGAGAAAAGGTGGCACCAGCAAAAGAGCGATCTTTTGTGAGCTGGTTCTCCTCTGGCCCTCCTGAAGCTCCACCCAACAGGACAAAAGAGGACTCGGATGCTTTCCTTAAACCGGAAGGATCGGAGGGTCAGGGGGAAGACCAGATCATAGAGGTGGATGGTTGGTGCCATCTGCCTCGGTTCCCCGTCAAATCCTCCCCAGCAGATAAGGCCATGCAGACCTGCTGGGGGCTTCCCGAGGCTGAGGTGCGTGTCTGGGGGGCTCAGATCCTGCTGGCCCTGGAGAGTCTGCATCAGCAAGGCATCCTGTGTCGAGACCTCAACCCCAGAAATGTTCTGTTCACCAGCAACGGTGAGTTCATCAAGCACCATCTTGTAAAAGATCGAACGTGGAACCTTGAAATGCTTTTGTTTTTGATCAAAGGTTTTAATATTTTCACAGGAAAGGTGTGTTTGACATTTTTCGGCCAGTGGAGTGAGGTTCAGTCAGAGATTTGCTTTAAAGCCATGGAACAGATGTACTGTGCTCCAGGTAAAAATAAGCCTGACTGTAAGCTGAAACCAGAGGTCGTTCCTTGGTGTAACATGCCACCTAGTGGAAAGATTCAGTTAGTCCACCGTATTCTGGAAAAACTTTATTTTGGAATATAAAGAAATGAATCCAACTCAACTCATTGTGTTTTGGCAGAAATTGGCGGCGTGTCCAGGGTTACAGAGGCGTGTGATTGGTGGAGTCTCGGGGCTTTGTTGTTTGAACTCCTAACTGGAATGGTAACCATTCAAGCATGTTCAGTCTGCAACGCCGTCATTTTCCACCATCCGTGTAAACTTTGTCATTGAGTCACGGTTTCTCACACGCTGTGTTCACTGTGCCTCCAGCCACTGTGGCAGCTCCATCCAGCAGGAATCCACTCCCACACCCAGCTGCTCATCCCCGACCACCTGAGCACTGCAGCTGCGTCTCTGCTCACTGAGGTCAGATTGAAGGCTTGACAAGTCTTATCCCCACTGACACCAAAATGCAACACAGCGTAATTTAATCTTACAGTGTTTCCGCTTTCCATTGTGCTACCCCACAGTTGCTTCAGTTTGACGCCGGCTATCGCCTGGGCTCTGGAGGTGGAGGTGTGAGTGACATCAAGTGTCATCCCTTCTTCAGCAGCATCTCCTGGAAAGCTCTGAGCTGCTAGCAGGTGTAGCTGCTGGCACCTCTGATCCCGATGGTCCTGCGATGGAAGTGAAGTTGAACAGACACCTGAATCCAGGCATCCTCATGTGGCCAAAATGGATGCAGCACCAGATCCTGGATTCCTTTGCATTTTGTGCTTCCCAAAGAAAAATGACGTAATAAAAAATAAAACAAAACTGAACCGCAAAATAAATTGATATTATTATTATTAATAATAAGAATATTTGAACTCCTGAGAGTGATAATTACAAATGTTTGGACTCTGCTATCAAATATTGTAGACAGACAAGGATGTTAGGCAATAAAATATTACCTCTTCTCTATCCCTAATGTCATAACCGAGATTATTTTCAGTTTAATCACCTCACATAAACCTCATGCTTTAAATTGTTTAAGATGTTTGGGACAAGTTTTTTTGATCAATTGTTAGGGTGATTGAGACTTTTCTTCTCAGCGTCAGAGATATCACATACTGGTCTCTGCTGTTTAGCCCGAAGGAGATATCCTTAATATGAAACATGAGGGTGGGACTTCTATTTAAGACAGCAGGACCTTTTTATCTCATTAGTTATCAGCCAATATTCCACAACCCACTTACATAAAGACATAAGAAATAAGAAAAACCTGGAAGTCTGTGTAAAGTAAGAATAAATTTGTGTTCTGAGTTTGCCAGATCAAAGGAAGTGTTATTAACCACCCCAAGTTTATGAAATTAGGTGTCAAATCGGGTAAAAATGAGCAGCTCAGCTTCAGGACTGTAGCGGCGTGTCTGGTGACTGTGGTGAAGGCACGCCCACTCATGGGAGCAGTCAAGCAGCAATTTTGAAGTGACTGAAACGTGTAAGATGAGTTCTGAAAATGACATGACTAACACTTTGAAACACTTGTGTTTAGTAATTTAGTAATCTCTGGCTCTCTACTTGGGGTGCAGGGGTATGCTCAGGGTGGCCTCAGCGTGTCACCAAGCCACCCTTTAGGACCGCCCACAAAATCCTGGACTGAAAACCTGTTTTTTAACCTCTAACTCCACATTTCAGTAATATATCATTCAGTCTTTTCACGTTTCCAGCAACTACTTTCCAACATATTTAATGACAAAAAAAAAAGCCAAAGACTACAGTCGAGTATGCAACTTTTATTGTTTAAAACTTTTTTTTCCCTTAAATAGTCATTCGAACAGAGCATAAGAGAAGAGAACTTCCTCATTTTTGTGAACTAGATGGCATAAACTCAGAGGATTTCTTAATTTTGGACATTTTTAAAACATAGTGTTTCTTGGTTTTTGGCCCAACATGTGCTCATTGTTCTTCTTTCAACCAAACCTATGAAATGATAATATGCAGTTTAGCTATGTTTGCCATTCATCTCACAATAAGTTGAAAATGTTTCAGATGTGTGTAGAAAATGACATATGGCGCACATGAGTTATAGAATATCCTTTTTTTTTTGATCTAGAGACCAGCACCACAGAAACCCCAGACCCCGACATTTCTCCACAACAGCACCAAACCATTGTAATCACTGCCAGCCATACAAAAGTCCACTGCACAACCCAACTCTTCTCCAAAAATCGTGTTTTCTAGTTAACCAACACAACAATACATCAACTGCAGTTACGGTAATGTTCATCAGGTGAGTACAGCCACAGTTTGTGTAGGGTGGTTTGTTTGGTTGGGCCTGGAGTTCACAAGGGTTCACATGTCAAGGAGCAGCACCCTGGGGTCCTCTACCACTGACTTGATCTTGCGCAGGAAAGTGACGGCCTCTCTTCCATCAATCAGGCGATGGTCGTACGTCAGGGCAACATACATCATGGGACGGATCTCCACCTAAAAAAGAAAAATCCATAAAAATCACTGAGACTACATTCTAATGCATGCTTAAGCAAGCTTGATTTGATATGAGTCTATTATTAAAACATCTGTATCTAATATTATTGTGCAATATTTCCATTGGTGTAAGAATATTTAGCGTCACACCGGTCAGCTTGGAAATTCTAAGTCAGACATGAGTAACCACTGTGATGTGCTGAATAACCAATATGTTTTCCTTAGGGAAAAACAAACTTGGACAGAGAATTGTGGAAAAAAGAACAAGCGTGAAACTGTTTGTGACCACTATATAAATGTGTCTTATTCTTGTACACAATCATGTATTTACATGTTGAACACTTGTAAAAACAAACCTTGCCACCGACTGCAACAGGCCTGTCAAAGATGCCATGCATGCCTAAGATAGCAGACTGCGGTGGATTGATTATAGGTGTGCCGAACATGGACCCAAACACGCCACCGTTGCTGATGGTGAAGGTTCCTCCGTCCATGTCCTCGACAGCCAGCTCATTCTTGCGGGCCTACAAACGTCACAATGTCCACAATCACTATAAAACGCATCGTGTTTATGTTCACGAGTGCACATAAACAAAGAACGAACAACTGTGACTTAAAATGTGTCATGATATATAAAATATTACCTTCTCTCCCAACAAATTGATGGCCTTCTCAATATCAGCAAAATTCATTCCCTCTACGCTTCGGATTACAGGAACCACCAGACCCTGAGAGAGAAGTCATATTACTGAATTTTCTGCCCTTCACATTAGAGACAAGTGGACTATGAAGCACTTACACTTAGCATTACAATATAATGCACTCGTCTTACCTTTGGTGTGGCTACAGCCACACTGATGTCGACGTAGTCCCTGTACACAATCTCTTTGGTTGTGTCATCGATTACTGAAAACACAAAGAAAGCATTAACATTGTGCATGGAATAAAATAAGATAAATAAAAACTGTAAATCATTGTGACATTTGCTACCAAGATTAATTTCATTTTTATGTGCTACCCTGTTCCGTGTAAGTAAAGTCGTGGAAGGTGAAACCCACAGACTATTTTGGATTTTTAAAAACCAGCAATACAGACCATGCCTGCTTCATTGTGGTCTATCTAAATAGGTCAGGGTGGTCTAAAGTCAGTAAATAAGTTAGTGTTGGTTTTGAGGTTAGGCAATGAGTATACTGAAACCTAAATCATTTTCTTCACTACACACACTTGCTGTGACTTCATTTCAGAAAGTTGCAAAAGGCAGAGTCAAACTGACGCCACAAAGTGAAGTCCCTCAGTATTTTAAAGTCAAAACTCTACCGGCATTAACCGCAGGTTGGTCAGACAGAGCGTAGGCAGCAGCCTTCACAAATGCAGACATGAAGCCCAACTTGATGTTGTGCTTCTTCAAGAAGGCATCTTTGTAAGACTTCCTCATCTCTGTGATGTTGCTGCGGGGAAATAGAAACTCAATCAATTTGGTATTAAGACAACAAGCGCTCATTCAAAGCCCACAGGAGAGTGGATCTGAATGAGAAAATCAGTAGGGCTAAAATACAAGCAAGATCTGGGTATTTGTATTACACAATCATACAAAACATGTAAAGTACAGAGGTGCTTATTGTAGTCATTTATTAAGAATGCTTTTTAAACACAAAAAAACACTCATTTTATGCTCAACATCATGTCCTACAGTTTTAGACAACTGTTTTTACGTTACAGATTAAAATCCTTTTTCCGCGTACTTGACAGGTTTTAAAGTTGGCTACTGCTTTGTCTCTGTATGTACAATAAACAGAGCAGCAATTCATTAAATAAGTTAATTTAAAAAATGATATTTTAGTTAAAATCCGTGTCTTTTGTTGGATACAGGTTAACATACATTTAAATAGAAGCCTTAAGGGATACTAAACTCTAAGATACAGTAGAAGCAGCAACGAAGATAACAGAAACTGAACTGAAAAATGTTTCTTCAAATATTATGACCATGTTATGAAAAGTCATAAATCCAACATCCTTTTTAAGGGGAAAAAATATGCAATTTTGTGGCTATAAAAGAATGCTGTTACAGATCGTGGTGAATTAAAGCTATTGAAATTGGCCTGCTAATCGTTTCACCATTGCTCATTTTTCTCTTGTATCTCTCTTTTTAATTGTTTGTTTTCCTGTCTCTAACCCTGTTGAAGCTCTAGGGTTTCTCCACTAACATAATTAGCCCCTCCCAAGACACAGACTCTCCGAGAAAGGAGAGAAGAAGCGATAAAAATCTTCACTTTCTAGAGCCTGTAAATCTTATTGGGCTGTCATAAAAGCCCATATCGGTTGAGGCAGCTCTTCCACTCAGAGCGCAGGTCTCTGTGGGCCCCTACAGATGCTCCAGCCTCCTGCTCTGACTAGTTCCTTCGGCTCCAGATGAGCCCTAGCCTGGGAAGTCTTCCTCCAGACCGTCAATGTCAATCTAATTAGGATACATAGAAAACCCTGAATAGCCGAAAGCTGACACCACACATTTGCGGGGAAAAGAAATCCTCAAAGTGTCCTCTTCGGCACAGGGGGCAAGTGCAGACAATAACATTTCCTTGTAAATTAATAAAACCTGTTTTAACAATTCTTATCTTCGTTTTAGATGGCATTACGACCAAATATTTACATTCCAGGGTTTAAGAGGATATCGGGTTTCAAAAAGCTTTTCCTATTGGGCAGATTCCAATCTATAACCATTTGTGCAAGTGTTGTTTTGGCTTTTAACACCACATACATACAGTATGTATACTGTGCGCGTACTGCATACGAATGAACAAACATGCTCAGAAATATCTGTACAGATTTCGAGTGGCACACTCTGTAAAGTCTGTCTTTTCCCCTCGATGGCTTCTGTTTCTATGTGTTAAAGTAGCAGAGCACATTTCACATTTAATATCAAAAATAGCATTGGGGGCTTAATAATGTAGGTCAACTAATTTAGAATTTCCTACCTCATATCGACCTCATTAAACGTAGTCAACATAGCGCAGGTGTTTTGGGCTTCTTTCAGTCTCTGGGCAATTCTCAGTCTCATGCGGTTCATCTTAACCTAAATCAAAAAAAAAAAAAAAACAAGAATTATCAGATTCGGTAAACAGTTTACAACTCTGATTCCATCCTACTACATCATTCAACAAATCTAACAATCCCCAGAATATTATTAAGTACTCAGGATTTTTGCACTTTACCCTGCTCTCTGTCCTGGCTCCTTTTGCTCCACCCTCAGCCTGGGCTGCTGGTGCAACTGGAGCGACAGTGGGTTTGATGGCTGAAACTATGAAAGTGACATAAAGAAGCAGTTAGTATCTCTAGACATCAGTTTAGTGGAAATGGCGAAAGCCGCTGTCCGCAGAAAGCCGAACAATGATTGATCATTTAAGCTAGAGGTCAAGAGCACAGATGTCAAGCAAAACGGTTCTCACATGACAGACCGTCTGTCTCATTACAGCTAACCTGGTTTGGTGTCCATAGCATGTGCTGGCACAGGTGGCACAGGGGGCATAGTGGTGGGAATGGGGCCCACGGCTGAGGTGGGAGGAGGGGGAGGTGGTGCAGCAGAAGGTGGTGGGGGGGCCGCAGCGGCCGGGGCCTCGGCTTTTGGAGCTTCTGCCGCTTTGGGAGCATCAGCTGAAGACACAAAGGTGAACGGTTAGGATAAAACTGACTTAATAATACCATTTTTTTGTACATTTTTTCAATTAAAAAAATACAATATTTAAGACCTCCTTTTCGAAGCTTAAAGAGCGGAGTTCCTCCCTCGACCTTTCCTCCATCAGGGACCAAAAGCTCCTCGATCACTCCAGAAGCAGGAGAGGGAACCTGCACTGATGTCTAAAAGCAAGGAGCAGAATAAAAAAAAGATAAAAATAATAGTTAATAATATTAAAACAGAAAGTTGTAGGAAATTTTTGTAAAGGCATATATATTGTGTAAACAAATTCTGTGTTTCTGTTACAGCTTTATAAACCATTATTGAAATATGTCAGGAATATTTATAGAAAAAGACAATTTTCAGTAACGATTAGACCTTTTCAATCAAATAAATAAATTAATTAATTAAAAAAAAGATATTTTAAGGGTCAAGAGGAATGCTATTTTGGGGGGGAAAAAAAACAACAAAAACATCATACCCTAAATTCTTTCCTTCATGTTTCACTCTGCAGGCTTTCACTTGTGTACAATTACCAGCAAACAAACATTTGGGGAACTTGTATGACTTTAACTTAGTTTTACCTTATCAGTTTCAATTTCGCACACCACCTCATCCTCTGTGACAGTGTCTCCCACAGCTGTAAGGAGAAAACTCTTTTAGCTCAAACTGACTTTTTATTTCAGTTTGGTTGTGATCGTATCAGAAGCAAGTCATGTATGTTAATTAAAAAAGAAAAAGTTGTTACCTTTCTCCCACCTCACATCCCCCTCTGTGACAGATTCTGCAAACGCAGGGGTCTTAACTGTGACGACTTCATCTCCTGGAAAAGACAAGTGAAAGGAAATGCATTTCCTCACTCCACATCGGTGGTTGTGCTTAATTTTCAGGAAATTGTGAACATGAAATGCATGCAGGCTCAAACATACTGTAGGCTACAGATGTCCTGAAGTACTGGATTTGAAAGACACTGGACCGGGGATCAGATTTTCTGAAGAAAACAGAAAAAATAACATAAAAAAAAAAAAAAAAAAAAAAACATATATTCATTTGAATTAACAGACAGAGAAACTGACAGAAATTGGAAAATAGCTTCATGACAGTGCATTGGTGACAAAGTTATGACACTGACAACGATGGGCTGAAGACTATGTCAGAAATAACTCACTCATCAGATCTAGGTTAGGATTTGCATACTGAAATTCTCCAAATAGCTGAGTGTTTTTATGAGTTACTATACTTACACACTGTTGTTGAAAGGGAGAGAATGGCTAACCGATAGAGCTGTAGAAAAACGGACACGAGAAATGCGTTATTAGATTCTTGCAGCAGCACTCTCCTAAAGCAAAGGTACAGTAAGCACACATACCTGCAGTGGCCCGGCGAGCTAACACATTATTCCCCTGTGAAAAAGATACGGTCAATCATTACAAAACATATGCAGCTTTTCATGCACCGTGCACAATAACAAGCTCAAAATGCATGCACTCATAAATCAACGCTGACTAGTGAAATAAGTATGTCAAAGGGTGATAATCCATGACAGCTGGAGTTGTACATAAACTGCATAAACTGAGTCAACAACATTGAGAGAAGTGAGTGCTGTCGGTCAAAGGTCACTTCTACGCGCTAGACTATGACCTTTGACATAATCAATACTACTATCTGTCAAACAAGTGGCTTGTGTGGTTTTACACGAGAACTGATCCAGCAAATAAATACAAGTTATTTGAATTTTATCATTTGCACTGAAGCTTAGTGACCTCCTGCTAATCACACTGAGAAGTATTCAATTAACATGAGCCAGGACTTTACTGACATTTGACTCTGATGGTTTAATATTAACTTCTAATGCAGCTACAAAGAGTTACACTGTAAATAAAAAAAGCACATTAACTTGTTACTTCCATTAACTTATCCACGGCCACAGTGTGACCTCAGTATGACAGCTAACCTACCCATACACACCAATTAGCTTAGTGTAGCTAACGTGTTCTTGCTATAAGTTTGCGTTAACTGTGAATGAACATGGACCAGACACTTTGTGCTGAGGTCAAACACCTTTTCAACATTCGTGTAAAAGCGTGTGACCAACCCAAAAAACAGAGGAAACGTTTAACTTTAATGCCGACCGCAGCACTGACTTGTGAAGTAAAGTGTCATACTGTCCTTGGCTCGTTACGGCCTGCCCGTGGCCTACGGCTAATGCTAATGCTAGCTGTGCTCCTGCTTCACCGGACAGCCCGAGACAGCGAGGAGTCCCGTCGAGGGTGGCAACGACAACGTTTTATTTGTTTTGTTGCCTACCTGGCGGATGGCAGAGAGGGAACGGCCAAAATTCCTGGTGAGACACCGGGAATGGGATAACATGGTGGCTGTGTGACAGCAGCCTGCCAGCGGAAACTACGGTCACACCGATCAGAGGCACGCGCAAGAACCGAGGAAGTAGTGTGGGATAAACCAAGTGTTCCGCGCGGAGGGGGGGGGGGAGTCCTCAATGTGGTCCCCTCTGACCTACTCTACACTAACTACTAATATAATATAATATAATATAATATAATATAATATAATATAATATAATATAATATAATATACAAGTTGTCACAACTTTTTCAACTGACAAAGCCAATCTTAGTAATCTTCTTTGTGTTTATGTGAGCTTTATGTGAGTCTCCGTTTCACTTCTGGGCCACCAATTGCTCCTTGTAGACAAATAAAGTGATTAAACAAATAAAGTGATTAAACAAATAAAGTGATTAAACAATAGCATGATCTATATTGATCATGCTGACAGTTATTCTGGTTATAAATTCATATTGGTACTTAATTATTAATGCTTATTTCCAAACACCCTCACCTACTTTTACTTTTTGTAATTCAGGCTTCAGTCCCATCAGTTTAAAATCCCATCTTTCCACCTCTATGAGTAGACTATCACTACAAACTCCTCACAATAACTTTCCTCCTCTTGACATTATGTGGATGATGAGCGACCACCTCATTGCTTTCATATGGCCACGCCCCAGCTTTTGATACATCGACTCTCCTGCACTGCTACCGTCCAACTCACAGTCTACACAGGCCATCTGCTCGCCTCCACGTCCCAGCAGCAACAGGTAAGGTCCCATCATTGTGCGTGTCTGTGAGCCGCGGTTAAACTGCAGGAGTGTGACAAAGTGCATGCGCGCAGCTCAGCTCGCTTCAAAAGCCTCATCTCTTCACTTTAGTGGTTTTTCACAAGAGAGATTTGCACTGGTGGGTGTTTTTGAAACTGTCATGCATGGTTTTTATACAGCTGCCAACTATGATGATATGTTTGGTGAGTTTTTAGTAAGTGTGTGTCGGCTGTTATTGTGTTCATGTTTCAGTTTTTATGAGTCAAACATGTTTGATTTACTTCTTGGTATAATATATATCTTGTGTTGCATGTAAAGGTAGACATTCAAACCAGTCTGCACCATTGATACAGCTTTATACAGCCTATAAATGAATTTAAAATATTTTTAATTCATTCGTAGACACTTAAACCAGTCTGTACATTCACTTGATATAGTTTCATATAGCAAGTACATTTAAAATAGTTTTAAACATTTTCAACTGTAAATTGTGTGTTCTTTTCCTGGCAGTCCAGTCATCTAATTCACAATTTATGTACGAACAGTGGCTCTGTTATATTGCTGGAAAACTGCATAAAAGCTGTACAGAGTTCACAAATTATTAGAGAATTAAATGTTCTCAAACTTTGCTTTGTGAAATAAGTGAGTCTCTTTGTATTTACATATTCCCCTGAAGCAGTTCAGCCTTTCTGACTGACTGTTTATTTATATTTAAGGTAGGGAATAGAATTAATTGACAATCAATTAATTGTAGATAGAATCTGTCCTTTCAAACTCCATCGGTCTCATTCATATATGAGTGGGGTTTTTTTTTTGAGTCTTGTCTTTTTCATTTATTTCACAATGCACCTGCAGTCCATTGTGTGAGGGAATGAAACGAAACAAGGCTGTTCAGCTTTTCATTTATAGGACTGAAGATTGTCTCTTGATTGTTCTTTAAGATGAAAACCATGAAAAATAAAGAGGACTTCATGATATTTTCTCTTGTAAATAATGTATACACAGAGCTGTTTTTTTATGCATGGTCATAAGTTCACATTTACCTTTCATGGGTATATAATAATATATATTTTTCTTTTTATCATTCGTCTTAACCGTTATTACAGCCCCAAGATGAAATGATACAAAAGACCGCACTCCCTTTATGTTTAAGATCAAGGATTTTTTGTCTTTACAGAACTGGGGAGCTTCAGATAATGCAGAGTTCTTTCATTTTCTTTTCATAGTTATTCAACATTTGCTTGCTAATGTAATAAGCGTAATGTGTAATCTGTAATGTGTAAACAAATTGAAGGCGTAATTTTAAAGTTTATAAACAAAAGTATGGAATTAACTGTGAACGTTGTATCTATTATATTAATGCAATAATTTTCTATTACAGATGAATATACCTATCATTACCTTATCAGACATTACATGCTATTGTCATACCTGTTATTATTATTATTATTCATCAAACAGCCAATTTCACAAAGATTTTTTTTTGTCTGCTTTGAAATGTAAAAGACAAAATATAATCTAAAAAATAACACATGTAGGATTTACACACAATAAAAGGCTATGAATTTGATCATATTTTAAATGTGTTTTTTATTCATTGTCTTAACTATTTTCCATTTTTCTGTCATTTCAGATTCTTGCAATTCCCATAACTATTCTGCGACGTGCGTAGCCGAAGCCTCTCAGTGAGGATGAACCTCAGTCATCCTGACCAGAACATGCACAGCTCCAGTGAAGGCTGCCTAGAGGATGATAAGTCTGATGTCATGTTGCCTTGTTTCCGCAGAAACATGTATGACGAGCCTCTGACCTCATACTCCAACGGATCCATCATCTCTCAACTCCTCCGCAAGACAATCCACAACAAGAGGGCACTAGATGAGAGCCAGTTCTACCTTTCCAGCTCCACTGCTGCTGACTCCGGTCAGGAGGATCAGAGCAGCGTCTCCTCAAAGGACAGCACGGTGGAAGCTGCCTCTCCTGTCGCTCATGTTTCTACGGGAACCAGCCTGGAAGGGGAGCATCCCATGACTGACCACCTGCAGGCCAAGAGAGCCAGAGTGGAGAACATTATCAGGGTCATGACTGGATCTCCCAACAGCAGGCAGCATGGAGAAAGTGAGAGGTCTGACGCAGACACCAGAGAGGCCAGGGAAGCATACAGGGAGAACAAACGTAAACAGAGGTTGCCTCAGCATCAGGAACACAGTGTTGGAGGGCCGACAAATAGAAGATCTGGGGGCAGCAGCAGTTGTGATAAGGATGAGGAGTGCCACAAGCTGAAAGAGCAGCTCCACAGTATGCAAAGGCTACTGCGTCAGCTCCAGGAAAAGTTCCTTCAAGTTTACAAACAGGAAGATGCTGAACACGACAGAGATGAGACAGAAGTCGCTGTTGAGCATGACACCCTGGGAGAAAGCATGGTGTCACAGTACAAAAGCACTGAAGATGATTTTGAGAGGAAGAACAGCAGAGGGACTGCAGAGTGTAAGGACCGGATTAAAGCAGTTGGTTATCTGGGACACCAAAGAGAAAGCCAGAACCTACAGGAAACCCTGAAGCAGGAACTCTCCAGGGCTGTGAATGACTGTGTGGACAGGGTGTTCAAGAATGTGTCCTCCACAGGGCTGGATCTGTCCCCTCAGCAGCGCATGTGCTCATCTCCAGAGATGCAGATCTGTGTGGGTGCAGACAGGAAGAGCCAGCAGGCCGGCTCCACCCAGGAACAGCCCCAGGCTGAGGAGGCTGCAGTGAGACCCCGCTCTTTGGAGTATTATGAAAGCTCCGAGGCTCAAAGCCCACAGGACCAGACAGAAGCACTGTCGCTGGTGGTGCGCAAACCAGCAGTGACCCCTCTGAGCTCAGTCACCCCGACAGTGAAGAGGCCCTATCCTGTGCACCAGACACCATTTCAGTTCAATTACAGCACCCCTCTGCATGACAGCCAGATCCTAGAGCATCTTCTTAAGTACGGGCCCCATTCCAACTTTGGGGGTCTCCCTTGTATGCCCCCATCAATGGACAGGACCTCCCCAGACTCAGTGGACCTGCCCTGGGAAGCCATCACCATGAGGTCCAAGGTGACATCCAGCCACCTGGGCCACCACCCTCGTCCCTCCGCCCTGGGGGCAGTGACAGTTGACAATCTGTGTCTCCCTCACGTCAAGATCGAGTGTGGTGAACTGCAGAGCATGGCTGAACGAAACCCCTACATGTCGCTCAACATATCCTTTCACTTTAGAGCGGCTTTGCTTTCCTTTTTTCTTTTTCTTTTTTTTTTCTTCTTCTTGATTCAGGCTTAAGAACTATATTTAATAATGATGAGACAAATGTAGACAATGATCAGATATGACTACATTTTATTTAAAATTTAGAGTAAAGAAATCTACCTGCGCAAATTTAAAAAGAAAAATAGCAGTGAAAACCTTGATGTCCCATCATACTATTCTGTAGTGCCCTCATTATGTTTGATAATATCTTATATATACTGCATTTACCTTTTTATTCTATATAAACTTCATTTCAGCTCTTCCATCTGAACAATGGCTGGTTGAGCTTCATTGCAGCATGGGCAGTTCCAGTAACAAACTTCAAGGAGAATTTTTTCTTTGATCTCGCTAACCCCATAGAAAATTATAGCGTCTTCTTTAATCTGAGCAGAGTAATGACTTTAAGTTTAGAAAAAGACAAATAAAAAGGAATACAAGGCTTTGATAAGAATTGCCAGGAACAAAAGCCAATTTTTCAAAGGCAGAGAAAGCATCGGTTTCTGTTTCAGGAAGCGTCGTTTTTTTAGACTTGAAAAGGTGCAGGATCTATTTCTCCATCATCAGAGTGATAGGGGTGCATCTAAAAGGTCACATCTGAGTGCTGGTGGAAATCAAAAGTGCCTCCCAACCATAACACTTGAGCTCTTGTCTTGAGCATTTGTTGTTGGATACCTTTGTTAGAATGAACATGATTGAAATAGAGTGCAAGAAAATCACTAAGAAAATTATTCTTTAAGGTTCTATTCAAAGAAGAATTTCTATTCAGAGAAAAAAAAAAAAAAAGGTCCATGCTTTGAAAACTAAAATAACTAAAAATAAAATAAGAATTATGTGGACGCTGACATCCACGATCGATATTAGTAGAATACTATCTACATTCTTCAGCATTCTTTAATTAACCAAAATAAATAATTTCTTCACTGTCAAATATAAAACATTAGTCACAGAAGTTTTCAGTCTTGTTGACTCCCTTATTGCAAGGCATTAGAGAGGAATATTACGTGGGGCCTCTCAGGATTCGCTTTATCTTTACAGTGCAAAGAGCTCTGCTTCTCTTTGAACAATACCACATAAATCTTTCATCCCAAATTCCTTATTTCAAAGGTAGGGTTCCCTAATAAAATGTATGGTGTGGTGACCTGATAAGGAAATATTATGACCTAAGGCAGGGTGGTGGACTACAGAGGAAATGCTCCTGACCATCTTCATTGCCACAGGGGAAAAACTTGAGAAGGTATTGAATTTATTCACATTTGCAATAAAGGAAATATATGTTGTGATATGTTGAACACATTTTATGCCTTTTAAATTACTTTAAATATACCACATAAGCCAAAAAATGATTCAAAATAGCTCATATATTATGTGTAACTTTTGACTTTTTTGTACAATTTTTACAAAATTTCCCATTTTTGCAGGTTTTTTTCCGAAGGAAAATATATATGGCAACATATGCCGTCTTTAAATCAAGTCAGCTCCTTTTTCAAAATATTTCAAAACAAACTGTCTTAACTGCCAGGCATGAAGTGCTTCGCTCTCTAATTAAAAATCCCTAATCTAATTCGTAATTCTGTTTTGCCAATAAGCACATGTTAGGGTCATTATTGACTCCCTGGTTAATGCCGAGCTGTTCTTTAGGGAAATTCAATTTAGCTGAAGATTGAGGCAACACAATACTCTGGTCTACTATCACTTTGCACGAGGACTGTATGCTGTATGTTATATTTAATTGTCAGCCTTTCTGCCTTAACGTAAATGTGAACATCCAGGAGGGTCTCACCCCGAGCCATCTGAAGAAGGCAAAGCTGATGTTCTTCTACACCCGCTACCCCAGCTCCAATGTGCTGAAAACCTTCTTCCCTGACGTCAAGGTATGTTTTTTTTTTTATATATGTATATATAAAAAATGTTGCTTATTATTGAACGTGTCAAACAACCTGCAGAGTTGTTTGTCCTGTGTTTAACTCCCCGGTATCGACTTGTCAGTGTGTGTTTGGAACAGAAAAATTCAGCAGCGTGTCGGAGGAGAGAAACAAAAACGCAGAGGGTTTAAATAACAAAGCCACTGAGCTGCTAGTATGTCCTGGGGGCAGAGGGAGATACAGGGGCATTCTCTCTTTAAAAAAGCCACTCCAGTCAGCAAATGGAGTGACAAAGGACTCTGTAGGCAAGGCATTGCTATTGAGTGTCAACAGAGAGTTGGTATTAGAGACTTGTGCGGCAGCAACCAGGCGGCGGTGAGCTGGCCCTAAACACAACATCCTGTGTATTTTGGCCTTGGTCTCGTGTCATCCTCCTCTTCTATCTCCTCCTTTTGTCTTCTCTCTTGTCTCCTTATCTATGTCCTGTTGTTAGCTCTTCTCATTCATCCCATTTATCCCCACTCCCTTCTTTTTAGTCGTTTCCAATAGGAACATCCTTCCTGCTTATAGCACAAGCTCCCACTCATGCCTCCCTTCTAGTTTACCTCAAACACCTCTCGAGTTTCTCTCCCATCCCCTCTCCTATCTCCTCTCCTTCCACCACGGCCCTGGTTCTCTAAACCAGTGCGGGCCCCTGCCTCCCGATCTGCTCTGACCCCCGGGGTCAGGGGGGAGGATGCTGTTGCTGCAGCCCTGCGAACGTCTCCTCCTTGCTTACAATCCTGTGGTGGGAAGTGGCACTGAACAAAAGAGCACCTAATCCCAGTGTCTGATTCCATCCTATCAGCCCGAGTCAATGAGAGGGAAGCTTCCTTCTGTCCTTATGCTGCCGCTTTCTCACCCACCACACCAGAGAGAAGAAGCGTCTTTGATGCCTGCCCAGCCCTTAGGCATTTTTTTCTGTCTTTCTGGATGAGGAGATAGAATAACAGGACTAATGTCAAGACTGAGTTTAGAAATACAGAGCCCTGACAGATGTTTTTTCACCCTGGACATTGGTGGGAAAGGATCAGAGCAATTAATGTCGCGTAGAGTAACAGGCCATTTGGTGGCATTTTGCCCTACAGGTACCAAACGCAGGTTTTCAGTCAATTATGGAAAGAGTAGCCATTTGATTTTTAATTGAAAAGCAAGGAGATTAATATTTTTAGACTTCAGCGTGCTCTCATTGAAGTCTGAAATTCTTGAATTACATATTTCATTTATCCTGAAAAAGAGAACAGGTTTTTGCTTTCATTTGTCCACGTCACAGGTCAGAAAAGCAACTTTGGAGCTGCTAGGGATTCATTGTTTTGCTCAGGGACAGGCTTCACATGAGCAGGGCCGTCTCTTTAATCCTTTTTTTTTCCCCCTGTCCATTTCCAGTTCAACCGCTGCATCACCTCTCAGCTGATCAAGTGGTTTAGCAACTTCAGGGAGTTCTACTACATCCAGATGGAGAAGTTTGCTCGCCAGGCCATTGTTGACGGCATCAGTGATGTCAAAGACATTACAGTTAGCAGAGACTCCGAGCTGTTCCGGGCACTGAACATGCACTACAATAAAGCCAATGACTTTCATGTAAGTGTCACTCATTAGTCATTCATTCTTTTATGCTGCAGTCTGTATTGTTAGCGTCGAGATCATTCTGGCTGAGTTTTTTGCTTCTGAGGTTTTGTCAAAAGAGGTACTGCTCTCATTCTGTTCATACACCGTGGGGCAGATTTACACGGTTTTATCAAGTTAGAAGAACATACTTTCAGTTCAGTTTTCAAGCCTTGCTTCACAGAGTAATCCATCTGGATTAATTTAATTTTTTTAACCTCTGCATAATTACAGGAGATATATTAGTCATACACTATATCTTAAAGCATATTAGATAGATAGATATTTTATGAAATATGCGATCAGTATGAGACTACTGTACTGCTGTAATGAATGTGGCAAATTTTGGTAATTCCCAAAATTTACATTTTGGGAATTGCCCTTATTCTGATGTAGAGTTAGATGAGAAGATTGATATTGATATTACACTCCTAAATCTGTCCATTAAAGGTCCAGTGTTTAAGATTCAGCAGAAACTGAATATAATATACATAACTGTATTTTCAAGTGTATAATCACCTGAAAATAAGAATTGTTAGAATGAGCCTTTTATAACTACAGGCGTTTTTCACCTTTTTTGTAGCCGTGGTAGTTTGTACCTGGAACAAAAGGGTGAGGCGAGGTGGTTGCAATTATCCACTATACCACTAGATGTCACTAAATCCTACACAATGAAGCTAGAGCCAGCAGCTAGTTAGCTTAGCTTAGCACAAAGACTGGAAACAGGGGGAAACAGCTAGCCTGGCTTTGGCTAAAGCTCACTAATTAACATGTTATATATTGTTGTTTTTTTTTCAATGCTTAGCGGTTTCCAGGCAACCATGAATTGTTTTTCACTTCAGTTTTTGTATGGAAAAACAAATGAGATACAACACGTTCATTTATGTGCTCAGCTAGTCCTTTTCGATAGAACCTAGCTACCTATTTCTTTATGCTAAGCTAAGCTAACTAGCTGATTGACGTAGCTAATAAGTGAATAAGTGAATAAATGTCGAACTGCTCCTTTAAAGCACTGGAGGTGACACATCCATCACAGCAGTTACTAACCTGCTGAAGCACGTCCTCCTGTCAGCATGTAGCTGCGGTCATGTATGTCCGTGTGCTGACCTGTTTGTCACACTGCACCTGTGGCTGGGCAGCCTTTACAGCCATTATCTAAACTCCAGAGTGATGCTTTATCAAACTGTGGGAAGAGGAAGCCGCAAAATCCCACTAAAACAACTCAGGATTAGAGGACCAGTACGCCTGAGCGAGACTGAGATTGCTACTGATGCGGAATGCTGAGAAAGACGCTGCGGATTCCGAGGGAGAAGGCCGTTTGGTGGGAAAGGGACGGGACCGTTTTCTTTACCTTGCAACCAAGACATTCCTTTCCCAGGGATGCTTTTGTGTCAGGACATGAGGGGAAAGAAAAATAACTTATGCCAACAACTGTTGTGCTAACCGGTCAGTGGATGGGAAACAAGTGCTGCAGGGCGATTTTCTCCCAGCATCCCTTGCACTTTGACTTTTTATGGATCCTGCCGTAGTTATGGGTCACTCCTAGACTCTTTCCCCAGCTTTAGCCACACCAAATCCTTACTCAACGACAATTTTCTGTAAGGTTACACCTAAATCTAACCATCTCAAATCATTCTGATTCAGATCTAAACATGCTTTGTTGACTGGTCCCGTCAAATCCCCGGAAAAACAAGCTCTCTGGTGGTTAGTTTAGGTTCAAGGAAACAGGACAAGCTAATCAAAGAGGCGTCTCGATGGAAGTTAATGATCGCAGTATTGCACTTATTGTATCTTTGCAGAGAACAAAGACATGAGCTCCCTTTCATCAGCTTGAGTGTTTGAAGAATTGCGCTAGACATCTTCATTTAATATATTTTACACTCTGAGAAGATTGTAACACAGCACACACATGGAGTGCTTTTTCACTATTAGAACAAGGTTTTAACTAGATTGACTTCATAAGTTTCCACTTTTTCTGTCTTTTACAGGTCCCAGACAGATTCCTGGAAGTTGCTGAAATCACCTTGCATGAGTTTTACAATGCCATTTCTGCAACCAAAGATTCAGACCCCTCTTGGAAAAAGGCCATATACAAGGTGATCTGTAAACTGGACAGCGACGTCCCCGAGGAGTTTAAGACATCTTCCTATTTATAGGCCAAAGTGGAGAGTTATAACAGTGAAGGAGTTGAAGTTAGTCACTTGACAGTATTATTTCATCCTTTCGTGTAGTGCATTTTAGTGAGGTGAAATGTAGATGTTGGATAATTAATCATTTTGTTGATCTGTAAAAAAAAAAACACGACAAAACACACAAAGACACACACAACAAAACCCACACACACTCTTCCACCCTCACACACACCCTTTCATGGATAGTCAAAAATGCTGTATGTTCTACTTTTATCAACAAGCAGATGAATATTAATGCTCTTGTGGTTTATTCTATTGTTTAGTGTTTACTTATCTAATCTGCCTCAACACATTTAGAGAGTTACTGAGTTTGTAGGTGTGTAAATGTTTACAAAGTGTAATCATGCTTATCAATATTATTAAACTATAGCGTAGCCTGATTAAGTTGAACTGAAAGAGTTTTTTTTTTTTTTTTTTGGCAGTTACCGTCAGTATTTCTTTGATTTTGATTCCATTTCATTTCATAGCTCTGCGTGTTGTGTAAATGTACATGCGCTGCTGTTGTATGTTGCATAATGTTCTCTAATTATGTTGTAAACTATTAGCTCGACAGAATGTGCATGTGAAAATAATGCAAGTGACTGTCCTGGGTTTTGATTATCATGTATAAAGGTCATGTAAAGTACAATCATTTTCAGATATTTCAGTCACAGACACTGTATTGGATGATTATTGAAATTAAAGATGCACTAAATTATAATATAAAACTTGAGTGCTATGTCGTTTTTTTTTGATAATAATCATTACATTAACCTTGTTATGAAACAAGGCACACCAGGTAAATGCTTTGTTTTTTGTTCTAATGTTTAACTCTCCCTATGAAAATACTGTGTGCCGCTGCTGAGCCCCTAAGGTGCCTCTAATCCACGTCCAGCAGCCAGCTGTTAAATGTCCCCCAAACTATGCTGTTCACATTGTTCACCGAAGCCAATTCAAGTCAACTTTCTAAGGCCTGCATTCATTGTGTGGCCGCTGCGGATGCTGCCATGTCTTAAAAACAGGCACAATGCATTCCCTCCTAATGACTAATGCCCGAGGTGACCTCATATCGCAGTTGTGCCACCAAAGCAAAATTCCACAAAACCGTTGACGCTTTCTTCCAGGCATACGCTCAAAGCACGCTGATCACACACACACACGCACGCACATATGCACAAGTTTGGTGATGTAACAAAAATCACAAATGAGCTACTTTTGATGCCTTCACATAAATCATGAAATCACAGCAGTGAATTAAATGTGATAAAATCTAATTCCATTCATTTCACCGTGAATGAACAGTGGTGAAATATTTAACACAAAATACTATTATTGTATGTTTACAGATTTTATGCTTGAAAAATGCAACATGGTGACTTTAAAATAAAAGAATAAAGACAGAAATGCATCGTGCAGAACAGCACGACCCACTTCTATAAAAGTGTTTCTTGTCACCGTGTGAGATTACATTGTCAGTGCCCAAAACCAAAACATTTAATTGGAAAACCTGTTAGGCACCCAAGCACCAATTACATCAGAAATGATAACATTAAGGAAATTAAAACATTAGTTGGATTGGTTGATGACAAAGACAGGAGACAATAAACCTCACTAATCTTTTAATAGACATTTCTTTTCAATTAGATCTGTCTTCTTCTTCAGTAAATTGATTTACATTCTCAACTCAATTAAAATGCCTCTGGTTGAACCAAAGTGCTCTGCTCAAATTAATTTGTTGTGTAACATTTTCTGAACAAGACTTGGTCACCTCTGATATAATGAAAGAAAACAAAGAAAATACCTTCAGTTGTTTAAACCGCCTCTGGCTGACAAGGCTTCAACTCAAACAGCGCGAGATGAAATTACGTTCTGTATTAGACTGTGAGATAAAGCAAAGCGTGCTTTGTAATGAAGATGAAATGAAAAGCAAAAGGCAACACGACGTGATAAAACTCAAATGAAAACATCGCGTGTGAGCAGATGCTTTGTGTCAGGTGTTTAACCTCCTGGAAAGGCACATTTATACAAAATATAGATTTTAACGGAGCTGTGGTTTTCTCACACCGAAAGAGACAAAATAAATTTAAATCAGAGGCAGTCACTTCGTTCTTGGAGGTGGATGAACAGAAAAGAGTAACAGCATCATCTAGTGAATCTCTGCTGTAATACAGACAGTTCAGCTCGCCTCAAAGTCAACTCATTTATCTCCGCCAGTGTATGTATGACATTCTCCAGTGTGTGTAAATTGTTTTTTTGTTTTTTTTTTTACATTTTATCCAATCAGTTAGCATTCTTTTAAATGAAATATAAACTATTATTTTGTGTTTTAAGCTGTTTAATATGCAATGTCAGATTCTGTTGTGTGCAAAAACCTCCACAGAGGGGTGCACTTGTCACTGTGTAGAAACTGAACTGCAGTTTGCTGAATTCTTTAACACAGCTCAACGAGGACTTCAGGGAGCACACTGTGAAATCTTTTATAATTGTCAACCTCGCGTTTTGTACATTTGTGAGTTAGAAAAGCTGTTTGTGCACCGTCTGTGTGTGTGTGTGGTGTAATATTAATGGGAAAATGTGCCAGTGTCTCCTGGAAAGATAAAGGCAGGATCAAACATCCCTGAGCTGGAGACCCTTTTGTCGTTACCTCAGGGATGTTTGATCCTGTGGGATCGGGGGGCACTGGGACAGTCCCTGTGTTTAATCTCCTGCTCATAGATACGGGGGGCTTTTTGGCAGGCTCACACTGGGAGGGTGCAGGGAGCAAAGGGGAGTGCAACTTGAGAATGGAGGCCGCTGACTTTAGGCTGCCCTTCAGACAACCACTTCTTGGTGTAGTTTGGTGTGATCACCAGTAAATCTTTATTAATTTTAATTGGAGCCCCCATTTAAAAGAGCAATTAAAGCGGATTAATCGAGCCCATCCCGTATAATGTCTTCTGTTAATTAGTTTGTCAGCACTGTTTTAATATCGCTTAATGACTTCATATTTCAGGGATGACATTAAAGGGATGCTGAAGGAAAAGAAATGGCCTTATCACAATGCGCTGCTTTAATGGGAGATGTCCCCCACCAGCGGGCAAGGTCAGGCCTGGGGCCGCTGGGGATGAAGAGGCTTCAGGGTGGCACCGAGGCAGCCGCCACCAGGGATACACTGCCTCACACACACTGCCACACAGTCAGCATTGTACATAAAGTCTCCGCTCATCTCAGTCTACAAATAACTCTGGGAAAGAGAGGAATGGAGAAGTGTAGATCCTTGTCAGATTCTGTCATATTGTTGAAAATACCACAGAGATATTCTGATGATTCTGGTTGGGCTTTCAACCTTTTTCTCTATGCTATTTATTTATTGTTTTTTTTGGCCATTGTGCCTTGTCTATGGAGAAGGATGGTAATGTTTAGGACAACCAAGTCAACTAAGAGCTCCTTTATCTTCACGTCAACACTGAGTGGTTTCAAAGTGGGTGTCACGAGGATGGACCAAGACATTTTGATTTCCATTTTGTCCATCCATATTCAGCTTCATAAACCCTGGCTATTGCTGTTCCCAACATCAGATCTGTTGCTGAAGCTGATTTTCTCACCTGTGGCAAACATGAAAAACAAGGCAGAAGAAGAAAAACACCTACCTCTCTTCATTATCATCACCTTTAACTATTGTTTATTTCATGTTCAGCAACATAACATACAACTGATGATTTCTTTTTTTTTTCTGACACATTGCGGATAGCCCTACATTATCGGCCTACATTGATGTTTAAGTTTATATATTAGTGTGTTATTTGTTGTCATTAGTTTGCTGAAATAAATCTTTACAACAGATACGCATGGTGTCATTTTCGGTGTAAATGTGTTGTGTTGTGAAGGAGGAAAAAGAATCAACATAAAGGAGATTCATGGTTTGAAGACTGAGACTCCATAGATAGAAAATACATCTAATGTGTCTGCTGTTTAAAGGACCTTCTAATGCTCCACCTTCGTATTGTGATGATGCACCATATATTCTTTTCTTTGTGAAATACCAGATGTTTAATAGAAGCGCTGGGAACCTGAAAATGCTCCTCTGGTGACTGTTAACATAAAGTTCAACTACTGTAACAGTGCCTTACATAGTGGCTGTACATTAGGCTGTGATGCTCCCCTCACAGTGACACCGAGCCAAAGGTGGCCAGGCAGCAAGAAGTTGATAAAAACCAACAGCACATCCTCCTTATTGCAGCCCTGGCTGGCGTGCATCCCTGCTAATTTGAGTGTGCCCTCGCACCTCCACTCTCCTCAGCAGATTCATAAATCTCATTCCCATTATCCCGCTAATTAGCCGGGATTACAGGAGCATGTAATGCCCCCGCTTCCCAATAGATTGATTGGAGGACGGTCTCTTTGTTTTGAAATCACTTCCTGATTGATGTACAGAGCCCTAGTTTGCAATTGTAATGGCCCAGATGTTAACAATCAAATGCGTTTCCGCTCCAGGAAGTAACAGTCTGTCATGGAAGAGGAGCCAGCCGAGCGTGTAACGACACATCACAGGAGTGTGGGGAAGGAGGGACTGCGGAGGAGGGGATGGAGGGATGAAAAGGGGGGTTAGGTACTGGAGCCCTGGCTTGAATTGCCACTGAGAGAGGGCATATTGTCCATGCCCATACTTCAATCTGAACTGTACTGTAAGATCTGGGCTTTTTTTTAGGCTAGAACAATTGTTTTAATTTTGCTTTTCTGATGCTTTATTCTGGATCTGGATTTGACTTTTATTGTTTAAATTGGCCCCTTCTTCAGTTTGGTCATTGTACTTAAAGATGGTTAAGGTTCATATAAGCTGGTCTTAGGTTAGAAGACTTACAGGAGTCTTTTCCAAAACTTCATCAGCACAATAAGTGTTAAAGATGTTATCGATGCCAGTTTCCACAGTGCCTTCTCTGTGAAATCAGTCCACTTTGCACACAGTAGAGGGCACTATTGTCTAACCAAACTGGCTCCGCTGCCTTCCTCTCCATTCCTTTTTTCTTACCCTTCACCAATAAATCACTTTCCCGGATAGTTAATGGATATAGAAGCAGATCATGAGTGAGCTATCTGTGGGGCGATAATTTAAGTGAAGATCCCCACGCTGATTGCAGTGAAAGGTTATTTATTTCAACAATAATGCAGGACACAAAGGGGGAATCTGGGCAAGATTACCAGCTAGGGTACGCTAGAGTGCTCATCTCCAATGGAGCAGCGTGTAAATTGGGTTCACTTTCCCCAATGAAAATACAGACTGCAGTTTATTTCAACTTTATGCACATGGAAGGCTGTGCTTCCCTCTCAAGGGTGGCTGGGGACTTAGAGATGGCTGTGCATATGAGGGGAGGGTGGGTTTAGACCTTGAAAAATGCCCCTTTTGTCCCTGAGTCTCTGGAAGGCTGAACTATTGAGGTATGGTCCCCCATCCACCAGTTCCCACTCTCCTCTAATTAAAAAACATGATGACAATAAGGAAATGGTCTAAAGCATGTTGGCCTGAATAACGGACAGAATAAGCACGGGCTCATGAATGGGTCCGAGGAAAACTCTTTGCACGTGTCTGTCTTTGTGTGCTTGTGTGTGCGCTGTGTACACAGTGGTGCATGGGCACTATTGATTGACTGGGTTGGTGGAGGACTGCAGGGCACAGAAGCCAGCTCGGCACAGATACTCCAGTTCTCCCTTCATGCAGAAAAATGCATGATTAAGGCCCAACTGACATGTCTAAAAAGGACCTGGAGAGAGAAGAGGAAATAGCTCCATATGCTGCCCCATGTGGTCACAGCATCCTGAAAGTATGGCACAGCTCACTGTCTGGTTCTGCATCACTTCCAATAGCCTCTAATCACTGGGCTCTACAAACAATGCCACTGGTAAACACATGCCACGGGAGAGTATGGGAACTTAAACGCCGCTGCATACAATGCTCAGTGCACTTGGGCGTACAATGTACACTTTTACATGTCTGTCATGCTCCAGGCTTTCAACTATGCTGTCAGCCAAGATATGCATCGGACATGGATCCAATGCTGTGTGAGATATAACCATTGGGTAAAGGATGGGAGCCCTTGAGCTGCATGATAAGCACTGTGACAGAGACATAACATATGTATCTATGCTATGCTATGCTTTGCTTAACACTCCAGCAGGCTTTGGTTGATTTTACCTGGGGGTGGCAGGTGAATTCCCCTGTTTGGTGTCATAGCTCAGGAGTGAGAGGATCAAAGCAGCAGTGACAGTGCAGAGGATGAGCAAGCATGAGAGGTACAGTGAGGGGGTGTCTTTAGGACTCCCAAGATTCGGACTCTCCGGGGGGGGGGGGATCTCTATCCCCAGATGGGCCTCCAGATCATCAGACTCCTTCCTCAGGGTGATTGGAAGCTAAGCAGCCCTCTATCCAGATGGGTGGATCACAGGTCAAATCGTCCCAGACAACTGGCTTGGGACATTTGGGTGGCTGGTCCCAGGGGGACAGCATGAGACAAGAGGGAACCTGCCTGAGACTGGCAGCTGCAGCACTCCCTCCTGGCCTAACACACCCGAGGGTGTGCCTGCTGCTCAGCTTGTGCCCCAGTGGCATGTGACAAATGGTGACATGCTTCTGCTCCCCTGCTTTGTTAGATCGGTGGCCCTGATTGAAAACAACGCAGCAGGCATCGCTCAGATCCATATGTCTGCAGAGAGGGGGCAGACTCATCTGCAGCTTTAGCGAACGCCCAGACAAATGAAAATAAAGTGATATCATTCCAGTGCATAAACGTATGCAATTTTCTGCAATAATGGGGTAGTGGAGATGATCATATGCGCTGCCATCATTTTATTTACATATGGATGAGACCATTTTTGTTTTTATGCACACCACTCTCTTCATTAAAATGTGCAGCTCAAGTCATTCAAAGAAGGATCATATTTCATAGAGGAATAAGGAGAGTTCCAAAGGATTTTGAAGAAATAAAACAAGAAAGAAGACAACTGAGCCAGGCCTTCCACTGAAGTTCCAGCAGCCTTTATTAAAAGTGCGGCATGATTGATAACCTGTCAGTCATCGGAATAATCACGACCAATCCCGTCTTTCGCAGCCAGCTCTGCTTCCCGCCCTCATCCTTTATGCCCCTATCACCCCCAACACATCCACTTGCCATTGAAATCCTGTAATTGAATGAGTTTTTGTCATTATTGTGATTAATCATATTAATTTGAACTAATTAAGAGATGGTTCGAAGTTATGACAATTAGATTAATGAAATTAGTTTTAACTTTTTTTTTCACCCAACCTAATAAAAAAAGGGAAAATCAGACCCGGACTGTTATGAAACAGTTGGCAATCTGGATTTTAGGACTAATTGAATGTCTGATTTTATTAATGATGAAATTTATAAAAGTCCTTGAGGGGAAAATTAACGCAGATTCAGCTGCTAAGAGTGGAAAATTAATTAAAATTCCTGGAGATATTCCTGTCATTAAAGGCACAGGCCCTGTTAACCCTGGTCCTACTGTGAATGGTTAGTGTGTACACACTGGGGCTCCCTACACTGACTGGAAGGAGATATATGGGGTTTTTAAGGATGACAAAGCTTTAAGAATTCCTCCGTTAACAAGGGTTATTACGTGTACGATGCTGAAACTCTTTTTATTTGTACAGGTATTTCCCCTACGTGGTGTCTCCCAAACCCATTCTGAACACAGTTCAACATTTTTATGTTCATTTTTATGGTTAGTCTACATTAGAGAGCCACTAGAGCCCAATATGATATCATATTATATCATAGCATAGCATATCATAGCTTATAAGAAGGTCAAATGGTCAAATTAGCAAATGTTAGTCAACATACTAAATTAAGATGGTGAACATGGGATACCTCAACATCAGCATGTTAGCGCTGTTATTGTGACCATATTAGCATGCTAACGTCAGCATTTAGCTCAAAGCACCACTATTCTAAATTTAATTTTAATTAAAAATCGTGCATGTATTTTATGTTTGTTGCTTTTTTCTTATATTGTGATGCTCTAGAAAGGTGCAGTATAAATAAGCTTGCAGTTCCAAGTTGTCTTAGGTGTTCGGACAATGATTAACATGCCCGCAGATAGTCACTAATTGTGATTGGGAGGTTATCACATCAAATATAGCCATGGGAAATTAAAATCCAAACACCCCAAATTCCCTTGAAAAAGGTATTCAGGACATTGGAGACTGTATATAATTTAAATGGTTTCCGTTTTGCCTTGTAACAAACTCTGCAGCCTTTATTTTCTATATCCCCAATTTTGTCAGGAAGAGATGATACTTAACTTTCTTGTGCCGCAATCAAATAAAAAAGTTAATTTCCGTGTGAGTCAAAGTACAGTTTTTTGGGTCAATTCCAAACATTCCCTGTCCTGTTGCTTGGCTGGTTGCTAGTGATTGACACCCAGGTCAACCCCTGCCACTCCGGGTGCAGTGGGGGTCTGACACTTGTGTTGCATGGGCTCTGCGCGTTCCTTCAGCTCTGCATATTCACCAGCCTGTCTCCCTCTCTGCAGGCCAATTCATAATTAACAGCTGTTGGCTTGTCAAGAGTGGCCCTGGCCATGGCACACACACATATATTTATATTCACTGTGAAGACCCCCTTGCCATGGATGGATTTCAGAGGCCATGAACCCATCCTCTTTCCCTGAATGATGGACACTCACCTGAAAGCTCAAATACATACTCAGTCAACCTGCTCTCGCCGTCCCACCACCTTCCCCATCTCTCTCTCTTTTTCTCTCTCTCTCTTTCAGTTTCTCTCCCATCTCTCCTTTTTTTCTTCTCCCTCCTGCTCAGCACCTTCTGCCACCATGTCAGGAACTTTTGCATTAAGTCCAGTCCGTCTGGCCTGCGACGAGGCAATATGAAAATGAAGTGTGGCCGCGGCTGGTCCTTTGCTATGTGTTTGTCATGCCTGTTTAGCTGAAGTTGAAATGTAAATATAGACCGCGGGAGATCTCGGCAGCGATAGGCTGCTTGAAATTCTAATAAACAAGTAGCTGTCCACCTGTAATAAATGATACCCATAAAAAGGGGTGATTCCTTGAGCAGATAAAGATGAAAAGTAATTGTTTGTGCTCACACAAAATTAATCAGATCAAAACAGGGGCAATCATTTTAAAGAGACACCAGACCCATAAAAAAGGCAAAGCTGTGATAAAGTATTGGCTATCAGGCATGCAGTCTGGAGGTTAGCATTACAATAATATGGAGGGCCAGTATTCATGTGGCTGGAGATAGGATTATTGCATATATTCAAAGAGGGGAAAATGTTTATGGTACATACGTATAGAAGCAGAGGTTCACAAAGACGTTCAAGGTACAAGGTCATAAGCAATGGAGAGTTTCACTACGGGGCGGATATTAATAAAGAACAAAACTGTTAAAAATGTTTATATGCTTTACAAGAATGATATTTTAATCCATGTAAAGAGTGTTTATAGATGTTATAAAGAAGTATCAATGCAGTGCATACATTATTTTAATATTAATATAATTATCAATTCATCTGGTGAATTACTGCATTCATGATTTATGATAATTTATAATAATTCTACACTGTAACCTGATGGCATTCGTCTATCACCATTTTCACATTCGCATAAAAAAGAACTGGAATCAGGTTTGTGTCTTGTTTGCTTTGTCATGGCTGCCATCACTTGTATTGAAACTAACAAACTTGCGGTGCCAGCCAGGGGTGTTCCCCTTACCCAGATGCCGTAGTGATCAACACACACGTTGTGTGCCATCCGGTCTGAGGGCCCAGATATGATAGACCACCTGGAAAGAGAAGAGGCAACGCAAACATGGTTATTTTCACAGCTTTGATATGCTAAACACACAAAACCCACTCCAGCAAAGGGGCCAATTTCTGTTGCTCAGTGTTTAGTCATACACATGGTGAGGACATAGAGGGGCTCTGTTCAGCTCTTATGCACTGGCTGTGGTCCTATGTAATGTGTTTAACAGAGCAGTGGAGAGAGACCCTGATACACACAAACAACAGTGGAGCTCAGTGCCCACTTGCCACCTTGGAGATCATCCATATTTCCAGCATTAGGACTGTTCATTCTGTGCAATAATGCCTGTTTGAATACCTTTTTTTAAACAGCCATTTTATAGCTGAATGTTATAACTAAATCCTCTCCTCTAGGTCAATTCTGTCTTATTGTAGTATTTGATACGGTGAAACATCAGTGCCAGAGGGTCAGCTTACCATTTCCAGAGCTCAGATGAAGTTCACAATGAATCACAGTTTACTGGAACAATCCAGTCCTGTCAGCTGACAATGGCCTGCTTTTCTATTTCAGTGCAAAGCTGCCAAACTAAAGTACAATGAACTCCGAGGGTGTCAAATAGAAGAGATCAACAAGTCTTCCATTTAGCAGCTGTCCTAATTGAGTGGGTGATGAGGCTAAGGCTTCTCTGGAGGGTATTGTATGCTTTGGCAAGTGTCTCATCTACTTACAGGCAAAAGATTGCATATGAGGAGAGCCAGCAGCCGAAGGCAGCACTTGTGTGAAACTCTTTACACCGACCAAATTCCCTGCTCTCTTTATTCTTGTCTGGCAGGTTGTAATGGAGTTAATTGTACAATAAAAGCTATTCTCTAAATCATTTCCTCTCTGTCCATACAAGATTGATCACGGAACCAATCTTTTCTACTGCTGTAATTTTCATATTTAATGAGCGTGACTCCAAAACTATTACACTAATTAGTCAAATCTCACATATCGGTAATGATGCTCGCAGTAATTAATATTGTATTTAATTAAAAAATGACCCATTTCAATGGCTTGCATGCAGGCGTTGCTGGTTGGTTTGCCTGCGGGTAGGAGGGGATGTTAGAGAGGGGGGGGTGGGGTGTGGGGGTTGGGCTGGTGGACAGCATGGTGGAGATGGATAGAGAGTTAGAAGAGATGGGGAGAAGTGGGGGGGGGTGGTAGACAGGTGTAGGTGCTGTGAGTGTCTCTCTCTCTAGCTGTGCCGCTGCAGATTTCCAGTTTCCTGCAGCATATGTCTGTGTGGTTAGCATGTGCTCGAAACCCCCTCTTTCTTTCACTGGAGGCAGCCAGCCTGTGTGATTTATGTGGGGCCCCTGTTCCACTGTGCATACACTGGAAAATCTCCAGTTTACACAAGAATTGCCTGAAAAATGAGATCTGTGACTACATTCTTTTCATTAGCGGCTTACGCTAGCGTGGAGCCTGGGAGCCTCTGAGCTCCTAATGATGCGCACGCAGGCCCGTAGCCTCCCAGCTGCTCTCAGGCTCTCATTACCTTACAACACTCATGTCACAAACACTCTTATTTAATTTCCACAACAATTAAAAAAGGAAAACAGTTGCTAAACTTGTGCTGCTCGAGGCAGCCGAGTGCTGTGTTCTCGGTGGCTCAAACAAAATGTTTGTGCAACAAACACACACACACACACACACACGCCAACACACATTTTGATGTTCAGCTATAAAAGGAAGCTATAAACAACAGATATATTTTGATATTGTATTCCATGCAATACACAGCCAAAGAGCTCAGAGATAGGAAACGACATTAGGATGGATATACTACCATGAAATTTTATTACCATGGGACTCAGTTCACAAATGCACACTTACAAAACAAAAACCATACCTGTCTATCTGTATAGTGACAGATATTCTCTGCTTGTGGCCCGTACGCCTGCGCTCCTGCAAACACACAAACAATATTCAATCTCTCTTATAGCATAAGAACATGCAAAGACCAGCCACTTTCCCCCCCGAGCCCTCCCCACCACCTCCTCCTCCTCCTCCTCCTCCTCCTCCTCCTCTTCCTCCTCTCCAGCCATCAGTAACAAACAATGATGCTCTCGTCCCGGGCAGCAGTTCAGTTCTCTTATCTAAATAAGATTTAGCCTTCATTTAAACGGGGCCTCCATCAGTTTGGAGAGATGGCAGAGGAGTAGTCAGCGGGATAGAAGACCTAGGGCACCTCATTTTATCTTTATTTATGTCTCTCTGCCTCGCTCTTTACCCAGCAGCAGGACTGGGTGTGCACATGCCACCGCCGAGACGCACTCAACAATGTAATTGGGGTGATGAAAAATTATCGTGATTGGGGGCATTGCCTCTCTCCCTCTCATCCCCCCTCGCCGCCCTGTGCTCCCCAGCTCACACCCTCTCCTCCCAACATCACCCCCCGCACCACCACCCCCCCACCCCCACTGCCTCCCCCGACCAGTAATAACATCTCCGGGCCCATCTGTCACCATCTAATGTGACAAAGTTTTTATCGCATGTATTAAGGCGGCCAGATTAAAAAGTAAATACGGCAATCTCACCAGGCCCCTGCGCTGGCAGGTTATGGCGCATTTCACGGTGGCCTGAGCACCTCATCAGTGTTCCGCCGCCTGTGCCCCTGGCAGGGAAACAAACAGGCCCCCAGGGAGCAGAGCCTGAGGGGGGTGGAGGTAGAGGGGACCATGGCGGGGTTGTGAGCGGGTTGCGGTTGGCTGCAGGGGGAAAAGAAGGGGATGGGAGGTGCTCGGCAAGCAAGGGGGATTGGGGTTAAGGAGATGTTAACGGATACCATTAATGTTATATGTCTTCTTCCCCAAGAGGTAGGCGGCAGCCTATATTGCCCCTTTGTTCCCCCCCACGGTTTCTCCGCTCCATGGGTTAAGAGTGTGGAAGAAATCGAGAAACTGCATGGAAGGAGAAGGGGTGAAGGGCCAACATATCCAAGTAGATACCGTAGCTTTTAGGAAAAGGATTGCACATAACAACTAAGTGCTGAATTGGATGATGATTTTCCCAAACTTCATGCCCACGACGATTCACCCCTGGTGTCGCCGCGCGTCTTTCTGCATCCATGGTCAGTGGCTTGCCTCTAAAGTAGGGTGTTTTCCATCTGGCCCATCCATCCCGGCTCTGCACTCAGGAGGAACACACTGTGGCTCTCAGCACCGCGGCTGGCAGATGGGGAACTGAATGCAGTATGCCTGTCAGATTAGCTCCTGTAATGGCTCATTTGGGCTCCTATGAGGAGATATTAGCACATGTGTTCCATACGTCTGTGCTGAGCTCCATTACGCTACCAGGAGAATCCTTCATAAACACAAAACGCACACCTCAGGAGTCATCTTAACAAGAGAGACCGAGTGGAACAAGGTAGAGAGAGTTTTCTGGAAATTTAACACCGGTGCTCGAGATGACTGAACAACATCGACTCTGGAAGGCTCTAGACAGCAATTCAAAGCATGAAAAGTGCTGTTTATTTGTGTCCCACACTCTCTTAGGTGTGTTCATAATGAAGTGGCCAAGGCCGCTTTGAATAAAGCCTTAATGAATCTTAGCAGCAGCAGGCTTGGCAGAGCAGCCGACAGAACAGGGTGTGGAGATTGTCAGCCGAGCACCTGGGATAGCTGGGCTGCGTGCTGGGCTGCATGGCTGACAGGCTGGCTGCTGACAGCTTTGTGACAGGTCAGTGTCTGTGCCGGAGCGCTATCTGTAGCCTCCTCCAGAGGGAGAGCCAGCGAACATGTGTAGCTGTCTCTCTGCCTGTCATTAGGGGCTGCTTAGCGAGAGGGCCCCAACGCGCCACTCCAGTTCACAATTAACTTTGCAGGGCGCCGGGTGTGACAGACAGTGGATAGTGCGGGATGGTGTCGGGCCAACAGCGAGGACAGGGCGGCCGCTGTGCTGCTCCAGTCTGCAACAGATGCTAGTTCAGATGCCCGGGACCTCGGTGTCACTGACCAGTCTCATTGCCACCACACTCCATGGACCTGAGATGGCACTTGGACAAAGACCAGAAAATTCAATGGCAGCAAATACTCTATACACGTGTCTCACTCTGCATAATGTGGTGGAATGGATCACTGACAGGCTAGTATGCTGTGTAGAACTCTATCTACAGTACAGTTTAATCGGCTACATACATGCTGCAGGGCAACAAAAAATGTCATGCAGCGATATCATGCAACATTTCATCTTCCGTCTGCCTACACTGCACGCCTGAACAAAACGCAGCTGCATGCGTTGTTGCAGCCTGCATTGAGGCCTTCCTTGTTACGTCTCGTACACTTGTGTTTGCGCGTGAGAGAGAACGAGTGCGTCCGCGTTTGTACGGCGAGCTTGATGTGCTGACAAGCTGCTGATGTCTGCCAGCCAGGCCACACTGCAGATGGAGGACACCCGTGGTGTTGAAAAGGCCAGGGCCAAACACTTAGGAGTCAATTCACCAGAAAAGAGCCCACCAAGAAAGGTCAAGTGGACACATTACTGCATTCAGTGAGGAAGACATGGGCTTTATAGGGCGGAAGAAATCAATTCATAATCTCCTAACTGAAGGTTTTTCTGTGTGCGTGTGTGCGCGTGGGCTGATACCTGCTATATCTCTCTCTTTCCAGATGTGTGTATCGCGATGCTGTATTATTGAATGACCTATTGTGTATCTGGTCTTAACACACACAAACACACATTTCAGTCACAACACTCACCTTATCCAGCTGCAGTGTTGACCCGGGAATCTAAATAGCACAGTTGAGTTACTTGACTTTCAGACATTGGCTATAATACCACAGAAATGAAAAAGAAGCAATCTCAGAGTCTTTTAAAGGTTGGAAAGAGATATTTTACACACAGTAATACAACACTCTCAGGTACACAGCGCAGAGGGGGAATATCTAATAAAGTCTTAACAGATTCAGTTGGTTTTTTTCAGCCCCTCAGTATTTCTGCCAAGTGGACATCTATCATTGATTCCTGTAGCCATTGTGATCAGATATGTGAATGACCTCTCATTAAGTCAAATGCAGCAGATTAATCAGGGCCAATGGGTCCCGTTCAGGAGCAGGATGGGAGAAGGGGGAGAGACATAATGACTGGGGTATGAAATGAGATTGAGAGGAGGAGGAATGGAATGTAAAGACAGAGGAGAGAAATGGATCATCCTACTGAGGCAGAGAAAGGTGAGAGCAGAGACGGGAATGAGTATGCAAACTGGGCGACGGATGTAGCTCCACCACTTACTGGATTACTCTGTTCACTTCTCTGTTTTAAAATATTGTCTGGACATACAGGGTGACATAGGGAACACGTTTTCAATATCTGTTCATTTCCTTTTTTTTGTTTACAGCAACAGAAAATTAGTAATGTAGATGAAACACATTCATTTGTTATAAAAAAGAAAAAAAGAAAGAGATCGAATGCAAAAAAATGTTTAAATTAAGAATTAATAAGTAAGAGTTTGGCTGATCTTGGTACTTTTAAACTAAATGTGAAATGTTAAGGATGATTCAGAATAACGCATTACTTCATTAATTACTGCATTAATTCAGTCATCTCAATAGGAGACATCTGGAACAACCTAGCCTTCATTTTTTGGTTCATTCGGATACATTCCTGTTACATTTTGACACATTTTGTTGCTCTTGTCCATTGACCACAACATTTCAGATGTGATTTGATCACTTTACCTTGGCACACTCATCAGTACAATTTTACATTCTCTCCACCAAAGTGCAGAGAATGCCAATGTCTATTATACAGCAGAGGAAACTAAAAGAAGATGAAGAAGATGACGGGGTGGAGGAAGCAGCCAATGGCAAGATGCCTGAACGATGCCTGAAGTTCTTTTGCACAGTTAATGAGCTCAGCTCAGTGTTTGTCTGTTGAGTGCATCTCAAAATTTACAAACTGAGCACATCACTATATTTTTGGATTAGGTTACTATATGTGTAAATACTTAGATAAAGCAAAGTCAGCAAAGTAAACAAAAGTATAGACTAGAAGTGTTTTTTTTTCTCATGGCCTCTTGAACTTTTGTAGTTTTGCTGATACACAAGCCTTTTGTTGAACAGTCCAGTTCAACTGCCAACATGACAGTGCTCATTTTGAGTAATTTCTTTGAAAAATTATTATCTATTAACATATTACACATTAATATATTCCACATTATCATATTAACTATTATCTGATCATTTAACAGATACAAATGAAAAGACAGTCTTGTGTCTTTAAATACATTACACAAAAGCTGTATCTACAACATGAGTTTTTATGTTTGTGTTCTCAGTTGATAATAAAGCCTTTACAATTACTGCAGTCCCTCTACTCATACATACTGTATAAATAAATAAATAAATCCTTCCTTTGTAAATCCACCGGCACGTCAGTGGCTCAGAACACAGATTATTTCATCTTCAGCCACTATTTAGTAAGAAAAGGCTTTTTACGATGACTCATAATATTTATAATATGTTAATATATCATATAAATTCATAACCTATAATCTGCTTCGTTCTGACTTCAGCAGAGTTCTCAAGTGAAGATCCCACATTGAAAATAAAGTGCGAGTCAAGTTCCTGCTCACCCTACAAAAACAGTTGCGTCAAGCTTCTCTCAGAGCAATAAAGTCATAATACATATTATGATACAATAAATACTGCACAACTATTGTTGATCTTTGCCCGCTACACACGCGCACACGCTAGACGTATTATAATGTGCGCCGTCTCACTGCCTGCTGACTACTGATAATTCCTTTTGTCCTGCGTGTATCTGGTCACCCGAGATCGCCCTCGTCCACACTTATGTGGATATTGACGAGTGGACAAGGTCAAGAGCCAGCAGCCCTCCCACCTTCTTGTGCATGGCAATTAACATTGAAGCAGTGGGAGGGAGGGGCCTGATTTCACTAGCCAGTCAAAGTGCCAATCAACCCTGATTGGCTCTTCTTCTTCTTCTTCCTCTGGTGTTGATGCTTCTGGCTGGGGTGGTGTCTGGTGTGGGGGTAGTTGTGGTCTGAAGGGTACCTGCAGTGATGGTTGTTGGGGAAGAGGGGTGTTTAAGCTTTTAGCACAACTCCCACTACTTAGCGTCTTTGTTTAGCAAAATGGTATTCCTGATTTAATTAACACTTCAATTAGATGTGATTGCATAAACACTCTGCTAATAACAGCAGAAACCCGCTTGTAAGCGGTGCAACATTTGAAGGAGTTTTTCTCATTATGGCAATGAGAGCAATCTTGTTACACAAATGATAATTAGGTGTCATTAGCACATACAAACTGGGTTAATTAGGGAGCAGGAGCGCAAACACTTGAGATGGACTGATCAAAGTTCCAGTCTGACATCGTTAAGACTAAATTCAGTGAAGGGCAGGGCTACAGAATTATCACTCATATCAGCTATGGAGCTGGATGAAAAACAAAATATGAATACACAGAGAATCATCCATTATGGAATGTGTTTTATCATACTCTCAGGCTCCCCCTTATCATCCCAAGTTTTTCCTCTTTATTCATGGAATATTCCTGTGGTAATCTGTAGCTGCTCAGAGCATCCCCCCACTGCTACAACAAGATGGTAGACTCACACCTGAACTTTGATACTCTTTAGAATAATTGCATATCAGCATACAGCATCACCGTGGTGCACACCAAACAAGCTCTTATGCATGGCAAAAACCCCAGTGTTTGCATAAGCCCATTTATTATGAGTGATAGCGCTGCCTTCACTGACATTTCGTAAACTGGAAGCGCCTAATCTTGTTTGGGCTTGATACTTATTAAAATACCAGAATAGTCAGGCAGCCGATGTCCAAAGCAGCGCTGGCCATGTCCTGATAGGCGTCGTGTTTTTGGTTACAAATATAAATACATTTGTCTTATGGCGGGCTGGCTGGCTGGCTGGGTGCGTCTGTGTCCGACGCGCTGTCCGAGGTGAGAGGAGCCCCCGTGGCTGCCTGCCTCAGTCACATGATTTATGATCTAAAAGCAGCAAGCAGGAAGACATGGCTGAATATGAAAAAGTTCACCATGGCTGGCCGGAGAGCAGGTCTGTGCTCCCTCCGCAGCAGGCTCGAACAGAGAAAGGCTGTCGATATCACATGAAGACGATTAGATGTGTGCTTCTATGCAATAAAGGCAGGTGGAGGGGGCCTGTGATGGTGGTGTGGAGGTTAGTAGCTGAAGACAGGTGGGGGTAGTGTTGCCGAAATAATTGAATTCTACAATGGCTGGCAGATATCTGAATGTGACTTTGTGCAGCTCCAATCCTTTATCCCTTCCCAGTCCGAGTATTGACAGCTAAAAACAACAGCCATTATCTGTTAATTACATTAACATTTTATCAGCGGTGGGTTGCTGGGGTGCATGTCCCGCAGCTGGAAGATAGCTGTCAGTCAGAAGCGCGAGCATGGAGGGTGGAGTGGAGAGGGGGCTGGAGAAGCAGGCCCTGGAGATGCAGCCCTGCAGGGAAAAGGGTCTTCTCCAAGTTGCCCCTGCTGCCCCCTCACCCCTGCCCCCTCCAGGCCTAACAGGGAGGGGGGCTGACAGGGGCTCGGCACCACCTCCTCAGTTGTCCTGTCCACAGAAGACAGGCCAAGATAACCGCTGACACCTGCCAAGCTATCCAACCCCAGGGCCAGAGACTCACCGATTCAAACAAACTACTCAGGACAATGGACTTGAGACACATGATGATGTGTGATCAATGTCACGCTGCAGCTCTGTGCGAGAACTAAAGGTGGAGCTGTTGGCTCTACAGCCCTCTGCTACATCTGTAATTGCACTGGACTCTTTTTAAGCTGTCTATCTGTGTCTATCAATGCTCTCTGGCTCTGTTGGCCCTACAGCTCTTTTCTCATTACAGCTCTCATATGTTTTATTTATGCTGTCTGTAGAGTGTCCAGCTCTGCCCGGGCACTGGCATGGGTGGCAGTGCCAAACAGAGGACAATAAGAGCGGGTGCCAGCTAGCACTGCAGGACTTGGCAGTAGATTCAGTGTGATGGCCTCAGCCAGAGAGCGGAGAGATGATTTCGGATCTGCCTGCAGGTCTTTGGGGTGATCCACAGACCTCAATCGCATTACCCCCTGGCTAGTGGGGCTCCCGCTTTGGGGACTTGGCCCTGCCCCTCCCAGCTCCTGGCTCTGTTTATTGATTGGAAGCTGACTTATAACTTAATATTTCACCTGCTTATTTCCCCGACTGAGGCTGCTTCCTGTCAGAGGGGCGACGGAGGGATCAATGGGAACCTTGTCTGAGCAGGGTAAGGTCCCAGCAGGGGTCGGCCGCTGATTGACAGGAGTCCTGCATCCAGCTGGCAGCAGGACAGCTCACGGTCAATGAGAAAAGCCATGTCACTCTGGCCATATTGGGTCTCCTCACAATTAACAACGTTACCATGTTTTTACATGGGAGGGTGCTGCAGTGTTCAGTCACTGAGGGGTTAAGGACCAGCTGCTGGGCTGAATACACACAAACACATAAACCATACACCAAACCATACACAAAAAATGCTAAGAACCGCTGCTGACAAAGAGAGAGTAAGAAAGAAAGAGATATCAAGTGTAGTAATCAAAATGAAAAATGGGTCTCCGGCTACTTTAAACAAGAGCTAATTTATCACCAGAAAGTACGGATAAGTAGCCGAGTTGTTGCCGTTCAGTAAGTACCCGTTCTGCACCAAATTATTCCACCCCTGCCTGCGTGCAACCATAAATCATACACTTCCACACATCTTTTCCTATTAGCAGCCGTGTTAGGCATGGGCGCGTGCTCAGCTACCAAACACAGACTAATAGGCTACAACTTTTAATTTTGAGAATGCAACTCCCCCTTCAATGCTCCCTCCTCCAATCCTTCATTTTCTTGTCACCCCCCACAAACCCCCCTGCTGCTCCTCAGAGCACAATATTCACATTATCACATACAGGAGCATAACACAATCATGTTTATCACCCGGTGCCAAACATTCAGCCTGATTGTAAATGCTGTCCTCCCCCTTAGTCCTGGTTTTGTGTAGTGTGACTGGGGGGCTTCACGTTACAGCCCACCACTATAGATAGAAATGATCTTTTAGCTCTGAACACAGGGGGAAACACCTGCTAGCACTGTGCTCCCTGGATGTAGACCCATCAATTGAGAGCGCTGATACAACAAATCAAATAAGCTGCACCACAAAGAGCACAAATCTGAATGAAAAGGCTGCATTTAAAACATTGCAGCTTTGATGCAAAGAAAATAAACACTCCATACCTCTGATATGTCTATTCAAGTAATGAACCTTTTTATACTTTTTTATTTTGTTTGACATTTTGGGAAATACACTGATTCACTTTCTGGTGAAATTTTTACATGAGAAGATCAATACCACCTTCAAATCTGTGCCATTAAATGTGAAGGTACCCTGAGCTGCCTGTTAGCTTAGCTTAGCCTAGCTTAGCTTAGCTGGAGACTGGAAACCGGGGGCTGGAAATCGTGGGAAATAGCCTGCCTCTGTTCAGTGCTTCCCCATCAGGATGTCACTAATTATTCCTTAATTTCTTAATAAATTTTATTTTATTTATACAAAAAAGTGTAAATTTGATTATTTCTGAGCAGTTGCCAGGCAACCACCAGAGGCTAATCTCCACAACGCCCTAAATGGCATGTTGACGTTTCTACACTTTGTTTTTTGTCCAGCTTAAATATCCAAATACGTGTTAATTAGTGACCTTTAAAGCTGCTTGTAGGTGAATTTGTTTTTACCTTTGGACAGGGCCGTCGCTAGCCATTTTCTGTCCCTGACTTTACAGTAAGCTGCATATTTAACAGAAAGATACGAGAGTGGTATTGAGCTAATCTAACTCCCCCACCGGAAAGCAAAATGTTTCCAAAATGTCAAACTATTTTTTATAACAACAAGGAAATAACCAAACATGCTTTCTCTCTGAATACATACATCATATTAAATGCTCAACACCCTCACTCACAACACTCTCCTCAATAGAATAACAACACCAAAACAATGGCCAGTGCAATAAATTCATCACACAGGCGTGCGACTTAGACTGGGAAGTCCCAGGGAAGACAGCAGCGCCAGCCCCAGTCAAATGCTAAGGGGACGTTATACGTGATGGATGGAGTCTTTGACTTCCAGTAGAAGTGGCATGATGGCCTGGCATCTCTCTGAAGTGCTCCACTCGCATTGTGACCAAATCCTGTTATGTCCCTGTTTCATTGTGGTGACAGCATGAGGAATGCTTGGTTTTGTTCTCCCCACTGTTGCTATCCATCATCTGTGGAGAAATAGAAAGAGAGCGCAGTGGCACTTTGCTTTCCACCTCTAATCCCCCGCCTCCTCCTGCGCGCACACACACACACACACACACACACACACACACACCTTTCCCAGCACACACCTCTCTCTTTCCCTCTGTTGAGACATCCTGTCTTTGCCACAGTGTACTCGGCCCCCTCCTTTTCATCTACACGTGTGTTGTTAAATTATCCCTCCTGTTTTTCACATACTCCACACTCCATTCCAGGGGAGCTCTCTTTATGGGCCATGTGAAAGGACAGAAGAGGAGGTATGTGCTGCAGCTCTATTCAGAAACACTTAGCTCGTAAAGACAGCCTCTCCTTCCCCAATCAATCCGCTACTTAAAGGCGGATGTAATTTGAGCTCAGTCAATGTGCTTGGTGTTGAAAGCATCCTGCCTGGTTTTCCTAACCTGGAAAAAAAAACCCCCACTAATGTCCAAGCATCTAATTAAAGCTTGAGTCTCACTTGATCACATTCTGGAGCGGTCAATGGGTGGGGGTGGGAGGTGGGGTGCAGGGGATGGTTGGGGGGTGGTGGGGGTGTAATAGTTTAATTATCTCCCCCCCAAAGTGGTTAAAGCTAATATTTAATTAGAAAATAAACAGAAAACGGAGGCCTTGGTATCAAATCATGATCAATGAAGCAGAGCAAGGACCTATATCGTAATAAGGGGGGAAACTCCCAGCTTATATTGCCACATAAAAGAATCATAATTAGTCAAACGTAATTAGCAGAACATTACAGAATTACTAGGCTGCACAGCGATGCCTTTCATGCTTGTGTGAAGAGAAAGCAAGGAGACGACTAATCAATGAGCCTATCATTCTATGGATATGGATAGCGTTTATACACGGCAAACCAGACTTCCAGTTCTTTTAGTGTAACGCAAAACATATACAACATCATTGTCATTTTCATTTGTTTCTTTAGTTCACAGTCAGATTTAAAAGGTTTCTTGGTAATGCCCCATCCGAGTACTGTTATCACTGTCACTAAGGATAAAAAATAATAACCTGTATGTAGATCTCTATCGAGGAATATCCCACCTCAGGCAAAGTATGCAGACATGCTGTTATTCTGTTGCTTAATAAGCATCCAGGACCTGGCTCTGCATGTAATTGTGTCAGTGTGTATGACGCAAGCTCAAGTGTTGAGATCCTATCTCATAAAGAGGCTTATAAATGTACAACTATCTCATGTCACATAAAGGAGCCCACTGATTTATTCCTATTGATCAGCTGCCGGGGGCCACGACAGCCTTGTAACGGAAATCAACACTCCCTCACAGCCAAGGCAGTCTGCCTGCTCGGAGACATATGCACACAAGTCGTCTACCGGACTATACGGATTAAAATGGAAATTATGCATGATTTATCACGCTTTACTTGAAAGTAACTCCATGAGAGGAAAATACAGCGTGTGTTGCAAGAAGACTAGCAGACAGGTGGACACAGAGAAACACATGAATATTGCAAGAGGAACCTGCACGAGCACTCCATCCCCAACTTTGGCGAGCTTTTAAAAAACAAGCAGAGTAAACTGACACCCAAGTTTACTAAGTGTTTATGTGACATCACAGCTGACCAGTGCTAGACAATGACCCTCAACCTGTCTCTGTATGGTGCCCCAGAGGTGTCATAAAACCTGGGCAGGGAGCTTTGCTTGGGATGACAGAGTGCCAGGCGCTCTCCCACCAGGACCTAATTTCCCCCTGTGAAAATGGATAGCACGTCCATAGCGTAGCTTAGTTTAAAATGCAAAATGTGGACATTATCTGGCATGGAGATTCAGCGGCATCCATCACACTATGCTAATGCAGCCCAGTGGTTAAGATATTCTAATGTAAGCCACCCTGGAGATGTAGAGGAATTAACACAAACAGAGCAGGGCGGCGGGAACACAGAGGGGTCAGGAGATAGGACAGGGGAGCTACTCCTGAGACAGGCGCTGCCACACACACACACGCACACACCCAACACACACACACAAATAAAATCAAACAAACAGCAATGTTTCTGGGCGTGTGCGCATGCAGGCGTACTCATAAACACTTTATTACTAATTTATGCACTCACTGCCCATCCGTCCGTACATACATGTGCAGGTGCACGTGCTAACATACACCGACTTACGTCAACCTATATGTCAGAATTTGCTGACAGCTGTCACACTGCAAGGCAATGTTATCTTTGACAGCCAAAATGACAGCAGGGATATTCAAAAAGACAAATTGTGTTATCCCTTTGTAGAGTTAAAAGTAAATGATGAATCCATTTTTAAAGCCACCATCCATTTTCAAAGTCCAGATGTACACACAGTAATTGTCTGACAGCATCGACTATTTGCTCCCGTATCTGGTTCATCCTCCATTCAGACTTTTTCTCCCTGGCTGGAGTAATGTTTCCATTCACATTACAGCTGCAGGAGCGGTGAGCTTGTTTTCCCCCATCCTGCAGGCTGTTTGGGGGGCTGTGAGTCCCAGCAGAGTTCCTCTCTTCTCAGCTTAGCGGCGCTTATGAAAGCCCTGTCCCAGTCCCCTGCTCTGCCTGCCAGAGCTGTAAGGGAAGGCATTATTATCATTATATTAATGTGACATTAATTGCTTTTACTTTTTCACTCCATTAAGTGTGCTCTATCTCTTTGGGAGCCTGGCCAGATGGTTTATCACTTCCTGTGCTGTTGGTAGCACCATTAATGGGCTAAGACACTGGGCTATAAAATAATTGCGCCGCAGTGTTGGAAATGTTCATCGCGCTAATTGAAAAGTAATTGCGGAGGTATAGTGCAACTGTCACGCCATAAAAGCCTGTCATAGGAGAGGAGGAGGGCTTTCTAGTAAAAGGCTATTGTTTGCAGTCATACAGTACAGCAAGTGGTCAAAGCAATGGTGGAACAGCCTTTATGCTAAATGTTAAGAGGGGCAATGATCCATTGAAAACATGACTCTTTTATTTTCTACAACCTCACATATTAAAGTAATAAATATATCACAGCAGTTCTCTTTTATATTGTGGCGGTCTACATTATCTTAGTGTTTTTATGTCTGTAAACCGTGTCTACATATTGTAAAATTAATACTGTGAGCAGGAATGCATGAGTCAATTAAAGGCGTAAAATGATAATGCAGGTCCTGTGATGTGACATTGGAATGCAAACATACCTTCAAAGTGCCAGATGGTGAAACCTGCAGCGCAGGAAGATGATTTTTGACATTGGACAGTGGTATTAGATCAAACTGGGTGTAAACCATTGGTTAAAATCAAGAAAGCACGCAGAGCAGTGAGAAATGGACTATTTCAGTTCTGCTTCTGCTGACCGCACTAACACACAGCCGTGCCTGTGTGCAGCGAGGGGGATGAGGGAGCGGAGACAAAACAAGCAGAGTCTGAATCAATAACTTGGGAGACCAAAACATACAGTATATTCTGACTTTTCTTTGCCCTGTGCTTTCTCATGTGTAATCTAACATTTCCCAGCGTGTGTGTGTACAACAAGTATACATGCAGATGTGTGTTCACCCACTCCTCCAACACACACACGGACACACATTTGGTGCATCCCTTATTTTCTGCTATATAACGTACTTATCATGTTGAGATATAAATCAGAATTACAATTTCAATAACCACAGCTCCATCGGTAATGAGATATGATTTACTTCTAATGAACTTTGATTATTACATTGCAGATCCAAGAGTATTAAATCATTAAAAGTGTTAATGTAACATTATAAAACGCCATTAAGTTGGCAATTAATCAGCTCGAAAAATAAAAAGGGTTTTACTGCTCCAAAACTCATAGATTTCTTCACAATACTGAGCATCCCTGCAGATCGTCTAATGCTGAGACGATCCCGTGAAGTTGTTGACGCTGCAGCAAACGCTCAAATAAAACAAATGAGGTGACAAACAGGCAAAACTTGGAGTCGTTTTCCTGAAGCACGGAGCCGCGGGATGTGTCTGGATGCAACTCAGCGAGGGTTCACAGTTTGTTTGTCCCATTATTGATGAAGGCTTGTTGTTTGAGGTGACGCTTTGGGTTAACGGAAGGGCCAGTGGGCGTTCGTTTAAGCCGTCATTACTAAAACAAAGCAGCCTCTTGCTGCTTATCAGCCCCTCATCGACTCCCCTTCCAGCCCCCTGTCGCTCTGGCCAATCCACCGTATTGACACCCATTGACTGGGACTTGAGGAAGAACAGGATGGTGAACTTGTCTAACACAGATCAGGGTCAGGGCAAGGGACAAGGGATGGGGATGTTTGTTTGTGTGTTTGTGTGTATGTGTGTAAGACCCCCACGTTCTCCCGCATGGATCCAATAGTGCTGTGTGCGCTCCGAATCAATGACATGGGGTGAAAATGAGGCCTGAAATTGGAGTGATTGATTCCAGTAGTTATGATGCTATGTTCATTGATGCCTCTTGATTTGCACTACTCTTCCTTTTCGATCCTTCTTGCTTCCAAAAATGCTGCATATAGACCATAGTAAACTGTGTGTGTGGGACGCTTTGAGGAAGGAATAAATTCTCTGTAGGTCAAGCAACCGGCATGAACTGTGAGCCACCTCAACCCCTCACCCAATCCTCCCTCCCTCCCTCGTTCTCTCCTCCTTCCCAAGGTCAATATCCTCAACAATTAGTCCGAGGAGGAGGAGGATTTGAAGCATGGTCGCACCCTCTCCAAATGCCCCCTCAAGGGCTTCGGGGGGCAGCAACGGTATGTCAGACTAAAGTGAAAAGTGTACCCATTCCCTCTTTATGTCTCCATTTTCTACCCTCATTAGGACCATTCACGAGCACTTAGAGGCCCCCTGCACATCCACACATCACCTCGGTCAGGTCTGCCCTCTCCTCGATGCACCTTTCCCAATCAAATAACTATCATTAAAAGCCTGTCTGTGTGTGTGTGTCTGTGTGTGTGTGAAAGAGAGACAGACAGGGAGCAAGAGAGGCAGTCACAGAGATAGTTGTATCCATATAGTGTGGCCATACTAATGTAATATTGATTGGTCCCAGTCACCATGGCACCAGGACAATAGTCCAGTCCTGCTGGCCACTGGTCAGTGTCCCAGCAGCCTCTCTCCTCCCCCACTTGGCTGGCTGGATGATCCATGCTGCAGCAGATTAAAAGGTACGGCCCTCTTACGTCTTTACATAGAGCTCTGTAACCTATAGCGCACAGGACACCAGCGTCAGAGGACAAAAATCTAAATGTATTCATAAACTTCATCCTCAAAGTGGCAGGTCCATACAGTCGTAAATCTCCGGCTCATGCTCTTCTCTCTTCTCTCCTTTTTCTTTTTCTCTCCCCCTCTGCCAACGCCCGCTGGCCTGTCAAGCCTCAGAGGAAGAGAAAACAAGAACGGGGCAGTCGTCAGCGAGGAAGAAGAGTGTGAAAATACAGCGAGGTGAAGCAAGTACAAATGTTGAGCTCAGAGAAACTAGTCCCCTGTGAGTTCATGTGCAGTGCTACAGGAAAAAAAAAAATAAAAAATCGAGGCGGAATCATTACACTCGGCTCAGGATTTGCTGTTTGTTCTCACACTCGCCCGCTTTTCTAACCCATGGAGAAACTTCCTCTTGTTCTGAATACTTTCGGTGCAAAACACACAGCAGTGAGCTGACGTCATTTTAAATTCCAAATATCTGAGACTGTTTCTTCAGTTGTTTGGTCTGGACAGCTGTGCCCTTCCATCCACCGGACCACACACACACAATGAGAAACAGGGGGTTGAAGGTTTGCAGTAGCAAAAATGCGCAGCAGAACAAAACCGCCCGATGACACGAAGGGCAGGAGCAGGCGTGCAGTTTTTTTTTTTTTTTTTTTTTTTTGATTTTCTTGACGCATCAGCTGCCTGAAAACAAAGAGCACAGGACTCCATTTTTGATTCAAGTGAGTGATTTGCATAGAAAAGTTCATAAGCACGGGACATAAGGATATGGTCATAAAAGAGGGCAATAAAAAATTTAACTATGACAGAATATTAAAAGTGGCAGTAAATTGAAGGCAGGCTGCAGAATGACCCTCGTGGAGTGACTTCCTCGGTTGGGACTGCTAATCTCAGCGTGTGAGAGGGGCACTCACTGTACACAGAGAATAAAACATCTCCTGCCGACCCCTGACAGATATGGTTGTCTCTCACACTTTAATCCTGCTGGATAGTTAAGATTTAAGATAATGACACAACGACTTTCACGTTGATGCCGACATTGAATCTTTTTAAGAGGCCTCCTGCTGCCGAGCCGGGACGGCCTGTCAGCCACTGGCAGTGAAAGAGTTGAATGTCTTGCGCATACTCGTTTCCCGATGTCAGGAAGAAATTGTTCGTAACATCGGCCCCTCACACTTGTCTCAACTCATTTATTTCAGCCAAGGTCTGCGGATATAAATAAAAGGAAATGTTACTGGAGCATTTAAACTCGGCGCCAGCCTTGAGACCAGTAATGTAACCACATATCATCAAAAGTGCTGAATCTCCCTTTGTCACCACACATGACATGCAATTCCTCCAAATATATTCACGTTTTGTTGCCATTCATACAAATAAATAATCACAGAAAGCCAGGACAGCCCTTTAAAGCTGACCTCTACAGTAATACTAAGTGTCCATCAGATTTATCCCGCGGCTACTAAAAATAGAGCTTTAATATTATTTACCACCGGTGAGCATTTTCTTTAACTCACTGGAGTAACAAGCTTCATCTTAGCTGTTTTTTTTTTTTAAATCATGAATGCAGTTCAACAGGTGGTCCATAGATGGAGCTCTTCTCATTAGAATATGCTGTACATTACATTACATTATGAGGCTGTCCTCGGGTAACTGTGAGCTGTCCTTCATTCTCCAGCAGCAACTGAGCTGAGCTGCAGCACGGGCTCTACCTTTACCTGCCCTCTGTGCGAGCAAGAAAAAAAAAAAAAAGAGAGAGAGAGAGGCTGCTGGAAGACAAACATGCTGCCTTACTGAAGGAGAAACGTGGACATATATTTAATTCTTTCTTAAAATGATATAGTGACCATTTTAATAGTTGTCTTTCTCTGCCTTACTTAACACACTGGACCCCTTGTGAGCGAGTGTCAAACCACAAACCACCGGGTCCCCGGAGCAGTATGACTTAATTGAGCTATCCTGGGAAATCTAATTACAATAATGCACAGAGGATTGTGTAATATTCCCTCTGCTTCTGCTCTAACACCTATCCCTCACACGCACGTGCACTCCCGCTCGCATGCTCACACACACACACACACACACACACATGCACAGATAAAATGAGAGGGAGGGTGAGGGAAGACGTGCAGACACGGATGTGTTAGGAGGTTGTGGATAGGCGCAAACTGCAACAACCGTAAAACATTTCACGGGAGATGTTTTAATCACGATTCATGGGCCAGTAAACCTTTAAACAGCAGTCAGTCTGATCTTCTGGGCAGTGAGGACAAAACACTGACAGTATTATGTGATCAAGGCATGCAGCAGGGAGACAAAATAAAGTTGCTCCTTCTTTTGTTTTTCAAATTATTCTTATTTTTTATAGTTCCTCAAAGTTTGCGAGGAGCGTCTGCGTGAGAGAAAACAGTTCAGCTGGAGGTGGGGAGGTGACACGAGAGAGCAATGTTAGAACAAAAGCACACTTAATTTGCTCATTTGATATTACACTGTACAGCTGGGCAATGATCATAGCCATATCACTGTAGAGAGTTATTGAGCAAATCACAGCAATTCAAACTCGGCCATATGCAGTGTATCTTAGTGCTGCTGGGGCCAAGAGACGAGCTATAGAACACACACACACGCACGCACACACACACACTTCTACAATAATCTATCACTGACTGTGCTCATTGACAGTGTTAATTCCACTGAAAAGTGTCCTAAAATGCCTGCCAATATGTGAGCTTTTACTGCACAAAGACAATAGGAAGAGTCCTGCAGCTGTACACTGAAGGTATTGATGTTCGTCAGGCATCGACAACCTTTAGGTCAGGTATGGACTGACAATGTTAGAGGCACTTTGGGTCGCTGCATTTTGCTTTAGAGTGACGCTACAAAGGGAAACGACTGGACACTGAATGTCGAAATGAATAAATTTGTGTTGTTTTGTAAAGATGAAAAAAATGATCTGGGAGAGCGCGGTGTGAAAACAGAAGCATATCAAAGGCTGGACGTGATTTGTGTATAGTTTCATATAGAGTCAATGTGTGTGTGTGTGTGTGTGTGCGCGTGTGTGTGTGTGTGTGTGTGTATATGAGGTCTGTTTGTGATTGAGTGCAAGGTCAAAGGGACGCAGGGGAGAGACGGGGGAAAGCAGTGGCGAACTAAGAGGGGGGTTGCTACTATGCCCAAGGCCATACCCACACAGACGGACACCATATTGAAATTAGTAAATGGACTGCATAGTGTCGCTTGCTGCCCCATTTGCAATCCCCTCTTCTCCGGGTGATATACAGATGCACCTCGTGAAGGGACATCACCGTTTCAAAGTGGGAGTGGGGTAACATCTATGTAGTGGGGGGGTTGCTGGCTAACCTCCCGCCGTCCTAAACTGAAATGGGTCGACTCTTATTTATTTACAGCATGTTTTGCGCTCATCCCATAACACTGTAAATTACCTGCGTGGTCAAGGCTCCTTTCTCAGGCAAGGAGAGAGGAGAGAAAAGGACATAAAACATGTGATCTATATGATATTTAATTCAGGAATCACATATGATCTGTCAATTTCCATATATCATGCTTTATGAGTCATATTTTAAATACAAAATCACATTTATGAATATAAATGCGTGAATTACGAGCGGTCATATGTGTTATATGATGTACAATATGTCTATAGGCCTATAGACGGAGTGTCTTGCCAATATTTATGAGATTTCCACAGTATATCTCGTAAGAGGATAAGAGACGGGTGATTTCCTTGCCGGGGTCTTAGGTGGTTGATCACGGATCTGTTTCTCACAGCGCGCGCAGACTCATCATGCTGTTGACTGTTTGACTCCCTGTTCATCTCGTTCTGCAGTGCAAATGACGTGAGAATGGAAACAAGGATGATCACAGTGAAGAACATGTTGCGGTGTATTTTCTGACCTGAAACACTCACACTGTGTAATTTATTGTTTTAAAACATGATGAGTGTGGTTTGTCTGATACAAGAAAGCTTGACACTTACTTGAACTTAATTATGTGGCAAAGCGGGCAGCAATGGAGACAGTACTCCGTGAGTGTGTGTGTGTGTGTGTGGGTATATATGTGTGTGTATGTGTGCATGTGCAGAGAGAGAATTCCATCAGAGGGAACTCTCTCGGGACCAGACCTGGTCTCTAGCTGAAAAAAGGCAGGGGCCTCCTCCATTATGGCAAACAAGTGCATTTGCTTTAAGGCCAGTGGAGATTTCTAACCTTTGCTTGACATGCCGAAAAGGTCAGGCCCATCCGTGGCTTCCCTCCGGAGTTGAGCCTGACCATTTCCTCCCTGCTCCTTTGGACCCCAGGAAAGCCCAGGATGAGCACAGTGCAGATAGTCAGCGAATGACACGACAACATTTGCGTTTCTGCTTAAATCGCTGGTTTTTAAAGTCTTGTTCAGGAGATTTAACAACTTTAAACAAAATGAATTAGGCCATCACAAACATAGATGTGTATTTTGCTATAAAAAAAGACAAATTATAAGATATAAAACGTTCTCAAAAAATACAATCGATCACCCCTGCACACTCAGATGAAGCAAACGTCTTAATATAATTCAAAAGACAGGCCCATCGCACAGTAATAACTCGGTAATTGTGTTAAACGCCTGTGAAGTGAGCACACACAGCACCCCGTGTGAGTTTTTCTCCATTTGATAGACGTATCCATGCTTATCAATGTTCCTTATCTCCCTTCATTATTTCCAAACCACTGGTTAAATTGGAAAAGCCCATAAGAACGTGTGAATACATGGCAGAGGCAATAAAACAGTAGGGAGAAGAGCCCCCCCACATCCCACAACAGTGTTTTCCTTGGGTGGAGGGAGATACATTGAGCAGATAGTTGGAAATATTTCTGCTCCCCCCACAGCTTCATATCAGTGAGCAGCACAGATAAAGATACAGTCGGGCAAATAAATCTCAAATGAAGGAACAAAACCCTTCACATGCAGTTATCTTGTGTGTGTGTGTGTGTGTGTAGTGTAGTGTGTGTATACAGTTTATTACCTGCCCGCTCTCTCAACGTTTGTGTTCCTACAATGTTCAAGTGTTAGGGAAGGCAAGTGCACTGATTTTTTTTTTTTTTTGTTTAGCTAAAAGCACTATTTTCTCTGCAGTGGTGGAGGGTCAGTGTGGTCTCATCCTACCAGGCGTCCTGTGTGGCGGCGCCCCGGTGGTGCGCTTCTCTCGGTGGATCCTCCGGGACTTGTTCTCAGGGGGATTTTGTGGGTTCGCTTAATTTCTATAGCACTTATCAGCTGAAGTAGAGAAGCTTGTTCATGCAGCTCCTTCTGAAGGACCAGTTTGGCTCAGAAATATACTGATGGAATACAAGACCTGATATAATATTTAATTTCTTTTTTTGTTTCAGATTTTTGTCTGACACCTGCAGCATATTGGATCATATTAGATCAGAAAATGAGTATTTAAATTGTACTTATGCCAAATGTTTCAGCATTCGCTGTGTGATTGCATAATGGCCTGATGAAAAATGTAACCAGAGTAATTTGACAAACTGGGACAAAGGTCCGCTGATGGCCATTAGGTTTTTTAGGACAGCAGCTCAGCCATGCATTAAGTGGCGAGGAGAGCAGGCGTGTAACCTGATAAATGCACTTAAAACGGTGAAGATGGACAATGAGAGGGCGAAATCTCAGATGGCCCGCTCTGTGTGCCTGCTAGGCACTTTGACAGCCTATTGATCAGCCAAAGAGAGTCTTGGGCAGGGTCAGAGGTGTGGGGATGCATGGCTCAGATACTGCTAGTGGGACAGGTACAGGACAGCAGTAACCAGGATCTATTAGGAAATAGATCTACTCTTGAGCCAATTACATTGTCCTTTTGTTGAAGATCAGACATGTCGTTGACTGCTGGCACTCGCGGTTTCCCTCTGTGGAGATGGGCGAAATTTCTTCTCCAATATAATACACAACAACAATATAGCAATCTGTCTGTTGTTTGAAATTGATGTGACGTAACGTTTCTGTCTGGGACATTGATAGCCCACGGTTGTGAAAATGCCCAGCTCCTGTTATTGAATAGTAATAGGCTTGTCGGCCGGTGCCTCCAATTTCACAAATGGAGCAATAAATACACATAACAGAATCAGTGGAACAATAAGAATGCCCATAAAGGATGGTTGTGCCTCAAAAACAAGGAGCAGAGCGCGGGGTAGGAAGGGGGGGAGGAAGAGGGAAGGGGCGGTGGGAGTGAAGGGAGGGGTCAAAAGAAAATTTGACAAAGGAAAGAGATGAAAAGTGTGTGTATGTGTGTGTGAAGGAAACAGAGAGAGAGAGAGAGAGAGAGAGAGATGGTGGCCCACTCTTCATTTCTGTGCCACAAGCTCTCCTGGGCATTTGCGTGCTCCGTTTTCAACCTAAGTGTAATTTGAGCCCTGGGTTGATACAAAGTGTATGCAGCAGCTCTGTTCAAACCCAATCACTCACCCTGACGTGTAATCCTTTCCCTCACCATCATCAACGTTGCTTTGGGAATAATGAAACACACTTAAGCAATACACAGCAGTCATACAGCTGCGAGCGTGGCCGCATCTTGATGAGATGCCTCGTAACTCTAATGAAAGGTGTTTTGACCTGTCAATGGAGGTAAATGATTGCCTTGCTACTGTATCTGTGGGAAACTTATTGATGGCTATATCTGGTCCAACTGGGTGATTTGCATGAGAAACGAGGAGCACATTGCTTTTAAAAATACAGCACTTGGCAACTGTGCTCTACATTTTATTTGTGTGGCCCTCCAGATCTCCTTTTTCTTTCCTTTCATCCTCGTGTCATCTTCTTGTCTTGTGATGCCATTGTTTCCACGAAGAGGATTATTACAATTAATTGGTTAGCAAGACATTATTTCAAAAAGGGAAATTGGCTCTTATAATTATATAGAGAAGGGAATACTTTAACTCCCTGGAATATCAGCTTCCTGAAATAATGGAGCTACAGCCCCTCACTTCCCCCACCTCCATCAGCGTTAGCGTGTCTGTCTGCCTGTTTCCTGTGACGGATCCATTTTCAACAGCTCCTGGCCCTGCAGTGGCTGCGGTTGATGGGTGGCTGGTTGGGTGGCCTGTGTGAATCTTTGACTGGCTTGCCTCGCTTACTGCCACCCATATGCGGCCTGCTGGGAGCTACGGTGCGCTCTTTGTTCTGTCCCTTTGCTGAACTCCTCGTCAGTCAGTGTGACCATAGCTACAGTGCAATAAATACACCGAACATGAGGGCAGGGTTAGGGTAAGGGTAAGGGTGGCTCCACTGGGTGAATGACTAAGTAGACACACTGTAGTAAACATAGTAAAGAGTAAGAGTGTGTTTTACTTACCGTGTGAGCAGTTATTTCTCTGCATTTTTAACAGCGTTTACAATTATTAGACTTTCTTTTCCCAATGCTAGAGGATTCTACGGTTGCCAATGTCTGTCAGTCTGACGGTAGGTTGTCCACAAGAAGAATCCAAATGATTTATGGGATCGCCTGACTTTTCCTCTAGCACCACCAGCAGGTCAGAGTTTTTCCTAATCCTGTGAAATCTGATGGAATGATACAAACTTTTGTAATTTATTGAAATGAATTGTTCTGAGATGGTGTATCCTTATGACTTTGGTCAATAACTATTAGATCAGACTCGTCGCCAAGTGCTTGTTCATGGTGGAATTGTTGGGTCTCTATAAATAATATTATAACGCGTACAGTCTATACCTACTCTGTATGGAAAGTCTCATAAGATAACTTAACTGATTTGGCGCTATAGAAATAAAACTGAACTTTATTGTTTGCAATAAAATGTGGTACGTATTCTTGTTTCCTACTGAATGACTTATAATCACATTGGTTCTTTGCTTTTTTACTTGCAAACCAAATGAAATCCCATCAGCTTCAACTGTATTTTGTATTTTGACGCTTATTAGCAAATGTTAGCATGCTAATACTAAATTAAGATGACATGTCCACTGTGTTAGCATGCAGATGCTAGCAGTCTCACGGTGCCGCTAGCATGGACTCGTGTGTTTCAAAGCCGTTAGCTTAAGCAAACGTAGCACTGACTGAATGTGATTTATGAAAATGTTGGAAGTTTGTGTTACAACAGTTAGACCACAAAAGAATCACAGAGTTCAGGGAGTATTTAATTCATTGATCCTTTACCTTTTTGAAAATCAAAACGTAAAAGTTACACAGATATTGGTGATTTAACGATCAGAGATATCAATGTACACCATTGCCAAATGATATATTTCACACCATAAATACTCATAGCACAGAAGCAGGAAATCAGTTACCTGCCCCTGTCTGCAATTTATCATCGAGGGACCAATTCTGACACACTGATGTTCATAAAAACACATACCCGCTTTGTAACCAAGATGGGGGTCACACCCACTGATGGCCAAGTCACGTGGTCAACGTGAAGCATGCTTTACCTTTACAAACGGATCTATGAAGAATGAATGGGAAGAGAAGATCAATAACTACAATTACAAATATTTTGGCAGGAGCACTGAGGGAGAAACAGTTTTTGATAAAAACATGGATGGCTCAGGTATGTCACAGACATGTGAGGATGACAAAGAGCAGAAACTGTTGAATCAGAGAAATATTGACAATATGATAATGAGGTAGTAGTCAGCAGGGCGCTGCATACTTTATTTTCAATGGTATTTCGGCAACCTACTGTATTGACGCTAATATATTTACACACTTAGACACAGCTTGTAATGTAAGACGTTCTCTTTTACTTAACACAGTGCCATATTACAAGGTAAAAAGAAAAAAAAAAAAGAAAGGGAGATAAGAGGACTCCCGTTATTATGATTCTTATGGCTGATCATTTTGGGCCACTACAAAATTCTAGTTGTAAAGATTTTTCTGCAAAAGTTTTCATTTATACTGCACTTTTATTGAAACAAGCACAAAAGTCTTTTTTTTTTTTTATCAGTGGAGCAAATCAAATATAGTTCTTCTGATATACAGGATACATGTTTCTGATTAGAGGGATTTAGAATATGTCACTTAACAGTATACAAATTCTCCCAAATCTAAGTAAAAGCATGCTTTTAGCATGGTTTCAGTCAGAATTGGTCCCTGTTGTATTGCACAACAGTAAAATAACTCAAGTTATATTGTCACCCTCTACAGTGGAGCTTGTTAACTGGACAGCGGCTAGTTCAAGTTGGGATGATTGGGTGCTGGAGTGGGTAGGCATCCTCCATTACGTGGCCAATCAGGCTGCTGTAAAAAAAAGGCATGCCGGCTGCTGGATCAGTGCTAGCCATTGATATCGCAAGCATGGCGGCAACTCTACCCTGCTGCAATGTCAGGGATTCCTTTGATCACAGTATCATATTGTTGTGACAGCGCCACAATTTATCACATCACATAAAATCCTTCAGTAGTATAAGCATTCGCCTCCAACACATTTTCTCCCACATGGAGACGAGCGACACAGCTCTGCTGGACTGGACTACAGTATTACTCACACCCAGTGTAAAGAACATGTAGCTAAACACAGGGAGAAGGGAGCACAAGATCTCTTTCTCCCACCAGAGATCACACCTTGTACTGACACACTGTTGGGTTGCTGTTACCCTTTGGAGCATGCTGACACTTTGTTTCTTGCATAGCTATTCACATGTGCATGTGCATGCTTAGGCATCCCGAGCTCTCCTCACAGATGCCTGCCTGCCTCCTGGCCAGTGGGAAGGGTGTTACTCTGCACTGGCCATTGTGTCAACATGAGGTCAAGAAGAAGTGCTCCATGTGTCTGCTGTACTCCTGGAGGGAGGCCACGTAGACAAGAACCTCCTGCTGGGTTAAAAATAAACCCAGTGTGAAGTGCCACCACTCCCGCTCTGCACCTGCCATTTACCTCCGTTTGGTTGAAGCTCTATAAATGCAGGCACGGCTATTAAAAGACGGGAGGTGTCTAAAATGGCGAGAGCAGATGCTGGGCACCTTGCTCCCTGTGTGTGGGATGACTCTGCCACGGGTTTAAAGGGGCCTAAAATAGAGTGGTTGACATATGGGCCTCTGATTGTTTGAACATGGAATCTCCTGGACTTCTGCCACTCGGCATAAATCCTTTGATACTGCCACACCAAACCTGCTGATCATCTTTCACCTAGCCCGAATCAGGTCATCTATTTGCATGCCAAGAGGCAATTTCCATGGGCTTAAACAATGACCAAATTTGGGGTTCAATGGGATGCATTAACAGCACCGACACAAACCACTACGGGAGAGGAGGAACGCTAGTGTACAGCGGTGTGTCCAACCGGTGGGAATGAGATACACAGGCATGGTCTTCTAGCAACAGCAGCATTGAAAAGCACTGAAAAATAGGAGGTTAAACCCGGCTTCCCCACAGCTCCCTTTATTGCTGAGTTACTACAGAATAAGACGACTGACTACTTGTACCTGCCTATGCTAGTTTGGTTAAACATGGGACCAGCAAGTCTTCCAGTCTGAGACAGATCCACAAAGATCAACACGGCTTACTGCTCTGGAGAGGTATATCCAAGTACATTTAAACTGATAAGAGTTCACATTTAGGTAACAATTTTAATTCGTTTTTTTTTTTTCCAGGAGGAGAACAAGAGAAAATGGCCACCAAGGTCACCAGACTTTGAACTGTACACTCAGTCTTCCAATAATAAATATATACATGTCCTGGTCAAGTCCAGGCAAAAACACACATGTGAGACAAGTGAGTCTGTTTATGGTTGTTGACACCTCCGCTGTCTTCAGAACAAATTTAAGGAACTTTGAATTTTATGAAAAAAAAAAAGAAACCTCTTTATCTTGTCATCAAGATCTGGCAACTACTTATTCTGAAGATGCTGAGGGGCAGAAGGGTCCTTCTTCATATACAGCATGACCACTGACAATTAACAAAAACCAAAAAAATTATTACTGTACATAGTATTTCTTATATATTTTAAATTAATCTGCATCATTTTTATATTTATACTAATAACCAAGTTTTGCATTTGTTCTTTTTTATTTATTGTCCCAGGGTTCCAGGAGGAGGAGTGAGAGAGGTCAGCCTCTGTCCTGCCTAGCACAGTCAGCGGGGGGGGTCTCCTTCTCCTGAGTACCCTCAGCCTTGGTTCAAGTCACTTTCCGATTCGCTAATGCAGCCCTCCGCCATTGCCGTGGCCAATCAGCCACCCTCCGATCAGACCTTGGCCTCCAGCATCTCCAGGAAGAGTTTGTGCATGGGCACCTTTCCCTGCACCTTGATGCTGTAAAAGTGCTGCACAGCCTTGGTGGCCGTCTGCCGCAGAAGAGGCAGGGTCATGAGCAGCTTGCCTGCCCGCCGCGGGTCCTCCACGTGCTGGCTGCTCTCGTAGTCCTGCAGGGCCTCATGGAGAGCGTCCTGAAGCTTCTGGACCGCCTCCATGTCCTCTATGTGCATTGAGTCTGACGGGGACGAGAGCAGAGAAAGGAGCGTGAAGATTGGTGGATTTTCAAATTTGAAAAGTAACTTGTAAGAAATGTAGTTTGCACTTTGAGACACTGGTAATATAACAGGAGTGATGGGAAATGGATTTTTCTAAAACAAAATTAAATGTCATGATTGATCTTTACTGCTCTGTCAGTAGCAGTAAGGTAGGGAACACATTATCAGTATAACTCAAACCCTGACAAGATAAAGAATAGATCATAAAAAAGAAAAAAACAACATCTGCTTCATTTTATTTATTTATTTATTCTTTGGTGGACTGGGCAGGACATTCATATGGCCCCTGACCAGAGAGACTGAAAATCAATGTTATCCTCCAGTAACAATGGCATGAATAGCACCCAATCTCTGCTGAGTGAGTACACATTAAACACCTCACTGTTCCAAAGGACAGATTGTTTTCGAACAACAAAACAAAAGAAAAAAAAAGAAAAAAGGGGGCTCCATTAGAGAATTGGACGCTATAAACAAGCCTGAGATGAATACAACACTTCCTCTCAATTAATTTCCTTCCTACTCCCTCAAAGGAGTTTCTGACCACCACAAACACTAATGAGTTTATTTTACTGATAGATGCAACAAACAACCAGCCATCTAAGTAAGAAATCTAACTAGACATTTTTGTATTATTTGTCTATATTTAAAAAAAAAGCTTACTATACTGTACTTACTATATTGTACTGTGAACAACAGAAACTGTGACTCTCTCGGCTTCAGTCAGCCCCAATTCTCCCCCCCCACCCTGTCCTGGCCAGTTTTAGAGCCGTCTACAGTTTCAGTCTGGCTTCTCTCCGGTGTTCAGCGCTCCTATACTGTTTCGCTACACTGCCACCGTTTTTTACTGATCCTACTGTACATCATGTTACAGCACTCCCCTCTCATTCTCGCCTTTTTCTGCCTCTGTCTCTATCTCCCAGCCTCTCTCAGGGACAGTCCGGGGTCGCGCTTTCTCTCACTGGTTAACCGGTGTCTGGCACTCCGGAGGCGGCATGTCATTGGCTGCCTGACTCGTCTCACCTTGGTGGTGCATATTTTACCACACGGGACAATAAAAGGCAAAACAGATTTCAGACTTCGCCCCAAATTCATTGACTGGAACAACTGTATTCCCAAGACCTTGAGACATTTCTCACCCTGACGGTTTTCAAATCCACAGTGGTAAAATGAAGTAGGTCGTTTTGTAAAGTGAATGTGGGAGGGAGGGGGGGGGGGGGGGTTAGAGGGGGAGGATGGAAGAACAAAAGACAAAAAAGAAAAGAAAAAAAAAAATCTCGGATGAGGATGTGGTGTGACATAATTATCTCTTGTTCTTTTCACAGAGGCTGGATTCACAACCTAACAAGCTGCGTTTTTACAAATCAAACCAATATCTTGTTCCATTTTTCACACTCACAAACATGCACATTTTAGCAATAAACCTAATTTGAACCAGAAAGAATTGAATGTTTTGCAGCAGGGATGAAAAAGAGGAGGAGGAGAAAATAAAAAGAGAGAGATAGAGACGTCTCAACAGATGGGTAGGAAAAGAGGGCAGGAGAGCTCACGGCTTGTAGTCCTTGGAGGAGGGGCAGACTTAAAAAAACAACTTTGAAGAAACAATTTCCTCGCAATCCATCAGTGAGCCCACGTCGATCCGATTGATAAACTGCTAATTACAAAATCAATCGCTATGAATTTTCACAGCTGTCAGACAGAGGGGCTCCCGGGAGAGTGATCTCCCAGAGACCTTGTTCCAACAATCCGGACACCCTCCTCCTCCTCCGCCTCCTCCTCCTCCACTCTTCTCCTCGACCCCCATCTCTCCTCTCTCCTCCCACACCCCACCTCCCTACCAAAGCTCTGTTCTCTGAAAGCAAAGGCCCTCCATCAGCATTTTCATTTTTCAACCCCGGACAAAACAAGGGAAAAAGCGGCCCAGTGACCCAGGCGTGCATTGATCAGAGCGGGACAGGTCCTGCCTCCTCAAAAGGAGCCTGTCAATAGCAGCGTGCCGTCTCGGCATTGGAACAAACGAGGCCTATCACTCCCTGATACTCATTCCATTCGACTTAACACATTTTATTGACAGCCCCTGTGCTCCTAATGAAATGCTAAATTTATCTCCCGTGGCTGCTGTGCCCTGCAGCTACTGTTATGGAGATAGAGAAAGAAAGGGGAGAGGGAGCGCTGGAGAAATACCACAACATGGAAGGTGTTCAATTAAAAAAGCTCACTCCTCCATCCCTCTTTCCCGTGCACTGCCCTTATCTTCTCTCCATCTCTCCATCTCGTGCTGCAAACTAAAAGGTTACACTGAAAAACTCCTGAAAAACTAAGAAATGTCATTTCTGAAACTGTGTTAGGCAATACCTTACTGTTTCTGGATATTATACTGTCTAGTGTGCATTACTCAGAGGACCGGTCAGGAAATATCATGAGTGAGTAATACACTGGAAGAATGTCTCTAACATTTTCATGTGAAGTCTTGATTTTTTAAAAACAAATAAAGCTATAACTTTTTTCATATATTATGTTCTTTTGTTATTTCAGATAAAAATACTAAAGGTTTTGCTTATCGTTATTTATTGTGGGGAAAAAAATCTACAAATGATATTTTTTTGGTCATATTTCATCTACATATATACTCTACATACAATAATAATTATAACATTAATTAATAAAACTGAGAAACTGGGTACGCTAAGATAATTTAAAAACAAAAACTAATCAAATCATGGAATGAAATATTATATATCAAGCAAAGACGCTCAACAAAAAATATTATATGTATTCCAAATTACTGACTGCGTTTTTTCCTCTGAAAGTAACTCTAAATTATTATAATAAATATTGTAAAAAGAAATGATTTACATATACATGTATGTATGCATGTATAGTTATTATTAGTATTAGTTATAGTTGTTCAGTTAGAGCAGGAGTTATATTTCTGTGATGATTTTATTAATTATTATGTTATTGTTATGAAATACTGATGTTTAAAATACTGAATTTTTTTTGTGATGCTTATTTAAAACACAATACAGTTTTTATTAAAATGTATATAAAATCAGCTTCTTAAAATCCTTAAAACAGCTGAATGTAATTTATGATGTGTCAGCGTGCTGAAGACGCCTCACCTGAGTTGGCGAGAGCAATGGCCTTGAGGGTGACGAACTCCTCCTTCTCCACTTTGAGCTTCTTGCACTTGCGCACCAGCTGCAGGATGGAGACGTAGAGGTCGAGCAGGCCCGTCAGCCGCGAGTGCTCCTCGTCCATGATGTAGTCCTCGGCGTACACCAGCTCGTCCTCGTATGGCAGTGAGCGGAACACAATGCTGAGGATGAGGATCTCCATCCAGGCGCTCTGCAGTAAACTCATCTGGTCTCCCAGAGAGAGAGAGGAAAAGCCTGGAAGGACAGAGGAGGAAACTGTATGAGGACAGGAGGACTGCATGACAGTGGAAAAATAAAATATGTATCTATGGGAGGTTATGCATTATTATTCACCTATTAATTTATCTAAAAATGATTCAGCCAGAAGTCTTCTTTTATTAGAGTATTAAGACATACAAGAAAGTATTTCGAAGTAAAAGAACAGACAGCTCTTTGAGTTATCAGTAAACCAAACAGGTCTTGTCAAGCTCCCGGTAGTCTGAAGTACATGCCGAGGCACATGTTAGCGAGTGGTGTTTAATTTTAAATGCACAGTGGAAGGTCCTCTTTGAAGCCGGTGTCAGAGCACTTGAGTGGGCTTTACTGTAAGTGAGGACAGTAAATCGGTGCAAAGGTCCGAGACGCACAAAGCCATGTGGTTACCCCTTGTATCCTGTCACACTTCTATTGGTGTGAGGGGGATTAGCAGCGAGACACATTCTCATTGGAGGGGTTGAGGACATGACATGCACTGTGTAGTGGGAGAAGGTGACAAGGGGACGCGCGCGCGCACACACACACACACACACACACAGCAACATCCACAGACACACAAACATGTGTCAACCAGGAAAACAAGCAGATCATGACACCTACGTATGCACATAAATGTGCACGCATACACAGAGCGCTGGGGTCACGTGGTTCAAGCCCAGCCTGAAGACCCGCTTAAACCCGAGTCCTCTTTCTCCAACAGCGGCTGGATGAGCTGATTGAGCTCGGGCACATCGCACCGCTGTCATTTCCTCTTCAACATCTCTACATATGCTCAGAATAGAACATTAAATAAAACAAATCCTCAAAAGATGAGCTGTGAGAAACTCAAAGAAATTAAAGAGAGTAAAGGCATAAAAGAGAAAGGAAGAGAGAGTGAGGAGCAGATAGCCAGATAGCCATCTCATCCCTTTTCCCTTCGTACTTCCCTTCAGCTGTCAATAAACTGCATGAACCCCCCCCCTCCACACACACACTTTTTCCACTCCATCTCCCACCTCCTCCTCCTCCTGCACAGCATGCCTGCAGGCGGTCCATTCTGACAGCATATTAGGCTCTTCAGCTCCGCCCCTGATTAATATGATTGCTTTTACAAGTTTGCTGCCACGCTACCTGCCACCGTGTGATTAAGAGGCGATAGATTACAATATTGACCAGGGCGCTCGCCGCACCTATGCCCCCACATTTTTCTCTTAAATATAAATGATCTCACTGGGGTGCAGCCACCAGCCTGATGTTTATCTCCTGCTGCCAGGACACCATGAGCACACACACACACGCACGCAAGCACGCACACGTGAGAAGAACAAGAGACATGATGAGAAGCGTGAGAGAAAGTGAAAAAGAAACAGGACAGAGAGAGAGAGAGAGAGAGAGAGAGAGAGAGACAGGCAGAGAGAAAAGAAGAACCAGAGAGAGTAGTACCTGAGTGTTCAATTTCCCTTATCGTGGTGATGACCACTGCAGGGGAAGAGCTGGAGGATACATTAATTAACAGATTGTGATCAGAATGTGAGGGCCTTCACATTTTGAAGGGGAATCAATAGTCAGTAGAATAGAGTGCTAACAGAAAGGTGCCTGGTGCCCGGCTGGACTGGTCAGAGGTCTGAAGAGCCCAAATTAGACCCAACAAAGCAAACTGCCGAAAGCACTCAAAACACTTGACTATTATCAGCGGAGGCAATAAGCCATATTTTGTAAAGGCCTCTGCCATTACACATATCAAGACTGCATCTTAAAATCTTCAGTCGTGCTATTTCCTTGTCTGCATACATGGCCATTAAGTTGGACAGAATGTGGACTGGCCGGAGGGAAATTGTCATGCAAGCGTGGACGCGGGTCTTGATTGCCGCATCAGGTTGGCATCACAATCACAGGCAAGGCTTTGTCTAGCCTTTTAATGCCAAGGAGGACTGAAGCGGAACTAAAGCGCTGCTCCCAATGTGACAGCCCGTGTGAAGGCCTTGTTCAGGGCTTGTTGGAGAGGCTTTAGAGTTGTTCTGATACAGCAGACACCTCTCAGCCATATGCACACATGCAGCCCAGCAGCCTACAATTACCTTTGACGCTAAAAGTCCTTGAATTTAATCCAGTGTTGTGAGACGGAGAGGTGGTGTTTTTCCCCTGCTCCATCCTCTCTCTTCAGGGCCTAAATTATCGTTCCAAATGGGATCTCGTGTCGTTGCCTTGCCTTTTTCCACTCAATTTAATCGAGTAATGAAGTGACTTCCCGACTCCGCAGGTCACACTGCGCTCCGGCCGCCGCACTCTGAAGGTGGCCCGGTTAAGTGCCGTCGGAGTGGGTGATTTCCTCTAATGAAATATCAATATTTACATCTTCATTTCCAGCCCACTGCCTTGGCGGGGTTTGACCAAACATGACACAATATTGACCAAATCAGAGAGGCCTGTCTACGCGCTTGAAGGGCCTTTTCCACTCCACTGCTGAGTGCACCGGTAGATTTCTGTCTGAAAGTCTTTGTGGCAGAAATACAGAGATAATAACAATGCAGAGTTTTTCTTTGTTCACTTTGACTAAAGCACCCTGCTCATATAGAGATCGTATGTCTCAAAAGGATTTTCACTTTCCAAATTACAAGATGTAAAAAAAATGTTCAACGTAAATCCAGTGCAGTCTGGACAAAGGAACAGAAATAAATATAGGCGACAAAGAAACAACATTAAAGAGCAGCCCAGTGACCACTAACTTCATCAGCACACCATCATTCATAGCTCAAAGGGTGAAAACAAGACCACTAAAGAGCAACAACAGAAGCCAAAACCATCATCTTTCCCTTTATCTCCCCAAAAGCCCTCGGCTGTGGGCAGGAGGGGGCAGCCCAAACCCACAGACGGCTGCTTCAAACCCCTTGCAGAGATTAATCAGAGCGCCGTTTCATCTGCCAGAGCACAGGACGGTCCAAAATGAAATGCTGGAGATTTCTGTTGAGCTGGAGTTCATATTCTATTAATTTATTATTGTTTCCCTCTCCCCGAGGGCCATTAGCGCGGGTAATAAAAAGAGATGTAATTACGAGGCACGGTGGCCCCCTCCAGCTGCAGCCCCCTCGTAACTCACCCTCAATCAGACAACAGAGCAGACAGAGGGAGGGAGAGGAGGGGGAAAAAAATGGCACGAGAGAGGGAGAGAAATGGAGGATAAAAGAGAGGAGAAGATATGGGCCAGAGAGGAGAGAGATAAGGAAGAGAGAAAGAGAGCAGCAGCAGTGAGCGAAAAAGAGGACCGGTGCACGAGGGGGAAAGGAAGAGGCAGATAGAAAGAGGAAAGAGAGTAATTCTGGCTGGACAGGGGCTGATCTATCATGGCTGGCTATCAGAAGGACAAGCAGGCCCTGAAGACTTCTGCCCAGCGGCAATCTCACCTCAGCCAAGTCAAGTGCTCTCTGGGCTCCAGTTGGAGTAAAACTGCCCCTAACAGGACCCCAGGGGTTCAGCACGTCTTTTTTTTTTTCTAACCTCAAACTGAGCTGAATGATCATGCTGCCATAAGCTTATTCTATATCAAAGCTTTTTATTTTACATGGCAGTTTAAAAAAAAAAAGAGGACAAGAGGAAAATGTATGCACCTCTGATTTGTATAGAGTCCTCTGATCTGGCAGAGTGACATGCTGTGGTGTGAAATGTATAACCGATACAGGAATGAAGGGCCATTTTGAGCAGCTTCATAATGGAGTGTGTGTGTGCAGGCTTGTTTGTGCATATCTGTGTGTGTGTGTGTGTGTGTGTGTGTGTGTGTGTGTGTGTGTGTGTGCAGCTGCCAACCATGACTCTTCTTGAATTTACATGACAGCGTCAGGAGGACCCAATCAATAGCAGCTTGGTAATAAATTGCTGTGCTTGACATAAATAATTTGACCTGAAGTCCAGCGACATGCACAACACAAACAGCTCAGTTTGCTGCGAGCTTTCCCCTGGACACTGATTTGATGACACAGAGGCTGTTTTTATATTGGACAAAATCATGTCAATACAAACTAAATTGACTCTGTTAAAAAGGGGTTGCCGACTGAAAATTAATCTTGTTTTTTTTTTACAGCTCCAGCGCTCACTTTCAGGAGAGTCGGCTATCTGCCTCCTTTCAATGTGATAACCAGCCCATTATCCCATTGTAAGTAGCTTGGGAATGGGTGATTTGACCAGTAGCCTGTGAACGTTATGAGGTTGAAGAACGTTAAATACAGTAATCCCCTTGTTTTAATCTGCACCCTATGACCTCCTGACCCTAACGGAGAAGTCTTTAGCCCTCCCCAGGGTCCCACTGCCCAACACTGATGATACATATATCTGTATAGCCCCAAAGACCAGGACGAATCAGGCTTTAATCATTGCTGTAATTACACATAATTTATCTCTGCTGCCATCAAGCAACATTGCTTAATGAGGGATGGCGCTCTGCTGACGATCACTTAAAGGCACATCAGCATATAAAATTTCCTGCTGAACATTTTATCTCAAATATAGCGCCAATTTCTACACAGGTGCTACGGCTTCAGACGCAGGATTTTGCACAGATTCGATTTAGTGACAATACAAACAGTGCGCGCACATAATTGTGATGCTGAATGTACCTGCTCATGTGTCACAGTAACTAAACAAAGCCCTCCCCCACCCTGCCTGGCAGATGTCCCTTTCCTGGCCCTGCATACTCCTGACTGCCTGTCTGCCTCCAATACGCCCCCATCTCAATCTCCCCGCAGCTTTTCCGCCTTCCTCCTGCTCTCCTGCCTGAGTTCAGGCCTCAGCATCCACCTGATTGCTCAATCTATCTTTATCTCCTGTGTTGAAGCCTACGTCAGAGGGTAAATTGAATATACTAAGAGCTGTCTGTTGGTGTCTATATTTAATAAAGTGCACTGATGAGGTGCTGATTTATTGCCGGGCAGTATTCACACTCTATTACAAGGAGATTACGCAGCTTGAGTGGGATCAGGCTGGCAACACAGTAAGTAGATTTCACAATTTAATGGCAAAGAGAAAACAGGAGCCCGGAGGGGGCTGGAGGAGGGTGGGCTGATGGTTGGGTGATTATAGTGGAGGGTTGAGCTGACACAAACACGACAACATACAAGAGGTGCGATCTCTTTTTAACATCGCTGCCTCGATGCTAACAGCTAACACGCCAGGCGGTTGTCTGTCAAACGCGGAGCTGATGAGCTGAAATCCAATAAAGCACAGATGATGAATATTCCCCAAACACCAGTAATGAACAGAACAACGCAAACAAGACAATTTCATCTGATTAATCTGGTCTGAATCTAACAATGAAAAATACAATCACATGCAAGGAAGACGTTTATTTTTTCTTAAGTAATATTAAATAAATCTAACTGGATTCAAGACATAAAAACAATTTCCAAATGCTGTTTGAATATTTCACATTCTCTGGATGACATGCCAGAGCAAAAATATGTTTTATTGTGTAGAAGCAAAGCAGCAGCAGCAGTAGCAGCAGCAGCAGAGAGTCAATGTTTGTTTGGCCCTTTAGCCTTGTGAGAATTCCCAGCTGAAAACACTCGGGCCTGGGAAGCTGGGATGGGAGCTGACAAACACCAAACAACGAGTACCTCTTGTATAAGCAGCATGCACGGCAGTTTTTACATATGAACACATGACATTCCCACCGCGGGTGGGAAAGGATGTGGAGTAGCATGAGGCCACGGGGGTCGCAGTGGTATCCTACCGCTCCCGAAGAAGGCAGCGATGTCAAGGTGGTAAACAGGTCCTCATGTACTGAAGCTGTCAGTAAACTTAGTTCCTACCGAAACCTCTTGGTCAGAGTGAAATGTAGCTTTACGGGATGGAAGGGGGCCAGAGGGGTGGACAGTGGACTGCTATGTGTGTCAAAGGTTGTTAGCACCTTAGGAGCAACAAGCCATCTGTCAGCATCCCCCTAACACTGCTCCTAATGACCCGACTCCCCTCAGGCAACAGCCGTGTTAGACTTCATGGTGCTATTTGGAGAAGTGACACTCGTGTCCGAAAGCTCTACAGTGATTATCAATTAATCAAAGGCAGATTCAGAATGAGGGCAAGGCTGCGGTCTGACGATGGCAAACTTGTGAAAAGGCTCTTGATATGTGACACCAGCCTTCGGTCTACCTCATTAAACTAATGTAACAAGTGCACCGGATCTGATTGTGTTCTTACTTCATCGAAAATTGTAGAAAATACACTGTAAAGCACAGACAACTGACCTGATGGTATGCTCAATAGAGTCGGGATGACAAAGTTGACATTGGACCCTGTCAGGCAAAGATACCATCTACACTAATGATGGCTTTGATATCCTCCAATCGCCCTCCAATTAAAACTCAATAGGGCCACTCTACTTCACATTATGCCACTTTTGAAACGCGTTTTCAAATGTTAGCAGAGAATAGGGGAAATTAAAAATCAATTGGGAGAAGGTAAGTGCCAATTTTCGTGACATTTAAATTGTTACACTTGGACTTTAGTTATTGGCCCATCTGTCAATGGCCTAATCAATGTGGTCTACTTCATAATGAACTGTTAATCTTTTTAATTCCATTGCCCGAGGCTGCAAAAATCTATCAGAATGCAATCAGCAGTTTTTCCCCCCTGTTCCTTTCTTGTCCCGGAGCGGATGGAGGGAGAAATATTGTAGGAACCGAGCATGGTAGGCTGCCCTGGGGTACCGTTGTTGCATGGAGTGTTAGTGCACGGAGTCTCGCTCAACCAGTGAACCGTCTCTGATCAGGTTCAGCCATGTACAACTCAATTATGCAGCCATTTCATGGCCAGAGGACACTCACTGTCCTAATACAGACACCACCAAAGGGACAGACACAGACCGAGCACTCAGACGAAGTGGAAGTCTTTATCTCGTCAAATTGTCTTTTTAATCTAAAAAGAATATGCGTGATTTTGTGATAGAAGTTTTAAAAAAAAAAGACGAAATATAAAACAAAAGTACAAGTGCGACTGTGTGTATTTATACAGAAGCAGATCAGAATAATCTACTTAAAGTCTACCATCTCGCAGGTGCAGCACATTGTTTATCGCATCCGTTCAGTTCCAGGTACTCGCTCACAGTTGGAACAGACTCTCAGGCTTACTGCCTCGGGTTTTGGGTTAAACGATCATTATCAACGCATTTGGAATAACAACATAACAAGTCCTCTCCCGCAATCAGCGGGGCAAATCCCATTAAAGTTATGAATCTATCCACTGTGCAATACGTGTTAGTGTAATCTGACATGTATAGTGCAGTGGATAGATTGACTGTACAATACGTGTTAGTATAATCTGATTAACGTGGCTTCAACAGTATGACACACAAAATCCGAGTTGGAGTGTACACATATTAAAATGATGATGCACTCCAGGATTGTTATATTAACTACACCTCTTTCCGGTTACTTAGTGGCCTCAGATGACCTGCGAAATATTCTTATATTATTATATATTTTTTCACTGTTAAAGATAAAAAAAGGCAGACACTGTTTCTGTATCTGTACATATGCGTGTCTCAGTGAACGACGCGTCCACGATTGCACAGTTCACACTCAGCAGTCAGCACAGGAATGCTGTCATTTTTCTGCATGTCTGCGACGCCGGTGTAATTTTTGGGTCACAACGATGAGAGTGTGTTATCGGGTCAGTTGTGATCCAGTCCTGACTAAGCTCCTTGTTAAACTCTCAGTGTGCTGACCATGCAGGGCCCGTGTGGAGTGATCCAAACTGTTTAGACGCGTAAGGGGCCGGGGCTGAGAGCATATCCATCTCTAATCTCCTTACTATCAGATCTGTACCTGATTAATACCCCTTCTTCTGAGAAGTACTCTAATACCTTTTCAGTACAAAATGCACCTTCCCGAGGTCAGATGGGGTCCAGTTCACTTCACTGAAAATAAATAAACCATTTTAATCCATGAATTAGGATTGAAATTTAACTGAATTAACTGATATGACGCAAAGTGTGGCACACCTGTAGTGGATGTGTGTGTGTGTGTGTGTGTGTGTGTGAGAGAGAGAGAGAGGCAGATCGTACGCGTGCATCGGCGCTGTAGTGATGTCGCACATTTCCTGCTCGCTGACAGCTCCGTGCCTGTCCAAGTTATGCTGATGAGAAGAAGAGGTTATGGAGGTGCCGCTGAGGGACACATTCATTTAGTTTGTTACCCCTCCATGCCTACAGCACTGTAATGTTATAGAGTTATGGGGGTCAGGCTCAAGATCAAGGAGAATCTGCCACGGTTGCAAAAAAAGAGCGGCTAAACAATGTGTTCTCTGTCAAAATCAGAGGAAAACTCTTGAAGGAAGCAAAATCTCTGCTGACGTGAGGTGCTGTATCCTTAATTCAACAGCCTCTTATAACCTAACACCTCGTCTATCAGAATGCCTATGGGGCAAGGAAGAAACATGATTATGCCCATCAATAATTCAATGTATGTGTGCTTGCGCTTGTGTGCATTCGCGTGTGCATATATGTGTGTGTCTGTGTGTGATATGATGTCTTGTTTGATTGGGCAGGGCCCCAACTTTGTTCTAAATCTCCCTGGTGATTACAACCTACATTGGCACCGGGTCTGTGTCCCCCTCTCCATTCAATGCAGGGATTTCAGATGCACTCTATTGATTTGTTTCTTGCACAGCTCTGTCCATTTTGCACCACCTCTATCCTCCACACGCCCTGAGGCTGTATGAGCTGCTGTCATTAATTATCTACATTTGTGTGTGCGGATTCGTAGAGGGTGTGTGTGTGTGACGTGAGACAGAGAGAAAGAGAGATGAAAATAAATCTGGCTTTAAAATAAGACAGAGCAGACGGGTTAAAAAAAAAAAAAAGATGAAAGGAGGCAGAAATCATTTGTTTCATACCTGGGATATGCTTGGCCCAGCCGATGATGACCACCAGCTCACGGTCAGCCAGGTCGCACAGTGTGGTCAGAGCCTTGATGTCGCTCTCGGGCATGGTGGGGTCAGGCATGGCATAGATCTTCTCTGGCTCTGCCACCAACAGGTGAGACACTATCTTTGTGACTGAGGATAGAAGAGGAAGGAGGGGGCGGGTGGGTGTCAAAGCAAAGCAGAGGTCAAAGGTCAGATCACTGCAGAGCTCAGTGAGGCACAAAGATGCACCGCGCTGATAAACATTGGACATTTTATTGAAATTGTAGAACGGTGGTCTCGCTTTCACAGCTTCTTTCTCTTTCTCATTATACAAACTAATGGATGGAGCTTGAATTGTATGAGTGAAGTGAAGGCACTGAAAGCTCTTATCCCTACAGAATGCATGCGAGTGGAACAAAATGTATGTGTGAAAATGTGAGTGTCCTCGAGCACTTTGTCATTGTTTATAGTATCGGTCATCTGCTCACAGACTTATCATATTTCAGCTCTGACCGGAACAATAGCTGGCCTATATTTCTGATCAATGAACTCTTAACTGTCCAAACACGGCAGAGACAGTTTTATCAGTTTTACCTGCATGTTGGCCTGGCAGAGGAGGGGCGGCGGCGGTGGGAGACAATGGGTTAGAGATGGAGCAGTACTCACGAGGCTTTTTGGTGGGAGGGGGGAGCGTCAAGCCCAGGTACGGGTTGTTTTCTGAGTCCAACCTCCGCTTGTACTTCTGTCTGCCCCCTCGCACGCGGTCCAGACGAACCCCTGGGTTAGAAAACGACAGGAGGGACACAAGATGAAGAAAGTGCATTTTTTTTCCAGATAGATTTTATGGGATATGAAATACATGAAAATTAACTAGGTCATAAAAGGCTAATAACAGTTAAGATGCAAAGATACACAAAATAAATCCTCCATCTATCAGACAAGAGCAAAAATGTGATCAGATATTACACCCTCATGGGTTAGATCATGCGTAAAACCAGTAATGTGAGTGCTGGTTTGAGTCTCGTATATAAGCATTTTAAAAGGACTGCAGAGTGGCATAAGTGTGTATGTTTGTGTGTGAGCATGCACCCGTTTGTGTGCTTGTGTGTCTGCGTGCGGATGTGTCAGAAGCACGGCTGCCTTCCCATATGTGGTCCATGCCTGGCTGGTCTACTGTGACACAGCTGAGCCCAGAGCAGGTCTAAACATATGAATATTTAACGCAGGGTCAATGATCTCACAGACTGGCCCTCTAATTATTTAGCTTTTGGGGTGAGGCAGACTGCATACTAATTAGCTGCCAGCTACATGCCTCTTTGCTTGTGTGTGAATGTCTGTGAGAGTTCAGGTGTGTGCTCTTCGGTATCCAGAAAAAGAAACTTAACCAGCCTACAAGCGACAACGTAGTCCCACACACACTGTACAAAACATCCGCTGTCATACTGCAGATAGATAACTAGGTATTGCTTTCCCATAAAAGACCCTTATTTCACCCCTCTTTCACTGGAGTAGCACTAAGGCCTTATCACCCCCAGCCACAGCTAGGGGGGCCAGGTTGCACACTGATACTGTAAATGTCAAGCTGGCCTCATCATAACATAAGTTATTTATTATCTCATTATTTGATAAGAATGTTTCCATTTGGGTGTCTTTTCTATTCTATTAATTTTCAACATAGTTAAAATATTTCATCTACGCTGTTCTATTTATTTGATACCACCAGCCAGGTATTTGGTTATTTAATGCAATTGTATGCAAACATTTATATCCTGCATTTGGCCCAGCATGTCACTGCTGCCGTACATCCTAAATATCCCTGATATCTTAATCCTGTCAAGAGGGAGAATCCCTTCAATTTACCTTGTGTGCATAATGTAACCCCCTACCCCCCCACCCCCAAACAAATTTAATACTAAAGGGCAGATGAGAAAAGGCTCAATGAAATGCTTGCGGTGGAGGAGGAGTTAATTTGTCAGCTGCCTGCGTCCTCTGAGCGAACAACACCCGCAGCCAGAGCACTTCCTTGATGATTTCATCACTTTATAACAGGGAGAACGGTGTCAAACCTAGGCATTGTGTGGCCACTGCAAATGAGCCTAATACAATTTGCCCATCGGCGAGTGCTCTTGGAGGGGATGAGTTTGGATGTGTCCCATGCACTGTGAGTGGAGGTCGCTCGGTGAATGGGGGGGGGGGCGGGGGTAGCCTTCGTTTAACAAAGAGGAATTCAACAGTGGATTTATGCAAAATATCTCCTTGATTTTCATCACTGATATTACATGGCCAAAGCTCCCCTCCCTCACACTCAGTGCATGGGGTGCGGGAGGTGTGGGGGGTCCAGTAAACTGTATCATCATGTAACTGCATAAGAGATTTCTTCTACTTATATAAATGATTTGATTCCCTAGAAACACAAATCTGATTAGGATTGTCTTTCAATTTCCTGACACTGACAACCCACTAACCTAATTACCCCCAATTCCCAACAGAGCCTCATCCTTCCCAGCAAGCACTAGGGAATCATCTGATGGCAACTACCTGTACTTTATACACACACCGCCAGACGCCATGACAATTTCATTTTTATGTGTAGCATTTCTGTGAAGGTGTCTTGAGAATAGTCTTCAAACACCCTTCCACTTGCTGCTCGGATAAGTGCTTAAAAACCTCCTTCAGATTGCGCAGAGATGGTAACGCTGCTACTGTAGGGATGGAAAATTCCTCTCATTGTCAAACGTGATGTCATCCCTTTCTACGGTTTCTTCCGGCTCTCCCAATGAGCTCGGCTGCTGCCAGGTGGCTGCGTTTCTGCTCTCCATGATCCTCTCTGCCGGTTGAGTCATGTGCCTGTGTCAGCCAGTGTAAAGCCAGCGATGAAGGTAGATGGGTGCCTCTTTTAATTAGAACAGTCCTGGCCATAATTAACAGATGCTGACAGGAATTAAAGCTTGGCACTAACCTGTCTCATTTTACTGTCCAACAGGGCCAGATACAGGCAGAGAGGAAGAGAGAGTGATTAAGAGCAGCTAGACGGATTCATTCACTCATGCTGTCGGGCACTATGATCAGGACTTTATGGGGGCCTTTGTGAGGTTCATATGTCTCTTTGGTGGCACCCGAAACTTTAAGTGGTCTGACTCTGATCAGTCTGTTGTACTCCTTCCAAAGTAAACAGTAGGTGTGTTATAAATGTGTGAAGAGAGTTGAGTACCATCTCATCCAAAGTCATCTCACTGTTTTATGGCCCACTACAGTGCAGCGAGGGTAGCAGTGGGTGAGCTCGGGTATCATCTCTTCAAAGCAGGGTGCAGGGGGAGAGGGCTTTGGGCCAAGGCGGCTGGCATTTGTGCACGGATTAACGCAGGCCTCGGGGTGGGGGCTTGGGCCAGCTGACCTAGGGCTCTTCTTTCTCTCCAAAAACAATAATAATCCCCTTCAGAGCACACTCCTACAAAAGGGCCTGTCTTCACTCACTTTGTGTGGCCGGCCGTGGTAGGGGCCCTTATTTTGAGTCCCTCACCTGTTCTGGGTGTCTCTCCCTGGGGAAAGTGTCAGGATGTCTGGGATGGTTGGCAATGCCAAGGGGGGCTTAGGCGGACCCTATTTTAGCTGGGAAAATCAGAAGGCCACATGGCAAGGCATGGTGAACCTTGCCTTTCAAGGAAGCCGCCCCGCTAAACTGCCGTCAGCACTATTTCAAAGGGCCCCCGTTGCCAGCTTTGCATACTTGTAAGTGTGTTGCAGCATTTTTAATCACGAGTGGTGATGAGCGAGGGTAGCGGAAAAATTGTCACGCATTGCCCCCCCCTCCCCATCTGCTGACCCCAGGAGCTGCCATACTGACATATACTCCATTTACAGGTTAGTTACAATATCCCTCGTGACCTGACATCCCTGCTTGTAGTGCTAATTGAAAAGCCCAAATAGTACTTAAACTACACTTTAGACTGATCTAAATGAAAGTATTTTTTTTATGTTTGCCTCAGCAAAAGCTTTATTATTACTCCTGTCATTACTGTATCTTGAAAGCTGTATTTGTTGTCCAGCTACGCACGTGGACATTTACATGTCTAGTATTTCACGGACTGTACAGTTGAGTTGAATGTGGTTTGTGTGTATGTTCTGTATGTGACTATGATGGGGCTATTGTGGGATGTGGTTGTTCTCTGCATGCCATGTCTGCTGCACAATGTGCGGTGTATTGTATATCAACACAGGCACACTTTGCTCCTTTGTTCAGCAAATGCTCATGACCGTCACAGTGTTCTCTCACAGTAAGACAGGATACTTTCTACCTTTACACACGGCACTGTTACACAGCGAGGACCACGGAACAAAAAAACTATTGTCTTTGTTCGACGTTGCAAATGTGTCGATAAAAAAAATAAAATAAAACGTAACATCGCAGAATAAAGGGGTTTTTCTGCACTCGTGTGTATGTGGAAGAATCTGTGTGTTAGAGAGTGAGGAAGTCTGTGCAGAGAGCAACTGCTACTGAATGATGTCAATGTAATCTCTCAATAGTATCTTGTCTTCTCTCCTGCTCTAAGCTCTGATCCGTTTTCATTGATCAGAGGAAAAACCTGTTGCCCCTGACATTTGATTCTTCTATTGATCACTTCCTCCTTTATACAGTCGAGGGAAAGTACAGCGACTCAACACAGGGTTTAGGTAGGTCTACTGTAATCGGACTGCTGATCTTCAAAGACCATTTTCATTATGCCTTACCACACTCAGATATGAGTGGTCTGATTGTAGCTTTTGTGCTTGCTCAGTAGATACTGATACTGATCTGAATTTTACTACTGCGAGTATAAACATCTAACCTTAATTTACTCAAAGGATGTCTAATATTGTTATTCTTTCAGAGACAGTGGTGGATTTAATCTTCTGTTTCATTGGGGGGCAGCACTGTACTTTGTAGGAGCTGTAAAGTTATAATTAGGTGAGTTTCCATTGAGACACAATGTGACCTTTCTGCAGTAATGAAAGTAAGTGGTAACCTCAGTCACATGAGTGGTGGCCATCTCCACACCCTGGGCCCGAGCATTGCGTTGAGCCGGCGGCTTCATGGAGCTTACAGTGGACACAGACCACATGTCTCTCTTTCCATTTCGTCTTGGTGACACTTTAAAGTGCTGGGCCTCAAGGCAGAGCTTACGTGAAGTGCACTTCACGTCTCTGTTAGTCGTGGCCAATGTGTTTATTAATGTTTATTGTGACAGAAACCAGTTATTTGAGAGGGATCTATGACAACACCCGCGCAAGATTTCAATACGTCTGTGACAATAGTCGCAGTGTGATGATGACAGCCGCTAAGTAAAAGAAGAGGGTCATTCTTATTCTGGGAATGTGCTGAACACACAGAAGTATGCATTAGTATCTCAGGCTTAGCCGAAGTCTGCATATTTGAGTTTTACACTCTTTTTACTCTGACCTGACACTGGTCATTCATTTATAGCCACGGCTACATATTTTTGTAGTCTTTTATTCTCCAAGATGATATATTGGCATAAATTTTTCATCAGATAGTAATGCGATTACTCTGTCTTTCTGGCACTGAGGCTTTATCTGGCTGCATGCAGTCCAGGGGATTCTGTTACTGTGTGGAGATCCATACGGGCTATGACTCTGGCTTCAGGTGGCGACTGGATATATATGCATCCATAAATCCCACTCTCCAACGAATAATGGGAGGAATAATGGCAGGATATATATATATTGTATATACAGCACAGAGTTTGATAGAGAACTTAGAAGCAGAAGATTTTTTAAAGATTTTTTTTGGGGAGTGGGGGGGTATTTTCAGCTTTATTGAATATATTGTGAGTAAAGAGGGAAGGGGGCATAAAATGCAGCAAAGACATCTACTTAGAAACAGCAATGATGCGGTAATGTGGAACGTTCTGTAACTATATGGCTACTAAGGTGCTCTAAAAAGTGGAAGTGTGCATTGAATTTCATTTATACAGTATTTATACTGCTGTATTACCATAAGGGACAATAATACTTTGCACAACACAAGTGCTACCTGACCCATACTCATCAGCACTTGAGGAAAACATGTTTCCTTACAGAGTCCCTGAGCTACTCCCCAAGCCACGCATCTTTCATTATTCATTTTGTCTGGCCTTTTTAGAGCAACCAACAAGTGAGAAAAAGAGAGGCCAGTGAGAATGCATCCAGTAATGCAATGGGGTAACAGAGAAAGGATAGGTGTCTCCCCCGGAAGAGCAGCCAACCCTCAGGGTCTCAGTGGGCTCAGTCAGTGGTGATAGAGAGAGGGGGGGGGGCAAGAGAGAAACCCGGCCAGACAAATCCATCGGAAGCATGTTTAATTGTCACTGAATTCCCTGCTGGCGTGACTTTAAAAAAACCATCCACAGGAAGAGAGCTGAGATGTTCGGAAAACATTTAGTGGATCAATATGCCGAGGAGAGCTGAGACTGTGCCGAGTGTGTGCTCAGGGACCCGGCCTGAGCCTTTCCAGGCGGAATACTGTTACATTTCTATTACTCAGACGGCAGGATCAACCTATTCAGCATATTTCTGTCCCCAGCTCAACTGCACATTATTTACTGCTATGTAGCTAGGGGGAGGACAAGGGGGCTGGGAACTGTTGTCTAAGCCAACCACTTGTATTGTATGCATCTCTTACTCTGGGCTTTTAGAAGAGAAACACTGTGGGACTCGTTGCTGATGAAGTCTAGGACTTAACGTAACAACTATCGTGCAAATATCTTGTGTGTAACGTTGTGATATTCCACTTGCAGACCCTTTATCTGACCAATTGCGCATTCTTCACTTGTGAACTCGTGTTTATGAAATCAAAATACGTACAGTATGTGTATGTGTGTGTGTAGAATAATAAAAAATGCTCTTACTCTTCTTACCTTCTTTGAGCATCCCCACTTTGAGGCATTTCATGAAGCGACAAGCCTGACATGATTTGCGTCTCCGTTTTGTGATCTCACACTCATTTGTGGCAGGACAGCTGTATTCTATGTTACCTGAGGAGAAGAAGAATCAGAATTCAGATTATCTACAACAAAACCACTGATGAATGAATGAATTATCATTTAATACAAAATGTTTATGGAAATAAATATTGAGGTGGAAGCATTTCAGCAGGCACTAAAGAGAACCTAATGGTAAATAAATTGGCGCTGCTATTGGTGTGGTGTGTAATCTCCGTGCTATCAGATGGTCTATAATAAATCATCTTTTTCAAGGCAGGCATGTACCACATTCCTACAGAATCCATTTTTGCAGTGTGCAGGTAGTTCAGGTGTTCTCCAGCGAGTACAGGACCGTCCAAGCAGTGAGGGCCATGGCAGGTGGAGAAGCTGAGCTGGGGTATGAGCTAAAGGGTTGGGGGGGTGGAGGTAAAGCTACGATAGTCCTTGAGGACCCATCAGTAGATGCCACCCTGGTCCAACACTAAATTGGCCTCATTAATTCTGCGCGTGTCCCCTCCGGGCCCCGGGCGCAGGCCATGTCCCTCCGCGCTCAGAGGGGCCTGCCACTGCCTCAATAGCAGGCTAGAGAGCCAGACATGCTGCCCCTGACCACTTTACATAATACTCCTGCAGACCCAAACCTGTTGTTACCACTGTTGCCATTGTTGACTATTTACATAGTGTACAGGCAAGAGGCCTTATGCATTATTCAACTCCAGCGTCTGATTCCAGGACGGAGCAATGAAAAAGAGTTTCATTGCTACACAATAAAAGAGCCGGTTCTGCTCTACTCTAGCATTAGCAAAAGAAAGGGCAGGATATGTGAGGCCATTCCTCCGCTTCTGTCTGATTCCCCTACATTTTACTGTATTCAGGGGTTTTCAATAAAGGGTTTCAATATAACGGTCGAGGAATTTGAATCATCTTCATTTTGAACGGGTCTTTCGGCTTTAAAGCTTTTGACATTGGTATTTTTCTAAACTTTTCTTTTAACCTAGGGTTTATGTCTTTGTCAGTAAAGTGAAATAAATTGTTGAGTAGTAAAATCAAATTTAATCATTAGAATTACCTCAGTATTTTCTATCATCCACTAAAATACATGTAAGTAAATAATATGTCAGTAAATATGCTTTCTGCTGAATCTAGTAAATACACGCATACTGTACAAGAAGCCCTTTAACAGATGAAGCATTTTGTTACTGACGGACAAAACACACAAACACATCAGGATTGCATGCCAACACCGTGTAGCTGCTCCACAGCTCTGACCCTCACTTCACATTTCTGTACAGAGAGACAGAAAGCTGTGTAATATTCCATTGGCGTTCCTCCACTAGCCCTCCAACATCCTCTGACAACTTATGCAATTATGTTAACATTATTGGACAGATCAAGTGGAGGGTCCCAAGATGTTATAAATAATTAGAAATTCTGCCTTATATCTGGGTTAGAAATCATTATGCTAATTCTCTTCATCTCTTTGGGATTGGGGTAAATAAAGGTGTGAGGGAAGCGGCTGATGAGCTCTGATTGTCTTTTCGCAGTCTGTTTTCTCTGTTGTCATAGCAGAACCAGACCATAATAATCCTATCCATTTCCCATATGCTGGGGGGAGGCAATCAGTGCCACCCTGTGCTGAAATCAATTCATGGAGGTCTTTTTGGTTTGCGTTCCCATTAACACTAACCAATCAGCAATTTTCTGGGATGTAAAGTACTAAATACATTGAAAAAACAAACATGTTTTTGATTACAAATCTGGTAGAATATTCTCTATTTATCCTCTATACAAAAACAAAGCAAATATACGTGCTGTGTTGCAGGTTTCCTTGCACAGCACAGTTGCCCCTGTGCTTCCCTGAGGACTGTTTGTTTATGGGGGTACTTTTCTTTCCTCCTCCCCGCCCTTCCCCTTCTCAGGGGTGCCAGGGACATGTGCACAAACCACACCTGGTGGCCAACTAAGAGAGTTAGCCCTTTGATATCACACACTCCAGAAACTAAAACAAACATATGCTCACACACTGCTCGGTCCACCTGTCCTGTCAAGCCCTCTGTGCGTCTGATGTTCTGTCAGAGGGGGCTTCTCGTAGCTCATCGCAGAGAGAAGGGTGGATTAACTAATTTTTCATCTCTGCGTTTGGTTTATATTTAGGAGAGGGACGGTTTCAGTGTCCATGTACATAATGTAGGACCTACTGAAAAAACATGCCTACCACCTCTTCAGTAATCTAGAAAATTATCCAAGAAATTTTAAAATGAAAGGCACGGTCCATAATCCAAATGTAAACAAAAGTGCAGCCCCACCACCTAAAAATGAAAATACAATATTGGAACTTGCAGTTTGATTTGAGATGATCTCATACATCAGTAATGTGCTATGTAAACAGTGGTGACAATTTATAGTAAAATCTAACTGTATTTTTTATGTGGTTAATTGGATAGTTCATTAATACAAATTTAATAATATATATTTATATTTATGCATTTAACTTTTTTATTTCTATTGTGTCTTGTTTTTATGTTTATGAATGACAATGTTTGTCTTTTAGTCGTTTCTTATTTCATTTATGTCAACTTTCCCCTCGAGGGATGAATAAACTATGATCACCTGAATGCAACTAAACTGTCTGATGTGAAATAAACTGAAATGAACTGGATTTAACTGACTTTGTGACTCTGAACAAGATAAGTGAGTAAAAGAAAACGGATGTGCGTATTTAACTTAATTTAAATGGAAATTTTGAGTTACAGTAGATTCAAACATTGTCTTTAAAAGGGGCTCACCTAATAAATGTTTTACAGTAACCTTGTCATTCAGGGATGATGCCTGGAAATCCAGGCTATGGCCAGTTTCACTTTCAGAAATGAAGCATACTGGCGGGAACCCCTTTAACCCGAAGGCCATGCTCGGGTTTATCTGTCTTTAGAGAGGTTATGGTATGGTTACCAATAACATTACGGAGTGAAGGGAGAAGAAAAAGATTTCCCTCCTTCTTCTCTTGATAAGTATCTGTCTCAATCTATTTTATGGCTTTTCAGGACCCATGCCAGGGCACAGAGGGGAAAGTCAGGTCTTGTAAGTAAATTACAGTAAAATGGCAGGTATTTCTCATCAAAATCTAAACTGACTTTTACAGGCTTACTGTCAAGGTCTATTACTTCATATAAAAGAGGGCCACTGAGTTCAGTTGGTTTTCAAGCAATTTTACACTTGGGTTCAAAATGGGAAGAAAACACGGTTCAATAAGAGATTTATGTTTTTGATTGGTGGGGCACGTGAGGTGCAGGAATGGAGGTATGATTAGAGAGCAATGAGAACAGGGGTATTTCTGGGATGGATGGAGATCCAGGTTGACATTAATTTGGGCCCGGCCTTGACTAATGTAACTATCTCCGCATAAGAGTTCAAGGGGCTTTTCACTGGATGAACAGGTGACAGAAGATGAATTTTCCATCCGCTTTTGTTGAAAAGGTAAGGGCATGAGCTGAAGGAGTGGAGGCCAGGGTGGGAAGTGAAACATAGACAGTATATTACACAGTGAATAAATGTTTTAAATGCAACTAGATTGAAAGAGTACATTATAATATATTTTAAAAATGAATTACAAGTTTTCTATCAAGACTTAGCTGCTCTATCACCGGGAAATACACAGACTTACACAAGGTGAGCACAAGGTGATAAAGAAACTGTCATGTACGTGGTTAACACTAACTTAGCATGTTGTTTGCCCTAAGTGCTATAGAACAATGTGATAAAGGGCTGGAAAAGACAGCTCCTTTGTTTTCCTCTCATTAGAGAGGGCCGTCTCACACTCCACCCTTGACTGCCTCGTTATTCCTTTAATTAATCAGTTCTCATCAACGGCACCCTCTCGTTCTTTCAAGGGCTCTACATCCTGCTATTTACTGCCTCCATTTTCCTCCAGCAATCCTGCATGTGTTTCTTCTATCATTTCGGAAGGGTTTCACCTCCCCCAAAAAGTCCCCGCGTCCTCCTGCCTTTTCTGCCTGGGACCCCTGTCTGATTATTATGCCATTAAGCCTCTCCTCCTCTCCTCTGAAAGAGCAGCAGGGTCCCTCTCCAATCTAAAGAAGTCCTGGGTTTTTTTCCCCTCCTTTCCCTGAAATTACCCGGCGACGCGTGCCTGAGTTTCTAATTGGCATGCCTGTCCCTGGAGACGGCCCCCTCCCTTCTTCCTAATGAAAAGCCTCGGCCTTAATTACACTTTCCAAACGCTGATTGTTATTGACAAAACTCCTGTGGCTCGGACAAACGACGGCAGATTAGCTCCATTACAGGCAGCCCTCCAAGAAGAGAAAGAGAGGGATTTCAAATCGACAATGCAAAGTGCGGGGGGGAAAAGAGGGGCTTTCAATTTTTTTCCATGTACCTTTCTCTTAATTGTTTGGGCCATTGCTCCACTTAAGACGTCTCTTTCTTCTCCGATGCCTCTTTTCTGTTTCATTGTGTTGCCGTCAGTGTACTTTTAGTGAGGGGACAAAAGCCCAGTTATGTTACTTGAGAGAAAATGTTCATCTTTTGTCAATAGACGGGATTGCTGATGGCAGCATGGGTAAACAGGAGGATTTGGCCTAATGCTTTTGTTTGCCTGCAAAAGGTACATAGACTGTCTAAAGCTGATAGGGCTGTAAGGTCCAAAATCAACACCTATCATCCAGACAGACAGCCTGCTCTCCATATAATGCCTGCAATCATTTGTTGATGAAAATGTACTCAAAGCAATGGATAAAAGATGTCAGACTCATTTAGTTTAAATGTCAAATTCTTGTTTTTCTCCCACTCTTATTCATCTCATTTCACTCCAACCCTTTGGCTCATTTTGCCCATTTTATCTAGTTTTTCCACTGCATTTATTGCACTGCTAAGCCGACAGAGCTTAGACCTGGGCAGCTGTGCCTGTTGTGCAGATTCTTTTTTTTTTTCCAGGCTCAACAATATCTCCGTCTTCCTGATTAATCTGGAGCAGAGCGCACAGTTTCACAGTGGGGGGCCTTTCATTGCCTCTCTAATGAAAAGCTGTGATACATCATGCCTTGCAGATAGCCAATAGCACCCTGGTACCCAGACACGCACGCAAACACACACACACACACACACACACACACACACAAACACAAAACAGGACAGGAATAATAGACCACGTTCTCTGAGCCCCCCAAGGCATCTGGGCAAACAGCCCCTCAACTCCACCAGATCTGACCCCTGAGCGATGATGTCATGTCCACCATACACCGCCAACCATGACAGATGATGTAATCATACCTGCACTATCGATCTGTCCCGTCAAAATATTCTTCTGATTTCTATTTTTTTGAAAATCAACATTTTAAAATTGCACAGTTATTTGATGATCGGTAAATAAGTCTGCATGTTATTTTTTTAATATCCTTTAGTGGTAACACTGTAATGATATCAAAGCAAAGATTTTTTTCTGTGGAGGTTGCTGGTCTCAGGAGGGAGAGAAACATCTTCCACACTCCAGTGGATTTTTTTTTACATAGTAAATCGCTTGGGCTGAGTATGTGAGTATGTCAGTGTTGTTACGAGGCCAAAGGTATCTTGTATGGAGGGTGTTTTTATGTCTGGTGATGCGGCGTCATGGGATGAAGTAAGTATTGAGTGTTTGTCGGGGGAGGAGGTGAGAGGAGAAAAAAAAATACCTTGTATTGTCCTTTTAAAAAAGGCTTTGCAGGCCTCACAAGAGGCCACCCCATAGTGATACCCCGAGGCTATATCTCCACAGACCAGGCACAGCCTCTTGGGGAGGGAGTTCAACATGTATTCGCACTTTATGGACGAGTCCTCCATGATGGTGCTGGAGCAGTCGTCATAGCGCTTGCGGCAGGTGCCGGCCCCAAGCCCGCTGGGGGTGAACATAGGTGGAGAGTCCAGACCGTTGGAGTGGCTATTCATGGCGCTGACATAGCCACCGCTTGCATCTGAGTTGCCGCTCGGGCTGTGGTGGCTGACCGTGTCGATGACCGAGGAAGGACTGGATGGCTCCGTCTTGATGTAGGACCCACAACTGGAGGGTAGGTGCCGGTCATCAGCGGCCATTCTATTCAGCAGCCTGGGGGAAGTATGAGGTGAGAGAGATGGGGATTTGGGGAGAGGGATGATGGGAAAGGGAGGGAGGAGAAGAGGAAGATGATTAGCAGAGGTCTTTGGAGAGTAGAAATTAATGTCATCAACCAGCTGAGTGAGATAATGCCTTAACACCAAAATACTTGACAACAAGAACATATAATGATTGTGTGGCAAATTCATGTTGATTACAACACAATTGTTTGTTTCATTTAACTAGACGTGTTAAACTTTATGGAGTTAATGAATATACAGTAATTTAATTGCTGAAAGATAAGCCTTGTATTAGACTACATAGTTCAACTGCGCTTCTAGAGAAGATAAATTGAAAAAGATATTTCTGCATAAACAGAACAAGAGGCAGACACGACAGGAGATGAGACATTCGGTATGTTTGTTGTGGTCAAACAGTCAGAATTGACTAGCCAAACATTTAAATGTATTGTATATCTACTTTTGCCGTGTCTGTGGTCGGTACGTCTTTCCATATTTGATGTTCTCTATGCCACAATGTGTCCTAACCTTGCCCAGATACCAGTGAATCAGAGGGAGGATCTTAAGTGGTTCATTAGCCACACGCCATGGCAGCTGGTAGCTGTGTGTACAAATACACACAACTGCAACGCGCACGTCCACGCGCTGCTGCACACGTGCCAAAGCAATACAAACACACAACAGACAAAAAGAAAGTAAAAGAGGGAGACAGAGAGGGATGGAGAGAGGGAGAGAGCACTCAAATAACTTAACACACAAGTGCACACGCACGCACACACACAAACACGGCACATCAAGTCAGGAGCATCTCCATAGTTTAGAGAGCAGAGTGGACCTTGGCTTGTCTCCTTGAGTCAGCAGTCAACCAAAAGGAAACATGATGGCAAGATATTGACTTTTTCACTGTCTGACTAATAACTGTATTTTGGACTACATGCAATATGATGCGGTAACGTGTGCAGACTAAAGTGCAGCCTTTTGGCTGTGGCCACAAAATGCACTCTGAAGCCTTCCTTGCTGATAAAATCTAGTTCAGTCCTGCTCTATAACCTTTAACTTGAAATTGCATGGGGAGAAAAACGGGCGGAAAAAAAAAAAAAAAAAAAAACTTAAACTCACTATTTTGCTCCAGAAAATAGAGTGAACTAAAGAAGCGGTCTGGTTGAGGAGATGGATAACTCAATGTATTGGGGATGCAGTGTAGACACAGTGACCTCTCAGGGTCAAGGCGAGGTCACACACTTACATACACACACACCCCTTTGCATTAGGTACCATGGAAGGGGTGAAAGGTCACCTGCACTTGCCTGCATTAACAAAATTGAGCCTTGCATGGCTTATGCAAATTCAGACACAGGGGCTCCTTGTGAGTGGCAGCTCGACAGCCCAAGTTGTGCCTTAGCACATTAGTTCCATTAGCATATTGCCAACTAATGGTAATGTTTACATATTTGACATGTCAGTTTACCATCAGCACAGGGAGAGGGGGGTGTTCCCTACTGGGCTGTATCTGCCTGATTGGACGATCACTGCTGTCTGTCTCGGGGTGCTTCAGAGGAAACAGGAAACGAGAGGCCTCCACTGTGTCCCCTATCGGCCGGCCGGACTGCCTCTTGCTCTCTCGGGCTGATTTAATTGTGAGGGTGGGTTACGGAGGAGTTCAGGCCCAGGGGTCAGTGGGTCAACCTGATTTTCTCACCCTGGCTTCCTGGGCCCGTGGAGATGGGGGTCAGCATGTCAAATTAAATCTCATTCCCAGGTTTCCCTCCCTGCTGTCATGTATATTCATCGGAGCTCCAGGTGCCTACCACTTCTGGAAATTCACAAAAAGGTTAACTGCTAAAATAAATAATAAAAAATGCCCCCTGTTAAAACCGTTGACCTTGTGGAATAAGCCTTTTGCCTGAGCACTCCTGGAATTCTTCTTGCAATATAAAGCCTTCACTATACACAACTGATACACAACTACGATTGTGATAGAGAATATGCTGTCTGAATTACAGTATTTCTTCCAGCTACTCTTAAGTTAAACAACGCAAAAAATACATTTAATACTGCCGGTACTGTGCGTTGCGGGTGGTTATTCAGATTTGCTGTTTTAAAAATGATCCACTTGTACTCTTAAATGTCCTTGCAGACAGAAATTGAAAAAGTGAATCCATTTCATGCCTTTCTAAAATAGAACTTGCCGCTCTTGATAATGAATGCAGATTGCATCCCCATAAATTAATGCACGGCTCTGTGTTCATCTGCTTTATGTTCTCTGTTTCAGATGGATATGTGCACCTGTGTGATAGGGCACCTGCACTTGGCTTATTAAAGGCTATATATTAAAACGCAGGAGCACAAGATGACTCCATTTAGCTTTTATTTCACAAATTCAGAGTAAGCTTAACCCCGGTTCAAAGGCCAGCTTCAGGGTGACACTTAGCATAATTGCATAAGTGTCTTAACTGTTTCCCCTCCAGCTCAATGTGGTCATTTATAATAAATGTGCTGGCTAGAATCCCCTTAACTCATTCTGCTATGACACATTATACCACTGCTATGCTTATGTTTTTAACAAGCCTGCATATATTGATTAATGATACTGAGGGAATACTAACCACTTGAACCTGGCGTATTAATCAAACAGTCTAAAATATTTCTATAAATATTAGTAATCTCTAATGGGACAGGTCCAATTTAAATCTATAAATACCATTGTATGGGAAAATGAATTATGAACATTAAATAGTTTGACGGCAGCAATAGTTGTAATAAATAATTCAATATGTGGGGCAGGTGCTAATTAGCTTGTATGCTACACAGAGAGCAGACAGGAAAGGGTCTGCTGAACTAACTGAGGCTTGATGTTATAAAATCTATAGTCCTGTCTTCCTTCCTTCCTCAAGGTAAGAGCATTTCAAATTCTGCTGCCTGGCTGCCCAAAGGAGCAGTGCTCGTCTAAGATACAGTATCTCTCCCTCTCTCTTTTTCTCTCTCTGTTCCTCCTCCTTTTGTTCCCTTTGTACCGATCAAAATTCATGCTGAGTAGTGGGTTATGGGCCCGCAAACGCACACTGCGCAGTTTGGTTTTAATCTGATTCCACCTGGCCCCCCTAACAGCATTTCAGATCCCTAATATCATTCCACTGGTGCTGCTGTGACCAGGATTAGCTGGCCTAATGATCTGGCAGCTCGTCTCGCACTCGCTGTTCCTCCACTTCCGAGAGGAGAACCGAGGAGTGCCCGCTCTCTAACGTCTCAACACTTCCCTCGCCTGCAAGCGAGACTCTGAACATTGGATGACACTGTCGTAAGAACGCACTACATTCAGGATCTAATTGAGTCAATTTGTAAGTATTCCTGCTGAGAGCTTCCTGCCCACTTCAGGAGGATAGTGACGTCCTCCTCTGTTCTCTGGGTGACTACAGCTCTCTTCCTGTTTCATGTGTAAATCACAAGCACAAACCCGTGCTAGAGGCTCGGCTCAAACGGTGAGTAAATTCCTGATGTCCTTTTCGCTCTCAAGGCCACCAGATGCCAAAAACACAATTTTATAACATTTGCTACCCTCATCCCTGGTGTCACATCCTTGCTACCTGATCAGACTGGGTAAGTGGAGGGGAAGGGGTGGGTGGTGGAGGTGGGGGTTGACATCTGCAGGCAGGGTGATGGTGATATCAGATGCCCCGGTAGGGGCAGATCTGTCTGGAGGGCCCCAGGCGATGTGGCCTGATAAGCCACTGGCCCCAGAGTCAGCGCTGGTAGGACGAACTCAATTAGCTCCTGACAGACCTCCTCTCAGCCCGGCTCAGCCTCCCGCCACAGCCAGAACCCACTGGCAGCTGCCACGCTGACCTCTCCTCCAGGGGCCACTGCCACCTCTTACCGCTCCAACACACAGCCCGGGATTCATTTTTTGGGAGAGCGAACGCCGTGCTGAAATTCTGCAGAGCCCCGCTAAAATCGCAGAAATACATGGCGTAATGTGTGTGCCACCTAGGGTGCTCGGTGTGTGTTCTCGCAGGGGAAAATGTAAATGAAAAAGGACTGGGGCTCAGGGAGGGGTTGGGGAGGCCCTTTGGGAGAAAGGAGGGGAATGGAGATTCCAAAACACACTTAGTTGAAATATGGAGGATGCCTTCCTGTCTAACTGGCTCCAGGTTAATGACCATCAGGGGAATAAGGGGCCAAAAGACTCTTGGGGCGATGCGCATGTGTGTCTGTGCTTATGTGCTCATAGGTCTGAGTGTGTGTTTGCGTTGCAGACAGAATATGAAAGATGGAAATACGGCGGGGGGGTTTGGTTGACGGCTGTGGTTTGGTTGGAGGCAAGCCCGGCACTCCATAGGGACCTATTCTAATCTATGAGGGAGAGGCCCCTAATTTTGGAGTTTCTCATTCATTAGTCCTGTTCTGGCAGAGAGAGGAGGAAGCAGAGGGGGTGGACCTGAAGGGAGGGGAGGGGCCACTTTATTAACGGATATGCCAGACACTCAGGAGAAGCTGACAAAGATTTATGATGTGCAGATCTATGGAGGCAAACAAAAGGGAAGTCGAGAAGACAGAAAAACAGGAAAAGACAAAGTAAGCGATACATGAGGGGAAGGGAGAGAAGGGACAGAGAGAGAGCTGTGTTTATCGTACCGGTGGAAAGCGAGGGCCCCGGATCAATAGTCCGTAGGATAGGGGCTCGTGCAGGGTTACCACTGGGGGGACTGTGCTGCTCTGTGGCCTGGGCAATTAAGTTTTTCAGTCTCCAGAAGAGGATTATATTTAGCTGCTCCACAGCGATGTCACTGTAGTCTTTATAAAGCCATGAGCTCACTCCACTACGACAACATGAGCCCCATGCTCCAGCGGCACCACAAGATAGCGCTGGCCAAGAAGCAGATCACATCTATTGATCCCCCCTCTTGCTCCTTCCTGTTCTAGAGATGCTGCTGGCAGGAAAGAGAGGGCCTCTTGTGATACAGGCGCTGCTGTTTGTCTGACGTAAACTGTCTGGGCCGCACTGGGCAGATCTAGTTCTTATAAGGGGCTGAGTTCAGGATGTTGAGAGAAGCAAATGGCTAATGATAGAGCTACTGTCAGTGGGGGATGTGAGAGAGTTGTCGCTTGCCTAAACTTCCTCCCACTGTGGAGAGTGAAGAGTTAACCGTCGTCTATGTGAAGCCACTTGGGGAAGCTCCCCGCAGATTTGGACAGCTCACCATACTGTATGTAAAAAAGAGGTTCAGTGATAAGTCTAGTCTGCCATGCAGTACATTTGGGATCAAATTTCTAATTCTGCCTTTTCATTAGAAAAGATTAGTTTCTATTACCTCCATTATGTGGCATGGCCATGGTGTAATTTAACAACAGAAATTTACAATGGCTCATGATAGCTAGAAAAAGTAATTATAGTCGCCTTCTGGCACCCTTAAAAACAATGTTTTATATATTAAAAGTCCCCTCCAAAGCTCGCCACAAGAAGACTGGTGTGGTTAATGACGTCAGACACAACCTGGTGTTGTGTGATACGTTACTGATACACTGGCGCCAATATCACAATACACTCTCCTGCAATACTGAGGCATAGTTACTAGAGGCATAGAACTGTTTTTCTCTTTTGAATGATGGGACGTGAAAGTGTCACTAAAAAGACACTTTGCTTCATCATGTTTTAGCTACAAAACTCTAACACACAGAAATAAATGCACTATATGTGCACTATATGCATTGTATGTTTGATTTCTGCTTTCTGAAGAGCTGACATTTAGTGGAACAGCGTGGTTTCCTTCTCAGTTACACAGATGCTGTCATGCGTCGTAAATAAATGTTTTGCAAGATATTATTTAGCACAGATTCGCTTGTATCATCAAGCCATCATCAGCGTATCATGACAGTATGTCATGAGTCACCCCGCGATTCTCCGTCATTTATTTGAATTTACATGTGTAATATGATAAAATAGTGAAACAATAAACTCAGAGGAAAAGACCAGAATTTAAACACGCCCATAAAAAAACTAAACAAAAAGAAACTTGGTAAAATGCTCCCAAATAACTGACCTGTCTAGACTAATATAATTTCTGTTATGCTACAAAAGTCAAGCTTTTGTTTAACTGCCATAAATTATGTGGAAAGCCAGCAGATATCAACCACAGCACACCTCTCACGTACTCTCAGTAGGGTTCCTTATGTAAAATAAAGAGGGGGGATTATAAAATATGAATGATGGAAACTTGAGAAAAAAAATGTAAAACGAGTGCAAGTCATGTGTTCACTGTCAGGATATTTATGGAACAAACAGTCGGAGAAAAGAAATCCAAGATGCTGGTTAATTTCATCAGAAAGATGAAGGATATTTTTGTGTTGCATGCTTTTTTTTTTTTTTTTTTTTTTGCAGTGTGTGAGTGTATCACAAACAGAAAGAAATATTATTATAAAGGGTTAAGGCTATTTAACACAAGTCCAGTGTAAATCACAGGTTTAGACACAGTGACTGTGCGTACAGGAGGACGGAGGCATAGAGTCATGCATGAAATTACTTCATTAATCTTCCTGTGATAGGCTGTCCTTGTTTGGGGGTGGGGTGGGGCGGGGTGGGGTGGGTGGGGTGGGGGGGCTCTACCTGTTTAAAACAAAGAGCCCATCCTGCTGCCATCATAAATTGTTCTCTTCATAAGAAGAGCCAAATATAAACAGACAAATATACATGCACACACATACACAGGGCAGAATTAACAGGCCAAAATTAGCAGGTTTATCAGGTGTCCAGAGTGATTTTGACGCAATCGGATGTGTAAATGTTTGTACGGGTTCACAGTCAGTGTGTAATCCGGGTACATACTGTAGGTAAGATTAAAATAACGTGCATTATAAAACGTGATCGTCATGTCAAAAAATGTAAATTGATTTCTCGCATTTAAATTGTTGTTTGTAGCACACGACTCAAACTGTTCTAAACTGAACTGACGCTGCTCAAACCACTGCTGCTCTGACTGTCTGCCACAGCAGCAGACACAGTCATAGCAATAGCCTCTAGCTTTTTACAGGCTCATCTCAACCAGCTGCCACACATTCCCCATAAATAGTGCTGGTAATAAAAAGGCGGGTGGGTCTAACTGATTTATACGGTAGTGTCCACCACCACACCATTCAGGAATAATTAAACTTTGGGGATATTTCCTGAATTAATGTGTCTCCTTCAGGGGGCAATCTAAACATACATTTCAACATTCCCCACGTCTGGTGTCACCGGACGTACTGGGAGGGAGGGACTCTCAAAGTGGCAGGTTCAACAGCCAGCCACTCAGTGTGACCATTCGATTGCACTTAGCGCTGTAGGGGCGGTCTCATAAGTAGGCATTTTAATGTGAACATGTTTTGTGACCAACAGGCAAGTGCAAACAGTTGTATAATTTGATCATTTGAAGGCAGACGAGAATCAAACAGTCTTTTACACTAACAGATCTGTCAGTTATCAGGTCAAATGATCGTATTACAACATAACGTTTTGTATAACGGACAGATTATTTCACTCGAATCACTGGAAAGATTTGTCAAAGCAGCACAGGAAATCTGTGTTTACTTTTTAAATAATTAATTAAAATAATATTTCCAAAAAGTAAAATAGAAAAACATGAAGGTGTGCATTAATGTTATGGGAGTTATATACTGTAAGAGCACTGCTAATTCTGTGTGAGTTAGTGAGGAAATTCAGGCCTTTGCAAAATTATTTTTTCACACTGCCAAATATTTCTTAATTATATTGTTAAGTTTGTCGATTCATCCAGCTCTTCTAAATCTCACATAATTTATAAACCAAAATGTTTTGTTTTTTTTAAAGTGCTGTTGTTGTTTTTTGTTGTTTTTTTTTTTTGCCGTTTTTGTAATATGAGCATATTTGACCTGGGTCAAGAGAAACAAATACGTCAATAGAAATTCCTGTTCAGCACAGAAAAAGTAGGTCTATGGTGTTTGGCTTTTTGCACAGTGCCATGTTAATGGCTTGTTGGTCACATCTACTTCCCTTGGGCAAATCAGGGAGGAGCAGTAGTGGTACCCTCTCTTCTCTCTCGCTCTCTCTCTGGAAAGCACACCCATAACAAAATACCTACTGTAAGTGTGCAAACTGCATTGAACTTTTTTAATTTAATAGTTTTCAACATGTCATGAAGCCGTGCTCTGTGTGTTTTAACATTTAATCACAGCTTTCCAAAGACTGATGAGAAAAAAAAAAAAAGTGCTTGGTGTCTAAAAGCTGTAATGGATGCAAGGCTCACCGGGCCATGTAGAGGAGACTTGGTGAAGCTGTCAGTGGGAATCAGAGCTGCAACTGTGACGGACGGTTTCAATATTGATTTCATAAATAAACAAAGCTAAGCATCGATCCTAATGTTATTTTGCATTTCAATTACTGCTCCGAAACATAACCTTCAAACAACTGGCCGTTCAATACCAATAGCCTTCACTGATAAACACCCATATAGTTACCCACCTTACATCACATTTTCTTACCAAGTGTGAATTAGTGGGCCTAGAATTTTCTCTCCACTACATTTAGGGTGGAACGGCTGAAAAGCAGCAGTATTATAAGGAGCTTTCATGTCACAGAGGACACACATGCTAACGGAGAGAGTCGTATGAGACATGGCAAACTTAGCAAACACAAAAAACTTGAAACTAATTTACCACTCTACTGTTTTCAGCATTTTTTCAAGCGTGTCCATATTAACAGCTATTTTAATGACGCGGTTATTTTTCCCAACTTCTGTGTTTTAAATAGTGTGTGCGCGTGCCTACATGCGTGTGTGCACGTGCGTGCAAATGAGGAGGAGCCCTTCAATGTTGGAGCAACAGGAAGAAGTGCTGACGCACCGTGTCAGTGATAGCACTCTGCCTGCCACAAGGGCATGAGAGCCCACGTAGGCTAGTATTATCCTTCTAGACTAATGGACCCGGTTATTTTTAAACAGATTCTCACACTGCGGTGGAGGTGTCCAAGGTTACAATGGATGAGAAATCAGGAGGAACGCATGCGGTGACGCTTGGCGGTTTCTGTGCGAGTGGATGTTGTGAAATAGCCAAAGAGGCATGGTAGCTAATCAGTGAGAGGTGTAAAGGCCAAACATCAGATGGGGTCTCAAGAGACAGCATGTTATAATAACATGGCAGCAGCTTCCTAAATTGACCGATAATATGACATATACAATGTAATACACTATACAGAAAAAGTTCGCTTGCAATATTTTTACATAGATGCACATTATTAAACAGAGTGCACTGGAATCCAGATGAATAAATATAAAAAAAGACGGGGTCAGGTTTCAGAACAGAACAAATCTGGATATGCTTTTCTTACTCTTAATTTCCCAATTAATAGCCTGGGGATAAAGCACCACTACAAATGAATGGGTGAGTTTAATGTGGCAGCTCCTTAAACGCCAGCCTAAGCGTTAACAAGTATGAACCCGAATACCTCTGAAGCTAGAGAACAGTGAACATCCAGAGTGTCAATATACTCTGCATCCCCATTTGGCCTGGAGAGGGACAACATGCTCCACCCTCCCCCCCCCCCGCTCAGCCTGAGCTGAATGACATATTTACAGTGAAGGTAATGATACTAGATACCAGAAATGAGAGGGCTCCAGCGTGGCCAGTGGACTCAGGAATCTCTCTAATGAATTGGACAACAAAGCCCTGTTGGTACAAGGAAGAAGTATTTAGAATTGGGTGACAAACTGAATTTTTAAAACATTAGGTTTTCTTTTAAAGGCACATATCCCAACACCTCCTAAAAACTCTGGGAGATGAGGAGGGTGGGTATGGGAGTGGGACAGGTGGGTTGGCTGGTCAGCTGGGGCTGGACGCTGCTGCTACAGAGGCCACCAGCTCCTGGCTCATAGCGGGGTGGCCATTCTCGGCCAGAAGCCTCTTCTGGTAATGTATTCTGAAACCAAATTACCGTAAGCTGATCCCATCTGGATAGTGTCTGTGCACGGCTGCTTTGGTTACCCACCACTGCCTCTAGCCTGCGATAGCATCTCCATGAAGACAGCAAAAATCTGATTAACCCAATAACAATGAAACACTTGGTCAAAGAGCAAAGAGCTTTTAACTTAAGATACACTAATGCAATTCCCTCGCCTTGTTTTCTGAAACCTAATAAGAATCAGGCGGACGGGCTGCTACAGATGGGTGTTTGCAGGCTCTAATGCAGCAAGCTGGGAATGAAGTCAAATAAATTGAAATCTAATTCATCATTGTGTGCTAACTTCTTTCTGTTTCTCTAAAAAATACATTAAAAAGCTCTTATTTCATGAAGGGAAATTGGATAGACTAGTTAGTTTATAGCAGTGGCTCCGCCAGGGCTTAAGGAAAGCGAGGGTGTTGATGGAACATGTAGAAGCAGAAAGAAGTCACATCTCAATTCACTGCCGTTCAGACTGTGTGTGTTTTCTAGCAAGCGCCGAGGAACTCACGCTGACAATGCTCAGTATTGGCTGACTTCTGAGTGGCGCGAACTGCTACTGCAACACAAGATCAACAACGAGCCTGTCAGACTCAAACAGTAAGTGGCTCGTCCCACCGCGCAAGTCAAGAGAATATTTGGACTCTAACAAGTCGAGCAAAAGTAAATAACAGGTCGAGTGTAGTGGGCTGCAAACAATAGAAATGCCAATTTGGAGCAAATGCACATCACAGAGAATGAAACTTTCAGGATAACCTGCGATAATAACTTCGCTACACCCACATTTGTAAATATCTCCAGTGTGCAAAGAGGCAAGAGGAACGTGTCTCTCTATTCTGAAGGCAAAACTGTTTCCATCTAACTCCCAGGCAATGGCGATGCCCTCGGGTCAATCTATAGAGTGTATTACTACAGTGATTCCACAACAGTGCTGTGCTAATTACATGGAGCACATACGTCCCACTAATCCTCTCACCCAAGCATCACGGGCACATCCTGCCCACAGTGAGGGGTTGCAAATACCGCTGCACAATTAGCAGCAGAGAGCCACTGCTGAACCAAAATGAGCAGCACACGTAGGCCAACGCTGGAGAGATCCCACAAAAAAACTAACTGTTGGTAGGTGGACATGTAATCGGGAAAAATGTTGTTATTGTGACAGATGTAAAGCTCAGGAATGAGACAAAAAAAAACTATTACATCCATAAAAACAAATTTTAAACAAATTGACAATAAGTCAGTGAAGTTATTTTTACATGAAACACAACTCAGCTTTGAAAGAACAAATACTCCTTTCACTGTTATTTAAAATGTGTTCACATGAATATATTATGGACATGGGGCACAAAAATGCTTTCTTGCGTAACAAAAACTGCTTTCTTGCGTTGAGTGTCATTAAATATTAATCAGTATTTTCTTTTATTATACACACGTTTCAAATCAGTGCACACTAACACACTAACACTAAATCTCTAATAACATTGCAATTTGTAATAATGTAGCTGCAACAAGTTAACGAGGAAAAAAGCAAGATAACAAGAAATAAACATTTGCAATATAATACTGAAACATATTTTGTGTGGACATATTTAGGAGCTTAATATTTTTTACATCTAATAAACTGACAATTCAGTGTAAAATAAAATTATACATAATAAAATACATTTCTGATATTTTCCAGATTACCAAAAAGAAGACAAAGTCAAATAAAGTCAAGTGGAAACATTTTAAACAAACATAATTGAGGATGTCAAATGTTTTCATATTCATATACATATACATAATAATGTTTTTCCATGTTGCAATGGATATGATGAGTCTGAGAGTATCAGGAAAATAATTTGAAAATGAAAAATGTCTCATCAGACTTAAAGATAATCAAATATTAACATTTTGAAATACACATTTGTAGTGGGGTGGTGTAAAGATGTGTTTAAAAACTAAATATCAATTATAGCAGTGTTGCCTTTAAATTTTGTGAATACCTTCATGGAATACTACAATAAAAAAATATAAATACACTTGAAGGTATGATACCTGATGTGTTAAAGAAATATCTGCTCTGTTACTGTTGTTTGAGTAATTTTGTGTTAAGGTCTATCTGAGAGAGAAGTGAAATTGAAAAATCCATTTTAGTAGAAAAACAAAGGAGATTATTGCACGTATGTCTAAGATATTAATATGTTTCCTAGAATTACTTTTTGGATTTGCAGTGATTAAAGCTCAGACTAAAGAAGTCGAGTAAAGCAATAAACACTAACAGGATTCAGCTCTCTAACTTTACACTGACGTGTTTTCTGTTAAGAATTTTCAGTGCTTGCAATTCTTTAAATCTAACAAATTAAATAAACTCCTGAATTATGATATAATTAAATAATGTTCAGTATATGAAAAGTTACAAGAAAACTAAATCTGGGCAAATGATAAGAATGCACAATTTAAATTGGACGTTTTTAAAGAAACAGATTAAAATAAAAAAAAAATAAAAAAATGCATGAAAGTTTAAATGCACTGAGGTCTCAGACAACTGTAAGATTGGTCACCACCTTTTCATAATATACTGCTTTACCATTAATATCTGAAAATATTGTATAATATGTGATATAATAAAGATTGATATAAAAATGATCTAGAAATTAAAACAAATCTTTACACGAGGTCAACGTTTTAGTCTGTGTTTTTCATACATTAACATGGACGTGTGGGAAGTAAATACATTAATATTGTACCATAAAACTGTTTCCAATAAAAAAAATAAAATAAAAAATAAATATTCTTTACAGCTTAAGAAGTTTATTTTGTGTGTATGTAAGTCATCTAAGGATTTCCAAAGTTAAAGTGTGGTAGGTATTGTGAGCTCAGACTGTCCCAGCAGCCAGGAGCTGTTGAGACAGCAGCTTGCCTCGCGTGCCGCTGGCTGGGACAGACCTGCCAGCTCACTGAGGTTACAGGGTCCTTTCATTCGTCTTTCTCTGGCTACAAATATTACAGTGTGTAATTTATCCCCTCCAATTCCACGGATTCACGTTAATCTCATCTCCTTAAAATATTATTCTCACTCTCCCTAGGCGGCCTGATCTAAGAACAAAGCCATCAGCAAACAACCTCCTAACCCAACTGGACAGGTACCCCAAATTCTTCAGGGGGAAAAAAAAAAAACGCACTTTGCACAGAGGCTAAGCTTAATCAATCAGCCATGCTCTGAATGAAATTTATAAAGACTGGCATACATGATGTGCTCACACAATAAATCTACACACATACACAGTTCCACCTGCCCTGTTGCTCTACACTGTCAAGTCCTATATGATTTAAGAGCCCTTAAAACAATGAACAAGAGAAAGTGCATGTTTAAGAGTGTGAGTAGGTGTGAGAGGGAAAGTACATCACTGTTAAAACAAGAAAAAGTTCACTGCCTAGACTTGTAGGGTTCAAGAAACAAAACTAGAGCAGCAGACACTGTTAAAAGAGCGAGGGGAAAAAAGAAGAGAGGGGAAAAAAAGGGGGAAAGAAAGAGAGTGAAGAAATAAAACTGCATCACAACAGAGGAGTTAAAAGGAAACGTGAAAGAAGGAAATCAAGAAACAAGGTGCACCTACTGGTTATGATAGCTGAGAGGGTCTGGAAGACAAAGTTCTGAAATGTCCATCAGTCCAGTTTTAGCATTCCAGGAATGAGAGGAAGAGGAAAGAGAAAACAATTGAGACCCGCTTCTTCCCCCAAATGATAGCACAGCACCCTCAGAGACAACGCCGCCGAAAAACCCCCTCCAGCACCGCTCCCCCCAGCCTGCACAGGTATGTTGGACTCTGATGGATTGAGTGGGCGCGTGTGTGCGTGAGCATGTGTGTTGTGTATGTGTGTGTGTCTGTGTGTTTATGTATATATGTGTGGGAGAGAGAGAGAGAGAAAGTGTCTGAGTGTATGTAAGTGAATGTGTGTGTGTATGACAGAGAGAGAGAGAGAGAGAGAGAGAGAGAGAGAGAGAGAGGGAGAGAGTGAGGGGGGGAGGGACAGATAGACAAGAGAGGTAAAGGGGGGTGAGTGAGAGAGAGAGAGAGAGAGAGAGAAGCGCAGGCAGCAGCGGGATGAGCGCTAAGATGGAGAGAGCATGAGAGCGCGAGCGAGAGGAATGACTCTTTCCATGGTCGGGATAGGGCTCTTTAAGACTCAAGGGCTTGATGAATATGGAACAGCTGCTGTTGGCTGGCTCCGAGGGGCAGGACTTAAAGCGACAGAGGGGCCGGCGGAGCACCGAGGAGGAGGGATCCAAACGCTCACTCGCTCGCACACTCCGCTATGCAGAAGTACAACACGCACACACACACACACACACACACACACACACACACACACACACACACACACATACAGCTCACACACACATAGACAAAACAACCTATCACATGAACAACAGAGATTCGGCCAGGAGAACAGTCAACAAGCAAAGTTTGTGTCTGGATGAAATAAAAAGAGTTGTGAAAATGTGGATGGTCAGAACTCAAATCGAAGCATAAATGAAGATGATAAATAAAAGTAAGAGTTTTGGTTTTCAGTGTGTGCACCCTGCATTTGTGGAATATTTAAGAAATATTTGAGAAAGCTTGATTTAAATATTTCTGTACTGACTTTTGGAAAATGCAACATTTACATGTGTATTAACATTTTGTTTATGAATTTGGAAATACTACATATTTTGTCTCTACATCTTGTTTGCACGCTCGCATTAATATGCACTGCAATCAAACAAAGTCAAAGCATTCACCCGACAGCAACAGACAACTTTACCAAGCAGATGACATTTCAGAACTTCTCTATCACGAAAAAAAAAAAAAAAAACTTAGTGTAATCCACTCTGTGCATTTTTAAGATATTAAAATGTACAGTTATATAACACTCCATAAAGTAAAATCTGACACCAGCCTAAGCCACACTATAGGAGCTCCAACAAGCAGTCGAGTGCATCTGCAGCACTTCACTTTCAAAAAGCAATAGCTTTCAAACCACTAAGGACAGTAAATGTATTTATTGAGCTGTGTCGCTAGCTCCATTTGCCGGTGTTACATGTGAGGTACCATTGTGAAACCTTTCACCACCTGTGAGAGATGATCTCAAGCCATAACTCATATTCTGGACGCCCATCAGCTCCTAAAGCAGCGGAAAATCCAGCTCTGTTTTCTCTAACCCCAGCTTTAGAACCGCCTGTGTTTCACTGTTGATCAAGCTCAGTAAGAATGCTGAGAATGCAGATACCATTTCACAGTCAGTGAGGGTCTCCATGTTACTGTATCCCCACATTATAAGAACAGAGCTTACCATGGCATCTTATTGGAGAAATGAGCAGTCCGGCAATGGCTGACACTTGGCTAAGTCAAGCAGAAAGAAACAGCAGCTTCTTTAAAACTCACAAGGTGCCTGACAACGATCTTCAGTTACTTCAGTAAAAATAAAGAGTGAGCGAGGAGGAGTCGAGATCCACCAACAGATTCATGAAAAAAGGTGCGTTAGGTCGCTCTGTTTCTCTCCAGTTATGTCTACTGAACAGGAACTGTATAACCCTTGGAGAGGAATCCAGTTCCATTCATCGGCTCACGTTTCTATAATCAATGCAAAAACATCACGCAATCCCTATTGATCATCACAGGCCTATTGATGTGCAGCAATAGTGCCTCCACAGTGGCATAGATCACACAGCATCTGGTCTCTTTTTGTGACAAAAACAAATGACTAAATAAATGAAAATCCAATTAAGATTGATGCCAAATCAAACACCTGTCAGTTTAATTCCTTAAAGAGGAAGAAAATCACTTTCAAACACGGTTCTTAGACTTCAATAAGCCTAAACAAAATACAGGACAAACAAGAAAATACCTGTCCATATTTGTACATCTCACAAAGCACAAACAAGACACAGTGTACACTGTACTCCATTATTGATTAGAATTATAAGACATTTTTAAATCCAGATTTTTAGCTATTTATTCAAGTTGCGCAATCTAACTCACATGGGTTGTAAACTTCTTTTAAAATATTTCAAGAGTAGCTAAGAGCTGTCAAAAAAAAAAAGCGAAAATTATGAGTAGAATCACTGCGCAAAACACAAAACATATTCTAGCAGTACAAATAGCTGATCCAGCATGGTTTAAGTCAGGACTTGAGACTCACTTCCTCGTGACAGACTGCAGTATTATCCTGGTATCTAACCTGTGGACTGTCTTTCATGTTGATAACTGCCTTCACTTGATAAATCACATTTCTGCATATTTTTCCATCGGCCTCCCAAGGTTTTTGCGACTGACACCACACAGACTTTTGTCACATAGTGTGAGCTATGAAAGCCCTGCTGCTGCTATCGTTGCTGCTTATCAGCTCTGTTATGAAAAAAAAAAAGTCACGGCATGTGACAGTTGATTTGACAGGAAGGGATCAGATACAAATAAAGAATAGAGCTGCACTAGGCAAACACTTGATCACACGTGGCATGACAAAGTTAGCATAGAGTATGACAACCGGGAGAAGGACTGTGTTGAGTATATGACAAGTGATTTTTTTTTCTTTGTTTGCTTAAATGATTTGAGATTTCTGCTTTTTAAGGCGTCACACATATCTGCATCCATTCACTGTGTGCAGCTCACATGTGTATGTGGGAGTCTGTTTGTTTACATGTACTACATGTGTGGGTGGTGCAATGAAAAAAAAGGAGAAAACAGTGAGTAAGACTTAAGTTGCAGCAGGTCACAGACTGGTCACCTAAAGTGAACTGAATGCTGTTTAGTTTCATCTATTAGTGTCATGAAATGATAATGCCTTCTTTTTGTTTTTCATACAGCAGAACCTAAACATAATATAATCAAATGTTTTCCAGTTTACACAGTGCTGACCTTTACAGAACAACATGAAGCGTCATGATGGTCTGATAATGTTGCTTTAATCAACTTTCTAATTGATTAAATGTCACTGTTACACAAAATATCATTAAAGTCTGGTGATGTAAACAAGTTTAGCCCGGGAGAGAGAGAGAGAGAGAGAGCGTAACAGCTCTTAAACAGCTTTGAATGACACCTTTGCAAAGATTTAAAAAATGCATTGTTGGTGGTGTCTGCGTTTAGCAATTTTCAGAATTTCTCTGGAAATAAACAGACAGCCAGGCCTTATGAAGTCGCCATATTTAACCTTTTCATGCATAAAGTAATGGTCAAATCAATAACGTAATTCAGTCACTATTCCCAGAGGACAAGGTACAGTGTAAGCACGTCCGCGTGCACTTTACATGCCTCAATTAGAGCTAAACCGCGCGTGCACACTGATGCAATATACAGCAGCCACAGGTGCGTCGATGCTACATTTAAAATAGCATAAAAAATATATATATTTTTTAAAAAGTAAAAAAACAAAACAAAAACAAAACAATGTATGTCGAATGTGATACGGTGATGAATATGTAGTGTACCTTACTCGGACAAGTCATGTCACATCCCCGGCTGAGCACAGCGCACAGTAGTCGTGGTCGTGTCTCCAGGTTGTGGTGGTGCTGGTGGTGTGGCTCTGTGTGTCTGAGCGCGCCGTTTAACTGTCACACACCACAGCCACGCTATCAACTCCTCCTCCGGCGCGCGCCCTGTGGCTAAACCAAACACCTCCACCGGCAGCAGGAGCTCCGGGTGAGCGGGGTCAAATGTGATTCAAGAGGGGGGGGGGTTAGGAATGTAAATGTTCAGTTTGTATTGTGACTTTGACTAACACTTTTTTCGTAAAGTGGCGTTTGTTAAAACAAAACAAAACACTGCATTTTGAGCGAATTATTCGACAGTTATTATTTTATTTTACTGCTCCGTGAATTTCTCTAGGCACCACATCCGGTAAGGAAACTCACTAATTTTACTCTACAGCTACAGTTTGAAGTCTGTCACGGGGCTCTAATTTGGTTCATTTTGCCTCTCTGCTCGCTCGTGTGCGTGAATGCGAGATGTGTTAGGTACATTTTCACCTGAGAGAAAAACGGCAGGTGACAGCAGACGTGAAAAGGTTGAACACCACGGCAGTCGGCTGGGTTCCACAATTGATGAATAAATAACAGGACAATAGCAGTGTTGCGTCTGTTGCAGAGATCACAGTCGCTGTATCACGTAACAAAGGCGTCCACAAACTTCACTAACTCAATTTGATTTCATTTTTTTAGGGGTTATTTAAATATATATATATTCTCTTATGGAGTCTGGTATGTAGTTTTCTGCATGTGAGATGCTATAATATGAAAACAAACAAAGATCAATGCATGTATTATACATAAGACTGAAAATAAACTTGTCCAACCTCTCTGCATGACCTCTGGAGGTCCTCAGGCCTTATTCTGGGATCCCCTGTCAGTATTATGGCAAAACATCACATATGGAAGAAATATCAACATGTAAAAACATTTTAAAGATACATCTTACTAGCAGGTCACCTAATCTGACAACTTCTGGGGCTTTTTTAATTTATGAAATGCAATATAAAGATTTTGAAATGCTGATATATTTTCTGTTTGTATCCTGTCTTATGAAAGGTTTTCGGCCACACGTTTCACATTCTCCATCATTGACTGACTGCCTCAGCTGTGGACCAGAGCATGAAGCCAGCTGACAGCAGTAACCAACTCTATCATCTCCACTAGAGGGAGGGCTATCTCACAACAAGGCCACTAAGGAGCTGCAGCAGAGGTACCTTTATTTATTTATTTTCCCAGGGTGATAGTGTAATTCATAAACTGAATGAATGACAGTCAGGACAGTGCCAGCAACCAGGCGCACAATGGAGACTCGACTGCATTTACTTCTGAGCACAAAACCTATCCATTACAAACGTGTAATTATTGTCCTTAATAGATTAATTCATGCTGAAAGATAGAAATGGGTTCCAGGCTATTGATGTAATCATTTCACTGAGGAAATTAAGTGACATTAAAAGAATGATATTGTCACCGTCAAAGTATCATTGATTCTTTTCGAATGCAATTAACTGTATTTGAAAATGGGACCTGCACATTGAGCTGCACAAGGAGCACTGAGGATCACTTCATTTGTGAGAGATATAAAGACCAAATTATCCCATCAAAGAGAAAATCTATAAATGTAATGGCACAGCGCTTCAGCACTAAGGAATGACAACAGTGGTCCTGTTCAGTTCCCTCTGTTAGGTGTATTAACTACCAGTGAGCGGCTCTCAACAACCCACAGAAAGATTATCCAGACTGTGAAGGCGAATATCACTCAATTTATGAATTCACATGTGATTTTTTATTGGCGAACATAAACAATTCTCTCTTAAAAGTAGGAGCCATAAGATGTATGGCTATAATATGTAATGTCATTGAGATATTGTCACACACTAAAAAAGGAAATGGGTTCAGATTGTACCCAGCGTGGACCAACGCAATACTTGGTTAACTTTACCCAGGACCTACAAGATGTTTTGACCCAGTGTCTGTGTTATTTTTATTGGTGTTACTGTTGGATCAGAACAACCATTCTGTTTTTCTGGTTTTCTACACTTTGGCACTGGGTGATCCCAACCCAATATCGCCTCTGTGCTGTATTAACCGCATAGTTTAACCCAGTGTTTTTTAGTCACTTTCAGTGCTTTTAAATAGAAGGGTGCCATGGAGTTGTTACAATTTCTGTGTTGTTTAAACTAAAGTCGAAACAATTTGTCCATGAATCAGTTAGTGGATCAACTGAAAATCTTTGGGTTTTAGACTGCTGGTCAGTCAATCTGAAGACGCCTCTTTGGGCTTCAGGAAATCGTGAAGGATATTTTTGACTACTTTGTGACATTTTATTGGCCATTTTTTTTATTGTGCCAGTTAACCAAAATGCGGCAGATTAATTGATAATAAATGTCATTGTTAGCTGCAGCCGGACTTCAAATCTGAATCTCAATTTGGATTCACCTAAAAGAAGAGTACTTTTCTCTGCCAGTGAAATATTATCCACAAAAACATATTCATATATTTGAGTATTCAAATCAACTGATTATCCCCATAAAATGTAATTTCATTCTTTTCTTATGGTTTTCTGAATGTCACCATCAAATAAATTATGATAATGGCCAACATCACTGTGGCCTTTAAAAGCAAATTCCTCTCGTAGTTTCTCCTGTCCCCTGTTGTACATTGATGGCTTGACTGAAATGGATGCATGACAAGTTAAGCTCTAACAACACAGACTGGTTCACATTTTTCTTTGTTGTTTGTAGCTTCAGAGTCAATGTTACTATTTATATACGTGTACTCTACATTTTTGTTTTTGGCGTGTTGTTGACTTTCCACAGTTCTGCGGTGAGTTTTGATGGGTTCCAACAAAAGCATGCTCATCCAGCAGTTACTGGTCCTAACTCCCTAACTCAATTGCCCTGTTGGTAATCCAGTGAAAAGAAATTCAGTGAAGAGGAAGAGAGGCAGGCAGAGAGAGAAAAACATGAAACATAGCAGACACATCTACTGATATGATGTCCAAGCATCAGATGAATCAGGCATCAATCTCCAGTCCTAGTCAAAAATGCAGCATAATTCAAACCCAAACATTTTTCTTTGCGTGATTCAAACCAAATCAGAGGGTCCAAAGCCTCGCTCCCTCCACCTGCTGTCAGCCACCGACCCACCCACCCTCGCCTAAATTTCATTTAGGAGACATCTTTCTCCCTTTCCCCCTCTCTCTCATGCTCTCTACATCGCTGTCTCTTCTCTCTCTTTGAATTCAGTGCGCCGTAGCCCTTAGATTTACTTGCTTAACAAATATGGACAGGGGACCTAAGTGGTTTTTGAAATCTTCGAATGGACTTTGGAATGCCTGTGCTGTGCTGGGTGACAACAGTGTCTCTGTCTCTCTTTCTCTCTCTCTCTTTCCCTCTAACCCATATGTGTGTGCTTGTCTGGTTGTCTGTCTGTTTATGTTTATGTCTGTGTGTGTGTTTGTGTGTGTGTGTGTGTGTGTGTGTGTGTGTGTGTGTGTGTGCACGCACGTCTACGGCTTCCCCACGCTCTCCCAGACTCCCTGGCTGGGAGATGGCAGCGCTCGCTGGAGCGGCAGTCTGGAAATGAGATAAGGATGTCTGATTCATAGGATCTGACAGGAAATCTATACTCTGCAATGTTTATAATCCAGCCATTACTACACAGCCAAATGAAAGAACAATAATCCAATCATTTACTCCATATTTACCTGAGGCAGATTCTCGGCTTTAAAGGCAAAGTGCATCGCGCGGTGACGGAGGCTGTAAAACTACGGCTGATATGGGCGAGGCTGAGGATGTTGTTGGGGGCAGCTTTCTGGCTCAGAGTGAGGGGCGAGGATGGACTGTCCTCTGGGGAGACGTGTGTCTGCAGGAGGGGTTCACCTGTGTGTGTTCGGCAGGGTTAAGGGTCACTCATTACTCATCATTAAGACCCCATTGATTTATGAGTAACTTACAAAAAAAAAGAGAGTAACTAGACTTTATGAAACATGGGGTTAAAGGTTACAGAGATGAGCTCTAAAATTTCTCCGAATGCGAGCGGAGAAACAAACCCTCAGCACACATGTACCATATTGGCAAAAGGCTTCTACTATTACAAAGCCTATGCAGTTTAAAGGAGAGGTGTAATTTGGCTCCCTCATGCTGATCCTGTGTCATCTATAACAGAGAAGGCCATAGAGGTAACGTCTGTCCGTAAGCATGGAGGAATTCAGCAGTGTGGGTTTACTTATCATAGAGTCTTTCATGGACAGTATGCACCGCTCTTCATTGTGTACGAGGGGGGAGGTTTATCTTATTTGGAAAAGTGAAGGGGGCCTGCCCTTATCTGTCAATAAACAGTAATTAGATTTTGTGGCTGATAGCGTCGATTGGTTTCTAATCTAGCTGTCGCCCTAGACGTGTGTAATTAAAATCCTGATTGATAAAGGGGCAGAAGACCGCCCACACCACCACTTTACCAGACCCTACCCCCGACCCCTTCAAAACACAAACAAGAGAGAGATATGAAAGAAGGCCTGGGGAGAAAACTGCACTACCTATTGATCAGCTCTATCTGCCTTCCTATCAATGCCCTTTTCCCACAATGTAGGGGCTAGTACAAAGGTTTCCCACGTAAAACTTCATAGCTAATCTTCATCCGGCAGATTGTATCCTCCCTGATGATAAATAAAACCAAAACAACACAAACATTTTACCTAAAACTAAAATCTGGCTACTTGCGCTCAAAATGTTTGCATTTGTATACATGTATGTTTGTGAAATTCACTGTCTAAAATAAGAAATTAAAACATGCTTGCCACTAATGAGGGAACGCTTACTGTGATTGTAATGCAATCAAGGAAAAACACCCCTCAGGCGATACAGAGATGAAAGAGCAACAATGCATTTTATCTATTTAACTAATGGGCCTGTGAACACAAGAATGAGGTCTAGACAAACACACATACATACACAGAGGCACACACACACAGGTGAATGTCAAATGTGCATCACGCGTTAGACAAATAAGGTAGTACCTTCAAGTCAGAGGACTCCCACAGAGAGTAGCCAGGCTGAAAGATGTTCAAAAACACTGCCTCCAGACCTCACTGTCATCAGGGTCCATGCAGACAGACGAGCCAGGAAGAAAGGCTACGTGCTGCTGGAGACAAAGGTACAATAAAGAAAGTGAAATAGTGAGAGAGGAGAGTGGGACAGAGAGAACGCACCAGGCAAAAAGGTATCCAGCTAAGTGAGCTCCACTCCAACCTGTAAATATCTCATCATGACCCAAACCTCAGAGCGGTGCGAGAAGCAGATAATCTGTCTTATAGAGTCAAATCTTGCCTGGTTGTCTGTAGATTTTTTTAAGCTCTGTAAAACTGGGAGAGAGTGCAGACTGCAGGCCTGTGACCTTTCCTGACACTGGTCACCTGCTGTCACGTTTGAGGGCTGACCCACAGCAGTGAATGATGGTTACATGCTCGTCATCTCCCCCCTCCCTGTGACACATATGGACTGGAAAATGCACACACACACACACACACACACACATAGTCTACACATTCTGGAGTGGATAAACCACCGCTCACTCAACAGCACACCAATGCTCCTAATACATCAAGAACATAATAAATCACAAATTAGAAGTGAGTGTGTGTATTTCGAGGGGGTTGGACTTTCTAGAAAGCACTGGTCCGGTGCTTAATTCGATTCTTAATGGAAGGCAAAATTTCCAAAGGAAAACTTTCATTGGGCACAAAATGACTTTCCTTAGTTTTCACTTTCTAACACTGTGAAAGAAATTGAGATTGATAAATGCTGGCAGTGCATTGCCAGCCCATGCATGGTGTACCTCCTTTAACTGATTTCTGTAATTTCCTCACTAAACAGTGATTAATAAATGGTTACCTAAACAAATGGGACACTAAAAATTGCTAAGAAAGCTTTTTAACTTTCAACCAAAAATCTAGTGCCCTGCCTGTCTTATAAAAATCCTATTTTATAGAATAATGATACACATTTTGAAGAGTTCTGGTAGTATTATGCCTTATGCATAAGACTATTAAAACCACATGACACATACATAATGAAAATGATAACATTAGCTGCTTCATATGCACTACAGTATGTATATATGCTCTGTAATTATTGTTATCTAATTAAATATATCGTGAGTTGTTGAGTGACAGCAAAATACTAATAACTGTTTTATTAAATTCACCTTACACAATGCAGCAAAAGAAAGTATTTCAAAATAAAAGTCTTTAAATAAAGATTTCTACCCTTGAAAAACTTCGTAAGAAACCTCCTGGATATAAAAAACCTTGTCTTGTGTGAGTAAATGTGATTGGAGATCAGATTCTCCTTTAGATTCTTCTTAAGAATGTCTTCCCTCTTGATAATAAGGCCATCTCCCCCCGTGGTGCCACAATAGTGGAGTGACCTTGTTACCAGGGTGCCATGTGTCACAGTGGGGGGACCCAGAGGGAGTGGATGGGGTGAACAGATCATCTCCCTGCATGCTTGGTACCCATGCCCTACCCTTCCTGCTCCCACCACAGGCCCAGCACCAGAGAGACCGGTGCAGGGAGAGGAGCAGCTCCAGGCTCTGGAGAACATGACTCCAATTAAGCTGTGGAGGCCTTGGCTCACGCTCCACTGCCTCAGCCCAGTTGTCCTACGCGGGAAGACACACAGTCAACTCAGGGAAATGAACTTTGTCAGCATAGTCACGATAGTCTCTGAGAGAGTTGGATTGTGCTTTACAAACAATTTGTACCAGATAAAGACTCACAGGGATCCATCAAGAACCCAAAGATAGGAAATGAGCATAAAATAATGATTGTAGCAATGTTGTTACACAATATAAAAATAGAAACGAAAATCTCAAAGAAAACAGCAGCAACAATGAGAGCTCGTTTCCTGTTTGGAGAGCCCTGGAGAAAAAAAATGCGGAGAGTTAAGCACACAGTAATAGATGAGAGCGATTGAGAGGCTTCGTTTTCCCCTGTGATTAAAAATGTATGTTGCCACACGCAGCCTTTGGTGAGGAACTCTCCTGGAAAAGGAGCTGGTTAATATTCAGGCCCATGTCTGGCTAATGTCTTAAAGTGATAAATAGGAGGGGGTTGCTGCCGTTTGATTGTTCTTCACAGGCAGTCTGGGAGCAGCAGCACAGGGGGATTTAAGGTGGAGGAATCCTCTCAAAGCTCCTCATTCATTCACTCTCAGACGCCCCATCATTAATTGGGCCTGTCGACATGACTCCTCTGTACCCAGGGCCACTGGCAGCTACCACGGTGGATGAGCTTTTTAAGACAGTTCAAAAGAGTCCTTGCCTCATGAAAGGCATTCAAATTACATGAAATTGCATTCATGTCAAGCCTTGCAGGCATATTCATACAGTACACTGGCATAATGTCTTGTTTCGTGCCTTGCATATCTGCGTAACTATATAATCATCCTCTTGGGAGCAAATCACGCTTTAAAGAGTATGCTTAACAAACTATTAATTTTTCATTTTTTAAAATGACTGTATGTACATATATGCATACAGTAAATTCAGTGCTGTGTGGAAAATACAATTCACTTCACTGTAATGTAATATTTTCTCATTAAAAGTGACACATTATACCCAAGAGTACCTGAAATTATGGAAGATAATATATCCATGACAAACCAGTTTAGTTTAATGCAAAACAGGATGTAACATTCCCAAAGAAAACACACAAATCCGAAGGGAGTGAGCAGTATTTACGCTGAAAATAAAGAATGAACGTACAGTGGAAGCAGCAGTTTGGAAGAAACCAGATGTGTCTGATCAAGTTTATAACTCTTTCACACAGACGTTGTAACTGAAATGCACAATAAAACCTCTACGGTAAATAGGGAGCTGAACTACAATGTGTGTAGAAGTTATCCCTTTGGCACAGTTTCCACTTTGACAGTTATCTCCCCACTCTGTGTAAGTGTAGCTATGCAGGACAAGGTGAGTCCAGCCTTCAAAACTTTGTGATTTCTACTGATGTGGAGTTGGAAGGTGATCGCAGAAGGTGGCCAGATTTGGTTCATGATGTCAACCATGTGATACTTTAGTATTTATAACCATTAGAGGCTGTATATATGTCATGAAGTACAGCAGGCTCTTTTTCAGGGTGGCCACTGGCCTACTTCACTTCCATCCTTGTCTGACTGTTTCTTCACACCAGGACCGATAACCCCTACTTCAGGAGGGTTTAACTCTTAAAGTGGTTCTTTTTTATTTAGTTTTTATTTAAAAAATGTTTGGGATTTAAAGGCAGTGCACAGTTTGGCCCTGGAATTACTGTTGCCTAGGTTTATTTACTGAAGGAAATCACTGATGCTCAAGCCACTTCAGCTCACTAGACCTGACCTTGCACAATAAAGTCATCAAATGCTCAGCAGAGAACACAGCTCTGGGCTGGGATTGACTCCCTGTTTGTTTCCAAAGAGGCCTCACACACAGCTTTCAGTCAGGGCCACCAGCGATTCCTGCTGTCTCTCCATCGATCAGACGAGCTCTTGCGTTGTCATTCTATGCGTTTGTTCACACGACTGAAACTATTCGCAGTCTCACTTTCACTCACATCACTCTTTACACATTTCACTATCTTTTGCATTCACACCCGTTCAGTATCCTTCCATTACTGTTTCCCCTCCTCCTCTCCCTGTCGTGGAAGTGGTTTCTGTTATGGCAGTGGGAAGGCTACCCGCAGCGGGAGAGATCCTAATTAACAGCCTATTCATTTGTGTGGAGCGGAGGGCTCCCGCTTTCTGAGCACTTGTTTTATGGTGGCGCTAGGGAGCCCTGTCCAGGGATTTGGAGGGGGATAATTGCCTTTGCCGCAGGCTGCAGTAATCTGGTCGGCTAATTCATTATTTTAATAAGTTAGCTTCTCCTCGGGGGTGTGCTAGCTGCGCTGCGCCTCAAACCTTGGTGGTGCACCTCGTTATTGTGGCGCTCTTTTACACCGCCGCCCGCACGGGGTTAATAACTGTTATTAGCCTCTCTCCTCAGCCTGCAATTTCTCGTTTAACTGGGGCGATTCAAACGAAACCTTTGCGAGCGTCTAATAATCAACCTCTCTGGAACCAGGGGTAATCCCTATGAAGGGGTCCATATAGTGGAGAGGGGTAATGGATGCAATCGCCTGAGTGCCTTTGCCTCCGCTCCTTTCATTATGGGTCCTGATGTTGTTTTTGTTGTTGATGCTGCTGTTGTTTTTACTCAATTCCTCCAAAATCATTTGAGGGAAGAAATATTTGAACTGAGCAAGGGGAATGCATCAGAGTTATACATACAAATAAGATGATCATTAGGTTTGCGTAACTAATAGCTTCATTTAGCCCATAATCTTCCATCTCTCTAATGGGCTATGCAGTCAGTGGGATGTGTGCATGTGTCTGTGTAGAGACAGGTTTAATGACTCCAGTGCAGTTAGACATTTTGTGCATTGGCTGATTAAAAACCATGTCGTTTCAACAGGAAGGGAATAAAGTGAGGGCCTCATGAATAGAAGTATTTGAAAAATCCAATATTGGAGATGGTGATGGCTAGATGTTTGAAGGAACCTGCAGTTAAAATCCAATTATGAATACAGCACAAAGTGGTTAAATGGTTTTGAATGCACCTATTGGTTACATTATTTCACCACGTGAAGAAAAGAGATGTCCTAATTCACTTTTGTAGAAAATACAATGTAGACAAGGCAATCCTATTATGTGTCCCCAGATATCCCTGCTTTGCATCTGCCAATGACAAAGTCCATCGCTGTGACTAAAGAAGAAAAAACAGACTTCACTTAACAGTGAAGTTACAGACGAAGAACAAATGTTCTGCCTGCTGCTGCCTTTAAAAACTGCATTTTCTTAATTCAGACATGTTTAACTTTCTAAATGCACAACTAACTGTATCTTAATAACAGTCCATCTTGAGTGTATCCTCTGTGCACTCGGGAGAGTACAGGCCTCAGCCCACATGCTCTGTGTGGCTTATGTTCCATCCTGTAGACTGGCTTGTTTAGCTGTCATCATGCTGTGACCTGCCAGCCACTGTGAAATGAGCTCCTGGATATTAAAGAGGCTATCTCTTCATCTATGCTTAACCATAGTGGAGTGACACATCACATGGCCCTGGGCCCTGTAAAGGAGAGGGGCAATAACATCCAGGGTGGAAAATGTTGAAATGAGCAAGGCCATATTCTGTGGTCAGTCATATGACTGAAAGAACAGCATTTGCACTAATATGCTTTCTCATCAACCCAACAACAAGCTATTAAGGCACCTGAAAGTATTGCACAATGTTTATCCAAGAATGTGACAGTCTGCAAATGGCTCTGCGTGATCATTTAGCACTTTTATCTGCATCTGAAAGTTAAACCTTCCCTCAGCCGCGGCCCCTTCTGCACACACTAGTGGTTTTGCTCCATAAAGTACGCACATGATAGTAAATGACCTGGTTCACTATTAACTATTATCCACTTAATGTCCTTCCTGGCTTGCCACATGTGGAGCTTTGGCTGAGCGCTGGCCTCTGGGGCTGCCTGGGGCTCGTTCAGGGCCATGGCTTTTCAAAGCCCGCACTGCCATCTGCTAGACCAGCGGCCCTGCTCCCCTTCCCCGGCTGATGTGGCTGCAGCTGGGACAGCAGTGGCCTGTGACTGTCCCACACCCAGGTGTTTAGCACAGCTTCATGCATATGGATTTAGAGATTGCTATAGATCTGTGATAACATATGTGGAAGCTGACACACGACTAATAAACACTCTGCTATGTGGACAGTATTGCTAAATGCTGTTTGTGCACAGGGAGGAGTTTACTTATTGATTTTTGTCCCCTCTTATGGATATATCTCATTTGACACTCTTCTGTGTGAGGCAGTATTGATCAATGATCAGCTGATGTTTTTTCAAGTGCTGCTGGAGTGGCATACTCCCAGCCCAGCAGTCTTGCCCACCTTAAAGCCGCTCAGCTCAGCATGACTGGCTTCTAATGAGTGGTCCCTCCTCTCATCACACAATCCTGAGTCCCACCCTCCCGCATTCATCAATTCTCATTAGGGAAAATCATCATGTGGAATACCAACTTTTGGCCAATATTCATCACTGTCAGCCTTCATCCACGGCAGCACAATGACAGACGCAGGATCTGGGAGTGCCTAAGTAGCACTGACTTAGCTCTTTTATTCCCTAATCTCAGCCTCTGTGCTTGTGGAACCCAAGCAACTCTCTGCAGTGCACACTCCCTGACAGCAATTACTTTATGCAAAAAGAGTGGAGGAGTTCAGTGAGTGGCGTGAGTGAGAATAAGCCTCCTCTGAACTGGCTGTTGGCAGGCTGCAGCATTCCAATAGGACCAGCTCACTTCCCATGGGCACTAAAGGGCAGCGAGGAGGGAGGGGAGATGGCAGAGGACAGCTTTGTAGCACTGTGGCCGTGATCTTATTATGACATTGCCCATCTAGTCATCACTCATATATCACTGCTGTGAAAATGATTACATAATTACATAAATACATTGTTATTGCGCTCATACTGAATAGCGATCCCCCAAAGAACAATTAAAGCTTTGCTTTATTTAACATAGTGAACATATTGCAAATATTTTATACTTAAAGGTCCAGGGGTCTCTATAGGGCAGAAATTGAACATAATATATATAAATATGTTTTCATTAGTGTATAATCACCTTAAAATAAAAATGGTCATGATTTTTGCCTTTTATATCTACAGACCCTGCAGGGTCCGCTTCCATGCAGTCCACCATGTGGACCCACGATGTTTCTACAGTAGCCCAAATGGACAAACTAAACACTGGCTCTAGACAGGGTGTTTCACATTTTGCATGCTCCCCGGCCACTATAGTGTCTCCTTGCTTGGAATGGTGTTGCAGTGTGCAACTACACCACCTTCTCCGTCAGTGAGAAGACTGATACCACTGTCAAGTCTGTATGAGGTAAATATGAAGCTACCACCAGCAACCAGCTAAGCAAAGGGGAAACAGCTCTGTCCAAAAGTAACTAAATCTGGCTACCGACACTCTCTAAGAACGACGCATGGTGATTTTAGTGGGGGGTTTACCTTTCTTGACTATAATACGTGAGGTTGCCAGGAAATACCACATCCTGTTGTACAGCTACAACTTTATTTTTACAGTTCAGTTTTTGGGCAGAAACAATAACAAGACAAAACGGCTGCTGCGTCTTATTTACTATACAAATATGAGCGTGGTATAAATCTTTGCCCCTGTAACTCTGGGCAAGAAATCAAATAAGCGTATTTTACAAAATGGTGAACTATTCCTTTAAAACAAGGCTGCATCTTTCTCCCATCGACTGGGTGCATCTACCCTTTAGGAGCTTATCTACCTACGTCACAGACAGTTTGCCTTCGCCAGCAATGTGTTCCCCCTCCTGTAAAAATTAGCTTGTGCGTGTCATTCTCATAACGGCAGCAGGATCAATACCTTCATTCCCATTTTAGCTGCTCTGCCCCTTTGCCCACCCACGCCCAAGAATAGGACAGCTTGCAAAACCCAGCCGCCATGTCAGCTAATCACAGCCCTATTGCTTCAGTCATTCGTGCCCCATCGTTGGCCCACACCGGCTGCCTGCCCAGCACAGCAGGAGATTTTACCCAGAGGTCAGTGGGCTGGCCAGCCTGTCTCAGTCCAAACTTCCCTCCTGCCAGGTGGATCAGAGGGAGGCAAGTGGTTTGCTTCAGCGCTGAGAAAATGAGATCACACCGCCACTATAGGGGGGCTGCCTTTGGAAGACCTTCATTCCAGGCTACAAGATAATACTGAAAAACCATTTGCATCAACAAAGGAGATATCATAATAAATCAGACACAGTGATAAATTTTCTTAATGCCTGGCACTAACAGGTGTTAACTGATTCTCAGTTATTATCATTTGCAGAACTAAAGAAGGTTTTGTTATGAACGTGTAAGTTAGTAAACAATCTAATCTGCTCAAGGGATACAGCTTCTTTGAATTCAGGCACATAAACACAAATTTGAAATAGAAAAAAATAATAATGATAATACAAAAACCTTGTAGTAAATACTAATTATTAATTCAATTAGATACATTTTGTTTGTTTGTTTTCACTTTGGCTCATATTCTCTAAACATGCAAAAAGTGCAAATGTCACAACCATTTCATGGGACATCACAACTCTGTCTCCCCCGAAACATCTCATTCATGCTTTAATACCTAGTTATTGTGTCAGTAAACTGGCCAATGCCGCCAAAATAAAAAGTTATTGTGTCATTGTGTGAGCTGTACTGTTGAAATGTTTTTTCACCATGGCAGTCCACCCTGGAAATGTTTACAAGTCTCTGTTTTGTTTTTTTTGTTGACACTGACTGCTTACTGTACTGTACAAGAATGACAGTAGGTGAAAGTTTGAAAAATTCACCTTTAGTCTTCTATGTAACGTCGTTTTAAACAGAAGATTTGCCACAAAATGACATTCATGCCAGAGATTGCCTGCAATAATTTTAAAAAATTCAGATACATAGATAGAATGTGTGTGCTGCTCTGCATCTCATCTCTAAGATTGCTAAATCTTGTATGAATACACACACACACACACACACAGTAGTAGATGTAGATTGCATTGGGGAAGAGCTTGGAGGGCAACATATGATGGCCTCAGGCGGTGTCTCAGTGGTTGAGGCATGAGTCACTTCCCTCAGGGCTGCCACTGAAAACATAAACAAACAGCAGTCCTCCTCTGCAGGGATGCATTCAAAAAAAACATCCATCCATCCATACAGAGTTGGGTCGTGGTGGTAGCAGGTTTAGCAGGGCACTCCAGACGTCCTTCTCCCCAGTAGCGCATTCCAGCTCCTCCTGGGGGATCCCGATTTGTTCCTAGGCTAGATAGGCTATATAGACCCTCCAGTGGGTTCTGGGTCTGCACCGGGGTCTTCTCCCAGTTGGATGTGCCCAGAACACCTTCGAAGCAAGGCACTCAGGGGGCATCCTTATCAAACCACGTCTGCTGGCTTCTTTCGACATGAGGAGCACTGGCTTCTTCTCCGAGCTCCCTCTGGATGTCCCAGTTCCTTACCCTATCTTTAAGGCTGAGCCCACCCACCCGGTGGAAGCTCATTTCGGCCACTTGTATCCATGATCTCATTCTTTTAGTCACTGCCCAAAGCTCATGACTACAGGTGAGGGTTGCAACATAGATGGACTGGAAAATCTTTCGGTCCAGTACAACATCCGCAGTACTGCAGATGCCGCACCATTTTCCCATCAACTGTGAACAAGACCCTGAGATGCTTGCACTCCTTCGCTTGGGGCAGCAACTTGCTCCCGACCCGGAGGGAGCATCCCACTTTTCTCCAGCAGAGAACCATGGCCTCAGACTTGGAGGTGCTGACTCTCATCCCAGCTGCTTCAGACTTGGCTGCAGATCACTCCAGTGCGCGCTGACGGTCACAGTCCGATGCCGCCAAAAGAACCACATCATTCAGTCATGCAGTCTTGGTGGAGTACAACACCCACTGAGAACGTATTTGACTTTGTGCCAAGAATACAGACACAGCTCTCACTTTGGTCAAGAGCTGGTCTGTTGTTCCATGGCCAGGATGGAATCCGCATTGCTCCTCCTGAATCTGGGGTTCAATAATTGATCGGAGCCTCCTTTCCAGTACCCTAGAATAGATTTTCTTAAGGAAGCTGGGAGGTGTGATATCCCAATAAGTTGAGCACACCCTCTGGTCCACTTTAATGGAAATGGGGACCACCACCTCAGTCTGCCACTCCACAGGTACTGTACCCGTCCTCCACATGTCATTGAAAAGGTGCGTCAGCCAAGACAGCCCAACAGTTTCCAAAGCCTTCAGCATCTCAGGGTGAATCTCATCCACACCTGGCGCCTTGCCACCAAAAAGCTTTCTAACTACCAAGGATTTCCCTCATCCATACCTCTTCAGGCTCTGCCTCCTCCACCGAGGACATATTGATTGAGTTCAGGAGTTCCTCAGAGTGCTCTTTCCACCATCCAGCAATATCCCTGTTCTGGGTCAGCAGTTCTTCACCCCAACTGAACACAGCCTGGGTCAAGCCATGCTTCCGCTTCCTGAGTCATTGAACGGTTTGTCAGAACTTCCTTGACAATAATAAAACAGGTATTAATGTTGGTTTAGTTTTTTACAGGATTACTGTGGTTATCAAACTGTTCAGTGGGCATTGCAGAAGGTAAGTACATAAAGCAGTAAAGTTAAATGGGTGGAATTAATGTGGGAACTACAAACACACATAAGCAGACAATGCAAATCATGTAAACATGTCAGTCAGAACAAACTAGCAGAAGAAGAAGCTTATCTTGCTATCAGGTTCTGAAAGGTGATAGCAAACACAATTCAATATCAATCTCATGTCTGTAATGTGAAGCGACAGCCAGCGCCCGCTTAGCTTAGCCAAGAGTCACGTCGTAAACACGAGGTTGCCAGGCCACCACTGTGGCCTGTGTGTGTCTGTGCCCAGACAAGAAATAATCCACCTCATAAATCTGCAACTTGTTTGACACTTTGGTTTTTGTACGAATTAAACAAAATAATAGATAAAATAAAAATGTTAATTTGTAAATTTTAGAGTAGCAGGTAGAGAATTGTTTTTTTTTTTTTTTTTACCTTACCTAGGTGGAGCTTCAAATAAACATATTGCATATACAGAAGAGTGCACTGTGCATATATATATATAGTTGTTATATATAGTAGTTATAGTATAGTATATATAGTAGTTATACACAATGGGTTTTTTTTACAACCTCGTATGCATCTCAAAGAAACCAGTGTTCGGACACATACGGTAGACACACATATATGCACTTACACCTGACCCAAGTCCTTCATCTCTCAGTAATATGGAGCTCCTGAACTTTTTTCTGGGTGTGATAGATGGATGGCAGAATATCCCTGAGGGACCGGTGATTAAACAGGAAGTAGAAAGAGTCACTGAACAGAGCAGGAGCTGGCTGACCCCTCCTTCTCAGCAGCTTACTGATCTGCTGCTACAGAGACTATAAGATAGGAGGGAAAGCATGAAAGGGAGCCATGGATTATCAATAAAGTCAATATGGCATTGTGTTACATGCGCCCTCTGACCTAAACAGGGGTTACTAGCTCTGATATCTGTATTGGGATGGTACAATTGGAGGAAACAGTTAGAATTTATCCATATTTGATTGATATGTTTGAGAAATATTAACTAATTTATGACTGAACAATATCACATAATGATAATCTGACACTGTAATATCTTGTTTTCGCACAATTTAATTCATAAATTGCGAAATAGATAAATAAATATAGATTTTTTTGTTGTTTTTCAGTACGTGATGTCTCATTTATATGAAATTCTCACATTAGTATGCAAATTATTCAAAGACGATCTCACAGTCACTTTATCAAAGCATTATCTCTTCATACCTAATTAGAATTCTAGTCACAGTCAATGAAAAGCTTGTTTCAACATATACCATATCACCACTGCTTCTATACAGTAATGCCACTGAGCTGCAATCTGTGTTATACCTGCTACTTTAATTCATCTCCAGCATTCCCATGTTTAATTTTTAGCCTTGGCTGCCCACAGGGACTTTAACCCTTTCTGCTGTCTCATTTTAATCGGATGCTTTTTTGTTAAATGTTTAACTTAAATTGGGAGCCTCATAAATATTCCAAATCACTCGTCCTGTGTTTGATGAGGAAATGAGCCTCGTACCCGCCGCGATTCCCCAGGCAGGCAGGGAGGGAGAAAAAAAAAGCCCCTACAACTTAACTCTTGGAACTAGACCTGTGTGCCGCTCTGACAGCCTACATTAGCAAGCAGCAAATTGTTTTAACAATGTGAGGGCCGCCTTTGTGTCGAGATAATGATGATATCTCTTTTCTGTGTCGCTACATGCTACTGAGGTAATCATAAAGGTCTACTGTCATCACTGCCTGAGAGTAGCTAAAGGGACAACAGCTTGTGCTGAATATGAATCTCACTGCTCTATCATAGACTTTGTATGCGGCGAGGCAAGTTTTGATGTCTGTTGAATTATATTTATATCATTTTCTAAGACTAACACTAGTAACAGTAGTGCACAGACATAGTTAATATGGTAGCTCCCTCGCAAAGGTCAAGCAGGTCTGACCTTCGAGTTAGTCAGATAGGCTGAGGCCCGTTTGAGAGTTTCTCTCTGTTTCTGTCTGTCTTTCCCTCCCATGGCTCTGTGGTCATTAATCTTCCACACAGGTGCTGAGGACTCCTGACCCTCTGCTCCACTTCCTCCATTAGCACCATGACAGCTCCACTGTAAGGTTCATATAACCGACCGTATTTCCATCCCTCTTCTCCCACACCACTTCAGCTGGCCTGGGAACTAAAATCCACAGTGTCCCCTTCACTCCTCTAAAGTTAAATTACACCTGTTTAAGCGCAGTTTTATCATCCGGTCGTCGGCATTAAGAGATTCTGATTCAAAAAATTGTATTTTTCCCACCCTGTTGGTTTGGTTGGTCTACATTTTATAGTTTAACACCAATGTAAATACAAGCAATTAAAATATAGTTTAAGGGGAAAAGAAAATGCAGACCAACTGCAGACTGTGTGATACTGTTATCTAAAGGTATCACAAGGATTTTTACCTGGTTAAAAATAGTTTTAGTTTAATACCGATCCCTCTATATGACTTATATAAATAAACAAGAGCATCAACAAGATGATTGGCTTTTTCTATGTAGTTATTCTGAGCACAGCAATGCCTGCCGCCGGGTCGTATTTAACTGGATTCCTCTCGAATTTAGACAAAACAGTGTGGTGGAAACATCATGGCTTTATGGCTATGTCCACAGGGGTCGCCAGAATCAACACAAAATGAAAGTTGCTTGTAGCTGCTTTAACAAACTATGTTGTATAAAAGACACAGAAAACGTACTTGGCGGTGTTTGACCTTCAGAATAAGTTCTTGTTGAATAGATGTTTTTGTCCACAGCAGGTTAGGAGGAAGTGGATTCAGCCTCTGTAGGAACGAGAGCTAGATGTCTTGAAAGTATTCAGTTGTTTTACTTGAGCAGCAATGTAAGTGTACACTTTTTAAAAAGTAATCCTTATGCAGCAAAGAGGACCCTGGCTGCAACCATAGCTGTCAAATATGTCAAATATAAGTATAAAAAGGGTACTCATGATCAAAGATAACTGGAAGAAATGCATCACATACTGACACACAGTACCAGCTGCAGTGTAATGATAATGTGACAAGACCATGACAAGATTTCTCAACTCGAGAACAATATACCAGCTCTCTTCAGAGCCTGTTGTTTTCATCAGCGTGTCTCTGGATACGTCCCAGTCAGTGTTGTGAATCTGTGCCATGTTCTGAGGTCGCGACCCCTCCGCTGTAGCTGCCTCCTGCACAGAGTTTCAGTTTCACAGAGGAAGCCCCCACACAACAGCTGGACCGGCTCACACATACACATGCATAGACATCACACGCAGACGTAACCCTACACTAAGACATGCAGGCAGTTGTTTTAACATATGCAGCATCTCTGTGCATCCTCTCACAGGCTGCCATACGCCCAGGCCCAAGGCAAAGGAAAACACAAATGTCAGTCAGGATGGGGAAAGGTTACAGGGAAGCTAAGAGCTCGATACTGTTAATTTGCTCCCTGGGGTCCAAGGAGTCAACCAGCAGAGTGATCTGGCTCTGCTAACTCATGAGATATATCCAAAATACCAACTCCTCTGGCAGCCTGCAGCCATCAATGATAAAAAAAAAAATGGACAAAGAGCATCTTCGTGAAATAGATAGTCAGACTGTGGAAGGATAAGTGGATTACCTGCAACCTTTTCCTTTGTGACAACTCGACAAATTCCAGAGTCTGGTTGAATATAAAAATATTATAAAAGTATTAAAACTTTTTCTGTCACGGTCCCTTGTGGAAACAATCACCTGAGTCCCTTGTAAACCATTTGAATTTTAATAACAATACTGGGAAAAACAAGTCAGTCCATAGTTGTGTCACTACATCCTTTAACTGACCAAACATAAGAGGAATCTGCTGTCTAATATCATGAAATATAACAGAGACTGCCAAAAAGAAGATTGGACATACTGACAAAAAGTTTAGCTTTTATGTTTATTGTCTCACAATTATAAAGATTTTAATGCAGTGACTGTCATATGTAAAATATTCAGGCAAAGTACCACACAAAAGTTTAAAGGATATATCGTATCATGCAGTCATATGAATACATATACAGTCCATGTTGAGTGTCCTTTTGAGGGTGGATGTGGTGTAAACGCGGCGTGCGAGGTGTGTGTATATTCCTGGTGGTCCCATCCAGACGGTGTGTCTGACTTTCAACATGTCTCTCCTCCCCATCTCACTGAGGTCACCTCGTTGGTATCGCAAGCGCAGCAGTCACATTGTGCTTCAATGCAGACAGATTGCTTATAATAACCGTTAGAGACCTTTCATTTTTCCCTGTCAGCGATTTGCAGGATAATTTTGGCACCCTTTAAAGATTCAACTCCCCTAATAAGAGGATAAAAATAAACAAGCTAGTTGTTGAGGCACTATATTCGGACAGCATAATCCCATTTACAAGTCTGAACGCACTCTGGCCAATAAAATCAAACCCCAGCAACATTGTTATATGTGGCAATTTTCACCATTTCTAAAACAAGAAATGACTGAGTGCTCGGCTTTTAGACTGCCAGGATTTACTAAATGGATGAAACGTCACTTTCCAAATTTCATTACTAAAGACCTACAGTGAAAAATGCTCAGTCAATTCATGTACCATAACAAATATTAGGTACATTTATTTTTGGTTCAGCTATTGAGCACTTTGGTAGCAGATTACATTATAAGTCTATTTTAATTTACGATATAGCTGTTTAAAAACAAGTTTCAGATCCTGCAGAAGTGCTGCGTATTGATTCCCGCAGCGAGGTGCAGCTTTACTGTCAACCCTGTCCATCCATTGTGTCACAATTGATCTGACAACAGCCTGACAACCACATCGCATACCTATACAGTCTGCCGGGACACTCCATTCGTTTCTTTTGAGTTTCATTAAAAGTGGAACAACGATGCGGTTTGTGTATGAAAAGTAGATACTCGAAGACATTAAGCAGAGCTAAGAGATTAGGAAAATTAATCAAGTGATGAAAGTTTGAGGAGCGAACGCTACAAAAAGGTGATGTATGAAAATCGAATACAAAGTATTGTAGGGTGAGATAGAACGAGTCAGGAGAATTAATCAACAGAGGCTGAAGGACAGAGGTTGAAGGAGTAAACTAATGTCGGTTCTGCCTTGAGTGAGATGGACATTTAAAAACATAGCCAGAGATCAATACACACAAGGCTATCTCAGCTGATAAGATCTATCCATTACTGTCTTCAAAGTTGAACATTTAATTCTGCTTTCTGATCAAAACCAAACATGTCTACATCCTTTTGCGAAGAAAATGTCATTGGATAAATATTGTGACAACTCTTCTTACGTTTGAATAATACAGTATTATCAACTGAATGTACAACCCAATGTATATGTTAATCATTTGTGAGGATAACCTGTAAAACGTTGAGGCAAAAATGGGGTTCATTCGGGGGCACCCACGCTGGCAAAAAGTAAAATGGAAATGTGTGACATTGATTCCGGGTCTGTATTTATCCCATTTCCTATACTCTCTTTATGTATCTAATATTTCTAATTTACCACCGTCCAGGAAAAGTGACACAAGAAGCCATAAATTCCCTTCTAATTCCAAATAATTCCGATTACATGGACGAGTAGTTTTCAATCAGAAAGATAATCTGGATGATAGATGGTGGGATAATTGGCTGTCTCTGCCACGTAAATATTGTGTCGTTCTATTAATCTTGCCGAATGAAGTGTCAAGCTGTCACTCATTCGTCAAACTGAATTAGGAAATATAACGAATAAATAAATGCATGCGGGTGGCAGTGACTGTGTGTGTGCGTGTGTGTGTGTCTTTTTGTGTATGCAAGTGTGTGTGTGTGTGTGTGAGAGAGAGAGAGAGAAAGAGAGCGAGAGGAAGCGATAAGATGAGATGAGAGCAGGCAGCTGCAGTGGCCCTGAGTCAAAGGAATGGGAGACTTAGAGAGATGAGTGTCGTCTGTGCTTTAGTGTGTTTGTGTTTAAAACTACGTGAAAGACAGCGAGAGGGAAAAGAGAGCGAAACATAGAAACGTGATGTATATATCGACAGAGGATAGAGGAAGGACGGTACTCTCCGTTCCCCTTCAGCGAGTATAAAATCATCTGGAGTATTACACATCTTAAAACATTACTGGGTAACAATACACTGCGCTTCATCTTGCCAAAGGCGTTTTTATCAGGACGGATACCCTCAGAATTACATTGTCTTTTCTGTCCCAGGGTCCGTATCTGTCACATGTCAAAGGCAGCTCCAGTCGGTCTGAATATTTTACCCAACTATCAGGTGAATAGCTGAAATTGTTTTAAGCGTGAAAGGAGGAAAGACCATTTGTTCCAATGAACTCACAAGGATATTCGCAATACATTTGGTAATGTATAACAAATGTTTACCTGCTAACTGAAAGCAGACTATAACAGAAAACCAACTGGGAATTTGCTGCGCTTGATAATTAATATGTAAGAGATCAGTCAAGAGGTGATAAATATCTTATCTACCCTTTAACCTGTAGGAAAGGAAGATAAAAAAAAATCAAGCAGTGACATCCTCTTAATTTAATTTATAAAGATCATAATTAACGACCTGCAGGCTGCAGGAGACCCCATTTCAGACTGGAGACAGAAAGGGTCTCAGCTATAAGAATAAAAATGAAGTTTTCATTGAATTCTGAATTAAATCTCAAATATCAGTAATTTCACAGAAAAGGTCAGCTCTAATGGAGTTCCTCCCTGCTTTTTAATATCTCATATTTCTCTTGAAGGAGTCCACCTGGCGGTGACGTGGGCTGCTAATTGTGGCCAGTTAATTAATGAAACCATCAGGTGTTTGCAAAGGCAAACAAAGAGCCGGGCTCTCCTAAATCATCAGTGCCCTTCGACATGGTTATTATCCGGCGGCAGGTGAACCCAAGCCTTGACGCATGACAGATTAGATCTTCTCAGAGGATGGGCCGTCCATTTATCTGCCTGATAAACTCAGAGCCTCTCTCCATTTTCAATCATCAGAAAGGAAATGAGATTAACAATCTAATGACACCAGCACGCACACACACACATGCACACACAAAACAATACTCATGAGCAAATGTTCATTTATCGTCGCTTTGATTATGAGCACCGGAAAAGGCTTCTTCAGTGATATACGATCAAATTATTATTTATGATATATCAGAAAACAGGGAGCTTTTTTTTTTTATTATTTGATGCGAGAATTATTCTCTCAGTTTCAATTCTGCCTGCTCTGCTGTGTCCCTGTTAAATCACACAATGCGGCGTGGGTTCACACTGTTCCACAGAGGTCCAGGGCCTGTCATTTCACAGCTCCCATACCTCAGACCTAAATTTACAGTGCAGGGCTTGTATGCCCCGCTGTACTCCCCTTGTGGGTCAGCCCCTCCCCTGCTGTCCCTGACACGCATAGCAAGCATCCTGGCCCTCGTAAAGCTGACATCTTCACTAAACTATGCTAACAAGGCCGTAGTGATTTGTATATGCACAGCCCAGTGGCACGTGGTGTTGGGGGTTGGGGGGGCGGCAATAGAAGAAGGTTGAGGAGGGAGATCACGGGTGGAATCTACTCGTGTGGCGAGGGCAGCTAATCAAAGTGCCGCCACATGCAAAGGTTCCAGTGCACGCAGACAAACATATATGCACTGAGGGGGGAAAAAAAACACATATCTGAAAGTTCACATGGTGTAAGGTGACAGAAGAGGCAACCACAAGGTCCAGTGAGCAGGCCGTGGAACATTTCAGCTCTGTGATTCCTCGCGGCGCTAGGATTTATAGACTTCAGGCTGAATGGCTGGTGCAGGTGCAGAGCACAGACAACTGCTCTGCTCTGCCGATGCAATATATTACTGAGCAACAAACATCAGCCAGGGTGTCAACACGAACAACTCTTATTATTTAAGGCTGTGTCTTTTAAAGGTGATGAGCTTGAATGGCTAGGATGGTGCAATCAAGTTGGGGGTTTGAATGTTGTACACGTTATTTACGAGAACTGAGGGGTTGATAAATTGAATTCATTTGTTTTACTCACCTCATATGGATGAAGATTAACTAGAAAGCAAACAACTGATATATTCTGAAGCAATGTTACGCTTTATCTACTGCACAAACCAACTTTATATTTCTATAAAGCTGACTTTGAAAAAAAAAAAGGAACACATACAGGTGCTGCATTAGTTGATCAGTGTAAGTCTGCCATGTCTCTGCCTGTATCTATTAATACCTGTAGTTGTGGACTGGAGGACAGGGACCTGTCCACTGCTCACTTGCTGATGATTGAAGACCCTGCATGTTCTTTTAATGCCCGACAGGTGAGGCTTATTTGAGGGCATCGATGAGAGCAGCAGCCCAGTCGTGACCCGGCCACTGCTAATTTGAGAGACTCACAGTTAAAATTATATTACGCTTCATTAAAATGCACTTCTTTTTTATCTGTGTAGGAATGACATTCAGGAGGTGCTTGGTTAATAAGATCATTCTGCTGAAAGATCCTCAACTTTGAAATGAGCGTGTGAATGCGTTAGTGACAAACCTCAGCTGAACAAAGACATCTGGAAAGCTTTAAGTAATTTTCTGACTGCACTGTTCTTGCAGTTTGCAGAACACATACCATACAACAGAGCTAATGAGTGGCCTCTTAGCCATGCTAGAGACTCTGGATGATAATGCTAGGTCAGTCGGTCAACGACTGACCTTAAACACTGCCAAACCTAACTGCCTAACTAATATATGCTAATCAAATATCTGTTCCTGTATTGACTATTTCTCGCTTAATTGTTTTTAGACATATCTTCTGATGCATTGTTTAGCTGTAATCCTGCTTGCAACCAAAACCAAAGCACACCCCAACTCACAGTAGCTGCTGGGTCCAGCTCGGGGCCACCAGCTGCACATACTCATCCAGTCATCATCATTTCTAGCTCAGAAAAAACAAGACAAACCAAGACAAGCTTGAGGCTTTAAAATGGTTGTCCACAGACCAGAGTGATATCATGGCAGATTTACACTCATTCTAAGGTGACAAAAACACAACACTTTATATTTTCAGGTGATTATACACTAATGAAAACTGCATCATGTTCCATTTCTGCCATATTTTGTAAATAAAATTCCTTAAATCTTACACACTGGACCTTTAATCTACATCAAGTGATATCCTACAGATAGGATATCACTTGATTCATATTTTGAATAATAACGTGAAGCTGCCAAGGAGCTAGTAACTAGAGCTGTTAATAAAGTACAATACTTCTCTCTGAAATGTAGTAGAGTAGAATTCACATGAATTCACTTAAATACAGTGCTGGAGTAATTGTCTGGCAAGTATTGCCCCGTCAGAATAAAACTGTATAAGTATATTAATTTCCTGTTTGGTAACTGCAGAATAGGAGGGAGATTAATACATAGTGTTGACAATTTGTGTTGTAGTATGAAACAGCAAATCACATGAGTCCACTCACATGTCAAGGTCTTTCATAAAATAGACTTTATACAAAAAACAAAGTATGTGTTTTAAATAAAAGCTTGACGTTGTTTTGTTTCTAATACAGTTGATCTTTTTTTTAAATATCCAAAAATGTCAATATCATTGTGTCTGTTCTGCCCCAAGATTTTCATCTTATTCACCTATTTTTGCTCTAAATATCGCTCTGTAAGGATCATCAGTGGTTTTATGTAAGATAAACAACATTGTAAGACTTAAGATAATCTTTGTAACCATGGACTTTTCAGGTCATCTCTCCCTGATTGTAAACATCTCTTTCTCTGTCTCTCTAGCCTGGGGTCAGCAGGTAGTGAGTCAGTAGAAGTGAATGAGAGAGCGCCTGATCTCCTGCGAACGAGGCTGTCAGCGTGGCCCTGAGTGGGCTGTATGGAGCTTCTGTCAGAGGGTGTCAAATTTCCACCGTCCACACTGTGGCCCTCTGTCCTGTTCGTGGCCGGATCTCAATGGGCCCTTTGATGGGCCACCCGAGGCCTTTCATCATGCACCTTGCCACAGAGCACGAGGCCCGGGGGGGTTCACGATGCACAACACCTGGCAGGTATGCAAAACCACGTGCCCAAGACAAAACAAAAGCCACTCTGTCAAGCGTTTATTGGAAATTAATTTCCTCTCCCCCCTACCCAATCTTTTTTTGCATTCATAAAACACAGGACGGAAAAGAACAGGATGATGTGGGGCAGCACTCAGACACGGGCAGTCATAAGAGATGCGATAGCTTATTAAGGAAGCCTCGCTGGCAGAACATGCCACATTTTAGATTAATATCTCATAGAGCCAACTTCTGATCATTTTTCAGATATTGTTTGTGTGTTTCATAGTCTGTTTAAAAAGCCTGTGTGCCTTGTGATCATTAAATGTATGCAGGACAATGCAAACCTGGTGTAATAATGGATTGCTATAACTGCCAGCAGTGAAGTTAGTGAAGTTTTCATGTGAGAGCACAAAAATCTACATCCATTTTAAACCACATGAAACTGTGTGAGTGTACTGTAACTTGGACAGCTGCGTCTGTCTCAGGTCTTGTCTTACTTGGCCCTCTCCAGTTCCCATACACCTGCCCCTGCCTCCCTCCCTCTGCCTGCACTGCCCTTCTACTTTTTTGCCCCTGCCCCATATAGAGCAGGCCCATCCCCGGGATCATCCTCTTCCTCCCTTATCTGAAGTTCAAAGCCTGTTGACTGAATTATCTCTGGACGGTAAGAGAGAAAGGAAACAACTGTCGGCAACCCTCAGTCAGCCGGAGAGAAACTCTTCCCCGACAGCTGCTTGGTTAACTGGTCTTTAGTGCCTAATCCCAAGGTGGAGGGACGGGAGCGGAGAGAGAAAGCGCAGTGTAAGGACACATCAGCGTCTGCGCATGGAGCTCTCCACAGACAAACGGGTTCAGTGTTTCCTCTCGGGGGGGAAATAGTGTCATGAGATAGTGGATGTTCAGAACAAGAGCGGAAGCTAAGGTCTCAGGTTTGAGTGGCCACAGAGAGCGCTTGACTGAGGTGTTGAGAGGAAAGGTGTGGTGGCCCAGGCCCACAGGAGGATGGAGGGTAGATTTAACTGCTGCGCTGAGGGTAAGAAAGAACAAGCGCTGCGCTACAGGGTGAGTGGAGCCTATTGAAACCCAGAACACCTGTGTTTACTGATCAAAGCAATGCCTGTGCGTCTAAAGGTATAGATCTGTCTTATATGCCCATAAACTATTTGAAATGGCAAGTGACACCTTTGTTGTGCAACCAACTTGAATACAAGTGCAATAATCAGACACCAGTATAAATGGTAAATAGTTTACTACAGTATTTTTGTCATTTGTTTTTTAGCTTCATGCTAAATTTGTTCATAGACAAGATGTTTGGTGTGGGACATTTTACATCACGGCTTTTCATTGCAAATTAAACATGCTGTTCCTCAGGTAGAATAGAAGTAGTAGAAAAACGCTTCTCAGTCCACTCCTTCTTAAAAATATTATTTTCATTATAAATTCATAACTATTGCCAGCTGTTGGCCTGAAGCATATTCATACACACTGAAAAGAACCTACACATCCAAACTGATGACACCAACACGGCCACTCAGCATAAACGTTTTACCGCCATATGGTTCGACCCTTAACTACAGTATGGCCTGTTAGATACAGTTGATTTAAAGAAGCCCAAGTCCTCAACATCCACATAGATCTCCCCCTGGCCCTCTCGTCTGTCTTGGCTCTCTGGCACACAAGGTCATCCCCTAGCCAGTCACGACACTCCAATTAAGGCGACTGATGGACGCAGCTAATTGGTAGGATTTATAACGTCCTTTTATTATGCTTTATGAGGAAGGCAAGTGGAGGGCATTACCATTTATAGGCCCCAGGCTCCATGCTGGATTACTGTCATCCTCAACTGTCCAGCCTGACTACTGAATAACGCAGCCTGAGTAGCTGGACCTGGGACATCTGTGTGTGTGTGTGTCCACCCGTTCCTGTTTCATCTTCTGATATAATGAGAGAAAAACAATATGCCGTACGAACTCAAATGTAACACATGGAGGAAAAAGAGGAGGACATAGGAAGATTGAAAGAGAGACTGAAAAGGGAGGACAGAGTTAAGGATAGGGTGAAGCATGGAGGGAGGCTCCACGGGGCAGGAAGGCAGGAGAAGGCAGGCAGGGCTCCCATAATGAGTGTGTGGTTATTGATTGTATTGTCAGGGTGGCTGACCAGGGTCCCGTGTGCTATGGGCCCCAGTCCATCTGTGGACAATGCAGTCAGTTACACCTCACTGCTCCGTCTAATAAAGAACAGGCAGATTGATGTCACCAGTATGGTTGAACTCTACCTAACACTCACCAGCACCCCTCAGTGCGCCCACACACACACACACACACACACACACACACAGGCACATGTGTAGAGTGGGACAGTTGTGAAGCATTTTTATTTCCTTTCCAGGCAGGCAGAGAAAACTTATAGGAACTGTGGTTTACAGTTAGGCTGCAACTATTAATTGTCATTATCAAATAATGTGTCAATTATTTGACAATCAGTTTATTCATTCGGTCTATAAAATGTTCCAAAACAGTCTGATGATTTCCCAAAGTGACACCTACAAACAAAAAAAATCTAATGTGTAAAAACACAAAAAAACAAAATGATTTTATCCTGATAAACAAATTAAATTGTTTTTAGATTGTGGAAGTAATTGATTTTTGTGTTATTATTGACGACACATTTATCCAGCTAATGATACCAGAGGATATTTGACAAAAAATGATTTTGTGCTTGCCTTTTTCTTTTTCAGTCGGGCTAGCAATCACTTAATGATCTCCACAGAGGGACAGTCTGCATAACCTTTGATTGTGAGACACAGTATTAAAGTATTGATACATTTATATAAATGAACAACAATAATTGCAATATTTATTCCTAAAAGCACTGCATTAAAAGTGTTTTCGAGACTATAAAGAACACAAAGTGCAGTGCGACAAGAAATGTGCATGTACAGTACATCTCATGTGGGAACACTTTGCCACTCTATCAGTCAAGTACACACTACTATTAGCAGCAGCCGACATATCAGCAATACACGTCATTCTCAGCTAACTGACTGACGGCGTATCGGGTCAGGACCCTTATATAAATGATGGAACAACTGCAGCTGTAATGAAGGCTCCATGTTCTACTGCTTAAAGTTGCCTCCTTTAGGAGGAAGTCAGCGCCTCCACCTGAACATTTGGCTGCACTCGAGCCCCGTAGCCTCCGCACCCGGCAGCAGCACGAGCGATTACTCCTGCGCAGCCAGCCAAAACACAAAAATCAATAAACAATCTCAACGTTTCTGAGGGCCTTTCGTCTGACTTAATAAATGTCTCAATCCACTGTTATGACTTCATTTTGCTTTAACGTCTTCTTCATGTGCATCTTTTGCCGATCAATTAGAGAATGGAGTGCCCCTCCTGTCACGACACATGCCCTCCATCCGCTGCTGCAGCACACACACAAGAAGACAGACACACACACACACACACACACACACACATCCCGTGCCCAAGAACAAGGTGAACTGCTATTTTAATCCTTGAAATGAGATACTTTTTGAAAGCACTTACTTAAATGGCTCATTAGAGGCCTTGCCATCCACTCCTTTCAGATATTCTACATCTCCTGTTCCTGTGTTGGATAATTTTATCTTGTCTCACTTTGAGATAAGAACGATTCTTCTCTGTAGATAAAGATGTTTGCCACTTTTGCATATTACTCTAACAGGAATCCCACGGAGCAGTGTGGTGCCCGGGTCCAGCCGGGTAATGAGACATATATGTCGTCTTAAGTGTGCAGAAGAGGCACCGTTTCCAGGCTGTCAGTGGCGACGACGACCACAGCATCTTTCTCTTCAGCCTGCTCCTGCTGTCACGGGCCCTATTCCTGGTGCTGGGGGGATGACAGGTGAGTGGTGCCTGAGCTCCTGGTCTGTGACTGGAAGCTCCAGGAGAATTTCACGCGCACCCCTCTCTTGTCTCCCATCGATTCTGCCACTTCCCATTATTGTCAATCAGAGCGGCGGCGTCTCCACGGGAGAAGCTGTGCAGCAGGCGATTGCCAGGGCAGCGGGGTGCAGAGAGCAGCAAGCTGCACGCCTGCCAGCCACTACGCCAGCACGGGGCCACCAGGGGCCCTTCTCAAGAGGCTGCCTGGGCAGGATGCCACAACTAAAACTGAAACCTTTTGCTTTACGACACATAATGCACATGGCTGAGAAGCACGGAGGGGTGAAGCCTCTGGAGCAGCTTTGTGTTGACAAAAGGAGCAGCTGAGGCCCTCGCTGCAAACATACTTTCACAGGGCTGTCAGCAGGCAAAGCAATGCTGCTCTCTCAGACGTGACCGGCTTGTTAGAAAAATGACATAATAACAATGACAGGAATAATGGAACAGAAGTGAAGCACTGTTGTGCAGGTTAAGGAGGGCTGCTCTGTAAGCGATCTTCCGGTGTGGCCACGTCCCCCTGGTGGCTCCTGACCCTGAGTGGGCCACCAGTGTGGTGCCGTGCAGGCGTTCTGGCCAGGTAAGGCAACCATGCGGTAGCTATAAGCCCTGGAGATTGATGGGAGCGGTGCCCTCCCTCCCTGCGCTGTAAAAGATTATCCGCTCACCCGCTGGAAACAAAGCTGTGATGGAAATTCGTCTCGCATCATCAGCAACAAAATATCTACACGGCGAAGCGGGAGTCTCTCATTTTTCATGGGCTATATATTAAATAAAAAAGGGCATTAAAGAAAAAGGGAAGGGGGTGGTCTGAGTGATAGCACTAGTTAGTATTTTTTTTTAAATGGGCCACTTGAATCACGGAGATTATACGGTTTTTATTGGCTGTCAGAAAACACAACTTTCTGCGTACTTCACCCGCTGAAGCTCGTAACGCTCTGATTAGAATGCCAGCAGAAATGAAAAGGGATGGTGCTGGTGTAAAGACACAGGAGGAGTAGGCACAGGACAAGCACAGATGCCCTGGAATCTGCTCTCCCTCAAATACACAAGAGGACCAACACATGCACGCCAATAAAGCACAAAGTGAATGAACAAGCTGCACACGAGCTTCAGATAGAATTTATACACCAAGTTTCGCAGTGAGATCTGGTGTCGGAGACTGAGCCGTGCCTGTTCTGAACCGGATACATGAGACACATCAAGCAGAGTGTTATCTCTCGCTAAGTGAATATTGCATTCAGCTGATATGTGATATTTGAATTTCCCATTAGGTGGTGGAGGGGGCGAGGAGGTGGGGTATGTGTCGGAGTGAAAAAGCTCAGTGATGCTTGCACATTTCAGAGCGAGCGGTGAATGGAAACCTTGCTTCACAGTTGCAGTGTGTCATAGTGATGATAAGGATGAAGTGATGGAGGGGGGACTCCTGAGGGGGTGACTAGTAAGAAAACTGACTGCTGTTACTCACAGGGTCACCTACACAGGAGCTCACGAGTCCGTTTGAAGACTGTCATTTTATAGAAACTCAACCTGATCATCGTGATCTTCTCCAGTGGTTTAGAAGTGTTTTTTTTTTTTTCTTTAATGGCAGAACTGATAACCTCACGTGTAAAGCAGCAGATTGAAATCGGTCATTATATTGACTTGAGAGACTCCAGTCTGTTCACGTCTGTCAGCTTGTTCAAACTCAGCTTTCAATTTCCCATAGCGGAGAGAGAGTAAGAGAGGGTAACATCAAACTCCCAAACATGACAGAGCTGGCTCTTTCTGACGAGAGGAAGCCATTGATTTTTCCTCCATTTCACCATCAATCTGGTGGAGAAGAGGTGGCTGTGGGTGCTCAGACAGCTGATGATGTGATTTGTAACCGTGGACCACCGGTGAGCGGAGAGAATTGCTCTGACTCTCAACACGCAGCAAAGTGACTACCGTCGTCTTCGGCATTCAGCCCCAAGATTAACAGTGGGGGATCTACTGATAATCTCCATCGGTCGAGGGAGTGTTTTCTCTGTCCGCCACACTAACGTTTGTATTCAACAGGACCACTGTCAAATCTTGCGGGGCTTGCGTTACTCCAGCAGCAGCTCTATGGATGGCAACGTCGTCCTGTTGGTTGGTCGGACATACTAGACTGAAATAACTTAACAGCTATCGGATCAACTAGAGGCTGAATTGCTATAGATTTGATTCAGCACCAAACTAATGACATTTCCATCAGCCTCACCTTGTTCAGTGCTAGTTTGTAAATGTTTAAACAAAGACGGGAAAGATGGCAAAAGTAAATAGCGCGTTAGCATTGCCATTGTGAACATGCTAGCATGCTTAGGTCGGCATTAAGCTCAAGGCACCACTGTGCCTAAAAGCCTCAAACCATGACTTTGAACTATGATTGATCAACATGTGTGATGATTAATCTTAGCTAACTGATTAACTAACTATTTGTATAATAATATGTGTGCAACAGCACGTCTAAAAAATTGTTTTAGATAAAAAAAAAAAAAAAACTTCCAGTCGTCTTGGTATTTAGGTACATTGCCTTCGTTGCATGTAATCACTCCATCTCTCTACCAGTATTTCCTGACTGTATATACACACCATAATACTACCAAAATAAAAGGAAAAATATGCATAGATAAGTCAGTATTTTAATCATGGTCACTCATTTATTGCACACAAATTCAGCATTTGAAATAAATACATACTGCAGTTTATTCTATAAATACTCATGGCATGGAGGAATGATTATAACATGACCTATGAAATGAAGGCGAGACATCACATCGTCTTAAAAACCTATTTATATCATTGGAAATACACAAATGACCTAAATAGAACTACGACATCTTTAAACAGCTTCTTATCCACGATAGTACACAATCATGTTCACACAGAGTTTGTTTTAAACCTCATACTGACAGTTATTTTGACACAACATTATGTGATGATCCTAGAAAACAGAGCCATTGCATGTGCGCGAGCGCTGCACTGCAGGTTTGATTGAATTTTACCATTGTAACGTCTCTCTTAACATCTAGTGACACCGTGCAGGCTTTCTAAGGGAGGAGTAATCCTCTTTAGATCATTTGCAAAGCAATTAGGCATGCCTCCACTGCTATTAAATATAAGATAACAGCCTATGAGATAAGATGCTGTTTGTACTACGTATCAAATGTGGATAGCTGCCTAATAGCCCTGATATCAGGGAGATACATTTAAATCCTTGTAAATGAAATTAAAAAATACGACAGTAAAAAAAATTAGAGAGACATATCTACTCTACTATCTATCATGAAATTGAATTTATGTATTTAATGTCCCCAGACTTAAATCCTCAATTAATGGACCTATAATTACGCATCACATAAATACTACACATTATACAGTGCAATCACTTTAAATGCATGACTTCGATAATATTAAGTCTGACATTCCATTGAACAAGGCTAATATATAAATACTTTTAGCTGCCACAAAAACATGAGATAATGTAAAATGTATTGATCGTTGCAAGTGCAGCATCGCCACACTGACAGTCGCAGGAAATCCTGACCACACAAGGTTGGATTTCATTGAAAGAAGGGTGCCCAGATCAAACCAGATCACTTTTGAAACCCAAAGTGAGTTGAACTACGGTGACACGCAACATGCATTTGTCAGCAGGAACCAGAGAGCCTCGTTTGCATATGTTTCTCTCATCACTACGCACTACACCGCAAGAACAAATGCCACTGACAAGAAAGGACCCAAAAAAAGAAGAAAAAAAAAAGCAAATTCCCCACTGACCTGTGACCCGGGGGACCAAGGGGGCTGCCCTGCATGCATACAGAGGAGGTTCAAACAGAGTTTATGACTGCATTATCTCTTTCTCTTCCTCATCACCTCTCCACCCATCAGTGGACACTAGAAGCCACCACGCTGGAGCAGACAGACCAGGCATCACTCATTCACTCGCCTCCTAGGTGCCTTTGTCAGGTGATTGCTGGCGGAAAAGGAAAACAGATCAATACATCTCCCATGGGCCTGACAGGTAATCTTTACCTGGGATGAAATATGAGTAGTACCAGCCTGCTGGATTCCTTAACTGTAACAGGGCAATTGACTGGCTGCACGGAAGCCATTCCTCCACTTCCTGGCCATTGGAAAATCATTTTGGGGCATACAGTCTGGCTGAAGTGTCATTATGGTGACTGCTAATTACCAGAGAGGCAGGTGAGGTGTTTCCCCTCCTGATACTAATGGAACTGTATCTGAACCGATGCGTCTTCTTTCCCTGTCAATGCCTTGGCACCAAAACACGGACTGACGGATAAGGCAACGGCAAGAAGCTCTCCTTAAAACACTACACAGTCAATACTTGTCAGCTTGTTCAGGGGCATACGTCTAAAAGAAGCCGCCAAAGTATTTATCAAAAGCTTCTTTTTGTTTAATTACAAAGCTCAACTGTTGTGCTGTTCGTATCAATCAGGTGTGTATTACTGCTGTTGGAAGAGTCCGCGGTGCTGCTGGACTCCCCCCCGGTCAAGCTGCAGCGACGGACGTAGCCGGATGTGGGGGAAGGGGTGGGTTGCTCTCTGTCTCAACACTTTGACTGATTTCCGTGGCAGGATGTCTTGTGTGAGGCATCCATTTAGACGAGTGTGCACACACAGCATTTATAAATGTCATCCCTGGCCAACATGATCACATAAAGCCTTCTCAGACGGATTATTGCAGACATATAACTCACGTTAATTGGCAAATCTCATTCTACTAAATGCGATTCTTCTCTTAAATAAGGCTTTTAAGTGTCTGAAAAGACATGCAGCGTGTAGCTGATGATATTCAGTTCATTTCACTAAAAAGGTATCTTCTCATCATTAAAGAAAGTGCATACCTTGTTGCTGGGAAGATTTTAGATATGCCTTTTTTTTAAAGTCTGTGAAAAGGCAATACTGAGATTTCTTTCAATATACATTAAATATGTTGGGAAATAGTTGCTGAAAACGTGTGAAAAGACTTTGAACAATATATTACTTAAACGTGGAGTCAGAGATTCAAACAGTTTTTCACCAGTTTTCAGTCCAGATTTTTCTGGGCGGTCCTAAAGGGCGGCTCGATGACACGCTGAGGTCACCCTGAGCGTACCCCTGCACCCCGAGCAGAGCTAGACATGAATTCATCTCGTTCAAAATGTTTCAAAGTTAGTCATGTCATGAAGGTTAATAACACTAATATTTATTCTTGCTTTACACAGACTTTAAAGACATTAAACTTTTGCACACAACCAAATTCACTTTACTGTACTAATATTTCACAGACACTCACCATCAGAGAGGATTCATGAAGTACAGATGTTTGTGCTGTTAAAGACTACACAAACATCAAAGTTTAGGTCAAGCACAATGTACTCCACTTGATTCCAACATAAAAAAAATGCATTTTTCTGAAAACACTACTTGTTTACCAGCTTGGCTAAACTATTGTGTTTGATCTCACGGTATGCTGCCATTGATCTTTTAATGCATCTGATGCAGAGGGAGCCGGGGAAATGTATACCCCAAGGGTAGGTGAAAAGACAGTGTGCGACTCTCCTCTTCCGTCTCCAACAGCTCCTGTGGCACCATTCTACCGGCTCTCAACCGCCCTCCGCACAGCCCCAAAAGCAACTAATCCACCACCACTGAAAAACTGTTCAAACAGATTTGCAGCTGGCCTTGAACTTAAATACATTTGGGGACATTTGAATATGGAAGGTAAGCTGAAGAGAACAGAGGCAACCCTCCGAGGACGGCAACTACACTCCCTCTGTGTTGTGCTAATGAGCACCTTTGTACAAACTGTAGCTTTTCAAATCCATGCTAATAGGAGGCCTGTACTTTATGTGGCACTCTACCGGTGGTCGCCTCTCTGAACTTTGTAGCAGCATGTGGTAGCTAAACATTCTGATGCTCTCCCGTCTCGAAGATACACGGCTATTGTTGCCACTGCCGTAAAGTAGAGCAAATTCCCCCCCATGGCCACCCAGCCTCAAGTGACCATCTTCCCAGCATTCCCGCTGACAAACGCTGCGCTACTAGAGTGGACATAATTGCTGGATTGTGTGGTAGCAGGTGGCCTGGAGACTGTGTGTGGAAACAGGAGGAGCCGTCGAGTCTTGAGTCAAAACGAGGAGCCTCTTGAAGCTGCTTTCTTCCTTGAGGAGATGGCAGAAGGCTTAACAAGGCTTGATTGCATTAACATTTGTCATGCTTAATATACTACCTGGAAAGACTGATCTAGCAGTAACATGCTGATTTGAGGAGTAATGATGTGCTTTGTATTTTTTTTTTCTTTGTCTTTAAGGTTTGTGCAGCAGGAGGAGTTTTAGCCTTTTCAATCTCTCTGACACATTAGCTTTTCTTTTTGGCACGCTCTTCCAGACAGAGGCGCACTTGTCCAGCCCCGTTCAGGTGTCCTCGCGGTCTCCCCCGGAGGAAAGATAAACTCTCTCAGGCTGAGCAGAAGGACCATGAACCTGGTGCACTTTGTCCCACAGCCTCTAGGGTTGAGGTGTTACCGGCTCCCTGTGCCTCCTCTCTCTGGTGATCCTTGTGAAATGGATTGCTAGCTGCATAGAAAAAGAAAGCACATATCATATTCTGGACGTGTAACACGACACTCAGAACAAACAGTAAAAGATACTCACATAAATCACATTTTCCTTGACTGTTTCAATGGACGGCCTCTCAAATAAAAATTAAATTTGGTCCACGACTCCTGGATCGCTCGCTGTTTTAGGTATATTAAAATAAAACTTTGAAGCAATCCTCTTCTAATAGGTTAAATATTAATGAGGTTTTGGTCAAGTGAGCCAAATCCAATTTGGCCCCATATGACTTCTGGACATGGTTATTAAAAGGCCAATCTGTGCTGCTCCTATGGCTTAACTTCCCCCACTCCGGTTATGCTGTGTAAGAAGCTATGTTTTTAACTCCATTCATCACACATTCACATCCCACTGACTAACTTCCTTTTTAAAGATCCTCTTTCTCTTGATCTCACTCACATTTAGAGCCTTTTGTCTCTGGGAGTGAAGGAAAATATCGGAAAGAAAACCTGGGCCAATTTTTGCAGAAGACAGAGGAACTCTAAAACAATTGCACTCCCTAACATGCTTGATAAATAAATCTTTCCTGATCTACCCCCCCAAAAAAAGTTAGCAGCGGTCACACAAGACATTTGTGAGGCAGTCCCAGAGCAGAGGACAAGGGAACTAGAAGTGACATTGTGGCTCTGGGCTGTCTCAAAGGATTAGGCATTACAGCATTCACTGGCATGTGCTTTTGCTCGTTCCCATTATATCTGCTTGTGCCTCTTTCCAGATGACTTCTTCTCCAAACTGATCCGGCGGGCAAGATAATTGATTAATATTTCTTGAGGGAACGATGACTAACCGTTGCTGAGGTTCAACCCAAACACTCAGGTTAAACATAGTCAACGGCAGGGATCAAAATTCTGGGATTTACGTATTGGACAGATACACAGAAATGGCTGAGAACATTTAGTTTCTGAGTGTGTTAACATGCAGACGGCATACCAGATATTAGTCTGTATCCTCAAGTCAAGGTCACAATCGGGATAAGCTGTTTTTATATATTGTGATCAAGAGAACAGTTTTAACAAAACATTTTAAATATCACAAAGCTGTACTAATTCAAGGAATTATTCCAGTTAATCGCTGTACCAGTGTTCAAGTTTCTTACGTTTAGCTCATTGTATGGTCAGAAAGTACTCAAGTACTTCTGTAAAAGTACAAGAACAATTTTCTCCAAGTAAAACATTTCTTATATTTAAAATCAATAAGTAGTGTAAGTGTAGAAGTATTATTAATGCCAAATGCACTTAATGTATCAAAAGTAACAGTTCTTCAACCTGAACAAAAATATCCCATGTGTCTGATATATTTAATAAATATTGTGTAATTAGACTGTTGCATAAATACTTACGTAACATTTTACTGTTTGAACAAGTTGAGATAAATCATGTTTATACACAGTACAGGTAGTTTAGCTCAGTTGTTCCAAATGTTTAGTATAGGAGACCAAAGAGACACAAGATAAATCTGAGGGGTACAACAAAAGAAAGTTGTGCTACACACTTTGGTGAATTTTTGGGTAGTTTAGAGGGGAAACTGGTGAGATTGCTAACAAGGGGCTTGAAAAATGTGAAATATGTTTATTTATAATATAAAATTTTAAAAGTATTTCCCTGTTATAGAACGATAAGGTAACTTTGTTCCTCTCCATCATTGATTGTCGGTAGGTTGCAGGTAAATAACATGTAGCCTTCACACTTCATTAAAATGATCATCTTTGTATATTAATGTGTATAATACGATCATGAACCGCGTTTTATTCGGCTGCCTAAATTAAAGATTTCATTTGTGAAGAACACCTACACTCAACTGGTTTTACATCAAGGTCAATAAAGACATTACAACGCAAAGGTTTTCTGTCAATGGGAGAATTACAGTACATGCATTTATTGTGGGTGATAATGGGAGGTTGAATGGAACCATCTTACCATCTTAATAAGCTCTCATGTGATGCTCTCTAAAAACAATCATTACAGGCCTTCCTGGAGCACTCCCCTTCCCCCTGTTTATTAATCAGCTAATTACACATTGACAGTAATGGCCCTGCTGATTCCCACACTTAAATGAACAGGGCTGAATAGCTCTTTAATGATTAGCCTTTGTGTTTCTCTCTCCTGCTTGCTCTCCTTCTCTCCTTCTCTCTCTCTCTCTCTCTCTCTCATGCACACACACACACAGACCGTTCTTTTCACAATTGAAAAAAAAAAAACAACAAGAAATTTAAATCAGACCTCCCGGTGAGAGCGTTTGCACACAAACGAGTCAAGAAGCATCTGACAGACTGAGCCTCTAAGAACAAATCTGTCTCCACAAACAGGAAACAATTAGAGCGGTTACAAAGACAGCAGGTTCGCGGTTACACTATGTCAACTTGTGTGGGTTTCAGCGTTAAGCTCAGCCTCCAGCAACAGCAAAAACCACCATGAAAGTTTGGTGGAGCAGCACAGGCAGGTGCAGGTGGAGACGGAGGAGATGGTTTTTTTTTTTTTTTTTTTTGAAGGACGCGAGCAGGGTGCGGAGTGGAGCCGGAGAGGGCGAAATAGTGCGGTGGGCTGCATTTCTGTCAGCAGAAGTGATGGCTGAGTGGTAGCGTTATTTGTCTTGTGCTGCCATACGGCCCTCGCACCAGCCTGGGCATTAATGAGAGGGGGCCGGACCGCCGGGCAGGAACACGGCGGGCCTCCGACGCAGGTGATCTGTCACGCAGCCGTCTTGCTCGGGCAAGGAGACACATGAAGACAGAGGGGAGAGGAGAGGTGGCAGGGCTGACCGAGGGGCTGGCCTCCACATGGACACCTACAAGTGGCACTTTCCAACATGCAGAGATAACACGCTAACAGTTTGATGAGGTCAATCAAACCGACTTCAACCCTGCCTATTTACTCGAACTCTTCCCGAACTGTGGCACACTGAATAAGTTCAAGTTATGGTTTATTACCATCATCACTTCGTAGAGATAAAGATGAAGGGCATTATGGGAGACAGCAGGGGTGGAGTAAAATTGCAATAATTAATTAGTCTGTGCGTGAGACCAGCCAAGCCTATTAAAATCCATCAGAATCTTTACATGTGCTGATTCTCAATCATTGGGCAACATGGGGATTTTCTGTATTTTTCTGTACTGCAGAAGAAAAATATCAATATTTGTAGCAAATATCATCATCTTAGGTGACAATTTGAATCTGTATTTTTAATAATACTCGATAAGATATAACAGAAAACTCTATATCTTGTGAGGCCTTGTTGGATTGAGTTGGATTGTTGGTGGTGTGAAAAGCAGAAAATGGCCAATTTAAGGCTGAGAAATGGAGTGGTCATCTAATCCAAACAGATACCTGGCTTGATAAGTTGCCGTTTTTTTTTTTTTTTTCTTTTTCACAGCAAGCTTCAGCACTGCCGTGGAAGTGCTAAAAGGGTAAAGAAAGAAGACAAAAGCAACAGCTGGGTACCGCCTCAGTAATTCCCAGTGGAGCCCTGGAAGACACCTCCAGCCGCAGACCATTTTCACTCCTGATTACAGAGTTTCAAATCAACCACTAACACATACAACAATCCACTTCCTCTGGCCAACTCAAACAAAGACTCGGCTGTCGTGTTCACTAAGAGCAGCGCGCTGTCTTTCTGCTAAATGCAGTAAACAATCTTTTCATGCAAACAAGATGTTTACCAGAAAACAACTCCACTCAACAAATCACTGAATCTGATTTTGTCTCTGTACACATTTATGCCAGAATGGCAACAAACCAAGATTTGTACACAGAGAGTGTGAAAGCTTGTCAGAGTGAATGTGCATCTCCTGACGGTGGTGAGATTACTGAGGAGAGACATGGTGCAGCAGGCTGCCAAAGTAAAGATTTATACAGAGCAGTTGCAGCTGCAGAAACTGACATTGGACGACATGGGATGCATGATAAATCATGGTGGACAGGGGGCACTAGACTCAAGAAGCAGGAAAACACGCTCAGTGCTGATGGAGGGGTATTTTTTTTTAGATAATATATAATGAAAAATGCCATATCAGTAATTAGGACTTTTTGCCTGGATGACACGAATGTTTGATTTCATTTGTGGGGAAAAAAATAAATCAGTTATCATGTTTGTTTTAAGATTTTAACACGTGTATTTCTGCCTCTTTTACAACAGACGGTGGGCCTGTTAACTGTCGAGAAACTGAGGGATGCCCCTTGTTCCGCATGTTGAGTATGAGGGGTCCTTAAGGGCCAGGGGTGAATCCTTTTTTACTTTTATGGGAAGTGGTAGAGCGCTGGAGAGGTGAAGGACAGAGTTGCCGGCCGTTCCATCACTCAGTGCAATAAATGGATGCAATCTGTATCCAAGTAAAGCATTGGCTGTTTTTAAATTCCACCTCTTTTATCCAAATGAATGATGGACCCTGGTACAGTGCACTGTGCGACAATATTAATATACATCAGAGGCCTGCACCCCTCACTAAATCAGGGAACCACCAGCATTTGTTATTTAAATGACAAACAGCAGCTGCAGGAGAGGAGCACGGAGAGGGGACGTGGAAGAAAAGGTGGACAAACCAATTCAGATTTCAATCCGGGAAAGACACAAGGCCCCGAGCCATGGCTCTAATGAAAAAAGGCAGCTCCACTGGTCCAAACAGACACAACGGCTGCTGCTCGGTGCCACCTCCAATAGGACGAACTCCACATCACACTTCTCATCTTCTTTTGCTTTAAACAGAACAGCTTGCTAACATCCTCAATGATCACATGCTGATTTTCATGTGTAACATTTACCATGTTCACCATCTTAGTTAGAGCAGTGGTTCACATATGCCTCCCTTCCCACATCCCAGCAAAAACAGATTTCATTTGTAGCATTTATCATTAACAATACCAGGAAAAATATAATAAAATGAGCCACTGACATAAACCTAAATGTTAGCCTCACTGGTATCAGAGCATTTTTATTTGTCACCACATTAATAATTTTCATGCAAATTTAGCTAGCTGATAAGTTAGATGCTAAATAAGCTATCTTAACTTATCAGCTTATTTTATCATAATGCTAGCTTACCCCAAATTACTAAATTACCCCCAATTTCCAGTTAATTCCCATAAATTTCCATAATTCACATGGAAAGTTTCAGATTTGGAATATTTGCCAAATTTAGCATCTTAACTTCCCATGGAAAGTTTCTGGCAATTTACCAGAAATTTTCCACCCCTTTGCAACCCTATTCTGACCTGATGGTGGCATCACACGTCTGTACTAAATCTCATGGCAATTCTTTCAACATTTGTGATGATATATAGGATCCCCAAACTCAGAATGATTCATCCTCTGGGTACCATAAATGACTTTACACAGACATGCTGCTAACATCTCTAAACACACAAAACTACACAACTTTTTACACCATCAAAATAATCTCTCTTTGACATATGTAACATTCTGAATCTGCAGGTTTAATCTTGTAATTTAACAACAACAGAACACCTCCAACAATAATGTAAAAGACTGATGAGGAGTCCAGAGATTCATCAGTATGTGTGGGGGGTGTTACCTGATGTTGCGACGGACACAGCTTCCGTTTCCCTCCTCCTCCTGGAGTCTCCTGCGAATAACAGTCCTGGAGTGACATTAGTCTGCCTGGGGCGGGGCAGGCGGAGGTGGGGGGGCGTGGGGGGACACAGACAGGGAGAACAAACGTTACTCACAATATGATGAGGCAGCTCCCACCCGCAACACACACGTAAACATGTAGAAATTTAATAATTTCACATGAGTCAATAAACGCAAGCGCTGCACATTTAGCTTAGATTCAGTATAGTGCATATACGGCCATGTCTTAATTTTTCTTCATTAATAGATGTTTTCACCGGAGAGGATATTCGATGAAGAGACTTGCATGTGGCTGAGTCATTGCAGAGTTCACATAAACAAATTACACCTGCTCTGTGCCTCCTGTGTCATATGTCAGGAGCACTGAAATAGGAAAAGCCCCCCCGCCACACCAGCTTAATAGCCCTGACTTCGGAGATGTAAACTTAAGGTCAAGGTCCGTTCCATCACTCGGGGCGGGGGGGAGCAGCTGACGTGGTAGATGCAGTCTGTGTGTTTGTGTGTAGGAGCAGGGGAGGGACAGATTGAGTGAAAATGAAGTGAACTGAGTGTGTGAGGGAGCTACAATGAGAAGATTTAAGTTAAAATCTTGCATATTCTTCAACTAGACCGCATCTCACTGAGGATTTTAAAGAACAATATGGCATGCGGTTCGACGATGCCAATAAACGTAACTTTAACGTAAAATTGAATTCATGACAGTCTGCAAAAGAACAGAGAGAGCTCCTTGTTAACCAGTGAGACTCATCTCGGACTGCAGGTTACATGAACCCTAACAGGCACATGCTACAACAAGGCCCCGTCAGGGCAGCCTTTTAACAGGCAGCGTGTTCCATGACCTCAACACCCATAAATCACATGACGGGTGTGCAGGCACGGGGTGTCGAGAGCTGTGCGGGGCATGCTTTGAGCGAAGTCTCTATGTTGTATAATCAATAGATATAAAAATAAATGGCCTGACCGTTATTCTCTCCCTGCTACCCCTCTCTAATAAAATCCCAGTAATGCATATTTCATTTACTTTTATACTTATTGATTACCTGTACTCCAGTTAGTAAATCACGCGCCTATCGATCCCTCAATCGTACCTCTGTCGGACAGCACATAACCAGCCATTTGCGCCCCTGATAAAGAGCTCAGGCATTGAACTCCCCACAGTAAATCTTTGCAAACTAACTTTTTAATTCCAAAATCGATCCACGTTTAAACGTCGCATTATTTCACGAGGCACGCCTGCGGTATTAAAAGTAATACCCTGATGCATTTGGTCTTAATGTGTGGAGGTCCATCCCTCCATCTCTCCTCTCATTACACTGAGGCCGAGGCACTCCGGGGGCCCCTGCAGCCTGGAGGGAGGTGAGGGCCCTCCCCTGCTGCTAAGAGCTGAGAAGCAGATCCGCTCCGGAGCCACCAGGAGCCCACAGAGACACTCAGCACAATGCTAATCAAACATAAGAATACCATCAGCTGGCTCATTAACCAAGGCAAAACACCACCATTCATCTCAGAGCCGAACCCAAAGGCTTTTTATAAGCATGTTACATGGCTCAGTGTAAAACTGAGAGAAGTTGTAAAAAAAATGCACAACAGTGTTTTTATTATTTAACATCTGTTACTTCATCAGTTTTAACAGCACAACAACAGATGTTGGCCAGTTGTTTTGTCCCTAAATCTACAGAAACTGTGATGAGAAAACAAAGATTGACTTAGAGGCAATGAGCAATGAAAAAAACAAGTCATATGTAATGAAGACGGTCAACAACAACTAAATTGTATCAAAGGCACAAGGACACAGAGGAAAAAGTCTCAAAGATAGATTTTTCAGGTCATACGAGACACTTTTAAATGCAGCGCAGTCCCTTAGGGCACAAAGTAAAACGGCACTGACACAGGGTCAATTGTAATTTTGGCGCCCACATCCAAAAGCAAATATATCAATTAAAAATAATAAATCAAAAGAGGAGTGAGGAGCTGCAGTTACAAACTGGCCATCTATTTTCATTAGCGTACACGGTGCTTCAGGTGTGAGCAGGATTTCAAGATTAATAGAGGTATTCAAATGAATCAGAAAGGATTAGGGTCTCCAGGGAACATAATCAATAGCTCCAAATCAATAATCAATAGGCCACTCACACCAATATACTAACTGCTGACACCGAGATCTCACAATTAAAATGAAAACTGGGAAGGGAGTGGCGTAAGACTATGATTTATCTCACCGCACAAGTGTCATTTAGGAATAAATAAGTCAATAGATAAAAGCCGCTGCCGCCTGGCTCAGGTGGGAGGCAGTTATGCATTTTAACGTGGCCACCGGCCCCGAGCATTATAGCCAAATCCCACAAAGCATTGCGCCTATTCACGCAGCGATACGAGGATAAACAGCGCGCAACCTCATGCAGCCTTTATCACTTAGCATCAAATCTCTGATTGTCGCCGTCAACTCGCGGCAAACAGGAGATGACAGCTTTTATTAATACAGTATCATTTCAACCTGACCGCAGTACAAGATTAATGCTCGCACTCTCTCCGCACACAGAGAAAACACTTTTCTCTCAAGGGTGTTTGGAAACAAAGAAAAGTCAGATATATGGGAGCTCACCCAAAAAAATAAAAAATAATAAAAAAATCGATCCTGTGGGTAAGGCGTTGCAAAGAAATGAAAACAGAGTGAAGTGAAATCACGAGTGAACATTTTCAAGTTTGTTAAGCATGTGTGTGTGTGTGTGTTTCTCATTGTCATGCAGAACAATAACTGGAATCGTCCAGTGTTGTGTTTGCATGTGAATGTGTGTTTTTGAGCAAGTCAAAGGAAGTAAATGGGTGCTATGTGTGCAGAGCCGGGTCGGAAGGACAGAGCAGCCGTCTCACTGGAGAGTGGATTTGAGCAGCTTGGGGAGATAGATTCAGCTCATGCCGTCCAACGGGACACATCAGAAGCCCCTCTCGTCAATCCCCCCTCTCTCCCTCATTCATTTGGGAGTATGATTTATACTTTTTGAAGTGAAGGGTCTTGAATCCCACTATAAAGGAATTAAGAGGTCTCCCCTGAGTCTGCCATTCAAATGAGAGCATGGCAGGGATATGAGGGCTTTTTAATAGAGAGAAATTAGTATTCACAATGCCTCAAACTGGAATCTGAAGGAACCTTTCAGGTGGAGAAGAAAGGGCCAGTTTAGAAAAGAAAGCCCTAAGAAGTCGGGGGGCTTTTCATAGCAGTCGTGTTTTTGCCCCTCATCAAGGACTGCTGTAGCGCTCTGTGAAATAGCCCAAGAGAGAGGGAGGAAAAAGCGTGTGCGTGTATATGTGTGCGAAAATTAAGAATGCACCATAAATAGGCAGAGTAGAAACAATACAATGAGGAATCCCACAGTCTCGAGGCCAAGGGGGCTCAGAGGCTTCTCAACAGTCCCCCGTACAGATCCAACAGTTCCAGGGATGACTGGGAGCGATGTGACGCTTTGACAAACATCTTTTGGATAAACCTTTTTTGAATGTTTTTGTGCAGTTCAAGAAATGCAGGGATTTCAATCTGCATTACAACTATGTCAACACATAGTGTTCCTCTATTTGGAAACACTGACCTTGAAAACTACTGAACTTAAGTATTTCTGCATCCGACTGCAGCTGTCTATTGTGACTCCAGCTCAGACGGGCCAGGATTGACTCTAATAACACTCCTTCCCGTGGTCCTGGAGGCCCCAGGCCCTCATTAACAGCACAAAGTAATACTTTACATACTTTGAGACTTTACAATTACAATGACAATTACATAATAACTGTTCATAAACATGATTTCAAACTGACGTTAAATAACAGAAAATTAGACATTACTTCTGTTTGGGGCCTCAGAGACTTTTTAAGGCTTTTCAAGAAGCACTAACTGAGTTGATTTAAATTTCTCTTATGTTTCTGGGGTGTCACTGAACACAAACATGAGTAATCTGAGCATATGAGAGCATACTGTAGATTTCTGTGTCTGTGAATGACTTTTTAGCAACCAAAAGGGATATATACAGTTTATGTTTGTGCATAGCTCATGTTAGAAATGAAATATAACCTTATTTGGTGTGATAATAACTCTTTATAATAGTATTTATACTCATATTGTCACTAAGGAATGTTTTTTTTCACAATTCAATACTCTTATACACATAAAGGTTTTAATGGGGTCAAAAGAAAAGAAAAATAGAAGATATTGTATTATTATTTTTACACTTACAGCCCCTCATGCAAGCTAATGTCGACAAAATGGGTTAAGATGGATGTGGAAACTGCAAAAATATGCATAAACACAACATTAAATCTTCTCTGGTGTATTTGCAAGAAGAATATTTTAGTTTTGAAACAAGCCGTTGAAGTCAATAATTTATGTAGCAAAAAAAAAAAACTAACAAATAATCCCTGTAAAGTCACTCAGTACACATTTAGGTGTTTGTCCCCCTCCTATACAGCCCGATCACATTTTGATGGTGAAGACGAATGTTTAGGGTTGGCCCAAACACACCCGCAGTCTCTGAGGCATCATCTTAACAAAGATTACTCTGGTTAACAGCGACCTTTGCTCTGTAACGGATTCATTTAAATTAGTTGGCCATAGACTCGTCCATCAGTATATTGAGCTCTGATCAAAAAAGACAGAATGGTGTCTCTCCGATAGGCCCTTGAGAGGCTGATTTGTTTAACTAACATGTGGCATCAACTACCTGTTTCTGTAGACTGAGGAGGAACATCTGAGACGGGAGCTCTCTGACACCATGTCAATAGGACACACTGGTAATGGGCACAAAGGGTTCAACTGGAAATTGAAAGTATCAATAACATTTAGATTTTGCAGTTTCACCATTAAAGTCTGAACAAAACTCAGGCCAAAAAGATCATAAAGCTTGGAAAAGACTTGTATTGTAAATACCTGGTTTCGATCTCGTTTTCCAACAGAAGGCAGCCAAAAACTAAAAGGAGATAATAAAAAGTGTAATTACTGAAGGAAACAGATTGATTTAATATTACAGGAGCTCTATATACTGTAATGTTTTAAAGGAGTCTTAACCAATATATCTTACTCTCTCTGGTAAGGATCTTGGGAGAAGTGTCTCAGTCTCTCTACAAACACTGGCATGCTGTTGCCCTGTGAAACACAAATCAAAGACACACAGTCAGACACAGACACTATAAAAGACTATACTGTAGGTTTCAAAGAAACATTACAACACAAAGTGGGCATTGTCAACTGCCAAAAATGGGCATTTTTGCCTGCCATAAATTGATTGAAGGCCAAATGCAGTTAATGAAAGGTGATTTCTGCCTAAATATGACTTGATCTCATTCTGGAGCTTCATAATAGAAAGATCTGTGATCACAAGACAGCTTGGAATATTTTGTAATGGACCATACAAGACAAAATGGGCATTGTCACCTACCAAAAATGGGCATTTTTGCCTGCCAAAAATCGATGGAAGGCCAAATACAGTAAATGAAAGTTGATTTCTGCCTAAATATGACTTGATCTCATTCTGGAGCTTCATAATAGAAAGATCTGAGCTCACAAGACAGCTTGGAATTTTTGTAATGGACCATTATAAGACAAAATGGGCATTGTCACCTACCAAAAATGGGCATTTTTGCCTGCCATGAATTGATTGAAGGCCAAATACAGTAAATGAAAGTTTGATTTCTGCCTAAATATGACTTGATCCCATTCTGGAGCTTCATAATATAAAGATCTGAGCTCTAAGGACAGCTAGGTTACAAAAGAAAACATTACAAGACAAAATGGGCATTGTCACCTACCAAAAATGAGCATTTTGCCTGCAAAAATTGATTGAAGGCCAAATGCAGTTAATGAAAGGTGATTTCTGCCTAAATATGACTTGATCTCATTCTGGAGCTTCATAATAGAAAGATCTGTGATCACAAGACAGCTTGGAATATTTTGTAATGGACCATACAAGACAAAATGGAGCATTGTCTGCAAAAAATGGGCATTTTGCCTGCCAAAAAATAGATGGAAGGCCAAATACAGTAAATGAAAAGTTGATTTCTGCCTAAAGCTATGACTTGATCTCATTCTGGAGCTTCATAATAGAAAAGATCTGAGCTCACAGGACAGCTTGGGGTATGGACCATTACAAGACAAAATGGTATTGTCACCTACCAAAATGGGCATTTTGCCTGCCATAAATTGATTGAAGGCCAAATGCAGTTAATGAAAGGTGATTTCTGCCTAAATATGACTTGATTTCATTCTGGAGCTTCATAATATAAGATCTGAGGTCACAGGACAGCTTGGAATTTTTGTAATGGACCATACAAGACAAAATGGGCATTGTCACTACCAAAATGGGCATTTTGCCTGCCATAAAAATTGATTGAAGGCCAAATACGGTAAATGAAAAGTTGATTTCTGCCTAAATATGACTTGATCCCATTCTGGAGCTTCATAATATAAAGATCTGAGCTCACAGGACAGCTAGGTTTCAAAGAAACGTACAAGACAAAGTGGGCATTGTCAACTGCCAAAAATGGGCATTTTTGCCTGCCAAAAATTCGGTGAAGGGCCAAATGCAGTTAATGAAGGTGATTTCTACCTAAATACGACGATCTCATTCTGGAGTTTCATAATAGAAAGATCTGAGGTCTAGGACAGCTTGGAATTTTGTAATGGACATTACAAGGCAAAATGAACAGTCACCTACCAAAAATGAACATTTTTGCCTGCCTTAAATTGATTGAAGGCCAAATAGTTAAATGAAAGTTGATTTCTGCCTAAATATGACTTGATCCCATTCTGGAGCTTCATAATAGAAAGATCTGAGCTCACAGGACAGCTAGGTTTCAAAGAAGCATTACAAGCAAAAGTGGGCATTGTCACCTACAAAATGGGCATTTTGCCTGCCAAAAATTGATTGAAGGCCAAATGCAGTTAATGAAAGGTGATTTCTGCCTAAATTTGACTTGATCTCATTCTGGAGCTTCATAATATGAAGATCTGAGGTCACAGGACAGCTTGGAATTTTTGTAATGGACCATACAAGACAAAATGGGCATTGTCACCTACCAAAAATGGGCATTTTTTGCCTGCCATAAATTGATTGAAGGCCAAATACAGTAAATGAAAGTTGATTTCTGCCTAAATATGACTTGATCCCATTCTGGAGCTTCATAATACCATAGAAAGATCTGAGGTCTAGGACAGCTAGGTTTCAAGAAACATTACAACACAAGTGGGCATTGTCAACTGCCAAAAATGGGCATTTTTGCCTGCCAAAAATTGATTGAAGGCCAAATGCGGTTAATGAAAGGTGATTTCTGCCTAAATATGACTTGATCTCATTCTGGAGCTTCATAATAGAAAGATCTGAGCTCACAGGACAGCTTGGAATTTTTGTAATGGACCATACAAGACAAAATGGGCATTGTCGCCTACCAAAAATGGGCATTTTTGCCTGCCATAAATTGATTGAAGGCCAAATACAGTAAATGAAAGTTGATTTCTGCCTAAATATGACTTGATCCCATTCTGGAGCTTCATAATAGAAAGATCTGAGCTCACCGGGACAGCTGAATTTCGAAACATTACAAGACAAAATGGGCATTGTCAACTACCAAAAATGGGCATTTTGCCTGCCATAAATTGATTGAAAACCAAGTATTGTGAAGTTTGATTTCTGCCTAAATATGACTTGATCCCATTCTGGAGCTTCTTAATAGAAAGATCTGAGGTCTGGGACAACGATTTTTGTAATGGACCATACAAGACAAAATGGGCATTGTCACCACCAAAAAATGGGCATTTTTGCCTGCCATAAGTGATTGAAGGCCAAATACAGTTAAGGAAAGTTGATTTCTGCCTAAATATGACTTGATCCCATTCACAGACTTCATAATATAAGATCTGAAGCTCACAGGACAGCTAGGTTTCAAAGAAACATTACAACACAAAGTGGGCATTGTCAACTGCCAAAAATGGGCATTTTTGCCTGCCAAAAATTGATTGAAGGCCAAATGCAGTTAATGAAAGGTGATTTCTGCCTAAATATGACTTGATCTCATTGTGGAGCTTCATAATATAAAGATCTGAGCTCACAGGACAGCTTGGAATTTTTGTAATGGACCATTACAAGACAAAATGGGCATTGTCACCTACCAAATGGGCATTTTTGCCTGCCATAAATTGATTGAAGGCCAAATACAGTAAATGAAAGTTGATTTCTGCCTAAATGACTTGATCCCATTCTGGAGCTTCATAATAGAAAGATCTGAGCTCTAGGACAGCTAGATTTCAAAGAAACATTACAAGACAAAATGGGCATTGTCAACTACCAAAAATGGGCATTTTTGCCTGCCATAAATTGATTGAAAGCCAAATACAGTAAATGAAAGTTGATTTCTGCCTAAATATGACTTGATCCCATTCTGGAGCTTCATAATAGAAAGATCTGAGGTCACAGGACGGCGGAATTTTTGTAATGGACCATACAAGACAAAATGGGCATTGTCTGCCTACCAAAAATGGGCATTTTGCCTGCCATAAGTGATTGAAGGCCAAATACAGTTAAGGAAAAGTTGATTTCTGCCTGCACATATGACTTAGTCCCATTCTGGAGCTTCATAATATAAAGATGTGAGGTCATAGGACAGCTTGGAATTTTTGTAATGGACCATACAACACAAAGTGGGCATTGTCAACTGCCAAAAATGGGCATTTTTGCCTGCCATAAATTGATTGAAGGCCAAAATGCAGTAAATGAAAGTTGATTTCTACCTACATATGACTTGATCCCATTCTGGAGCTTCATAATAGAAAGATCTGAGCTCTGGGATTGTGGGTAAAGAAACATAACAACACAAAGTGGGCATTGTCAACTGCCAAAAATGGGCATTTTTGCCTGCCAAAAATTGATTGAAGGCCAAATGCAGTTAATGAAAGGTGATTTCTGCTAAATATGACTTGATCTCATTCTGGAGCTTCATAATAGAAAGATCTGAGGTCACAGGACAGCTTTGAACGTTTGTAATGGACCATACAAGACAAAATGGGCATTGTCACCTACCAAAAATGGACATTTTTGCCTGCCATAAATTGATTGAAGGCCAAATACAGTAAATGAAAGTTGATTTCTGCCTAAATATGACTTGATCCAATTCTGGAGCTTCATAATATAAAGATCTGAGGTCATAGGACAGCTTGGAATTTTTGTAATGGACCATACAAGACAAAATGGGCATTGTCACCACAAAAATGGGCATTTTTGCCCAGCCATAAGTGATTGAAGGCCAAATACAGTAAAGGAAAGTTGATTTCTGCCTACATATGACTTGATCCCATTCTGGAGCTTCATAATATAAGATCTGAGCTCGCTGGGTTTCAAGAAACATTACAACACAAAGTGGGCATTGTCAGCACGCTGCCAAAAAATGGGCATTTTGCCAGCCATAAATTGATTGAAGGCCAAATACAGTAAATGAAAGTTGATTTCTGCCTAAATATGACTTGATCCCATTCTGGAGCTTCATAATAGAAAGATCTGAGCTCACAGGACAAAACTAGGTTTTCAAGAAACATTAGAAGACAAAATAGGGCATTGTCACCTGCAAAAATGGGCATTTTGCCTGCAAAAAAATTGATTGAGAAGGACAAATGCGGTTAATGAAAGTTGATTTCTGCCTAAATATGACTTGATCCCCATTCTGGAGCTTCATAATAGAAAGATCTGAGCTCACAGGACAGCTTGGAGATTTTTGTAATGGACCATACAAGACAAAATGGGCATTGTCACCAACCAAAATGGGCATTTTTGTCTGCCAAAAATTCATTGAAAGCCAAATACAGTAAATGAAAGTTGATTTCTGCCTAAATATGACTTGATCCCATTCTGGAGCTTCATAATATAAAGATCTGAGGTCACAGGACAACTAGGTTTCAAAGAAACATTACAACACAAAGTGGGCATTGTCAACTGCCAAAAATGGGCATTTTTGCCTGCCAAAAATTGATTGAAGGCCAAATGCAGTTAATGAAGGTGATTTCTGCCTAAATATGACTTGATCTCATTCTGGAGCTTCATAATGAAGATCTGAGGTCACAGGACTGGCTTGGAATTTTTGTAATGGATATTACAAGACAAAATAAGACATTGTCACCTACCAAGAAGGCATTTTGCCTGCCATAAATTGATTGAAGGCCAATACAGTAAATGAAAGTTGATTTCTGCCTAAATATGACTTGATCATTCTGGAGCTTCATAATAGAAAGATCTGAGCTCACAGGACAGCTTGGAATTTTGTAATGGACCATACAAGACAAAATGGGCATTGTCACCTACCAAAAATGGGCATTTTTGCCTGCCATAAATTGATTGAAGGCCAAATACAGTAAATGAAAGTTGATTTCTACCTACATATGACTTGATCCCATTCTGGAGCTTCATAATAGAAAGATCTGAGCTCACAGGACAGCTAGGTTTCAAAGAAACATTACAACACAAAGTGGGCGTTGTCAACTGCCAAAAATGGGCATTTTTGCCTGCTATAAATTGATTGAAGGCCAAATACAGTAAATGAAAGGTGGTTCTGCCCGTAATTGATCTCATTCTGGAGCTTCATAATAGAAAGATCTGAGGTCACAGGACAGCTTGGAATTTTGTAATGGACCATACAAGACAAAATGGGCATTGTCACCTACCAAAAATGGGCATTTTTGCCTGCCATAAGTGATTGAAGGCCAAATACAGTAAATGAAAGTTGATTTTCTGCCTAAATGCGACTTGATAAGCATTCTGGAGCTTCATAATGAAAGATCTGAGCTCACAGGACAGCTTGGAATTTTGTAATGGACCATTACAAGACAAAATGGGCATTGTCACCAACCAAAAATGGGCATTTTTGCCTGCCATAAATTGATTGAAGGCCAAATACAGTAAATGAAAGTTGATTTCTGCCTAAATATGACTTGATCCCATTCTGGAGCTTCATAATAGTAAAGATCTGAGGTCACAGGACAGCTTGGAATTTTTTAATGGACCATACAAGACATAATGGGCATTGTCACCTACCAAAAATGGGCATTTTTGCCTGCCATAAATTGATTGAAGGCCAAATACAGTAAATGAAAGTTGATTTCTGCCTACATATGACTTCATCCCATTCTGGAGCTTCATAATAGTAAGATCTGAGCTCACAGGACAGCTAGGTTTCAAAGAGCATTACAACACAAGTGGGCATTGTCAACTGCCAAAAATGGGCATTTTTGCCTGCAAAAATTGATTGAAGGCCAAATCCGGATTAATGAAGGTGATTTCTGCCTAAATATGACTTGATCCCATTCTGGAGCTTCATAATAGAAAGATCTGAGGTCACAGGACAGCTAGGTTTCAAAGAAACATTACAACACAAAGTGGGCGTTGTCAAGTGCCAAAAATGGGCATTTTTGCCTGCCAAGAATGATTGGCTTAAATGCAGTTAATGAAAGGTGATTTCTGCCTAAATATGACCTGATCTCATTCTGGAGCTTCATAATATAAAGATGTGAGGTCACAGGACAGCTTGGAATTTTTGTAATGGACCATACAAGACAAAATGGGCATTGTCACCAACCAAAAATGGGCATTTTTGCCTGCCATAAATTGATTGAAAGCCAAATACAGTAAATGAAAGTTGATTTCTGCCTAAATATGACTTGATCCCATTCTAGACTTCATAATAGAAAGATCTGAGGTCTAGGACAACTGGGTTTCAAAAACATTACAACACAAAGTGGGCATTGTCAACTGCCAAAAATGGGCATTTTTATGACCAAAAAAGAATTGATTGAGCTAAATGCAGTTAATGAAAGGTGATTTCTGCCTAAATATGACTTGATCTCATTCTGGAGCTTCATAATGAAAGATCTGAGGTCACAGGACAGCTTGGAATTTTGTAATGGACCATTACAAGACAAAATGGAGCATTGTCACCTACCAAAATGGGCATTTTTGCCTGCCATAAATTGATTGAAGGCCAAATACAGTAAATGAAAAGTTGATTTCTGCCTAAATATGACTTACTTGATCCATTCTGGAGCTTCATAATAGAAAGATCTGAGCTCACAGCTTGGAGATTTTGTAATGGACCATACAAGACAAAATGGGCATTGTCACCTACCAAAAATGGGCATTTTTGCCTGCCATAAATTGATTGAAGGCCAAATACAGTAAATGAAAGTTGATTTCTACCTACATATGACTTGATCCCATTCTGGAGCTTCATAATATGAAGATCTGAGGTCACAGGACAGCTAGGTTTCAAAGAAGCATTACAACACAAAGTGGGCATTGTCAACTGCCAAAAATGGGCATTTTTGCCTGCCATAAATGATTGAAGGCCAAATGCGGTTAATGAAAGGTGATTTCTGCCTAAATATGACTTGATCTCATTCTGGAGCTTCATAATAAGAAAGATCTGAGGTCACAGGACAGCTTGGAATTTTGTAATGGATTCATACAGACAAAATGGAGCATTGTCACCTACCAAAAATGGGCATTTTTGCCTGCCATAGAGTGATTGAAGGCCAAATACAGTAAATGAAAGTTGATTTCTGCCTAAATACGACTTGATCGCATTCTGGAGCTTCATAATAGAAAGATCTGAGCTCACAGGACAGCTTGGAATTTTTGTAATGGACCATTACAAGACAAAATGGAGCATTGTCACCAACCAAAAATGGGCATTTTCCCTGCCATAAGTGATTGAAGGCCAAAATACAGTAAATGAAAGTTGATTTCTGCTAATATGACTTGATCCCATTCTGGAGCTTCATAATAGAAAAGATCTGAGGTCACAGGACAGCTTGGAATTTTTGTAATGGACCATACAAGACACAATGGGCATTGTCACCTACCAAAAATGGGCATTTTTGCCTGCCATAAATTGATTGAAGGCCAAATACAGTAAATGAAAGTTGATTTCTGCCTACATATGACTTCATCCCATTCTGGAGCTTCATAATAGAAAAGTCTGAGCTCACAAGAATTTAGCTAGGTTTCAAGAAACATTACAACACAAAGTGGGCATTGTCAACTGCCAAAAATGGGCATTTTGCCTGCCAAAAAGAATGATTGAAAGGCAAATCAGTTAATGAAGGTGATTTCTGCTAAATATGACTTGATCCCATTCTGGAGCTTCATAATAGAAAGATCTGAGCTCACAGGACAGCTAGGTTTCAAAAAACATTACAACACAAAGTGGGCATTGTCAGCTGCCAAAAATGGGCATTTTTGCCTGCCAAAAATTGATTGAAGGCCAAATGCAGTTAATGAAAGGTGATTTCTGCCTAAATATGACCTGAAGTCTCATTCTGGAGCTTCATAATAGAAAGATCTGAGGTCTAGGACAGCTTGGAATTTTGTATGGACCGTTACAAGACAAAATGGGCATTGTCACCTACCAAAATGGGCATTTTTGCCTGCCATAAGTGATTGAAGGCCAAATACAGTAAATGAAAGTTGATTTCTGCCTAAATATGACTTGATCCCATTCTGGAACTTCATAATAGAAAGATCTGAGCTCACAGGACAGCTAGGTTTCAAAGAAACATTACAACACAAACTAGGCGTTGTCAACTGCCAAAAATGGAGCATTTTTGCCTACCATAAGTGATTGAAAGCAAATACAGTAAGGAAAGTTGATTTCTGCTAAATATGACTTGATCCCCTACCAGACCTTCATAATAGAAAGATCTGAGCTCACAGGACAGCTAGGTTTCAAAAGAAACATTACAACACAAAGTGGGCATTGTCAACTGCCAAAAATGGGCATTTTTGCCTGCCATAAATTGATTGAAGGCCAAATACAGTAAATGAAAGTTGATTTCTGCCTAAATATGACTTGATCACATTCTGGAGCTTCATAATAGAAAGATCTGAGCTCACAGGACAGCTAGGTTTCAAAGAAACATTACAACACAAAGTGGGCATTGTCAACTGCCAAAAATGAGCATTTTGCCTGCCAAGAATTGATTAATGACCAAATGCAGTTAATGAAAGGTGATTTCTGCCTAAATATGACTTGATCTCATTCTGGAGCTTCATAATAGAAAGATCTGAGGTCTAGGACAGCTAGGTTTCAAAAACATTACAACACAAAGTGGGCATTGTCAACTGCCAAAAATGGGCATTTTTGCCTGCCAAAAAAAAGGAGTGATTGAAGCCAAATCCAGTTAATGAAAGGTGATTTCTGCTAAATATGACTTGATCCCATTCTGGAGCTTCATAATAGAAAGATCTGAGGTCACAGGACAGCTAGGTTTCAAAGAAACATTAGAAGACAAAATGAGCATTGTCACCTACCAAAAATGGTATTTTTGCCTGCCATAAGTGATTGAAAGGCCAAATGCAGTTAATGAAAGGTGATTTCTGCCTAAATATGACTTGATCTCATTCTGGAGCTTCATAATAGAAAGATCTGTGAGGTCACAAGGACAGCTTGGAATTTTGTAATGGACCATTACAAGACAAAATGAACATTGTCACCTACCAAAATGAACATTTTTGCCTGCCATAAATTGATTGAAGGCCAAATACAGTAAATGAAAGTTGATTTCTGCCTAAATATGACTTGATCCCATTCTGGAGCTTCATAATAGAAAGATCTGAGCTCTCAGGACAGCTAGGTTTCAAAGAAACATTACAACACAAAGTGGGCATTGTCAACTGCCAAAAATGGGCATTTTTGCCTGCCATAAATTGATTGAAAAGCCAAATACAGTAAGGAAGGATTGATTTCTGCCTAAATATGACTTGATCCCATTCTGGAGCTTCATAATAAGATCTGAGGTCTAGGACAGTTAGGTTTCAAAGAAACATTACAACACAAAGTGGGCGTTGTCAATTACCAAAAATGGGCATTTTTGCCTGCCAAAAGTTGATTGAAGGCCAAATGCAGTTAATGAAGGTGATTTCTGCCTAAATATGACTTGATCTCATTCTGGACCTTCCTGTAGAAGATCTGAGCTCACAGGACAGCTTGGAATTTTGTAATGGACCATTACAAGACAAAATGAACATTGTCACCTACCAAAATGGGCATTTTTGCCCACCTTCAGAAGATGATTGAGCCAAATACAGTAAATGAAAGTTGATTTCTGCTAAATATGACTTGATCCCCATTCACAGACTTCATAATAGAAAGATCTGAGCTCACAGGACAGCTTGGAATTTTGTAATGGACCATTACAAGACAAAATGGAGCATTGTCACCTACCAAAATGGGCATTTTGCCTGCGCCATAAGTGATTGAAGGCCAAATACAGTAAATGAAAGTTGATTTCTGCTAAATATGACTTGATCCCATTCGGAGCTTCATAATAGAAGAACTGAGCTCACAGGACAGCTAGGTTTCAAAGAAACATTGAAGACAAAATAGACATTGTCACCTACCAAAATGAGCATTTTGCCTGCCAAAAGAAGAGGTGATTGAAGAGGCCAAATGCAGTTAATGAAAGGTGATTTCTGCCCTAAATATGACTTGATCTCATTCTGGAGCTTCATAATAGAAGATCTGAGGTCACAGGACAGCTTGAATTTTGTGGACCATACAAGACAAAATGGGCATTGTCACCACCCAAAAATGGGCATTTTTGCCTGCCATAAGTGATTGAAAAACCAAATAGAAGTAAATGAAAGTTTGATTTCTGCCTATAAATATGACTTGATCTCATTCTCAGACTTCATAAAAAGAAAGATCTGAAGGTCTAGGACTTGGAGATTTTGTAATGGACCATACAAGACACAATGGGCAGTGTCACCCTGCAAAAATGGACATTTTTGCCATAAGTGATTGAAGGCCAAATACGGTAAATGAAAGTTGATTTCTGCTTACATATGACTTCATCCCATTCTGGAGCTTCTTAATATAAAGATCTGAGCTCACAGGACAGCTAGGTTTCAAAGAAACATTACAACACAAAGTGGGCATTGTCAACTGCCAAAAATGGGCATTTTTGCCTGCCAAAATTGATTGAAGGCCAAATCCAGTTAATGAAAGGTGATTTCTGCCTAAATATGACTTGATCCCATTCTGGAGCTTCATAATAGAAAGATCTGAGCTCATAGGACAGCTAGGTTTCAAAGAAACATTACAATACAAAGTGGGCGTTGTCAACTGCCAAAAATGGGCATTTTTGCCTGCCAAAAATTGATTGATGGCCAAATGCAGTTAATGAAAGGTGTTCTGCCTAAATATGACTTGATCTCATTCTGGAGCTTCATAATAGAAAGATCTGAGTCACAAGGACAGCTTGGAATTTTTGTAATGGACCATTACAAGACAAAATGGGCATTGTCACCTACCAAAATGGGCATTTTTGCCTGCCATAGAAGTGATTGAAGGCCAAATACAGTAAATGAAAGTTGATTTCTGCCTAAATATGACTTGATCCCATTCTGGAGCTTCATAATAGAAAGATCTGTGCTCACAGGACAGCTAGGTTTCAAAGAAACATTAGAAGACAAAATGGGCATTGTCACCTACCAAAAATGGGCATTTTTGCCTGCCAAAAGAAGATGATTGAGGCCAAATGCGGTTAATGAAAGTTGATTTCTGCTAAATATGACTTGATCCCATTCTGGGTTTCATAATAGAAAGATCTGAGGTCTAGGACAGATTAGAATTTTTGTAATGGACCATACAAGACAAAATGGGCATTGTCACCAACCAAAAATGGGCATTTTTGCCTGCCATAAATTGATTGAAAGCCAAATACAGTAAATGAAAGTTGATTTCTGCCTAAATATGACTTGAATCCCATTCTGGGCCTTTCATAATAGAGATCTGAGGTCACAGGACAGCTAGGTTTCAAAGAAACATTACAACACAAAGTGGGCATATTCAACTGCCAAAAATGGGCATATTTGCCTGCCAAAAATTGATTGAAGGCCAAATGCAGTTAATGAAAGGTGATTTCTGCCTAAATATGACTTGATCCCATTCTGGTGCTTCATAATATAAAGATCTGAGCTCACAGGACAGCTAGGTTTCAAAGAAACATTACAACACAAAGTGGGCATTGTCAACTGCCAAAAATGGGCATTTTGCCTGCCATAGAGATGATTGAAAACCAAATAGAAGTAAATGAAAAGTGATTTCTGCCTAAATATGACTTGATCCCATTCTGGAGCTTCATAATAGAAAGATCTGAGGTCACAGGACAGCTAGGTTTCAAAGAAACATTACAACACAAAGTGGGCATTGTCAACTGCCAAAAATGGGCATTTTGCCTGCCAAAAAATTGATTGAAGGCCAAATGCAGTTAATAAATGGTGATTTCTGCCTAAATATGACGATCTCATTCTGGAGCTTCATAATAGAAAGATCTGAGCTCACAGGACAGCTTGGAATTTTTGTAATGGACCAGTACAAGACAAAATGGGCATTGTCACCTACCAAAAATGGGCATTTTTGCCTGCCATAAAGTGATTGAAGGCCAAATACAGTAAATGAAAGTTGATTTCTGCCTAAATATGACTTGATCCCATTCTTAGACTTCATAATAGAAAGATCTGAGCTCACAGGACAGCTAGGTTTCAAAGAAACATTACAAGACAAAATGGGCATTGTCACCTACCAAAAATGGGCATTTTGCCAAAAATTGATTGAAGGCCAAATGCAGTTAATGAAGGTGATTTCTGCCTAAATATGACTTGATCTCATTCTGGAGCTTCATAATAGAAAGATCTGAGGTCACAGGACAGCTTGGAATTTTTGTAATGGACCATACAAGACAAAATGCGCATTGTCACCTACCAAAAATGGGCATTTTTGCCTGCCATAAATTGATTGAAGGCCAAATACGGTAAATGAAGTTGATTTCTGCTAAATATGACTTGATCCCATTCTGGAGCTTCATAATAGAAAGATCTGAGTCACAGGACAGCTAGGTTTCAAAGAAACATTAGAAGACAAAATGGGCATTGTCTTTGCAAAAATGGGCATATTTGCCTGCCAAGAATTGATTGAAGGCCAAATGCAGTTAATGAAAGGTGATTTCTGCTAAATATGACTTGATCCCATTCTGTTGCTTCATAATATAAAGATCTGAGCTCACAGGACAGCTAGGTTCAAAACATTACAACACAAAGTGGGCATTGTCAACTGCCAAAAATGGGCATTTTTGCCTGCCATAAATTGATTGAAAGCCAAATACAGTAAATGAAAGTTGATTTCTGCCTAAATATGACTTGATCCCATTCTGGAGCTTCATAATATAAAGATCTGAGGTCACAGGACAGCTAGTTTTCAAAGAAATATTACAACACAAAGTGGGCGTTGTCAACTGCCAAAAATGGGCATTTTGCCTGCCAAAAAATTGATTGAAGGCCAAATGCAGTTAATAAATGGTGATTTCTGCCTAAATATGACTTGATCTCATTCTCAGACTTCATAATAGAAAGATCTGAAGCTCACAGGACAGCTTGGAATTTTGTAATGGACCATTACAAGACAAAATGGGCATTATCACCTGCAAAATGGGCATTTTTGCCTGCCATAAATTGATTGAAGGCCAAATACAGTATTAAATGAAAGTTGATTTCTGCCTAAATATGACTTGATCCCATTCTGGAGCTTCATAATAGAAAGATCTGAGCTCACAGGACAGCTTGGAATTTTGTAATGGACCTTGCAAGACAAAATGGCAGTGTCACCTACCAAAAATGGGCATTTTTGCCTGCCATAAATTGATTGAAGGCCAAATACGGTAAATGAAAGTTGATTTCTGCCTAAATATGACTTGATCCCATTCTGGAGCTTCATAATATAAAGATCTGAGCTCACAGGACAGCTAGGTTTCAAAGAAACATTAGAAGACAAAATAGACATTGTCCCCTACCAAAAATGAACATGTTGCCTGCCATAAATTGATTGAAGGCCAAATACAGTAAATGAAAGTTGATTTCTGCCTAAATATGACTTGATCCCATTCTGGTGCTTCATAATATAAAGATCTGAGCTCATAGGACAGCTAGGTTTCAAAGAAACATTACAACACAAGTGGGCATTGTCAACTGCCAAAAATGGGCATTTTATACATAAGTGATTGAAGAAGCCAAATACAGTAAATGAAAGTTGATTTCTGCCTAAATATGACTTGATCCCATTCTGGGACTTCATAATAGAAAGATCTGAGCTCACAGGACAGCTAGGTTTCAAAGAAACATTACAACACAAAGTGGGCATTGTCAACTAAAAATGAGCATGCCTGCAAAAATTGATTGAAGGCCAAATGCAGTTAATAAATGAAAATTTCTGCTAAATATGACTTGATCTCATTCTGGAGCTTCATAATAGAAAGATCTGAGCTCTGGGACAACTGGAATTTTGTAATGGACCATTACAAGCAAAATGAACGTCACCTACCAAAATGGGCACTTGCCTGCCATAGAAATTGATTGAAGGCCAAATACGGTAAATGAAAGTTGATTTCTGCCTAAATATGACTTGATCCCATTCTGGAGCTTCATAATAAGAAGATCTGAGGTCACAGGACAGCTTGGAATTTTTGCAATGGACCATACAAGACAAAATGGGCATTGTCACCTACCAAAAATGGGCATTTTTGCCTGCCAAAAAATTGATTGAAGGCAAATGCAGTTAATGAAGGTGATTTCTGCCTAAATATGACGATCTCATTGTGGAGCTTCATAATAGAAAGATCTGAGTCACAGGACAGCTTGGAGATTTTGTAATGGACCATACAAGACAAAATGCGCGTGTCACCACCTACCAAAATGGGCATTTTTGCCTGCCATAAGTGATTGAAGGCCAAATACAGTAAATGAAAAGTTGATTTCTGCCTAAATATGACTTGATCCCATTCTGGAGCTTCATAATATAAAGATCTGAGTCACAGGACAGCTAGGTTTCAAAAGAAACATTAGAAGACAAAATGGGCATTGTCACCTGCAAAAATGGGCATATTTGCCTGCCAAAAGTGATTGAAGGCCAAATACAGTAAATGAAAGGTGATTTCTGCCTAAATATGACTTGATCCCATTCTGGTGCTTCATAATATAAAGATCTGAGCTCACAGGACAGCTAGGTTTCAAAGAAACATTACAAGACAAAGTGGGCATTGTCAACTGCCAAAAATGGGGCATTTTTGCCTGCAAAAGTGATTGAAAAAGCCAAATACAGTAAATGAAAGTTGATTTCTGCCTAAATATGACTTGATCCCATTCTGGAGCTTCATAATAGAAAGATCTGAGGTCACAGGACAGCTAGGTTTCAAAAGAAACATTACAACACAAGTGAACGTGTCAACTGCCAAAAATGGGCATTTTTGCTTGCAAGAAATTGATTGAAGGCCAAATGCAGTTAATAATGGTGATTTCTGCCTAAATATGACTTGATCTCATTCTGGAGCTTCATAATGAAGATCTGAGGTCACAGGACAGCTTGGAATTTTTGTAATGGACCATACACGACAAAATGGGCATTATCACCTACCAAATATGGGCATTTTTGCCTGCCATAAGAATTGATTGAAGGCCAAATACAGTAAATGAAAGTTGATGATTGCTAAATGTGAGCTTGATCCCATTCTGGAGCTTCATAATAGAAAGATCTGAGGTCTAGGACAGCTAGGTTTCAAAGAAACATTGAAGACAAAAATGGGCATTGTCACCTGCAAAATGGGCGTTGCCTGCCAAAAGTGATTGAAGGCCAAATGCAGTTAATGAAAGTTGATTTCTCATGTGACTTGATCCCATTCTGGAGCTTCATAATAGAAAGATCTGGTCTGGACAGCTTGGAATTTTTGTAATGGACCATACAAGACAAAATGGGCATTGTCACCAACCAAAAATGGGCATTTTACTGCCATAAATTGATTGGCTTAAATACAGTAAATGAAAGTTGATTTCTGCCTAAATATGACTTGATCCATTCTGGAGCTTCATAATAGAAAGATCTGAGGTCACAGGACAGCTAGGTTTTCAAAAACATTACACAACACAAAGTGGGCATTGTCAACTGCCAAGGGCATTTTTGCCTGCCAAAAAGTGATTGAAAGGCCAAATGCAGTTAATGAAAGTTGATTTCTGCCTAAATATGACTTGATCTCATTCTGGAGCTTCATAATAGAAAAGTCTGAGGTCTGGGACAGCTTGGAATTTTGTAATGGACCATTACAAGACAAAATAGACATTGTCACCTACCAAAATGGGCATTTTTGCCTGCCTCTATAAGGTGATTGAAGGCCAAATACAGTAAATGAAAGTTGATTTCTGCCTAAATGACTTGATCCATTCTGGAGCTTCATAATAGAAAGATCTGAGCTCACAGGACAGCTAGGTTTCAAAGAAACATTACAAGACAAAATGGGCATTGTCACCTACCAAAAATGGGCATTTTTGCCTGCCAAAAAATGATTGAAGGCCAAATGCAGTTAATGAAAGGTGATTTCTGCCTAAATATGACTTGATCTCATTCTGGAGCTTCATAATAGAAAGATCTGAGGTCACAGGACAGATTGGAATTTTTGTAATGGACCATACAAGACAAAATGGGCATTGTCACCAACCAAAAATGGGCATTTTGCCTGCCATAAATTGATTGAGCCAAATACAGTAAATGAAAGTTGATTTCTGCCTAAATATGACTTGATCTCATTCCTGGAGCTTCATAATAGAAAGATGAGGTCTAGGACAGCTTGGAATTTTGTAATAGACCATACACCAAAGACAAATGAACATTGTCACCAACCAAAATGGGCATTTTTGCCTGCCATAAATTGATTGAAGGCCAAATACAGTAAATCAAAGTTGATTTCTGCCTAAATATGACTTGATCCCATTCTGGAGCTTCATAATAGAAGGATCTGAGGTCACAGGACAGCTAGGTTTCAAAGAAACATTACAACACAAAGTGGGCATTGTCAACTGCCAAAAATGGGCATTTTTGCCTGCCAAGAAATTGATTGAGTAAATGAAGAGTTAATGAAAGGAGTTTCTGCCTAAATATGACTTGATCTCATTCTGGGCTTCATAATAGAAAGATCTGAGGTCACAGGACAGCTTGGAATTTTGTAATGGACCATACAAGACAAAATGGGCATTGTCACCTACCAAAAATGGGCATTTTTGCCTGCCATAAATTGATTGAAGGCCAAATACCTTAAATGAAAGTTGATTTCTGCCTAAATATGACTTGATCCCATTCTGGAGCTTCATAATAGAAAGATCTGAGGTTACAGGACAGCTAGGTTTCAAAGAAACATTACAAGACAAAATGGGCATTGTCACCTACCAAAAATGGGCATTTTGCTGCCAAAAAAAAGTGATTGAGCCAAATGCAGTTAATGAAAGGTGATTTCTGCCTAAATATGACTTGATCCCATTGTGGAGCTTCATAATAGAAAGATCTGAGGTCACAGGACAGCTTGGAATTTTTGTAATAGACCATACAAGACAAAATGCGCAGTGTCACCTACCAAAAATGGGCATTTTTGCCTGCCATAAATTGATTGAAAGCCAAATACAGTAAATCAAGTTGATTTCTGCCTAATATGACTTGATCCCATTCTGGAGCTTCATAATAGAAAGATCTGAGGTCTAGGACAGCTAGGTTTCAAAGAAACATTACAACACAAAGGTGGGCATTGTCAACTTTGCCCAAAAATGGGCATTTTTGCCTGTTAAAGGAGAATGATTGAAGGCCAAATGCAGTTAATGAAAGGTTATTTCTGGCTAAAAATGACTTGATCTCATTCTGGAGCTTCATAATAGAAAGATCTGAGCTCACAGTACAGCTTGGAATTTTTGTAATGGACCATACAAGACAAAATGGGCATTGTCACCTACCAAAAATGGGCATTTTTGCCTGCCATAAATTGATTGAAGTCCAAATACAGTAAATGAAAGTTGATTTCTGCCTAAATATGACTTGATCCCATTCTGGAGCTTCATAATAGAAAGATCTGAGCTCACAGGACAGCTAGGTTTCAAAGAAACATTACAAGACAAAATGGGCATTGTCACCTACCAAAAATGGGCATTTTTGCCTGCCAAAAATTGATTGAAGGCCAAGTGCAGTTAATGAAAGGTGATTTCTGCCTAAATATGACTTGATCTTATTCTGGAGCTTCATAATAGAAAGATCTGAGGTCATAGGACAGCTTGGAATTTTTGTAATGGACCATGCAAGACAAAATGGGCATTGTCACCTACCAAAAATGGGCATTTTTACCTGCCATAAATTGATTGAAGGCCAAATGCAGTTAATGAAAGGTGATTTCTACCTAAATATGACTTGATCTCATTCTGGAGCTTCATAATAGAAAGATCTGAGCTCACAGGACAGCTTGGAATTCTTGTAATGGACCATTACAAGACAAAATAGACATTGTCACCTACCAAAATGGGTATTTTCCTGCCATAAATTGATTGAAGGCCAAATACAGTAAATGAAAGTCAATTTCTGCCTAAATATGACTTGATCTCATTCTGGAGCTTCATAATAGAAAGATCTGAGCTAACAGGACAGCTTGAAATCCTTGTAATGGACCATTACAAGAAAAAATGGGCATTGTCACCTACCAAAAATGGGCATTTTTGCCTGCCACATAAATTGATTGAAGGCCAAATACAGTAAATGAAAGTTGATTTCTGCCTAAATATGACTTGGTCCCATGCTGGGCTTCATAATATAAAGATCTGAGCTCACAGGACAGCTAGGTTTCAAAGAAAGCATTACCACAAGACAAAATGGGCATTGTCACCTACCAAAAATGGGCATTTTTGCCTGCCAAAAATTGATTGAAGCCCAAATGCAGTAAATGAAAGGTGATTTCTGCCTAATGACGATCTCCATTCTGGACCTTCATAATAGAAAAGATCTGAGGTCTGGGACAGCTTGGAATTTTTGTAATGGACCATACAAGACAAATGGGCATTGTCACCTACCAAAATGGGCATTTTTGCCTGCCATAAGTGATTGAAAGCCAAATACAGTAAATAAAGTTGATTTCTGCCTACATGACTTGATCCCATTCTGGAGCTTCATAATATAAAGATCTGAGCTCACAGGACAGCTAATTTTCAAAGAAACATTACAAGACAAAGTGGTCATTGTCAACTGCCAAAAAATAGGCATTTTTGCCTGCCAAAAAAATTGATTGAAGGCCAAATGCAGTTAATAAATGGTGATTTCTGCCTAAATATGACTTGATCTCATTCTGGAGCTTCATAATAGAAGATCTGAGCTAACAGGACAGCTTGGAAATTTTTGTAATGGACCATACAAGACAAAATGGGCATTGTCACCTACCAAAAATGGGCATTTTGCCTGCCATAAGTGATTGAAGGCCAAATACAGTAAATGAAAGTTGATTTCTGCCTAAATATGACTTGGTCCCATGCACAGACTTCATAATATAAAGATCTGAGCTCACAGGACAGCTGAGTTTCAAAGAAACATTACAAGACAAAAGTGGGCATTGTCAACTGCCAAAAATGGGCATTTTTGCCTGCCAAAAATTGATTGAAGCCCAAATGCAGTAAATGAAAGGTGATTTCTGCCTAAATATGACTTGATCTCATTCTGGACCTTCATATGAAAGATCTGAGGTCTGGGACAGCTTGGAATTTTGTAATGGACCATACAAGACAAAATGGGCATTGTCACCTACAAAATAAGGCATTTGCCTGCCATAAATTGATTGAAAGCCAAATACAGTAAATGAAAGTTGATTTCTGCCTACATATGACTTGATCCCATTCTGGAGCTTCATAATATAAAGATCTGAGCTCACAGGACAGCTAATTTTCAAAGAAACATTACAAGACAAAGTGGTCATTGTCAACTGCCAAAAATGGGCATTTTTGCCTGCCAAAAATTGATTGAAGGCCAAATGCAGTTAATAAATGGTGATTTCTGCCTAAATATGACTTGATCATTCTGGAGCTTCATAATAGAAAGATCTGAGCTCACAGGACAGCTTGGAATTTTTGTAATGGACCATTACAAGACAAAATGGGCATTATCACCTACCAAAAATGGGCATTTTTGCCTGCCATAAATTGATTGAAGGCCAAATACAGTAAATGAAAGTTGATTTCTGCCTAAATATGACTTGATCCCATTCTGGAGCTTCATAATAGAAAGATGCGAGGAGCTCACACAGGACAAACAGGTTTCAAAGAAACGTACAAGACAAAGTGGGCATTGTCAACTGCCAAAAATGGGCATTTTCCCTGCCAAAAATTGATTGAAGGCCAAATACAGTTAATGAAAGGTGATTTCTGCCTAAATATGACTTGATCTCATTCTGGAGCTTCATAACTAGAAAGATCTGAGGTCACAGGACAGCTTGGAATTTTGTAATGGACCATACAAGACAAAATGAACATTGTCACCTACCAAAAATGGGCATTTTGCCTGCCATAAGTGATTGAAGGCCAAATACAGTAAATGGTTGATTTCTTAACTCGTATGACTTGATCACATTCTGGAGCTTCATAATAGAAAAGATCTGAGGTCTGGGACAGCTAGGTTTCAAAGAAACATTAGAAGACAAAATGGGCATTGTCACCTACCAAAAATGGGCATATTTGCCTGCCAAAAATTGATTGAAGGCCAAATGCAGTTAATGAAAGGTGATTTCTGCCTAAATATGACTTGATCCCATTCTGGTGCTTCATAATATAAAGATCTGAGCTCACAGGACAGCTAGGTTTCAAAGAAACATTACAACACAAAGTGGGCATTGTCAACTGCCAAAAATGGGCATTTTTGCCTGCCATAAGAATTGATTGAAAAGCCAAATACAGTAAATGAAAGTTGATTTCTGCCTAAATATGACTTGATCCCCATTCTGGAGCTTCATAATAGAAAGATCTGAGGTCTAAGGACAGCTGAGTTTCAAAAGAAACATTACAACCTGAAAGTGGGCATTGTCAACTGCAAAAATGGGCATTTTGCCTGCCAAAAAAATTGATTGAAGGCCAAATGCAGTTAATAAATGGTGATTTCTGCCTAAATATGACTTGATCTCATTCTGGAGCTTCATAATAGAAAGATCTGAGCTCACAGGACGCTTGGAATTTTGTAATGGACCATTACAAGACAAAATGAACATTATCACCTACCAAAAATGGGCATTTTTGCCTGCCATATAAGTGATTGAAAGGCCAAATACAGTAAATGAAAGTTGATTCTGCCTAAATATGACTTGATCCCATTCTGGAGCTTCATAATAGAAGATCTGAGCTCACAGGACAGCTAGGTTTTCAAAGAAACATTACAAGACAAAATAAGACATTGTCACGAAAATGGGCATTTTGCCTGCCAAGTGATTGAAGGCCAAATGCGGTTAATGAAGGTGATTTCTGCTAAATATGACTTGATCTCATTCATGGAGCTGTAATAGAAAGATCTGAGGTCACAGGACAGCTTGGAATTTGTAATGGACATACAAGACAAAATGGGCAGTGTCACCTACCAAAAATGGGCATTTTTGCCTGCCATAAATTGATTGAAGGCCAAATACGGTAAATGAAAGTTGATTTCTGCCTAAATATGACTTGATCCCATTCTGGAGCTTCATAATAGAAAGATCTGGGGTCACAGGACAGCTGGGTTTCAAAGAAACATTAGAAGACAAAATGGGCATTGTCACCTACCAAAAATAGATATTTGCCTGCCAAAATTGATTGAAGGCCAAATGCAGTTAATGAAAGTTGATTTCTGCCTAAATATGACTTGATCCCATTCTGGTGCTTCATAGCCCATAAAGATCTGACTCACAGGACAGCTAGGTTTCAAAACATTACGACACAAAATGGGCATTGTCAACACAAAATGGGCATTTTTGCCTGCCATAAATTGATTGGCTCAAATACAGTAAATGGTGTTCTGCCTAAATATGACTTGATCCCATTCATAGACTTCATAATACGCAGAAAGATCTGAGGTCACAGGACAGCTAGGTTTCAAAGAAACATTACAACACAAAGTGGGCATTGTCAACTGCCAAAAATGGGCATTTTTGCCTGCCAAAAAAATTGATTGAAGGCCAAATGCCGGTTAATAAATGGTGATTTCTGCCTAAATATGACTTGATCTCATTCTGGAGCTTCATAATAGAAAGATCTGAGCTCGAGACAACAGGGACTGTAATGGACCATACAAGACAAAATGGGCATTATCACCTACCAAAAATGGGCATTTTTGCCTGCCATAAATTGATTGAAGGCCAAATACAGTAAATGAAAGTTGATTTCTGCCTAAATATGACTTGATCCCATTCTGGGGCTTCATAATAGAAAGATCTGAGGTCACAGGACAGCTTGGAGATTTTTGTAATGGACCATACAAAGGCAAAATCTTGTGTCACCTACCAAAAATGGGCATTTTTGCCCCTGCCATAAGTGATTGAAAGGCCAAATACAGTAAATGAAAGTTGATTTCTGCCTAAATGACTTGATCCATTCTGGAGCTTCATAATAGAAAGATCTGAGGTCACAGGACAGCTAGGTTTCAAAAGAAACATTAGAAGACAAAATGGGCATTGTCACCTACCAAAAATGGAGCATATTTGCCTGCCATAAATTGATTGAAGGCCAAATACAGTAAATGAAAGTTGATTTCTGCCTAAATATGACTTGATCCCATTCTGGTGCTTCATAATATAAAGATCTGAGCTCACAGGACAGCTAGGTTTCAAAGAAACATTACAACACAAAGTGGGCATTGTCCAACTGCCAAAAATGGGCATTTTTGCCTGCCATAAGTGATTGAAAGCCAAATACAGTAAATGAAAGTTGATTTCTGCTAAATATGACTTGATCCCATTCTGGAGCTTCATAATAGAAAGATCTGAGGTCTAGGACAGCTAAGTTTCAAAGAAACATTACAACACAAAGTGGGCATTGTCAACTGCCAAAAATGGGCATTTTTGCCTGCCAAAAATTGATTGAAGGCCAAATGCAGTTAATAAATGGTGATTTCTGCCTAAATATGACTTGATCTCATTCTGGAGCTTCATAATAGAAAGATCTGAGCTCTGGGACAGCTTGGAATTTTGTAATGGACCATACAAGACAGAATGGGCATTATCACCTACCAAAAATGGGCATTTTTGCCTGCCATAAATTGATTGAAGGCCAAATACAGTAAATGAAAGTTGATTTCTGCCTAAATATGACTTGATCCCATTCTGGAGCTACACAATATAAAGATCTGAGCTCACAGGACAGCTAGGTTTCAAAGAAACATTACAAGACAAAATGGGCATTGTCACCTGCAAAAATGGGCATTTTTGCCTGCCAAAAATTGATTGAGCCAAATGCAGTTAATGAAAGGTGATTTCTGCCTAAATATGAAGCAGTCTCAATTTAGTGGAGCTTCCATAATAAAGAAAGATCTTAGGGGTCACAGGACAGCTTGGAATTTTTGTAATGGACCATACAAGACAAAATGCGCATTGTCACCTACCAAAAATGGGCATTTTTGCCTGCCATAAATTGATTGAAGGCCAAATACAGTAAATGGCTGATTTCTGCTAAATATGACTTGATCCATTCTGGAGCTTCATAATATAAAGATCTGAGGTCACAGGACAGCTAGGTTTCAAAGAAACATTAGAGAAGGCAAGCAGATATCAACTGCCAAAAATGGGCATTTTTGCCTGCCAAAAATTGATTGAAGGCCAAATGCAGTTAATGAAAAGTGATTTCTGCCTAAATATGACTTGATCTCATTCTGGAGCTTCATAATATAAAGATCTGAGCTCACAGGACAGCTAGGTTTCAAAGAAACATTACAACACAAAAGTGGGCATTGTCAACTGCCAAAAATGGGCATTTTGCCTGCCAAAAATTGATTGAAAGCCAAATACAGTAAATGAAAGTTGATTTCTGCCTAATATGACTTGATCCATTCTAGACTTCATAATAGAAAGATCTGAGGTCACAGGACAGCTAGGTTTCAAAAGAAACATTTTAACACAAAGTGGGCATTGTCAACTGCCAAAAATGGGCATTTTGCCTGCCAAAAAATTGATTGAAGGTAAATGCAGTTAATAAATGGTGATTTCTGCTAAATATGACTTGATCTCATTCTGGAGCTTCATAATAGAAAGTATCTGAGCTCACAGGACAGCTTGGAATTTTTGTAATGGACCATTACAAGACAAAATGGGCATTATCACCTACCAAAAATGGGCATTTTTGCCTGCCATAAATTGATTGAAGGCCAAATACAGTAAATGAAAGTTGATTTCTGCCTAAATATGACTTGATCATTCTGGAGCTTACATAATAGAAAAGATCTGAGGTCTAGGACAGCTAGGTTTCAAAGAAACGTAGAAGACAAAATGGGCATTGTCACCTACCAAAAATGGGCATTTGCCTGCCAAAAAAAAAAATTGATTGAAGGTAAATGCAGTTAATGAAAGTTGATTTCATACTAAATGTGACTTGATCCCATTCTGGAGCTTCATGTAGAAAGATCTGAGGTCACAGGACAGCTTGGAATTTTTGTAATGGTTCATACAAGACAAAATGAGCATTGTCACCAACCAAAAATGAATTTTTACTGCCATAAGTGATTGAAAAGCCAAATACAGTAAATGAAAGTTGATTTCTGCTAATATGACTTGATCCCATTCTGGAGCTTCATAATAGAAAGATCTGAGGTCTACCAGGACAGCTAGGTTTCAAAAGAAGTATTACAGCACAAAGTGGAGCATTGTCAACTGCCAAAAGGCATTTTGCCTGCCAAGAGTGATTGAAGGCAAATACAGTTAATGAAAGTTGATTTTGCCTAAATATGACTTGATCTCATTCTGGAGCTTCACTAATAGAAAGATCTGAGGTCTGGGACAGCTTGGAGATTTTGTAATGGACCATTACAAGACAAAATGAGCATTGTCACCCTACCAAATGGGCATTTTTGCTCTTATAAGTGATTGAAGGCCAAATACAGTAAATGAAAGTTGATTTCTGCTAAATATGACTTGATCCCATTCTGGAGCTTCATAATAAGAAGTCTGACTCACAGGACAGCGGGTTTCAAGAAACATTACAAGACAAAATGGGCATTGTCACCTACCAAAAATGGGCATTTTGCTATGATTGAAGGCCAAATGCAGTTTAATGAGAAGGTGATTTCTGCCTAATGTGACGATCTCATTCTGGAGCTTCATAATAGTAAAGATCTGAGGTCACAGGACAGATTGGAATTTTTGTAATCGACCATACAAGACAAAATGGGCATTGTCACCAACCAAAAATGGGCATTTTTGCCTGCAAAATTGATTGAAGGCCAAAATACGGTAAATGAAAGTTGATTTCTGCCTAAATATGACTTGATCTCATTCTGGAGCTTCATAATAGAAAGATATGAGTTCACAGGACAGCTTGGAATTTTTGTAATAGACCATACAAGACAAATGGGCATTGTCACCAAAAAATGGGCATTTTTGCCTGCCATAAATTGATTGAAGGCCAAACACAGTAAATCAAAGTTGATTTCTGCCTAAATATGACTTGATCCCATTCTGGAGCTTCATAATAGGATCTGAGGTCTGGGACAGCTAGGTTTCAAAGAAACATTACAAGACAAAATGGACCTTGTCACCTAACAAAATGGGCATTTTTGCCTGCCAAAAATTGATTGAATGCCAAATGAAGTTAATGAAAGTTGATTTCTGCCTAAATATGACTTATTCTCATTCTAGAGCTTCATAATAGAAAGATCTGAGGTCACAGGACAGCTTGGAGATTTTTGTAATGGACCATACAAGACAAAATGGGCATTGTCACCTACCAAAAATGGGCATTTTTGCCTGCCATAAATTGATTGAAGGCCAAATGCCTTAAATGAAAGTTGATTTCTGCCTAAATGTGACTTGATCCCCATTTTGGAGCTTCATAATAGAAAGATCTGAGCTCACAGGACAGCTAGGTTTCAAAGAAACATTACAAGACAAAATGGCATTGTCACCTACCAAAAATGGGCATTTTGCCTGCCAAAAGTGATTGAAGGCCAAATGCAGTTAATGAAAATTGATTTCTGCTAATGTGACTTGATCTCATTGTGGGCTTCATAATAGAAAGATCTGAGGTCTAGGGCCAACTGTAATTTTTGTAATGGACCATAAGACCAAAATCGTATTGTCACCTACCAAAAATGAGCATTTTTGCCTGCCATAAGTGATTGAAGGCCAAATACAGTGCGTGAAAGTTGATTTCTGCCTAAATATGACTTGATCCCATTCTAGACTTCATAATATAAGGAAATCGGAGCTCACAGGACAGCTAGGTTTCAAAGAAACATTACAAGACAAAATGGGCATTGTCACCTACCAAAAATGGGCATTTTTGCCTGCCAAAAATTGATTGAAGGCCAAATGCAGTTAATGAAAGGTGATTTCTGCCTAAATATGACTTGATCTCATTCTGGACCTTCATAATAGAAAGATCTGAGGTCATAGGACAGCTTGGAATTTTTGTAATGGACCATACAAGACAAAATGGGCATTGTCACCTACCAAAAATGGACATTTTTGCCTGCCATAAATTGATTGAAGACCAAATACAGTAAATGAAAGTTGATTTCTGCCTACATATGACTTGATCCCATTCTGGAGCTTCATAATATAAAGATCTGAGCTCACAGGACAGCTAGTTTTCAAAGAAACATTACAAACTCAAGTGATTATTGTCAACTGTAAAAATGGGCATTTTTGCCTGCCAAAAAGTGATTGAAGGCCAAATGCAGTTAATGAAGGTGATTTCTGCCTAAATATGACTTGATCTCATTCTGGAGCTGTAATAAGAAAGATCTGAGGTCACAAGGACAGCTTGGAATTTTTGTAATGGACCATACAAGACAAAATGGGCATTGTCACCTACCAAAAATGGACATTTTTGTCTGCCATAAATTGATTATTAATCACAGTAAATGAAAGTTGATTTCTGCCTAAATGACTTAATCCCATTCTGGAGCTTCATAATAGAAAGATCTGAGGTCACAGGACAGCTTGGAATTTTGTAATGGACCATACAAGACAAATGGGCATTGTCACCTGCAAAAATGGGCATTTTTGCCTGCCATAAATTGATTGAAAGCCAAATACAGTAAATGAAAATTGATTTCTGCCTACATATGACTTGATCCCATTCTGGAGCTTCATAATATGAAAGATCTGAGCTCACAGGACAGCTAGGTTTCAAAGAAACATTACAAGCACAAAGTGGGCATTGTCAACTGCAAAAAATGGGCATTTTTGCCTGCCATAAATTGATTGAAGGCCAAATACAGTAAATGAAAGGTGATTTCTGCCTAAATATGACTTGATCTCATTCTGGAGCTTCATAATAGAAAGATCTGGGACAGCTTGGAGACATTTTTGTAATGGACCGATACAAGATAAAATGGGCATTGTCACCTACCAAAATGGGCATTTTGCCTGCCATAAATTGATTGAAGGCCAAATACAGTAAATGAAAGTTGATTTCTGCCTAAATATGACTTGATCCCATTCTGGAGCTTCATAATATAAAGATCTGAGCTCACAGAACAGCTAGGTTTCAAAGAAACATTACAAGACAAAGTGGGCATTGCCAACTGCCAAAAATGGGCATTTTTGCCTGTCCAGCCGAAGGCGAATGCGGTTAATGAAGGTGATTTCTGCCTAAATATGACGATCTCATTCTGGAGCTAATAGAAGATCTGAGGTCTAGGACAGCTTAGGTACAATGGACCATACAAAACAAATGGGCATTGTCACCAACCAAAAATGGGCATTTTGCCTGCCATAAATTGATTGGCTTAAATACAGTAAATGAAAGTTGATTTCTTAACTTTACATGTGACTTGATCATTCTGGAGCTTCATAATATAAGGGTCAGACTCACGGTGGCAGAAGTGTGTAATGAACCATTACAGGACAAAATGGGCATTGTCACCTACAAAAATGGGTATTTTGCGTTATATAAGTGATTGAAGGCCAAATACAGTAAATGAAAGTTGATTTCTGCCTAAATATGACTTGATCCCATTCTGGAGCTTCATAATAGAAGGATCTGAGGTCACAGGACAGCTAGGTTTCAAAGAAACATTACAACACAAAGTGGGCATGTCAACTGCCAAAAATGGGCATTTTTGCCTGCCAAAAATTGATTGAAGGCCAAATGCAGTTAATGAAAGTTGATTTCTGGCTAAAAATGACGATCTCATTCTGGAGCTTCATAATAGAAAGATCTGAGCTCTGGGACAGCTTGGAGATTTTTTTAATGGACCATACAAGACAAAATGGGCATTGTCACCAAAAATGGCATTTTTGCCTGCCATAAGAAATTGATTGAAGGCCAAATACCTTAAATGAAAGTTGATTTCTGCTAAATATGACAGTCCCATTCTGGAGCTTCATAATATAAAGATCTGAGCTCATGGGACAGCTTGGAATTTTTGCAATGGACCATACAAGACAAAATGGGCATTGTCACCTACCAAAAATGGGGATTTTGCCTGCCATAAATTGATTGAAGGCCATATACAGTAAATGAAAGTTGATTTCTGCCTAAATATGACTTGATCTCATTGTGGAGCTTCATAATAGAAAGATCTGAGGTCATAGGACAGCTTGGAATTTTTGTAATGGACCATACAAGACAAAATGGGCATTGTCACCTACCAAAAATGGGCATTTTTGCCTGCCATAAAGTGATTGAAGGCCAAATACAGTAAATGAAAGTTGATTTCTGCCTAAATATGACTTGATCTCATTCTGGAGCTTCATAATATAAAGATCGGGAGCTCACAAGGACAGCACTAGGTTTCAAAGAAACATTACAAGACAAAATGGGCATTGTCACCTACCAAAAATGGGCATTTTTGCCTGCCAAAAATTGATTGAAGGCCAAATGCAGTTAATGAAAGGTGATTTCTGCCTAAATATGACTTGATCTCATTCTGGACCTTCATAATAGAAAGATCTGAGGTCACAGGACAGCTTGGAATTTTTGTAATGGACCATACAAGACAAAATGGGCAGTGTCACCTACCAAAAATGGGCATTTTTGCCTGCCATAAATTGATTGAAGGCCAAATACAGTAAATGAAAGTTGATTTCTGCCTAAATATGACTTGATCCCATTCTGGAGCTTCATAATAAAGATGGGAGCTCACAGGACAGCTGAGTTTCAGAGAAACATTACAAGACAAAGTGGCATTGTCAACTTTGCCAAATGAGCATTTTGCCTGCCAAAAATTGATTGAAGGCCAAATGCAGTTAATGAAGGTGATTTCTGCCTAAATATGACGATCTCATTCTGGAGCTTCCATAATAGAAATATCTGAGCTCACAGGCCAACTTGAAATTCTTGTAATGGACCATTACAAGACAAAATGGGCATTGTCACCTACCAAAAATGGGTATTTTTGCGTGCCATAAATTGATTGAAGGCCAAATACAGTAAATGAAAGTCAATTTCTGCCTAAATATGACTTGATCCCATTCTGGAGCTTCATAATGAGAAGGATCTGAGGTCACAGGACAGCTGGGTTTCCAAGAAAGATTACAACACAAAGTGGGCATTGTCAACTGCCAAAAATGGGCATTTTTGCCTGCCAAAAATTGATTGAAGGCCAAATGCAGTTAATGAAAGGTGATTTCTGCCCAAAAATGACTTGGTCTCATTCTAGAGCTTCATAATATAAAGATCTGAGCTCATAGGACAGCTTGGAATTCTTTTAAAGGACCATACACAAGACAAAATGGGCATTGTCACCTACCAAAAATGGGCATTTTTGCCTGCCATAAATTGATTGAAGGCCAAATACCTTAAATGAAAGTTGATTTCTGCCTAAATATGACTGATCCCATTCTGGAGCTTCATAATATAGAAAGATCTGAGCTCACAGGACAGCTAGGTTTTCAAAGAAACATTACAAGACAAAATGGGCATTGTCACCTACCAAAAATGAGCATTTTGCCGCAAGTGATCCCGAAGGCCAAATGCAGTTAATGAAAGGTGAATTTCTGCCTAAATATGACTTGATCTCATTGTGGAGCTTCATAATAGAAAGATCTGAGGTCACAGGACAGCTTGGAATTTTTGTAATGGACCATACAAGACAAAATGCGCATTGTCACCTACCAAAAATGGGCATTTTTTGCCTGCCATAAATTGATTGAAGGCTAAATACAGTAAATGAAAGTTGATTTCTGCCTAAATATGACTTGATCCCATTCTGGGCTTCATAATATGAATCGGAGCTCACAAGGACAGCTAGGTTTCAAAGAAACATTACAACAAAGTGGGCATTGTCAACTGCAAAAATGAGACATTTCCCTGCCAAAAATTGATTGAAGGCCAAATACAGTAAATGAAAGGTGATTTCTGCCTAAATATGACTTGATCACTCATTCTGGAGCTTCATAATATAAAGATTTGAGCTCACAGGACAGCTTGGAGATTTTTGTAATGGACCGTACAAGATAAATGGGCATTGTCACCTACCAAAATGGGCATTTTTGCCTGCCATAAATTGATTGAAAGGCCAAATACAGTAAATGAAAGTTGATTTCTGCCTAAAAATATGACTTGATCCCATTCTTTGGAGCTTCATAATATAAAGATCTGAGCTCACAGGACAACTAGGTTTCAAAAGCATTACAAGACAGTGGGCATTGTCAACTGCCAAAAATGGGCATTTTTGCCTGTCAAAGGTGATTGAAGGCCAAATGCAGTTAATGAAAAGGTGATTACTGCCTAAACCTTGACGATCTCATTCTGGAGCTTCATAATAGAAAGATCTGAGCTCACAGGACAGCTTGGAATTTTGTAATGGACCATACAAGACAAATGGGCATTGTCACCAACCAAAAATGGGCATTTTGCCTGCCATAAATTGATTGAAAGCCATCCACAGTAAATCCAAAAGTTGATTTCTGCCTAAATATGACTTGATCCATTCTGGAGCTTCATAATGAAGGATCTGAGGTCTGGGACAGCTAGGTTTCAAGAAACATTACAACACAAAGAAGTGGGCATTGTCAACTGCAAAAATGGGCATTTTGCCTGCCAAAAAGAGTGATTGAAGGCCAAATGCAGTTAATGAGTTATTTCTGGCTAAAAATGACTTGATCTCATTCTGGAGCTTCATAATAGAAAGATCTGAGCTCACAGGACAGCTTGGAATTTTTTTAATGGACCATACAAGACAAAATGGGCATTGTCACCAAAAATGGGCATTTTGCCTGCCATAATTGATTGAAGTTGATACAGTAAATGAAAGTTGATTTCTGCCTAAATATGACTTGATCCCATTCTGGAGCTTCATAATAGAAAGATCTGAGCTCACAGGACAGCTAGGTTTCAAAGAAACATTACAAGAGAAAATGGGCATTGTCACCTAGCAAAAATGGGCATTTTTGCCTGCCATTTGATTGAAGGCCAAATGCAGTTAATGAAAGGTGATTTCTGTCTAAACATGACTTGATCTCATTCTGGAGCTTCATAATAGAAACATTTGAGGTCACAGGACAGCTTGGAATTTTTGTAATGGACCATACAAGACAAAATGGGCATTGTCACCTGCAAAAATGGACATTGCCTGCCATAAGTGATTGAAAGCCAAACACAGTAAATGAAAGTTGATTTCTATAAATATGACTTGATCTCATTCTGGAGCTTCATATTAGAAAGATCTGAGTCTGGGACGGCCTGGGCTATTTTGTAATGGATGCTATCTCAAGGTAAAAATAGGTGTGCCTTTCATGCATCATTTTGCCTGCCAGAAATTGATTGAAGGCCAAATACAGTAAATGAAAGTTGATTTCTGCCTAAATATGACTTGATCCCATTCACAGACTTCATAGCCAGAAATATCTGAGCTCACAGGACAACTTGAAATTCTTGTAATGGACCATTACAGGACAAAATGGGCATTGTCACCTACCAAAAATGGGCATTTTTGCCTGCCATAAGTGATTGAAGGCCAAATACAGTAAATGAAAGTTGATTTCTGCCTAAATATGACTTGATCCCATTCTGGAGCTTCATCACATAAAGATCTGAGGTTACAGGACAGCTAGGTTTCAAAGAAACATTACAAGACAAAGTGGACATTGTCACCTACCAAAAATGGGCATTTTTGCCTGCCAAAAATTGATTGAAGGCCAAATGCAGTTAATGAAGGTGATTTCATCTAAATATTACTTGATCTCATTCTGGGCCTTCATAATAGAAAGATCTGAGCTCACAGGGACAGCTTGAATTTTGTAAATGGACCATTACAAGACAAAATGGGCATTGTCACCTACCAAAATGGGCATTTTTGCCTATAAATTGATTGAAGGCCAAATGCAGTTAATGAGGATGATTTCTGCCTAATATGACTTGAGTGCATTCTGGAGCTTCATAATAGAAAGATCTGAGCTCACAGGACAGCTAGGTTTCAAAGAAGCATTACAAGACAAAAGTGGGCATTGTCAACTGCCAAAAATGGGCATTTTGCCTGCCAAAAGAATTGATTGAAGGCCAAATGCAGTTAATGAAAGGTGATTTCCGCCTAAATATGACTTGATCTCATTCTGGAGCTTCATAATAGAAAGATCTGAGGTCACAGGACAGCTAGGTTTCAAAGAAACATTACAAACACAAAGTGGGCATTGTCAACTGCCAAAAATCGGCATTTTGCCTGCCAAAAATTGATTGAAGGCCAAATGCAGTTAATGAAAGGTGATTTCTGCCTAAATATGACTTGATCTCATTCTGGAGCTTCATAATAGAAAGATCTGAGCTCACAGGACAGCTTGGAATTTTTGTAATGGACCATACAAGACAAAATGAGCATTGTCACCTACCAAAATGGGCATTTTGCCTGCAAAAAAGAAGTGATTGAAGGCCAAATGCAGTTAATGAAGGTGATTTCTGCCTAAATACGACTTGATCAGACTTCATAATAGAAGAATCTGAGCTCACAGGACAGCTTGGAATTTTTGTAATGGACCATTACAAGACAAAATGAACGCATTGTCACCTACCAAAATGGGCATTTTTGCCTGCCATAAATTGATTGAAGGCCAAATGCAGTTAATGAAAGTTGATTTCTGCCTAAATATGACTTGGTCCCATTCTGGAGCTTCATAATAGAAAGATCTGAGCTCACAGGACAGCTAGGTTTTGCAATGGACCATACAAGACAAAGTGGGCATTGTCAACTGCCAAAAATGGGCATTTTTGCCTGCCAAAAATTGATTGAAGGCCAAATGCAGTTAATGAAAGGTGATTTCCGCCTAAATATGACTTGATCTCATTCTGGGCTTCATAATAGAAAGATCGAGGTCTGGGACAGTAGTTTCAAAGAAACATTACAACACAAAGTGGGCGTTGTCAACTGCCAAAAATGGGCATTTTTGCCTGCCATAAATTGATTGAAGGCCAAATGCAGTTAATGAAAGGTGATTTCTGCCTAAATATGACTTGATCTCATTCTGGAGCTTCATAATAGAAGATCTGAGCTCACAGGACAGCTTGGAATTTTTGTAATGGACCATTACAAGACAAAATGGGCATTGTCACCTACCAAAATGGGCATTTTGCCTGCCAAAAAAGTGATTGAAGGCCAAATGCAGTTAATGAAGGTGATTTCTGCCTAAATATGACTTGATCCCATTCTGGAGCTTCATAATAGAAAGATCTGAGGTCACAGGACAGCTTGGAATTTTTGTAATGGACCACACAAGACAAAATGGGCATTGTCACCTACCAAAAATGGGCATTTTTGCCTGCCATAAATTGATTGAAGGCCAAATGCAGTTAATGAAAGGTGATTTCTGCCTAAATATGACTTGATCTCATTGTGGAGCTTCATAATATAAAGATCTGAGGTCACAGGACAGCTTGGAATTTTTGTAATGGACCATACAAGACAAAATCGCGCATTGTCACCTACCAAAAATGGGCATTTTGCCTGCATAAATTGATTGAAGGACCAATACGGTAAATGAAAGTTGATTTCTGCCTAAATATGACTTGATCCCAATTCTGGAGCTTCATAATATAAAAGTCGAACTCACAGGACAGCTAGGTTTCAAAGAAACCCATTACAAGACAAAATGGGCATTGTCACCTACCAAGATGGGCATTTTTGCCTGCCAAAAAATTGATTGAAGGCCAAATGCAGTTTAATGAAGGTGATTTCTGCCTAAATATGACAGTCTCATTGTGGAGCTATAATGAAGATCTGAGGTCTAGGACAGCTTGGAATTTTGTAATGGACACACAAGACAAAATGCGCATTGTCACCTACCAAAAATGGGCATTTTTGCCTGCCATAAATTGATTGAAGGCCAAATACAGTAAATGAAAGTTGATTTCTGCCTAAATATGACTTGATCCATTCTGGAGCTTCATAATATAAAGATCAGACTCACAGGACAGCTGAGTTTCAAGAAACATTACAACACAAAAGTGGTGAGCATTGTCAACTGCCAAAAATGGGCATTTTTGCCTGCCAAAAATTGATTGAAGGCCAAATGCAGTAAATGAAAGTTGATTTCTGCCTAAATATGACTTGATCTCATTCTGGAGCATTCTGGATTCTGGGTCAGCTGGTTTGACTAGCATATACTATACAGTATAGAGTCTTGTGACACAAGGAAGGGAAGCATTAGTAATTATGTGAGATAGCCTAGAATAGCCTAGATGTTGCTGATTTAGTAAACAGTGACATGTTAGATATAGACTGCCACAAATACTCTCTCTTTATGACTATTGAATGACTACAGCCTAATAAATCTGTCTGACTGCTTTCCAGTCCAATACAATCATCCGTCTATCTTGGCGTAGGCTACGTATGTGTTAGCAATTTTGGACATTTACTGTATTTTCATTTTGTTCATCCATAGGCCTAATCCTGCATAGCAGAATTGAGCCATAAACTCATAGAAAGAAACTTTTTTTTTGTCCATTGAAAGAGGAAGAATTACAGGTGATCAGCATTTTGGAAGACTTTTGTAGTTGTGCAGTCATTCAGCTTTAGGCCAGGTGAGCCATACAAACACCTCATTAGCATTCTCATTGCTCAACCTTTTGTTTTACTTAGTGGGCTTTTGGTCTCCAGTGTCACTAGATCTGAATTGCAGCTGGTTTGTATACTATTAAATCACCTTGTGATTTAAGTGTGTTCATGAACAGGAGGATGACTTATTTACTGTATTTCATAAATGAAAGACTTAAGTCGACTGACCCAGTCACAGTGGCATCGCTACTGTTGTAAGCGACAACGATATTTATTTATTTTTATACTATTTTTGATTGATTTGCTTGCCTTTGCTGGTGTATTGGTCTGCATATACATTTTAAAAAAGTTTTTGCTGCATGGGTTTCATTCTCCCCTCCCCCTCCACACCTCAGTCTGCCACTTCAAACACTGACCCCCATCAGCCCCAGTAGTCAAACCAGCTTCATGTTCGGCTCTGTGATCTGTGTGACACTGGGAGACCAAAAAGCCCACTAAGTGCAAACAAAAGGTTGAGCAGTGAGAATGCTAATGAGGTGTTTGTATGGGCTCACCTGGCCTTCCAAAAGGCTGTTAATCACCTGTAATTCCTCTTCTTTAAATGGAAATTCATGCGTTCTTGCTGCATGGAGTTTCATTTATGGTTCAATTTATTTATGCAGGATTTAACCTATGGGATGGACAAAATGAAAATACAGTAGGTCTAAATGAAAAAAAATAAATAAATAAATTACAAAAAAAAAAAGCAAATGGCCCTTCTTGTCCAAAACTGACAACGCATAATGTTGCCTAGTTATGATATTATTCAACAGTCATTATAAAGGAGGGCGAGTATTTGTGGTGTTTATATCTAACATGTCACTGTTTACTAAATCAACAACATCTCATTCTGTCTTTACATAATAATGCGTCTCTTCTCTCGCACTCGCGCACTCTCTCTCTCCTCGTTCGCTCCTGATCTGCATGTAGTGCACAGCTGGACACACCGGAACTTTTGAGTTGCTACATCTGTATAACTGTTTTCTACCGAGGAAGATGCCAGTTTACTTTAACACTGCTGGGAAGCCGCCTCCTATCCTTCCTGATGCAGCAAGCAGCAGAGCCGGGCAATCGTTTGAGACGTGAATGATACCGATACCCTGCAATGACACAAAACACATTTATATTGTTGCAAAACAGTCAGAAAAGATCATTAATGTTTAAGAGGCACACAGGGAAAAAAAAAGACAAGGCAAGGCAAACTTGACTGCTGTTGGTAAGAATGAGCGTCTACAGCACAAAATCATTGTCCTCTACCTCTCTGAGAGAGCCGTGCAGGCTGCAGGAAGGTGGGCGAGGGATGGTTACCCTCGAGGGAAAGCTGGCTGTCTGAGTCCCAGCCGGGCAGAAGGCCGGCCACGCCCGTCCCAACTCCACAGTCCCCCTCGAAGAACCAGTCACTCTGCTCATCATCGCCTACACACAGGAGACAAGGAAGATGTTGCATTGGTTAGTATGTCACTGCTGCAGCATATTTCCACCAAACAAACGTTAATAAAATTACCAAAATAATCACAGACTTCATGAAAATGCTGAAGTCAAAAACACAACAGCCGTATGTCCAAGAATCGAGTAATCGGACGTGCATGTTTAACCTCAGTACTGTTTGAGGATGACGTCAGAGGTAAATACTGGAACAACGTGACTGAGTGGTTACTATACACTTTTGCTTCATGAGCTGTTGTATGCTTGGTGATCGGACGAACGTCAGTGGAGCTTCGACTGACAGACGTGTGCGTCAATAATGACTTGCTCCTTTAACCACACACCACCAGACAACCAGACAACACCAGCCTCGTCCCCAGACAGCAAGCTCCTCTCAGACCTGTCAGTCAGCAAGGAACACGCAGGAACCATGCCTCTCACAGTCAAGGTGTAGTGACAACTGTTAAATCAGAGGCCGCCTGGCCCCACCACGGCTAATGAGATTAGCAAAGGCTTCAGCGCTCATTAACACGACATGACAACGTCTTATTAGAGTCGCCTGGGTGCCCAGCAACCAGCCCATTGTATCAAAACCTCCCTCTCTGGCCCCAGCATTCCCTCAGAGTCAAGCAGGATATTGTCCAAATCTGACAACTCGTCATCTTCCTTCACACAACCCAGAATACTTCATCTGGGAGCTACAAATACTCCAAATCAATCACTTACTAGTTCGAACCGCACAAAGAGATGAAGATGTCGTACTTAATAGTTTTCCGTACGTTAAAATTATTAATTTTTTAATACCTTGTCTGCCCTCATCATTGGTGAACAGCCCAGGGTCACTGCTGCATGTGCTGCTGGTTTCCCTGCAAAGAAAAGAAGAACAAGATCACACGTGAATGATCACCGCTGACCCGTTTCTTTAATATCAATGACATTTAAGGATGAAACTCCGTTTTGATTTGTCATCTCGAACCTGATGGGTTCTTTAGGTCAGACAATGTTATAGCATCTGAAAAGTGAACAATGTGCATCAAAAATTTACATGGCCCCGTAATGTCAATATTTAACATGTAACATTCAGTAATAAAAATAATGAAGAAGTCCGGAGCTAGAGGTCGACATAAATGGAAATGACACAAAAAGACAGAGCGTGCCGTGTTCTCTCTTGTTGCGATAGCAAACACAAAGGCATGAGGAGAGGCTCTGATCGAAGCCACTGAGTGACATGCACAATCTAATTGAATATCCTCCGCTGTCAGCTCCAATCTAATCTGGCCAGCGTTGTGGAGGATGACAGGAGAGCGAAACACATTCCCCTGTCCGCCCCTCCCTCTGGGTGTGCCCCACACTCAGAGCGACCCACAGACGTGCCGCTTCCACACAACAACTGGCCAACATCTGCTGTGCGGGCTGCCACTGCTTCCTGCTTAGGCTGTACCCATCGCTGATCCTCTCCACACACCCCCGGGCAACCTCTGCTACACTGCCTCCACACCCTGTGTGACCCCACTCTGTTACCGAAGACCACCCTGGGTTTCTATACCTTTCTCACACCTCAGCCACCTTGAACTGGGACCTTCAGACATTTCAAGGTCATGGAGGGAGGAGGTTAGGAGAAGGGTGGAGCGGATAAAGATGGAGGGATTCTCTCTGAAAGTATACTGTCACTTCCTACTTTAGAGAAATGGAACAAGCACATGTATTCAATAGCTTTTACTTTATTTTGATTCCCATTTCTGTTGTACTGCTGCCATAAATTCCTACAATTATTATTACTAGCTGCAAATGAAAACAGCCCCCAGCATATGCACTATTTATGAGTAACGTACTAAAAACTAGTGCCCACCTGTTTTGGAATATTACTAAACCGTCTTTAAATTGTTGTGTTGTTTAATGTTGTAATTTTTTATATGAAATATATAATATTTAAAGGAACATGCGCATTTATCAATATTTCTACCAGTGTTAGCCTCCAAGCTAATGATCAACTGCAGTCCTTTCATATATTTACAACCAGTTTTTTTCAAGCTTTCTGTCTTGGAAATCTTTTAATCCTTTTATCCTTTAAATTAAGGTAATTTCCATAAAACTACAGCGGCAGATGAGAGAACCTGATGCTCCTGTTTGCTTTGCATTTTGCTTCATATTTATTATCGCTGACCTTGCTTATGAGGAGAAAGCTGGAGGGTCAGATATGCGCTGATATGGTGCTTTGCCATATTGCACAGGTCTGCCAGCGATGGCAGGATCAGAAAGACCTCTGTCCAGCCTGCGCGTCTTCCTGGCCAGATGGTCCTGCATCATCTCCGCTCACATCCGCAAGAAGCAGATGTGAGAGGGAGCAGGCTTCTCTGGGGAATCTGGAAGATGTCTGGCCTAGGCGTGCAGTCCTGGACCGTCCCTCAACCCCCGTCCCACCCCTTCAGCCCCCTCTCCAGACTGACTCCCCAGGCCTCTGCTCATCTGTACCCCACCTCTGGACACATCGGCTGGCATCTGGAGCGCACAGCACTCCAGCATCAGTAGAGGACACAGCCACAAGCTCTACAATAACTATCATTTTGGTTTTATGCTTCATTCCACAACCTTTCCTGAAGAACCAGGGGTGGTTAACTATTTCCAGCGGTGTGGGAGCTCTTATTGGAGGGGTTTTGTGCAAAGTTTGAAAAAGAATCACAGGTATAAACAATTAATTAGAGACACTCATTAAGTATTTATCCGTATTAAAGGTGTAATGTGATGTCGCTTGGAGCAGCACAGGGCCGATGTGAGACCGTTTCCATTAAGTACTGCTTAATTAATGGCATGAATAATTGAGACCCCCCATTTTTCTTGAGACCAAAAGAAACACCTCCTCTTTCTTCAGCAGTGACCTTTGTCAGGAAAAGTTGACAAACATTTTGGGCAAACTTGGGTCTGCAAAAAAGCACGTCCCCCAGTCAAAAAGAAGATATTCTATTGCAGATTAAAAACAAATAAGTCTTCAGTAGTTAAAATACCATGCGTCCATGGTGAAACAAAGGCAAGGGCAAAGACTGTATTCCAGTGTTTTAGAGCTCAACTCCTCACATGGGCCTATTGTCTCTATACAAGCCAAAGAGTTGAAGCAAAACACAGTATCCAGATGAGCACTAATCATTAGGATATAATCCTCAGCTCCTGGGAGAGGCAGACCAGTTTGCACAGAGATTACAGGCTAGCCGCCATTTATTGAGCTCGGGCTCATTCTGCAGAGGAATAAAGAAGAGGCAGAGACAGAGGGGGGCAAAGCGCTGATAACAATGGATCTGTGGGCTCTTCAAACAAGCCGCCTCAACCCAAATCCATGCCCTCTTCCATGGGTGTCTGATTATAAGGTTATCCCACCATCCCTGAGCTGCAGTAATTGGATTAGTCTCAGAGATTTATGAAAATTAACTTCAGCAAATGCTGCACTGCTTACCCCCAAAAACTCCTCATAGAGTTTTCAAAATAGAAATTACAGCATGATAAAGCTGAGTGTGAGAAAAGCACGCACAATGGCTTTGTTTTTCTGGTGGCCCGGGTTGAAGTAAACATCACCAGCAGCAGCACACAGCTGGAGATAGAGGCTGAGCCCAGGAGAGCGTCTACCCACAGGTGAGGCATGCTTGCTGGGCCAGCCTGGGTGCCAGGTGGCCTCACTGCCAGCAGGCTGGGCCAGGTCTAATCAAGGATGTGGAGCCCAACTGGAGCCGCCAACATCTGCTCCTCTTGCACTTGGGTGGCTGAAGGCAAAGCTCTGCTCAGTATGCACATAAGAGGAGTGACCTTGAGGAGAGACCAGACACTCCATATGAAAAAGGTTAATGGAATGAATGGAGACCGAAGAAATCCAAGTGCTTCAAAACATTTCAACAATGGCATCTGTATCTGGCATCAAATGGACCGTACACTCTCAGAGTATAAATATTGCTGTTGTACCACTGTCAACCTCTCATCACCGCTGCCATTTGTTCATATCCTTTCTCTCAGCCACGGCGTAACCATTAGATTGTCCAGCCCTCAGTACTGTGTGGCAGTCTACTGAGCAGCAATCAAGAGCGTTGGCGTTGTGTAAGTGAGAAATGATTGACAGCATGCCATGGTGTTCCCATTTATTTCTTCTCCGGAGCTGTTTTCTGTCAGAACGGCTATTGATTTTTCCATAAAGTAAGAAAACAAGTACCGTTTAGGGGCTAGGGAGGTCAGCACAAATTAAACCAGAAGATGTAAAGCCTTCTGTCTGTCCCATTACCAGTTACCTCAAATGTCTTCTTCTCAAAGGAAATACACTGTGCAGTAGCATGGCAAGAACTCCAGGCTTAAAAGACTAAATGTTATAATGACACTGAACTGAATTTAACTGTACCGCGCACCAGATCTGCCTGTTTGTCAGCTGATTATACACGTGGACCATATCTAACACTATTTATACATTCTACAGAAAAATACTTAATTTACAAGTTTGATCACCTTAATTTTTTTCCTATGTATCCTAGTTTACTAAACATCTTAATAATACTCCATGATAAAGATAAATACCAGAACTGAGAATTCATCAATAAATCGATAGATCCATTGACAGGAATTTAATCCGCAACTATTTTTACAGCCAATTAACAATTAAAATCATTTTCATTTAATTTCATTTTAATGCCGAAAATTTCAGATTTTAGCTTCTCATGTGTGTATTTGCTGCTTATGTCTTTAAGGTCCACCATTCTGGTCCAGACTACAATATCTCAACAACTGTTAGTTGGATTGTCACAATTCTATATAGTCATTCATGGTACCCAGAGGATGAACCCTAGCCATTTTAGCACTCCTCTTTTCTGGTAGCACCATCAACAGTTCAAATTCAAAATTTTTTCACACATCTAGTGAAATATTCCAACCTCTATTGATTTGATTTAAACATTCATGGTGTCTACCTTATTAGGTCACCCGACTTTTCCTCCAGTGCCACCGGCAGGTTAACATTTGTGCTTTTGAGTGAAATGTTTCAACAACTATTATTAATTTGGCACAGACATCATGTCCCCCTCAGAACAAACTGTAATCACTTTGGGGATCCTTGAACTTTTAATTTGGCGCATCTTCCGGTGAAATTATATTTGGTCCAATACTTTCGGTTTATGACCCGAGACCTGCAAAACTAAGCTGTGCTTTGTCTTTAGCATGTTTGTATTGTCACTGTGAGCATGCTAGTGTTTGGTTAGCATGTAGGAGTTAGTGTCTCACTCCAAGCACCACTGTGACCAAGCACAGCCTCACACAGTCGCTAGTAGAGAACTTTTGAATAGAATAACTTCATTGTTGATATGGTGCTACACAAATAAACTTGCCCTGGGCACTTTAACTATTTGAAAAGACCGAATGATTAATAAATTCATTGAGACTCAGATGAAATAACAGAGAAGATATTCGTTATTTGCTGGTCTTTATAGCAGAAAACACTGGGACAAGGTGTCAAAACAAAAGAACAACAAATTTAGTCTTTCTGATTCAACAGTATATTATAATCTTTGCTTCAGTGTAATAATATAATGTCCCTCTTTGCTGCCAGTTACAGCCACATTTAGTTTTGCTAAATAAAATGCACACAAGAGGGTGCACTGTGGGACACTGGGACAGGCCCAGCTTTAATTACCCAGCCCAAGACAGGAATTCATTTCAAAACAAATCAATACCACACCAAGTCACTTATTTATTTGTGACAATATTTCTCGAAAGGAAATAATGAGCTGGCAGATGCCCGGAGGCATAACTATCAAAGATCCTTCCCTGGTGATCATTTCAGCTATAGGAGATGAGGATGAAGAGACTCTATCATTCATTTTTAATGTCAACTCAATACTTTAAAGTGAAGTGGTGTGATTGTGATACCTTTTTTTGGTTTAGTTGAGGACACGCTGAATATTGACAAGTGGCTCGATGAAGACAGGCAGTATAGATCATCTTAAATGTCGCCTTGTTTAATTGCTTCTGTCTGATAGTAGTTATGATCATGACTTTTATGTTATGGGTTTAACTGCCTTGGTAACTTTCCATTTAAAGGGTAAAAAGGGCTTTTAGAGTTTTGAGCTCCTTTTTAAGTATGGTTTTAATCCTGACTCTTTAAACAATGACAAGGTTAACATTTGGCTTTTTGCAATACTATAAATCTATTGTGAAAGTGGAACTGCTTGTTTTTCACAAATAAAGAACCTAAAAGCTTTTTTATATAAATCTAAATGCTAAATGTAGAGTGGCTCTTTTCCTATAGGGTCTACCTGTGTAATAACACTGTAAAGAACGAAAGGTTAGGTTTGACTCCAATGTAAAAAGAAAAAGAAAATACAAATATCCGTTCTTGAATCTAACATTACCCTTCAGACATGTTCTCATCTGCAGCATCTCTGTGTTCCTTGGCCATCTTTCTCTTCCAGCACTCCTTTCCCATTAGCCTGGCTCCGTCAGTCTGGCGATCTGCTCCCACCCAAACACCAGACCTCTTCTTAGATCCTGACAGATGCTGCATCCTAGACGGCCTGTGTCTCTGTTTCCCGTCTACACCAGAAACCTTCAACTTCTGCTGCAGTCTAACTGTGACGTCTGAGGTCATGCGCTTGACCTTCCTCCGCCTCCTCAGTGGCCGTCCCGGATTATTCTCGGTGAAGGAGTCAGACTCTGGCCAGGATGGCTGCCTAGTCCTGACCGGTCCTCTCATGACAGAGCGCCATCGGTTGGTTGAAGTCATGTCGTCAGAGTCACTGCAGTTGGCCATGGAGGCAGCAATGGCTGATGAAGAGTTCTCCCTGTATTCTTTAGTCTCATCCAAGCTTGACTCCGATGCCTCAATCCAGCATCGTCTATGCTCCAACGGATAGAGGCATGATTCACGACAACGCTTGCGGCATCTGCGGCGGCGGATCTGCCGGCGTTGCTGCAGTGGACTTAGCACCATTTCCTCCCACAGCTCCCCCAGCTTACTTTGCTCTGAGGTCTGCTCCAGGGCAGACACCAGGTCCTGCACCAGCTCATCCATCATGGTGCTGGAAACCAAAGACACAAGATACAACAGAGTTCATTTAAGCGATGTCAAGACAGATAATTAAACACCGCAGATGATGCTACACCAAAATAAACTGCAACAGGTGTAAACAGGGTACATTAGTCTGACATACAACAGCCATGTCAATAAACTAAAGCTGAATGAAGTGGATTAGAGATGCAGCTCCTCTGATGACCAACACATTCTGGCTCTGAGAAACAACTCTCTAGAAATAAAAGGTAAATATCAATATTTATATTAATATTTATACAATAACTTAGTCTCAGCCTTTTACACTTATATTACCACTATATGTGGTAATGCAAATTTGGGATACTGTCTCAAAGATGCATAAGTTGTCATAACTCTTTGCCCCAAAACTTACATTTAAAAATGTAATAGTGTCACCACAGACTAGATGTGTGCCATGTATCATTCCATGGAAAATCATGATGGCAATATTCAGACATAATGATGTCATACCATTACGCAAAGCAACAGCAAGCATGGCTGAAAGCCAAACAGCGGGCAGCTTCAGTAGTGTGGATACCATGCATCATCAATCTGTAACAGCTTATTCTTCTCAGGGTCACGGGGTCGCCCTATTCCAGCTGCAGCTACACCCTGGACAAGTTGTCAATGTTTGCCATACTATTTCTAACATAATTGCTATAGCACAGCATAATAATATTTCTCAGTGCTTTGGGCCATTGTGGGGAGAGTGTCAAAACTTTGTTTTATGGCAGTGTTGGATTGGTTTATATGTTTTTTTGCATCAATGTGATGATTTCAAAACTCAATGTCCTGCCGGGTTATTTTAATCATAAAATGTTTACTATCATTATGGTAATATAAATCCATTTCTACCATTATTGAGAGCGTATGTCTGCTTTGCATCATGTTCTGCTGTGAAAATGTGTTCTTTCTGCCTCCTTCATTGTTCATTCATTCACTGCTGAGCACGAATAGAACATGACACATCTAACAGGAAGCTCTTGGTGTTGAAATTTAATCTGATCGCTGTGGTTGATGTGGGACTTTCCTGCTCTCATCTCCAGCTGTGGTTGTAAGCTCTGTACCCAGAAATACCAATCTGCACCTGTTTTTTTTTTTAAGTAATAAAATATCCCATGGCTCATTTTGTCTTTTAGTCTAGCAGTATAAAATTATAGAGGATCATCCACGCTGTGAAATGTCCAAGCTCTCCTTGTTTGCAGCTATAAAAACACACACAGCTCCTTCATTATTAGCCAAGAAAGCGTCAGTGCAGCTGAACAATAGCAGAGGCAGGCTGATCTGTCTGCATGCTCTCTGTTACATAACATCATCTCACACGTGAGCTGTGCACAAGGACAGGCTGGACAGCCTCACACCTCCTCACTGTTAACCATCAAACACGCAGTCTTAAAACGCCTTTAAACACACTAACCGTGTCCCATATACGAGTCACAGGTATCCCAATGTGGTGGAATAATAAGGGCTGTGTTTGAGCACTCACCAGTCGCAGCTTGTCTTGTTTTGTTTTTCAGCCCAGCTGACACACCAGACGCACTTCCGCCCCGCCGTCCAGCCAATCAGGTGTTTCCGCCTCGCGGTGACGCGTCCGCAAAAACAGCCCGCCACGCAGCGTCACAATGTCCGCGCAGATAAAGAGCCACAGCTCAGACCGCCCTGCTGCAGATAAACAGACATACTGAGCTTCACGGCAAGTTACTGTGAGACTCATAGAACAAGCTGGAAAATTACTGTAAACTTACCCAAAGCCAAAGCTTTAGAGTAATGTGTCTGTGATAGGCTGCTTCAACTACAACTGTGGTACTTGTACCACTGGTGGTACACGACCTACTTATAGTGGTACTTCAAGGAAACATTTTTTTTAAATGCAACAAATACATTAAAAACATAATAATGTGCTTAAATGTATTTTTATATCCAGCCTGATACTCAGTACATGTCCATGCAGATAGCATGTAGCATCCATACATCCATGACGTGTTTTAAGATGAAATGTGATGTCAAGATGAGTGAGTGGAGGTAAAATGAATAGTTCAAAATCTCTGCAACTGTGACTCCAAACAGGAAATAACAGGAAGAGAAGTGTAGATCAGGAGTGCACCTTTACCACCAAATGTGTCGAGCTGTCCATGAACGAAACGCCAAGTGCTCCTAACATTGCCTTGTATCTCCTCTGCCATCTAGGTGAGTGTCTGCGAATGTATAAATGTCATAATTAATAACCATTTATCTCAAAAAAATAGCCCTACAGTCGACAGAGTTTCAATGGAAATCAGACACAGTAAGATTTAAATAATCTTAATAAATCTACATGTATGTAACATTTTGAACAAAATCCCAAACCACTGTTACGTTTGTGATTAGTTGTAGATTACAGTAATTCTATTACATCTGCACTTTTTAAAACAATGCACTAATAAGTGTTTTATGATGTGTGACAACTCTAAGTAATGAAGAATTGTCTCTCAAAGCCAGTGTTATGCTGAATGAAACTGAATGAAAAAAAAAAAAAGTAATTTACTACTTCTTTCATCTCTCCGATGAAGGCAGCCTAAATAATAAAAAAAAAAATAAAAGTCTGTGAAAATGAGTACAAAAGCCATTTAATCTCTCTCATCTTCCTCTTAATAACTGCAAATTTCCCCTTGGGCCCATGGGAGAGGGCCTCTCTGTGCCGCTGCCACCTTATCTGTCGCCTCCATATTTCAGCATGCTGAGCGGCTCCCTCAGTACCCAGCCCCCGGCCTCCTCTAGCCGGGGCCTGTGGGGAAGCTGGGCTCCTGGGCCCGCCATTGTTCTGGCCTGGGAGGAAAGTCCAGAGAGAGCCCTGAAAGCTAGACAGTGAGAATATTAAAAAAAAAAAAAAAAAAAAAAACTTGAGCCACTGCTTCATTAAGCGGCAGCCTTTCACAAGCAAACATATCAGAAACAGCCCCTTTTCAGAGGCAGTAATTAGCAATTTGGAAACCTTGCCCCCTCAGGATATACAGTTTCAATTTAGTCAGCAGCTTTAGATTCTTAGGCACTTAATATTCATTGTTTCTGCCGTCTTCCCAATTTCTCAACATACATTGTCTAGTCTTTCACTGGCGATAAAGTGTTTTATCTTTCATGTAATTCTTCTTTTCAATGAGCCCTTTGCAAGAGAAGTTAATTTTTATAAATAATTTTCAAAGGAATTTGCAAAGAATGTGAGGGATGATAGCAAAGTGCTCTTCAGGAAGTGCCAGGCTGAATATCATATGGAGCTTTTTGCGTGATTGATTGAAGTCTAGCTGTAAACAGAGTGTGAGAAAAGTTCCTGCAACTTCCTGGAAAGTTATATAGCTGCAAAACCCTCTACAACTGATGACGTAGATCAAAAAAAAGAAAAGGATATTCAAGTTTAAATGGTATGTACTTTACAGTGGTGTCATGATGTTACATTATTTACTTCTATTCTCCAATTACTGACTTATGAATATTGTTATCAGGAATTATTTGCATGTGTTTGCAGTGACAGTGATAAATCCTTTGCATGGATTTAATGGCAAATGTTTGCAAACTGCTTATGAAGCCAAACCACACATCGTACCTCAGGGGTGCAAGACTGACACTTATCTTTGCCACCGCGGAGCTTTTGTTTCAAAACGCTACCACTTCCATTCATTTCCAATCAGCATTGTTTAATAGAAATAATTGATTTTTGCCTCTTCTCCACAGATGAAAAACGCTTGTGATTAAACATTTTGTCTCCAAATCTAAATTCCAAGATCACCATCAACACTTGAGAAAATTACTCATTAAAGCAAAAAAAAAAAAAAAAAAAAAAAAAAAAAGAAGTAGCTAAGATGTGAAAGGAGGAGGCAGGGAATGAAATAATGAATGGAGTCCGAGTGAGCTATCTTTCCCAGGCAGAGCGCCACTAGGGATGCAAACTCTCAGCCACCAGAAATGAGCTACCTATCTGTGAAAAGAGTGACTGCTCCATCCTATTTGATTTGGCTCTCCTATCATCTCTTAAGAAGATGTCAGCCTTGCTTCTTCTATTGCTCTGAGCCTTTATCAACCCGGAGACGATTTCCCTGCGTAAAAAAAAAAAAAAAAAAAAAAAAAAAACAGGAGGGGGAGACGCATTTCAGTGCCTTTCAGGGAGCAACACTAAAGAATAAATGTTATGCGATAAAAAGGGGGTTGTTAAATAGATCTGTCTATTTGTATGGTAATAATGATCGCTTAAAGACTCAGGGCTCCGTGACTTGTAGAACAAGGAAACAAATCTGTATTCAGGTATTGTGTTAACATGACTCTCCAAACGACCTTGTGAAACTTTCATACAGTAAAAAATGAGTTGTATTCCCCTGTTTTTTTTTTTTTCTGTTCCTGTCAGTTTGTTCCCTTTTTCTTTTGGCGAGGAGGAGTCCCTACACTGAGCAAAGCTGCTCGTCTCTACCTGAGCTCTTTGCATTTTAAATGATATCTGTCCGAGTATTTATTGACAGATCTGGTACAGATTATCTGGTTGAGTATTCAGTATTCAATTCATTACGCGTCTAGTAGTTAAATACTGCATGCTCACCATTCCGACATGCATATTTATTCAAATTTATTTGAGCAATAGAAGCTTGAATACTCCAGTACAAGAAATCAAAAGTAGAGTACAGAAGTAGTGTAGTACTTCAGCAAAATATACTTAAAGTATCAAAAGTAAATGCAGAACGGTCCCTTTCAAAAGGTTTATATAGGCCTACTGTATATCTCATACAATAACTCCACTGTTGTTATTGATGAATGAACATGAATTGTAATCGTGTAGCTGGTCAAGCAGAAGCAAAATCTTTAACAAGACATCATATTTTACAATAAAATAAATAGTAACTGTAGCAGATACTGTAGTATAATGAGTACAAAGTACAGTATTTTCCTCTGTGGCTTGGGTAAATGTACTTAGTTACTTTCCACAACTGAATATTATAATTTTGATCAGTGTGTGTCAATGTGTGTCCCAGTTTAACCATTAAAAGCACAGCAATACCTGCTGACTGTCAAAACGTCAGCCCTGAGGTCTTTCATCAGGATTCAGGCTAGGCTCTAGTTTTCTGTCCCCAAGTGACAACAAGCTATTAACAAAATTATCTGGAAAGCTGGCCCATAAACCTCAGGAGCATTCTTTTGTTGTCAAGCAAATCAAACAGTAAGTGGGGTTTATTTGTTGCTCTGCGCACCAGGAGACCCTCCTGTACATTGTTTCAGATGCATCACTGCCATGAGGAGCCATGTCAACCTGCTCCACTAAGGTGCGTTTGACGTGTCAATTTAGAAGGTGGCGGGTTGAAGCTGAGCCGGGTTAGTTGATCTTTTATCTGTTCCTTTCATATCTGCGTGTCAGTGTAAACAACAAACAGCTCAGCTCAAAAATGTCTGTCGGGGGAATGTCTGTGCGACTGATCCTCCAAGCAGTGCATGAATAAATAAATATGTATGCAGTGATGCAGCATCAAATGTAATGGCTTGAAAAGGATAAGACATGAAGATACTAAAATGGCACACCGTTCTTGGTTGATGAGAGCATGGAGGGTACCATGGGCAACACTCAAGAGACAAGAAATGAGAACAAATTCAGTGTGGGGCTGCAGTGATAACTCAAAATACAGAAAAAATGTGAAATTAACAGCACGAGTAATTGCTGATCCAGCAGAGAAGATGCAGCCTGTTACACAACAACTTTAAGAGAACAAGAAAGTGAAACAAAAAACCTGCCGTTATCTTTTCTGCCCCCTTGCACTGTGTAATGTCTGGAATTATTATTGTTAACCGATATATATATATATATGAGGAAGAAGGTTTTCATTACAGATTTTCACTAGTTAATAGTGTGAAATATGACTTCTTAATACCTATTACCAAACTACAGGATGCAAGTATGATGGAAACAAGATACAAAATTTTTCTTTATCAGATCTTATGCCTACAAATTTGACCTTCCCATAAGAACCATCAACAGTTTAAACAGTAATATTTGATTAAAAACCTTTATGAAGATCTCTGCCTGGTGGTCTAAGCTGCATGCCATGTAATCCCAATGTAGCTGGTCCGAGTCCAGCTGGGGACCTCTTCATCATCATCTATTCATTGTTCCAGTCGAACAACTCGACTGTCAAACTACTAAATAAGAGCAAGGTTTCCCATCAAAAGAAAACAGAACAAATGTTTTAATCAGTTTTGGAAAAAGAAGCACACGTAAGATTTCTTCAAAGGACAAAGGAGCAATTAATCCATATCAAGACAGTCAAGAGAGCAAAAAAAAAAAAATCACCTGACAAATATAGAAATGTTTTACTCATCATGTGTAAATGTGAAAAACTAGTTATAGATTAGATAGTTAAAAGTAAGCATTCTTGTATCATCTCCTTCTTCCGTATTTCACTGAAAGTCTGTCAGCTGCACAGAAAGGTGAAACATGCCAATGAAACGCAGAAACATTAAAGAATTCCTTATTTAACAAAGACACGAGCAGTATTCAAGATGTAGAACACATCCTTAAACAACTCACAACTTACAAAATTATGACTAAATGTATTTTGTATTCTTCCCTCACAACTGCATTCTCTACAATGCCTACAGCTGAACAGAGGAGGAGGAGGAGGAGGAGGAGGAGGAGGAGGATGCAGACTACACAAGGCTCTCCAGGCCCGGCGTGGAAAGCACTAGAGGTAGATTGATTAGCCTGCTCAGTTTGGCTGATTAATCAGGGCCTGTTAGGTGGAAACGAGCACCATTTATGGCTGATTATCTTCCCAGAAGGCAAAATCTTGAGGTTCAATCCACAGTGGAACTTTTCCACCTCCATTTAAACGCAGCATTTTCCATCTCCTCCTTTTTTTCAGTAATGAAAATGCTGCTTACATTTGGCTTCACGAAGTTTCAGATTACTGCTGTTTGAGTATTGGGCTTAACGTTTTTCCACTTTAATTCGACAATGACCAACAAGTCAAAGTAAAGGGGAAAATATCTATTTTTCCCCTTCAATTCAGAAATGCATAAAAATGCAGCAAAATGATCATTTTACCAGATAAACTAATGTCATTACAGCTAAATGACTCGTCGTAGCCTCAGGCAGGGACCTCTTGATCATCCAAAGATTTAGGCACTTAAAGAGGACTCGTCATCAAGGTGGCTTAAGTGGCTAAAAATCAGTTTGAAAGACAGGTGGTTATGTAATTGATTTGTTTTTACTCATGTAATTCATTCACTGCTGTTCCTGCTATTTTCAACTTTCAAAAGAGCTCGTTCTTAATCCAGCTGTAGAAAAGGCGTTTAACTTTTTTAGTATTTGCTCATCCTTCCTAAAGGGGTCACATGTGAAAACACTCATGTCACTTTAAAGTATTTTCTATGATGTGAACATGGAATTCAACGATTTTATATCAAGTTTTTCTATTTGTCTGTTTTCAAGTGTGAAACTGCTATGATGCAACGTGCTGCTCTGTAAAGGAAGACGAAAATGATAAAAACGACGGTGGTGAAAATATACATTTATATTAATGTCACGCATATTTAAATGCACAAACGTCCAAATCTTGTATTTATTTTTATGTGTATCCTTCTTATATCTTTTTAATTGTTTCTATCCTTTAAAGCTGCGTTTTAACATTTAACACATTTCCTGTTGAGTGCTTCAGTGCAGAAAGCATGGTGAAAAACATTTATGTTTTAAACGTGTGATCATGAGCTGGAAAAAAAAAAAAACAATTGGCAGGAAATTAACTGCCCACAATTTTGATTTTTGATTAACAATTTCAGCCATTTATCAAACAAAAATGCCCAAAAATAAATCACAGGCCCTAGCTTCTCAAATGTGAGGATTTGTGCAGATTCCTTTGAATATCTTCGACTTTGGGTTTTTGACGTTTGGTTAACATTTGTAGAGCTTTAGGAAATTGTGGTTTTATAAATCAAGCAACAAAACGATTAATCCATAAAATAAGTATTGATAATGCCTTAATAACTGTACAAGGTGCTGTATGTACCTCTAAAATACTGAGGAAGCAAAATAACTAACTAACTACAAACTCTGCTCCAGTAAGAGTGAAAGAAAGACTTTATGCAAAGTGTCTGTGACCTTTTACATTGAAGTGAGCTTGATATTATAGTAATGCTGACACTATCAAATTGGAAAGTGAACACCTATCACCCTGTGGACAGTTGCAATCACCCCTTTCATCTTGTACAGTTCATTCTCAATGGAGCTAGACCACATGTGACACGGGACTTTAACTTTCCTCTCTATCACCAGCACTAGCTACGGGAGACAGAAGCGAAGGTTTATTAACATGTTTGAATCTCGCTGTATGTTCTGTGTTTTACCACAGCTTCTCTAAACGATAGGAAAGGACGTCTCTGGTGGTAACGGCGCCCTCGTCTCTGTGGACTCGACCCTTTAATGTTTTCACCACACCTCATGCTACTGTCCAGCCTTGCAGACAATGCTCGCCTCCAGTGTGGCCTTCCCCGGCCTGGTCACCCGTTTCCATTTATCTGCTGGGATAACTATAAAAATCTGTCAGGAGCAGGGTGGCTTTTTTCGCTCAGCTCAGCCCAGCTGGCAGATTGAGAGCCCCCTGTAATGCACAAGTCTGTTTTTATTATTCTTGCTGGGGGAACACTATTTCATCAAGTGCATGATTCCACAGAGGAGAGGAGACAGCCCCAGCCCGGCTATATTTCTTCCAATCAAACATTCCAAGGGGAAAAAATGAGTGGGTGCCATCAAATCCCAGAATAATGCTGCCAGATTTTATGTAAAAAGAAGGACTGATGGACAAATACAGGAAGGCAAGACAAGTTTAATGACGTGTGTTCAGGAGCTGAGATTGGAAAACTGACAGAGAAAAGCAGCCTCTTTGCTGGAATATAAATTGTTGTGCGCTGTAAAAAGGCTTTTATCTGGAGTGAATATGGGACGAAATACACAGGTCAGGGTTAAGTCATTTTCTCCGGCAAGTTAAGCGAATAATGAAGGCGAGCCCGCGCGGAGAGGAGCACTGCTACTGCCAGTTTGTCTTCATTTATTATGCCAAATCTCATGATTTTGGCGTTGGCGCAGTGAGTGCTCTGGCGCGCACCGGTGGACGACATATCGCTTAATTTACACAAGGTAATGAAAGCAGGGAATGGGAGGACAAAACAATTTACCTGCTGACACGGGAAGAAGTGATTTGCGAACATGGGGGGTGAGCGAAAGAGCAGGCAGAGGGCCAGGGCCAAGGGGTGGAAGAGGAGCAGAGATAGGGATGAAGGGGGAAGAGGAGAGGAGAAAAAAAAAGGGGGAACGCAGGGAGGGGGAAGGCAGGGAAGAATAAAAGACAGGGAGGGGTGGAGGGAAAAACAAAGGGATGAAACTGACAGACTCAGGCTTAAGCCTCGGCTTGCTTGCCGGGTGATGATGATGTCTTCAATGAGGCAACTGCAAACTCTCACTCCGTCTCTCCCTCCTCCCCCCACACAGACACACTCAAAAATACACGCAATCAGGGGGCGAAATTGACCTCAAATCTGGAGAGTCTGTGCTGACAAGGCCCTTGTTTTACTCCCTCCGACTCACCCCAATTGTAATCACTTATCAGAAAGCTACTTGTGTGGAAGGGATGGGCGGCTTCGACATCACTCTGGAGCCGCAACAGGTATTTTCACCCAAAGACCAAATCTCCGACTGCTGTCTCACGGCCAGTTTTGCTGACCGGTTCGGTGAGCGTGTATTTTATTCATGTTTATTTAATGTATTAATGTATGATTCCATCATTTTAGATGTAAAAAAAAAAATAGCTTTACCTGCCCTGAAAATATGTCACTTACCAGCATAATTTGCTCTGTATCCTCATATCATAACCAGAGTTAAAGAAATTAGGATTACCACACAAATGATCCAAACAGGCAATCACTCCACAGTATTGATGGATGCGTTGTAAAAGTGCACAATTGGCCATTCAGCTGATGGCCTTTCGCACAGACAGAAAAAAAAAATAAAAGAGTCGAGTCGCCGAGACTCCCTGACAATATGGCTGGAGCAGCACTGTAATTTTCCAATCACTAGCCCTTCAGGCCAGGCCACTCCTTAGGGCAGTAAGATCAGACGAGCTCCGGCATTTTCTTTTGTAAGAGTCCAAACTCTATTTGTCTGCTCACAGGAACAAAAACAATCAGGGAGCCGAGAGAGAGAGAGAGAGAGAGAGAGAGAGAGAGAGAGAGAGAGAGACTGGCTTTTTGGTCTCTCTGGAGAAGGGCCAAAGACAGAGCAGGAGGGGGGGGGGTGACACAGATAACCGAGCCCCCCCTCTCCACATACACACACATACACACACACACACCACTCGCCCGCTGTGGGTGGTTGGTTCTGGTGATGATGAACGGGGACGCAGCTCAGCACCAGGTCCCTGCTGTCAAGGCTCTCCGCAGGACGAGACAGAGAGAGGAAGTGTCACTCTCGGCGGGCCTGCTGGGCCAACCTGGACTCTGCTGAGTCCTGCTGCTCGAGTCTTCACAACAAATCAAACACCATAACACCCACCCCTCCCGAACACGGCCACACACACACACACACACACACACAGACAACCAGGCCTCTGCCACTGTCCAGGAGAATGTGTCAAAAAACATGAACATACTGAACGTCTGTCTGTTAAACATTTGGGCTGATGTGGACTGATATTAGGAATATTCATCTTTGGCTCTCGTTGGAAGAGAAACTAGTCCTTGGACGGTGGTTGTACACTGGGGGGGCTCCCCGCAGCCTCTCCTCTGTCCTCCACCCTCCCTTGTCCGCAGCCCTCTCCACAGGCTTATTTCCCCTCACAATGAGAGGTGACAGTGAACAGTGGAACTCGTCAGTGTGAATAACACGCAGTCATGCTTGGTGAGACCCTCTGGTGGAGCGCGACACACACACACACACACACAATGGCGCACACACACTGAGGCTCAAGGGCCCAGCGGTAGACACGCTGTCAACCTCAGTGCACTGCCTTCCATTACAGCTTAACTGGGGACAAATTGAGCAATCTGATGGGTTAAATCTGACATGTTTGCCCGTCTGAAATGTAATACTGTGTGTACAGTATCGCTTTCCTCACTTCCGTGGGGTGAAAGCGGCGAGCTACGGGACATAGATGAGTTCTTAATGAATGCAATCAACCCTAACGTGTGGTCTCGGATCATGACGAAGGTCGGAGTGACACTTTTCAAGTTTACAAACTCAGCCGAGCTCACGTTACTGTGCCATCAGGTCTGATGCGTGTCCCTCGGTGATGTGCTGTTCTCTTGGGTCTTGCCGTGTCCTTCACTGGCACCTTATGAGAGCAGTCCATAACACTACCAGTGGTCAGGCTTAATTTACCCGCTTTCTCTGTCCACTGCCCCATCAGCATATAGTATCACATAACTGTTAATGGGCTAATGGAGGAAGGAGGGAGGGAGCAGGGGCGAGAGGAAGACAGCGATAGTTAGGGAAATGGAGCTCAGGTTCATCCAAACATTTAATAACTTATCCAATCTGGAGCGTTCACCTCTTACTGGGCTAATTATGTCATTTAACTTGGCTGGGAGAAGAGGCCAGCGTGGACACTCCTGTCTTACAGTGTCATCACATAATTATGACTTATACCAGCACGGCCTAGCAAGCTGGATGAAGTCAGCTTGCCATAAATTTTAATGATCACTTTAGACAATGCGAACATTCGCACGGGCCTTCCGCTACATTAGCAGGGAAATACGGACGCCGTCACGCACAAAAAACCTAAAGCAGTGGAAGCAGATGGAGAGGCGAGAGGTAAAAGGAGAGGAGAGGCAAGCCACAGGAAGTGCAGGGAGGAGATGTTTGTGTGACATGTTTGGGGAAGGTGAGTTTAGACTGGGCAGAAACAGCCGCTTGATTGTGTGGGATCAGGTTCTGTGGTCACCAGGCTGCTAAGAGGCCAGCGTCAGGCCTGTCAGAGGGCTAAACACCCGAGTATAGTCTGCATCAATGGAAAAACAGCAGCTGACACTCAATGCTTGTGGGCCAAATGCTGACCTCATTCTGCGAATAAAAAGGCACTGGACGGAAGGGAAGAAAGCTTGGCGTATCTAAGATGGAAAATTGATGCTTTATTCCTCAGCGCAGCAGAAGTTTCTAATAACTTTCAAAAGTTGGGGAAAAAAGAGAAAAGGCCATAATACTGGGAAAATAGATGGGGCATAATGAAAAGGGCTGAGTGTCTTTTTTTTAATAGCTGTAAAATGGCTAATTAGCCCTCTATGATTGATCATTGTGGGAGCACGCATTGGGAGGTTTGAGTCTCCTGGGCTTTAATAGTTTTCTGGTAAAATAATTTTACATTTCTGGTGTAATTAAGAAAATGTTCTGTGACCTCTGTGACCCTCTGAGAGTGGTACGTGGAAATATTTTTACAAGTCAGCGCGGGCTGCATTCAATGTTGTGTCAATAAGCATGACGTTCGTCGTAAGAAAATGTAGCTTAGCGTCAAGCGTACGAGCGTAACCCTACACTACAGAAGGAGGAATATTGATTTCAAGATGCAGGTGCCCAGATATTCTGCACTTATGAAAAAAAAAAAAAAGGAGAAAGGAGAGCAGTCAGAGAGAAGCCGATCTCTCTTGCACTTAATATTAATGTCTGTTTTGTGGCTATCCCGTTTCAGGAGGACCCAGCTCCTGCGGTGGAGCGATTGAATGACAGAGATTACCTGTTTGGAAAGCCCCACGAGACAGCTGATTGATAATGCATGACAGAAAAATGTTTTTGTTTACCCACAGATATGGCTTTGAGCCGGGTTTCAGTTTCTTTTGTTTTTTTCTTCGGAAACCTGATTCACTGGACTGAAGTGGATTGAGGAGAGAGTACCAGGTCAGGAGGTCTCGTCTGTGAGTCAACTGTGGCGTCTGGCTCCATACGTACCATCTCAACCAGGGGGAGGGGGGTCATCCACATCATATTCATCCCATCCAGTCTGTGTTGTCCTAAAGGGGATATAACATAAAAACATAATCTCACACCACAATTTCATTCCTTCAGCAGCATTAGATTAGATTGAAACTTCCCTGCACACTTTCCTGGGGCTGTCAAATGAGCTGTCAGTCATGTGTCAGAGCCGGCCCCTGCTCATCTGCTCTAATACATCACACAGCCTTTTATATGGATCAGTATGAGTGTGACTCTCTACACAAACGCCAGCAGCTCCTCCGCTGGGACGCGGAGGTGATTGATAACACTTCCCCAGCTCTTCACACTCATGCCCATTTGTATAGTTGGTTGGAGAAGGGCCCCTGGTGTCCACTGACATCTACGGTGCCCATCATCGCCTGGCGGAGAACATGACATCAGCCACTGAAACACGGCAACTCGCCGTGATACATGCCAGGAAATGGTCAACTTTTCATTCATAAAGTACAGTCTGACAGCCACTGACAGATCACTTGTAGCACAGACTGATATTTGTATTTTCCTGAACAATGAAAGCTATACGGGAAACAAGCGGAGGTGCCACTTGACGTTAAAGAATGCCAGCTATTAAATCAACTATTTAACCTTCATATTATCACAGCTGATAAATGTTTATTGCTCATTAGCTTGTCCGTACAGTTTAATGCTTTGGAAATCCTCAGTGTTGAGACCACTGAAGGGAATCCTGAGCCTGTTTTTTTGTGTACCGTCATATTGGCATATTGGCCGGGCTAATGGCCACTTGGCACATAGACAGCTATCCATCCCAATCTCAGCTTCACTAATCCAATTGAGGCAACCTGCTTGGCAAGAGAGAGACTCATCTGTCTTTACTGTTCATTAATAGGGCTCCTCCTCGAGCTCGGAGCCCATTCACATTCCTTCAGATGGGGCCGAAAGCAAACCCCATCACTGAAACACTGGATCTGTGCTGGAGGTTCAGCAGGGAGAGGAGGGGGCAACGGATATATAATCACTTCAGAGATACATAATCACTGCTGTGTGGGGTAAAGTATCAGAAAATATGATACCTCCCAAAGGGATGAGCTACATATTTTCATAGACAGTATAAAAAAACACTATGCAGGTATGTGATTCAGCTCAATATCATGACTGCCATGCTATGTTTTGTTTTTTTAAGCCCGCCTCACTCTGTCCTGAGTAAAGAGCCTTCCAGTGATTGTTTTTTTCCCCCCTTCCCATGGCAGGGCTTTATGTCTTGCGGTGGAATGATAATAATGTTTCTAATCTTGTTACATTGCACACAGAATTGTCTCCTATGTTAATGATGGACCGGCCCCCTCCTTGCTCCACTGAGATGCTTACTTTCAATTTGTGTACTGTCATCTACCCGCCACGCGCTTGAAATTGATGCACCCTCTTCCTTTTAATTAAATCAAAAAACAGTCGGGGGTCTAGGCAGGTGGGGGACCTGCTCCCATATACAGCCATCACAAAAGACCTGGCTGACTCCAGGACGAATGCAGGTCGCTCCCGTTAGTCTTTCTGTGTGTCGTCAAGTTATTGTTCGCATGAAATTGATATCGGATTTAAATAACAAGTACAAATAGGACATCTCTTAAGTTAAATAAACTGATTTTTACATGTTCATCAGGCGGTTTTGTCAAGGCAAACTATTTTCTTTTGGGTTCCGCTGCAATCTAACTTTCTTATAATATTGATTTCAGTTAAAAAGCCAGTGGACATTTTTCCTTGTAAAAAAATAAATAACAATCCCAGGAATCTTTCCCAGGTAGGTTTGCCCTCGGGCAGAGCTGGAGCCAAAGTCTAAGAAATGAGAGCGTAAAATTCCCACACATTAGAAGGCAGATAATTGGATTTCCTGTGTCCTGTACGGTGGGCGGTGTGGTTCCTGCAGCTGTGACATTATCAAGGTAACATAACCTGAAGGCTGCGGTGCAGCAGCACAGGCCCCGCAAGGCCTGTCCTCCAGTTCCACATCATTGCCTGCTTGGCTATTCATCCTGTGGACCCTGCAAATGAAATTATGGGAGGAAGAGCAAAGGACATTCTTTGGGAATTAATCCCATTTATGCCTAAACCCACTTCAGATTTTTATAGTGAGGCCCTCTTTAGATGTAAGGCGCATTTACAATTAGACAAGGCCTTAGGAGGATTGAAAGAAATACTGTGTGTGTTGGTTTGTTTGGTGGGTAATTTGTAGACACAGACAGGAAACAGGAGAAATCAGAGAGAAAAAAATAAAAAGCTGAAACTTTAATACTATTCTTAAAAATTGGTTGTCATTGAAACGCTTCTGGGCCAGATAGGCGTCATTTGACTGAAGTGTCTAAATGATCTCTTCACGTTAACATTAAACAACACAGAAACAGACATAAAACTCTATTAATTACCATGTGAGATAAATGTAAATATCTTTTATATTTCTATTGAGAATCTGAAATGCATGACTCTACAGCAGCCAAAATTAACATATTTTTAACTGATGATTAAAATATTTCTGTTTTCTAGAATCATTACATTTCTAATCATGGACACATGACAGAGACTCACTGAGGTCAGACACCATGCATGCAGACACACGTGCACATATCGAGTCCACCAGAGTTTGTTTTCTCTAATATGAACAAAACAACACACAATTATAAAACACCCTTTACAAATGAACACTATGACATGTTAATGGTATTGCACAACTGTCCCTCCAATTGTTTCTTAAATATCATTAAATAAATACATTTAAAACAGCATTAACCTACATTTAGAACGCTGTAAACTCAGTGATATTATAGGACATTTGCAGAAATATAATGGGGATTTCTTTGATACAGCATTTTAAAACTAAAATGTTCAGGATGACTGAGAGTGATGTTTAAAAAATAAATAAATACAACTGTGCCATCAGTTGTCTGATACGTTTTTTATATATATATTTATATACAGTGTTTTGTTTTGTTTTGTTTTGTTCTACATGACTGACATTTCCTCTCTCTGTGGACGTTGGAGATTCAGTCTCACAGGTCAGAGCAATTTATTCTTTCCGAAACCTTTATAAAAAAAAATCTTGCATGAACAGTGTTTTGTGCAGCAGTTTAGCTCAGAGCAAATGCAACCTTGTACTGCAACCTAAAAAAAAAAAAAAAAAAATTTAAAAAACTGCATTAAAATTTCATAAAAAATGACTAATTCTCTTTAAAAGTTCTGGTTTCATCTTACCTCTAATACCGGTGATTTAAATGTATTACACCTCTGTTGTAATATTCTGCTTTGCAACTGTGTTTCAGCCATGGATGTATAAAGAGGTTTTACCCACACAGCCACAGAAAGCACCTGACATCAATTAGCCCCGTCTGTTTACTCTCGCGATGCATTGCAGATAAACACTGCCCCCTAGTGACGGCACGAGAATACAACTGTTCAAACCGGAAGGTAATCCCAACATTGTTTTGTAGATGAATCTCTAAATCCTGTCGGATTTTTGAAACTCTTTGCTTACAGAAGTTTTATAGAGCTGTGGGGTAAAAACATTTTTTATTAATTTTGTTTTCCACCATGTTTAAACATCTAAACCAAAAAAATAAACCGATACACAGCACTATACACATTTTAAATTTAAATAAATAACACCAAATCTTTGCTCACTATATTTTAAAAAAATTGCATGTTATTTTGTTTACTCTGTACAAAATACTATATAATATTGGATTCAGTTAGATTATATAAAATAAACACATGGGTTTGTCATAAACTGAAGGATACAAAGCTGGACACACACACACACACACACACACACATCATACAAGTCTTAGTACAAGGGCTGGACTGATTACAGCTCCTTCACTGTCCTCATCAAGACCAGCTCAGACCACAGTCAGCGATAAGAGGCCCCAAACACACACACATACACACACACACATACACAGCACATACAGTAATCTGCTCTATGCACTGCACACACGTACTGTACTTATAAACACACACATAAATAAACACACAAACACACACACAGCGTGACAGCCTCCTCAGGCAGCCTCAGAGCTCAGACAGGTCCCTGCCATCATCCCGTCCTCTACCCTAAACACGCAGTTTTAATTTCAAAGCTCTGATTAGCTGATGATTGCATGACAGCCGCCGACCAGGTTCCCTTTTCGCCCCGCTCCCAGACTGCAACTCAATCATGCCCAATTAGTGGGTCCCCAAACACTCTCTCTTATTAGAGGACTCATAATCGACTCATTGTGTCCTGATTTGGCAAATAAATCACTCTGGAGGCTGCTGACTCCCTCCCTCCCTCCCTCCCACCCTTCCCCACGTTCTCTCTCCCCCACTTCTCTCACCCTGTCTTTCACTGCCCACTCCCCTTCTTTTCCTTGTCCAGGGGTTCAGTGACAACGTTTTCAGGCGTGCTTTTCATTGGAGCTGACAGTTTGAGCAACGCCGGACCCCCCCCCCCCCCCTTTTTTTTTTTCTTCTTCTTCTTTTTCTTTTTCTTTTTTTTTTTTTATTCCCCCTGAAGAATGAAGAATAATTTAGCAGCTAAGGCAAGGCAGGCAGCATGCGGGTGTCCTTGTCCTACAAGGTTAAGAATCCATTCCATCTGAGCAAGAAAGGAGTGAATTAAAATAAATGATGGCCAGATATTTATTGCGAGTTTGTAGATGAAGCCAAGTTACTCCAGTGGACCAGCGGGGCCTGGGCTGCCAGTGGCTCAGTGTAGCCGAGTGACCTCCCTACCTCTCCCTGCCTAACTGGGGAATAACACTCAATGTCACATTACTCCTATCCTGCATTTGATATATTTATTTATATTCCTATATATATTTATATCTATAAATGCATGTGTTGGGGACATCAGGGCGAAACGTCAAATGAGATAGCGGGACATATATGAAATTATCTGGTTGGGGGATGCTAAAAATAATTGTAATTTGATTGAAGGAGGGGAATTTTTGAGAAAACTGAGGTTTGGAGGCACAGACAAGGAGATCCTGAATGAGATGGGACAGGAAACACGGAGACACAAATGTCCTTCAGTCTGGAGACACATACCTGAAGGACACCCTGACACACACTAAGTAAAGGCACAGACAAAGTTCATTATCATGTTGCGTTTTTCTTCCTAATGTAACAATTATAGAAGCCCACAAGTGGAAAAAGCCCCCCAAAAAAGTCGTTATTTTTCAAGCACGCCTTCCCAGAATTCATGGCTCCACACTTCCTCAGGACAGAGATCCAACACGGGAGCTTTACAGACTCAGCGGGTGGACCAGCTTGAGCCTGGGGGCTTGCAGAGCACAGGGAGGCCTGTGATGTTGCATGCATGCAGGAGACCAGTGGACTGTGATATAGTGGACTCAGATTCAAACCCAAAGAGTAGCTTTAGCAGTGTCCCACTGTGACGGTGAGCTCCCAGTCCAGGCTCAAACGGTTTCTCCCACAGCAGCAGATTCTATGAAGTAACCTCAGGATGCTGCTTTCCTTTGTCCAAACCAAACCAAACCTTTTCCCCGACATTGGTTCCCCCCTCCTCTACTATATCAAGGGCTATGCGTTTGGTGTGGGTGTGTTGAGTGGTCATTAGTCTCTGTTTACAGTGGAGAAAGCCTGGCCAGCTGGCATGTGACGTGTGATGTGCTGCGCTGTGGTCTACCACTGTGAGACCCCCGTGGCAGAGTCGTGGAGGCCCAGCAACCCCCTTCCCCAGGCGGGCCGCAGAGACCGCGGCGAGCCCTCGGCAGATGGAGCCTCCAGCGTTTCCCCATCTCTCCTCTACGAGCAAAGAAGAGGTGGAGCGAGCGCTGGAGGTGGGACTGGCCCTGGACCCCATCACAGATGCCAGGAGAAGGCTGAGACTCTGGCGAGGCCCTGCTGGGAGGGTGCTGGGCCGGAACAGGTGCAATCTCAGCCCCTCGATCCCCTCTGTCAGCACCTCAGTGGTGGAGCCCGCTCTCTCTTCCTGTCCTCGCTCCTTCTCATTCACACACTCGAGAGGTGTTGTGGGGCTACATCCAGCTCCCCCTCCCGCCACCCAGCAACAAATCCAGACACCAAAAATCCCGACCAAACACAGCTCTCTTGCCGCCTTGTGCCTTTTTCTCTTAAAAGAAACAAACATTAAAAGCACCAGGTTCAAAGTACAGTAACAGAAGTGTGTGTTTGTGACCCTCAGAGGGCAAACAGTGGAGTTGTGTTGACTCAGGCGTTTTCCTCTGCTGGCCATGATAAGCTCCTCGGCTGACCCTGCCACTGCCGGGGGGCCAACACAACCATTCTCCCATCAGCCCTTGCTTTATCGCCAGTGGCTACAAGACAAAGAGGTTCTGCTCTATACCTGGCTGCGGACGGCATCCTGCATGATGGAAAGAGTTTATGACAGAAGGGGGTTGGGTGGCGAGGCCCAACAAGCCACCTTGACCTGTCCCTGCTCAGAAGACCTTGGTGAACCCCGTCCCATTGCCCCCAGCCCCACACAAGCGACCTGGCCACTCCAACCGCCACTGAGTTATTATCATAATTTCCCAGAGAGGCATTACGGGGCCTCCACGACCAGAGAGGCATCCGTGTTTTACAGAATGTTTTGTGTTTTATTGCCTTTAAGTCACTCATAGGCCAGCGGAGAGGGCCCACAATGATAAGAAAACCAGTCATGTGAAAAATGAAGGACCTCGCGTACAGGACTGAGAGGTGAAGAAGGGAAATAATAAAATACATGACAAATGTGGAGCTCGACTGTATTTCATGTTCAAACGCCTGGTCTCGCCATCCAACCCTCGGCTGCACTAAAAACATACAAGAAAAATAAGTGGGAAATAATAATAATAATGAATTCAGCCAATCTCACTGAAGCTTTTTTTTCCCCTCATCTCATGGCTTACACTTTAAAAAAAAAAAAAATCCCGGCCCTCTCACTCCCCCTCCCGGGTGCTGTGACAACATGACGGCCGTAAGATGCCCAGGGGCATTCCAAGCTGCCACCGTCCCAGCCATTTCATGTCTGAGCCCACCTGGGGTAAACAAAAAAGGACTTGGAGCGATAGAATATTAACTAAAGAAGAGAGGGGGGAAAAATAGCACTGACAAAACTGAAAATACTTTTCAACTCGTCAAACTTTAGGTCTTAAAAAATACCGCTTTCATTTGTCTCTTTTTTGGCGCAATTCCCTCTCCTCTCCCACAACCCCCTGCGGGTTTTTAAAGGTGCAGTATATCTAATGAAAAATAAAACATCTGTTTAATCTAGCTATTTCAAAGGCAAATCCCCTTTTGATCAAAAAATGATATTGATCTGACTGCCTTAGTTGTGTGGCGAGGATTTCTCCTTTAAACTTGAAATATCATGGAGTCTTTGTGGCAAATCAATACTGCGGCTGCTTTTTGAGGCTCATTTCAAAGGACGCGAGATCCATTTGAATACAGTTAAGATAGTTATGTTGTAAATGAATGTGAAAAACATGGTTGAAAAGGGGGTGGATGTCTTTATTTTCATGCCTTTTTAAACAGCTAATAATCCTCTCATGACTGGTTCATGGCACCGGCCTGATGCAGTGATGGTCGGGTCAACGACAGGGAACCTGTGACAGGCACGCGGCCCCTGGTGGAATGAACTGGTCCTAATATTCCTTGAGCTTTAGCGTGTCTGTCCTCACCCCTCACTCTGTGTCTGCGGGGCCCCGGCATCGGGCCCCAGCTATCTCCACATCTCCCCATTTTCTTTAATTACACCTCAGCATATTGCTTTTGGGCCATATGGAAGGCAGATATTGAGACCAGATAAGATGTATAAAGTTCTGTCAACACCACAGCATATTAGGTAGAGCTGGAAGCATATTATCTCTATTCTATCCTTCCAATTAGCGCCCAATATCAAAATACATTAAGACAAGCCTGTCGACGAGGAGCAGGAAAAAACATTACATTAATGGGGCCTCCGTCCGTTTTTTTTTTTTTTTTTTTTATTAAAATTGCATTACTTCCTCACGTTTGTTTTCTTTGCCACAAAATGAAAAGTCATTTCCACCATGGGACCCAATAAAAACACAGATAAATTACCCATTTAAACTCAATGGCCTGAGAACTCCCTGTGCTCAGCTGGTCCGTACTGGCCTCAAGGTTTTACAGTGGGGCCTCAGTAACAAACTGCTGCTTTGAAAATAAACAGCGTAGATTCACACGAGAAAACTTATTTCCCTACATAAACTCAGAGATCTGGTGTGCACCGTGGTGTCGCATGTGTCCCATCGTATCGAAGTATTTTGAACACTGTGTCGCCACTGGAACATTTTGAGAGAAATATCGGATCGCAGATGCACGCACGGGGGGCAATGTGGATTTTTACAGCAGTAATGGCTCCATTATTTTAATAGAAAAATGTCAAGGAGAGACAAATCACACCCTAAACCCACGTGAGGTCTGTATCATCTGATCTGAAATATACACAGCACCAACATGGCCTCAGACTCAGCTCACCTCCCAGTGACACCGTGCTCACGTGAGAGCTACCGCCATAACCGAAGAGCTCTCTAAGAACACAACTGTCTTCTTCACTACGTATACTGTATATTGTAGCTGTTTTGACGTGATTGAATTCACTGCACCCAGACAGTGAGAGGTCACTCCGAGCCTCGCCGCAGCATCAGGATATACTGTACACACTGAGAGACATGAAGAGAATAAAGGAGAAGAGAGCGGCAGGATGAGGCGGTATAGAGAGAGAGGTCACTTTGAGAAGCTGGATGCAAGCACATGCCAAACAGCGTCTCTGGATCTCTCTCTCTCTCTTTCTCTAATCCCCTCTCTGATCCACCGACGTTCGGGCCAATCATTTGAGGCCGGCCACAACCCGTGATCACTGGGCCCTAATCTGAGTCCTCGGCCCGTCCGCAGTCCACCTCAGACAGCACCGGCCGGCTGCCAGCAGAGGAGTGGCAGGCTTAGCCTTCTCCAGAGAGACAGCTAGAGGTTGTCTCTACATGGATGGGCACTTCGCAGCTCGGCGGGGGCGGGAGGAAGGGGCAACATAGCAGCTGCTCAGGGCATATGGGCAGAATTCATTAAGTCTGGCTAAATAAGCCAATTGTGGAGGCGGTAAAAAAAAAAAAGTGTGCATTTGTATGTCTGTATGATGGAGAAACAAACAGAGATCACTCATTGCGACTGAGCACTGAGCTCAAATGATAAATTCTGACACACACGATTATTCTGAGCACAAATATCCCGTGTGATAGCTCCGTCCTGAGGTATTACACTTGATGAAGTTGATTCAAGGCCCCACCAAATAAAAAAAAATCTGGATCTATTTGTGATGGGCAGTGATTGAGCTGTTAGATGCATAGATTATGTGTCCTTGAGGACTTTGCTGTGCATCTCCAAATGTCATGAGACTGCTCTCTGCCGCAGAAATAAACCTAATCACAATCTGTAAATGTTACAGCTGTTTCCCTAATAGACCTGGCCTGACTTTGGAGGCCTGCATTTATATTCACACACATGAACCAAAGACAAAACTGAATGCTGATACATGCGACCAGCACGCACTGAAGCCACGGTATACAACACATTTCATAAATTATATCAACTTCGGTGCAAAGGTGTCACAGCCAATGTCCATCACACCCTGTCCTGTGGCCTGTTGCGCTGGCTCTATGTGCAGTCACATTGTTGTGGAGAATTTTCTTTACTTTACTTCACCAGCTGCGGCCTTGTTCCTGACTTACATCCATTCCTATTTATCCAGTAAAAGGTATAATGTATGCTAATCCCCCAGGTGTCAATAGGAACTCTGTTCAATGCATTTGAGATAATAGAGAAGAAGGGGTTGCTCCTATCGAAGACCTGGAAGATAAAGTCAATGGCACAGTCAATAACAATAAGGTTGTAGGATTTAATGAGGAATGTTAATTTGAACACAATCAACTGGATTTCAGCTTAGCTGATTATCAAACTTGGACTTGTATGAGGGTGTTGATAATGCCGGCAGTGCAGGGAGGGCATTTTTTATCTGTGACAGCTTTTTTTTTTTCAGAGGGGCTTTTCAAACAAAATCAGTTTGCCTTTTGGCTGTTTAAGTTAAAAACTAACAAACAAAGAAGGGTGAAACAAAACCTAAATGAAGACAGGGTAAGAGAACAGCGCACCGTTCACTGAACAGTGAACTTTATTTAGAAAATACGACAAATACTGTATATACACTTTACAAAATATAAATTCTGGATAACAAACAGTAATTAAAGTTAGTGTAGCCAAAGTCACTGGACCTTCTGTGTGATGAACATTCACCCAGTTCCCACTGGAGCCATTAAAAGTCCCACTCCAAACCTCCTCCTCATATTACAGGCAACGCGGCCTGCTCCTCACTCTCTCCTTGATCCCATTCCATCAGCAGCTCTGAGGACACCTCTGTAAACAGATGATCCCAGTCCCAGCTCACATCATCCTGCAGAGCAAAAAGGAGAGACAGAAGAGGGGGAGAAAAGAAGAATTAGAGAGGCAGAGGGAGACATAACAAGAAAGAGAGCATGGCGAACAGAGGGAGCAAAGAGAGGAGAATGGGGAAGGAGAGCAGAGGGTGTTAATGTACACATCATAAATCTTGATTACCTGGGAGACAGAGTGGCAACCTCCCCTGGTGCTCTAGAAACAGCTGGACAGGCCTTCGCTGGGAGCTCACGAGCTATATTTACTAAAAACTCACTCACCTCTTTCACCTCCTGCTCAGGAGCTAAAACCTTGGTGAGAAGCCTCAAGTCAATCTCTCCATCCTGAAGAAAGATCGCAGTAAAATTCACTTAGCTTGCACAAACAGAGGTGATGTTGGTTGCAAAATTAAATGGACCACCTTGACGAGTAGAGAGGGAGGAATATCAGGGAGATATAAAAATAAATGGCCTTGACTTACTAAGGTCTGGAACGCAGAGTAATACTTCAGATCATTGTCCAGATCTCTGTAGGTCATTACCCGGTTCACCTGGATGCTAACAGGGTGATACATAGTCAGAATAAACATCTGATACGCTAACAGACTTGTATTTCGATTAGAAAAACAGCAACCCGTCTGACTGCAGCGCTTTCACGCTACATACACACCAAGACTGAGAAGTGGCTTTGTAGAAGTTTGAAGTGTATGCACAATCAAGCTCCAAGACTTGAAGCAAAGACCACAGAGAGCAGGAGATGGTTGCCAAGTGGTAAACGCTTCAAATTGAAACCCAGCTGCTTATCTGTGGGTTGGAATTAAGTGGGGGGGCTCTCAAAGTGGCCGGGGCCTAGCAGTGCATGCCAGTCCTACTTACTGCACATTACACGCTACATTGCCCCCGCAATGAGTTCAATGTGGATATTATCTCGCACAGAGAGCAAGCCCCAGCCTAATAACCTCCACCGCTGTCATAGCCTTGCTACATATTCGACACATGTCGGCGTGTCTCTCACTGCCCTGTAAATCAAAGGGCCCGGTTAGTCAGGACCCTGGTAACAGAGTTGCATAAATCACACCCAACTGTTATTTCTCCATTTCAGCCCGATAAAGCTAGACACTGCACGGTGGCACGAGTGGAGGACAGGTAACCATCAAAGTCACCAGAGCAGGTTACTGATCTAGTGTCCTGTGCCCGGACAGAGGTTAACTGTCATACGTGGGTCTGGGGACACGCTGTGTGTGTGTGTGTGCGTGTGTGAATGTGTGTGTCAATGCACAAAGAGTGATAAGGATGAAATTCGACGTACCTCGGTGGAGCTGCAACTTGCATGGTGAGATCTTCTTCCTGTACTTCTTCAAGGTCTGGAATCACTGGAATATCTGGAAAAAAAAAAAAAAACAAGACTACCACATTTGATGATTTGATTACATTTTTAAAAGTGTCAAATATTTGAGACAATCTGATTGGTAGCCAAAAGACAGAATCCTTTGTGAAAAATACAGTAAATCCCCTGTGTACGGCTGCTAGAAGTGCATATTTTTTGTGAGTATGTGTGACCGTGTCTGTGTGGCACTTCCTCCCCTCCCTTTCTCGCGCTACATCCTCATAAGAGCTGCCCTGTCACAATAGCCATGCGGCCATGAATATTCAGGAGGCGAGGCGGCAGCTCTTCCTGCTGTGAGAGGGGCGCTGGCCAGGGGCTCCCCAGAAAGCACCCCCTGCTACCTTAGCATTTGGGCCCTGTCAGCGCCGCCCACCCCCAGGACCCGCAGTGGCCGGTAGGCCGACCTCCATGTCCACTCTGCCACTCCGACTGGGGCGGCATCCAGCCATGTGCAAGAGTATTTGCTTGCGGGCCCATCTGTGTGGGGTCGGAAGTCACAGTGCGGCCTGGCAGGGGCTGCGGTGCCGAGAGCCGCCAACCCGCTGCTCAAACAGTGGGAACCCACTTTAATTGGCAAAACGCAACAGGACAGAGGATGGCTCCACTCCCAAGAAGGACAGGGCAAACTTTCACAGCATTGGACATTTGTTGGAGCGGGGAAATAAGAGAGGCATAATCAGGGATATAGAAAGATTGGATGGAAATAAGCTGAATGGTAAATAATGAATTAAGATACTGACTGAAATGTGTTCAAAGACTTCCATAATAAGTACCTTATTGTGTGATGACATTCATCATTAAAAGGTTATTGCTAATGTAGGGCACAACAATCAGTGACGAAGAAATGCCCCCCCCCCTCCCAAAAAAAATGTTTTATCATGTCAACAGTACACACTTTATGCAGTACAGACAGTTGCCTACAACTTTACTGGCTTCCCATCTGCCCTTATAAAATATGTGTTAACTTTGGGTGTGATGTAGCGATCCTGAACTATATTTTCTGGGGTAGGCAGCAGACTCCACATCCTTATTAGCTCTACAGCTGAGTGTTGACAGTGAGAGAGAGACAGAGAGAAGAAGGTAGAGAGAGAGAGAGAGAGAAAAGGGGGAGAGCTGGACTGCATGAAGAGGGTTGTCAGTAATCTCTAACCACAGTACTGCACCCTCAGGGGAAAGTCAATAGAGGAGCTAAATGGAGGTGAAGAGATGGAAGTCTGCATCTGATGTGAGGAAATATCTTGGCATCTGTGTCACCATTCCTTCAAAATAACTCCTGAAAATAAAGTGGAGTCGAGGAAACATCGATATTTGATGGAACACTGAATTTCAGGTCAACGCAAAAGTTGTGGACCGTTGATGACCAGAAATGATTTTCAATCGGAACAAAAATTCAGAAGACGACGCATCAACTTTGAGCAGATAACAAAAACTCGCCCTCTGTTGATAACTTATTTCTTTCTCTTTTTTAATTAAACCAAATTAAAAATGCCACGCTCGTTTAGCCGCTGACAAGATTCATCTGTGTTTCTGATATCCAAATAAATGCAGGCGCGGGTATTTCATATTCATGAGGCCCCGGTGACACTTTGTCCTCTCATTTACAAAGCACAGCGTTCAGCAGAATCCGTCCCCCCTGGACCCCCAATCAAATTTAATGGTCTTAGTGCAATGACATCAAAAAGCCTTGCCGTCCAGCTCTTTGCAAACAGCTTCCTGGGTTGTCTATTTGTCCACACACACACACTCTTTTTTCATTTCAGCCAGTAATGCACTATTAACACACTCCATGAGAGTTCAATGTGAAGCACAGAGGCATATGTTGTCTATATGCAAAATCTATTATTAAGTGAAAAAAGGAACAACATTTTTAAATGAGCTTCAAATTCAACCCATTACTGGAGGTCAGGCGGGGCATCAAAGCAGCTGCAAACAAGCCACTGTTTTCTTCTGACGCAAAGGGCAGCTCCATCACGAGGTGCCGTCTCTCCTCGGCGGCACACATTACCTACGCTGACTTCCTTCCCTCGACTGGACGTGTATCAAGGTGGCTTTTGTCTGGCAGTGAGCGAGGCCACGCGTATCCTTATTACACGGCCGCGTCCGGCTTCCTCGCTGAAGCATGTAAATATCAAAAGGGGATAATTTGCTGTGAGTGTAGACATACTCCCGGCAGGCACACACCAGTCAGCGACTTTAGAGAACAGGACGTCTCTTCACATCACTTGGGTTCCTGTAATCTACGCAGGGGTCCAGTCAAATGATTACCTTGGCCCAGAATCCATTTGAAAGGCTTATGGGGACGATATTCAACACAATAAGTAGTAAGACAGGGAGACATGAAACAGATGAGCGTGTTTGCGATACTGGTGCTATTTTAAGTGACCAGCAGGAGGCTGTGGGGGCAGCTGATGGGAAGATGGGAGCAGGGAACTGGGCGAGCCTTCCCTCGCTCTCTTTCTCTCACTGTGCTTGTAGCCAGTGGACATAAGGGATAAGGGTAGGGGACATAATCAAGATCGCAGGGGCTATCTCACTAACCCTCAGCACTGTAATTTCCAATGCCCCTGCCTCCGGCTCTGTATTAAGAGGTCTCCCTCCACAGAGTAATAATCTTTCCGGCGGCATTAACTGCAAAGGAACCAAACCTCTGGACTCTTCATTCAACTGGCCATTTGAGCCAGTGCATACTAGACGGTGACAGACAACAGTGTGTGTGTGTGTGCATGCTGTGTAACTATGAGAATTTTAGAGCAACTTAATTGCTGTGGTTCATGATTGTGATGTATCAACACATTTTTAATTTCATTTTTAAGTTTTGTCATAAAATGACTTTTTTTAAAATAGTAATTTTCCCATTTTCAACAAAAAATTACTCAGAAATAAGAAATACAAAAATACTGTAGGACAACACTGCAGGGAACTATTGCAACATTTACGTAAGGGTGTGATAATAAAATATTGTTGTTTACTATATCTTCTTATAACAACAACAATAATAAGGACACATTCTTTTAGTTCATCATTCATAAGAAAATAAATGATAAAAAGTTTAATATTTGAATTAAAAAAAATACAAAAACCCATCGTAATTCATCATATATTTGTTAAGTTATAGATTTTAAAATGATTATTCCCTGTCTAATTATTATTATTATTATTATTAGCATTATTATTATTATTTAATTTATAAACATTATAATGGACATTTTTAAACTGACTGTGGATAAAAGGGTTATGATCACTGTGGCATTTGTTCATAAATGGCATCTCACCCGAGGTACTGATGTGTAATCCTAAAGTCCTTCAGTGTTGTCAACGGAGCATTTCATGCTGCTAACCTATCTTTACTGAGGCAATTTGACCCTATTTCCCCAGCTGCCTTGTGCCGCAAAATAGAACAATTATTCTAGGCAGGGTTTAGCTGAAATTTCCCCCCTCAGTCATGACATTGTTTGTGGTGTGCACAGTTGGGCCCTCAGGTGACTCAGTTACCGCTAGATCTGTATTCAACAGCACCTGTCTGACACTGTGTGTGTACATGTGTGTGTGTGTGTTTGTGACTAACTGTGTCGCCCTGGGTGGAAAGGCAAATGCTTAAATCCTGCAAGAATATTCTCCATCGACTATATATATCTAACCTCATTTAATGAGCATATTCACATGTTTATACGGTGTCACACGCTGGTCCAAAGGAGGAATGCTGGACAAAGACAGCGTTCTAACACATGAATCCACGCTGGACTCAAGGAGAAATATGGCGTGAGCATCGGTGAAAAGCGATGATCTGACCGTCTGCTTATCTGCTCTACTTCCAGAGGATGAATGTGCCGGGGAGACACTGGAGGGCTCTTCTTTGCCCGTGAGGAGAGACACCGAATGGGAGGGGGGGTAGTAAGGGTGCTCTTACCTCCTTCATCATCTGATCCCTGGGGTGTTTGTGGTCGAAGGCGGCGGCTGTAGAAACAGGAAGTGTGAGAGTATGAATTATTTAATAGTTTCAAAATGCAGCCCAATGGTGAGGTCATCACAGTGAGTGGGTGAATTGGCTTTGCTTTGATGATGGGCGGGTTTTTTTTTTGTCTTGTCTTTCTCTCTCTCTCTCATGGTAGTTAGGACACTCGCTCAGTCTGCAACAGTCTGACTGGACTTCTGAACAGTCGTTCCTGCCAAAAGGCACTGATGGTGCTATGAGACACTATTGTGCTGTCCGGGTGACCAGCCTGGCAGCCTTAGACAAGATCACCTCCAGAATTTTTTTTTTTTTAAAAAAAAAAAACAAACCCAGCTGGAGCAGCAGGATGAATAAGTATTACTAAGACAAGACAGCTGTGACAGGAGCACAACATAAGGGATCTTTTCACAGGGTAACAACTTTACACACAAAGCCTCTGTCTCACTACAGCCAGTCAGGCACCGGGCTCCGACTGCGATGATGAGTAAAACACAGACGACTGCGTCCTCTACCTGCCTCTTCTCGTGATGTCTATTCTAGTCACAGAATAACGGGAGGGAGGGTGAGGGGGAAAAACTAGAATAACAGGAAAACTTGGCTCCTAACAGCAATAAAAGTGATGACAACTCAGTCACGCTGTTTTTTAATCATGTTAAGTGATTGTTCTTGGAAGGCAAGGATTAGCTGCAACCAAGGACAATCTGAAAGTATGCCGCTATTCCCACTTTACTGCAAAAGGAACAAACATTTAAACTGACCTATTTTTTTTTAAACACACACACGCACACAAAAACAAAATGTGACTGGCACTGAATTCAATCTATATCTACAGGAGGGGTAGGAGCAGTGAACTTACTCTTCCAGGTCTTCAGCTGCAGGTCTTCTTGAAGATCTGTGCAGCAGCAGAAAAAAAAACAACCGTTAGACAAATTAAATAACACACTTGTTAGATTAGATTTTTCCTTCCTTATCTAATCATAGTAATTCTGCTACATCAGACACAGTGGGCTCTACGATAGTTGTGTCATCTCCTACCCTCACTGTTTTCTCAGTTTCGTCTCCTGCTGGACGGTGCGGCTATTTTCAGACTTCTCTCCGTTTACACAGCGCAGCTTGAACAGAGCGTGCCAGACACCAAAATACTGTTTTCACACTTCTCGGCCTCAACATGGTATTTTTAGCATTCACTATCTGTTTTAAGGAAGGTAGAAATCACATCACACCAGGCACCAATGAAAAACTAATATAACTACATGAATATTATCTAAGAAGCATTTAAACAGATCAATCATCATATAATATAAGAAAGGAATCAAAGCAGAGAAAGTTCTGGTATGTTTTAATTAGTGGCATAAAAATGTGTATAAAATGTTTTAATCTTCTTTTCATCATGCAAAAAATGGTTTTGCTAGTTCTCCTGGTTAAGTACTGCCCCCTACTGGTTTTAAAAGCAATACATCCGTATGACAACAGTCTGTCATTTCATCCTTTTAAACAAGTAGAAATCAAGATCGCAGACATGTGGTAATAATTGATATTAAACAAATTCATGCTTTTAAATTGAACATTCATCAAAAAAGAATGAATAATAAATGTGCATAGTTTAATACGTAATTACCAATGTTGGGGTCGAAATGACTGCACACTAATGTCAGCAAAAAACAATAAAGTAGTAGAGACAACACTAGAAAAGCAAACCCCCTGTGAATAAGTCCTGTACACCAACTCCAAACTCTACTTCTAGTTCACCATCCCTTCCTCTTCCTACGATTACATCCATTTTTTACATGTAAGAGTTTTTCTGGGGAGAGTTTGCTTGTAGAGTTTGTAACGCTTTGAAGGCAAATTTGGGTCATCTCAAAAAACATGACGCTTGTACAAAAATCCAAAGACACAATAACATGGAAGGAAATCTGAATACTTCCATTTTATATCACAAATCATCTGTCATTACCTTATTAAGAGCCTTATTAATCAATCATTTTTGAACTGGAGACCCAAAATAAAAGGACAGAATGACATAAAACACAATTATCTGACCAATTGTCAGCTAAATGTTCTCATCCATGCTGTCTGAGGGTAGAGTCCAACCAGGCAGGGCAGAGAGGAGCTGAGGGAGCCTACCTGCCTGCCCTTGGACTGTGTCCTGTCTGGGGGGCGGGGGTGGCGACACTTAAGACACATTACAGGCCTCTTGATTAAGACTCATGTAAGGCAAAGCGATAGACATGGTAAAACTGTCTGGAAAAAGTTGTTAGGGATAAAATATATTGTGACAACCTGGTTTCAAAGGTTCATCAATAAACTGACAGATCATTTAGTGTCAATTAGAAGTGATAGATCGACAAATCCCGGGATTTCTGCGCTGGGATTAGTGGGAGGAGGGCGGCGGTGATTGAGCATGAGGGGTGACATTGAAGGGAAAAGTCCTTGCCCGTTCCAGGGGGGACCATTACTTACTTTGTTTCAGAGAGGATCAATGCGCGTGCAAACCCCTTTTACACCTCCTGTATTTCAATCGCTTTGAGACTGGGAATCAAGCTGGGTTACGCAAAAGCAGAGAAGCGACACGCTGACCTTCTGTGAGAAAGGAAAGATCTATTGAGTTTGCTGTTTTCCCTGCTTGCACTAACGGTGCAGTAAACTACGCAAATAAGTACAATTGACTCAGCCTGTTCACTTCAATGCATCTCCTATGCTCTCACCTCCACTGAGACCTAAAAAAAAATAGGCACAGTGGCAGGTGGAGGAGAAAACAAGAAAAGAGCTTCCACAATAAATGTTGATTCAGTCATGTACAGTATTTAGATTTAGATTTGTTGGTTGTAGATGGAAGCTCCGGGCAAACACTTTCCATCTGTTCCAAATATTTCATGAATTCTCCATGTTGTGCTCCCCGTGTAAAGAGCAGACTGCAGTGGAAAGGGGTGATTAAGTGGCTTGAACCCCTGTGATGAAGTGGCTAGCTGACTAACAGTGCCCTCCTGTGGCTGATGCATTAACCATGTCAATTACCGCCTTGCTCACAGATGAAGACGAATGGAGAGTTGCCTGCTCAGACAGGCTCCCTCTAACCTTGTTGATTCACAGCCCGAGTGCCAAATATGCACTGATAAATAAGCTCATTCAACAGCATGAGAGTTCATTAATAACACATAACCCAAGACTGCAGCTCACAGTTGCTGCCTACAGTGTAAGCCACAGGAGATGGAGGAAGAGGTGTAGATACGTACTTGGCAGAACCGGAGCCAGAGCTTTCTTCTGCCCAGCCGCCCTGCCGCCGGGCCGGTTTGGGAGGAGGCCCCTGGAAGAAGGAGAGAACGTTAATAGCAAAGAGCTTCACTGAATGTTTACTCACTGACATAGATAAATAAATCATATCTGTAAGCATTCTAGCTGTAATTAAGCTTTAATCTTAAAATAAAGCACAAAAATGTCATGTTTATGTAAGATACAGCTTAAACTTCTGTCATAATTATAGGGCTTTTGTTCTATATTTTAAAAAAAAACAAACAAATTGCATGAACAAGAAACTTAAAAACACAAGTTGGAAACATGCCAGTAGGTGGCCACCTTGTCTACAGCAACATAAAACTAAGATCCCAACAGAAAAGGCAAACCCCTAAACTAAACATAAATGTAAAAGGCATTAAAAAAAAGCAACTTCAATTGTTCTGCTTAAGGTGTGGGGACCATTTAAAACAATGTTTACCTCTAATCCTATACAGTAAACAATGTCTGGTGTGTGCAGCATTGAGTCATCTATATGCACTCCATTGTTTTGTTTATTATAGTTTTCAATACTGTTCGTTTCAAAGGCACAGGAACGTATGGAGTAGAGTGTGGGAACTGCCAGGGCCTGTAAGTCTGACCCGAGAATAGATCCACAGGAAAAAATGACCCTCTCCCTCTCATTCTTTGATTCTGAAAATAGGAAACCGAGTATGCATCTCGATCCTGAGACCAAGACCCTGAGACCAGCACTTCAATGAATGAATTCCTGAGAGCGCACGAGGGTGGGCACTAGACAAATGAACCGGGGAAAAAAAAAGGCACAACATTTCTCATTACTAAATTGGGTCTGCAGAGGACAAAGTGCTCGTGAAGAATTTCTTTCGTTTATGATGAAAGAGGAAATAATCTTTCATGGCTGGTTCCTTCACCAAAGCCATTTATAAATCTGAATGTCACCATTAAGCAGGGCAGAAGGAGGGGGAGCCACTCTGCTCCGCTGTATATTACCATTAATCGCGAGAGCTGAGGCCGAACAAGCTCCCTCAAGTTTGTGTAATTAGTATCTGTCTCTTTATTAAGAACAAAAGAGATTACAGTGATGACAACTGAGTCATTTTAAGCAACATCACAAAAACCCTTCAAGTGACGTGAAAGCTCTCTGATGTTTAATGTTTGGCGTTTCAGACGATGAACATTTTTCACGAGAGGCAAGATAATACAGTCAAGTGTCTTTGAGTGTAATAAATTCATCCTCTGACAGTTATGTCACTCTACAAAAATGGAGAGGACCATAAGTGTCCTGAGAAACAAAACAAATCTGGGCTTCCAATTCTCCATGACCAAATATGAACCTCACAGTTGTAGTAAAATAGTTATGGCTGTTAAGGCAATTAGCTTAGCCCTCATGGTTTCTAATTTAGGATTCTGTGATGGTCTCTAGGGCAAGGAACTTATGGTGACCAAACCCTATGAGCCCATAAAAGCAAATGAGTCTTTGTTTAAAAGGATGTCAGGAATGTGACCAATCAGTTGGGTATTTTAGGCAGAAGAGGCCAGGGTTGATAAACGAAGACTGCAAATAAACCCACCCAGTCACACGACACTCTGGAAAAATGTATTGCATGTGCGCAGCAGGTCAGAGAGGGCGCGAGAATACTGGTTCATACATTAGGGAAGTTGGCCTAATTTGGAAAGATTAGCCTAAAGCAAAAGCATTGCTGGGATTTTTTTGCTTTGGGAATGTCGGTTGGTTTACCGTTTGCCAATCCAGGAGACATGACTGATTCCATAAATGCCAACGACAGTGAAGAGAAATTATTTGTTATATTGCAACTGTCGCTTCTGATCTGACTTCTCTCATATATGTTTGCCCTATATAAAGTCTAAACTTAGCAGCATTGACTCCAACTTGTTTTATAAGGCAAAGATCACTGAGAAAACTTTACAACGACATCTCGTCTAAGACTTAAAGTGATTCACGCTAGGCAGTATAAGAAGAGGATTTATTAAAATTGTTGGTAGAGTTATGGGGACTTTTGTGATGTAATCTACTTGTTTTTCAATTAGACAATTTACAAGAGAACCAATTACAATGCTTTGTGACTCTAAAGTTTAAAAGGAGTTCGGAGTTTGTTAGAAGTAACACTTCAAAACATTTCATGCAAGAACATCAGATCCATTACACACAGGACAATAAATGAAGAGCAGCTACAGTTTTGGAACACTGACTGACTGTCTATGCTTTAAAACCTGCAGAAGAAAGAAAAAGGCAAATGAAACGTCTCTACATAAATGAGAAAACTTTATACCATGTGTGTTCAAGCTGTTGTTACAGTGTAAGGTGGTGAATCTCTGTAAATCTGAAGACTACTGCAAATCATATACTCTTTACGTCTGGAGCATTAGCAGCAGAAGCCATGCAAAGTCACCGCTTATTTCATGCTACCTACCTCGGCGTCATCAGGCGATTCATGTATGAGACAAAATCAAAATGCATGTTGATGAAGTTTATTGTGAGGTGAAATTATATCATGCCACTAACAGTCTATTATCATGTTTTTTTTTTTACATACTTCTCCTCCTGAAGCAGAGGTGGAGGACTTCCTTACGTAACGTGAATCTTCAAACGACGATTGGTCTGCTGCAGGGCGGGCTCTTCGTCCAGACTTTGCAACCTGGGAAATGTGCAGAATTTTTTAAAAATGGAAAATAGATTTTGATATCATAAAGCCAGAAGCTGCCACTTCCAACGGCTACCAAAGACTTTGTGGTTTCACTTAGCTTAAACCGTGCCATCTAATGAGCCAACCAAATGTTGTCTGGATGGACTTCAACATACAGCAGATCAGGTTATTCCACTTGCATAAACCAACCAAGTTTGGTGCTTTGTGGGCTTTTACTTACTAATTTTGTACGACTTCCAATAATGTGAGTTTTCTCTGTGCAGATGGCGCAGTGATATATTTCTTTTTGCATCCTTCCATCATTCTACTTTCAAAATAGGGTGTTACATAACTCTATTGGTAACCTTTTTTTCTGAAACTGACAGCATGGTTACGAGCAGAAATTCTTGGAGCATAAAAATGAATAGATACTTTATTGATCCCTCAAGGGGAAATTCTTTTTTCTCTCAAGTTTTTTTTTTACATGCATTCTACCTGAAATACAACCACAGACACCCACAAAGGGCTCATAAACATGCAAATCTGGAGAGATGGTGGAGTGATGGGCGCCCTGGTAACAGTTAGGAGTTCGATACCTTGCTCTCAGGGGGCACCTCTGCAGTGCCCAGGAGGTGAACTGGTACCTCTCCAGCTACCAGTCAACCCTCCACACTGGTCTATGCAGCCACCCTGTGGTACCCAAGTCAAATCCCTACAGACTGAGCTACTGCCACATCTCAGTCATGTGGAGAAAATATGCTGAAATGCTGTAGTGAAGTATCTCATATGTGACCTGAATTTTAGGATTACAGTATAGGTGCACCTGGATATGGATGTTTTGTTTATGTCAGAGAGGGCACAGTGAGCTGTGCATGTTAGCACGGCTAACCCTTTAGTTAGCTTCACGCTCAAATACAAGCCTTCCTGTGGCTGTGGCTCTGGAGTAGTAAGCGATCATGTTTGCTTGCTGGTAACAGGTCATTTAAATAGCTACAACACTCACGCCGACACTGGCTAATACTGACGTTTGCGTTAGCTTAAAAGCTAAGTAGCTAGCAATAGCCTCGCTCCCTCACAGTTACAGTGTGCTCTCAGCCTCTCAGTTTACAGCACTCTGAACATATATCCCGACTGCTTATGCTCTCTTACTGCATTCTCTGCTATTCAGACGGGTCACTCACGTTTTTAACCGTCCCAGCGTCTCCGAGATGGAAGTTATCCTCCATTTTTTGTTGCTACCAGCGGCGATTCAGGGAAGCGTCTTCCTGGACTTCAGGAAGCGTCACATAGCAACGCTCTCCATGGTAACGCCAATCAGAAGGAAGGAGCGCGAGTGGAAGGATTCACGGTGAATATACAGTGCAGGGTTAAATAAGATATATTGTTTCAGTATGAAATATTATCTTGCCCAATACTGTCCCACTGCAAATATCTTCATGTAGTACTGTCTATACTGTACATAATGTATTCATATCTAGCTGATTATTCAGTGTATATTGGTAACTAAATTTTATCATTTGTATTTACACCCGCACTATCTATCTATCTATCTATCTATCTATCTATCTATCTATCTATCTATCTATCTATCTATCTATTATATATATAGAGAGAGAGAGAGATAGTTAGTATGTGTGTGTGTGTGTGTGTGTATATATATATATATATATATATATATATATATATATATATATATATATATATATATATATATATATATATACACACATATACATATATATATATTTATAATGAATTCTTCTTTCTCTATATATATATATATATATATAGAGAGAGAGAGAGAGAGAATATATATACATATACATATATATATATGTATATAGATAGATAGATAGATAGATAGATAGATAGATAGATAGATAGATAGATAGATAGATAGATAGATAGATAGATAGATAGATAGTGCGGGTGTAAATACAAATGATAAAATTTAGTTACCAATATACACAGTATTGGGCAAGAGGTCATAGTTGGGGAATGTAGGAAGCACAGATATAGAAAGATATTTCAACTGAAAGATGAACCCAATGATCATATTTAATAACCGAGTGACTTATTTCCTAAAATTAGAGAAGAAGCACACTGCATGCTCTTGCAGCAGTGATAGGTCGGGCCAATCATTATCTCATGAAGAAGTAGCGCTGTGGGATAGTAGAAAAATGATGTCATCTAAACAATCAGAGTCAGAGTTTGCCTTTTTACCAAACAAACATCATCTTTCCCACAGCTCCCACGCATTTATCATGTATTGAGATCCTTAATCAAGCAGAGCCCCCCATCACATTATCTCATCTCCGACAGTGTGGCCTGTCAGTCGATATCCTCAAACAACCACAGCCTGAGAAAGAAAACAGACACGCGGGAGCTGAGGTTTCAGCTGGTGTTCGCTAGATGTCGCTGTCGTGCATGTTTTTATGGAACCGTGGAGAAGCTGAACGGTAGCAGCAACGAGCAGCTGGCAGGGCTCCCTGTGCACCTTCAAGATCCCCTTTGTTAACTCTGGCCTTCCGTGCGCGTCTGATTTTCCTCTAAAACTTTGTTTTGGATGTGGTTATTATTGTCCAAACACTGTCGCATTATAAAAAAAAGTCTACTCAGTGACCACCCCTCACTCAGGCTAATGGTCCTCATTTGATGGAGATTTATGAGCGCGGAGCATAACATTGCTTAACTTCAGCCTTATTCATAAAACACAAATGTGCCCGTAGAAAGAAACAGAACAAAACATTCCCTTGACAAATCAGCGGCTCTCTCTCTCTCTTGCGAAATCACACATTGCTCAACATTACGCACGTTTTCTAAGGTTTGATCGGAAAACAGCGTCGACAACACAAAATCTGAAGTCTAATTAAATGCATTTCAGAGTATCTCATTGTCCTAACGCAGGCTATTACTTGCCGCCCCTCCCTCGAAAACGTCACAGCTTGTGCCTATAAAGTGTGAGTGAGAGTGGTGAGCGCCTGAGTGTGTTTGAGGCTGGACTGCAGGGAGATTAAGCAGAGAGACGCACCGACTCCATGAGCACAAGTGGATGGAAAGAGCCCAATGCAATGGAGACCCGCGGTGCACAGATGGGTGCCCTATAAACTCAAGAAGGAGAGAAGAGAGGCTTGCATGAGACAAAGGGGAATGAAGAGTAGGATAAAGAGTTTTAATGAAGAGTTGAGATTATATTTTCCAAAATGGCACGGATTTGCTCCCATGCAAATGCGCATTTTGCAAAGATGACATAGCACTTGAGAAAAATGGGAATCCTCCAGGAACAGAACTCACTCACGACCTGAATGAAAAGAGAAAAGGGATTCTATTCAAATCGGAATTTAGTTTTGTTTTGCCTTCTTTTACTTGACAAGCCTCGGTTGTGAGTGAACGCAGAGTGAAATATGAATCTGGGCAAAGCACTCCTGTTTTTCCTCCTCTCAAATTGTGTGACAATGACTTTGTCTCTATCCACTTGCACCACTGTGGACATCGACCACATAAAGAAAAAGAGAGTAGAGGCGGTCCGGGGACAGATTCTCAGTAAACTCCGGCTGACCAGTCCGCCTCAAACAACAGGTCCAAGTCAAGTGCCGTTTCAGGTTCTGGCCCTTTATAACAGCACCAAGGAGCTCATTGAGGAGCTGGGAAGAGACAGGCAGCAGAGTTGCGGACAGGATAACACGGAGACTGAGTACTATGCCAAAGAGATTTACAAGTTCAACATGATCAATGGTCCGCCAGAAAACAGTAAGTGTGTTGTTTTTAATCATGATTATCAAAGTGTCTCTTTTGCAACTCCCAACACCCAATAAACCACGACGCTTTTATTTTCTAGATGTAGGTCATTAAAAATAGATAGGGTGGAGTAATTATTTTTTGATTGGCAAGATGTTTTATTTTGCCTGCGCGCCATGCAGCCAACATTTTTACTGGTACTTGATCCAAATCCTTTTGTAAACTCACTTGTGCATTTTTTTTTTTAAGTTAAAAAAAAATAAGTCTCACCTCATAAAACCAAAATCTTTTATCTGGCTTCGATGCAAAATTCTTACAGGTGAGGTAACAATGTCAAAAACAGGGTTCTAACTTTTCCAGCTGGCGTTAAGTCCACTCGTGTCTGTGCAGCTTTTACGCACAGATGCGCCTGTGAGCAGTGGAGCGGCGCGCAAAGGAGAGGGCAAAGTAAACAGTCTAATTGGAATGAGCACCATTCCTCATACATACCTCACACCAAAGCCATGGGAACTCCAGCCTAAGTCTGACACATTCCTAAGCGGGGAAAATTCTCAGGCAGTTAAGTCTAGTATTTATTGCCAACTCCAATACCTCATTTCCATTTTCTGGCCGTGAGTTCCCCAATATTTTTCATCCACTCTTACGACTCTCCCTTCTATTTCCCTTCTATTTCTTTCTAGTAGTGAGGAGCCCGAGTAGCTCTGTGTTATGATCTAATTCCCTTGTTCATCCATATTGGTATTTCCTGTATAAACTATGGTCCATTGATTGTTCCAGAAATCAGAAACAGAAGCTCACTGAGCAGCAGAATCTCCAGAGGAAGTCGGTTTTTAAGTGGAAGAGTTGGATTTGTGCCTGTTCACGGGTCAGAGGGCGGTTAGTGAATGGTGTTACCATTTTGAAATCAACAGGTGTTTATGCTGCGCTGTGACACTGAGCAGAACCTCCGCCTGTTCCAGCATTAGCCCTGAATCAAATCCATTTCACAGGTCCCACAAAGTGCCTCTGACATTCAAAATACACAGCTCGGGGTTTATCCACTGGTCAGAGGTAGCTAGAGCTCCCAAAACAAACACAGGTCTAAAGGAGTGGGATCAGTGATGGCCAGGTGCCCAGGACACATCACGCCGGTCTCATACTGTAGGCAATACTATAGGTGATAATGCAAGACATGAACTTGACTTACTACTGGCAACACTTTCTGCGCTAAGCAGCGTACCCAAGGATGATATTAACAAAATCAACAGAAGGTGCCAACATACATTAATTAGCACTTTTCTCACCCTTTCCATTTTGTAATGTCAAAGAGAGCGGGGCATGTTGCTGTATGTAGGAACATAACGTCTGTCACCTTGATAATTTTGCAGTGTTGTTCATTTTCATTCCTGCTGGATATAATGAGTTTTACATTCACCGTTTTTGGAAGGTGGGAGTGTTTGGGAATATAGTCAAGTTGAGCTTTTTTTTCATGCCCAGTTAAAAAGTTAAACAGAAACTTTTCTCTCATACTTGAATGCACCACTTGCTCCAGACTACTTTTCTTAGACACTACTACTAATGCAAATCAAGCCATTTATGACTTGATGAAGCATAACTGAGGCCGGGCAGCAATACATCTTTCTTTTCTGGTGCATCAGGAGGTCAGCGTGGCTCATTTTATCATCATAAACCAAATACTGCTGAAGAAAGGAGATAAAGACAGAATTGAACTGAAGGTTGACCTTTGGCACAATAACATTTCTAGGAATCCACTGACGCTTGAATTAGAAAGATCATGCCATGCGCACTGATGCGTGCAGTTTCAGTGAAATTTCAAACCGATCATTGACTCAGTGTTTGGTCAGTATAAATTGAGGACTAGTGCTGAGGACAGCAGGGTATCTGATATAGGGGATAGTAGAAAGATGATGTCATCTGAACAAACAGAGACAGAGGTCTTTGGCCAGTTCCCAAAGAAACAGCATCTCTCTTCCTCCCTTCAACTCCCACGCCGTTACCATTTTTGCTTCCTCATCCTTAATCAAGTGGGAGAAAAAAAATTGTTTTTCTGCAGAACAGAGCTGCGGCGCATTATCACATCTGCTGTAGTGACCTGCCACAGTCAATGTCTGCAACAGCAGGAAGTCGAGAAATGAGACTCCTCTCTGATGCAAAAGCAGCATCTAGGTCATGGATAACTGAAAATCAAACCGTAGTAGCATGATGCAAACGGATTCTCATTTTCCACACTGCTATTTGTAATAGTTAATAGAATTTGAAACTGCTACATTTCCAAAGGAATCTCTGTTGTCCTTTGTAAGACCTAGACACCTCAGCAGCTGGCTAGCACCTGCTGCCTTATGCTCCCTATTTCCTTTGTTTACCTCTACAAAGCTCTGGAGAGACTGACATCACGGACAGTCCTCCGGGCAAAAGGGTAAAGAGAGGTGATTCCTGGGAGTTTTTTATCAGGGAGTTTGTGTGTCATGAGGACAGGAGAGAATCCCAGACACAGGAGCGTGAGTGTGTGTCGGGGTGGTGTGAGGTGTGGTCGATAGCGTCTGGGTGAGGCACTTTATGTGAAGCTTTTTATGTGAGCTATTCAAAACGTCTGTCCTCAGGCCTTCCTGAACAACGTTACCTCTCTAAATCCCTCATTTAAAGCCCATCAATGTTCAAATTAACTGAGTGTTAATATGAGAATGAGATCAACAGGCTTTTATATGTGACTATAAATACACTTTTGCAAGCATGTTAATGAGAAAGTCCTGCAGTAAAACTAAATTCTCTAATTAGAATCTGATCTAAGAGCAGTGTGTAATTTAACTAAATCAGTAGTCACAACAGTAAAATGGGTTTGTTTACTTCCATAATAAAGAGCGTATTATTTCAGCTAATATTAACACGAAAAACTCAAAATCTTTCATTTCTGAGTGTATTTTACCAGTAAGAATGAGACACTGGAGAAGCTTATGAGCATTAAAGTGTGCTGCTCCATATAGTTTACAGGTCAGACTCATGTCAGCATTCTGACACTCAGTCTTAAAGGCTATCATCTAAAAATTGTGGGGGTCAGAAAATTGGTGAATGTATTTCATTTTAATTATGCAAGCAATCCCCTCCACTTACCAACATGGAACAAATTACCTTTCAGACCCTTGGCAAAAATAAGCCATAATGTGAAATCCACCTAAAACCATTGCAATGGGAAAAATGAGGTCATCCAAAAGGAAACCAAAGACTTGATTAGAATTTCAAATCTCCCCTCGAAGTGGGGCTTTCCACCTTCTGTGGGGGAGGCAGAGAGGGGTAGTGGTGGTGGTGGTGGGAGGGGGGGGAGCAGTGAGTGAGGGGAGGAAAAGGCTACTGAGGTTTCCTCCTTATAGATTGTGTGGAAACACTGGACAGATATCTGGCTAGGGATGAATGCTGAAAAGGTCACCTATAAATAGGGAAAGTTGAACAAAAAACTTTGTGGAAATATCAGATAATGACTGGGAGGACACTGAAATAGGATTATGGGTCAAATGGAGTACAGATACTCGGAGATGTGCAAGTTCCTTTTGCATGACACAAGAAACAACTGAACTTCTGAGTTTCCATTTATCCCAAAACAGCTTGAGGTGCAAATCAGCTAAAGGTGCAGTGCCCCTTTCAACCACCAGCAAATCTGAGGCTTGGTAATAAAGCTTAAGCTTGGGGTAATAAATTAGCCATGGCTTGGCTGTAAATGACTGTTTCCACTTGGCCCATAAAAAGTTTGCTATGTGCTTGTTTTGCTCAACACTGCATGTGCATGGCCTGTTAAATTAATAAACTGTTCAATGCCATTATGGTATAAAAAGGAGAAAGGCTTCAGTACAACAGGAAGCTTTTCAGATACAATCACAATGTTGCTGAATTTGTTTATCTGATTCTGCTAAAGGTCAGCGCTCTATCTCACACACACACACACACACACATACACACACACCATGTATACAACAAGGCACTGCTTGTCAAGCATGCACTGAGTGGCATTACTGTCACGATGGAGTCGCCCTCCTTGTTGCTTTCTCAGGTATTGTTCTGCTCCAGCACGTGAGCCCAAATGTTCCTCTCGGTTCCAGAGAATACTTGGCCGCTGTCCGAGCCCTCGGAGCACCTGTTGAGCTCCAGAGCTTGTGGGAGGAGGAGCACGCTGCCGTCCCACACTGCAGCCTGCTCCACCACCACACATGGGACATTTGGTTTTCATTTCATGACTTCAACTTGTTGCTAACTCGGACCGCACAAAGCATAAGCAGATGGTTCGCGGTAATGGCCCACGTCTCTGTGGAAAGGACTAGAAATAGTAAAAAAAAAAAAAAGAAAAGAAAAAAAAATAGAAGGTTTGTTTTTATCTGAAACTATCAAAACTTGTAGAAGGTCATCTTCTGTAAAAAAATATCAATAATCAGAAGGTAAACATGTCCACCACTGTAAGGATGTCAGTGGAAAATAAGCTTTGATAACATGAGGTAACAGATGGATAAGAGCTTAAAGGGATTCTGACAAAAACAACAACGAGAGTTCCAATCTGATATTAAAAAAAAAATAGATATTTAATAACATCCTCTGTTGAGTCATCATTTCCTCTTTACCTGCAGATGACCTCCCCTACTGTCCTAAGGGTGTCACCTCCAAGGTATTCCGCTTCAACGTCTCCACCATGGAGAAGAACTCCACCAACTTGTTCCGCGCCGAGTTTCGAGCCCTGCGGATCCCCAACCCCGGCGCCAAGAGAAACGAGCAGAGGATTGAGCTCTACCAGGTGTGTGAACTGACCGTTCATTTCCACTGTTAGCAGAGCACAGGGGGGTAATGTGCTCCATTTCTCTTCGAAGGCCTGTGTAGGTCAGCGAGAAAGATGAAAACATTTATATTAGGGTGTCCAACTCCCTCTCTCCTCTTTTCATGCGCTGATCATTATTCCATGTGCTTACAGTGAAATGGATTCTGCATTAGGACAAATTTAAGAGCTTGCACAGCCGTCTTTAAGAAACCCTAGATTACCATTCGGCAGTTTCTTCTTTCTTAGCTGTCAATCTCAAAGCAGTTGTCCATCCTTGTTAGATCAAGTAAGGTGTTATGCTTTCAGCAGGGGATTTATAGATCCCCACCTGCATTTGTGTTTTTATGAGCATTTTTTCGTGAAGTTTGTTAGAGCATGCTTCTGTTAGATGTCTGTGTGTGTGGGGTGGCAAAGATGGATTTTTTTTTTTTTTTTGCTCGGTTTCCTCATTAATCTCCCGTGAGAGACTAGGAGTAATGATCAGGTTCCAACATTTCCTGCCAGGGAGACAAGCGTCTCCGGACTGCATACCGCCTCTGAGGCAAAGCTCTGGCCGGCGCTGAATACAGACTGTCAGGCCCTCAGATTGTTTCCAGGGGCCTAGGAGGAGATAGAGGCAGGGTCACCCACCGGGGGAGTAAATGGAGCTGCTTGCTCGCCCCCACACTTTTCAGGCTGGAGCTGATTGGCAGAGGGCTGACGCTGGCAGTCCTGTGGTCCCTCGTTCCCACAGGAAGGCAGATTAGATCCTGACAATGTTCAGGAACCTGGTTATCCATAGTACCACTGTGGGGCTAAGTGCTCATACCCACCACCCAAATACACACATTTCTCACTGCAGATAAACACCTTTGTTCAGGGAGGTGCTGATGGAGGTAGGAATGTCTGAACCACACTGTTGCACTTTCCTCCATCTGCAGTTTTGTATATTTGGGGTCTCGACACGATAACACGGTTAGGGCATGAATTCCCGGAGAGATACCTGCAACCCTGCTTTTTTAACTGCCTGACACTGCATCTGGGAGCCCGGCTAAAGTCAAAGTTTGAACTGCTGATGTGAAGGACAGCCAGGTTCTCATTGGCAGGAGGGTAACACGCAGGCATTAACTTGCAAAATGGGGATATCAACACAGGGAGTCACTTTTTCCATGAGGAGTAGACATTTGGCCCAAGGCATCCTGGAGAGTCTGGCTCAGACAGCTCTGTTTCTGTGTGTGTGTGCAAAAGAAAGAGTTTATGCAGCTGGGTCACATTTTCATCTTTCCTCGCAGATCCTCCAGAAAGACGACCCCAAAGCCAAACAGCGCTACATTGGGGGCAAGAACGTCCTGACCAAGGGAACGCCTGAGTGGGTCTCCTTTGATGTAACAGAGACAGTCAGGGAGTGGCTGATGTATCGACGTGAGTGGGACACATCACGAATTTTCCTTGCATCACACCTTATTACATATCCTGCCAAAGAGCGCTAGTTCATTTGAAATGAAGGATAGCGGCCTCAGGGAAAAAAATGTCAGCTCCTTACACCCCCCTCTGCTCTTGTTTCCCTCACAGAGACCAATCTGGGCCTGGAGATCAGTGTGCATTGTCCCTGCCACACTTTCAGGCCTAATGGTGACATCATTGAGAATGCCAGTGAGTTGCTGGAGGTCAAGTTCAAAGGTGAGAGTGCATTTAATAGCTCAGTGCTTGCGGATTTGTATCAGCAAGCTTGTTTGCTTGCTTGTCAGTTAAGGTGTCATGAAGGTGTTAATAAACGACATCGGTTCCAAATTGGCAATCAACCAGACATATTTGTATAAACCTATCGAAAGAATATTAGAAATGAGGGTAATAAAGACAGATCTCTAAAGTGAGGATGGCATTTATATGAGTAATTTTAAAAAAAACAGAATAGTATTGGTTAGAGTTGATTAGGTAGTACTCAGATTCTTAGCTGTCACATGCAGTGGGATGTCAGTTTATGGCATGTCACTACATCATGAGAAGATGTTTATTCATTTTCTTGAGTTGCTTCATATTCAACGTACAGACATGAGAGAGTGGTATCAAGGTTCTCATCTAACTCGCAGTAAGAAAGCCAATATTACACGAAATGGCAAATTTTAAATATCTCTCTTCCAGATTAATCTTTCTGCTCCATCGTCATTTTCATTGTAAAATCGGGAATCAATAACTCTGAATTTCACTCTGACTACATCTGTCCCGTTTTAAAAGCACATCTCAGTCACCATCTCGCCTGTCGTGCAGCATGTCTTTCCAGCATTTTCTTGCGTCGTCCTGTCCCTACGGCCAAACTGTATGTCACTGTATTGGCCTCCGCTTTTGATCTCTCGCACAGAAAGGATGTTCTGCCAGCTTGTATTTATGATTGAAAGCCAGATAACATTTATGTCTGTTTGATTTCTGTTTGATTTGTCTAATGTTCTAGATAGGCATCTCATTTTTGTTGAAAATTTTGGTTTATTCTGATTAGAGCCATTGAGGGATTGCTAGTTTTAGGATGATTTGCCACAGTGCGTCTCAGGACCTAGTATAAACTGTTATACTAGAAGTTTGTTTTTGCTTCCAGATTCAGTTTATAGTGCCTCTTTCAGATGTTTCCCCAATTTCCCCCACTATTTTTGGATTATTAGTTATTATTTAAACACATTATGAGAGGATATTGGCAGGCATTGGTTGGCGTTCTTCTGTTACTGTTAAATATGCTTCTACAAAACTCTTTATGCAGGGCCTCTATAGGATGCTGCATCTGGTGTTGGCGGAGTGGACTCTATGCTTTACTTAGAATTTGATGACGGTCCAAATATTTTAGATTAAACTCCAATTTGCGCGTCTGTTTTCTGGATTCTTTTCTTAAGTTGCATAAAAGGTTCTTTTGTTTCATTGCGTTCATTGCCAAATGAAAGATACCTCAGGCGTTGATTTCGTTCTTAGCCACTCGTTGTGCAAAGTATGTTCCAGCGCAGAGTTTCCTAGAACGAATGAGAATCTGATTATAATACAACAACACTCACTATACACTCCTGATTATGAAACCGGTCTAAACAAAAGTTCCTTTTAATCCTGTCATCAACATGTTCCTCTAGCATCAGTACCTATTGAGGTCTTCTTGGTAAGATAATGGGTTTCCTTTCTAAGAGGAAGAGAGAGACACAGAGCATGGGAATACAATCGATCTGGTATCTCACTTAGCACTGGGGCCCCCGGGCCCTCGGCCCTGGGAACACTCCCGACTGGCTTGGCCACAAGGAATGTGCTGCCACGGCGCTCAGACGCTTGGCCCCGAATTAAAGAGAGGCGTACATATCCACCAGCAGCATCTCTCCTGAGATATCCACTGCTTTAACTATCAGGGGTAGATTGGATGAGCAGACACAGGCCCAGGGGGGAGAACGGAGGAAAGAAGGAAGTTAGGAACCAGTGCTGAATAAGGAGAAGGATGAAAAGTGAGCCAAAAATGAGTGAAGCACTGCCGGGATATTACAATATCCTTCTGTTAAAGTCACAGTTGACTACGCTGATTAGAGAGAAGCCGTGGTTCCACCGAAGACAGCTCTTGAAGTGCGGACATCTTCAGATCTTTTGTATTTTTGCGCAGTTTTTCTTCGTATTCTCTGGACTAACTGACTCACCCCTGCAGGTATGGAAGCGGACTATGATGATCAGAGAAAAAAACAAAAGGAGCAGCTCTACCCCCACCTCATCCTCATGATGCTCCCTTCCCACAGGCTGGATGCCCAGTCCTCCTCCCGCAGGCGCAAGCGGGCACTTGACACCAATTACTGCTTCAAGTAAGGAACTTTTCCTCGTCCTGGAAAATTGTTCATTGTGTTTAACTCTGTAAAATAATTTCTCTGGCTGCACCTGCTCGGTTTTGAAGATTTGAACACAAAGCTAGTTAATGCACTACAAATTAAACACACGCTTACCGTCTTGCAGGTGGGGGGTATATTGTGAGATATTATACCAGCCAAGACAACATGAAATGGAAATATCAGCTGTCACGTCTCAAACAGATGGCAGAGAAAAACAGGACCCAGGCAGAGGATACATAGAATAAGCTTGTTAATCACCCAGACGAGCATGACAGAGGTATTAGACGATACAAGTTGGGATCTGTCCCAGTACTAGCAAACGCTACCTCCTCTTACACGCCGGCTCCACAGCTCTGGATTTCCTCTGTCAGGCTGACAAGACACCTGGGCTGACTCCAAGAGGGAAAATAAGGGCACACCTATGAGTGGAATTTCTAAACCTCTTCCTCATCTCTAGCTGTGAGGTCACAGAGAGTAAAAATGTATACAACTCTTAAAATTGTGTGTCGTCTGTGAAAACGAAGTGTGTAATCCTCTCTGTCATCTCCTGTCTGCAGCAATTACGAGGAGAAGTGCTGTGTGCGACCACTATATATTAATTTCCGGCAGGATTTGGGATGGAGGTGGATCCATCAGCCTGAAGGGTACTATGCTAACTTCTGCTCCGGTCCGTGTCCTTACCTGCGCAGTGCAGACACCACCCACAGCACGGTGAGACAAAGCACCACAACACATTAAACTTATGAATCTGTTATTTCGTCTATCTATCACTATCACTAGCGGCTATTTCGTCGCTGATCCCCGTCTCCTCCTGTTCTTTCCTCCATAGCTGCTGAGCCTGTACAACACCATGAACCCCGAAGCATCCGCGTCACCCTGCTGTGTTCCTCAGGACTTAGAGCCCCTCACTATCCTTTACTACGTGGGTCGCTCCCCTAAAGTCGAGCAGCTCTCAAACATGGTGGTCAAGTCCTGCAAGTGCAGCTAGGCTTCAGGGCCCGGTGAGAGACGTGGGATGTGACGGCTCCCAGCACTACTCAGGAGCGGGTATGAGAGGTTAAAGGGGGGCGTGGTACAGTTCTCTCCTCCCTGAGTCCCTCCAACCCCTGCTTCCAGCCTTGCCCAAGCTCTCTCTTCAAAATCAAAGATGCAGTCCACCACTTTCCTCTAAAATCATTGGCAGCATTTACCCAGAAGACTTGTCGAACACCACTTTACTAACGCTCTCAAACCCATCAGGCCTCTTCGGCAGTCGCCTTGTTTGTCATGTTTCTTTCATATTCCAGCATTTTGAAGAGCCTGTACCTCAGTGTTATGACAATGAAAGAGGAACAGAGCGATAATTATCTTAACGGGAGGGATGCGGACTGAACTCAGCGTGATAGGAATACGTCAAAGAGGGTGAAACAAAAATAATCATTTGTTGAGAGCGAACACATCCCCTGGCCCTGACACACAGGACACCTTCGAAGATCCGAGCTGGAAACTGACGCTGTGCACGCCACAGCTCCCCAACACTGTTTTGTTTAGGATGAAATAATGCTGTTGAATAAAAATGACCTTAGGAAAAAAGAAAACATGCTGGAAACCAACCTTTATTTCAAAGTAGTATTTCCATGGTTCTGTTTACCTCTGTAATACAACAGGATGGTGATTCCAGGGATCGTTTTTTTTTTTTTGTTTTTAAAGTGAAGCCTTTCTGTTGTATGAGATGATGTATGTCACTAAGTGAACACTTAACTTAGATCACGAACTGTAAATGTTTTTCTTATTACTCTTGGAAACACCTTTTTTTTTTTAATTAAAACATGGACAGTTGGATAGAACTGTTCTATTTTCATTTTTTTCTGAGTTTTCTTTTTTTTTTTTGCATTAAATATTTTAGAGCACTTTATTTCAGAGGGTAATAGATTACATTCAGATGACCAAAGTAAAAAAAAAAAAAAAGTCCAGTGATCGCCAACTTCCAGTGTACAGCATGTGTGGTGAGCAAATACATTTACTGACATGATCAGCATGTTTTAATGTTTTCTGTTGTTTGATACAGACTGCCGAGATGATTCCGGAAAAAAAAACAAAAAAAAAACATATTACATCTCCATGCATGTGTGTTGTAAACAATCAGCAACAAAACAGATTAAATGACTGACTGTAAACAACTCTGTATCACCACATGAGAATATAGACATTGATTTGGACTCACTGTTGGATTCTTGTAATACGGCATGCACTGGCTTTAACAGCAGTAAATCCACAACATGAAGTGTAAAACATCGATCACAACAACAAAAAAAAAACCCAAAAAACAATCAAGTATATTAAAACCAGGTATGTTGTACTGCATTGGAAACTACAATCTGTGCAAAGTCACTGCGATGATAATCATCGGTCGATATGACAAAGACATGCATGAAATTCAAGTATTTTCTGACAAAGACATCATAAACATAAGCCGAATCTCTTCATATATAACAGATATGTTTTATTCTATTAACACGCCCTGAGTGAACTCACTATATGGTCCCTAGACTAACAGACTGTTCACACCGATATTGTTCTGCTGGTGCAGCATTAACCTTCATTGTAGGCAAGGCTTTGCATAACCATAATCCTTCTTTATGTTATGCTTCAAGCTACAGAGATGGCCGAAAAGGCCTTTTGGTAGACAATGAACAGTGAATAAATACTGAAGCAATAACAATGATTCACTTAATATTAATATTAAATTTGGTCCATCCAAAGGAGAACAACATCAACATCCCAACAGTTTACAGGAACAATCACAAGCCAACTGTACTCTTGATTCTTTAAACACCCCAGCAACAGCATTACATTGTTCTTGTAAACAGAGAACAAGGCAGCGACCAAGCGTATTTAAGATCAAACAATATTTTTTAGGGGCTCTAAGCAAAAAGATGCAATACTTTAACACATCCTTTGGCAATGGCCGTACAGTCAGACTTGGCAGAAATTTGGCTTCCAACAAGCACTGGGATGCCAGAAACGGCACATGAAAGGAACTCCTCGGCATGCAAGCAAGATGAGAAGCTGCTCAGACAACCTCTACAATACTCGTCAAAACCTTTTATTAGCAAAAAAAAACAAAAAAAACACCATCACCAACTTTTTAGGAAGATAAAAATCAACAATGAATGACTGACGGTGGACACGGCATGTGTCGAGTAAAGAAGAAACTGTCAAATCCCACTGGGGCTTGAAGAACCATCTGCTGAAGGATGTCTGTCAGTGAAATCTTCACGTGGCATCAGTAGCATGAAGAGAATGAGGGCGGACAACTGTTGGTATATAGACTGGGTGAAGCCAAAGGGGTTGGGGAGGGGGGTTAGGGAGCTGAAAAGGCCAACTGATGTTGAGCTGCGCAACAAAATCCCAACCTGCGTCAAAGCTGGGCATTCCTGGCCCTCGTGGACCATCCTCTCGCATGTCTGTGGCTGTATCACAGAGAAGTTAATAGGGCCCTGTTCGATGTCTGGCATGCTTTCATCTGTTGCTGTTGTCCTTTCCCAGAATACACCTCTGTGAGGATGTAGTTACATGCAGAGACACCTGTCAGGCCAGCAGAGGGGCAGGACATGCCTCTGGTCGCCTTCCTGTCATCTGTGACTGGGCTCCTGGCCCTGGAACAGCTTGTGGTACACAGAAAGACCTGGGAAACAGCAGATGAAAGCAAAATTAATAAAAAAGAAGAGGTGGAAGGGCAGCACAAGGTTCTCCACCCCCCCAAAGCGCCTGTGCGTGCACAAACAGAAATGTTTAGGTCAAACCTGAAAGAGTTTTACTTCAAAAGAATTCACTTAAAACCCTCCCGGTGAATGTTTTGTTGATCTTTTTAATCATTCACGGTCAAGGTTGTTCCCAGTGGATCTTCTCGGCGCTTAGCCTTTTGTCCGGCTGTCCCCTTCCTCTCAGCCCTCTCACTCCTCATCCTATCGGCTGGCGTGCCGCCAGCCCTCCAGCAGAAAAAGGGCTTCCAAGTACAGTTAGAGCTGCCGTGTTTGTGCTCCCAAACAGTATTCCCTTTCATTGCCTTTCTGCACACTCTGTTTATTTTGGTGCTCTTTTACACCGTGGGGCCTGACTGAGCCGGAGAACGAAAACATCTCCCTAACTTCCAATCCGATGACATGACCCGCTGGAAGCGGCTTCCTCTAGCTCAGCAAAAGAAAGATAAAGGGACAAAATTCTCTCGTGTCCCACTCCAAATGACGGAACAAATGATGTCAGCAGTTTGTTCAATGGTAAATTAACCCCAAAGGTCTAACAAGTGGAACAGAATAAGAGTACAATCAGCTATCTAACTGAATTATTTCAGGACTTTTGCAACACTCAGTTACGAAGGAATCTAAAATCAAACACTGTTGTCATTGCATACATTTGACTTTATCTACCAGTAACATACACAATAAAACACACTGTTGAAGTGATTCACCAATCAAACATCCAATAACTTGCATAATATATCTGAAAAGGGGGATGACAGCCAGTAACTACCTTCCTTTCCCAACAAGGCACCACACAGTCTTATTTTGATAGAGAGAGAGGCCTAAGCTATCCGTCCTGACATGATCAGACTCCCATTAAAATGGCACAAGTGCAGCATTCATTTCCTCCTTAAACTGAAGGCAATAAATCTCCTCAGTCACCAGCTGTGGAGCTTCAAGGCTTCAAGGGAATCATTGTAAAACACATGTGGTCGATATAATCTAGGTTTGTAAGCTTTGATAGGTCCTCATCAAAACCCCTCCCCTCGTCTCGTGTCAAAAGTGAACACAGAAGGAGCAGGGAAGGAAAAAGGGTGGGGGTGGGGGTGGGGGAAATGGGGTGAGCGAGCAGGAAAAGTTTTCAGAGGATAAAGGCAGAGTTGTATGAGCAAAGAGAGGAAGAGATTAAGAGAGCGCACAAGAGAGAGATAAAGGGAGAGTGTGATTAATGGTGGTTGACAGCTGATCATAGAGAATGCTCTCCATTTGGACCCGGCTCTAACTCCCTGTCAGAGTCAATCAGTGAAACTCAGTCATCTTGCTACAAAGGTACACTGAGCAGGCAGAAAGACCTGACGCACTTGTAAGCTCCACAAAGGCTGTGCCCCTTCCAATAACACCCTCCTCCCCCCACAACACCACAGTGAGTCTCTGTTCAGCTCCCAGTCCCATTCCTGGTTAAACCTGCCTAGCTAACTGGTTTTGGTACTGGTATTTTTTTTTCTTCTTCTTCTTCTTCTTCTTCTTCTTCTTCTTTGGTTCAGTGAAGCATCTCCCCCCCCACCCTTTGCGTCCTGAACGACGGAAAAAATGCATTCATGAAATTCAGGAGCTTCTCCCAACGGATCCAGTTACAGTAATTGATGAGTTTATAAGATGTTTGTTAACCTAAGCCAGCCTTCATAGTTTGGGGGGAAGAGGGAGAATGAGAAGAAATGTTCTGGTCAAAGACACGCACACTCCTTTTTAGCGCGTGTGTGTGTGTGTGTGTGTCTGGGTGGTGCACAGCTACTGTGTTTTTCCGACAAGCTGATCTCTGGGACGGCTCGACTGTGACACTCACATGATGTGATGAATGGTATGATTTGCTAATGCTAATGTATAGTAGGTCTGTGGAAAGAAAAAAGAAGAAGAAGAAGAAGAAGAAGAAGAAAAAAAAGCCCCTTGATCAGGCAAACGCGTGCATCAGCGCAAACTGCTTAATATCACTGTTACTGCAATAAGCTCAACACTTCGCTCTGGATGGAAAGAGCTGTGGAAATAAGGGCAGGGTGACAGGGGCACACGTGAGTACATGCACACACCATCGCAGTGCATTGCCAGTAATAAACTTAGCAAAGCTACACTTTTCATTCTCTGGGGTACGGCCGGACAGCCCTTTTGGCGGATGGACAGTAATTAAGGCTGCGTAGGAATGACCAACAGATGGGAATGCCCGAACAGTTCCCATCACTGGATCTCATTACAGAAGAAAGATGTCATCACTGTTATGCCTCTTTATCCTTCGGCAGTAATCTGACCTCTAGTCTTGGACACATACAGACGACATGATCAAATAGAAAATTACCACACTGGAATGTTGCTCTATTCCCATTCAGATCTGGCTGCATCAACTCCGCTTGGCACCTTAACTCTAACTTAAGCGGGTCATGGCACAGGTCACTGTAATATAATAACCAATAAATCCTCACTTGTACTCTTCCTATAAGGTTGCAATTAAAGTTTGTGCACTGTTCATCGTCGTAACATTGTAGTTATCTTTTACAGTGTGCAAAATACGTTTACACATCCTGCACATCACTGAGCAAGCAGGAGGTGGCTAAAAATATCCAGTGGTGTTTATTAGTCCTCCATGGGGAATGTCCACTATGCCTGGCTGTAATCACTGACACTGGCATAGAGAGGGCATAACGCCTCCCCCACCCTGTTTCCTGAGGACTACAGCACCAACAGGCCGAGTTACAGCACAGTACTGCAGCATCAGACCCACCTGTTTTACTGCAGATGGCTTCATAGACGGTATGCTGGCCGCTGGACACACTTCCACTGGCTGAACTCTCTGCGGAGGTCTGCCTGTTAATCAAACACAAAATAAGTGTCAGCGATGACCAAGAGGATCAAGTCATGGTGACAAACTGGATCTGAAAAGCGAAGATTATCTCCACAGTCTGGATCCGGAAGATGTCAGGACACATCACTGGATTTATACGAGTGTATTGTTCCACTTTCAGAGCTGGATATTTAAATAAAGATATAAAATAAGACTGTTTGAGCTCTGTTTGGTATCTGATCTGAAACGCAGAGTCAATTTCAAATATTTAGTGTGTATTCAGTGGAGGCTCGTGGGGGTTAAGTGTTTACTGAGCGTCTCTCATGAGCTATTGTGACACGAAGGAGGCAAATTCCTGCTCCTTGTCCCGGGTGATGTGATTTTCACATTGGCAAGATTACTGTGGTGATTACTGACTATGTGTACCTAGCGTGCATTGGCTACATACGCAGTCTTTCTTATTGGGGGGATAGTTAGTGCGGCCGTAAATATTTATATGTTTATCCCACGGGGCTTCACACAGAGGTCTGGAGATCATAGACAAGGAATCACGTAGCCACACAGCAAATACAGTGTTTTCACAGAGCAAACCATTATAAGAACTGGTGGGGCGTAGAGCGGGAGCAGACACGTCTGTAACCTTATACATTAAATCTGTTAAGCATTTTTTAGGGGGAACAATAAATAAAGCTTAGCTGGCATTAACCTCTCGCCCCATAACAGCAGCTTGCCAAAGGAGCATTAACAAGGTAATGAGGGTACACACTGCCTCCTTGTAAGGGGCTGCACAGTTGTTCTTTCATACCATTACACAACCACAAATAGAACTGGCCCACTTTAAGCGTGGCATACCTCCACAGGAAGCGACTCCTTTCATATTGAAAGGGAAAAAAAAAAAAAAAAAAAACTTGACCTCTGGGTTCTTCACATCACTTTCTTTGTCAACAGTCTCTCACTCTGTCACTTCAAGAGTCAGGCTGCAGCCAGAAGCGCTGTAGGTGAGAACAACATCTGAACTTGCACTACGTCCAGATGACACAAAGTTGAAATTTTCACACTGCTCACAGACAGCTGAAGAGTTCATGTAAACATAGCTGATGTGCAGTTTTTGGCGCATTCGGCTCACTACTACATCTTAATGTTATTCAGACTGACCACGGGGTGTAAAGATTTAACCATAAACACACGTTTGGCAGCTTCTGTGTGTATACAGTATCCCGTGAAAATAACTACTGTTGTGGCTGATTAATAGGGAGTGAAAGCAGCAGCGAGGCTGACATTAATGGTACTGCTGTAATTGTCACCCTATTAGTAATGCCACACGACAGCCTGGGTTTCCGTAGTTACAGCTGGGCCTAGCCAAACCTTGCAAACAAAATACCAAACAGGCTCATTTATTTGTGTTACAAATTGGTCCTTTCAAAGCCTTCACTGAAGTCATACCACTCTGAGTCCTTGCAGCCTCTCGGGTTGGCAGCTGTGGTATGTTGATAGACCAGAGAGCCCTGCCCTGCTGAGCAGATACCAGCGTGAAGCACGTTTGGTACAAGCAAGTGTACCCGCGCGTGTTAGCTGAGCTTTTTGAAAATCAAAATGCACTGTCACTCGGAAACCTCGCCACGGTCTGTTCAGCTTTTCAATTAAAACTAAATGCTGACGAGTCCCTCAGTCCCGCAATCAAGAGGCACAAGCCAGCAGTTTCTGATAAATCCGATTGGATAGCACTGAAGGATTTTGTCTTGCGTGTCTCCAAACAGAGGAAATCATTTGGCAGCATCAACAGAAATCTTCACTTCATTTCCTTTCTTAAACATGACCAAAAAACCAAATGTCTTTCTGATAAACAGATTCAACTGTCAATGATCATCAGCGGTCTACTACTCATGGGTGGATCAGTCGAGGCCAGCGATGGTAAATTTGTTAGTTCAACAGCTGGCTAGAGGAAGGTGTTTGGAGGGCCGGACAACCTTGAAATGTTTGAATACACCAAGCACAGTGATTCTATTATAAGTTGGAGGAGCTTAGGCCTACACTGGGATGCATTTCAGATGTGCCTCAATAACAGAGGTATTGAGTTGCCCCTAAAATGAGCGCTGGAAATAAAGGGAAGCAACTTATTATCCCACCATTCTCTGCAAACAATCTTCTCCTTTCTCCTGGACGGAGTTGACTTTTTTCTCTGTCATTATTTCTTCTCCCCTCTCTTTATTCTTTTCTTTTCATTGTTTCCATCGGTGCATTTTTTGGTCCTGAAGCTTCCGTTTTTCCCACACTCTCCCCTGTCACACTGGTCGACCACAAAAATGCAGGACAGAGGAGAGTGTGAGGGGGCTCTGGAATTCCACATGCAGTGGGTAAACACAGCCACTGCCAGGAAGACACACATACAGGAGCAAACACAGCACCTACCCGGCTCCCCTAACCTATTCTACAACCCCTGCGCTGCACCACTGCCCTCTTAACACTTCACTTGCCAGGCACGGTTTGTCCAGTCAAGTAAGATGACTGAATGTAACACGTCAGCAGAGCGAGGGATTCGCTCGGCGCTACCTGCTCCTCTTCAGGCCGTTCTGTTTAGAGTGTCTGCGAAGTTGCGATGAATGAATTAAGTCACACGGAGAAATGGAAAGTCAGAGAGTTGCCAACTCACATACAGTATGGGCTTCACTCATATACAATAAAAACACCCTGCGTTCCTATCCAGTCATGTCCTTCCGTCTTACGCGTTAGAGGGCTGTGAGGAGTCCTTCACCACTGCGACGGCGTGCTTTAAACAAACAATCAGCCCTGATCACAAAGACTTGCTGTTGTTGTGTAATTTGGCCAGATGTTGCAGTAATAAAGTCATAAAGTAATTGAGGGAAATAGCTGGCAGTTCAGCCCTGTTTCACCCCTTTCCTTTTATTTTCCCTTCTGTGCTCTTCAGCTTATCTCCAAACCAAACAGGATTTAAACGGCGCTCGGAGCTTGGGCCCTTCCACTGAACCACGCTCTGTTTACGGTTCAGGCAAAAATCAGGCCTGTGATGAGGTTGTTTACTGAACCGGCAGATACACCCTGCGGCCAAAAGACTGGGAGCACTCCGCTACACACACATAGTCTAACTCTCATTAGCATTAGCCATGTCCTCTTGAACTCACCAACCCCATGCACTTTGTCTCAATCCGCAAGCGGCGGCCAAACAAATGCCACTAAGGAGTCAGAAAGAAAGGACTAAATCAGGAGTGGATGCGTTCGCTTGCAGGGCTGGTCTTACTTGATGAGCCGCTTTGTTGCTGTTTTCCTGAGCTGTCCTTCTCTGGCACTGCTGGGTGGCTTTGGGGTGAGCACAGGACTAACACAGGTTTGGATGTGGCTGTGGCTGTGGCCATGACTGTGATTGGGCCGAACATGAAAGCTGGGTGGAGGGCAGCTGGATGAGTTTGTGGGAGCCTGGGAGTGTGGAGTACTTCTCTGGTCTGGAAATTGAGCCTAAGAAACAAGAAAGAAAACTGTTAATTAAGATCAGTATCACTGAGACACTATATATAACTACCTTTGACAGTTCTATCAACTTAATTTGCAATGATTGACTTTGACTGAACTTAAACCTTCATGGACAGACGGTTGAAGGCTGTGTAAGAGGAGCTATTAACAATGACTTGTTATCACACAATTTTGATCCAAGAACATCAGTACTTTAGTACGGATGGCTTACTAAAGCTGTTATTGTTATACAGATACTGTATTGGGATTTGTTTGAATGTGGAGATGTGTATGGGATCATATACAATAAAAATTAAATCAAAATTCATAGATATAGTTGTTTGGAATCAGCATTATGTGTAGATAAAATTTTGACGCCAGACTGTCATTATGTGTGTGTTTACAGACTATATATGAATAAGGAAGTGCAATCACATTTGAAATGGGTTAATCATGAGAAAAAAATGCGGTCTCTGGTCATTTAGGGGAAATATCAAAGTGCTTGACATGAATTAGTGCAGATATTAATGAAATGCCATCCAGTATCAAAACAAGCTCAACATTTTTTTGCACTTGGCTGCACTGAGCAGCAAATTCTTCACATTATTTATTTGTTTGTACAAGATCTCTTCAAAGGCTCGGGATGGGGAAAAATACCGTTTTCCTTCTGACATAATATTTTAGAGCCACATTTCACTCTGTCCTTGCAGTGCAGGGGAATGCTTTGCATACATTCCTTCCACATCTCGTGCCAATGCTATTTTCTCTGCAGCTTTATACGGCTATCTAACAAGCTAATGGTTTTCCAGCTTCACAGTGCAGCCGTTCAAAGGGCCGGCAGTGTGACAGGGAAATATCTGATGTAATTTGTGTGTTGATAAATGAGAAGCTGAGTTTCCAGGTTGCAAGGCCTATGGCCACAATTCCGTTTGAGCGGGACCAGGAAGGGGCACCTTTATTTGGCTGCCAGGTGGCCCGGGGCCAAGCCTGTGGAGGAGCCGTGCAGTCTGCACCCAGTAACTGGAACGTGGACCGGAGCGCCGGAACAGCCCCCTGTCTCTTTCTCTCTCACAAAAGTACACACTCATACACACACACATGTGTGCATGAGAACTTACACTAAATGAAGCACTTCCTTTTGTGTCTTTGGGTTAATTCAAAATGATCAATGAATTTTCCTGTGAGGCCAGAAAAGCTCTCGTGCCACTAAAGAGAAGTCAGACTACTTCCTGGACCTGCAAAGAATGTGTGTAATAGTAAAATAGCTGCAGGATGGAAGACCTTATTTTCAGTAAAGATAGTAACTGCTCAGTCAGGCAGACTGGCAGAGAGAACCATGTGGGTGGAACAAACAGGGAGGGATGGCAAGGATTTTAGGGCGGGATGTCTGATTTGATGATGAGACAGCTATGCCCAGAGTCAGCCTTCCTATGACCTCAGTTTGTGAGAGTTGTACAACATGATGGCTCTGTTGTAAAAGTCCCATGCAGCCCTCACTGCCACTAACTTACAAGAATGCCCTGCCTCCATTTGCTTTGAGTGTGACGGGACATGTCAGCAAAAAAACAAAAAAACAAAAAACATGGCCACCTCTGCTCAGGCTGTGAGACGATATAAGAAGGGGAATGGAACAGAGGAAAGGCAAGGGATCACTTTCATAAAGTGGCTTGCGTAAGGCTGCTGTACCAAGCCAAGAGAAATATCACCTCAATTGCATTAATTAAGGGTCAAACCAAGATGATGAAAAAACAATGACGTGAGAGTAACTGCATTACTCAGGACAGAATCGGAAAAAAGTGGGTGCATCCAATCATTCCACCCTGTAAGCTGTCCCATGGCACTCTCCTGTCTCTGTTTCTCTCCGTCCATAGATGGACTCCACAAAATCCTCTGGAAAAAGAAGAAATATACTCTTCCTGTTACGGTCCTCTTTCAAAGCAATTGTATGGAAAGACAGAGGGTCTAAACTTTTTTCTCTGACCATTAAAATTATGTGGTGCGAAATGACCGAGACCTCTCTGCCATTCTAATCTCCCTCTAAAAACAGCCAAATCACATCTGTCACGGCTAGTCAGGCATGACTAAAAGGTTTTTTGTCGCTACATTACTACTGCTGAGAAAATCATATCCCAAAATTTTAGTTGTGTTGCAATGGGAACACAAATGGAGCTCAGATCTGATATGAACTGTAATGGTTAGACTTTAAACTTATAAAGGAGTCTGTGCTGGGGCCTCTCTAGTGCCCTCACGGGCAGCATTCCTTGATTGCTCACCTTCCAATATAAACCTAGCCGAGTCACTCAGCCAAACAATGTAATCTTGGGGTGAGGAGTCATGTTTGGCTCTCCAGGAATGAGCTTCTGTTGAGGAAGATATTCCCACCGAACTCCATTTTGTTAAGTGGTTTGGAAAGAGATTCTCAGAATAGCTTTGTAAATGCTAACATGAAAGCTTTCCCCTAGATGTGGGTGTATTTTGTACTATTTTGGACAGCACTGTGCTTAGGTAAGGGAATATTCTGTACAGACACAAATATGAGGGTTTTCCTGAGTTCTAGCTCAATAGTTCTCACACACGTTGTCAGTTTTTATCCATGTGGTGTTAATATTCAAGTAAGACATCAAATGAAAACAAAAGAAGCTGAACAACGCATTTCTCTTCACTGCTTTACTGAATCCTAATTGAACAAAACAAAAAATGTCTGGGCGTTTTGAGTGAACAAACCCTGACAAATTCAATTTCCTCATTTAAATGCTATCAACAACACATTCCAGACACATGGTGCTTTTGAGTCACAGCTAAACTGCGCAGTAGTGAGCAGGGAGATCACTTTCCCAGCAAAGGTTCAAGCCCATGTGTCTAAAAGTAACTACTCAGCTATTGTGAACTTGAGGATGGAAATTGGCCTTTACCAGCTTCTAGAGCTCTGTGGACAGGACACTTTATCCATAATCATAATGAAATAATGGGCAAAACAAACCAAAATATCTTCTATACCTGGTGTCTGCAGTGGCTTTGGTCCAGAAGCTGCTTAGACTGAAGCCTTTGCTGTTGCAGTTTCTGGATAGCAAACTGAAGCTGGTAACTTCCTTGGGTGGGCTGGTAGCGCTGCTGAGGGTTCACCCCCGTCACCAAGCTGTACGCGCTCTGCATCTGTCCATCCCAAAGACCCTCCTCGTCCTTCAGTGGCCTGTGGCTTGGAGAAAAAGAAAATGAAAGGAAAGGTGAGAGAATTCAAATAAACAAACACACAGCACCGAAACAAGAAAACTTGCTGTTGCTTTGCAGTTAATGCAATCTTCAACTGTGTCTTATTTGCACTTGGAGAAACATCTACCCATGAAAAAAAGGACATGCATTTTGCAAAATATGCTTATTTGCTGTCTTTCTGAGAGGAACAATACTACTCTCCGTGTTCAATACGAAGCTACAGTGAGCTGCTGGTTAGCTTAATGTTATTAAGACTAGAAAGGGGGAAAACAGCTAGCATGGTTCTGAAGGTGCCATGCAGTGTGAGAAAGGTTTAATGGACAGGACTGACAGTCAGGCTAGCTTCCCCTTGTTTCCAGTAGTTATGCTAAGCTAAGATAATTGGCGGGTGGCAGTAGCTTCATTTTGAGAAAGCGAGTAAACATATTACCCAAAATGTCAAACCATTCCTTTAAAACTGTCTGAAGCTGAGATGTGACAACCCTACTATAGCCTATAGCTTAAGCATTATTTGTTACTATTGATCCGCTTGTGGCTTAATACATTTAGTTATCCTCCTGCTATAGATATGAAGTGCAGAAAATAGAAAGCGGGAGAGGAGGCAAGGAATGGAAAAGATGTGACAAAATAGCGTGATAGCCTAAACTGAGAGGCAGGAGTGCGAGCATAATGTTAAAATGATTGCATACAAAAGTCTTCTAATATTGACATTGGGTGAGTGAGTCAGTGAGTAAGATGAGATTTGTACTCTCCTTAAATCCCTGTACTCTCAAATGAAGCTACCACTGACTTATCTTAATAGCTAATAATTACCTGGGATATGGCAAGATGGCACATGCTTCAGTGGCTCAATAGGGAGCCATAATAGCACAGTATTTGCTCCCATCTTTTTCCTTGTCAGTTATTTTACCACCAGACCAAGGCAGAGATGTAGCAGCAACTAATTAACTCCCCAACACCACTGGCAAAAAGACAGCTCACATCGTCCCAGTCGGGGAGCCCCAGAAGCCTGAAGTCAAAGTCGTGCGCAGATCAGAGTCAAAGTAGAGGGCAAGCCTGTGGCAAACACAGGCTGAACTGGAAACCTTTCCTTTTTGCCTCAGTGCTCCCTGAGCTTCACGTTCCATTCACATCACAAAGCCACAACCTGGAAAGCAAACCTTTTGACGAGCTCCACGAGTTTGTAACTGGATTATCTGTCATTAGAACTAAGCCTGTTTCAGCCTTTTTTTTCTTTTTTTTTTGGCTCCTGCTAAAGCAATGAGGTGACCAGCCTCCCCTTCAGACACGCTTAAATTGAGTCTATGCGGAGTCTGGTGTGCTGCTGTATATGTATCACTTCAGCCAAAAATAATGCCATAAAGAGCACTATTGGGAGTAGCGAGGAAAAATATGAAAGAGAAAAAAAGGGAGAGATACAAGTACAGCTGGAGAAATGGGATCCCCGGGGGTCATAATGACAAAAAAGTTCTTGGAAATTCCTCCCATTACATGCAATAACATTTGTCTATTGGTCTAGAGTAAAAGAAAACACTGTCGACTTAAAAATCACAATAGCTGCTATATTTTTAGAACCAAACTATGATAAGCTCTAAAATTAGAATTCAATTAATCTCGAACAACAATACACACTGTGGGATAATAATCTTGTGTCGCTCAGCTGAAAAAAAAATATTCCTGTCCTGGGTGGCCAAACAAAGACACAAGGGATCTTAAACTCATGTGAACATGCTATCCACCCATGCATTTCTCAGTTCACATAATGGCATATATATTGCAAAAACAACTGGTGTGACCACGGGCCAATTCAATTTTTTTAGCTCCTGGAAACAAAGGCTTGTCTGTGAACTTCACTAGGCCAGAGATTCTACAACGCCAGGAGACAAAACAAGAACTCGTTCTTTGTTTACAGCAGTCATTTCCTTTAACTTGGCTGCAGTTTGCACACTGGACCACAGGGACCTTCAGTGCTACCATTTTATTAGCGTAAGGTCTATAACGGACAATTTCTCCAGTCAAGAGCATATGCTTTCCGTGAGTGCAATGTCGCAGTAGGACCCCAAGGAGAAGTCATTTCAGACAGGGCTTGTCAACACAACCCCACGCAAAAAAATACTACAGATCACCATGACTTTAAAAACAGCAAGAGTTCTTATTCCAACACAGTGACCAATGAAATAGAGGGAAAGAATCGAAAGAGAAGAACAGTTTTACATCTGAGTTTCTCATCACTACTGCAGCACATGTGCGGAGCTCCAACTATCTGGGACTCCCTTCCTGCCGGACTTCTGCTCATTGGTGTCAGCTTACTCCCTGCTGGGCTCGCCATCCTTTAATATGCTGATATGACTTACTGTAGAACAACACAGCAGCGCGAGTTGAGCACATGTGCGGCATCAATCTAACTCAGTGTGAATGTGGGAAAATGGATGGTCTGAGATGACATCATGCCACAGTATCTCGAAGCCCTGCCTGGTCAGTGTAAACATCAGCCGCCTCAAGAGCGCGAGGGTATTTCCAGCCATTACTCAACTATTAGTTGTTTGTTTACCTTGCTTTATTACAGCAATGCAACACCCAATAGACCTGTGTGATTTGTTTTGGGAGCAGACAGGGATGCTGATGCTTTAGTTAGTTATTAACCTAGAATATCTGACTATCTGGACGAGGGGATAATGTAAAAAATGTAAAGATTTCCTTATAGTTTTGAAATTAAAACAGAGATGAGTGAGCTGCATGAGAAATAACACTGAAAGACATTTGTCTGTCAACCACTGTAGAGGTACGTGAATCCTTAAATCCCTGCACTCTCAAATAAAGCTAGCTGACTTATCTTAACGGCTAATAATTACCTGGAATATTGCAAGATGCTGCATGCTTCAGTGCCTCAATAGGGACTTATAACAGCACAGTAGTCACTATAATCTTTTCCTTACTATTTTACCACCCAGCCAACTAATTAACTCCCCAACCCCATCAGCAAAAAGTAAAAAAGAGCAGACAGCTCACATTGTCCCAGTTGGTAGAGGTAAGTGAGTGCGGGGATGGTGTCAAATCACATACAACAAATGTTGGATATGAGCCTGGGGCTGGTTACACCAATTGTTCAAACAGTGTTTACTAAGTAGATGAGATTTACACACCATTAAACTAGTTATTAATGTACAAAGAGATCCCTTGTTAATAACTATTTCACAACCTACAGGTCTAACTACTGCAAACAGTAGCTAACCGAACCAAATGACAAAACTAGCTTGGCATTTCGACTGAAGAGTAAAAGAGATAATTCAGTTCAACAAGTAAACCGAGCAAAGTTTACATTTCATGTCCTAATATATGCATATATAGATAACCCTAAGTAAAACCTACATTAACAAATGATTGGCAGTTAAATTTGACATAAATCATGGCTGGTGATGCTGTAGTGATTTCCTGTTGTCGACACAGCTGATTGCTTATGAGTGACATTACAGATGTATCTTTACAACCACCTGACATGTTTAACTCTTCACTAGTTCAGACATTTATCAAGTTTAATGGTGTGACATGATTTAGTAAATCACTAGTTTTACTAAGAGCATAGTTAAGAATGATTTTATAGGTAAACTTGGTAATGGGTGGTACAACTCATTCCTGATCCACTGGCAACCACATGTTTGACACACACTGTGGGAAGCGTACTGCTGTAAAGGTGTGTGTATCTGCTGAATAACCTAAAACCATTCACTGGAATTTCACTAGTTCCTACCTTAAGGGTTCTCCTTCCTATACCACATCTGGCTCCAATCAATGTGAATAAAAACTTCTCTTCTTTTAAATTCAAAGGAAGAGAGACATCAAACCAATTTTGTGGGGACTTTGTCCCCCCATCAAAGAAGTTTTAAATTTTCACCAGAGTTTTTCTGATTAGTTGGGTTGTTGGCTCAGCAAATGGGCTGTCATAAAATCCTTTGGAATGGTATGTCCTTACAAAATACGACCAAGTCAAACATCAATCCACCAAAGTATTGAACAGAACTAAAAATACCCTGCACAAACAGGGTTGTGGTATTTCTCAGTTCTAGCTGTGCTGGAGTGAACGTAGCACTGCAGAGATAATAGTTTCCGGTCATTTGTATGTGCAGAGAAAAGAAAAAGGGGAGGCCAATTTTTTTGTGGCCAGGGTGCTAACGCAGCTCAAGGCACATTAATGAGTGTTCACATGACTAATACAAGACAGACTTGGAGCACCATCACCAACTCGAACCACATCTGTAAGAAGCAAACCAAATCGTTCAAAACTAAAATAAATCAGCAAAAAATAAGACAGTAAAATTATTACATTTACAAATTAGACAATTTGTCTGTGTGAAAGTTTATATAAGTAACCAAATGCTACAAACTGGTAGTTGTTTTTGAAGTCGTCTCCGTGTCTGTTGTCTGAGCGTTTCAAACTGCTCTCATCATTATAAGTACATTGAATGGAAATCATCATAAACCCATCAGGAGGTCCAACGCCGGAAATGATCCCAAAGTTAAGTTGTGGGTGTATGAAGACATGTAGTGAAGTGAGGCAGCAGCTCTCAGAGTGCTGATGCAGCATACCTGGTAGATCCTGGCAGCGGCACTTCAAAGAGCCGCGCTACTCTTTGAAACCCATCATACTTCACCCCTGTGGTTGCTTAAAGAGCCAGTGTGCTTAACAGCTTCAGTATGTTTGGCACAAACCACCAGCCCCGGTGTAGGAGAGAGGGGTGGTGGGGGAAATTCTGTGTTATAAGAAACAGCGCCTTTATTTCACAGAAGTGATATAAAGGCAATTTATCCTAATATCTTATTAAAGAAATTTCAACTGCAATAAGATGTGAACGCCAAACCAAAGAACTGGGAGCACAAGGGTACAAGAGAGCTTTTTGTTTTGCAAGCCAGTGACAAATGGGAAGATAAGTGGAGCTATGTATTTTCTGAGGAGATCTGGAATAAGCTTTCTAACAAAAGCCACTGTACTCCTCCTCCTTTTACCTGAAATGTGAATAGTTGAAATGTCAGGCTGTACTATATTTATTTTCTGATGAATGAAGTGCCAAAACAATACACGGAAAAGCAGAAAAAAAAAGGGAATGACTAAATTCAGAGAAGACATGTGTGATCCATCAAAACACTTGAGGTCTAAACTTGAATATGAGATCAAAAGGTGATTTCTGTTTTCTCAGTATTATATATAAAAGCTACGTGAAGCTATCCGGAAAATTATAAATCGTATTAAATATCTATTCTTGGTTTGTGGAAATAAAAACTTTTCTAAAAAGAGAAAGGGCCAGACATTCCTGGAATTCCCTGACAGCTCGATACATAAGGAAGGGCTGGACTGGAAAAACAGAGTCCAAGATCAAGGCCAAGTTGTCTGAGACAATGTCACATATCAAAACAAAAATAAAAGGGGAGAGATCACAGATGGTTAACCCCCAATGAATTATACCTTCAGTGCTCGATCCCAATGTGGTACCGCAGAGCCTGACCGTGTGATCACTCTCTGTCCTGCTCTTTCCTTCTTTCTCTTCTCAGAGCTGTGTGAGAGGGGTGAAGTAAAGGGTGAGGAAGGGGAGATTTCAATAGCTGCAGAAGCGAGAGCCCGGAGCAGACAGACTATGTGGGTGTTGACATTGCACCCTCACCACCACCACCACCACCTCCACCCCTTCGACACAATGTTTTAAGCTGCCAGCATGCTTTGCACACTCCCAGAACTCAGCAGCCAACTCCACTGTTAGTTACCTCCACAAAGCACAATTAGAACGGGAACAAAATACCCATTTCCAGACACATATTGAACTAGCCTGCCCAGAGCAGTGTTGGCACTCCACAATCCTTTTCCAAAGACTAACAATCTTCAATCTAAAAAGTCGTCAGAGACCATTAAAAAAGCCTTTAGATTCTATTGAGTGTGACCAAATAGGCTACCACAATCTAAGTGTCTACAGTAAAGACTGTGTAATCGACTTTATACAGAAAATCCTCAGGACATTAATTTGGCCAGAGTGTATAATACTTTATACGTGCACAAACACATCAATCTCAGGAATAAAATAAAAAAAAAGCAGCTTCCCTAAAGTTCACCATGTGACAGATCATGAAAAACAACAACAAAAAAAATGTCTGTGAGTACTAACTACAATGTGTCAGTGTGCATCAGCACAGCATCTCACACTCAAGGCTCTTAGAGGAGAGATATGCTGTTTACCTTGGCAGGGAACCCCATTGAGACTGTAACGCACTATTTCTTTTCTACTGCCTCAAGGGAGGGCGAATAAATAGTACACGTGAGCACAGTGGTGAAATTTGACCAAAAGGAGAACTTATAAGGGGGTAGAGGTGTGGAGTAATGGGGAAAGAACTGTAACAATTTCCACAGAATAAAAAAAATATCTTAAAGTCCAACTGACATCACATTTAGTCATGCCTTTTTGTAGTCAAAAATAATACCAAAGTGTTTTTTAAATGTCACAATAATAGTTTTTTTTCATTATTATTAAAAGGAAGGAAAAAAAGGTCTTGGGGGGAAATATCAGAAATGCTCCTTTTCATCTCAGTCGGGTAAAGAGCTGCGTCAGTGTCTGTGTTTTGATTGACCGGTCACACTGCTCCACAGTCAGCTTGAAATATTACCGAATTATTACTGGGTGCTATCCAGTTTGAGTTCATAGACCAAACTATGATACTCTCTCAGTTGTGTTGATTTATTTTGTGTACCCAGCTTTGACAACTGACTTGCAGTCTAAGCTGCAAAATAGTGATACCAATAAGTTTCTTTTGGTCTGTGTCGTTGAGAGAGACAGCTGTGGTTAAGAGGCATAGAGGATGGATGAGGAAAGGGAATACCGGTTAGCAAAAAAGCTGGTGAATGAGAAATAAAAAGTTATTTTCTGATGTTATTTAATGTGCTGCAGCTGAGCTAGTTTGCACTTTTCTTCTGTGAATATTTGTTTGGTGGCTCTGGCTCAATGTGACCATCTGCTTTGCCTGTGATAGGGGCCAACACGATACCAAAAAATCTAAAAAATTCAGTTGAATATAATGTGTTTTCTTATCTATAATCAACTTAAAGATATTAATCATTATGTTATATTTATTCCTATACAATAACTCTTTTATAATTATTTACATTTATATAATCGCACTGGTCCTTTAATGGTAAGATCAAGAAATGTTGGTCCATCCCTACTTGTACTGTAGAAAGAAGTATTTTTAGAATGGCATTTTCATCCAGAGTTATGTATTACAGATTTGTTTAAATCAGACCAAAATATTCCCCGTACATGCTTCATGTCTTTGGACTCACCCAGTGCTGCTACATAGATCCGATCCTGAGTGAACAGCTTTTATTGGCCCTTGGGTTGTAGCAGCTGTATGCCGTACTTTACGGTTCAGTGTAACACTTTCTCTGCTCAGCATCCTGTTGGTCAGGTTCATGTTGGTCAACTGTGGGCAGAGGAGAACATTTCAACAGATGATTCAACTCAAGCGTCAAATCACAACATCTCACTACTAGCCATCCCAATATGTCTAAAGCAATGGAAATGCGTGATGAATAAGCGCTTGTGCTCCTCCCTACATCCACCGCTTCGTTCTCTTGTATCTGGGGCCTATGTGAAATGTACACACAGCACATGGCAGCGCTAGTCTCCACTCAGCACTAAATCCGGGTGGTCCCCTCCCCCCCTTTCTCCTCCATCTGTAACAGAATCAGCTATCGTGACTGGACAGCACAAATCTGTTTACAACCACGTCAGGACTACTGTATCAACTGCACCTCCGTACTGCCCGGGGAATTATGTTCAGTGAAATCTAATGGGCGAATTAATTATACTGCTGTGGCGTTTTATTTACTTTATTTCCTCCTGTGCACTAAATGTGCAATGGGAAAATTGTGATGCTGCCAAGCGTCGTACAACGTAAAAAATGTGTCAGCACGGTGTTTCATAGCTACAGCTCTAAGTTACTTATTAAGCTATACTGGTTGTATTCATACAAACTGTTTAATTTAAACTGAGGAAATGAAAACACAAATGTGAGAGCCAATATTGCTTAGCTTTTGGCTCAACATATATATATATATATATATATATAATAGATATATATCCTCTAGTGTATGCAGTGTATGTAGTTCGCCCATTGTCCCATTGTCTAAAGTCTAATTGAGACAGAATGTTACAATGATGTCTATATAATAATCTATTAAATATAAACATGCACATTTACACACATACTGGAAGGATTCACAGTCATATCTATGTGTTACAGCGTAGGAGTATACTTTATTGAAGGTGACTGTGCCTGGCTTTACTCAATTTCAGTTACTGTTATTGTATACATATGGCCTACCATGAGAGTGAGTAATCACTCAAACCTTAGAGGTCAAGTAGTGCAACAGGGTGTTGTTCGTGTTTACAAAGGTCCCCATTTAGTTCAGCAAGTGATTTAATGACTTCAAATCTGAGCCCTAAAAAAAAAAAAACACACACACACACACACACACACATACTAAATGTACCCTGAGCCTTTAAGTGCAAAACACTGGACTATTTTACTCTGTGAAATAAACTGCTGCCAAACCCAGGATGAACTATTCATAGGGTATACAGCAAACACCTTTCAGATAGACAGAATAATGTACAGTCGAAAGGAAGCCATAAAATCTGCAGTCTGTGTGGTCTTGTGCCATCACAAAAAACTTTGACAGAAAAAAATCCAGTGAGGTAGAAGAGGAGGAGGAGGAGGAGGGAAAGGAGGAGGAGGAGGAGGAGAGAGGGAGGAAAGGTTCAGGGGCTCCCCATGCAGAATGACAAACCTTTGGGGAATATAGGAGAAGGTGGTGATGGAGCCAATGGAGCTGCCGCTCCCCTGCTCAGTGCCAATTTGCCACATTCCTCTATTTATAAGCATCAATTACCACAAAAAAGTGGCTGCTTGTTAAGTATCAACAGAAATCACTCCCCCATGGTGCATCTGATAATGAGACCTCACACAGAGCTGAGGCTTGATGCGGCTCACCAATGTTTAGGCCAGCCAGCTTCAAACCCCACTTCCAGACCCACCCCCGCATCAACCCCAGCCCACAGGCTGCAGGCGAACTGAGGGCTGAAGGAGGAAGGTGCACGGTACGAGGCAGCAGACCCTCCGGCTCCAACAGGTCTGCTGAATGAATGAGCAGCTAGATGCCGCCAATCAGCATGGGGTCAGAGCCAGGTTTACACATCAACAAAGAGAAATATCAGAGACCTCACAGTGAGAGACTACTGCGGAGGGGCCAGATTCTTCTTCCTTGCATGAAACATTACACAGATCAGTTTACAGTTGCTTAATAGCTCAACAAAACTTCTTCTATGAGCACAGTGAAACTTCCTGCTCCAGGTGGGACCAGCCGTTAGCTCAGTGCGCTCTAGAGGTTAAAAACTTAATGAACTCACGTGTTGTGTCAACAGGTTGATGTGACTGGAGCTGGCATAGTGGCGAGCGACCTGCTTGTCAGCCAGCTTTTGCAGGGCCGAGATGAAGGCCTGCTGGTTGGAATGGGCTTGAGCAGACAGGGAGTTTAGCTCCTTCAGTGTTCCTGCTGAGTGCGACTTCAGTTTGCTGGAGCTGCTCCTCCTGATCACTGACATACAGAAACACAAAAGATAAATGTGAGAACACGGGAATGGTTTTGAGAAACAACAGCATGTAGAACAGCGAGTTTACCTTGGCCTGCAGAGGTAGGTCGAGAGAGCTTCTGGCTATAGATGTGCGTGGCACTCGGGATGGAAGAGGCTGTTCCAGTGTTGGACGCCGATGAGGTAAAAGACTGAATCCTCCTGAGCACCTGGGTTGGTTGCCCAGTAGAGACAGAGCCAGTGGAAACAGCTGTCCAAATTGCTCTCGAGGGCTGGGTGACCACGACGGCAGAAGTGTACGCAGGAGGGTCAGAAAGGTTTTCAGCATGGCAGAAGTGAGACTTTGCCAAGGACTGCACATAGGACGGTGGCTGAGGAGGTGGCGGCGGCGGCGGGCAATGGAGAGGCAGGGACGTCGGGGTGGGAGAGCAGTGCTGTAGATGAATATGCGTGCAGTCTAAAGTCACAGGAAAGCTGGAGCAGTGCTGGGAGGACTGGATGTCCGGCTGGGTTTTACCAGTTCTAACTGCTGCCTGTTGGTCTTCAGGAAAAGCACGGACTGAAGGCTGACTCTCAGTGGCCTTGATGTCTGGGTCACTGCTGACTTTCCCCGTGGAGAGCGAGGACTCTGAAGCGCTGGAATCCTTTTTGGCCACAGGCAGAGCTGTTCAAAGGAGGAAAGAAGCCAGAGCTCCTTTATCATCAGTTAGCTATTCCTCGGCTCTGACACACATTTGTTTTCCCCCAATGAGTGCTAATCGTTTGAAGCTGACCCTTTCTTCACCCCGGATGACTCAATCTTTTTCCTTTACTGTTTTTTGGGTTTACAAATCTAAACAGTTCCTGTTTACTGTGCGTGACTGATAAAATATACACATAAACCAGACCTACAGTAATAAGTAATAATAAGAATAATAATCACTCACTTTTGGAAATCTCACAGTTGCTTGAATCTCCTGAGGCATTTACTTCATGAGCGTCTTTCTTAACACTCCTGACTTTTGTTCCTAGGAAGACGGTGGCTGATTTATTTTTCTGTGTGTAGAATGTCAGTACATCCTCCAGATCGCTTTCACTGTTGAAAAAAAAAAAAAAAAAAAAAAGACGAGAGATAAATGTGTATAGCAGATTGAGACCACGCATCAGACAGTAGAATATATAACTGTAAAGAGCCAAACACTTAAGTGGGCTTGCCAATTCACTTACCTTGCTGCAGCGATGTACTCCTGAAACACACTGGGGTTAACACAATGCTCTTCTTTGCCATCCTCCTGTTTTTTCACCATATGATCAGTTTCCTGAGAAGATAGGAAAGAATAAGATAGCAGGTAGACTCAATACACACAATGTTTCCCATGTTTGCGTCATCTCTTTGGTGGTTCTGTGGTAAAACTGAAGTCTGGGAATACCTTGTTATAACAGTGGATAAACTCCCCTAGCTGGTGGGACAGGATGCGTCTGCGGTCTTGGAGTGGAAGCTGGCGACTGGGCAGGACCACCTTAATGTCTTGTTGAAGGTTACTGGCCGCTCTCTTCAGGAAGCGAATCACCAGCTCCTGTGCAGACGAAAAACATTTATGAGAAATATTTTATTATCACTGCCACGTATCACTGATTCATCCTACTGCATTTGTTCAGGCTGCCTGTGGTTTCTCCTTTCAAAATACAACACCATTTAAAATGCTGAGACCTGAGTGAATTTAATGGCCTAACAATTTCACAAGTTCACATTGATTTTCCCAAAAGGTTTGAGGTCACTGATGATGATGACGATGATGATGTATGCCATTAAAATGCAGACTTTCCAATCAGGCTAACTTCTACAGAAACCACGTTTTCCTTCGATGTGGCCACAAATGCCGCATACACATTTCAGCTACGGCCAGGGTACATATGAGTAACAGAATAACAAGGGAAAATCTGGCATATGTATACATATGAGGGGAAACAATGTCCCAGGGTATTCCTCCATGTTCATTTATTAAGTTAAAGAGTATAAGAAATGGTTATCACTGTACCATTTGGTCGTTGTCCTTGTCTGGCCAAGCTGGGATGCTGCTGGCCCTGCTCTCTGCTAACAGTCTTTGCTGGACCCGCTGCAGGTATGCGGAAAAGGCCACGCGGGCCTGCACTTTACTTGAGAGAGAGAGAGAATGAGAAAAAAATAATTAATAACTGCACAGGTACAGCAATGGAGAGGTAAAGACACAACAACAGTTGATGATAAACATTTTCCACTAGGCCCTCTGGTACTTTGCTTGAATCTGTCAGTAAAGACTATTTAGCTGCATTGGAATCTGTTACAAGAGATAGAAAAAACAGTGCTCATTCCATTTGCTGACATATCATCCAGGAGAAGAGAGAAAGCTAAAACAGGTATGTATCACTTTCAGCCAAAAGTTGTTGAAACACTGAGTATCTTGTCCTGCGCTACTATCAAAATGATAAACTGTCTTTGTGGCCCAGGTGAACCTGGAATGAGTACTGTCAGAACATTGTAGTAGTAAAAAAAATGTTTTGGAAAAAGCTGTCAAACACAAACAATGATATGCTGTGCTATAATTTCCTTGCTTCATGCACAGTCCTGACAAGCGCTGAGGAATTTCTACAAAGTCAGACTTGTTATTGTAATTCCTCCTCAAATTATAATTTCAGCCACACTTTGGAAATCAACATCAGACCACAGTCTTTGTTGCACGTAGGTATAGTGGCATGCACAGCATGTAGCACGTGTTTGACACTATATAGTATTAAATGAAATTAAAGAATATATATTTATATCATCTTACCACAACTTCAAGTAAAAGTCAAGCTGTAGCTATAGAATGGGTTAGGTTATTAATAGGTTATTATTTATGCATCATCATGAATCTTACTCACTCACTTCTGACAAAGCTTTTATGATGTTTCTTTTATCTACACTACATCGAACCATCAATCCCTTTAGGCTGGGGAACCATCAGGCTTAAAGCTTTCAGTAAGATGAGTTAAGACTGTTATTAGAAATTACAATATTTTGCCCCAAGAAATTAGAAAACAGTGAATCAATTAAAAGGATTAAAATGTAAAGAACTATCTGTACTTTGACATCTGGTTTTCCATGTGGTAAGAAAAAAAGAATCTGTAAACTGTCTAAACTATTTCCTCTCATTCTCTGATATAGGTGCACTGGTGCACTTTGTATTTCTCCATATTAAATATGGAAGGAGGGGAAAATAGTGAGGGAGAATAAAATACAGTGAGGGAGAAAGATGAGAGCAGCAGCCAACCATAGCAGCGGTCCAGAATACAGACTGACCTGAGGTCCCACCCCTGCTGAAGGATGTTGAGCAGGTTGACTCTGGGTCTGGCATTGTGCGTAGCTGCCTCTGAGCTGGACAGAGCCTCACCGTGGCAGTGATCCAGTGGTGTGGCCACTTGTTTGCTTAGCTCTGCTACCAAAGCCCTGTGTGAGACCGGCTCAAGAACTTGTTTCACCTTCTCCCTTTCCTCCTGAGCGCGCTCCTCTCCCTCCTGACCGCTGCAAGCATTCGGGGAGGCCTTGGATTCCTTCCCTGTGGTATGCAGCATTGTAAGGAAAGACAAAAGTCAGTTGCATCACTGGCATTCTGGATAAAATACACACACATAATACTCAAAATAGGGTTTTTATTGTTGCTGCAGTGAAATGAACTCATTCAGAGAGTCATATTTGGCCAACCTTACCGTGACACAAGGGAGTTATTTATTGGAAACAAAAGCGCATTAGTGTGTGATGTTGTCCCACTTAGCTTCACTCTCCTCAGTTTTAGGGGAAAAAAAGGCAGTTTCCCGAATCGAGGCAGAACACAACAAGCCTACCCGATTTCTTCTTCCCTGCAGCAGAGCGATGAGTCAGGTGGCGCTGTCTCTTCTTACGTGCCTCCAGAGACAGCAGTTTCCTCTCATACTGGACTACGTGACAGCCATGGACAGCGTCCACCTGCAGCTGCACATTCCCGGTCACATTCCTGAGAGACAGAACAAGACATGTCAACACAATGGGAATAACAACAACTATTATGATTTATATGTGTATCATCAAAAATTACAAAGCAATAGCTCTAAATTTCAACATTAACTGAAGCCAGTTCTGAGAAAGATTAGTGCGGTTGAGTAGCTTGTCCAGAAGTTGACGCGGGAGACAGTGAAGGTCCAAAGGAGAAAGAATAAATGGCAGATAATAACAGCAACTGAAGTCTTGCAGCAACAACTGTCTCCCTAATCTGGCTAGCTAACGAATATGGAAAAATCATAGATGGGCTTAGTTGGGGGCCAAATCTCCAGACGATATTGTGCAATATTGAAAGCTGTGGTTAAAACTTGAAAGCTCATACTGATTCAAATAACATAAATGCACGTTGTATTACAATAACAAAAATGTGGTTCAATAAACAGGCACAGTTCATCTATAACCGTCTTTCCCCTCCTGCTCCCAAATCAACACCGCAATGCCACATAGACATTGGGCGCGCGCTGGAAAAGTTGACTGTGCAACGTCTTTTCAGCTGTTCCTCTCACCTATCCAGTCAAAAGACCAAACAAACGCCACGTTAGAATCCAACCGTTTCCACAAACTGATGGAGAGATTTATTCCCCAATCCCAACCACAATGGAAATGCTTACCTTCCATGGAAAAGTCTGTTTGCCAACATGTAGTTCATTGATGTCTTGGACTCCAGATATCCACTGAGACAAGAAGATAATAAGCAAATTACAATAATCATAAAGGCAGGAGCCCCAATGAGCCCTCAACCTCATTATTTGCGGGAAATGTGTTAAAATGAGGCCTCTGTGATATAGCTACTCTGGAAGCTATATCACTATTAAATGCAATCATTTTCCACTCTATAACCACTCTATAATATGCTGTTAAAAAATGCCACAAAATCACTGCTGCTAAGAGAGCCATGGATCTAATCAAGCAACAAATCCTCATATAGGAGGAACTGTGAGCACAATTTCCTCTCGAATAGGGGCTTCACTTCCATTTCAACATAAGGTCACCAAGACTTTCTTGGAGCATAATGCACAGAGTTCAACAAATACCAACTGTGTAGATACACCTTAGCCTGTCACACCTGAGTGACAGTCAAGTGGACTCAGATGATCTGGCACTGACTGTATTCATTTAACCTAAATGCCTACATTTGACAACTTTATTAATAAAGAGAGGAACTTTACAGGCAAACACACATTGGAGATTACAAGTGATCCGTCTCTTCCTTTCTGGCTCAGCTTACCCATAGAGCTCCCATGTTTCTGCAGTGGGGAAGATCCTCACGAAGCCTCCTCGTCTCTCATACTCCTCCTTTATCCTCCTCAGCACTTTGATCTATATTAGTGAAAGAAAACGTGTTCTCAAAGAGTTCATATAGTTTCAGGTTCCCATAATGTCTCAAATTTCCGGTGTGAAAGATTTACTGGGCACTCCAGAATATGGCAGAAATGGAATGTAACTATGCATAAGCATGCTTTCATTAGCTTTTTCGTCACCTGAAATAAGAATAGTTGTGTTTTTGTTACATTAGAATGAATATTTTATATCTACAGATGCCACAGGTCTTCTTCCATCGAGTCTGCCATGTTTCTACACCAGAACTAGACAGACAAACTGAACACCAGATCTAGATAGGGCCTTTTGTTTTTTTTCCGCAGCTACCATAGTTTCTCCTTTACGATGGGAAGGAGAGGGTGAGATGAGGGAGCTGCAATCAGCAATTACGCTGCCAGATGCCACTAAATCCTACACACTGATCCTTTATCCGATGATTGCTAAGACCTTACCTCCTCAGCAGTCAAGCTCAGAGTGCTGTCTCCTGGGCCTTGTTTAGGTCCTTGCTTGTCTTTGGACCCCTCTGTTTCTGAGTTGCTAACTGATGCAAGCTTCTGCCGCTACAGGGGAGAAGAGTAGATATAATATCACTTTAAACTAATGCCAACCGTGTACTGTCATTCCTCTTTCCGACATAAGTGCTTGCTGATGTTAAAAATGATCATAATAATTTCAGTATGTTCTACGGTTGTAAAGGCTCATTTATAAATGGAAAACGTGCAAACTACACTACGTGTAACAAAAGACACCCTCTCTTCTTCTTTTTCTTCCTGTCACATAAGTGGAGCCTTTTTGTTATGCGCTGGCATTCCTGGCTGCCTCCCCACTGCATACACTATCAGCCTGTGATTGACAGATTTGGCATGCAGGTTGGAACTCGGGCCAGACAGCGGGCCACAACCTCACAGGATCACATGCAGAATTTGTCATCTAAATAGCAGGGGGATTATATTTAATTTGGGTGACACGGCTAGGGGGATACAAAGGCAGCCAAAAAGTGACAAGGCCTAATCCTTCACAGAAAAAGACCCAAGTGTTGCCCCTAATCAGAGTAAAAGGAGAGGATGGGTATTCTCAGGGCCCTCTGTGACAGTCTTGGTTTAGTCAAGTTTGTTTTTGGTTCATCTGAGTAACTGAGACTCTGAACAACAAAGTTTCTGTGTTTTGGGTCAAGTGGCGCACTGCAGCATTTAAAGCACTTGCTTACTAAGGGCACTTTGCTAATGTAATGAGAATTCTATTTAATATAGCATTAGGGATCAATAAAAACAATCTGTCTGTCTGTCACTATGACGAATAGGAAAGCCACATAATCAAATAAGCAAAAAGCAGTAGGCAATTTCTTACCGGTAATGTAACAGACATCGGGGAATTGCAAGAAAGGGACAAGGCAAAAGAAGATTAATATGTCTGAGTCAGAGAAAAACTCACCACTCTGCTGTGTGCAGTGGCTGTCGGTGCAGAAAGAGGTTTCTAAGAGGCAATGGGTGGAGACAGTGAGTTGTGGTTGAGCATCAGCATTATCGTTTAACCTTTGTGAAGCCACATGCAGCTAGAAAAGCATGCTACATCAGCATCCAACAATGACACATTGTCACTGTATGTCTAAACAGACCCTTTACACAATATAAGGTGGAGCAGAAATCTGTCTGATTTAGTAATCTCCCTCCAGCCGGTCCTGTGCCAAATCTGGGTGCAGTAGTCAAATGGAGGGAGCCAAATGCATTAGCTGTTGTGGCATCATTAGGCAACAAGGCCTAGAGAGAGCATTAGTCACTTGATTAGAAATGATAAAACAATAAGCCACAGAGTGTAGCACTTACAAACTGATGTCACTCAAACTCTGTAATTACATTAGCAGTTGTTTTGCATTACAGTGAATTTTCCATGAGGGTAAGAGAAGAGCTCAATGGCAGTGGCAGGAATGTACTGTAAGAGAGATGAAGACAAGAATGGGAATGTTTCACAAGGAAGGGTGAGTGAGTGCAACACTTGGCTTGCCTCTGCAGTGTGTGTGTATGTGTGTATGTGTGTGTGCATATGTGTGAGAGCATCCAGTACCTGTGTTCTTTGGGCTGCTGGGGGCTTGAGGCTGGGGTCCAGGGCAACTCGGTCAGAGCGTGGCTGTCTCGATAGGGGGTCCTGACACACAAAGCCTGCGTGGACACAGAAGAGTCATAAAGGAGTATATGAATGACATCAGGTCTTAAACATGTTACTCATTCCCATGACCTTCATATATTGCATCAGATCTTCAGTGTTAGTGCAAGAAAGCAAAGTAGAGTGGGGGCCACAGAGGCAATAAATTACACGTACATCAACAATATCGTGCTAATTCAAAGTCCTTATATCTGTGTTCAGAACTTTCTTGGTCAGAAGTAGAAGACATGTTTGATATACTGACACACTGTTTCCCAATACAGACACAGCCCCCTGAGGTGAACCACTGACCTTTCTTAAAGGAATAGTTCAACATTTTGAGTATATAATATATATATATATATATATATATATATATATATATATATTGCTTTCTTGCCAAGAGTTAATGAGAAGTCGCTTCATAAAGCTTCAAGCAACAGCTTATTAGCTTAGCTTAGCATAAACACTGGAAACGGGGAAATAGCTGGCCTGGCTGTGTCGAAAGGTAACAAAATCTCCCTACCAGAACCTATAGAGCTCACTAATTAACACATAATGTCGTGTTGAAAAATTAAAGTTAGTTAGACATTTCTTGTCTCCGAGCAGTTGCCAGGCAACCAAGCAGACACTCTAAGAAGTTACAGCACGTAGCCCTCATAAAACGATGGACGTCATTTTAAAAACTTCAGGTCTTGAAGGCAGTTTGCACAAACCCAACGGGTGGAATGCAGGAAAACATTGAGCATTAAACAATAGACGACTGTCTCCACCTGTTTGAAACCACAAAACTCACATCTGAGCATTTGGATTGAGACTAGTGAAGAAAATACACCATAATTACAGCAATTACTCATACTTAATTATTAAGCATGAGTAATCCAAACATCTTAGATAGTCTAGTTTAGTTATAGTTTAAATTAGTTATGGCTGACTCTACCTTGCTAAAAATATCTTGACTTCAGGATGTTCCAACTTAATTCTGCATTTTGAATTTTTGTTGATGGATTATTTCAAATGTTTGCATGCTTAGTCATTCAAATTTGCAATCCTAATGTTTTCTCCCACTTTTATATGAGCTTCTCCAAAATCAACATCTTTATTCCAATTATATATTTTTTGCAATGAAGTCTTTCTATTATATACAGTGTATTTACAAATCAAAAATTCATATGTCATATAAATATGATTAATGTTGGACAGAGCCAGGCTAGCTATTTCTCCCTCCACCACAGACTGCTGTCTGTACTGTCATATAGAGCGAACAGACATGAGAATGTCATCGGTCTTGTCATCTAACTCTCCACCAGAAAGCAACTCTGTAACACATATACACGTTTTTCAAAATGCCGAACTGTTCCTTTAACTTTTTAATCAGAGAAAGAAGATTTGAGTGATTTCTAATAGCGATGCTACTTTATATTTAATCGTACAGCTCCACACATTTACATTTTAGTGCTTGGCTGATAAGGGTGGAGGAAAAATGTTTGCAATTCACATATCCCACCATGATGTTCCCACCCAGTCAATAAGATTTAAATCTATGATCTTCTGTTTATTAATTCCCACACTCCTTCAAAGCTAACCAGTGGTAAAAGTGAAGTGTTAAAAAAATATGTTTATGTCGTATCTTACAGTCACACTTGAGGTGAATTAAGTCTATTGGCAGCTTGGAGCTCGAGGCTATTTGTAATACCTCATCGGAGCCGTCAGGTAAGAATCAGGCCCCTGCCATGCTCTTGCCTAAACACAGCAATTATTACAAACATGGGCGACACAGAGCTGACAGCTACACACAGGCGGAAAATGAATGCTAATGGAATGCTGTCATTATTTACAGGTCTGGGATGGAGCCCAAGTGTTATCGGCCAACAGCGCCTTTAGTTTGTTTGGTACATAATAGATGTGCTATGTTTTACATGCCACTGCTCATTTTCCCCAGATCCACAGTAACGTCTCAGTCCAAAGATAACTGGCAATTTATGACTCTACTCTTTCATTTAATGAGCCGGAGGGGAGGGTTTCAAGCCACAGCATGGCCTGGGCTAGGAGAAACACACACACACATACACACAAACACACACAATAGCCATTCCTATTCCTCTAATATCATTAGGCTGAGACCACAGAAAGACTTAATGGTTCAGTGCCAGCTTAGATGGATGCCTGCTAGTCAGTGGGCTCCGTGTATCGTGCGAATGGTTTTAAAGATAAATCAGAAAATTAAGCGAAGCAAAATAATCAAGAGATGTGAAAGTTTGGTTAGAATTTAGTCTCTTTTTTTAGGAGATGTCATCTACAAGGATAAAGACAAGCTCTCAGACTGTATGTGGTAGCGGTCAGGGTATGAGATTCTTCTTGGCATAAACTTGCATATCACAAAATATTTTAAGCTCTTCCTCTGGATGAAAATTCAATAATTAAGAGGAGAGGAGACATAACGGAGACATAACTCATTCCCTGCTGCAAACACTGTTGTATAAACAGTGTTTATCTCTGCCTTGGGCCAGGCAATTTTTATTTCTTCATGCTAAAGATTCCTTTATTTTGACATGTCGGATCCAGTTTCTTAAGAAAGCTTAATGACTACAAAGCAACTAAGACCTCTGTTGACAATTTTGTCCGCAAGTCATTTACTCTTAATTAATGAAGCCTGTGGTTTATTCTCTCAACACTGGAGCTCCCATTATTAAGCCATACAGCTATTTTCTGCAGTTTGCACAAACCCAACGAGTGGAATGTAGGAAAACATTAAGCATTAAACAATAGACGACTGTCTCCACCTGCTTGAAACCTGCTGGTTACAAGAAGCAAGCCAACTAGCATCTAAGTATTTGGAGAGAGACTAGTGAAGAAAATACAGCATAATTACTGCACTTTTCATTTTATATGAGCTTCTCCAAAATCAACATCTTTATCCCAATTATATCATTTTGCGATGAATAATATCTGAATTGTACCTCAAGCTAAATATTACATATTTTACCGATTATTTCTTTCTTTTTTTCCATTTAATTATTAAGTATGAGTAATCCAGAATTTTAGCTTTAAGCATCTTAGCTCAGTTTAGCTCAGTTTATATTAGCTCTGAATATGACTAGCCCTATGTTGCTAAAAATGACGTAATGTTCCAGTTTAATTCTGCATTTTAAGTTTTTGTTGATGGATGAAATTTATACATACTTAGTAATACAAATCTGAAATCCTACTATTTTCTCTCTGACTTTTTGTATATAACCACCAAGTTTTTTTTAGGTTTCTACTTATTTGATGCACTTTAATTCACTAGCCTATAATTTAGGGGAATGGATTTAAACATCTTTCTATAATCACTGAATTTGTACAAACTGAACATCTATGAGCTGCAATCATTTGTACAAAACTTTGGAATCAAATGGAAGTTAGATGTAGACATTGTTTCAGCATGCACTCACCCACAAGTGAAAACATGTCTGCAATCATGCTGGCCTTTATCTTCAGATCCAAGGGCGCATCACTGTAAATAAGTTAATTTGAAAAATAAGAATGAAAATTACAACACTTGCACGTGAACAGGGTACAGCAAAATAAGTCAGTTGTCATAAGAAGATACAGATTTGTTGCCTGACCACAACTAAACTGCTAAACTCACTAAACATGTTCGTAGGGCTACAGCTCTAGCCTTAGGGTATGTTTTCGTAAACTATTTGCGGATGCCATTTCCTTCAATGTGGCATTTTATTAACCTCTTTTTTGGTTGCAAACTCAAGGAAAAACCATTGTTTGAGCTGCTTAGGTTAAAATAAATAGTTTCAGTGACAGATCCTCCTGAAATAACAAAATAAAGAATCAAATGATTAAGACGGTGTCACTCACCAGGCCAGGGAGGGAGAAAGGTTCACCTCTAACAACCAGGGTTTGAGGTTGGAGTCAATGAGCACATCAAAACCATACAGCTCTACGGAGGGAAACACAAAATGAATCAAAAGGTTTTCACCGCAGACTGGGAAGTGAGCGCAGAGAAGCAGAATTACAAACCTCTGAGATCTGCTCGCTGCAAATAAAGGATGAAGGGTATCAAAGTCACAAGAGTTTTATCATAGCCCAATTATGTGGCATTTGGCAACATGGCCTTTGCATTTCTGCTACTGATTACACGCATGTTATGTACCCAATCACTCAAGGGAGAAACATTCACCAAAGCCTGCTACTGAGGGATTGGCTCAATTACATTAACTAAGTACATACACATTTCATCTGTCATGAAGTTGCTTACGTAAGACGGTAGATCAAAAACACACTGAGGCTGTGAATATTTTTATACATACAGGCAATCATTTTCTCATGACAAGGAAGGTTAAGCAGTCTACATATTGTCACTACATATTAACAAGAAGGACTGCGTTCTAATGCGTAACAGAACAAGCTTCACCCCTGTCAGAAAGTTTGTATCTTGTCCAACTGGGCCAGTAAAATAAACTGCAGGAGTACAAAGCTGGGAATGTGACAGTGTGTCCCAAGTGACAGAAACGTGGGGAATTAGAAAGCCTTCAGCTCAATACTGTATATGTTTCACTGCAGTAAGAGCTTAGCACTGAGTGACACAATAAAAGCCTTTTACAAAGTGGTCAGGAAGTTCCCTGTGTAAAAATCCATCCAATCTATCCCGATTTTCACTTGTTTCACTGACTGATATATGGCTCACTGCGACAGAGTTGGCCTGCGTGCCCGATGAAAGCCCTCAAACTGCTCTGGGGAGTGTCACCCTATAAGCCAAAGACCCGCCGGCCCCAGCAGCAGCGTGCAGGGAAACCACAGTATTTTACAGGGATAGGGCAAAGCCCAGCCATAGAGCCAGAGGAAAAAATCCTTCTAATGGCACTTCAAAAGAAAAGACTATGTTCAGAAGAGGCCAGGGGGGGTTGGGGGTTTCAAAGCTGCCATAACCAGCACTGTTTGTTCAGGCATCTCAGGTCAGTGCCAGTGTTAAACATACAAAAGCCAGCGTGACAGTGAGCAATGGGTTAATAGTGCACTTGGTTGAATAATGACAGGCTGGGTAGTTCTAGTTTAACAGGACGAGTTAAATTTACTGGGGGGTACATTATTTATTGTAGTTATATGAATCTGACAAAAGTCTCAGTGTTCAGATCAAATCTTCACTCCGATGAAATCTATTTATTACAAGCTATCAGCACAGAATGTGGATATTTGTTTAACTTTGGCACATATACAGAATAACATTAGAAGAGCTGCTTAAAAATTGCACCAAAAGATAATCAGACGCCACTGTGAGTAAGTAGTGTTAATGTATCATATAAGTCCCAGGTCATAAATATCTGGACTTTCAATTAAAGGAGTGATTTTACTCAATCATCAACAGTTACCTGATGATGCCATCATGGGTTATCTCAGCTTGGAGACTACAAATCTAAAACAGATAATCTGTAGTACAAAATGAGAGAGCGGAGTTTGAAAGACATGGACATTTACCAGACACGGTGACTAATGAAAGATGCTATCAAATTGTATTTTTCCGAGCTAATTCAACTTTGACTTTTTTAAATCTGTCTCTTGTGAGTCACCCAACTTTATGGAGGTGTAACCCTGCATCACTGACTGAAGGACGCTTTTAAGGTTGTAAGAAAGTTTTATGCCCCACGTATGTTTTAATTATCTGTATCAAGACAAGTTGGAGACAACGCAAACTGGATTTTATTCATTGGGCTATATTACATGGGTCAGGAGCTCAAAATATGCTAGTGTCATGAGGTCCAACTGGTGCAACTGCAAACTCTATTTTCATGATGGAACTGAACAAAGTCTGCCATACACGCCTGAGCCAAGACCTGCAACTGAAGCTGCCACTGCCATCTTTAACTTCTTTAACTTCTGAGGATGGACCGGACCCCCACTGCTAAACAGTGCTCGCTTATGCAGACCACTAAGATTTTATTTTCCACTTGCCGGCTTATCCCTTATATCCACTTCTGTATAAAAGAACACACCACACAGATCAAGACTAAAAGAGAGATGGAGAGAGAGCATGTGTCATAAAATGTTATGCATTAGTCTTAGGGAGCCGAGCGCTGGAATAAATTGGTTTGAGCCTGCAGTGGCTCAGTAGTGGCACCACAACAACAGGGGAAAATGGGGAGGTGTTACACCACCTCACCAGCCCCCGACAAGCAGACTCCATGCGCCGCGCATTTTCCCCCAATTAGGAGCAGACGCCGCTCCTGCCCCATGAGCCGCTCGCTGCTAGACACGTTTGTTCTATGGCTCAACCGCTGCCGGGGGAGCGCTGTTAAATGTGCCCACAGAGAGCCCACAACAAGCATCACAGACAAGGAGAGGAGAGGCAGCGAACATCCACATCACACCCATTAAAGAGGGAGGGAGAGAAAAAAATGTGACAGAGAAAAGGGATGATGAAGAGCTTTTTCTTTATTACTGGATGGGCGCAGCTGCAAACTTCACCACAAGAGACAAACGCCCAAAAACAATGATCTCTCCACCCTGGCCATGCAGCCTGTTGGCCCACAACAACAACAGCAACATAAAGTATTTCCTTTATGTGTGTTTTCTCCATAGGCGAGGACAATTGAATTACTCTTGCATCATTCTGAGATAAATTATTGCTGCTGAACTGTTTCACTGCTGTTGCAGGGAGCAGCGTGGAGCCACAAGCATGAAAACACTCTGAGGACAACAAATTAAAGCTACAGTTAACACTCTATAGCATTATTATGATAGTGAGGGCCGATCCATTAATCACTCTTAAAAAGATTTTGAATTATACGGCAGCCACACTGTCATCATAGGCACACCAACACTGTGCTGCAGTGAAGTGTGGGAGTATCTGACAAATGTAAAACAGGGAGAGTGGTTCACAGACGGGGGATCCGACCGCATTCAGCACTTAATGAGGGACGCTCAGTGGAACACAGGACCAGTAAGTGGAATGTTTTGTGTGTAATAAAATAGGCCTTTGGCTTGGCTAATCAGATCTTAGTCAAAACATCTCGTAATCAGCATCCCTCAGCAAAAAAGCCTGTCCATTAATCACATGGCAGCGGTAAAGAGCTGCATGGGTGGCATTTTCTTCCCACAGGCACACACACACACACACACACACATACACGCACACACCCACATACACACACTTCTTACTGATGTAAAAACTAAAAATCTGTTGTTTTTATTCCTTCCCACATGAGACGTTACGGAGCTATAAAAAGATTTTGTTACAGTATGCCCATTTAGATACGGATGTGCAATTTGAGCAAAGGGAAGAAATCCCATTTGAAAACAATAAACATTGTATTAAAGCCATTAATAGACATTAAAATTGCAGGGAACAATTTGCAGTAAATTAAGATTATAATGTGCTTTATGATCTTGCATGGCTCCCTTCCAGACAAGCCAGAGACCGTATAAAAACTCTAAACAATGGCTGCTTTTATCAGCACATTCACTGCCCTAACACGCATGTATTCCTTGCCCTGCACTCTGATGCTTTACCTGTTTACTATTACAGGCAGCTGCCGAGGCCAGCGTTGAATGCTTGTGAATGTGTGTTATAGGTTGGCGGAGGAGCGGGAGAGGAGCAAGTGCAAGAAAAAAAAAGGAGAACGGCTGACTGAACATGACTCCCTGGCGGTTTGGGTGGGTTTCACTTAAGAGACAAGAAAAAAAAAGATACGAGACTGGACTGTGTTTGGAAAGATACATCTACACTGGTTCCTACATGTCTCTGTGCTCATACTGTCATTACATACTGTACACACACATACGCACAGGGAGTTTGCATGCAACACGACCACACTGTGAGAGGCAGATCAACAGAAAGAGGATGAGGGTGGTCTTCTGGAACCATCAGTGTCTCTCTTAGGAAACTTAATCCTGTAGACAGACTATGAATGCTGTAATTAACTTGCTTGGGGCCATCTGAAGACAACAAAATTACACTAAATTCAATAGTAAACTGATATGGCTGAAGTAGGGTAATGGGGATGTTCATAGCAGACCACAGTGTATTATATATCTTAGTAAAAGGTGTAGAAGCTAATTGCTTTTGTACTACACAATGCCATTGCTGTAGTATCTATGTCTATACAGGTCTCTATAGGCATATGTATAAGATTTCAATGTACAACTAATATGGATGCAAACATCCTCAAACTAAAAGTCATTATTATGCCGTTCGGTGTTGTTCACACTTTTATTTAAAATCCAGTTTGAGCTGAGTATAACTGGGTTTCTCTTTATATGTGTTGTTGCAATGCAGTAAAGTAAATCTACATGGTAACAACAAAAACTTTTTTTGTGATTGGGACATGAGGATGTGGATAAACAAATATTCCAGGTTTACCTGAATGAATGAAAAGAGCAAACTTGTTTTTCCGCTCCTGATTTTCACGCTCAGAAAATACGTGTCTTTCAGTTGTTTATTCATGTCTATCAAGTGCATATGAGAGTCAGGTTGAGGCTTGGTAAGCCGCATTTCCCTGTACAGTAAATACCTGCATGGTCACCATTCACACCTTGGGCTAATGTGGTTTTTATATCCTAGCAGGGATGCTCAGGGTACAGATAAGATCTTTATGCAGGCAACTGTCTGATGGTGTGAATCCAGCCCAAACAACCACCAATCAGGGGGGCTATTATGTCTACAGAAGCCTGTCACAACTGCAAAGCCCTTTATTTTTCTAACATCTGAGAGGTGAAAGAGAGTGTGAGCAGGGGAGGGAGTATTATAAACAAACAGAAACGGCGAGAGAAGAGGAAAAAGAGAGTGAAAAAGAGACAGCGGTGCTGAAGGAGGCTTGGCCGATGTGCTCGCTTTCAAACCCCAAATCTCAGAGAGACTGCCAGATAGAGAGAGAGAGAGAGAGCACAGACAATTAGTGCCAACACTAACATGGGTAATGGCTCCAAAATGGAGTTCACACGAGCCCGCTGCAAGGCCAGAGCAGCCAAGAAAACAGTCAGCCTAAATCAGGCAGACCTGAATGGCAACAGAGACAGGAGGAAGCAAATTCCTGCTTCAGTCAATAGGCCCTCCACGACCCGGCAGCCGGTCAGAGGGCAGCAACAGGCAGGAAGGCTCCACACACTGAGGAATGACTGTCTACAACCTCAGCCGGGCTTAGTGGAGAAATAGTATAAAGGAACTGCTGGACAATGAATATGAAACTGAAAGGAAATGTGAGGGGTGTGGTAGTGTGTGTATGACTAAATATGTGTGAGTGTATCTGCACTGTGAGCAAAAAAGGAATGTTTTTTTTTTGTCCAGAGTTCAGATTTCATTCAAAGGAAATTCTTTGACTTGCAGCTTGCAAGTCTCGAGCATATTGTTGTGCTGGATGATCCCAAAGTTTTAATATTGCTGCATTTCATTGTCAAGCTATCCACTGACGCTTAGATCTGTGCAGGTGTAAACTTGTTGTGGGTTAGATTCAGGTCTAGGTTTACTTAAGCTAATGCTGTGTAACATTTCTACCATAAAATAACAGATTTTAAATTATGTTGGTGTTACCCTGACTCATCAGATGAACGGTGTCTCTTTCATTCCCACTCTGTGCGCTGTTCCCTTATTCTTTTACTATGTAACTGTGCTTCGGGTTCAGTCTCCCACAAGAAGTTCATTTTGCGGCACCGAGTGTTACACTGCCAGCTATTTCACTGAATTTGGTGAAACTGGATCATATTTTATGGAAAAAATGTTTTCTGGTTTCCCTCTGATGTCCTCTGGCTGTTCTGCATCGACTGTCTGTGATTTACACCTTCCTGATGGACAGTAAAGTAAACCGCTGTGAACTGTAGCTGCTGTTAGCTAATGTTAGCGCAATTTGTTAGCCAGGCCGCCTGGACTGTGAGCTCAGTGCAACAGGGGAGTGTTTTCAGGCACGACGGCGGGGGAATGCTGACAGGGAGCGGAGATGATGTTGGGTCAGAAATAGAGCTGGACAAGTTTGCAACATAACCAGGCTTAGCAGCCTCTATGAACAAAATGTCAGATGGGAAGAGGACCTTGATGCATGAAGCTAAGAAGAGAAGAAGAGTGACTGAAGAAGACGCTGGCAGACAAGAGTAAATCTGGGACTGACTTTTAGTCGTTGGCAAGAGCTTAATGAAATAAAAGGCTGAAAGACAGACGCCAAGCTGGGCTTCTTGCTGTTGGACTAGTCTGTAATATTAGCTGGCTGCTAGGTCTTGTGTTGTTGTACTTGCTAGATGTTTGGCTGTGTTAACAAAGCTGTCAACTCTCTAGTTTTTGATCATAAGTATTGCTTTAAGAAGAATATGAAAATATTACCGAAGCAGTTTGTCTTGTGGGGAACAAACATCTTGCAGGCGGTGGCTATCTGTAGCTCAGCACTCAGTACAGCTTTGATGATAAGGTCCTCTACCTGTTTCATCAGCACTGGAATAGACAACAATTGAGAGATTATATTTCTGTAGCGCTCATAAGTTCTACTCTCAACAGTTCTTGTTTGAATCTGACAGAAAAGTTGTATCGCAGGCTCAGAAATATGCTCTTAACGGAGTCAATTTTTACTTTAAATCATCTTTGCACTGACATTAAAACAAAGGGGAAAAGATGAAAAGGATGAGAAAGGGAAGAAAACAAAGGTTCGACTCACATGTGGTGTCCTTCCCATCCTGCTTCAAATACCTCAACACTGCACTCATACTCCACTTGTTCCCATAATCCTCAACTTCAGGGTCATCACAGCTAAAAAGGAAGAAATGCACTTCAAACACTCGTGTTACAACAAAATGAATGAGTCAATCTAACCTCGTGTAACAGCTCCACAATCAGTGCATGTTCACCGCTGATGAAAGTTACCTGACATAATCGCTGCTCTTTTTGTTCACGCTGTAGTTAGTGAGATGCATGAACGTGTTCTTAATGTTCTTTGAGGTCCGGTCGTACTTGACTGTGGCAAATCTGTAGACAGATGGTGTTTGTTTGGACAAGGGGGAAAAAAAAAAAAAAACTTTACTTGCCATCCAACAGTTTCACTACATATCTATCAGCCGTAATGACCACATTCATGCAGCTGACACTTGACTGAATGATAGGGGCACTTGGGAGAGAGATTAGTTTCTGGCAGCGTTTGAGAGGAGTGGATGCCATATGTGCAATAATGAGAATTCCTTGGCAGGCAATGTGTACCTGAATACCAACACAACCCAAAGGAATGTCAAGAGATAAAGGTGGGATTCAGAATTTGGCGATGATTTATTGCTCACAGTTGATAATCTTGCCAGAAAACAAGGGGGCGGTGGCACTCTGTTTCTAGCACGTACCTCTATCAGACCAAACCAAGGAGCCAGTCGTTCCATAAAACACCTACCCTCTCCTGACCTACCTGCGCCTGGCAACTGGCCCTTCTTGGATTAATAAATTATTCCTGCTCTAAATACCAACATCTAATAAATAGAGTGCAATTACACCAAGATGCAATCAGCAGCATTTGATGAGCACATCCTACAAGTGGAACAATAGGGTGCTTTGTCTCAAAGTCACCACTACACAGTAGCTGGTCTAAAAAGTGAAGGCTGCCCTCTTCTGGGCACTGAGTGTGTACCAGTGGATGTGCTTCAAGTGCAAGAGCCAGGCAGTGTGTGCACCAGAGCACCGAGAAACTGCTACAAGCTGCCTTAAGGACAGAGGAGTCAATTACTCATAAAACAATGGCAGATTTCCATAACTATTTAAACTGCACATGTGTGACTCAATACTGAATTTACTTTATAAAAACTCCTAACAGTCAGGGCATTAAAGAACCGCCTTTTAGTTTGTACTGCACTTGTTATTAAAAGTCAGTTGCACTGTAATGATTTTTTATTTTTTCCCCCCAACAGCTCACCTCGCCAGACCCTCCTCGTACACATAGATGAGGAGTGGATCGTATGATGTTACCAACACGTACAACCGCACATCAAACTTGAACTCTGTGAACAAAAAAAAAAAAGCAAAAAACACAAATTTAGTTTCATTCATGCAGATTATTCAGAATGCCAAAGCAACGATTGCATCATAAGCTGTGTATGCGATAAAGAACTCACCATCTATCAGTAGTGGGTTATTAATATAGCGAGACACCAAGATGTTTTCATCCATTGAAATCTGATTTGGCTGCACATGACACATGGAGACAAAAGGCAATATAATTAACAGATGAGGAAGATGAAGGCAGTATTTGTCGTATTAACAGGTCGTGACTTTTCACATGTTCAAACTACAGCGAAGATGACGGAGGAAAATGTCATTAATTGACACAGGTCACACATGAACTCATGTAGTAAATTATTTACTACAGTGATAAAGTCAGATGTCAGCGAACAGATTTTCCACGGTTTTCCGTGTTTCACGGCACTCCACCATACATTCATTCACATACCGCATTAAACACTGAATTCCGAGTAGATGATGTGACACTACTGTTAACCATTAACATCAAAGAGTCATCAAATCAAGAGAAGACTGCAGTGACACCGGCCATAGCAGGTCAACGTTAAAGAACAGCCTATAAAAACACAATCTGGTGATGGGAGATGGGTCATTTATGAGGTTGAAATGTGTTGCAGGTGGCGAAGTTGAGAAGAGATGGGACGGGGGGGGGGGGGGGGGGGTTAACCTCAGTGCTGGCCACAGTTCAGAGAAAACCTGAACCAAAAAAAATGAACGTATTTCTTTCTTCTCTCCAAATATCGCTCTGACATTCTTTCCACTGTTTCATAAAAATGCCTGAGAAGAAGAAGAATCGTGCATATGTTTTCCAAGAGTGAGAACCTTGTTGAGCTCTTTCAAAAGCCAGGGCCTTGGATGTGTGTGATTTACTCCACACTTAATGTCTGAAACGCTGGTTGATACTTATTTCAAAGACAGCTGTATCTGTACAACCCCCACCACCACCACACACACACATACAAATAACATCTGGCCAACTGACTGTTTCACACAGTATTTTCAGTCAGTATGCTTAAGGTTAACTCCCACTAGGTTTGACATTAATGTGAATCTGTGTTAACTCATGAAACAGGAGGAACTTTTCACACTCAAACAAAAACACTGATTAGCTGTTTCCAGTCAGCTAACCGCCTACTGGCTGCAGCTTCAAAGTTATTCTACAGACAGTAGTATCAATCTTCTCACCTCAGTCTCAGTAAGAAAGTCAGTCTTATTTCCCAAACTATTCCTTTGACAAAAGGCTTAATTCACACCGCTCTCAAATGCAAGATAGTGGCAGAAATAGTGACGTTACAACAGCTATAAACACAGTCACAAACATATAAAAAACACAACATTATGAGTGTTAACTGTTTCATCTATACAAATGTTGTTCACCCCCCGAAACGCAGCTTTATTTTGGATCGCTGCATCCGTCTGAAAGGGGTAATAGAGCACCCAACCCCCAGATTTAAGGGATAAGACAGAAAAGAAAGAAATATATCTGTTCCCCAAAATTATGTATGAGCTTGAAGGTTCATTGTTGACCTTGGAAATAGCAATTTTTCACAAGAAAAAAAAAAAAAAAGCAAAGATCTGAGAGAACTCCAGAAAGAAATCTGAATGTTTGAACAGAATAATTATTATCACAAGGTCCATTTACTAAGGTAGTTTTTTTGTAAATCTTTCAGTTCCAACATAAATGATTTATTTCATAATTTAAGTCAATTTTCAAACAAAAATGCTAAACATACTTTGGATCCATTCTCTCAAATATGAAGATATGCTTCTTTCCCCTGTTTTACACGATAGTAAACACAATATCTTTTAGTTTTTAGATGGTTGGTCTAAACTACTACTATTTTCTGAGATTCTATAGACCAGTCATTCACTTTTGTGTGGACGCACAAGCAAAAAAGTGTTTGATAACCGATAACTCGAGTGTGCAAAATCACTCACATTGCTGACCAAGTAGATGCCTCGCCCTCTTGAAGATGCTACTGGTTTAATAATCCACGGGCCCTTGTCCTTGGCAAAACAATCTGAGATTGAGGCAGAAAAGACGAGAGGAGATTCAGAAACATGTATAATGTATATGTTTAGAACCATTGTGAACGTGTCATAAAGAGGGGATCGGGTGAGGTGAGGTGTCTTACTGCAGAATTCCTGGTACTCAGAGGGAAGCACAAAGGTCTGAGGAACGATATGGAAGTTTTTGAATCCATGAGTCTGCTGCATTCGCTGGATGTTTTTATAGAGGCGGTCTTTGCGCGTCAATTCATACGACCTGGAAATGAGCAGAGCCTCCACTTTTTAAAACTACTCCACAGCTTTGACACTGACGGAACAAAAATAAACTCATACATAACAGCAATAGATCGCCCTCTGCCTGACAGTATGATTCATTTCATGTTTCAGAGAGGCACCCGTCCAAACTAAATGCTTTGCAGTGGGAGCCAACAAACACACTGCCTGAACTGACGCGCTTTGAACAGCGCAGTGCTGATATTTATAACACAGAAAACAGTAACAATACACTCATATATCTGAGCGCTCTGTTGTACCTGGGAAAGTGGTTGACCTTCTGGAAGTCTTGAAGGCTGCGTAAAATGTAAGGCTTGAGGTGAGATCCTGTCCACATGAGGTTAAAGTCATTACTGTTTGGGTGAACCTGAAAAACAGACAGAGTGATTTACGGCAATTGACAAGCTGCACAAAATCATTTAGATTCAGTACACACAGAGCAAATGACCTTTGCAAAGGGATCATTAAACAAAGCGTAAAACCAAGTATAGCCATTGCACTTCATATTGAATCCGCTCTGTAGAGTTTCCAGTCACCAACAGCAGTATTATATTCTGATGTCCATCACATATGACAGCTCGGTTAAATTAAATCGAAGAAGCAGATCAGACACTCTCCTGCTAACCTGGAGGAATACAGCCTGCTCTTTAGAAATCATCTCAAAAAGGAAGGCCAACTCGCAGATTATCATCGCCCTCGTATTATTTTATCTATTTTGTTTTGTTTTATTCCAACAGTTCGTTAGGAGGCTAAATTCACATGGCCGCTCTGTGTCTAGGGGGAGAGCCAGCTGTTTGTAATAAAGGCTTATTAAAGTTTGGCTCTGTCGCCGCTGTGGTAGACACTCGTCTGCCTTTGATGACGGGTTAGCAGGAGTCAAGAAGCATTGAAATGAAATAAAAAGGGAATTAATTGTAACGGCTTGGAAAGAGCAATAATGGGGATTGTGTGCCCTCGTGAAACAGGATTAATGCTCCTGAGGTCATTTCGTTTTTCTTTTTTTTTTCCACGGGAACGTTCCCGGGATTTGACATTGGCATTATCAGTCAAATGAAATCAGAATGACCCTACTATTCCTTATCCTACACAGCACAGAGGTATATAAATGACATGTGCAGCCAAAAACAATGCATTTTTACTAATCTTATAAATTTGCATGATTTGCCGGAGAACATTACCTCATGGAATCCATGATTGGTGAGTATTCCTCGTACCAAGCGACTCTCTGTGCGCACAATCTTGAAGGCCATATGATATCGCTCTGAGCAAATGAAACACATGTGACAACTAAATATGCTTAGTTGCCAACTTATTGAAGGCTCTAAAGTTTGTTATTACTTTTCTCATAGTCATTTTGTAGTAGATTCAACAGATTGTACCTCCAGTAGAGCAGATGTTGCCATCTTTCGAAACAGCAGCTTCGGGGAAAAACAAGAGAACTGGGATTGTCTTGCTAAGGCCACTCCAGGCAATGCAGGGATGGTCTCTAGTGGAGAAACAATTACATGATACATCGTCACAGTTAGAGGCAGATTCTTCTGAATGTTATTTGAATAATCCAGAGGAATAAACATTTCACACAAAGAAAGCCATTCAAATAACAATATCAACAATAGAGACGTACTCCAGGGTGAATATCTCCCACATGATGTGAACGAACCTATGCGGGTAGTTTACCTAATGCTGGGGGAATGTATCCTGACATGGTGTTTGTTTTAGTCAGGCAGATAGAGATAGAACCACACATAGTTTCAGGAGGTGCTGGGCAATAACAAACCCATGTAGTAACAAACACCCTTGTAAAACTGCAGACTCTCTGTTAGTACCAGACACAGCCTGCATATCAGGGGCTAAAAATAAGATAAGGTCGCATGAAGATGGAGTAGAACTCAATCAGGCATGGATGGTCTCGATAAGGGGGAGAAGCAAGTAAACAATTTCTGCCCCTAGCTTAAATACGTCAGACAGTACGGCAGATATCTTTTCCACTGTGGTGGCTTTGTGGCACGCCTTTAAACAACATATTTTGTAATATTTTTGACATCCATTACGACTATTAGGATATTATACAAACAAGATGTGCAAGGTCTTAGACAAAAGGCAAAATTGTCCCTTTAAATTGCAAGTATTTGGATAATTTTCAAACATAAAGGTTTTCTTCCTCTCAGTCTATCAGAAATGAAGAAAATCACAACTAGGCACTTGACAAGCATCATTTAACTAGACTACGCCTCTGGTGTGGACAGACATCAGCAAAGTTCAAAAACATATTAAATCTTGTGTGCTGTGTATCTTTGGTTTCCACACATGCTTCATACTGAACATGTGTCATACATGTAGATACAGGTGTTTGTCCCTATAGTATATCTGCCTGTAATACTAGACTTGTATTTGTGTTAATTAAGGTTACGTTAACATCAACTGCCCCTAATAAATAATGTGATAGCAACAGCTGGGTCATAGGTTAAACCCTAATACTAACCAATCTAAACTAATTCAGTTGGAAATTAGGCTAAAAGCAGGTGGCACCATGGCTCTCAGTAAGGTATGACTAAGTATAGCTTAAGAGGGAATTAGTTGGCAGAGAGAAGACAACATAGACCAACTGTTGCAGCTATGATCTAGAGCTACATGCCCTTCTCTCTCTCTCTCTCTCTCTCTCTCTCATTCAGTTAAAACTTTCATCAATTATGCAAAACGAAAGCTATCTGAAGGCTAAATGTATCTTGGCATAAATTATTAAACATGGCTCAGGACATCTTCTGTAATCCTGCACAGATTGCATTACACATTCAATAAACTATGGCAAGCTGCAAAGACTTTGGTACGACCAAAAGAAATGGAGCAATGCTTTTTGTCAGCACGGTGTCACGTTAGTACTGTAATTAGAAGGAGGTATTCCAGAAGGATCAATAGGCTAAGAACTAAGAACAGCCACATCCACGAGCTGCAGGGACGGTGAGCAACATGCTACTTATCTCCATTGATTATAACAGTCCGATATTTAAAAAAAGAAAGGTTTGATAAACATTTTTTTAAAAAGGGATAATGTAAAGCATAAAACAAGATAAGATAAGACAGACTTTATTGATCCCACACCAGGGATCAGTTGTTACAGCAGCTCAAAATATATACATAAAGTTATCCATAAAGGTGGAATCAAATATTTTTACCTTTCTCATGAAATAATTGTGACAATGTGATTTATTCTTGATAGATATAGTGTATCTTCTCTTTATTCTTCTCTTTATTGATCAAACCACAATAAACCGGATGTGTATAAATAGAAATAAAAAGAGAATGTGTCTTCATGGGCAACCGTGTATATATGCTGGATTAGAAAAATCCACCATGTACGAAAGGCTGAGTCCTTCCTTAGTCCATGATAATGAACATTCTAGTTTAGGCTGTCCTAATTTGTTCTAATGTAAAAGTCTGAGGTGACTCTGGGGTGATTTGGCATTTGGATGTGTAGGACAACACCCTCTTCACCCTGTTCAGTTCCCTAACTGAATCAAGGGTCTGAGAATAGAGTGTGTCATATGCTTTACAGGCTAAATAAAACTGACTTGACCACAGACAACATAAACATGACAACAGACACATAAAATGAGCTCACAGATGGGACTTTCCTTTACGACACACTGATTTGCTTGGACACATTTTTTTCGTTTCTAATGCTGACTGCAGTAGACTGCAGTCAATGTTAAGAGTTTTCTGAGCGACTGCATTACAAAAACTTACTCTTGCTCGTCCTCTGAGGAGGACTCAGAGTCCTCCTTATTCCGGATCACAGCTGGCATCTTCAGGGTAAATGGGGACGAGCTGCCCGGTGAAATCTTGCTGGGATCAGGTGTCCTACCATGGCACCTACCACCTCCAACTGCAAAAACACCAGTCTCTGAATAGCTTTAGCTCAACTCAAATTAACAGCAGTCAATTCCTTTCTATTAGTATCTATTAATAACAGCCTTACTAAGGCTCGTTAACACAGTCCTGAAACAGTGCTTCACGTTTAGGTGAGAGAAGCTGCTTTGTAGCTCTACCTGTAGTGATAGTGACATTAATACTACATTTCTATTAACGTTACAGCTGCGAGAAGACGTTAAGACAAGCGTTAGCTAAATTAGACTTAGGTTGCTGACATGTTGCTTTAGGTATGGGAAGCTAACCAGGTAAAGTCTGCTTAGTCTTAAGTACACCTTACAAACACACACCAACGTCAACTTGCCTTTATGTCTGAGAGCCTGCTAACTGCTAGCTGCCAGTTGTCACCAGGGCCAGTTGATCAGCGCGGTTAATCTTCCTGGTAACTACAACAACTGAGTAGCAACAGAGCACGGAGCATGCGCAGAAGTTCTTTGTCCACCCTGAGACGGTTTGGTTTAACCGTTAACCGTATTTCGGTGTCTGCGTCCGTACGGTCAGTGTATGGGTGAGACGAAGAGAAAGTCGACTGTCATGTCCTCTAAAAATGATACTTGTTGGAGGGTGTGCGGCAAATTAAATCGTTAAAGATCAGTTTAATACACGACGGAGAACAAATGCTTCCTACAGTTTTATGTGTGTGCTTTGTGTGTACGTCTTCAATCGAAGCAGGAAACGCCGCTCAGACTCTCTCTCGCTCTACATTTACTCTTTGTTTGAACGCAGCCTAGCATACAGTCTACAGGTGACCGAATTCCTTGATTTGTATTGGTTGTTGAAGCAAAGTAGGCGGGACCTGGATGCTCGTATGGGCCAATCATATGAATGGTACGATTGATGGAGCCATTTGTTAAGCTCTGTTATTGGTCAACCTCTACAATGCAAGGTTGACAGGCTTACCATGTGGAGTATAACACCATACTCGGCTGGCCTGAGTCCCACTTTACTGTTTCTTATTTATCTGTCTTTTTCTCAGGAATATGCTCACGCTGTAGATTAATAGACGTCGCCAGGTAAATATACATTCACGTTATTTTATTTAAACATAATATTATATTGTATTAATCAGGTTATAGCAGCGTTAGCTTGTTATGTCACGTTAGTTATTGCTATATTGTCTCCCTGTGATGTGATAGGTAAAATACAGCAGACCTATGTTATAACAGCTGCACTTGCACTGGCCTTCAGTTTAGATTAAAGGTCCAGTCTGTAAGATTTCTTTGCAGGAATAGAATACAATATACATTAGTATGTTTTAATTAATATATAACAACCGGAGCATAAGAAGTGTCGTGTTTTTAAAAATGAGCCCTTTATAGCTATAGTGAAAGCGGGTCCTTTTCCATGGTGTCCGCCATGTTGAACCACCATCTTTGTACAGTAGTCCAGAGCAGACAAACCAAACACTGATTTGGACCAGATTTTGCTTTTTGTTATGTGAGTTTTTCCTACATGCTTGGTGAGATGTGGTAGGGTGTACATTTGTTTTGCAGTCTGCCACTACATCCTACACAATGGACCTTTAATAATTTATCCTGCATTCAACAGACCGACTTTGCCTTCTCTTGACAGGTGTTTCTCACAGAGAGAAATAAGATGAGTCGCTTTCTGAACGTCCTGCGGAGCTGGTTGGTGATGGTGTCCGTCATCGCGATGGGAAACACCGTGCAGAGTTTCAGAGATCACAGCTTTTTGTCAGAGAAACTCTACACAGGCACGCCAGAGTTTGGTGAGCAAACAAGGTTTGACATAACTAAATATTGCAAGCCGGACAACATTGGATACCATATTTTTCAGTGAAGTGAGCATCATGTTGGTGCTGTCAAGTGTTCAGGAGTTTGATATGATTCCTAAAAAAATTATATCATATGTTTATAAAACAGTGAAATAGCAGCAATTGTATCATGTCATATTTTTGGAAAAATTAACAGTCTTTAATATTAGACCACAGCAGGATAAGTATACTTAATAGTGGCTAATGAGAACTTTAAATACAAAAAAGTGAATCCAAAAGTGGATTTCACATATTTCAGTGTAGAGGTAACACTGTTGCAATATTTTTATTACCTATCAGTTAACATGTTTATACACCCTCAAAGCGATATAGTGTTTAGCTAATCAGTCAGTCTTAAGAATATTACAAATTTTTGCTCATCCAGTTAATCAACAAGGCTTTTGTGTTTTGTAAATGAGTTTACCTTCTTCTGATTCCATTATTGACATACATGGGATGTACACATGGCTACATTATGATCACTTCATTCCCATTTTTAAATCATGCATTCCTGATTTTTCCGTTTCTTTCCATTTCCTCAGTAAATGGCCTCCAAGCTCGAACATTTGGTATTTGGACGTTGCTGTCATCGATCATTCGCTGTGCCTGTGCCATTGACATCCAGAACAGAGCGTAAGACATCTTCTCAGCTCCCGCACCTTGTTTCTGTCTGCTGTCGTCACATGTTCTTACTGTATGTCATGGCTCCTGCAGGCTGTATCACATCACCTTATGGACATTTGTGCTGGCGTTGGGCCACTTTCTGTCTGAAGCTTTCATCTACAAAACCGCACCTCTGACTATTGGAGTCATGGCGCCTCTCATTGTGGCAAGTGAGTGCGCACGACATTGAGGAATGATGGGAAATATAGCCACATTACTCCTTAAATGGTTTACATTTTAGGTTTTAAAAGGTGTAAAAACATCTTTTAATAGCATTTTCATGTTTTTCCAGGTTTCTCTATCATAGGGATGCTGATTGGATTCCAGTGTATTCCTGAGACACAAGAGGAAGTCGGAGCACGACAGAAGAAGCGAAACTGAAGTTCAATTTTCCTTCGGTCCCTTGAACCCTCCGCCGCAATTACAGCCAGACACTTGTGGACTGGTCCTCATGTTCTGCTTCTTTCTTTGAAGAACGTGAGATCTCCTATTGTGACACCTCCTATAGACTATATGCAGTATGTCTCTATCTGGGCTGTATTTAATGTTTTTAAACTGATACTTTACGTGACCCTTTTGCAATGAAACGTGTCTGTTTCGAATGACACATATTTCTCTGTGCTCATCATTTAAGTGTCTTCTGTTTGTTTGTTTATGAAGGGTGTCACAGAGTGAATGACAGAAATAACCCAGCGTAGATTTATTTCAGAATGTTGATTCGTTTTATTTCACCAGACCACCACTCACTATACTTTTTTTTTTTAAATTCATGATTTACCAAAGAACTCAGATGACTGTACAATATAAAACTATGCTCTTCATCACAAAGTATCACAAACACGTATATCAGAAATTTGTTTGTGTGTGCTGTGAAAAGTTTGTACACTCTTTGGATTTATGCACAATTTTTGTCTTATAAAATGTTTAAAAAATGAAATGAAATGATTTGATTTTGATGTTTTCCACTAAAGTCACAACTAAATGATGCGTTTTTAAAAACGTCTTTTAAAACTAGAAACGAAAAATATGTTGTGAGACATCTTGTTTCGCAGTATTTTTGGTAAACATTTAATATCGGTGTGGCTTGTGTCTTATATTTGGGTTGAGGCGAGAGAAATTTTTTTTCGCTCTGGATTTTCTGGTTTAGGATGCGTTCAAATACAGAACATTTCATAGCACTGTCAAATGTTCTACAAATGCCACTGGAAAAAGAAGTAGCACCTCTCAACACGACACATCAAGTAAAACATGTTAATGACAAATTGTACAAACACTGGTTACGCAGCATGAAATACATTTCTCAGTAACAAAGTTAAAGAATATTATTAGAATATTACACATAAAGACATTTTCTCGTGCAAAATGACAACTGCAGTAGATCGATTGGCATCATCCTTCCATCATGTTTGGGGCTGTTGCATGTTGATCCAGATATTTATCACTAAAATATCTCGTGTTACAGTAAAACAAGGACAAAAGTGACCCTCCAAAGTGTACTCAGATGCACAGCATCAATCATACTTTTAATTAACAGTATTCAGAAGTGTGATCCTGAATGGCAGGCAGAGGTAATATGAACGCCCTGCTGCTGGGTGAGCTGACAGGAAAAGACAGTCACAGTCTGCATTTAATGTGCTTATTCTAAAAACAGAACATTCAAAAGGAATACCTTCAGAAATGTGAGTTCAGTTGCACATAATATTGGTCCGATATTAGGAAAAACTCAGTTCAAATGTTCATTAGATCCGTAGTGAACACTAGTCAGTGGGGGACGGTAAAAGTTTAGGAAACAATCCCGTTAAAGTTAAATTCAGTTAAAGAGTGTAGTAATGTTGGAGTTACTAAAGTGACAGTTGCATTGACAAGACAAAATGTATAAAATGCCTACATCAAATAAGGAGGTCCAAGTGCGTTCCCCTTGTGCATGATTGACTTGTGCTTGTTTTGGGATGAGCTAAGTTGCACTTATTATATCAGTGTGAATCTCTGGTGTTGAGGCCCGAGAGTGTAGCCTCCATACAGTACATCAAATATACAGTAGTTCTGCTGGTTCTCACTTTAATCATAAAGGCTCACAGAGAGCCACTCAGTGTGATTCAGTCTCTACCTTATCACTCTTCACAGCAGCTTTTCTTCCCCTGTGTGGCCATGTGTGCGTGGTTATGCATGTTGACGTGTCTGTATTTCTGTTTTGATCTGTGCGCAGTGTCTCTGACAGAGGGAGCGTCTGTCCTCCTCATTTTTTCAGGATTTCTGGTGGAGAGGCGCCTCCTTCGAGGTGAGCTGTCACTTTCTGTCAATGACGAGGACAGAAAACAATTACAATCACGTCGTCCAACAAAAGAGTAAAAAAAAATGAAAAGACAAGTTCTCAACTCATCACAGGCCTGAGAAAGATAACAGAACATTAACATTAAAGTTGGGGTAAGTGATTCTAGAGAAATCCAATACCATGATATATCCCATGATATAGTGCAAACAGCGACACAGCAAGTAATGTAACATTGGCTATGTTGTGTGTTTGCAACAAGCAGCAACCTCCATGACTGAAGTGAAGTTAACGCAGAAGCACCAAAAACTGCAGCTCCTCGACAGGTTTTTGTGGACTGTGAGGAGATATTAGCTGAATTGAGAAAAAAAATGTATTGGATTGGAACTGCATTACCCCACCTTTAACATTAAAATGATTCAATATATTACTTTAGCATCAAATATCTCAAAACATCTCTTTCACCAGCAGCAAATTAACATCATCAATTCGTTGTTATGTACTTAAAATCTGCTCAGTTAGCACTCTGAGTTAATCACAAATGTCAAATAATCATTTAATAAAAAAGATGATTTGATTAAAGCAGAAAACTAGGATGACATAAAAAATAATGGTAGAGATATATTTCATTTTTAATTTCATTATTTCACAAGTAGATTTAAATGAGGTTAAAATTCCTTGGAAGATCCGCAATACCCGCAGGTGAACCTGTTTATTTTAAGAACAGACTGTACTGCATTAAAATATAAATAACCTCATGAATTATTCATATCAATATTTATAAAATACCAGATGTGCTTTTGTGGAGAATGAATTATACCCTTTATTTTTGTCGACTGAAACAGTGTTTTGTTCAATGTTCAGGAAGATTCATTGATGATAATGTTTGTTACCTGTCACATGTTTCTCTCTTCTGTGTGTGTGTGTGTGTGTGTGTGTGTGTGTGTGTGTGTGTGTGTGTAGTGTATTGTATTACTGCTGTTGAAACTTCAGAGAGTGTGTGCCCCTACCTCAGCAGGTGTGCGTTTTGGTTATTGTGAGGTTGTGGGTTTATGTCAAGACTGCTGTTGCCGGGAGCCGTTGGACATTGTGGCCCCGTAGTCCTGCACCGATGACAGGGAGCCTGTAGGCTGGAATGATAGCTTGGGTGTCACACCTCTGACGAGCCACCCAGAGGGGTAACCTTATCCTCTACCATCTCCTCCACACCACCACTAAACTTCCCTCCCACCACCACCTGCACATGCAGCTAACACTGCTGCCTGCTACCTGAGCTCTAGCCCAGTGACCAGTGCTTAAAGTGAACAGTGCTTAATGTGTTGTAACTGTACCAAAAATGTATGTAGAGTGTCTGTTTCTGTGTATTTATTTATAAATTTAAGTCAAAGGATTTAACAGAACTGGCTTCATTAATAAAACATAAAAGGTGGTGGTGGTCTGTTCAATGTGCCTTATTTAAGTTAGTTAGCTGTTAGTGTGCAGGTTACTGGAGCTTCCCATTTTAGCAGCATTTGTATTGTTAGAATATTAAAGACAGAGAAAGGACAAGGGAAGATAACAAAAGAGGTCCCAAGTTGGTCCCAAAGAAAGGCAACGACTGAGCAGCAGAAGACACGCAGTGTGTTTAAAAAGCATTGATTGTTAAAGATTCAAAGGTGATTCTGAGCAGCTGGAGGCCACTGAGTTTTGTTTGTGATATGTTTCAAACGTGAACAACTGTACAAAAAGATGCATTTGTTTTTGTTGATGTATATCCTAGATTAACTCAATAAATTAACCCTCATTTTTATCCATTGACAGTTGATTTTGGTGCATTATTATCACATCATTACAGTGATTATAGATCTGTTTGACAACTGTCAACTGCACCCATGTGAAAGTGTAACAAAGCATGTCAAAACAAAACAGATTGAATAGCAAAGGATGATAAACATGCAAGTCGGAGAGCTGTCCGACAAAACAGAACTGTGCTGTCTGAAAACAGCATTTGAGAGCAGAGGATGTTTTCAGTGAGTTTAGAGAGGAAGTTTCCACCCGTGCAGCAGTGCAACCCCGGCATTAACTCATGCAGTAGTGTGAGGACAGTGCATTCAGCCCAGAGCCAGGGCGGCATCTAACACGCTCCTTCTCCACAGGGATGTGAAGATCCCACCTCTGGCTTCATGTAGCACACACACACATGTACTTACGCTCAATGACTGCACCTCAGCCTGTAGGTTGGCTTTCTGCCGTCGGAGATCAGACTTGATGAATCCTGTGATAAACATGGAGCAAAGCGTAATGTTTAGCTTATGGGAGTCGTGTTCTTGGTGGACTTTGACTTTAAAATTAGTGTTGGATGCAGTTTTATTTTGGCAAGAAGAACAGCAAAACGTGCAGAACTGTGTTCAATTAATAATTGACTTAAAATCATGATCTGTGATCTGTGAAATGCACTTTAGCTTGAAACAGGCCACAACCTGATATGTAGTTTTAAAATAAAAGTTAAAAGTTTGGAGCATTATTTTGGGTATTATTTTAGTATGACATTATGAAGTCTTCAATGTCTTTAAATTATGCCTTTAATAAACAGGGATTCTCCATTCAGCCACTAGGGAGCAACCTTGTTCTGTGAAAAGCATGACTGAGCAAGACATTCATCGTTGACTGTTGTTTGTAAAGTTGATCTTAACACCTCACCTGTCATAACTGTTCCTATTAGCAGGAAGATACTCAGGAAGATGTTTCCTGCTAAAGTGCCCCATTTATCAATAATCTTCCCTTGGGAGATGGTGAAGATGATGCCAAAGATCTGAGAGAGAGAGAGAGTCAAAAAGTATTATATATATATATATATATATATACACTTATTGTGTCATCACAGTTATCTGTGCTAACAGTTACCGACCTGAGCTGAACAGTTAAGCAGTCCAGATGAGGTTCCCTCTGATTCTGGATAGGTGAGTTCAACCGCAAACTCAAACCCCAGAGGGAGATATCCTGTCATGAAGAAGCTGCAGATAAGCAGACAGTGAGGATTCAAATTAAAAAGGCTAAAACATAATTGATATATTTGTGATATGCGGCAGTTTTTATCCCCACAAGAAAAAGAAAAACAGCTCCACGAATTCAAAAGTAGGGCAAGTGTAAATTGCTGTATAATACATCCTGTCTGGGTTTGAGGAATGAATTGCTATGGAAACCAGCTATGGGCATAATCAGCTTACTATGAATAGCAATAATTGTACAGGCAAAGCACGTGGACTGGGGAATTGGAGGAGCGTTAATTTTGCTTTGGCAAAGCAGCACTAATGCCGGATGAGAGAAATGCAAAGAAACATGACTATGTATAGCTTCAGCAGAATGTTTTAAGGAACTATTAGCAAAACCTGAGAGCCGTGGACATCAAATGTGACTGATATGGTTAATCATAACCTTAGAGTTAAGGTCTAAACAAAGAAGGTGTCATCAGACAAATAACCATTCTCTTTAGAGAGCCTTTTTGAAGTCAACTGAACCCACAAAATGTGACCTGCCACAGTTAATTTTTACCCGCATTTTGCAGCTGGTGTGTGCAATTTCCTTGGCTGTGATGTTTATAAACTTTGTAGTCATACCTCTAATAATGGTAACAGAAAAGTAATGATTACCTACCCTAAAACTCCAGCTGTGACAAACACGACCCACAGGTGACCCAGGTTCAGGGTGAAGGCATAGACAAGCATCCCGATCAGAGTGAGGAGATATACAAACAAGGTGGTTTGTCTGAGGAGACAGGCGATGAATAGAAATCATACAGTTCAGAAAGCAATACGGTCAAACATCCTGTCCTGAGTCACTGAAGACCCCGTGTCATAACCCAGGCCATCTGCACAAACAGGCTTACTCATACAACCATGCGTAAAATATTGCTGCAAAATATTTTTGTTAATATAACATAGTCCTCCGACTCTCTCCCACGTGGGACAATAGAAGCGTGAGGGTCAACAACACAAATCTGAGCCTCACTGCTTTGACAGTGAAGCATCCTGATGGCATGTACGGAATCTGAGGACAGAGGATTTTTCCTAGTCATAATAGTTTGCATGCCAGATGCATACCTAACATCTAACATTTCACAGCTGAAAATAAGTGGTTATTTTATGAGAAGTACAATGACAAAAAAACAGCATCAACAATCAGATACAAATCGAAAACTAAACTTAAACTTTGCTTTTAAGATTGAATTATTAGTATTTTCCATGTTTAACGTAGTGGAACTAGGCCTGAAATGCGACCTGGGAGGACCAGCAGAGTATAGCCTGTCAGTTCAGATAAGCAGAGAGGGACATCAGATATAAAACTCAGTTCCGCTGGATTCTCATTCGTGCCCACTTTGAACAAAAGCTTTAATTCACTTGGACGTCTCTCTGTGAATGGATGATTTAAAAGAGCGAATGCTTTGATGCACAGCAGCAAACAAGAGTAGCTGTTTACCTTGGAGCACTTTCAGAGGTCACAGTGGCTTTCTAGTATCACAGACATGCTAGCTGTGTAGCTCTATGGGTGGCAATGTCGCTTCAATTGTGTAACTATTGGATGGATTGCTATGAAATTTTGTACAGGTGTTCATGGTCCCCAGAGGATAGATCCTATTTATTTTAGTGCTAATTAGCAAATTTTACATGCTAAATATTACACATGCTAAACATTAGCAGGTCAGCATTGTCACTGTGAATACTTACTGTGCATACTTAGCTCAAAGGAGCACATTATAAATGCTGCTAGCATGACTGTAGGCTCTTATTGTTGTTGCATTAAAGGGAAACTTCATTATATTTCTATATAGACATCATTTTCTCATGTTTTTTTTCAAGGCAACTGTAATGGGGACAACAAGTTTTGATTTTGATCCGGTTTTGACGGAGTGTGCTGCAGCTACGACATGGGTTACAACTTTGCACACCAAAAGTACGACCATTAAAAGTGTTTGTTTTTGCCACTGACCGGCTCAGATTAATATTATCATGTCTGACAATATGACACAGATCAAGCAAATGGTACAGAAAATGTTTTATTTTTCTGTAGGGTTTCCTCCATAATGTTGTCAGACTCTAACACAATCTAAGCAGCAAAACTAAGCACTTCTTATTGATGTATTTTGATGATGGGCACTTGCTCACAAGGATCAAATTCTAGCTTGTCACTTTGACACAAAAACATGGGGAAATAAGTTCCAGAAATACATAAATTACCCTTTAAGTAATTGAAAGGAAATAAAAAACAAATAATTTATCCTTTGGCAGAGGGAGAAACAGATTTATTTGTCTCTGTAATAGCATGATTAAATTAAACACTTCTCATAGCCTGGAAGCCTTACTTTAGCTCAGTCTGGCATTGTTTCTACCCCTTTATCGAAATATCTTACTTGTAGGTTTTGGTCTTGTCCAGCCAAATGCCACATATCAGCGACCCAACCATGCCAGCAATGATAATAGTTAGACCGATTCTCCCAGCATTGACCTCTTCACCCTGAGAGAAACATTTATACTTTTACAGAGGACACAAGACATCTGTGACATTTTGCAACCTGCAGTTATCTTTTCCTGGAAGGTCTGGGGCATAACAATCCAAATCCCAGACCCTGGTTATCTGTGTCAGGGTCATCTCCTTGGTAGCTTTATAATTATCAAAGAAAAACACAGTCTATGGTCGAAAAGAATGGAAGACACACAGAGAGTGAAATAAAAGCTAATCTGGTTTGAAATAAACATAAGGCAGTCGCATGTATTAGAGTAGGCATGCTGGGACTTACAGGGTAGTGTTCAATGATCATCCGATTCAATAACGTGGAAACAGCGTAGAAGCAGCCGACGTTCAGCCCTGCAGACAACAAACAGAAAACCATCTATTCTAAGAAATATGATAGGAAAAGGTCCAGATGGGACCTCCTGCTTCCTCCCAAAAATACTGCTAACAACCTCACACATCATAGTGGCCTTTAGACATTTTTATTACTTGGCTCAAAGCATTTAAGTTTATATTGGAGCATGTGTCAATCAGCGCCTCTTGGTGTAAAGATATCCCCAGACAGAAAATGACCTTAAAATACAATGTTAGGGGTACATATTTACAGAAAGTTTTAATATTCATCATGCTGTCAATCAATGTCATTATTAAAAAGTGACCTTTGAGCAGAAAATGTGACAAAAAGACCTTTGGATCAACACAACACATCCATGTGCACGTGTAATGACGTCATACTGTATCCTCATATCTTGCACACCAGCTGATAAAGGCTGTGGTAATCCACAAACGAGACATCTATTTGAGGGCTTGTTACCTTTCACCTCATTATTGAAAAAACATCCAAGCCTGGGTATGTGATAAAAGTAAGATGTTGGACTGTGGCATGACCTGCAAGTCACCATGACGTAATCAAGATGCCATGACATATGCAGGGCTGATAGTGGAAAAAAAATCCTGAGCCTGAACTTTTTTTTTGGGGGGGGGGGGTATGTATGCGGCACAATTCAACATATAACATATACATTATTATACATATACACATTATTTGAAAGGCTAATACTACAGCAATACAAAGACAGTAGGTAATACCCTTCTCGACATCTTTAGTGTCATTCCCGGGCTTCATGGCTACACTGCAGGCTAATGGTGCTCACTTTCGACTTGTCAACGATACGTGAAGCGCCTGAGTGTCAACACCTAGCCTAAGCTCCGATCCCCGGCATACTATCAGCCATGCATATGACACAGTTGCACGTGAAGACACAGATCTGAGTCAGACTTCCTCCCCTGCTATCTTTATGATATCATTTGTGCATTTTGACTTTGATGTAGGTGAATCAGAGAGAAGTTACAACGAACAGTCTTCTAAACTTTGTTGTAATGCTTGTAAAAATAGTAGCAATAGTTAATAATAGTAGGGCTGAAATTATTAGCTTGGTGATTGACAGGAAATTAATGAGCAGTAATAATTAGAAATAGTAAAAATAACAATAATAATAATAATTCTGATGTTTTATACTTTTATTACTATTAATAATTAAAAAATGCCAAACATGCTTACTTTGATGTCTGATCCTGCTTTTCTCTGTTTAAGATTGGATTTGTTAGTCGGCCAAAACAAGCAAGTTAAAGTCATTATCTTAGGCTCTCAGGAAGATTTTTTTTTTAGATTTTATTTTATTTTTTTAAGTATGTAGTCTAAATGATGTAACAAATAAATAAACAATAAGTGAACTCTTCATGGCTCTCGATAAACATCAGTGGGGAATCATTACATAAAGCGTCTTGATCCACCAGTATGTTTGTGGCACATATAAAGGCAACAAGAAGGGACCCACCATAGCTAACCATCAGGAGCATGAAGGGCTTGTTGCACAGCAGCCTCAAGATAGAAGCCGTGTATGAGTACTGATCGGGGGGGATGCTCCTCGCCTGAGCCTGGGCCTGGCTGGGAGGGATCTCTGGTCTCTCCTGAAACACTGAAAAACAAACACACATTAAGTCATTAGGTCAAGAGGTCTCTTGTGTTTTTATGATCTAAGATTAGACAGGGGAAATACAGCTTGATTAAGCTTGATATCATCTGTTCTCTGATCAGCCAGCACAGACGCTGACAGTGTGAGGTCATACTGATAGCAGGAGGCGTAACAGTGGAAGTAAAGTAGGTGTACACAGTGAATCAGTGTTGGGCATTTCTCTGGAGATAAGATAATGTGGTCTCAAAAATGTTAGCACTATCGTAGCTGTTTCGCGGCCAGCTAATTATCTTGTGAGTGACACACCTGTAATCAAGAAGCCAACAGGTTAAGTCGGCTTAACAAGCACTAATCTTTATCCTGCTTCTATTTTGCTTTCCTTAGCTTTTATATGTGATTTGATTAATTTTATTACCACATCCTCACTACACAAACTAACACTTAATGTAGTAAGAAAATGTAAAAGTATAAAATGTTTTTTTTATAAATAAATTTTTTTCTTCTTTTTCTTCTTTCTTTCTTCTTTTTTCTTCTATTTTCTTCATCTTTATTCTTTGTCTTTTGTGTTATCACACATCTTCTGGTATTAGGTACAAACATTTCTGCATGGCCATAGTCCAGCCACATTGGTGTTTTGATTTGCAAAAAGCCTATCCACCCAAGAATCTGCTTCTATGCCAGTTAACAACCCCCAGAAAAAAAAATGTGACCTGTCATGATACTTCACCGTGTTTCTCTGACTGTCAGTGAGTTTCAGTCCTTTTGTGGAGGTGAAAGCAGGATTTAACAGAGCTTAGGGGAAGGATGATTTCATAAAACACATCCATGGCTCCCTGAGTCCCTGCTTGTATTTCACATCGTGTCCGAACACATCTCATCAAAAGGTGGACAATTACAGCAATTACTGCAGCTGCTATTCTCGGGAAGTGCAATGCTGTTGGGTTTTTGGTAGCGAGCACATCTCACGGACACTCTGCTTTCTAGCACTGCTGCCTGGGGAGACTAACAACCAGATAAGAAGCTCTGCTGTATACAAATGAATGAAACTGTATGTCGAACAATGAACCCCCATGTTGTAAAAACTATTATAAATATAAATTATTTGTGCTTCATCTAAAAATGTCATCACAAAGCTAAAAACAAATCCCAGTGGTATTACTGTGGGGGGCAATAGTGGTAACAGTCCCTACCACTGGAAAGCACAAAATGTCAAGAGGACTGTTCGCTTTATGTGTTCACAACCATGACTGTGGGAGTTATACGACATTGAAGGGACTTGCAATTGGCTGTTGCATGAGTGAGTAAAGAGCCCTGACAGGCCTTAGGAGCCTGCAACTGTGAATAATCATCTTACTGATGACCACGAGGATAAAGATGACGGTGGCCACTCCTGCGCTGATGTAGAACATGACTCTGATGTGGTGCGCCAGCTCATTTATATCGTCCACATTCGGCACAAGGATGGGTGGGATCAGGAACCCAATGGCAATGCCCATCTGTAGGTGAGAGGCACAAAATTAATTAATGAAATAAAGAATCAGAAAGGAAAAAAAATATAGAAAAGGTAAAGTATGTTTTTTTTACTCTACTTTGAAGTAAAAATTGATGGAACTAAAGTTTACGTCTGACTGGCATTTGACATGACATCATTTGTGTGAGTGATGGTTACCGGCTATTGTAAACAGTAAAAACATGCTTATTCACTGTATGTATTAATTATATATCGAAATATGTCAAAGAAGGGGTGTTAAAGGAGATTTATGGAAATAGGCTTATTGTTTTTCTTGCTGAGTTAGATGAGAAAATACCACTCTTGTCTGTTCTGTAAATATGAATAGCCACATGAAGGTTAGCTTAACTCAGCATAAAGAAAACAGAGGAAAACAGCTAGTGTGGCTCTGTCCAAATGTAACACAATCTGCCTATTTGCACCTCTAAACCTCACTAATTAACGAACTGTATCTTGTCTCTTGTCTCTATCTTGTATCTTGCACAAAAACCAAAGGGTAAAAATGGCAATTTGCTGGACTACTTTTTGGCTAGGAGGAGTTGCCAGACAAACAGTGGAGACTTTTGAATTCACTGCTACCTTTGGAGGTGTTGGTCAGCGGATTTTGTTACTCTAACGCTAGCTGTTTCAATCTGTTTCGAGTCTTTTTTCTAAGCTAAGCTCAGCTTCTGCTATTTGACGCATATGAGGATGGTATCAATCTTCACATCTAACTCTCTGCCAGAAAGTCAATAAGCATATTTCCCAAAATGTAAAACAAGATTATTTTCAGTCAAATTAAGGATGGCCTTCTGAAGTCACTTTTGGCACACAAACTGTTGAAGTGTTTGATCTTCAAAGCATCACAGGCTTTTATGGAAATCCTACCTACTTTTTCATCATGTGAACTATTTCTAAACATCCAAGGGGATATGTAACCTGCTTCAGACTGAAAACTTGGAAGGATCAGGTTGAGGGACCAGAGCCAAAGGAATAATGTCGTGGTGAGCAAGTAAATATCAACAACAATGTGTCCTTTTTATCTTCAGCTGCGGGGAGCAGGAGTTAAGGACAAAACAACATGCATGACAATGACCGGCATGCAGTGTTTGGTCTAAGGCAGGTGAGAGAGGACAAACTTCAATTGAAGGAAAAACATTTCAGCTTCAGAGGTTGAAGAGCATCAGAGGAATCAGATACCTTTTGATGGTATATGTTTTGCGCGGTGTTAAAGTATACATAAGAACTTGTGGAGTATTCATTGGGTGTTTTCACTGGCTTGTACAACTCAAGATTGCATCAAACCTTTAAAAACTGTGTCACTCGACATGCAGAGGTTTTCTCAAGCTTCAGATCACCAAGCAAGTTTAACACATTTTGTAGTATTTTTTAGACTGAGAGTGAAGGATAAACGACTACATACATCCTCCCCAGCGGCCCTCAATAGCTTGCCATGGACACAGCACTCTCAATGTAATCTCATTGAACAATTCATTTACCAACAAGCCTGGGAGCTTGTTCAAACGCAGTGGAAATCACCCGCCATCCCCAACAATTTGCCCTGGCTTGGAAATACAAATCACACACACACACACGCACACACACACATAAAGGAATAATTACATCACTGGCATCTTCTTTTTTGTGACATATCTGCTTCAACATCCTCTCAGTTTGGGAACGTAGTAGATAGTAGGTAGATCTTTAATAATCTACAAGCTGACATGGACATTAGCTCATTGCTCTTTGGGGTTTCTGCTCAAAATGTCATATTGACACTGTTCTGACTTCAAAATTAAAGAATATATATTTTGAAAATGGTAAGACTGCACTCATAATATGTTTAAAGACAGAGTAACAAAGCAACTGCAAGGTAATGAATATAGCCATAGCCCTGGCAGAAATCATTGAGTATCTGGAAAATTACCTAAAAAAAAACAGCTCACACAAAAATATCCCTGCAATTTACCTCATACACCACGTCATGTGGTGTATGAGGTAAATTCAACAGAAGTGAAACTGACTGTGTAAGCGTTCATTAAGTGCTTTGTTCTCCAAGTTAACAGGCATTGCCTCTCAAAGATCCTTTTCACTGTTCACTGTTTACTGAAGGTACACTTTTTCCACCAAGCATGAGTCACTTCGTTTAACTGATTCAAACAGAAGACTGGAAACAGAATTCACAGGAACTGACAACAAAACACACATAGAAGAGAAGTGCTATACAAACACAGACAAACCTGGTTTCCTAGAACGCCAATAGAACAGGCAGTAGACACCTCCTGCTGCCCAAACCATAGGGACGCAAGTCTGGATGGGATGCCCAGGATATAAACGGTGGCCACAGAACACACAAACTGGCCGAAAAAGGTCATGGCAAACATGTGGGGGTCGGCCGTGCTCGTCTTGATCCAGGCCCCGATGCAGTTGAAGGCTGAGCCCACCACCAGGACGTCCCTCATGCCTCGGTTGTCAATCAGCCACATGACAGGAAGGATGAGGGGGATGTAGGTGAGGAAATAGATCATGGAGAGCCAGTCAATTGCCAGGCTGTCAATTTTGTAGAAACGCATGAAGATGTTGCTAATGATGCTGTACTGCAGCCACATGAAGGCGTTACTCATGGAGTAGATGCTGAAGATGAATAGCATGACCCATCTCCGCTTGTACAGCTTGGTCTCCATCAATGGGAAGAGCTGTGCCGTGTCTGGGACTGAAGTTTCCAGCGTGTCTTCGCCATCTCCCAAAAGTAGCTGGTTCTCGTATTCTCCAAAACTGGTTCTCTCCTTTCTTATTGGAGTCCAATCTTTTCCTCTGGCCACGCCAAGGCTGTCCAACCATTCATCCTGAACACTCATGTTGCTCCCACTGAAGCAGTTTCCTTTTACTGCACGCTTCTGTGGCACTTAACAGCTGGAGGGAAGAGCAAATATTTCTCTTTGCATGTGCACTTTGTTAACACAAAGCCAGTTCACCTGACTCCCAGGTCAGGTACTCCCAGGTATGTCTTACATGCTGATCAGAAACAAGCTCAGCTCCTGTGCCTAAAGTGCTTATTACTCCTTTTTATTTAGCAAAGATGGATTTGGGGGTACAGTTTAAATATTAGAGAGGTACATACCTGACTGACTCTGGTGTTAAACACCTCTTTAGTCATGTGACAGATTTCTTTTAGGAGTTCCACTACTCATTTCAAAGTCCTCCTTCCACCCCATGTCATAGCATCAACCAGCAGGACAGTCAAAGACAGCAACTGATTTTTATTGCCTAAGCTAGGCACATGACAGACACACACACTTGCATTAATGTGTACAGAGGAGCTAAAGTCCATTAGAGGGGATACTAAAACAAAACTGCAACTTCATCAGAATAGGAAAAAACTGTAAAACTGGAAAGATGGGACAAATGCAGATAGATATTTTTGGATATTTAAAGCTTGGAACTAATGCCTCAGATAGTTTGTGGTTGTCAAATATACAATCCAAAGTGAGATATAGCTGTTGCCTTATGAAAATAAACCTACATTTGCACCAAAGTACACTCATCACCCTGTCTTGACCCTATCTGGAATAAATATTTAAATATTAACAGTAGATTACCTCTAGGAATACCTCTTTTATTACTACACTAAAAAAAACAAGTCAACATTCATGCTGAATGAAATGTCTATTCATGCTGTGGCTGCAGCGAGGGAATACTCCTCAGACAACGGTATCCCACTGTAGGAACACTAGTGGTCATAAATTGAATTTACTAATGCACAATCACTTCATATTACATCCTCTGTCTCAGTCGCTAACATACTGGCAGACCTGAAGCTCATTCATTTAAAAAATACTCTACATACACAGCAGTCAGGAAGTATTAACACAGTGACACGTTAGTTAATCAATGCACAGTGCTTGTGAACTCCAAAATACAGTTTTAAATGGAAGGGAAATGCGTGGGCATAATCAGTGTGGTATTTAACGTGAATACATGCTTCAATCACTAACTGACTGTGAATAAATTGTACGACTAAGTATTAGCTTCAAAGCTGCTCTATTTAGCTCATTGCTAAGCGAGAATCTGCATCTGAGGGCACGCACATTAATTAGTTCACTCGTCTTAAGATGCAATTAGCTCCCTGCGTTTCATACGGTTTTCAACAACACACGAGGACACATGACATTAGGAATAAGTAATGGCATGTTGACGACATGTTGAGATGAGGTCAGCTGGTGCAGAAAGGTCACTCGTGCTGAGTAATACACTGTTTAGACTGCTTCCGAATAGACTCGTGGACACATTGTCTGAGTTTAGACTCACACATTCTCATATTGATGCCTACACTCTTCAGTGCAACAGTTGAATGACAAAGGCCATGACAGTTTTAAGCACCCTGCCCTTGAAAGAGTTGAATGATTAATGGGAAGTGACATGAAGAGGTTCTGATCAACAGACAGGCTATTGGGATGCTGCAGGGCAGGTTTTTTCAGGTTGACATAAGACTTAAGGGTTTATTTGTCTTCTGTAATTACTTTGTAATGTACTGGTCAGAATAAACATGTCATTTTATGACTTCACCTCGGGCTCTGAAAACTTGGAATGGGTATTTTTTTTGCTGCCGTCTTATAAGAATCCAGCTTCATTAGCCTATTCAAATGCATTATCTGGTTATAGATTACTTGTGTGTCATCGTATGATTAATTTGATAGTCCGACATGAAAGGACAAAAAAGTCTAGCTTTAACTACAGACAGTTAGAAAACGTAGGCTCCAATAGGCCTGTATTAAATTTGTAAAATAAAAATACAAATACTAACCCCATTTCCAAAAAAAGTTGGCATGCTGTGTAAAATGTAAATTATAAATGTATGTATATGTATATGTATATGTAAATTATCCACCCTGTTTAAAAGCCAGCATCCACGATCCACATCATAGCATGATGGTAGGGTAACCTACACATTTGTAAACGATATAAACAGGCTTTGGGGCAACATATGCTGCCAAGTAGATGATGTCTTTTTCAGGGATAGCCTTGCTTATTTCAGCAAGAATGAATGAACTATGAGACGTAAAATACAACAAATCAACACATCAAGCAGGATGTAGGATTTCACTTTTAAAGATTACAGCAAAGTCTCTTCAGTTTCCTGGATGCTTACAGAGCGTTGTTAAGGTTACATCACCTCTTCTTCGGAGTAGTAAACATGGCACTGTCCCAACTTTATTTTTTGAAACATGTTGCTGGCAACAAATTCAAACCGGGCATGCCATCTGATCTGATTATTTATTTATTTATAATGTATTTATATAATTTTAAAAGTTGTCTTTGTACTATTTTCAATTAAATCTGGATATATTTTTTTAAATGTTTGCACATGATCACATTTTGTTTCTGTTTAACATCTGTGGACTGTAATGATGTATTTAACTGGTTTTCATTTGAGCATTACTGCAGCTCAAACTGACTTTTAGCCATCACGTTGAAGGATGCTGTAGGTTTATGAGAAAATAGCTGTTTGTCGTTGTTGAACATACTGTAAATTTCCTATATCAGCAGCATACTGTAATACCCCTGCTGTCTCCAGACTCCGTGTAAACCAACACTGCCAGCGTGGAGCAAACCCATGAGTGGAAGGAGTGACGGGAAGAAAGGGAGAAGTAAAACCTCTCTCATGGTACTGAAACCCCCAAAAGATTTCACCATTCTCGGGCGTCTCTAAACAAATACTCGCACTTTGCTGTGAATCAAATCAAATCAAATCATGACAGTTTTATCGGTGTTTAGATATATAAAGGGAGGCACAGTAGCCGAGACTGCTTCCTTGGCAGCGCATTTGTTTTTACAAAACAGCGCAATAAAACGCTTAACTCCAACAGATAACAACTATTTAATGCTTGTTTTGCTCCGTATATGAATCGCTTTAGGTATTTTGAGTAGGGAGCTGCCACAAGTCAGGATCATATTACGCTTCCTGAAAGTGACGAGGTATAAACACACTCGCACAGAATACACAAAAACTTTACAGTCTATTATTCCCAGAAGAAAATGTCGCATAAAATCACACTAAAATATGAAAACATACCTGGAGCAGGGCGGCATTGATACACTGTACTACACACAGACATATAGACAGACGTTGAACCTGCGTACGTCACGACGGTTGAACCAACCGTCCACAAAGTTTATGAGCCCAAACATTTATGCTAACTTTATTCTGTCAACTCGCTTTTCCAAACACTCGTTTCTCAGTGTGAAAGTCTACCCGAGGGCTGGATATAAACTCTGACTTTACGCGACGACACCGCATACAATGCTATTAATCAAGGTGAGTCGATAATGTAGCCCTAGTTGTCCGTTAGCAAAGTTAGCGCGAACATACGTGACTACTTCCGGTTTTCAAAATAAAATGTCATAAGGTTGAAGCAACATTGTGTAATTTTTCTACCATAAAAAACATTTGAAACTAGGTGAATAGTGTCTCAGGCATTGCCACTTTATGCCCTGTACTTTCTGTTTCTGCCAGCAGCAGCCTCTGTGACTGTGAAGTGAAGCCAATGCGAAAAACTGCACTTCCTCAAACAACCACTTGAGGCTGGCTACAAAACATATCAGTCACCATATTGAAATGTCCAACTTCAAAGCAGAAATAAACAGCTTGGTACAAAAAATGGTTTTAGTCTCTGTAGCTTATTTCCCAGTTCATGGCAACTGTGCTAAGTTGAGTTAACTCACCCGTTCAAATTATATTAATATATAATATATATAATCTATTAGCAGGAATGGAATACAACATTCATTCATTCATTCATTCATTCATTCATATTATGTTTTCGTTACTGTATAATTACCCGAAAAGAAGAATTGTTGTGTTTTTCTTGTCTTAAAATGAGCCCTTTATATCTACATTGAGAGCAGGTCACTCTCCATGGAGTCCGCCATGTTGAGCTGCCATTTTTCTACAGTAGCCCAGGACAGTCAAACCAAACCCTGATCTAGTTATGGCCTTTTGCTTTTATGTGAATTGAAAGAGAGTGAGATGTGGGAGATAATTCATTTGGTAAACTGCTACAAACTAAACAGTAAAAACTTATTGCTCCATAATTTCAGACAATGACCGATAGACCATTTTATCATCAGATAAGATCAGTCAGGCTTTAACAAAGGCAAACATTTTAATCACAATGTCATAAGGTTCTTGAGTATTACTCATTTCTGTCAAGCACAAGAAAGTGATAATATGGTTATCTTCCTAGATGCAGAGAAAGCCTTCGACAATGGCACAATGCTTCAACAAATCCAGTCAAAATAAGAAAAAAAAACAACAATGAATTCTGATAAGCTTTTGTAAGCAGACTTTGTAAGCTTTAGCAAGTCAGATTACACACAGGCAACTGATTGCCTCTCTAGCAATGGCTACATAGAAAAAACAATCAAAGTACATTTCTACACAAACTGAAGTAGATGTTGGACCCTGTGTTCTTAGTATCACCCATCTGTGGGCTAGAATTTATTACAAATCTGCACCTCTTCCATAGCTTCCATCATTTCATAATCAAAATGGAATCAAGGAGCAGGAGTTGAGTGGGCTAAATATCCAACATGTTTGTTAACAAAGGGCATTCTTTGCTAGACAGGCCAACAAAATATGGCATCACTTCTTCTCCAGGCACCACTACATTACTGGCAAGAGTTAAATATCAGTTGAATAAGGGTCTCATCGGATAGTACACCAGTCACACTTGAGTCCAATAAGGTGAGAAGCATAAATGACTAATTGGACTGTTATCAGGGCAAAGCAGGCAATTGCCCCAGGGCCAATAGAATGGACCAAAATCCCTAGGCTCAATGCATGTCATTTGGATTGGGGCATTACATTATATGCAGATTTGCTTGAGAAAATGAAGTAATAATGTACAATCAATCGATCAACAAAGCCCCCCCCCCACCTACTAACTTTTCTTGAGGGCATAAGAGATCACCTCACCTGATTCCCAAAAACTCCAATGGAACAGGCGGTGGAAACCTCATTCGCACCGAACCAGACAGACGCCACTTGAGAGGGCATCCCGAGGATGAAGACCATTGAAAGAGAACATGAAAACTGTCCGAGCATAACCACCCAGAACAGGTCGGGTCTGGCACTGGCCACCTTGATCCACGTCCCGGCACAGTTGAATGCATTGGCTAGCAGTGCTATGACGCGGAGTCCTTTCTTTTCCAGGAGCCAGGTGACCGGGAAGATGAAGGGGATGTATGTCATCATAAACACAATAGACAGCCAGTCTACGGCCAATGCATCCATGTTGTAAAACTTCATCATTACGTTGCTGATGATGCTTAAGTGGATCCATTGGTATGCATTGATCAGGGAGTACAAGCAGTACAGAAACACGATCACCCATCGCTTCTTGTATAAACGCGTAGTGTCCACAGAGACGTTGTCACCATTCAGGATGCTGCTGCATTCTTTTTGGCACACGACAGCTGGACAATCTGCTCCGAAATGTTGACCATCATCCTTAGTATTCTCGGAGATCCGCGTATATTTTACCATGTTCTGCCTCTCTTAAAACAAGCACACTATGGAGACAGGTAAGCCTTCAACCTAACCTACTTAAAATGTCTTTTAAATCAATTTTGGTCCTTGTGACAGTTAAAAAATCATGAAGTTTTCAGGAATATCAGTTCCTTTTATGTTGACTTGGTAGCTTCACTAATGTCTGACCTGCTTCCCAGAAGTCTAATACCTGAGCTCCTGAGAAATCCTCCTTATTTAGACAATTTTACTCCGCCCAGCTGCTGAGATAAGATAGGAAAGGTCCTTTTAGGTGGGACAATCCTATTTAAACATAGCAGATTCTTAGTATGCCACAAACAGCCTTGATAATATTCTAAATCACTGTAAGGTTGCCAATACTTTTCTACTGTAACTCCAACCATCCCCACGTTTGTAGTTAGCCTGAACATAACGCTAACTTTATTCTGTCATCTCACTTTGAAAGACTTGTGTTTCAATACAAAAGTGTACCTAATCTTATTCTACACACAACATAACATTCAATGCTATTAATCAAATTTTAAAATTCATTTTCAAAATAATAATGTTACAAGGTTAAATCAATATTGTATAACGTTTTTACCAGAAAATATCAGGTTATAAATCATTTGAATTAAGCTACATCAACGTGTAATCAGATGAATAGTGTCTGTCATTCCTACATATCTGTTCTCTGCACTATGTAATTTGTGGGAATGATCACCCATGAGATGTACGTAACTCTTTACAGCACTAAGTCACACATCATCAACTATGTCACTGATTTTGGTAAACCTGGATCATCACCTGGATCCAACTCCTCCACATGAACTCTTTCCTGATGGACAGCAAAGTATACTGCTAAGAACTGTAGCTGCTGTTAGCTAATGTTAGCTCAGTTTGCTTGCCAGTTTGCTTTTTTTAAATCAATTAACCCAGGGGTGGTATTTAGCTCAGTTGGTAGAGCAGCCGCCCCATGTGCGAAGGCTCAGTCCTTGCTGCATGTCATTCCCCATCTCTCTCTCCCCACATTGCTGTCACTCTTCGGCTGTCTCTATCAAAATAAAGCTTGAAAAGGCCAAAAAAAAAAATCTTTAAAATCAATGAACCCTGATAAGCTTTTCAGGGTAAGCAGACACTGTGAATATGCAGGTAAGCTTTAGCAAGTGAGATTACACATAGGCGACTGTTTGCCTGTCTACCAATAGAAAAACAGGCAACAATCTTAGTCTTTGTTCAAGACGCTGCCCGATGAAAGTGGACTTCAGCATGCAGTGTTCATCAGTAAACCCCACCCATGTGCTAGGTGTGTGGTCATTAAAGAATGAGGTAGTGCTAAAAAAAGAGTTTGATTAAGGAAAAAGGTAGAGTTGTAGAAGAGAAAATTTCCAGTTTTTGCTCCTCCTTCGGATTATTTATGTGCATGAATGAAACATAAGTAAATTATATTATATATGTCTTTGTGTTCATATGTAAAATATCTAATATCTAAAATTTGATATTTAGTATAAGCTAAGCAACGTTCATTAAGTTTTTTTTAGTTAAATGTATCCTTTTGCTGTTTCCTGCTACATTTGTACTAGCTCACTTAGATCCTATAGAGACCTGCATTTCCCCAGCTAAATGTCTGCTAGTTAAAGAGTAAAATACAGGTCTAATCAAGCTGCAGTATGGTAGGGTAAAGCAATATGTTATGTGCTTGTGATGTGAATTCAATTCACTGTGTTCCTAGTGTTTTCTTTAGGGTTAATATAATAGAATTGTGTATAAAGAACTGTCCAGCCTGATATTGTTAATGCTGTAATTTAGGAGAAATGTGTACGTTTGAGTATAACTGCATTTATTACATATTTCATTGATATTGATCCTCTGAGCTGGATAGAGCCGTTGCAACAACCAGCAAACATGATCATGGCAGAACAACACCCAGCCCTTACTCCTGCAGGACAACCCAGAGGCCAGCACACCTCCAGATTATGTTGTTGATTATAAAGATTTAAGAAATAGATCAACAACAACTTCCACCAGGTGTGTAGCAAGCCGGTCAAGCAGCTTTGCATCCTTGTTACAGAACCTCCTCCTACTAACCTTGTGCAGCAGTTTGTTGATATAGCAGAAAAGCAAAGTGAAACAGTGAAGAAGCAGAGCATCTTTCTACACAGGCAAAGTCTGAAAGTGCAGAATTGTAGTTTTCGGAGTGCCAAACAGATCCCCAAGAACATGCTGGCATTGCTCGCCAGACAACCTTCACTACTAGCACTGCCCTCATCCCCCCTAAGATATGACAATGCACAACATTTAACACACCTTGGCAAGTCAGTCTGACACTATTGGATACATACTACCCTTTACCACCAGAGCCAAAGTCCTAGTCCAACATCTCTGGGATAAGGAAAGGGAATGGGATGACCCCCTTCTGCCATTAGACCTCCTACAGGTGCAACACACACATGGAAAGATGAACTGCAATACTTATCACAGATCAAGCTTCCATGGTGTAACTTCACCTCTGACCTTGATCTCCACATTTTCTATGATGCGTCAGAGGATGCATATGGATCAGTGGCATACCTCCACACTCAAGACAAGCAGGGAAATTCTCAAGTCTCCTTCATCCTGGCTAGGATCCTGGCATCCCGACTCTTCTACGGTTCTCACATGGCTTCTGTCTGACCTCAGTTTGCCGATGGACAGAAAAGTAAACTGCTGTGAACTGTAGCTGCTGTTAGCTAATGTTAGGTCAGTTCATAAGCCAGGCTGGCTGGACTGTGACCTCAGAGCACCAGGGGAGTGTTTGTACCACAGGTCTATTGGACCACCGGGAAGAGGAGGTTGTTGTGCCAGAACCGGAGCTGGGCAAACAGACAGAAGAGGACATTGACGAAGGAAGTTAAGAAGAGAAATGGAGAGAGTGACCGAGCAAGAGGCTGTCGGACAAGAGTAAATCTGGCTTGGTGAAATAAAAGCCTGAAAGACAATCGCCAAACTCAACTTCTCTGTGTTCAGACCGCCTCTAACGGCCTTATATCATTTCCTTCTGCTCTTCCATGTCAGGTTTTGTAAACCTAGGTATTAAGAGTGTTAAGAGTATAAAAAGTACTTAAATATTTCATTTCATCAGATGTTTATCAGGCTCAACTTAGAATAGAATATAATAAAAACTTTATTGATCCCTCAAAGGGATTTTTTTTCATGAATTTTACCCAAAAATACAACCATGCACACACAAAGAGCTCATAGAAATGCAAAAGATGCAGATGCACACAGAGTGGTGCCCTGGGAACATTTGGGGATTGGTGCCTTGCTCGGGCACTTGCTCAGCATCTTGGCGGGACTTGAGCTGAATCACTACATCAGCCAGCAACTCAACTGCACTTTAGAACATAATTAGTTAAGGATGATCCTACTTCTGTTTGGTTATACCTGGAAATGTTATGTTGACCATACAAAGATAATAAAAGGGCACACTGTATGATATCCTTATGCCACAGGGAGGAATATCCTATTGGCATGGGTAATTGACACTGAGCAAACTGGCATGAGATAACAATAGAGTGGTCTACTCTTGAATATTGACCTGTCTCTTCTTACCCTTTAAAAGTACAGTTCATAAAGACATGGACTGCATACCTCTCTTCCAATTCCACTTGCAAACATTCTGCTTAACTAATTATGGATCCCTTTCTTTTACCTTTTGTACCTTGCTTACAACATAATAATTGGAATGCAGATTGGTTTCTGTGATAGAGTGATGAGGGTCGGTCATCTGGGGCCCCAACAGAAAATATGCCCAAAGACGTTAATCCAGCCATGGGTTTATAGCAAGGTACAGTATAGGGATACTAATTTAATTGAACATAGGAATTAAATAATATCTCTGAGGCTCTTGGGACAAAATAAAATCAAACACTAACTCTTTCTCAAGCGATCACCTCACCTGATTCCCAAAAACTCCAATGGAACAAGCGGTGGAAACCTCATCCGCACCGAACCACACCGACGCCAGCTGTGAAGGCATCCCGAGGATGAAGACCTGAGAAAGTGAACTTGCAAACTGTCCGAGCATAGCCACCCAGAACAGGTCGGGTCTGGCACTGGCCACCTTGATCCACGTCCCGGCGCAGTTTAGCGCGTTGGCCAGCAGCGCCGTGACGCGCAGTCCTTTCTTATCCAGGAGCCAGGTGACCGGGAAGATGAAGGGGATGTATGTGATCATATAAATAATAGACAGCCAGTCTACGGCCAATGCATCCACGGTGTAAAACTTCATCATTATATTGCTGATGATCCCAAACTGGATCCATTGGTATGCGTTGCTCAGGGAGTACGAGCAGAACAGAAACACGATCACCCATCGCCTCTTGTATAAACGCGTAGTGGCCGCAGAGACGCTGTCACCGTTGGGGATGCTGCTGCATTCAATCTGATTCACGGCAGTCGGACGGTCCGCTCCCAAATGGTGACCATCATCCTTAGTGTCCTCTGAGATCCGCGTATTATCTCCCATTTTCTGCCTCACGAGCGCACTGTGCAGACAGGTAAGTCTTCCACCTGACCTTCTTTAAAATGTCTTTAAACGCAGAAATAAATTTGTATGATCACTTTTGGTCTATGTGACAGTCCAAAAATCATGAAGTTTTCAGGATGATTAGTTCCCTTCGCTCTCACTAAAGGTCTGATTACTTTAGATGTTGACTTGGTAGCTTGACTAATGTCTGACCTGCTCCCCAGAAGTTCATATCTAATACTTGAGCTCCTGAGAAATCCTCTTTATTAGACACTGGGTATGAGCGGACCGGACTTTTACTCCGCCCAGCTGCTGAGACAAGAAAGGACAGTTCCTGTTAGGTAGGACAGTAGCAGATTCTCAGTATGCCACAAGAGCACTGTTATAATGCTAATAATATTAATAATATGCTGATTTATTGTAAGGTTGTCATTATTTCTGTACTTTTACTTTTTTTGCAGCTTCAGTCATCACTTTGTTAATCTGCAGAGTAAATCCCTCCCGGTAAGAACAATAAGTGCCTTGTTGTGTTTGCTATTAGTTGGCACATGCTGAGAACTTTTGTTATTATATGCTTAGATTAAATGCAAATTGGAACTCGTGGTGTGTGATTACAAACTGAGAGGCATGTGAGTATTTAAGACTTAATGAAGAATTACATGTGAAGTGAGGGGAATGTGATTAAATATGAAATAAATATATTATTTTACTTCATGAGACATCATTTGTGTGGAATTACCCACTGCTGAAATAAAGCTTCCCCTCTACAGGATCCCTTTTCGATCCCAGAAAACATCAAAACTAGACAAACGTGGAGGGGAAAGTGAAATTTGTGAAAGTTCTTGCACAAAATATCACAAATATGTGTGGAAACTAATAAAAAAAAAATACATGTTGTGCTACTCCTGGCCACAAGATGGAACCATTTACCTGAAATCTTTTGTCATGAAGATTGTATCCAAAACATAAAACATCACTTCTCAGAGCACAAAAAATAATTCCAGAAAAAAAGAAACTAAACATTTATTTCTTATGGAAATACAAAATGGGATTTTGTGATAGCTTATATGCTTATATAACATCATATACAAAAGTATAAAAAAAAACATAATTGGTAGTAACAATATGGTAACAGAAAATAAAGTACAATGTAAACAGTCCATATATATATGTGCATATATGACGCCTGCGCCAAAACATATGAATAAAGAAAAAAAAAAAAAAAGATCAATCGTTCTGCCACAAAATGTATGAAAGAACAAAAATGACCACGAAGGTTTTCTTATAGTAAAAAGGCCGACTGTGTGTGTGTGTGGGTAAGTTCTTCATACCACCACATATTATCATCAGTACATGATGGTTAATGCATTCCAGCAGTTGTTTTTTAAACTTTACCAAATGTATCTGTTAACTCATTTCCTCCTAACTGCCTAGCCTAAAACTCAGATTCCCAGAATGCATTTTAACAGGCAGTCCAAGTAATTGTGGGCATAAAGGCTGAGAAGCATTGCAGCTCCTCATTATAACAAAATGTCTATTTTTAGCCTGATCACATACAGTATATAACCACATGTAACCCGGCCTTGCATGGAAACAGTAATTTAAATGCTGTTGAAACAGTTATAGCAAAAATATAGTAAAAGGTTTGTACTGTATCTGTTGTTAGAGTACAAGAGATTAAGTACAAATCCACTATAGAAAAAACAAACTGAATGTATGGGACACAAAGTAATTTGACAGCTTTGTTTAACTTTATACTAATAGTGGCTGAAGCTCTGATGACCAAAATGACAAATAAATGGTAAAAAAAAAAAAAAGAAGAATCAAAAGAAGTTTGATTTAACTGCCAAAAAAGTGTCCAATATTATTGGATCCACATTTTGTGGTGTAACGCTCCGTGACTTAAGGTTTGAGGACTTGTTGGCTGGTTCTCCTCCATGACCTGAGGCCCAAAGCTAAGTGCTGCTAGTTGGCTGCTTCCTCTTCTCTTTAACTGTAAACTGCAGAAAGTCGTCGCACCTTCACTTGGCCTCCAGCTGCTGCAGCAGGGGGTTCACCTCGCTCTCTGGAGTTTTGACACTATCTGTCCTGACAATACACGTCGGGCGATGGCGGTTAAGCATAAGGATCAGCTGCTGTCGCTCGAGCTTCAGTTCCTCAATCTGGGCTTTAAGGTCGGAGTTTAACATCTCTAGTCTCTCTGATTCCTGTGAGAGGACGGAGGGAAAAGAAGTGGTGACATAAAGTAGGATTATTGTTTTAGCAGTTACAACAAATAAGATCAATGTGTTAGAGTCTGAAATACTTAGGTATGTCTTACCTTTTGTAGATAATCTGTCCTCTCTTTCTTTTTGTTTCGACATCGAGCTGCAGCCACTTTGTTTTTCTCTCGCCTTCTTTTCCTCCTCTCTTCTTCTTCATCTCTCTAAACGACAGTGCAGGTAAAAAGGTTGTGATGTACTTGCTTTACATTACATTACATTAAAAAACATTAGCTTTCCTTCATTAAATTACATTGCCATTTTACTATAATAGCAGTAAGCTTTGGTCACACCTTCTTTAAAATCATTATCAATAAGTAAAATTCATTCTGATGTGACTACGTATGCTAATCTTTGTCCTACTACTTGCATTTTAAAGCTGAGCAAAATTAAAGCAAGATTAACAAGACATAACCAAGCCTGTGTTTAACCTTGTTTGCAATGTTTACCTATAAAAACTAATGACAATTTAAGCATATCAGGAATATACATCAACCCTTATACCATAAAGACATCCAACTCAGACAGGTTTTTTTTTAATCTCCTACATGAGTCTGTAAAATGAAACAAGAAGTGAACTATTTTACAGATGCATGTCGAGCAAGGCATTCTCAACACATATACACCGGGACTTTTTCTGGGCTTTTTGCTGATTGATACTGATAGAGGATAAAATGCCGCAACTCATGCAAAGTTACTGTACAATAGAATATCATATAAATCATAATAACTTGCATAACGAGCACTAATCCATTCCATTACTCATTTCATATCTAACCATTATCATTAAATCATTAAATATAGACCTATATAATTCTAACTGTTAGGTAGCCAAAAATGTGAGGTGGCCCCGACACTGTGTCACATACATACACACAGAAAAAAATCAGTCATGGAGAAAGTCCAGTGTTTCGCTAGATTTTGTGACTTTTCAGGCCCGCTTAGATAATTTGCTTGTAAAAGGTGACCAGCGACAAATTTTGTGACTTAGTCAGTTAGGTGTGGTGTATTATGTAAACAATGCATTTATAAATTGTAAATATTTTTGACCTTGTCCCTATTTGGTTAAATAATATTCTGTAATATGTCTGTCTGTTCAAAGTGTGTGTACATGTAAATTTCAGTGAGAAACAGGTTTGTATTTGCACTGCAGTTCACATTATGAGTTACGCAAACTGATTCTGATACAACTGCGGGGAACAACCAGCAGCACTTCCAGAGTGAGTCAATAAGTGATGCTAGTTGCTGAAACAAAGTTTCAACAAACTATATTCATTATGAAAAATAAAAAATAAATTTGACTTGGGACAATGCCTGTTAGGTCTGTGAGAGTGATCATCCGTACTCCTATCACTACTGCCGAGCTGCCTGCTACCTACCCTAACAGTTCAACAGAGCTGAAAATCCATCTGGGTGTATAATTCCTGTCACTCTGATCATATTTTTCCCTGGAAACCCACAATGGAAAGACTCCAACAGTATATTTAGCAACAGTAATGTGCCCTCCTATGTCCACTAGGTGGACCTGTTGCTTAAGATATGACACAATGCTGTAATCTCAAAGGTGCTTTCAGTTCAAGCAAACCAACTGAAACTGAAATCCGTAGGATAAATTTGAAATACTGTAAATGCTGTAAATAATTTTTTTTCACACTGGCCAAATCTAAAGAACACATAAATGTTGGTTGTTTCGAAAAATCATGTAACCTGAATAAAAATTCAAAATGTGCTGTTGATATTTGTTATCAGCTACTCCGTATACCTCTGTCTTGATGACTAGGGGCCTCTTCCCCAGACTGTCCAGGAAGTGCAGAGGTGACAGCATTGTACCGAACTCCTGGAAGTCACCAAATTTGAGCTTGTCAGTCAGCGTGGTGGCTGAGATCCCAGCCAGTGGGCCCAGGCTGGGCAGGGAGCCTGCTGTCACAGAGGGATCTGGGATTTGTCCTGGCATCGTGTCAGACTCGGTCGTGACCACAGCTAGGAGGCAGAGGGAGAAAATGGTAGACATAGTCAGACGGCAACTAAACCAGATCAATGCGAAAGACATGAAACTATGTCTGCTCTGCTTGTTATAGTACACGCTGAGGCATACTTCATGGTATGTGGGTCGAAAAAGAAAAACATTTTAATTTAAAACATAAGAGGCAAACAGATATGCAAGTGCTTTATTTGACCTACAGTCTGTTGCATGGCTTCACGAAGGCATTCGCCTGAGGTGCACTGCTGCTCTCTAGCAGTCAGAGTAGCCAAACTGTGATGAATTGCTGGTCTGTTATAGGAGCCGGATGCTGAGGCTGCTCTCATTAGGCTATTTTATTATTTTGCTTCTTTTTCTGGAATGAATATAACACCATTTACAGAGATTTTGGCAGGAATTTTACCTCCTTTAATCCCCTGGAGACCAAAAGAGAGATGAACAAGAGTGTACAAAGCAGACTCAGACAAATTCCCCCTTTATTTCAACGAAAACGAAAGCCAAGAAACACCCGTTGACCATAGTTTCCTCCTCGTGAGATTTAATGTCAGGGTAGTAGAATGTGGTTCCCCAAATCCAGCATCATGTGGTGAAGTTTGACCCCATATTTAACTTGTTTTGTTTCATTTAGCCAAGAGAAAAATTAAAGATGACTTTGTTTACTGCTAATGCTTCGTGCTGAACATTTTTTTTTTCGCTCTATTTTGTAACACCCGCCGCCAGCGAATGCCTTCATTTAAAAATGCTGAATATGAACATTTAAATATATCCAAAGACAATGAGAGAGGTGTGGGAGCAAAGCCAGCAAAAAGACACAGGAAATTACTACAACAGCTCAGCGGATTTCCAAGCCACATGATACAGCCAAAAAGTATGATCTAAGGTCAGTCATTCAGAGACCTTTAGCACACACAGCTACCAACAGGCTATATCTGATATAAATATGGAAACTGCCAGAAGGCAGATCTATGGGTATTTTAAGAGAAGAGTTTAGGTATGCAAAGCACATAAATTGCTGAGAATGACGAGAACAGGCGACATAAGGAAAGCACATGGGAATAACTTTCAGTTTTTACACTTCCCCATAATACAGGCTGAATCAACACAAAGGGAACTCTGCAGGCTGTGTCACACACATGATGCCCATGTGAAAAACTCATCTTAAAAACAGGTAAAATTGAGAACATCTGTGATTACATCACTGGAAATTTTGTCAAAACTAACTTAACACAACAGCTCTTGACCCTACATGTCCTTCTTTTTGACCTGAAATTTGACTTTGACACAAAATACGCAAAAATTAAAATATTCTAAAAGTTTATACTTTTGCCCAGGTGCTACAAATATTTGTACATTGAGACTGTTCCCCGTAAAATTTGACCCAGATCTATTGAGATAGATTTTAGACCCACTAGTGTGGGTCGAATTAAGGAAAGAGGAAAATAAAGATTATAAAAAAAGATTATAAGAGGTACCTGAGCTGCTCTTTCAGTGTCAGAGGCACAGAGGTTACGGCAACAAGACTTACTATTCAAGAGGCCCTCGATCAGATCTTCCACAATGAGGAAGCTGATAGTCATTTGGAGGAGGATGTGTCAGATGAGGACAGATGAGTGTCTAATGGTTGTAATGGTAATATGTGGTTATATTATAACAGCTCCAGAATGTTCTTGCCATTTTCCGTATCAATAAAGTATATTTAAATCATTGTGGCTGTTATGTTTTCATGTCTCAGGTAAAACAGGACATGGTATAGGTGTTTTTTTCTTCAAAAACGAGTGTCGTAGAACCTAAAAAATACACTTTCATGCTATCTAAAGCATAAAGGATTAATAATACATTTATTAATGATAGGCTATGTATATATTCTAAATAGGCACTTTTTATGTGGATTTTCTTGCTGTGTAGGCATTGTATATGAACAGTTTGTAAGGGTTACATATTCAAACATATTCTTTAGGAGGATTTGGACCACTTGGACTTCCATTTGAATATATTATGGTCCACAGTGTAGGTATGATTCAATAACTGCAATAAAAGGTCTCAAAAGAAGCCATTTAACCTCTCCTGATTAGGCTGCATTATAACTATTTAATTTGCAGTTTCACGGGTTACTTTGCAGGGATATATGTATGTAAAGCTCCTCATTGTGTTGCAGCATGCATGCTGAAGTCATTGGTCAACTTGAAAGCGGAAGTTTTTCTTCAGTGCGGCATTTATCTTACGTAACTTTGTCTTCCCATCAGAGAGCTGCAGTGATAAAATGTTACGGCTTTTTTCGTTCACCGCGGATTTCGCTTCAGATTAAACCACGCTTTAAGAAACAGCACACGGCACCAGTGTGAAGGACAGACAACACTAAAGAGGAACATTTTGTTCTGAATTGTGCACGCCGTGCTTCCATGTAAGAGGAGCATGCAAACAAAAGAAAATGATCTTTTCTGCAGCGTGCTCCATGAGACGTCAGGTCGACTTTTGTGGACGCCACAAAATAAACTCATCTGCAGTGGTGAATAGCACATATAAGCAAAAAACATCACAAACCTGCCCGCTGTCTGCTCACAAACTATCCTCGTTATGACCTATGCGTGGCGCGCCAATGAGCTATTTAGTATGTAAAAAATGATCCAGTCCCTCGACTTATGAAGTTTTGTATACCGACCTGACTTTGATCCCAGGTGCAACAAATGTCCTTTCTTCTGCTCAGCCGAGGGTCGAGAGTAGATTTTAAAAAGTGGAAATCGTTGCATCAGCCCGATTTTAAACGTGATCCCAATCTGGGAGGATTTGGGAATGCGGAACTTAGGCTATGCCAGCCAAACGTAAGCAGGGATGTAAAAAAGTACATAGTGGGGGCAGAAGTGGGGAAGTCGCACCGCTCCTCCCATAAAGAAACACTGAGGCTGCATACTGCAACGACATAATATGGCTCAGATGGAGGCCTGCATTGAAAATACGGCACAAGCACCCATCCACAGTCTAACTCCAGAACAAAACCGGAGAATATGAAAATAGGAGAAAGCTCAAATGTTTTTACTTTTTTGGGAGAAAAGGAATATATTAGGAATCTACTGTAACTATGTCAATTTATTGGACTAAACATGCACATTTTCATATTTATTAAGAAACAGACTTCACTGATAGACAGACATCAAACACCACTCTGAATGTAGATTTATTGTAATTATTCAGCAGCATAGATAAGCAATCAATGCTTCATTTTTAAATTTAACAAATAAGTCAAAATCTGAAAGGTAAAAAAATAAATCATAAGTTACATCTTGATAAGATATATTAATATATTAATATATATATAGTATATAGCACTGGATGTTTTCATGGAAAACTTTCAATGAGGTCAAAACCACAGTTGATGACATTGAGGTATGCAGGTACTTAACATGGATGAATATGTAAATACAACATTTACCGCAATCAATACACTATTAACAACAAAACACAAAAACCATACCGTAACATTAAATTCCACATTACATCTTAGATCTAGTAACAGATCAGATATATATAAGCTTTTGAAAATTATTTGGAATTTCTCAGCATGCGTTGTTTAAAATCAAAACTTGACTTCAGTCCCTTCTGTAAAAGTAAAAGCCATGCTTTTAGCTACATCACTCTGTTGGCTATGTATCTGGAGAAAGTTTATATGTTTGCTAAGTCACACACAAGACATTTCATGAATGTATTCCTTGAAGTGTTACAGCATACTGTGGCATATGTTGTTGGTATCATTTCAAAGTCAGCAACCTGCAGTGCAGAGATAAACAGAGAGATCACACAGATCACTTCCCTCCGTACATTATAAGGCTAGGAGAGTTGGGGAGTTGAGGATATCAACTGATTCGGCTTTGCCCCCTCCACCTTTATGGCTGTCAAGTCCCTCTGTGAGAGAGTCTAGCTCAGGACAGGCAAACGTGAACACAGACAGGTAGCTGCTGCAGGTGGGAGTGGAGGTCACCACAGGAGTGCTGAGAGGCTCCAGGTCGCTGGAAACAGACTTGTACAGGGTCTCCCAGTCCGAGACCCCGAGAGAACTGCTCAGATCTATGTCTGGCACAGATCGGGCCGTCTCCATAGGGGTTTTCTCCTCCAAACTGGGTAACATATTTTCCAGTAGCCCCTCCTTAATGTCCAGAGAGGGCTCAAGATCGCAGATGTTGATTTCAGCGCTGGCACACAGCAAGATATTGGAGTTCCCAGAGATGGCTGTGGACGGATCACTGGGGATGTCCATGTCCTGAAGCGAAGGAGCTTCCTGGGTGCCATCCTCTGGAAGTCTGTCCTCATCTGGACTGGGCGAGAGGTCTGGGGATCCTGTGGGCTCCTGGAAAATAGACTCCAACTCTTCTGACATCTGGCACACGGGTTTATGGGTGGCGAGGATGAATTCGAGCCGCTCTTTCTCTTTGAGGAGGTTGGCTATTTCTGTCTCCAGGGCTGCCTTTTCCTCTTCCAGCTTGTCTGTCTCCTTCAGATAGATCGACATCCAAAATCATCCACATTGGAAAACACACAAACAGTGGGCGCAAATGACAGCTGAGTAAATGCATCACTGTTTACTTACAGCTTGCAGCGTGTCCGTGAGTTCCCTCCGTCTGTTGCGACACTTTGCTGCGGCCATTTTATTCCTCTCCCTCCTTATCCTCTTTTTCTCTTCCTCCTCTGGAGACAGCTGGGATGCAAAAGAAATAATTCATTTATTGCCTTGAAGAATCCAGCCATCTCATCCCCTAAAATCCACTACATCCGTTGCCAATTCGCCCTGTGAAGAATGGCAAAAGCATGTTTCGCTGCAATGCGTCTAAAAATAGACCATTGTTGCAGACTTGCTGTGACCTGAATATAAATTGACTGCCTAAGGAAGGCACACAGCCAGCACACGGCACCAGAGGAGCATGCACAATAGCACTGTTGCACACAAGGAATTCAGATTGGCATATGTAAATTCACACTATTGACTATTCTGTCCAATAGCAGGTAGACCTCATCTGTGCAAACCTACCTGCTCTGTTTTTCCCTTTCTGACAGCATTTTTCCCTTTATTCCCGCCCTCTTTGGGTGTTGCCTGGTGAGAGCTTTGTGGTTCATTGGCTTGCTTGCTACCCAGAGACGGGGAGACAGATGTAATAATCGTAGGCTGGACCATCCACTGGAAATCTGGGGTAGAGGAAATTGCAGTGACTGTTGGAACAAATGGAGTGTCTTCAATGCTCATGTCTTGGCAGAGCTCCTGAAAAAAAAAGGGAAATAATTGATGATGAGGACTATAATAGAGATTTTATTTTATATAAATCTATTCACATGCTTTAAGTTATTGTGATGAGAATCATCAGTGAAAGATCAATCATGTGTTTAGAGCCTAAATCAGAGGGTAAGCCTGCATGTGTTATATTTCCTTGAAATATACCCGACCAGAAATAGCCTTCTCCGGATCAATATTTGACTTTATCATTGTTTCTGACGTCAACACTGACGCAGGGATGCTGTGGAGTCTCCTGAATGGATTTATTTTTCTCAATGAACCGCTGCATCGACACGCTCACATTTGGTCCCAGGACGTCGGAATCATAACAACCCGACCAACACTGCTATTTTGTCTCATCCACACTTGCATTGATCCCTGCTCCTTTTGTATAAATATATATATATATATCAAAAAATGGTGTTTAAAAAAATTAAGCGCACCCAGTTAATTAAAATCTTATCAATCAGCCTGCCCCCTCCCCCCACCGTGAATATATATATATATATAAAAGCATTAGGACACATTAAACTTGATGTTTAATCTGCTTGTTGGATATATATGATCAATAAAGCCATTCATACCTTTGCATTGCTCTCTGAGGAGGAAGCTGGAGATCTCGCCTCTTCTGGCGTCTTCTGGCAGAGTGTCCCGACAGGAGACTCTGTCCGGCAGGTGGGTGAGACTGAATCCATGTCGGGCGTCAGGTTGTTGTGATACATCACGAGGAGGGAGAGGAGGGGGGGAAAAAAAGTCCTGATCAATGACAAATATGACTCTGGCCTTCCGCTGGGCAGAGCGGCTCGGGTCTTTTCTCCAGGTATATACCTGGTAACTGGACGACTAGAATGCAAGCCCCTCCTTTTATGCTCTGCTAGAATTTTATGAATGAACCAAGACTGTACCATCAGCCGAAGGGGAGGGGGGGCGCAGACTGACAGCCACACAGGCCTACATTTTGGGGTATAAAAAAAAAAAAATAAAAAAAAAAAATAGAGCATTATTTTGCCATTCATCCTCTTTGTGTATTTCCTCCGTGAATAAAATGTTTTGTTTTTTTTTTTATCACATTTGGTTACAACCTTTACCACATCACCACCACGAAAGACAGTTTTTCATTTCACTCCCATTCATAAATATCGGCTTCATATGAATGCAATGTGGGGTGAGAAACGTGAGCCTATTTATAAATACACATATGTAACCATTTCCTGTGCGATGAAAACTTGATGTTCTGGTGCATCCATTAAATCAAGGGTAAAACATGCGATTCAGATCACACACACAACCGGATATAAACTGATATCGTTTAATAATGTAAATGCATCATGATGCATGTCGACCATAGCTCACATCTTTATGCTGCTTTCATGTGAATTTAATCTTCATTACATTGATATGAAACACACTGCATATTTTAGCTCAGCAGTCTTGACAGACGTCTCTGTGAGCTGCTCAGTACTTTGGGACTGCCTTTTCTAGAAGATAAGAATCGAGAGCTGTTAGCAGACATAATGAAATGATGCTGAATTGTTTACTTGAGGAGGAGGAGGAGGAGGTGGTGGTGGTGGTGGAGGAGGGGGTGAAGAGGAGAGGTTGCACATGTGGGGGCGGAGAAGTCACGTGATGCGACCCGGAACTGGAGGCAGGAGGAGAGAGAGAGAGGGAGGGAGGGAGGAAGAAGGAGGAGGAGGAGGAGGAGGAGGAGGAGAGGGGGATGCATTTGACAGGAGCAGAAAAGGGATTGGTGGCATGTCAAGACTTATATCAGTCCCCTCGGACCTGATGTCTGCTATCTAAGTCTAGAAAATGTCTGCACTAAGACATCCACTAAAAATGTGTAGCTAACAAAGAATCGCCAAAAAAACAACTGATTTGAAGGTACGTGAACGTGTCACACCTGAAACATGTTCATGTCAAAATGTATGTAATAAAATAAGACATTGGGTCACTACAATAAATATACATCCTTGTAAATACTCTCAATATTACTATAAATACTACTATTAATAAAAGGGGGTAAAAAAAAAAAAACAATAATTGATTTGATATTTTCTGGGATAACTGTCAGCAATAAACAGGCATTTTTTAAAACATGTCATTCTAAGAAAACAGTCTAATACCATATGTTAAGAACATTGCCATTTTATTGTTTTGCAGCCTTTAAGAAACAAAGAAAACAAAACTAATTACATGATATGATATGACGTGTCTAGTCTCATATCAAGATGTCCATGCAGTAATATTGGTTTATCATCCAGCTTTATTCCTAGCGACTTTGTGTGCTGTGTTGACTCTGTCCTCAGATCACTGATTCTTTTGTCAGCAAGGGGAATGCCACAAACGGAACATTTTCATTAACAGAAGGAAATCACAACCAGTTTGATGTTTGCTTCTACAGCAGATCTCCGATGAGTGACTGAGGTTTTGACAAAAATACCTAACATTGGATAATGTTAAAGAAAAATATAAGCGTTTCTCAATAAGCTACAGAGTCTCTTCACAGCAGACATTTCAAAGCAGGACAAGCACAATTGTGACTTATAACATGAACAATGGCTCCATTCAATTACGTGTTTCAATTAGCTATGTCAGTGGGTGAGTGGGCAAAATACCAGAGCCCTCAAATGCAATGCAGCCATCACTAATGTTATCAGTTTCCTGGTTTAGGCAAGTCCAAATGTCTGCTGTGGAAAAGGTCTATTAGTGATGATGCAAGTATTCCAACTCCAATGGACAAATAGTGAAGGCACTATAGCGTGAGGGCCAAAGATGTACGATTGCAATGATTAAAAAGCCTGACTACTTTTTGTCAGATGACATAAGTAAGCGATCAATACTTGTCATCAGTTCACCTGGTTATACTGATCGTGGAGCATGGAGTGGAAGCAACTACAACAACTATGAATACTTAAGGGACTGTGTTAATACTGAGCACCGTTAATCTAAATGATGTACTTTGTGACAGCAGTGATCACAGCGTCTTTGTCAGGTTAAAGACGTGGAGAAATGCCCCTCTTGTGGTGAGGCTGAGCACCTCTCGCAGTCCATTGCAGATGACTTTAACTACTTGAAGAAACGATGGCAGGAGACACATGAGTGGTAAATAATAGAGCGTTATGTTCAGTGTACAAAACTGCAGCTGCACCGTTTTATATGGCTTTAAACATTCTAGCATTTCTTTTACTTACTTTTCCTTACTGTGGCCTTCATCTCTGGAACAGTTAGCCTGTGAAACTGAGGAATCCACCTCTGTAAACATTATAATTTACATAACAGATATCTTTTATTTAAGGTGCCTCATCATTTACTGCCTAGCTTTTAATCCTCATACATCTACTCTAAGACTTTTGTCCCTTGTGTTTATTCATTTAATGGATTTTAATTAACTTTCAGCTGTTTTTATTTGGCAGTTTTCTTGTCAAATTGGGCCTTGGTTTCTTCTTCTAACCTCCTATGTGTGTATTTTTATTGGCTCATTTTTAATCATAACTTTTTAGAATTAACATTAATAGTATTTATTTATTTTTCCAAAATTATATTCATTGTTGTTTTATTGTTTATATATTGACCTTTTGCTCTGTGAAGCACTTTGAGCTGTCTGTTTTCATGAAAGGTGCCATATAAATAAATAAATAAATAATAAAGTTTGAGTTTATCTGTGAGGTCTTAGCAGGTGTTTTGCCTTTAACAACCGATGTGTCTGGTGTGGCCAGAAGAAGATCAAGCTTGATGGTTGGATCTCAGAGTTTTCTCCTCTGTGTGATAAATTGCTTATTGTGTCTGAAACATTCAAGTTGACTGAGGTATTTCCTGTCATTAACACTTTCCATCAACACGGGTGCTCCTCTTCTCCATGAGCTGTTTGAGTGCAGTGGCCATGTGGCAAGTTTTCTATTGGAAACGACTCTTCAAGGAAAAGAAGATGACTGAGTAAAAATGTTTTTTATGTTCTTATGAGTTACATCAGCTCATGAAGTACACATTTAAAATAAAATACACACTCAGTTATCTATTTCCATAAAGTTCCCATGCTTTATACATTCTCCTCAGCTTTTGGAGGTTGGGTTTCTGTGATTCCTGCAGGGACAAGAATGATTAGTCACACTCAGATTGTGGTGCTGTAAACAATGTCTTGAATTCAACACAACCACTCCTGTCTGGTACCTTCTGGTCTTTGTCCAAATGGAGGATGTCTACTAAGGGAGCAATGGATGGACGGCCATGGGCGCACTGGAAGGGGAGCTGGCAGGAGGACAAGGATGCCACCAAGCTGTGGCATTCACCTCTGCTCAGGCTGTCATTGAATTTGATGGCACCTGTTGAATACATACATGTGTGCATGTGATTTCACTGTGAAACTGTAATTTATCCATTCACTTTTGCTGAAGGATGGAGAATATATTAACTAAACCTTACCGTGGCATGCTAAGGAGGCTAGCACCTTCAGCACAGTGAGAGGCAGAGTTCCTCTCACCCTACCAGTTGAGCGAAGTAGCTGAGACAAAAATTATGAGATGATACACATCACTCTTTATTGATATTACACTCCCCAGATAAAGATTTAGGCACTAGAAACACACTTCTGGACTTACCTCAATCTGCTCTCGAAGATACTCCTGGAAAAAAAGCAAAAAAGTGAACAAATGGGGATACAACTGTTAAACAATCACTTGGCTAAACGAGTGATACAGATTATCTTGTTTCAGAAGTCTTACCTCAACTATAGGCTTAATAACAGATGGTCTCCCCCGCTTGAGCTCATTCCTCTCCTTTTCTATAAAGCACAGTGGTACCTTCCCTACAACGACTTGTGGATCTGCCGCCTGCGATAACTTCACTTCCAGGCCCAAACTCCTCAAATGTGGCTGACATGACCTGAAAGAAGAAGAGTCCACAACACATGAGCAAAATGGAAGACACTGCACAACAGCACTACCAATGTAATGTGTAATGTAATGTCCATCGTGTGAAATAAAAACAGGTTTGTAACATGACAACAGATTTCTGAGGTGAATGGCTGAGTCTGTGTGTCAGTATCTGTGAGGCCTCATATAATCAATGAATGTAGATCACAACATCTGAATCACAAAGGGATCAAAGCTCCAGAATATCTTTACTGTAACCATAATCAAGAGGGGAAACGAGGCAGAACGTGTTCCTCCGATCTGACTTCTTACAATGGCTGGAATCGTATTACTATGTAAACTCTGTTATTACTATTATTACACAATAAAAGCATCAGAGTACTGACGCTACTGAATGATGGATCATGAGGCACAGTGTTGCGCCACAGCTAAAATGTAAAATGGTAAAATGAGGCTGCGTCACTGCACCCATCCCTATCTGTCATCTTTATTGCTACCATCCTTCACCTCGTTGCCAAAAACTGCTGCTGGGTGTCTCGGCTGTTGTATAGATAGAAAAGTGCTGGCTCTCAAACCTCAACCAGTTTAAGGCCAACTGCAGGGTAAGTAAATCCATCCAACAATGACAAAGCCATCACACCAGAGTAAAAAAAAACAAAAAAAAAACACCTTCGCCGACAAATTCAAGGAGTTGTTCCTAAATATAGAAGACACAGGTCCTGCACCAGCTAACTTCTGAAAAGTAGCTGGTGAAGGCTAGAGCCAATCATTTGCAGTCATGTAAAAAAGCACACCTAAGCAGTCTTAGCTCCTCTTCTGTCACACTGATCTCAACAGGCGGCAAAATAGTTGATGAGCACAGACGTCTCTCCCCTGGTGCCTCTGGGTCATCCTCGTAGGAATCTACGTCAGGACAAACAGTTATCACATCAATCCTACCAACAGCATTATATATTAATATTAACACTGTCCATTGTGCGTTTTTGTTCTGTTTTTTTTTTTTTTTACCTGCAACTAGATTTTCAAGTCGAACTCTCTCGTGTGCAGCGTGTTGATCCACCAGTACCAGAAGGTTTCCTGGGATTTTGATATAAAATGCATGAGCCATTTATAAATCAGTAAAAGACAAAATGGTGATGTTCCTGTCTATACCTTCCGTTGCAGCAAGTGCTGCAGGCTCTTCATCCCTCGTATTAATAAGACACGCAAGGAACTTCTTATCCACTTGATGAATGACCTATAAAAAGGTAATTAAACAGCAAATGACTTGTGTCAGCAAAATGGCTCAAGCATAATAAAGAACAATTTCGTCAGAGCATTCAAAAAGGAAACCCAAAATGAGACTTGCCTTCATTGAGTGAATCATGTCCTTAGAAAAACGGTATGGAAAGAGGATGTTGTGAATCTTGACAGCCAGCCCGTCAGCTTGCCCACTTGATATGTCCACACCGACCTGTCGGTGCAGTAGAGTTCATAATGCATCGTTACAACAGCAAAACACTAGACGTTAGATTAAAAAATACAAAACACTCATTTGTTGTTTACCATAGGAGGTCGGATGAACACTGGGTTATTCCATTTTGAATACAGTGAGGTGAGTGAGTTTGAGCTCTCGCTATTGTCATCTGTAAAACAGATAAGATTGTCCTTAAACACAAACGTGCCTGAATTCATTTTGTATATTTCGTGCATGTGTTAGTGTTGCATGTGCACCCTGTAGTCTACGCTCTGTCTGTGAGGTACCTCTGTTGTCAAGCCCTGAGCTTATCACTCTGTCTGTCCTGGATTTAGGCAGGAAAGGTAAGACTAGATCCACCTGAAATGGGTAACATCTGTATTCCATCCCTACAGTTTGAGGAACAGGAACAATAGCGACAGTGAAGGTATTCTGGGTTATCATCAAGTCATCGCAATCTGCTTATAACCGCAGATAAACTCACCCATTTCAGAGATGACACTAACTGCCATATTGGTGACATCAGATGTACAGTGCACATCTTCATTGGATGGGACCTTGAATTGGCTGAGCCCAGTCACTCTGTTGACGTAAACCGTCTTTCCCACAGATGTATCGTAGTGATGCAGCCAGTCGCCTGATGCTGTCGCCTCTTCCCTCTCAGCCAGCTGAGGATTTGTACTGGAACCTGGCACTGGTTCAGGATCCTCTGCAGCATCACAGCGATTCTCGTTGTTGTTGCTGTCTTGGATGGTGTCATTACTTATACTACAAGTATTGTCCTGTGAGGCAGTCCTGGACAGATGTGGTAATACTTTTGAATCGTCCGTCCTGTGTTGTTTCAACTGGCAGAGTTTTGCTGCCAAAGACGATTTCCCTATATTCTGTGCTGAAACTGGTTTTAACGTGGTGGAAAGCGAGAGGCTGCTCCGTGTCTCTTCTTTTCCCGTAACATCAACATCTTGTTGATCTTTCTGACTTACCAACAAATTCTGGGAATTCAAAATAAATTGGTCTGTGTGAGGCAGTGTAGTATTATTGTCTTGGAGAGTCCTTTGAGAGGATAATTTGAGTTCATCAGATTTACCATATACTCTTCTAAACTTCTCAAGAGATCCAGACTGAGTACATAAAAATAACTTTGGACAAGTTACAATTCTGGGAACTTTTGAGGGAATGACAGCAGCAAAGTCTTTCTGACAAGATCTGTCAAGGCCTGCATCCAGTGAGACTTTGCGTTTTGATGCAGAAATTTGCTGCTGAAATACTGACTTGTTGATTTGGGACGGGCCCTGAGTCTGCAGACTCTCATGAATGTATGGATCAGACAGACCGATCTTTCTGTTACTTGACGTTTCTGTTCTCTCTCTCTCTTTCTGTTCCTGCCCTCCTGTAGCCTGGCAGCCCGGTACCGTTTGCTCAATTATGTTTAAAGCAGGCTGAATTTCATCTAGTGAAGTCGCACTGGTGGATGAGGTAATGTTATTTAATCTCATCTCCCTTTCTTTTGAAAGTTTCAGTTTTTCACTTTCTAGCTGTCTGGCTGAACTTGACGTACATAATATCTGAGCGCTTCCCCCAGTTTGACTGAATGTTGGCTCCTCTTCTTCTTCTTCAGTAATGTTATTATCAGATGCGGGCTCTAGTCTAGCCAGCTCACACAGTGGCTCATCTCTATGTTCTTTGTTTATGCTTCCTTCACTTTCTATCTCTGCCAACTCATTTGCAGTTATTTTCTGCCCCAGTTGTTCTTCGCTGCACTCCATCAGACCAGACGCCTGACAAACACTATCCTCACATACACAGTCATCTTTACGCTTACGATAAACAGGTTCAGATGCCAGTTTCGTTCCAATATTGCAATCTACTGCTTGGCCGACTCCACTGCCAGTGTTGTCCATCTCTTCAACTGTACTGCGAGTGCCAAACAATTTGGGGGACACGTTGTCCAAGTCATCTTGAGAAAACACAGACACCAAGTTCTCCCTTCGCAGGAAAGCTTTCACTGCCTCTTCCACACAGAGCAAAATGCCATCCCAATCTTTGAACTCTATCAGAGTTTTGGCAGGCTCAAGACATATGTCATACTCTGAGTAAGAGCACTTGATATTGATGATGTATACTCCATGCAGCTCCTGGCTCCGTTTGTGCTTTGGACTCCTGATGGCAGACTCTGGACTGTCATTTTTCTGATTTGAACTACTTAGTCTGCGTAGGAGAAAGTTCAGCAGCTTGTGTATCCGTGTTTTCAGGAGCAGTCTGTCATTCACATACAGGAACTGTAAGCTGTTGTTGTAGTGGCCTTCCCTGCCAATGTAACCCAACACCTCGAACTGCCCGTACGCGTGGCTGATTTCCCCGAGTTTCTGCGCTCGATCGAGGCCGTGTATCTGAACGAACCTGTGGTAGGTATTTCTAGCTTTGGGAAGTTGCACCATCATGGCTCCTGTGCAGTCATTCTTCAGGGTGAAAGACACGGAGGGGTGCATCAGAGAAACAGCCTCCAATCTGTGTCTTATCCTCTCTCCCTCCAGGACAGCGTCCACCCTCTTCCTCCTGACTGGCATGTTGTGGAAAAAGCTACAGATGACAACAGTTGTCCCCGCAGAGGGCCGTGATGTCTCTGCTTCAAACACATCCATCCCTTTGCCACCCTTGAAGATTTTGACGTGTGTTTTGACTGATGATCTGCACCGGGATGAGATTTCAACAAGTGTGGCTAGAGAAACTAAACTCGCCAGGGCTTCTCCTCTGAAACCAAACCACCTGAGGTTGTCCAGGTCTTCAACAGAGCCGCATTTGCTCGTGTAGTATCTGTTCCCCACGCACTGCATGTCCTCGGCGTTCATCCCAGCACCGTTGTCGATCACCTGGACTTTGAACGCCTCCATGTCCATCCGGACTCCCACACAGGTCGCCTCGGCATCGATGCTGTTCAGGATGAGCTCCTCCACACACTGCTGAAGGGACGGGATGGCGACACCGGAGCGAAGCTTACCCTGAACCTCTTCAGGCAAACATTTAATCATGGTGTTCAACACATTAGACTCAGTCTCCCTTACATTATCCACACTGACCTCACAGCAATAATAAGATAAACAGACTTAAGAATGAGCCGTTGCTACCTAACGGCTACCTAACGGCTAGCAACGGCTTGAGTGTTAGCATTTAAAAAACGAGTGCGTAGCTCGTTAAACTAGATAATTAAAAGCTGTAAGGCTGTAAGCAAACTTTACATCTGTTTACAGTCAACGTGGAACAACAAGAAGTGACCGTGGCAGCCAAAACTAACAGCGCCATCTTCTGGTGTGAAGGACCGTCGTCTTCTTCTTCTTTTTCTTCGTTGGCTGGTCGTCACTAGCTTCGGTGTGCACAGCGCTGCCTGCTGCACGGAGTGTGCCGCAGCATGTGTTTGCTCCTCTTCTGTCCAACACATTTCATTGCACCGTTGATCCTGTGTTAAAGCTGCAGTGTGTAAGATTTGGGGCCTTTATTTTCAGAATGAGGCAGGCATTGTATGTAATAGCCATAATTATGTTTTCATGCATGTATAATCAGCTTAAAATAAGTATCTTTTTACTGTTGTTACTTAAAAAATTGCCTTTTATGTCTGCTATGTATTTCTGCAGTAGCCCAGAATAGAAAAACTAAATACTGACTCTAGACAAAGCGTTGTTTCTCCTTTACACTAGGAAGGTGAGGGTGATGTGAGGAGATTGCAATGCAGCGATTAGTCTACTAGTTGCAACTAAATTATACACACCTGCATATGATAAATAAACCTGAAACTTGAATAACCCCCAGATTTTATCATGGCCTATCTTTATGTACTGTTATCTATTTATATTTATGTTTTCTAGTGTTTGATTTTTATCTTTCTTATATTTTTGCTTAATGTTGTATATGAAAACCTGTTTCAGATCTTTTCTCCCTACACATAAACACGTAAATATAATAAGTATATTTATCACCTTTTTCTCAATTACACGTGCCCATTAATAAGTGTACAGATGGAAATTTTATATGCAAGTCTCGGGCTTGTAATTTTGTAGATTATAAAAAAGGATACTTTGTTCTCTTTATAGCAACAACAGAGAACAACTGGCACCACAACCTACATGAGAATAAAATATCATTGTACGTGTATGTGTAGTCAAACTCATAATCATCACCTAAATTCAAATCCCCTCCAACAGAATGAGTACATTTATAATCAGTGTAATCAGCCAAGGATCAAGATGTCCCTCCCTATAACACAAGTGTTTTCCTCATCAAATTAATGCAAATAGAGGATAAACTGATTCTACATCTTTGTCTATTTTGCTATTCTTTGTCCACAGCCACATGCAGGACTCAGTACTTGCCAAAGGAGGACAGCAGCATCCTGATCAGTATTAAGTTTTTCATCAGGATCCCCTCAGACTCCTTCAGTCAGTCTTTATGGACGCAGCTCAAGATAGGTGAGATGACATATTTTATTTCAAGGTCACACCACTGCCTTTTTGATTGTTTCCTGGACTCTGGTTTGTTTGCTCGTCAAACATATTACAGTGATAACAGTCTTTCTAAAATAATGTGGTCACGTACTAGTCCAGGTCCCTGATAACCAGGTTTTCTGTTACAGCAGTGAAAGTCATCAAATATTCCCTCATTGCTGTTACTATAATAAAATTCAAACAATGTGACGCCTGCTGGAAGGAATTTTTCATTTATTAATGTAATTCCATATATTGTAGATGTTAAGGAGACCTAACACACATCTTTTACATTAATTATGAGGTGCATTTGAACCAATAAAAAAAAACTAAATAAATAAAACATCAGACCTCAAAGTTAACATTACAGGCACAATCCCACAAAATGTGTCATTTTATTTCACTACGTTAAAAGAGGAGTGTTCTAGTCTATCGACTGTTTTCTCGTTCTTGAACTCTGCCTTGGTTATGTGCGACTTGGGGCTCCCGGTGGATTTCAGCCATTCTTGCATTTCTTTCACCTTGCTGCGTGGGCCTTGTAGCTGCCCCTGAACTGTTCCTGCGCTTGTGTTTTGGACCCATCCAACAAGGCCAAGCTTCTTCCCTTCTGCCTGGGAAAGGAAACACTGAATTAGACGATAGATATAGATATATATGTGTAGGACAAAGACTACTTGTCATTTTCCAACTCAGTGAAACACTTGTGTTAAAGCTAAAAGATTTTGAGCGTGAATGTATTCTTGATCTTTGAAATGGCAGTTTCTTGAATAAAATCTTGAATCCAGGCCCACTTACCAGCCTCTCAAAAGCTTTTAACATCAGTTTTTAATCATAATCTATGAAACTCCATCTGCAATACTGCGTGAGGTGGTTGAAAGCTCCACAGAAACATAGTGAGCGAACCTTAAAGACAAGATTTTCTTGTTAAAGGTCCAGTGTGTAAAATTGAATGGCATGTAGTGGTGAAGTTTCAGAATGCAACTGACTGAAGAGACCCTAACCCCACCCATAGCTTCATGCATAAAAGAAAAACTACAGTGACCGTGAAACTTGTAACAAACACAAAAGGTCCTATGTATAGCCAGTGTTTGGTTTGTCCATTCTGGGCTACTGTAGAAACAAAGTCATTTGACATGGCGGACTCCGTAGAAGAGGACCTGCTCCCTCTGTAGACTATCAAAAACATAATCATTCTTATTTTCAGGTGATTACACACTAATAAAAACATATATTATATTCCATTTCTGTCAATAGATCCCCTTAAATGTTACACACTGAACCTTTAAACTAAAGCTTCTCCCCTGACCATGCTGCTCATCTAACATTAGGCTAAACTTATGTCACGGTCAAACTCACTTGAGTGTATTTCCGAAAAAATACACCTTGCACTTTGCCAAAAATTTCATAATCCACTGAAATTAGGTCTTCGTTGGCCATAGTTGACCTAGAAAAGGAGAAATAAGACAGTACTTGGGTGCTGTGTTGAGTATTTTACAGACTCATCATGCAACGCAGGTGCTACGTTACAGCTGCGAGCTACGCTAACCCGGTTTCTGTTTCTGATCAAACGACTTGAAACCTGGATAATTAACACGTTTAGCTTCGTATCAATACTTTATTAACACACGACAGCCCGCTGTCTGTTATCTAATTCACCTGAGTGGTGTTAGGACGCCGTGAGACGACCACGCAGCTCCGAAGGATCTCGATTCAAAAACATACGGGGCTTTTCGCTTCCGGACGTGATGTTAAACGGACCAATCAGGGAAGGGAACACTGGAGAGACCTTGTTTCTAGGCAACGGGTGTAAACGTTAGGAGAAGGATACGCAGCGTCACTTTTAATTCAGACGACGTAAAGTCAGTAAGTGTTTGTTTCTTCACGGGTTTTTTGAGAAAAACAAGTCAATCACAGATGGAGTATTAAGTACAGATGACAGCTTGCTACATTTTTTTTCTGACATTGACCTCTGTGTAAACAAATATCACCAAAGAAAGACAAGAAACGTCATGTCAATGTTTTGCATTAGTCTTCATCAGCAGATGAACCCGTCATTCAGAGCTGGACAGTTCATTCTTGACCTTACATCACAGTCTCCACTCAAGGTCCACTCACTTGCATTTTATTATGATGGTATAACATGATCTTCATCAACAAACTACATCTGATTCTGATTACTTTGTAGCCACAAAGTCCCACAAAGGTCAGGATGGTGCAAAATGTGAACATCTACAGTTGCATGACGACTGAGTATCTGCTAAACACTGTGTGCTTTGGTTGAAAAGCTGCAGAATTAATGTACCAAGAGTTGTCCATGGATGTCTATAGCACATATCTTCATAGTTTTTATCTTATTGTGATGTTATTTGTTCTGACTTGAATTGTTTTTTCTACATTTAGACTAATAATGTGGAATTTCCTGGATAATTTGAGTACCGGCCTTAACCAAAGTTGATTCAGTCACACTGTGCTGTTATTTTATACAAACAAATGCTCCCCAACCCTTTCCTCTTGTAAAGCTTACTTAATTTCTTTGCTTGTTTTTTTTTTTTATATATATATATATACAGGAAATGACCATCAGTAACAGCTAATGTGGTTGGCTCAAGTGTCTTTTACAAAGATCTAAGGAACAACAACAACATAGCCTCAAAGACATGATCTTCAACAACTGATGAAGCCATGAGCACATACACAAGGAGAAAACACAGTCCTCAAGGGAAGAACGTTGCAGGAAAAAGTCACAGCGTTGTCTGTACTCAGTCACAGCATGGTGTTGTACCTGGTAGGAGAGCAGATGAGAAAGAGCAGGTATTTCCAAACAAGCCTGTGAGCCACAGAAGGCCTCTCAACCCCAAGACACAAGATTCACTCGATGGACGTGATTTTGAAAAAATCACTATTACAAAACGACCAAGAGACCCTGTGTCACTGCAAGAACATTCGGGAAAAGACTCACAGAGACCACCCAGAGGAGAACTGCAGATGGCCAGAGCAATCCATGAAAAAGAGCTCCTGCTACAGGAGAAGCTGTGGAGGGTTGAGGAAAAAATAAGACAAAAAATCCATAGAGACAGTGCAGATGCTGCTGAAAAGGAGAGGGGAAAAGTTCAGACAAAAACCAGACTATCCGAGCAACAGAGCAGAGAGCCAGTGAGAGGCAGAGAAAGGATGATGCAGGAGGATGTTAAACAACTTAAGAGGCAGAATCAGAGAAATGAAGACAAAATGAGGCCTACACATGAAGAAGAAGAGGCCAGATGGAAAAGAAAGGAAACAGAGGTTGCACAGAGTTCCCAATTGCAAAGAAAAGGACATAAAGAAACTCATGAGATAGTTCACGGGCAAGAAGTGAGTGGAGAGCCGAACAAATCGAGGTGGGAAAATGTGAAAAAGCATAGCAGAAGGAGAGGAGAGGATGACAAATATAATTGGGGAAAGACAGGTGTAAAGTCACAGGATGCAACAGAGAAAGCAAAAGAAAGAGGAACACTGCTTGCACCCAGTTCTAGTCCTTCTCACTCCAGCAGACCAGAGCAGGAGGAGCTCAGACTTAAAAATAGCGCAGACCCCAGCAACCAGCTTCTTCCTTGCAGAGTCTGTAACAGAAAGTTTGCAAGTGAAAGACTGGAGAAGCATGTCCAAATCTGTAAAAAGGTGAAACAATCACAACGTCAGGTCTTCAACTCCTATCTTAATAGGACCAAAGGATCTGTCATAGAGGAGTTTTGGAAAACCCACAGCAGACCCAAGACTCCAGAGGTCAGTAAGATATTCCTCTCTTTTCCAATTTCCCCCCCTACCAACCAGAGTAGGTCCCACATAGATTTGTTTACAAAAAACTACACAGGATACCTTTAGGTGTACATCTCAATAGGGGAGGGCACACTCAGTCTAAACTAATATTGGATTTAAAGTTAAAGTCTAATACATATACCTTGACGACATTGTAGTCGACAGGGTAATCTGGTTTGGAGACAGCAAATCTTAAATAAATCCAATTTATTTTCCCCAAATTTCCCTAACATTTTGGGAATTTAATGCTAAATTGATTATTTTAAGTGAGTATTTACTGTTTTTAATTGGTATTTGATTATTTTTTTATTCAGGTTGCAAAGAAAAAGAACATACGACAGACCCACAAGTCAAACACAGGGGCTCTGCATGAGGGTCGACTCCCAACTAGAACCTCACAGCCAAAACAGTCTAAGTGAGCTGACCTGAACGGACCTGGACACTTCAGCCCAGGACCAGGTGAACAAGAGATCTTCAGTCATCCATCACCATCTTGTTATTGTTAGTGCAGTCTCTGAATTATGTGATTTTAATACATGTCTACATTGTTTGAATATATCCTCTATTAACTAAACTGAACTAACATAAGTTTGGCTGCTTATGATAACCTGTTAATATTAAGAAATAATATACTGTAGCTGACACTGTGAAAATGTAAAAATATTGACTATACGCGCATAGCAAAAGATAGCTGTTAGTTTTATTTATGTCTTTTACACAAAGCATGAAGCAACAGTGTGACTGTGAGAGGAGGAAGGTTTCTACAACTGTTATATCTCCACAATATTTGGTTAACTGTTGAAAAAAATAAAGCACATTTTTGTGTCTTCACACTGTATAAAAAAAATCCCCCAAAAGGCACAGCATTGTCATAATATGGACTTAATTTGGTTTCAATAGCTTGCTAAGGAACTGTATTTAACTGCATGAAAATACAGCCAGTGTTATACTGTTGACATCTGACCGTTCACTGATGAAGAGTCAACAGATTATAAGCGGTTTTATACACACACACACACACACACACACAGACACACACACACACACGTTTGTTATAACACACACAATGTGTCCAACGGACCTCAAAAAACAAAAAACAAAATGCAATTACATATTTGGGTTCACAAATGATGCAAAATACGCCAAAACAACGTTTCAGAAAAGTACCAAAGACAGTTAAAATGTTTAAAAAAAAAATTGCAATAAGAAAACAATAACAGTATAGCTGCAAGGTCAGCTATATCATAAATGCTTTAAAAACCCCGTTTTCCACATTCAAAGAAAACTGTTCAAGTGTTCATACATGTCACAAAGAAGACAGACCAACATGTGCTGCAGCGACAAGAATTCAAGATTCAAAGAAGGCAATAAGAAAAAAGTAACCAAAAGTAGTGAATCAGTAGTTTCATGTTTCACAAATGCTTTTATATGACAATAAAACATGCAAATTTTAAAATATATATTTAATAATATATATATATTTGTAATAGCTAACATGTCTGATAAATACGGAAAAAAAATGTTTGAGAGGTTATTTTGTATTTGGCACTTTTTAAGAATATCAAATGACATGAAATGAAAACAACAAAAATAAAGTGACACAATAAGAAAGTCATGTTTTCACATTGGAAGATGGCGCTAACATGAATCATGATCAATCTGCACAACATACCGGCTGCCCCGTCCCTCAACAACTGGGAGGAGGCAACCCCGATCTTTGCATGCATTAGCAAACGGTTTTCTATTTACATTAGCTGGTCTTACCTGTTATGTGATAAATACTAAAATCTGAGGCGTTAAAAGACTGGAGCCTCAATGCTGACATCACTTAGAGTCATTAATACCACCAACACATGGACTTAACATTCACATTGCAGAGTAAACACCATGATGATTGTCTCTCGCATGTGTCAAGGTCCGATGCTTCATGTTGAATCCAGCCAACATTTCAGCCTGTGGAGAAACTAGCTAGATCACCGCACCCAGGTGTAAGTGAGCATGAGTGTGTGTGCAAGGTGTTATACAGTATTACATAGGCGATAAAATGTAATCATGCAACTTGGCGCTCTGTCAAACATACACTGTAATGTAACCATTGTGACTGGGAAGGAGGCTGCACCCTCTAACCGAGCCTCCGCTCCCTATCTAACCAGCTTTAATTCAATATGTGTTGAGTTTTGACACTTCTCCCATGATCAGATATGTGCAGAATAAGTCTCACACACTGGCCCCTGCAGATCGGCCCCCATGGTTTGTGAATCCGCCTCTTCTTCCTCCTCCGTCACCTGGCATACGATCTGAGTGATGGTTGCCGTTATTGTCACATCCTGCTTCCCGTAGCGTTGAGCGATTGATTGCTGCCCAGAGACGCTCATTCTCCTTCCGTTGCTCATCGACCTAAGAGATGGCAAGAATATACGCAGTTACCAAGATCAAAATAAGCACTGAGGGTGGCAGGTGGCATTTGGGGGGAAAAAAAAAAAAAAAGTCTTACCTGCTTCTCAAGCATTTGGATCCTCATCTCTTGGTGAGCGACTGTCTCTTGCAGCTGCAAAATATGCCGTTCTGTCATATACTGTGGCGATGGGATGTATTGATTAGATCATGATTTGTGCTGTGGAGTATGCAGATTTGATACCTGTGCGACTTCGCTACTTGCTTTGCAGCATGCGCCCGATTCTCCTTTTCTGCAGACATCAACCTCCTCTAGTCCATTGACTTTACCACAGCTCATTCGTTTAGTCTGAGGAAAATTGAGAGTGGACATAATGGGTCTTTCAGAAAGCAGTATTTCACAGCATGAACGCGGTATTGTGACATTTAAAAGGTTTTTACACAGTAGTATAAAAGCAGAGTATATAATTCATGTCTAGATTAGTGCAAAGGACAGCTATTTTGGCATTACCGATAGGCCTTTCTTACTGCTGACTGCTGCTGCCGCGGCCTTCAGCTCTTTCAGCTCCTCATATGGTAGAGTGACGCTGTCAGAGAATGAAGAGAGCTGGTCAGGAGTGGGTATCTCAGAGCCTTCTGGCATCGGGATGTACTCTGCGTCCTCAAGCTCCTGTTGGATGAGAACAACCCTGAATCAGAACACTGAGTCTTTAGCCGGATGTTTCGGTCTTAGGACTCAAATTAAGGTTCCCGCTTTGTGCTTTCATGGCAACAAACCTTTCTAAGCCAGAGAGGACAGGAGCTGTCCCCAGTCTGACTTGTCGCTGACATCATCGGGGTCTCCATGAAGCACTCTTCTGTGTTATCCTCCATTGTACCCCCAAGACCCCTATCACGACACTCCGTCTCTGAACCAGGTTCAATGTCCAGATCCACTGTGGAAGTAGATGCCTCCTGGCCCATTCCTGTATGTATGTACACACAAACAATGGAGAGTTGTAGGTGTAAATGTACAACCTACATCCTCAAGCAAATACAACAAATAAGATATACACTAATCAGTAACTAAAGAAAAGGACCTACCACTCCCGATTGATAGTCCACTGCTGTTAGAGCGAATAGTCTTGGAGTTGAGCACTTTCTCTGCAAAGAAGGAAATGTATTAGCCGGTGGGCTGCTTGCATCAATACAATGTGCATGTGTCTGGCTGTGATTACCAACCCATTATGATAATGGTGTGCCAACCACGACAAGAAAGGTCCGGTACGTGGTGAAGGGAACCAAAGATTGGCCTTGGCATGGCAGGGCACACCTCCGAACCAAATCCCTTATCAGCAGGCATCCCAAGTCGGCCATTTCCTGCATTTCCCCATGCAAAGATCTGGTTGTCTGCAAGAAAAAACAGATGATGATGTATCCTCACAAACAAAAAGTCCACAGTCAGCCACAAACACTGACATGAAATATGAAAAAATATGCATATTAGGCCCAAAGATGCACCAGAGGACTGTGCATGTTCTCACCCTCAGTGGCTGCGATGGTGAAGCCGTCTCCACAAGACACTTTGGTCACTATCTTCCCTCCAAAGGGTCCAACAAGGACTTGGACACCCTGGTGTTTCTTAAAGTCCTTCACACCCTGCTGTCCGTACTTGTTGCAACCAAAGGTGATGAGACGACCACGTTCTGCGAAGCCAAAAAAAAAAAAAAAAATCACGTGAAGTAAGGATTCTTTGAAATTGTGCCAGTTTTTTCACCTACACGAGAAATATCAACTTTGTTTACCATCAATGGCAGCTGTGTGAGTCTTCCCTGGAGCTATGGCGTGGATCTTGAACCGTGACAGCTGCTTTGCCAAGGTCAGTGTGGTGATGTATGGGATCCCTTGGTAAGCCTGTATGTGAATAATAAAACTTAAAATAAGCATGCTGTAAGCGCATCGCCTAAAGTCTCTACTTACACCATCATTTAAGTATAATCCAGTACCTCTCCAGGGTGGTTCTTGAGACCAGAGATTCCTTGGTTCAGACCAAGCTTGTTGAATTCATTATTTCCACATGCTAGGACTTTTCCAGCTTCTGTCAAAAAGAAGGTTCCATCGCTGCCACATGACACCGAGGAGATGGTGGCGCCTTTAGGGATCTCCACCTGGGAAAAACAGAAAAGTACTAAATAAATAGCAACAAATAAGATTCTTTTATCATATTTCTTAAAACGCTTTGTATCTTCCTGGCTCCTGCAGGGCTTTAGACTGTTAAAAAAACGCCAGAACAGGGAACAAAGTCTTACTTGCATTGGAGAAGAGAAGTCATCCTCACATTCCAAGCCAAGACGCCCTGCAGCAGGAAAATAGAGCAATTTTGACTGAGAACACATAATGTGACTGTACATTAAAAGTGCAACTATCTCCACCTGCTGGCTACAGTTATAACAGCAAAAACAACTTTGCAGAGGCTCAATGATATAACCTTAAAACAACAGTAAATACAGCAAACCTATGTACCATACTCTCCGCAGCCCCAGGAGTAGATGTCCCCACTCTGAGTCAAGACCACCACATGGTTGTCTCCGCACGAAACCTGACGGACAGGCCGCTCCTCAAAAAACTCCAAAAGCACCGGCTCCAGAATCTCCATGCCGAGCTCACCCTCCACTCCAATGCAGCCGTAATAGTCTGATCCGAACATGTACATCTGGTCCTCATCTGCAAAAGCAGCAGCAGCAGCAGCAGCAGCAGCAGAGGGTTCAGAAAGTGTGACTACAGACAGTGTTTTCTTTCAGAAGTTCCAGGACGCTTTCCTTACTCACCGGTGACACATGCGGTGAAGTCGGCCCCACACGCCACCTGTCTAATGGCCTTCCCCTGTAGCTTCTCCACCTTCTTTGGCTGCCGGTACGAGGCTTGATCTCCGTGCCCCAGCTGGCCCACCATCTTGGCTCCGCCTTGGACATTCTGAAGAGATGGTTGAAAAAAAAAAAAAAAAAAAGGTCCTTGTAGTGAAGCACAAGAACAACTGGATCCACTATATCTCTGCCAGAGTGACGGATCAGTACTCACAGCCCATGTATACAGCTCCTTTTCCACTGTTACCACTGCAAAGTGGCTCTCGCCTGCACACACATGTTGGGCGCTGCTGCCTCCTTTAAACATGTCCATCTTCTGGGGCGTGAACTTCCCTCCGCCCCAGAAGTACACCTCCCTTGAGCGTGTGGTCACCACAGCAACAGGGGTGTCGGTCACCGTACTCAGCCTGTGGTGCAAACCAGGAAAACATCAATTATATACTGTAAAATCTCACTTCAGGGACCACAGACAGGCTGTTAAAACGGAGAACTTACTTTGGTTTTTTCATTGCTGAATTCAGCAGGGCAACTCGCTCTTCCAGCTCCCTAACAGAGAATGAAGTTGTCAGTGGGTGTCTCGACTTCACTGCATCCAATAGAATCTAAAATATTTTCTTATGATGGAAAGAAACATTAAAAAAAAAACAACTTTTTTCTTTCAGTCAACTTACTGTCTGTAGCAGGAGATGAATGGCTGGTCCAGAATCTGATCAGCTGTAGGCCTTTTTGCAGGATCCTGTAACACACACGCACAAAAAAATATCACTTTACTTTGTTATGACAGTCCTCACAAAGGCCACATTTTTCCTCTGGATTTGATTATTGCTTTCACTCACTTGATCGAGGCACTCATAAACCAGTTTGATCAGTGCAGGCGAATAAACATCCGAGTTCACTTCCATAGTCCAGTTGCCCTGGACTATTTTCACACAGAGGTTCAGGGGGTTCTTAAAGGGCATAAACGGCAAAATAAATTAATTCTGATGCAATTTTTTTCTGAACAAAGCAAATGATTATTATTAACTATGTCTGTCAAGTCAACAAACCTACCGTTGCATCAAATGTTCTTGTAAGAGTTAAGACTTCAAAAAGTACACAACCCATGGCCCAGATGTCTGATTTGAAGTTGTATTTTGCTCCCTGGCACAATTCTGGTGACATGTAATATGGAGTTCCCACACACTGGGTTTACAGAAGAAGAAAAAGAAAAAGGAGATTAGTAAAATATTTATCTCAAGCTGATGCAGAAGTCTCGTTTGATGCCATACAGCCGTGTAGTGCTGAGCGAAGTAAACTCGCCATCAGAAAACGGCCTCATATCAACTCTGATCAACTCTGTCGGCTGTGGCAACCAAATATTAACTATTCACACTAACTGTTTTACGATGTGTGTTTTCTTCTCACTATGTTTTTCAATCTGTATCTGTGACAAGATAAAGCCATACATCAGACAGACAGAGCCTTCTCCAAAGCTGCCCTCTTCCTCTGAAACATATCTGTGACTGCACTGACTTTCAAACCCCTGACAAAACACACCGCAAAACTGCTTTTAATGTCTTTGAGTGGAAAGTGCTCTGAAAGAACAATGATGTATTATTATTAGTTACATCGTGACGTAGTGAACAAAACTATGCTATTCTCTGGATTTACTGTAATTTGACTGGACCTCTAAATAATCTAGAAATATCTCAAAAATGAGCAAGCACACGATTTACATTTCCACTATGCTATCAGTAGAATTGAGAGAGCATTTCACTACTGTGTAACATTAAATTAATATTTATTCAATCATAGCCAGTCTAGGTAAAGATGCTAAGAGGGAGAGAAGCACAACTTACAGTCTCCGCCATGGAAAACTCAGAGTCTAGCTTCTTTGCAAGGCCATAGTCGCCCAGTTTGATGAGGTCAGTCTTGGTCAGGAAAATGTTAAGAGTTTTAATATCTCTGCAAGAAAAACAAAGTATGGTTTGATTACAAACAAAATATATATTTAAAAAAAAGTCAAGCGACTTGCCAGATTGTCTGCGATAAGGGCACAAAAACAGGCTGCATCTCACCTGTGCAAGATCCCAGCCTTGTGAATGTGGGACACCGCTGAGGCAATTTGGTACAGGTACCATATGACCACCTAAAGAAACAAGTTGAAGATATAATCGAGGATATAACGTAATATTTGCATTAATAAAACACCTTGCAACGGTGCACTCTTACCTCTTCACTGAAAAGTTTCCCCTTCTGTTGGTTAATTTTATCATACAGATTTCCTCCTGCGATGAGAAGGCACATTAGCATTCTGTCACAGATGGACAGCATTCAAACTCCAGAGCGGACGCAGTATCATTTCCTTACCATTGCAATACTCCAACTCAATGAGCAGGGAGTTTTTATCCATGAAGTGATTGAAGTAGGCTATGATGTTGTTGTGCTCCAGGATGGAGAGGATGCTTATTTCGTTCATGACATCTCTGCGCTCCTTTTCCGAGAGCGAGTTCAGGTCCACCTCCTTCCATACCACCAGAGAATTGTCCTAGGGAAGCCAGAGGGGACATGGCATTAAATAAAACACGTGTCCAGGTGACAGAAAACACCAGTTTGTGTTCCTCTACCTGCTTACAGAGTAGACAGACAAGAAAACCCTCACAGATGTAAAAAAAAATATGAAAAATTATTGGTTTAAAATACATTTTTAGAGGGTTTATGCTGCTCTATGTCCACTTGTAATACAGGCCAAAGAAGCAGGGCATGGGAAAGTCATTTATCTTGTTGTCGCTCAAGAATTTTTCACAGGGGCATGGAAACATTGGAACAATGAGCAATTCAAGTTAGCCAGACATCCTGTACAATAAATCACAATAATCCAATTCACAAAACAATATGTAACACTACTAACAAGACATATCTGACATGTCTAATCAGGATGTTTTTTTTTACAGAAAGCAGTGGTTCTCATCAGTTCTGACTTTCTGCCTCATGCAAGTTGCAGAAGACATGTTTTCACTACAGTCTTTAAGAGGCACATTGAACAACATAAAGGAGGTTGCATGGTTGGTTGTATGATAAATAATAATAATTAAAAAAAACAGTGCTGAGGCATAAACCCAGCTTACCTCTGTTCTTCTGTACAGGGTTGCTTCACCAAACGCCCCCCTCCCGAGGATCCGGATAGGAATGTAATGCAACTTCTCCTCTTCGCCATTAAATGTGCCCGACGCTGATCGCTCACTGACCACAGACCCGCCGCCCAACTCTGAATTTAGCGAGTCGAAATGTCTTTCATAGTCCTCCAGTGACATTTCTGTTTAGGGACTTGTTAGCCAGCGGCAGTGATGGAAATAACACGAACAGGCCTTTACGACAACTCTTTCTGAAAGACTCCTACAAAACCGTGCACACCGTGTCTAACATGACTACCCGCGTCGGCTTAACAAAAACACACGCCGTCCAAGTATCAGTGCTACCACGCGCCTCTAAACCAACACAGATACACAATGTAAGGAAAACACAACGTAGCAAAATACGTGCAACTATAGTGGTCGCGCCAGTGTCAAGCATGACACAACATTTTTTTTTTTAGAAGTTCAGCCAACTTTTGGAAGTTTCAAAATAAAAGGATTTATCCTCAAGCGCGTTGTGGTGTGTTTTACTTTGAAAGTCATCACAGCGCACTTCCGGTCCGGCCTCTAGCTCGTTAGCTTGACTCGGCTAACAGTTAAGTTAGCTAGAGGAGAGCGTAGCGCCGCCTGACACAGTGAAACAACAAACTGACACCGACATGTGACCACTTTGAAACAGTTTAAGCAACTCTGCCTAACAAACACGCGATTAACGAAATGTTTGAAACAGTTTGGTCCCGTCTGAGACTCGTTAAAGAGTTAACAACACACCGAAAACACGTCCATCAGTTTCAACGGGCTCAAACCCGGAAACTGTCAAATTAAACAACCTCCCTGAGGCTGAGAGTTTTTACAACATGATGTCTCTGTTTTCCTCTATTCCAACGGCACTAAATCAAAATAAAGGACAGCACACATGTATTTTGTAGTGCAATTTACGTATCATATATAGAGCTGTCACGTGTATTTAAAAGTTCTTAATTTTAGCACAATCTTAATTTCAAACCAAATGTTCAGGACTCATGGGGTGCAGTGTGACACTAGTAAGTACTTCATTTACCAGAGGGAGAAAAATCATGTCACAGTGAGAATAGGGTACCTGGGTAGATAGATTAGATCAGGGGTGTCCAAATTTCTTTTTAAAAGGGCCAGATTTGAAGATGCCCCGGGGGCCATACTAACGTTTAAAATGAAAAATGAAAACAATAAAAGTTGTTGCACAAAGTTAATACAACCTACAACTCTTAACCTCATGTTCATTCTCAGCACTTATGAGTAATGCAAAGTCAACATTTAAGTTTAAAACATAGCACATCTTGCTCTTCTCCTCCACAAGATCATTCAGAAAGTAAATCTGACAATCCTAGCAGGCCATAAATAATGCATTATAAAAACAAAGCTGCAGGGTGCATGAAATCTGACAGCAGGCTGTGATTGGCCCCCAGGCTGGACTTTGGACATGCCTGGATTAGATAGCTAGAATTAAATGAAGGGTCCAGTGTGTAACATTTAAGGAGACCTATTGACAGAAACTGAATATAATATTCATAACTATGTTCATGGGTCAGCAGCATCAGAGCCAGCGACACTACAAAACTGAACAAACTGATTAAGAAGGCTGGCTCTGTGCTGGGGACTACTCTGGAGCTGGATAGAAGGATAACTTCTCAGCATCATCGACAATACCTCACATCACCTACATGACCTCCTGATTAAGCAGAGCGCATTCAGTCGGAGACTCTTGCATCTCCACATACATAACTTGAAGTGACTCATTCACTAGCTCAGAATGCACAATGCAAAAAGTTATTGTACAGAGTTATATTTATTTTTACACGGAGAGAACTATATGTTCGTCCTTCCCTTAGACTTTTAGTTAAACTTGCCTACCTCCTGCCTGTTTTGTGTTATAATACATGTAACTGCAGCTGTAACACCTACATTTTTCTTTGGGGATCAATAAAGTTCTCTCTCTCTAATCTTACATTTAGATATCAATATGACATTTTCTGGATAACCACTTGTAAATACTGTAAATGGAAAAGATAATCAAACAGAAATACCTCACAAATCAGAGTACCAATGTGTTATATTGGTACAAAAATCATATGAAAATCTGATGTCACAAAGCTGAGTCCTCGTTGATTTAAAACATAATTTCAGCAACACAGAGCAAAAAAAAAAAAAAAAAAAAACCCAAAACATTTTCCCACATGAGAGGGTGGTAAAAGGGAAACAGGCACAAACACAGACGCGCACACACATGCACGATTTTGTAATATTGACACAGCAGCAGCCTCACACAGATAAAAGTGACCGAAAAGCGATTGTTCAGTGAAAACCTGAGGACCAGACCCCAGACATGATTTCAAATGATGACAACAGCACAGATGGAAAATCATTACACACAGGAAGCAAAGGTAGGCTTGTGTTATTTAAACAGCTCCTGTAATGGTTTAAAAATGACATACTGCATTATTATCTGTTATTTGCCTTGAGCTCACATCAAAGTTTCTGTTTGTTCAGGATCCATGTGCACAGTCAAAGTCGGGTCCAGAAGTCTTCCACTGTATCCACTGGTTACCGTGTGTTTAGGAGTACTAAACACTATTCTGATGTTAACTGCTATTGTTCTTGGGATTTACTGTGAGTACAACTGATCTGAGGAGGGTCTTGTATCTCTGCTATTTATTTATAGTCAGTTTGGAGTGCACTGTACTAAACAATTCATTCAGTTATGACATATAAACTTAGATAATTAGCTATATTAGGGCTGCAACTGACAGTTCTTTTCATTAACATTTAATAAGTTAGTTGTTTCATGTATAAAATGTCAGAAAGTGGTGAAAGATGTTGATCACTGTTTCACAAAACACACAGTGACAATTTTGTCTTAAATTTGTTTTACCAACTACCAAAATAGTATGGATTAATCTAATATACAGTATAAAAAGAAACAGTTGCTTTTACGGTAAAAAAAACTGGCACCAGTGGTTGCCAGAATTTTACCGTAATTAGCCTTTACAATATAACCGTATTTTTATATTACAGCAAAAGGATAATAAAGTCTCTGATATAAAATACTTCATTCTGTATAAATACTTAAAATGCCGTATAAATAAAGGTTTTGAAATATGGCTGTATTTTACTGTATTCAGGAAAACACATAATTCATGGCATATTTTACGGCCTTTTACCGTTATGGTTTGGCAGTTTATTACCATAAAATCGACCACCATTTTTTTTACAGTGTGGCAAATAATCGAATAGCTGACTACTTGTTGCAGCTCTAAAGTATATTTGTCCTTCAGAGTATCACCAGAAGATGAATTTTTTTATTTTTTTTTTTTAACACAGGTGGCAGCATCAGTGAGTTATCTGCTCCCGACCAACTAGAAGCACAGGTGCTCTTTGTAGAGGCGAAGCATATTCAGACAATGCAGACTGAACAGATCAAAGCTCACAAAGAGGCCAAACAAGCACTGCAGAAAGAGATCAGGGCGCATGAGCAGCTGAAACTGCAGTTTGAGCAGCACAAGAAGCTCCTTGACGACCTTCAGAAGCAGCTTCATATACTGACACTGGAGAAAGCGACACTGCAGGCTGATAAATCTAATATTCGTGAGAGGATATTGCATTTTTTGGAATAAAACCTTTTCTTTTTGTCGTAACTCCAAATCTTTTTCTTCTTTAACAGAAGAAAGTTGTGGACGGTGTCCACCTGGATGGTTTTTAGTCAACGCATCATGCTACTTCCATTCTAAATCAGCATCTGGTGCCTTAAAGAACTGGCACGACAGCAGGGCAGACTGTATCGCCCGTGGGGCCAGTTTGACTGTGATAGATAACTTGGAGGAGCAGGTGAGTCCAGTATGTGCTGCAGGTGAACAACAACAGACAAAAGCTGTAGTACTTTGTTTTTTTTATACATCTGTTTATGCACACACATTTTCACCACAGTTAGGAAATATTTGTCTGTTATCTGTTGCTGTCAGTCTTAATGAATGAGGCTTAAACCCTTCCTTCTTTATGGAAGACAAGTCGACGTGTCAAAGTAGGAAAGTGCATGTGTAAATTTAGCTGTTTCAGTTTATTGTGCATGTTGGTTCATTGTCGTGGCATAAAGGGAGCCTGGAATATTACTGAGATGAACATCTCCTGCTATGACAAGTCAATATAATTGTGTGTTACATAATAGATCCTTTAGTGCAAAACATTTGAAACTGTCAGACCGCCTAATGACAGTGTTTACAAAACAAGTTATTGTAGTTTCTTCTCCAGTAGTTTTCCAGCTAATTTGGCTGGTTTAGCAGCACAGTCAGCAGCTGCAGTGGAAACCTGGGGGCAATCCAAGTGATTGAAATAGCATAATTTCTGATACAGAGAGAATCACAGGCTAAAACTACTAAACTAAACTAAAATGACTAGATGAACAGTCCCTTGAGTGCCCACCATCTGCGGCCTCAGTGTGTGACGTGCTAGCTAGCATGCACCCTGTCTCACAAATGACCCAAAGCTTGGGACGGGCTGACCCGTTCTTTTCTCAGAGAATCGGTTCCTTTGAGTTGATGCATGTAAATCTATCGAACCGTTCAAACCTTTTGTGTTTCCATACTTTTTATCAATAATAATAATCAATGACATGGCCAAATAAAATAGTACTGTGTACTTTAATTTTAACTCCAAATGTACCAATAGGTAAGAAACGTCCAATCAGCTGGGTTATTTCCTGCAACACAACGGCATTATTTACATCATCTCATGCTCATGTGCGGAAAACTAAGCAGGCCTTGAAGGTACATATAGTCGAACATCGCACTTCCATAAGATGTAAAAATGAAACCTAGCCTATTGCAGTACTTTATTGTGACCCGGTCATAATTTCTTCTCTCTGATAGAGCAAGTGACTTTGAAAGATTATTGTTAAAAGGAGGCTATTTGGATTTTCCAGATCTTTCAGACAAATTTCACTGTCTTCAGCAGCACAGTTGTTATCACAAGAGTAAATAAATCTAAAAGTCATGCACAAAAGCCATAACATCCATGCTTGTACCGACATGTAAAATGATGTGCTATGAAAAGGCGTGATCTGAAAATGATATTTGGTTGGTGGATGACAGACATGCTGCACTCAACATGTCATCAGTTGCTATCTAGGCCTGAACTGCTAATTTGTGGGATAAAGGTATTGTTTAAGTAACACACTGAGATGTTGTTTAACCTCTGTTTACCTAGCTAAGTCTTTTTGAATACCTACCAAAACTGGATCCAAGCAGGAGAACGTTGTGGAGAAAGTCAAGGGGAATCTGGATTGGTCTTACGGATATTCAGACAGAAGGCAGCTGGGTGTGGTTAAATAATGTGACTCTGGATGAAGGGTAAGACCTTTATGACTTACTATTTAGCCTTAAAAGAATCATTTGACATTTTTGGAAAATATGTTTACTTGTATTGTTGTTCAGAGTTAGATGAAAAGTTCAATCATTATGTCTGCCTTGCTTTAGGCACTGGATAAGCGGGGAACCCAACAACAATGGATTAATGGGTGAGAACTGTGTAGCACTTATGAACATGAAAAGCCCGAGTGCAACGTGGTTTGATGCAGGTTGCAATGAGGGCATGGAATGGTTATGTGAAAAGGAACTCAACTAGGCGTGGCGAGAGTGATGGTCCATATCCAGGCTGAATTCCTCAAAGAACTCCTCAAAGAGGTCGCCTCCATAATGTTGAGCAAGCTTGGAACCATCAAATGAGAAGACATCAGGAGTTTTTACCAAACATGCTCTGCAGGAGGTGCTAACATGTTCCAACACGACGCATGCACATGGAAAGCTTTCTTTTAGATAGTGCAACATCTTCATGTAATAGTTCACAATAAACCCTGATCCCTGGACAGTAGAAACCTCCTTAAAGGCATTATTAATCTTACAGTAATTAGCACATGCTTTAGCAGTGAGTGTCGACTTATGACTTATCTCTTGCGACATACGGCATACATGAAATTGTTTCTCTGTGGTTGAGTGAATGAATAACATTTTTGTGACTGTAGTTGTTACATTACACTCATTCTTCAGATGATATGATAGTGAATTGTTTCACATAAAAACAGAGCTTGACCAATAAATGAAGAATTTCTCCTTCTACACTTCGATTTGTGGACAGCAGAGGGTGCAAATTAGACTAAGACAGTCCATCAAAGAAGTGGCCAGACTGCAAAGTCTGTCACTCCAGGGGCCAATATGTTTTTATGTATACCAATGTCACACTGTAGAAGAATGAAAAAGTAAAAACTGATTTGAATACCCTCATAATGTCTCGCGTCATTTTTGACTTCATTTCAAAGTTGTTTATGTCATAAATATGGCATTTTCTCATCTATTTTGACCACTTTCACTGAATTTGGGGTATTTGATTGAATTTTAGAACACTTATGTTCTTCCCCATTGACCCCAGAAGGGTCACTGGGCTACACTGTGCTAACACACACACACACATGCACAACAACTGAACATGCTTCAACTAGAGAGGAGGATGAATCATCTGAGGAAGAAGAGGAACCTGCTCATATTGGAGAGAGTTTCCACCCAAAAGGACAGCAGTTTGCTCTGGTTTTCCATCCTTTTCAGTGACAAATGGCAAATGCTGGAAGCAGAGACAGAGAGAGAGAGAGAGCGGTCATCAAGGTCCAACAAGATAGCAATATCTCTGAGATCCATCCAGCATGGAATCAGGGGAAGTGCAACAGGAGGAGGCTGTTCCTAGAGGAACTTGGGAGAGAACTAGTGACCTCTGCCAGTGTGGATGTTCAGCCTCTACCTTTGCAGCAACCTCCCGTCATCCAGGTGCGCCTCCTAACCGATCACCCAAAAGGAAAGGGTGCCGGTTCTGCTCTCGCATGACTAATGCAAAAACATACGCCAAATGCCACAAATGCATATATCTGCAAAACACACATCATAACAATGACATACTGCCACTCATTCAAGTGAAGTCATATTCAAACACACAGAAACACACACACAGGCACACAAACAACCTGGGATTGTTTTGTTTTTTTTGTGAATGAATGAATTCCAAAAAGAAGGATGCAACCTTCGTTAATGAGTTGGTATTGAGTTGACTAAAAGGTGAAACACAGTATTGGGTCTTAATTCAGATTTTATGCTTCATAAACAGTCAAATCAGATGGGAAACCGCTGAATTACAGTGGATATAACTAAAGAGCTTTATTAGGCCGATTATATTATTATATAGGCAAAATAAGTAAGAATCATTGATAAGTTATAATCGCTCCTGGTTTAGCTATTTGTTTTTAGAAATCACATCGTAAATTTAATGGAGATTGATTTTAGGCAACTGGGAGGTCCAACATTTAGAACATGTACAGACAAAGAAGCTACAAGGCTGCTGAAACACTGATCAGTACTAAATGAGCAAGATTCATAAGAGATAGTTACTCTGAAGGAGCTCCTGCGTCCATGTCTGTGGCGCGTGCATAAAGCAACTGTTGTTCCAGCAGTTTCACAACTTAATCAGGAGACTGTTACAGTTTACTGTACATCTGTAGAACTGAGTAAAACATCATGTGCAATCACAAAAATATTGGACATCAGCAGAAACCTAGCTGTCCAATATGTAGCAACACCAACATCATGATTCATCATGAATGCACAGGAAGAGTTGTGTAATATGAGCCTGAACAACTGGAAAGACCCCAAATATAGAACCAACATTTGACAGGAATGACATAGAAATTATGTTAATCTAACCAACCAATGAATTGTGGCAAGATTGAAATTTGCAATACCTACTACCTTAACCTAAGCTTGAGACGACGTATGAAGTAAGAGTGATGAATGATAACTGCAGGTGGATTTTTCCATGCCATATTTTGGTCCAACATTACAGTTAAAAATTCAGACTTTCAAGTTTAGTTTGAGCACTACTGCTGGACTTATTTAAATATATATTTTATATATTATATATAAATAAATATATGATGCAGTGGGGGGAAGCAAGACAACTAATAAGTGGAAGCACTCACTAAACTCACACTTTCTCTTAAAAAGAGGGAACCAAAAAGTTTACTAGTTTGTATCGACAATATCACACTGCAAACTAACAACAGAAATGGACATTTCATTTGTTTTGAAATATTATAATGTAGTGAATGAGCTGAAGAGGATATTTCAAACATGTGTGCAAAATACATCCAAGCCTCAATGATTGAGCTTTAAAGTCACATATCTGTAGCTTGTTCAATGTAAAAATCTGTAGTGTGAAGTGACTAACAGTTCATATTAGCCAGAATGCTTTCTGTAGATTATACTGAGTAACAAGACACCAAGACCACAAACAAATCTCAGCTAATTTATGGTATGGGCCTGGCACATTATTTTCAGACTGTTGAACGTTCTGTAATTTCAGGAGATGTACATTTCCAAACAACTGACTAGTTATGTCTGTGCCTGGGACCATTCAACATTTTCTTGCTGGCGGCTGTTTCACTTCTTCTGATTTCAATCTTATTTCAACATGTTTTCACATTCACTAGAAGACCTCTATTGTAAAATGTCATTAAATCTTCATGTATGTGTATATTCCATATTATTTTTTAATGATTGCATTTTTCAGCTAATTGCTCATCAATTCTGCAGTGGAGTTAAAGATAAATTATTATACATTTCAACAAACTGCACATTTGTGCATAAGCTTCAGAATAATTACATTATGTACTAAAACTTAATCTATGTCAATATACCAATATACTTTCATAGTTCCTGTTGTTATTGGGATTAACTGTGTGTATGAATGATGTATTTTCTGTTTCTGGAATTTCACTGTACATCACAAAAGCATGAGGTTTAAGAGGTTTTCAGAACTTTTCTGTTCAGTTTAGCATATATATATATATATATTGACTGATTACACTGAATCTCGACTGTCAGAAAGATTCCGGCAAGATAGCAGAGCAAACTGTATTACACGGAGCCGACCTGGTTGTGATCATAACAAGGAAGAACAGGTGGGCTGGAAAGTAAAATGAGAAATATCAACAAAAATGTTGAGATAAAATACGAGACATCTGGAATTTCACAATTAATGTCTTTATTATTATTATTATTATTATTATTATTATTATTATTATTATTATTATTATTTCTTAAATAGAATTGGTGACACCATTGAACATATTAAAAGGAAGTGGTTATAACGTTTGGGAACGTGATTCTGGGTTGGTCTGAGGGATTAATGAGATAGAGGGGACATGGCTCCGATTAATAATGTCACCAAGGTGGAACAAAGGTGAGCTGCACTATTATACCTTAATGCTATATTAATTAATACACGTTACCATCATGAGTCCACCACTTTGGTCCAGACTGAATAATCTCAACAACTATTGCATGGATGCTATGAAAGTTCCTACATACTGGTCACAAGTCCTCCTCAGGGTGAATTTTAATCATTTTTATCATCCCCGACTTTTTCATCATACCCATAACTACTAACATTCCTATCAGCCTCCACTGAACTGTGAGTTTAGTGGAGTAGCAATGTTAGCAAGCTAACACATTAAATTAAACGATGACCCCAGAAAATAAAATGCCTCATCAACATGTAAACATCGCCGTTAGACATTAACATGTTGACAACATGTCCTCATAAGTATGAAGAAGTAGGACACACTCACACACACACACACACACACACAGACACACACACACACACACACACACACACACACACACACACACAACAATAAAAGATATGACAGATGACGCAAATAAAATATCATTTATGTAAAATTGCTCTATTTGAGGTATGACTTTAAAATCTTTTACAGTGCCTGGAGTGTATCTTTATTTTTCAATTTTTTCTCTTCCATACCAAATCTTAATGAATAAAAAGCATTGCTGAAGATTATTTATTAGGCCAAGTGATATTGTCAAGTCAGATATTATACCTGTAAATGTTATATTTACCGTATAATCATCTATCATATTGTTAACGCTTAAATAATCTTGCGAATTGCCAATTCTCAACAGGTGATGGATCTAATCACTGGTTTTACTCGTCTGGCCTACGAATGTTTCTTTTCTTCTGATAGCTGCTGTTGTTATTGGGATTAACTGTGAAAAAGCATGGAATGTTCATATAAGACGACACTTCTCCTCAAACTGATACACCAAGTGACGCTGATTTGCAAATGTTATGTGAGTTTGTAAATAAAGACTTTCTGTGCAGTTTTGCAATGTCAAACCACAGACGAATTATTCACATATCTCTTTGTGAAAACCTCTTCAGGTGCCAAAGTCGCAGGGTTCCTCCATGTTTCTCACTAAATGTAACACGCTCATCAATGAGCTGAAGAACTACCGTAGTAATTACAGCTGACGCGGATCAAAGTCAAGAAGAGCCAAGAACGAGTTAATCGAGCCTTCTCAAACCACACGTTGTTGGGGGAGAACATTGAGCAGCAGAAGACCATCAATGACAATTATCAGAAACAGATTGAGGAGCTGCAAACAGAGAAGACAAATCTGAAGTCCAATATACTTCAGCTTTGGGTGAGTTGTGACACAGTTTTTATTTAATCAATAACAAATACTTAAAAGCACCTGGAGTGATAAAAAAAATATTTATTTCCCAGAGTGGAAACTGTGGCAGATGTCCCCAAAGATGGACTTTTCTTTCTCTAACTCATCCTTGCTATTTTCTTACACTGAACCCGGACTGTCAAAAAGAACTGGCAAGATAGCAGAGCAACCAGGGCTACACTGGAGCTTCACCTGCTGTGGATTAGATAACGAAGAACAGGTGTTGAAAGCAAATGAGAAAGTGCTTTGAAATATCACAATAATGTTGAGATAAATGTTTAGACATCTGAATTTCACACCAGCCTCCTTCTTTAAAATGTTTATTTCTTTTTAAATAGAAACTTATGGTGACACTCATTGAAAATATGAAAGAAAAAGTAGTTTTAACAAATGGGAGAAATTCCATCTCTGGGTTGTCTGAGGGACACAGATAGAGGGACATGGGTCTGGATTAACACCGAGGTAACACATGAGAGCCATTGGCTTACTCTTAATGCTATATTAATGTGTGTTATTATTTTACTTTGTTTAATCTTGATTTTCCAAAGGTACTGGATGACGCGAGAACCAATGATAGTGGACACTGTGGAGAAGACTGTGCTGTTGTGCATTATACACATCCACAGTCCTGGAAGACCAGAACGATGTTAACTGCCCAACGATTGTAAGACACTGGATTTGTGAAATGACATCAAGCTAAATCAGATGTACTGCTCGAGCAAAAACACAAGCATATGTTTGTAACAAAAATGAATAAAATACATTTAAATAATACTGGTTTTGTATTTACATTTTTCACCTTCATTATAACTATTCTAACAGTCCTCATATGTGGAGTTTTAATGACGTAGATCTCATATGATATTAGTGACATCCTCTGTATTTAAGGCAGTCTTCAAGTTCACTGAATAGCATATTTAATATAGAACACACGGTCCATCATGAGTCCACCACTTCGTCCAGACTGAATAATCTCAACAACTCATTGCATATGGATGCCATGAAAGTTTCTACACAGTCATGTTTCAGGGCACTTAATCATTTTTATCATCCCCGACTTTTCATCATACCCATAAACTACTAACATTCCCATCAGCCTCAGCTGAACTGTGAGTTTAGTGGTAGTAGCAATGTTAGCGCGTAATGCATTAAATTAAATGATGACACTGGTGAAAATAAACTGCCTCATCAACATGTAAACATTGTTGTTGTGGATGTTAATATGCTGACAAGACATCCTCATAAGTATAAAGAAGTAGGATACACACACACACACACACACACACACACACACACACACACATCAGTGCTGCACTAGACATCATCATCTGATCAGCAGTTATTTAGGTGGATCCACTTATATCACAATTCACGGATATAAAGAAAGGGAGGCAAACACATCAACTGGTTACCGGCAGCACTGCAATGGAGAATCCACAAAGATGTGGACAGATGACTGTTTCAAAATATCATTTATACCAAATATGTCTAAAGTTTTCTTCACTGGTGGATATTCTTGGTCTCCCAGTGGAAATATCTGGATTGAGGTATGACTTTAAAATCTTTTACAGTGTCTTAGTGTATCTTTATTTTTTCACTTTTTCTTCCATTACTCAAATGTTGTACTGAACAAAAAGTGCATTGCTGAAGATTATTTATTAGCCAAGTGATATTGTCAAGCCTATATTATAATTGCAATATTATATTTACTGTGGTTAATCATCTATCATATTGTTAACGCTCAAATAATCTTTATGAATTACTTCCTTCATCAGGTAGAGATGGATTCAACCCACTGGCTTTAATTTCGTCTGGGCCTGCTGAACGTTTTTCTTCTGATAGTTGCTGTTGTTATTGATTAACTGTGAGTATGAATGTTCATATATGATGATTAATTTCTCCTCAGTCTGATACAATATGACATGATTTGCAAATGTTATGAGTTTGTAGTCAGCACTTCCTGTTCATTAAGTTTTGCAATGTCAAACCACAGACTAATCATACGTACATATCTCTTTTGTGAAAACCTCTTCAGGTACAAAGTCAAAGAGGTCTTCCATGTTTCACCAGTTGTACACAACTCTTCAATGAGCTGAACTACCGTGAAAGGCAATCACAGCGACGTGATCGGCCAAAGAAGAAAGCGAATCCAGTTAGACCGAGTTCTTCAAAAACTACACGAGCCAAAGGAGAACATTGAGCAGCAGAAGACCATCAATGACAATTATCAGAAACAGATTGAGGAGTTGCAAACAGAGACAATAACAAATCTGAAGTCCAATATATCAGCTTTAGTGAGTTGTATTACAGTTTTTATTTAATCAATAACAAATACTTAAAAGCACCTGAGTGATAGTAAATATTTTATTTCTCCCAGAGGAAATCCGTGCAGATGTCCCCAGATGGATTCTTTCTCAACTCATCCTGCTATTTCTTTTCTTACACTGAATCCCGGACTGTCAAAAAGAACTGGCAAGATAGCAGAGCAAACTGTATTACACTGGAGCCGACCTGGTTGTGATTGATGAACGAGGAAGAACAGGTGGGGCTGAAAGCAAACGAGAAAGTGCTTCTGAAAATATCATTACTGCTTGAGATAAATCGTTTAGACATCTGAATTTCACACCAAGCCTTAAAAATGTTATTTTTCTAATGAAATTTGTATGACACCATTGAAAATATGAAAGTAAGTAGTTCTAACAAATGGGAGAACGGATTCTGGTTGGTCTGAGGGACACAGAGATAGAGGGGACATGGTCTGATTAATACTGTCACCGAGGTGGAACAGGTGAGAGCTTAATATTATACTCTTAATGCCATATTAACAGTGTTATTATTTTATTTTATTTAATCTTTTGATTTTCCAAAGGTACTGGATGGATGGAGAACCAAATGATAGTGGACACCGTATAAAGACTGTGCCGTTGCATTTATTCATCCACAAATCCCTGGAAGACCCGTAACGATGCTGTTAACTGCCTAACGATTGTAAGACACTGATTTGTGAATGACATCAAGCTAAAATCAGGATACCGGGCCGAGCAGAAAACACAAGCATATGCTTGTAACAAAAATGAATAAAATACATTTAACACACTAGTCTTGTATTTCTGGGCATTTTCACCTCTCAGATATTATGCAACTATTCTAACAGTCCCCATATGTGGAGTTTTGTAGAATGACGTGTAGATCCATACATGACATTAGCAGGGTCCTCTGTATTTAAGGTAGCCTCGCCCACACATTATGCATGTTTACTATAGGAACACACGGTCCATCATGAGTCCACCACTTGTCCAGACTAATCTCTAACAACTATTGCATGGATGCTGGTGAAAGTTTCTACATACAGTCACAAGTTCTCAGGGGTGAATTTTTAATCATTTTTATCATCCCCGACTTTTTCATCATACCCATAAAAACTACTAACATTCCCATCAGCCTCAGCTGAACTGTAGCTTAGTAGGAGCAAATGTTAGCAAGCTAACACACAAATTAAACGATGACCCTGAGTGAAAATAAACTGCCTCATCCACATAAACATTGCTGTTGTGATGTTAACATGCTGAGAACACATCCTCATAGTATGAAGAAGTAGGATACACACACACACACACACACACACACACACACACACACACACACAAAAACAAACAAAAAAAAAACCTCCAATCATGCAACACTTAAAAAAAAAAACATCAGCGCTGCACTGAATGTCATCATCTGATCAGCAGTTATTTAGGGTGGATCCACACTCGAGACACACTTCACGGATATGTGCCAGTGAGGCAAACACATCAACTACACAGCTGCAGCACTGCAATGGAGAATCCACAAAGATGGACAGATGATGAGCCGAAATATCATTTATACCAAAGATGTTCTGTGCTCTTTCACTGGTGGATATTCTTGTCTCCCAGTGAAATATCTGGACGAGGTATGACTTAAAAATCTTACAGTAGTCTTAGTGTATCTTTTTATTTTTCAATTTTTTCTTCCATTACTCAAATGTTAATGAATAAAAAAGTGATTGGTTGAAGATTATTTATTAGCCAAGTGATATTGTCAAGCTCATATTATAATCTTCTCGTAAGATTATATTTACTGTGGTTAATCATCTATCATATTATTAACGCCTAAATAATCTTATGCCTTCTCAACAGGTGGGAGATGGATCTAACCGACCGGTTTTACTCTGTCTGGGTCATTGAACGTTGCTTCTTCTTGATAGTTGCTGTTGTTATTGATTAACTCGTGAGTATGAATGTTCATATAAGATCATTAATTTCTTCCTCAGTTCAAGATACAATATGACATGATTTGCAAATGCAGGTGAGTTTTTAGTCAGCACTTCTGTGCAGTTTTGCAATGTCAAACCACAGACAAATCATACGTATGAAACCTCTTCAGGTGCCAAAAAAGCCAAAGAGGGCTCCCTCCATGTTTCTCACTCAATGCACACAGCTCATCAATGAGCTGAACTACCTCCCAGAGTAATCACAGCGACGATTTGGGTGTCAAGAAGAGGCCAAGACCGAGCCAGACCAAGCCCTCAAACCACACATCGCAGCAAAGGAGAACATTGAGCAGCAGAAGCACCATCAATGACAATTATCAGAAACAGATTGAGGAGAGCTGCAAACAGAGTACAATAAATCTGAAGTCCAATATATCAGCTTTGGGTGAGCTTGTATTACAGTTTTTATTGAATCAAATACAAAGCACCTGGAGTGATAAAGAATATTTTATTTCTCCTAGAGGGAAGCTGTGGCAGATGTCCCCAGATGGACTCTTCTCAACTCATCCTGCTATTTCTTTCTTACACTGAATCCCGGACTGTCAGGAAAGACCTGGCAAGATAGCAGAGCAAACTGTATTACACGTGGAGCTGACCTGGTTGCTGTGATTTGATAACGAGGAAGAACAGGTGGGCTGAAAGCAAATGAGAAAGTGCTTCTGAAAATATCAATAATAATAATGTTGAGATAAATGTTTAGACATCTGAATTTTGTTAAGACATTTAAAATGTTTATTTCTTTTCTTAAACAGAAATTTGTGAGTGACACTCAGTGAAAATATGAAAATTAGTCCTCAAGAATGGGAAAACGGGATTGTGGGTTGGGTCTGAGGGACCACAGAGATGTGAGGGGACATGGGCCCGATTAATAATGTCAATGAGTGGGTGGAACAAAGGTGAGAACTGCACTATTATACTCTTAATGCCATATTAATCCGTGGCATTATTATTTTCATTTTACTAATCATTTGAATTTCTAAAGATACTGGATGGATGGAACCAAATGATAGTGGACACCACGGAGAAGACTGTGTTGCTGTGCATTATTCATCCCAAAATCCCTGGAAGACCCGTAACGATGCCAACTGCAGACTGAGACAGAAACACTGGATCTGTGAAATGACATCTAGCTAAAATCGGGATTATTGAGCTTGACCAAAAAACACAAGGATGTATTGTAACACTTTACAAAAAAGAATAGCAAATAAAATACATGATGGACTAATGGTTCTGGGCATTTTAAGAGTTTATTGCACCAATCGATCATGCAATCAATCGATACTACTGTTAATGACGACTACCTCACACAGAAAAAACTATATAAACATATAAGTTTTAATATAGGTTTTAAATATATGGTACATACATAAAATATATGCTATACACATAGAATTTTCATATATTATATGTACATATACGTACCTATATGCACATATGTGTACACACACATATACTGTAGGTCATATATTATCTATATATGTACTATATGTACTATATGTTCACTCATATGTGCAATCTATATGTGCCTATATATTATGTACCTATATATGTACCTATTTAATTTATTTAGAAATCTTTATTAATCACTTTACACGAAAAATTATTCTTCTGCATTTCTAACCCATTTATATAGGAGACATACCTAGATGTGTAGCATATGTGGCATATATTTCTATACTAGCATGCCACACACAGGGTTACATAGGGTCAATCATATGTCTCAAGATCACTGAAGGATAGTGCTGGCTGCCTTCCTTGGAGATTTAGAGCAGCGGTATGTTTGTGTCTATCATATTTATCATTTACCATAGTTATTCAGAAGGTCACCCACTTGACCAAAACTATATGTGGCCTCAAGATGCAGTTCCTATGAACAGGCGCTGTCCAGGTTTTCTTTCATGGAGTTTAGCATCCATTTGATGTTATTCTTTATTCTGTCCAAGCTTCATTAAACCTTTTAGCATAAGACTCCTGTGCACTTTGTCTCCATGTACTGAACAGATTGAAGAATGGGACTCTCCACAACAGGGGGAAAGTAAAAACCACAGTTCTCTACAACACGATTTTTCCTTTCCTAAACACTCCATTATTAATAAATCCTGCGTTTCAACTGGCTAGCCCGAGCAGCTTGCAAAGACAAAGGACGTACTTTGCAAGACTAATCAGACCTTACACACAGAGCCGATGGTGAGCCGCCTTTTCATGTCTCTCACTAGCTTGGTGCTACATTTCCTGGTTGAAATTGTGTTTCTTGTGATTTTTTCTTCTTGTGTACTTTGCGTTCCTGGAATTATTTCTGCAAAGGGGGAGGCACTGCATCCTGTTAGTACAGTTAAAAAAAAAAATGCTGCGAAACAAAATTTGATCCACTTGTAGATACAACTCACTTCTCCTTTTCACGCAAGAGTTAACTGAACTTTATTTGCTAACACAAGGCAGCTGCCCAAGTAAATCATTTTCTGCATGCACTCTCCTCGGTCAGAATGGTGTCAGCTTGTAATTTGATGACCCACTGTATTAGAAGAGGAAATTCACGATCCTCCTAATGACCATGCCAACCAAGCGCATTAAACAAGGTAAGTTAATATTTACACAATGGACTCAGCAGTGTTTCTGATTCTTTGCTTTAATTGGAATATTTGTACCAGGCTCTAGAATAAAAAAATATTAAATGAATAAAGGCTGGTGATGAGTTACTGCAGATGAATAGTTGCATGGCAACTAAAGGAATACTCAATGTCTATATAATAAAACATATGTAAGTTTGTTACTTCCAGTGAGATCAGCATTAACGGTCTTGTTGCTACATTTTCACTTTTTGTAGATATTTGTTTTCTCTCTGTCTAGTGTCCACGTATATGACACCTTGGAAACATAACAGACTGGCTGCAGTGAGCCTGGCACTACTGCTGTTCTGCTGATAGTTGATATCGCCTCCGGGGCTCCACTCAAGTCAATGTTACTATACGGCGATTGATATGCATCAGCACATTTTATTTTTTATTAAGTCATATGGAATTAACTCAAAATGCATACACCTGAGATCCAGAAACTGTAAATGAATGCAATTTTTGTTTTAAAATTTGACTTAAATAATTATCAGAATAGTTGCTGATTTTAATGTTGATAAATCTTTGATAGATTATCCGCTCCACAGACTAATCACAACTAACAGTCCATTCACATATTCATTTTTACAATGTTATAAAACAGGGGAACACAAATGGATAAATAAGCTGATTTTTTGTAAATACACAATAACTGAATCTGATACATTCAGTTTTTATTTGTTTTAGACAGGGTCCCAACTTTTTCAGAAAGATAAGTAAAAAAGATAAATTGTTAATCATTTTAGTGTGATTTCCTGTAAATAGTCTACTAAAGTGTTGTTTGTAGTTTGTTAGATATAAATATGTCACAAGTGTTTTGTCTGAAAGTAGCAGTTTAGAGAGATAAAATGAGAGAGAAAGTAGGTTGCCAGAGAAAGGCATCATCAGTAAAAACTTTTTGTCAAAGTGACATTTACAGACCATGAACTTCAGAGATACCCACCTCACACTTAACGATGTTATGAACGCATCGATGATGAGCTGACCAAACTCCACGATAATGCATAAAACCGCAATTAAAACCATGAACGATTACAAGAAGCAGATGGATGTTGAGATGAGTCATCAGACAGAAACCATCTGGGAGTTTGAACAATTGGTGACGAAGAGAAGAACAAACTATGAAGCGCAGATTGCTAAATAACTCAGGATGTTGCAGCACTTCAGATATTCTTCTTCACCAATGATTGGTGAGATCTGTTTTACTATCTTTGCATGTCATAGAAATGTTAAAAGCATGAAGTGCTTTATGGCTTCAGATGTTTGTGTCATCTTCTGTTATTTTCTTGGCAACAGTGGACGGCTGCAGACACTGGTTCAATTAGGATGGATCTTGATGAATTCACTGTGTTACTACTTCTCTTTCACTGACGATGCTTTCTTGAGAACGTGGCAAAGAGCCAGAGACTTCTGCCAGATCGGTGGAGGTGACTTTGCAGTCATTGAGAAAAGACAAAAGAGGTAGATAATCAACGCTAATTCATGTTTCAAACCCTGTTCATAGAAGTTTTATGTTTTTATTCTTTTGTGTGTGTGTGTGTGTGTGTGTGTGTGTGTGTGTGTGTGTGTGTGTGTGTGTGTGTGTGTGTGTGTGTGTGTGTGTTAGAAATCAATTGTAAGTCACTAAATAAAAACAAAGAGAGAGACGGGCTTGATGGGGACTGAAATATCCCAATCGAGGCAGGGAGTTGGACATGCATGGATGGAAGAATACTGGCTGAGGGTAAGACTTAATTATGTTACATGTTGTATTTGTATGAAATCGTCAGCATAAGGTCACACAGCTTAGTTTGAAACTCTGTACATCCACCAGATGTCATGCAGAATGGTTTCCAAAATTGCAATTATTATTTTATTTATTTATTTATTTTCCAAAGACGGTATCCTCCTGCATGATCAGATGGAATAAGAAGTTTCATGCATTTTTCCCAACCCACGAAAGCATCAACAAAGTTTTGTTAAACAGTCTGAGCTCTCATCCTACAGGCAACTGATTACACACACAATCACTGTGCAGAGTGGTTATTGATCACAAGCAAAGCATCTGCAAGTTGGTTTTCACATAATGTGCTGTGAATTGGCAGACCTAGAAGAGCCTCTATATGACATATGTAGTGTTTAGCCCTATCAGCTTTATTAAGTTTCTTCTGTGGATAATTTTAAAGAGAATTCAATGAAACAGGACATTTGAAAATTCAACCAAGGGACTTCTCTGACAGATGATTTTAATCACTGATTCAAATGTGGCAGCTTTTTGTTATTTATTATTATTTGATTGAAAATGGATGCTAAGGTGGCCTGCTGGAGAGAAGCAGTGTTTCTGTAAAGTAACCTATCATTTGCTTTTCCAGGTACTGGAAAGATGGAGAACCAAACGATATCGCACGATGAGGCCTGTGCATATGTATCCAGTAATAAACTTTTCAAGGCTTGGAACGATGACAGATGTCAAAAGAGGATGAACTTGGGTTTGTGAAAAAGCCCAACTTCTTTGAGCCGCTTTAACAGTGCATGTTTACCGCATTTGCTAACAAGTTTAACTGTGTGCATAGTTGACTTCACCTGAGTGACCTTCAAACGTCTTCTGACAGTTTATATAGTGAAGAACAGAATCTTTGAAAGATCACTGTTTATTTTTTATGCGCATATTACTATTACAGAAATTATACAATTTATTAAACCGGTAACACTTTATACCACAAGAGCATATAAACCGTACAATAAAACATTTAATAAATGCAATATAATATAGTTGTAAGCAGCCAGTGGTACATTTTTTAATGCTTTGTTGTTGTTGTTGTTGTTGTTGTTGTTTGTTTCGTCACACAAACATAGAGGCTGGGTCATTCAGTCACACTGAATAATTCACATTCACAATTATGTTTGAGCCACAGTTGCAGCTGTTACACTCTGCATCAGCTAAATAGTAGCCCAGTATTCATTTCCTTTTTCTGTAGTCTCAATAATTAAATGTTATGCTTTCCAGTAAGTTTTTATACACAGTACTGTACTAATTCATAAGCTGTCCTATGAAGACACACACAATATTCTTTTGTTTGTATTTGTATTTCACTGTCATTTATCATCTGTTTATTTACCAGCCTCCACTTATGGGGTGTCCACAGAAAGTTACAGAGTTGTGACAAATACATTAATAAACATCTACAACCACATTATCGTATTTAATGTTTTTGCACCACGCCCTGCTTATTAATGACCTGTAAAGAATGAAAAATGATTTATTAACCAACCATTAAATAAAACAAAGACCTGTGTGACTAGAAAGTGGCATTGATGTAAGTACAGTACAGGCAGGCTCAGTTAGCATCTTTAGAGCCAGAAAACACAGAAAAAGAGAAATTTGAAGACTTACGAACCAAGCCCACTTTAAGCTCATTAACATGTTATATCTATATTGTTTAAATCTACAGTGTATTGACATGTTATGTTATGAGGTCTACTGAACTAAAGGTAGATGCCCAGGAGCTCGCTCTGTAGCGCTGTGTCACCTTGCACCAAGTTGGGCCACGCCCTGGCCAAGCAGCCCAGGTTCAATTTGTCCCGTCTATCTACAGCTGCACTGTCAATTGATTGAACTGGTTTGGAAAAAATAAAAACAAAGGTACCTGGGCTTCACAGTTGTGGCTCCCTTTTTTTTGTTTCTAACTCTGGCTTCAAAAGGTGATTTATAAACTAAGTTTACTTACCTGCTGGCTTATTTCCCACAGTCCTCTGGGCATAGAGAGCATACTATGGTAATGAGTGAGCATAGAGATACTGGTAGCAGATTTTTAATTAACATCTATACAGAGCCAGGCTAGCTGTTTCCCCATTTTCAGTCAGGGCCAGGAGAGTTGCTGGTGGGCCGCTTCACTTTCAAAAAAATATTGACATTTGTCAATATTAGTCTATCTTCACACATGGTCCTCATTCTATGCCTGACAACTCAGCCTCTGCATTGGTTGCACCATGTAGTCTCTCCCTCCCAGACAGAGTTGATTGGGTCCATAACCTGCTTCAGATAGTCTACTCCATAGCCTAATCTCAACATAAAGGAGAAGCATCAGGGAGGATGGACAGAAAAAGGCCACGCCATGCCGCCCATTTTTTCACAAGGACACACTAGTGGCAACTGGTAAAGAGAGATATAGGCCTAATGATTTATTGATTCATTATTGACGTGCCAGGACGTTGTCAACCTATTTGCAAGCAAATATGAAATTGTCTGGCTGACTTCATTGACTTTTTTGTAGCCTCTGAGCAACAGATGTCAGTCCCACTGAAACCGATGACGTAATTTACATTTACTTTGCATTTGGTGTGAATTACCAAACATTAGCAGGCCAACGAAGATGGTGAACACTGTAAACATTACAACCTGCCAAACATCAACATGTTAGCATTTAATATTGTGTGTACAAGAAGCACGCCCAACATAAGCAGAAGCGGACAACATCACAGAGCTTCTAGCATGAGTGTCGACTTATGACTTATCTCTTGCATACGGCATACATGAAATTGTTTCTCTGTGTTCTCTTTTCTCAGTGTCAATAAAGGCTGAGTGAATGGATACATTTTTGTGACAGGGGCCATTATGCTTTTATGTATACCAATGTCACTCAGAAGAATGAAAGTAAAAACTGATTTGAATACCTCATAATTTAATAATAAATAATTAATTAAATAATTAATAATATTTTAATTATGAATAATTCAATCATAAAATATTCAATAATAATTTAATATTAAACAGAAACCTCCTGTACAGTATTAATGATACAAATGTAACATTATAATAATACACTTATAAAAATCATAATGTTCATATTTGTCATGATGACGATAGAGGACACTATAACATATAAAACATGGAAACAACAGTGTGTAAGTAAGCAGAAGAAAGACAACTAATAAGTGGAAGCACCTACTAAACTCACACTTTCTCTGGATAAAAAGAGAACTGCAGCCATTATAGTTTGTATTGATACATCATGACCAAGAATCAACAAACAGAAATGGACATTTACTTATTTTGAAATATTGGTCATTATAATGTTAGTAAATGAAGAGCTGAAGAGATAAATCTCAAACATGTGCAAATATACAACCAAGCTCAATGATTGGAGAGCTTTAAAGTCACATATCTGCAGTTTGTTCCAATGTAAAATTCAGTGTGTGAAGTATTCAACAGCTCATATTAGCCAGAATACTTTCAGATTATACTGAAAGAACAAGCACATCAAGACCACAAACAAAACTCAGCTAATTTCCATGGTATTAGCCTGGCACATTATTTTCTGTGACTGCTGAACATTTCTGTAATTTCAGAGATGTACTTTTCCAAACGACTGACTGGTTATACTGTGTCTGGAAAGAGTCTAACATTTTTCTTAAGGCAGCCGTTTCATTTCCTGTAGGATTTCAAAGGAAACAGACAGATAAACACAAACATATAATTATATTCCCAACATGTTTTCATTCACTAGAAGATCTCTGTTATGAAAATGTCATGTATGTGTATATTCAGAATTGTATTTCTTTTTCAGCTAACAATTGAAACTCATAGATAAATTATTATACATTTCAATGATACTGCACATTTGTACTTTTTTCAGAATAATTACATTATATGTCAAAACTTTAATCTATCAATATACTTTCCAGTTGTTGTTGTTATTGGGATTAACTGTGAGTATGAATGATGCATTTTTCTGAGAATTTCACTGTACATCACAGAGCATGAGGCTTCTTTCTTCCAGAACTTCTGTTCAGTTTTTTTTTTAATATAAAGTAGCATAGATGGGTTGGAAAACAAACACAAAAGTAATAATGTTAAGATCAATATATCTCCTTTAATTAAGCCCCTTTAAAATGCCATTTCTCCTTAAACAGAAATTTGTGAGCACTGAAAATATAAAATCGTTATATGTGTCATATGCACTGAACATCATTAACTGGATCGTTGAGTTATTTAGGTGATCCACCGCTGATAATAATACTTCACGGATATAAAAGCAGGAGGCAACACATCAACTGGCACAGCTGCAGCACGCAATGGAGAATCCACAAAGATGGACAGATGACGAAATGGCAAATATCATTTATACCAAAGATGTCTAAAGTTTTCTTCACTGGTGGATATTCTCAGTCACGCTTATAGAAAATGTGATGGTGAAGACTTTTAAAATCTTACAGTGTCTAGTGTATCTTATTTTTTCACTTTTCTTCCATTACTCAAATGTTACTGAACAAAAAAGCATTGCTGAAGATTATTTATTAGGCCAAGGATATTGTCGTTTCATATTATGCAATTGCAAGGTTATATTTACCAGGTTAATCATCTATCATATTGTTAACGTCTAAATAATCTTGCGAATTACACTTCAACAGGTAGAGATGGATCTAACCGACTGGTTTTACTCTGTCTGGGCCTGCTGAACGTTTTTCTTCTGATAGTTGCTGTTATTGGGATTAATCAGAGTATGAATGTTCATATAAGATGATTAATTTCCTCCTCTGTTCGATACAATATGACATGATTTGCAAATGTTATGTGAGTTTGTAGGTCACACTTCCTGTTCAGTTTGCAATGTCAAAACCACAGACGAATCATTCGTACATATCTCTTTGTGAAAACCTCTTCAGGTACAAAGTCAAAGAGGTTCCTCCATGTTTCTCACTCAATGTAACACAGCTCATCAATGAGCTGAACGACGTAGCAAATTAAGCAAAGCACGTGATCAAAGCCGAAGAAGAGGCCAAGAACGAGTTAGACCGAGCCCTCAAAAACCACACGCAACTAAAGGAGAACATTGAGCAGCAGAAGACCATCAATGACAATTATCAGAACAGATTGAGGAGCTGAAAACAGAGAAGACAAATCTGAAGTCCAATATATCAGCTGGGTCAGTTGTATTACAGTTTTGCTGAATCAATAACAAATACTTAAAAGCACTCCTTGAGTGGATAAAAATATTTATTCCTAGAGGGAAGCTGTGGCAGACAACTTCATATTTATTCTTTTCTCAACCAGTCCTGCTACTTCTTACACTGAATCCTGGACTGTCAGAAAGACCTGGCAAGATAGCAGAGCAAACTGCATACACGCGGAGTCGAATTCGTTGTGATTGATAACGAAGAAGAACAGGTGGTTGAAAGCAAATGAGAAAAAGTGCTTCTGAAAATATCAATAATAATAATGTTGAGATAAATGTTTAGACATCCGAATTTCTGACAATTAAGCCCTTTAAAAATTTTTATTTATTTCTTAAACAGAAATTTGTGGGTACACCATTGAACATATTAAAGGAAGCGGGTATAACGTATGGGGAGAACGCTGCTCTGGGTTGGTCTGAGGACACAGAGATAGAGGTATATGGGTCTGATTGAATAATGTCACCGAGGTGGAACAGCGAGCTGCATTATTATTACTCTTAATGCTATATTAAACAGTGTGTTATTATTTGATTTATTTAATCATTTGATTTTCCAAAGGTACTGGATGGATGGAGAACCAAAAAAATGATTATGGACACCATGGAGAAGACTGTGTTGTTGTGTATTATTCATCCACAAATCCCTGGAAGACCAGAATCCATCTCAACTGCCAAGGATCTGTGATACACTGATTTGTGAAATGACATTAAGCCAAAATCAGGATACTGCTCGAACAGAAAACATAAGCATATGTTTGTAATACAATTCTGTGTTAGAAATAAATGAAATGTTTGGGCCGCTTCACTTTCAAAATACGATTATTTGTCAATATTAGTCTATCTTCTTACACATGGTCCTCATTCTATGCCTGACACCTCAGCCTCTGCATTGCTGCACCATGTGAAGGCGTTTCTCCCTCCCAGACAGAGCTGATTGGGTCCATAACCCGTTTTCTCAGATAATTATCGGATAGCCGAATCTCTACCGATAGTGAGAAGCATCAGGGAGGATGGATAGTAGGCTGCAACGTGCCATGCTGCCCATTTTTTTCACAAGGACAGACACTAGTGGCAACTTTTAAAGAGAGATATTGGCGTAATGATTATTATTGGACTAATATTGGACGTTGTAACGTTGTCAACCTATTTGCAAGCAAATATAAAATTATTCATTAATTTCATTGACTTTTTTTGTGTTTCTGAGCAACAGATGTCAGTCCCCACTGAAACCGATGATGTATTTTACATTTACTTTGCATTTGGTGAATTACCAAACATTAGCAGGCTGAACGAAGATGGTGAACACTGTAAACATTACTACCTGCCAAACATCAACATGTTAGCATTGTTTACAGTATGTTAGCATCGCCCAACATAAGCATTTAGCGGACAACATCACAGAGCTTCTAGCATGGCTGCTCACTATGACTCTATCTCTGTGACATACGGCATACATGTAAAATTGTTTCTGTGTTCTTTCAGTGTCAATAAAGGTTGAGTGAATGAATAATACTTTTGACAGGCCAATATGTTTTTATGTATACCAACAAATACTCTAGTAGAAGAATGAAAAGTAAAACTGATTTGGAATAATTTATAATCTTAATAATAAATTAATTAAATAATTCAATAATAATTTAATTATTAATAATTCAATCATAAAATATTCAATAATAATTTAATATTAAACAGAAACCTCCTGGTGACAGTATTGTATAATGATACAAAATGTAACATTATAATAATACACTTATAAAAATCGTATAATGTTCATATTTGCCGATGACGCATAGAGGGACACTATAACATATAAAACATGAAACAACAGTGTGCAAAGGGCAGAAGAAAGACAACTAATAAGTGGAAGCACTCACTAAACTCACACTTTCTGACAAAAAGAGGAACCAAAAGTTTACTAGTTTGTATCGATGGCACTGCGAACAAGAACTGAACAACAGAAATGGACATTTACTTGTCTCTTGAAATATTTGGTCATTATAATGTTAGTAAATGAAGAGCTGAAGAGATAAATCTCAAAACATGTGCAAATATACAACCAAGCCTCAATGACTGCTTTAAAGTCACATATCTGTAGCTTGTTCCAATGTAAAAATCTGTGTGTGTGAAGTGACTAACAGTTCATATTAGCCAGAATACTTTCTGTGATTATACCGAGGTAAACAAGACATCAAGACCACAAACAAAACCCAGCTAATTTCACATATGGTATTAGCCTGATACATTATTTTCAGACTGTTGAACATTTGCAATTTCAGAGATGTAATTTTTCAAACGACCGACTACATATCGTGTCTGTGGGAGTATTCAACATTTTTCTTGCTGGCAGCTGCTCTCATTTCTGTAGGATTTCAGTTGAAACAGACAGATAAACACAAACATAGTAATTATCTCAACATGTTTTCATTCACTAGAAGATCTCTGTTATGAAAATGTCATGTATGTGTATATTCAAATGAATTGTATTTTCTTTTCTAGCTAACAATTGGAACTCATAGATAAATTATTATACATTTCAACATACTGCACATTTGTACTTTTTTCAGAATAATTACATTATGTCAAAACTTTTAATCTATCAATATACTTTCCATAGTTGCTGTTGTTATTGGGATTAACTGTGAGTATGAATGATGCATTTTTCTGAGAATTTCACTGTACATCACAGAGCATGAGGCTTTCAGAACTTTCTGTTCAGTTTTTTTAATATAAAAGTAGGCATAGATAAGTTGAAACAAACACAAAGCACAATGTTAAGATCAATATATCTCCTTAATTAAGCCTCTTAAAATGCCAGTTTCTCCTACAAACAGAAATTTGTGAGCACTGAAAATATAAAATCTGTTATATGTGTCATATGCACTGAACATCATTAACTGATCAGCAGTTATTTAGGGGTGGATCCACGCTGAGACACACTTCACGGATATAAAAGCAGGAGGCAAACACATCAACTGGCACAGCTGCAGCACTGCAATGGAGAATCCACAAGATGGACAGATGATTGAGCCGAAAATATCATTTACACCAAAGATGTTCCAAAGCCTTCACTGGTGATATTCTCAGTCACGCATAGAAAATGACGGTATGACTCCAAAATCTTTGCCATGTCTTATGTATTTTATTTTTTCACTTTTTCTTCCATTACCAAATGTTACTGAACAAAAAGCATTGCTGAAGATTATTTATTAGGCCAAGTGGATATTGTCGTTTCCATATTATAATTGCAAGGTTATATTTACTGTGGTTAATCATCTATCATATTGTTAACGCCTAAATAACTTTTATGAATTACAATTTCAACAGGTAGAGATGGATCTAACCGACTGGTTTTAATTTCGTCTGGGCCTGCTGAACGTTTTTCTGATAGTTGCTGTTGTTATTGGGATTAACTGAGCATGAATGTTCATATAAGATGACTAATTTCTCCTCTGTCTGATACAATATGACATGATTTGCAAATGTTATGTGAGTTTGTAGTCAAGTAATTTCCTGTTCAGTTTGCAATGTCAAACCACAGACTAATCATTCGCACATATCTCTTGTGAAACTCTTCAGGTGCCAAAGTCAAAGAGGGTTCCTCCATGTTTTCTCATCAATGTAACACAGCTCATCAATGAGTTCGAACGACCGTGAAATAAATTACAGCTACGTGATCAAAGTCGAAGAAGAGGCCAAGAACGAAAGTTAGACCGAGCCCTCAAAAAAAAAAAAACCACACGCGAACTAAAGGAGAACATTGAGCAGCAGAAGACTATCAATGACAATTATCAGAAACAGATTGAGGAGACCTGCAAACAGAGAAGATAAATCTGAAGTCCAATATATCAGCTTCGGGTCAGTTGTATTACAGTTTTTATTGAATCAATAACAAATACTTAAAAGCACCTGAGTGATAAAAATATTTTATTTCTCCTAGAGGAAGCTGTAGATGTCCCCAGATGGATTCTTCTCAACTCATCCTGGGCTATTTCTTTTCTTACACTGGAATCCTTGTGACTGGTCAGAAAGACCTGGCAAGATAGCAGAGCAAACTGTATTACATCATGAGCCTAATTTGCTGTGATTGGATAACGAGGAAGAACAGGTGGCAAGAGCAATGAGAAAGTGCTTTCTGAAAAATATCAATAATAATAATGTTGGGATTAATGCTTAGACTTCTTGAATTTCACAATTAAGCCCTTTAAAATGTTTATTTATTTCTTAAACAGAATTTGTGGTGACACCATTGAAAATATGAGTAAGTAGTTCTAACACGGGGAGAACGTATCTGGGTTGGTCTGAGGACACAGAGATAGAGGGACATGGGTCTGGATTAATAATAAATGGCAGGAACAAAGGTGAGAGCTGCATTATTATACCTTAATGCTATTAACTGTGTAAGTTATTATTTTACTTTATTTAATCTTTTGATTTTCCAAAGGTACTGATGGATGGAGAACCAAATGATGCAGGACACCGCGGGAGAAGACTGTGTTGCTGTGCATTATTCATCCACAAATCCCTGGAAGACCCGTAACGATGCCAACTGCCAAGGATCTGTGAGACACTGGATTTGTGAAATGATCAATAAGCTAAATCAGATACTGTTTTGTTGGTGAAAACACAAGCATATGTTTGTAATACAATTCTGTGTTAGAAATAAATGAAATGTTTGGGCCGGCTTCACTCAAAAAAATATTGACATTTGTCAATATTAGTCTATCTTCTACACATGGTCCTCATTCTATGCCTGACACCTCAGCCTCTGCATTGGTTGCACCATGAAGGTTCTCCTCCAGACAGAGCCGATTGGGTCCATAACCCGTTTTCAGATAGTCTATCGATAGCCGACCCTAACATAGCGAGAAGCATCAGGGAGGATGGATAGAAAAAGGCCAAAATGTGCCATGCTGCCCATTTACTTTTTAAGAGGACAGACACTAGTGGCAACTGGTAAAGAGAGATATAGGCCTAATGATTATTATTGACTAATATTGACGTTGTAACGTTGTCAACCTATTTTACAAATATAAAATATTCATTGACTTTATTGACTTTTTGTACCTCTGAACAGCAGATAAGCCAGTCCTCACTGAAACGGATGATGAATTTTTACATTACTTTGCATTTGTGTGAATTACCAAACATTAGCAGTTGAACCAAGATAGTAAACATGTTGGAACATTGTACCCGCCAGATCACTGATGTTAGCATTTGTCATTGTGTGTACAAACAGTAACGCCAACATAAGCATTTAGCATTCAGCCTCACAGAGCTTCTAGCATGGTTGTCGACTTATGACTTATCTCTCTTTGTGACATACGGCATACATGCATGAAATTATTTTCTTCGTGTTTCTTTCTCAGTGTCAATAAAGGTTGAAAGGAAATTGAATAACATTTGTGACTGTAGTGCTGCATTATACCACTCTGCAGATGTTATGACAGTGAATAGTTTCACAGAATAGAGTGGAACAATAAATGAAGAATTCTCCTTCTACACTTTGATTTGTGGACAGCAGAGGGAAAGTACCAGACTTCAAGACAGTCCGTCAAAGAAGTGGCCAGACTGCAAAAGACTCGCTCTGGGGGGCTAAGATACCTCTTAAAAAGTCAATCAAGGGCCAACATTAAAAAAATTAAAGCTGATTGGAAAAATATTTTTCTACAGAATGAGCCCACCAAAACTCAACTCCACCAACACTACCTGTATGGCTAATATTACTATTCAGAAGAGTAAAATACTGCAAAAATATATTTGAATACCTCATAATTTGTGTAACTATAATAACCGGAAACCCCCTGTACAATAACCTATAACAATATAAATGTAACATCACAGTAATAAAATTAGAAAACTGGATAATGTTCATATCTGTCTGATGAGATCTGAAAGTAACTTTATGACTGGTTGGCAGAAACACATATAATAGCTTATTGCAGCATAAATCGCAATGAAGTCCACTCTCAGAAAATAATAATATAAGTGGGCATATGTGACGTCCATGAAATGTATGGTCACATTTTATGTAAATTTATTTGTTTATTGTGAAAATATGATTTCTCTGAAAGAAATGTGTTAATGTGTAAAAATGGTCAATGATTACCTCTTAGTAAAGCAACAGCAAAGCGAGCTATTCAGTATTACCACAGTAGGAGGCAGTGTGGCGCTCTTGGGTTTCTTCTTGGACTTTTCTTGTGAACGGAACTTTGTCTACTCTCATTATTCTGAGCAAAGTGGCACTGAACAGAAGCAAACGGTGGCCTGTCTCATTCTTTTCCTGTTTTACAGGTTGGTGGTAGACTAAAACGTATATAACTACGCATTATTTGTAGCAGGTTAAAAAAAGATGTGAACTGTTTTGTTAAGGGTACGAAAAATGTTTGAATGACTGTAATAAGTGGGCAAAAGACACGTTTGTGTGTCGCAGACCCAAGATGGCGCTCATTGTATATTCGCTTTTTTGTGACCAAAACCATGTTTCTGGCTCCAGCACATTTCATTTGGGTTAAACTATTATTTTGTAAATACAGTATTTTGTTACATACGTGAATAAATTGAATGTTACAGCTAGGTTATAGAGAGACACATTTGTTAATATTGGCAGCAGCAAGGTTTAAACTTATAAGTCTTCAGCTCAGAATTTATCTTATTTTATTTGCACTATACTCGAGATTGAATAAGGGAACCTGTGAAGGCCTATATGTTTTATATTTCATTATTTTAGCAGTTATGGACTCAATAGTAGCTCTCAAGCACTGAATGAGGAAGCAATACAGTGGTTCGCTGAATTATTCTTTATGAAGAATTGAAGAAAAATATGTTTTTTTGAAAATGGGATTATGCTGTAACCAGCCTATGTGTATATTTTGAGTTTTTGGATATTAAGTACTGCTGATGACGTTGGAGGATGGACAAACAAAATACAGAAAAGAAAAAGAAGAGATATTTTGCAAATTGTTAAATAAATTATTCTGAGCGAAGCGGCACTGAACAGAAGCAAACGGTGGCTCGTCTCATTCTTTCTCCCGTTTTACAGGAACCTTATCTGCTCACAGGCACTGCCTGTGACCTGTTACACATACAAAAACAAACCTCAACATTAATAAGTAAGATCATGTAAGATGATACACTTTGTATTTAATAGGTGATTGTTAACATTGGCGGAGTGATATAATTTATCACGTGGGTGAGTGCTCAGTTGTCCTATTGTTGAGACAGAGATTAAAGTATTCATGCTACCCTGAAGAAACAGTCCCTGTGCGCTTGCTTGACCCACAGCCCATAACTAATTAAATGTAGTCAAAGTCAAGTTTATACGCTAAGAGTAACCAGTGCATAACAATTATTCTGGAGGCCATTATCTAATTGTATTTGTCATGCTGCACTCACAGCTACTATTCTACTGTAACTACGATCATTGGTATAAGAAGATTAGAAGTTAAAGTGACAGAAACAGCAGCAATTCATCTTAGTACATTTTCCTGCTCTGACTCCTTAGTAACAAAGCACAATTGAAAAGTAAATCTAGGATAATCACAACAAACAAGACACTTCTGTTTATTGGCCATTCCAATGAAACCAGACCTGTTAATGACCTGTACTTGTGCAGATTCAAATTATTCATCAAGAGCAACAAAAATACATTTACAGTAAAAGTCTATCCTGCTGGATAAAAGGAGCAAGTGAACAGGAAAGGTTATATGAAATGAAGCCCAACTAGCCTGCATGGTGAATGCATGGTGGTCCAAACTGAAACTGGCTGAATTACAGTGGATATTACTAAAGAGTTCTTATAACCACCACACTGGCAAGATAAATAATAAGTAAGAATCTTTGCTGGTTAAGCCGTTTGTTTTTAGGAATCACATTATAAATTTAATGGAGATTGTCTCTATAGAAATGAAGGAATTATGATTGTCATATACAACATGTAGGGAAATAAAACAAAGGAGATAGAATGGTACTAAATGAGCAAGATTCATGATGGATAGTTACTCTAAAGGAGCCCAAGGTCCCTGCATAAAACCAGTTGTTTCATCAATTTCACAATCGCTACTGTTGACAAGAACTCAGTGACATTTTATCTAGTATGCCAACAAACACTAAGTGAAACGTTCTGCGAGCCCAAATATATCGGACATCAGCATAAACACATATTCCCTGGACTGAAAACCTGCACTGGTTAACATTATGACTTCTTCGCAGGATGCACAGGAAGAGTTGTGTAATATGAGCATGACCAATATTTACTGGTATTATCCAAACATAGAGCCAAGACTGGGTCAGAAACTTGGCTAATTTCCATGGTATTAGCCTGGCACATTACTTTCTGTGACCGTTGAACATTTCTGTAATTTCAGTGAGACTGAAATAACGACTGACTGGTCATACCGTGTCTGGGACTATTCAACATTTTTCTTGCTGACAGCTGTTTCATTTCCCTCTTCTGTAGGATTTCAACTGAAACAGACAGATAAACACAAAATGTACACATGTACATAGTGTACATAACTTTTTATTTATTTATTTATTTATTTATTTTGGGCCCGCCACTGAGTTTCGTGGAAGAGCAAATGTGTTAGCAAGCTAACACATTAAATCAAAATGATGACCCCGGTGAAAATAAACTGTCAAACATCAGCGTGTGGTGCTGGTCAGTGGGATGTTAGCATCCTGACATCCCACATCCTGTCAATTATGAAGAAGTAGGGATGCACACAAATACACACAACCTTTCAATGATGCAACACTTAAAAACATCAGTGCTGCACAGAACATCATCAGCTGATCAGCAGTTATTTAAGGGTGAAACGATGTTTATATCACACTTCACGGATATTAAGGCAAAAGCAGGAGGCAAATGACATCAACTGGCACAGCTGCAGCACTGCAATGGAGAATCCACAAAGATGGACAGATGGACGAGCCGAAATGATCATTTTTATACCAAACATGCCCAAAGTTTTCTTCATTGGTGGATTTTTCTCAGTCTCGCTTATAAAAACATTTGGACAAGGTATGACTTAAAATCTTCTAGTGTCTCATGTATCTTATTTTTTCACTTGTTCTTCTTATCAAATCTTATTGAATGAAAAGTATTGTTGGAAGATTATTTATTAAGCTAATCTTACCATCAAGGCCTTATTATATTATTATTACCTTATTATAGCTGCAAGGTTATACTTACTGTGGTTAATCATCTATCATATTGTTAATATCTAAATAATCTTATGAATTACACTCAACAGTATGATCTAACCGACTGGTTTTACTCTGTCTGGGCCTGCTGGAATGTTTTTTCTCTCCTGATAGTTGGGTTGTTGTTATTGGGATTAACTGTGAGTATGAATGTGTTCATATAAGATGATTAATTTCCCAGTCTGATACAATATGACATGATTTGCAACGCCATGTACTTAGAAGGTCAGCACTTCCTGTTCAGTTTTGCACTGTCAAACCACAGACGAATCATTCGTAACATATCTCTTGTGAAAACCTCTTCAGGTGCCAAAGTCAAAGAGGGTTCTCTCCATGTTTCTAATTAAATGTAACACAACTCATCAATGAGCTGAACTACCTCCGTAGCAATCACAGCGACGTGATCGAAGCCAGAGAAGAGGCCAAGACCGAGCTAGACCCGAGCCCTCAAAACCACACAGCTAAAGGAGAACATTGATACAGAAGACCATCAATGACAATTATCAGAAACAGATTGAGGAGCTGCAAACAGAGAAGACAAATTGAAGTCCAATATATCAGCTTTCTCAAATAGTTGTATTACAGTTTTTATTGAATCAATAACGAATATTTAAAAGCACCTGAGTGATAAAAATATTTTATTTCTCCTAGAGGGAAACTGTGGCAGATGTCCCCCCAGATGGATTCTTTCTCAACTCATCCTGCTATTTCTTTTCTACACTGAACTCGACTGTCAGAAAGACCTGGCAAGATAGCAGAACAAACTGTATTACACGGAGCCGACCTGGTTGTGATTGATAACGAGGAAGAACAGGTGGGCTGAAAGCAAATGAGAAAGTGCTTCGAAAATATCAATAATAATAATGTTGAGATAAATGTTTAGACATCTGAATTTCCTCATTAAATTAAGCCCTTTAAAATGTTTATTTATTTCTTAACAGAAATTTGTAAGTGACACCATTGAACATAGTTAAAGGAAGTGTAAGTAACGTATGGAGAACGCATTCTGGGCTGGTCTGAGGGACACAGAGATAGAGAGGGACATGGGTCTGGATTAATAATGTCACCGCAGGTGGAACAAAGGTGAGAGCTGCATTATTATACTAATGCTATATTAACAGCAATATTATTTTGAGCTTATTTAATCATTTGATTTTCCAAAGTACTGGATGGATGGAGAACCAAATGATTATGGATACACTATGGAGAAGACTGTGTTGTTGTGTATTATACATCCACAAATCCTCTGGAAGACCCAAGAACGATCTCAACTGCCATGATCTGTGATACACTGGATTTGTGAAATGACATTAAGCTAAAATCAGGATACTGTTCTAACAGAAAACATAAGCATATGTTTGTACTACAATTGTGTTAGAAATAAATTAAATGTTTGGGCCGCTTCACTTTCAAAAAAAATATTGACATTTGTCAATATTAGTCTATCTTCTCTTACACATGGTCCTCATTCTATGCCTGACAACTCAGCCTTCCTGCATTGGCTGCACCATGTGAAGGCGTTTCTCCCCTCCCAGACAGAGCGCTGACAGTCCATGTAACCCGGCTTTCTCAGATAGTTCATCGACAGCCGACCCTAACAGCAAAGGAGAGAAGCATCAGGAGCATGATAGAAAGGCCAAAATGTGCCATGCTGCCCATTTTTTCATGGGGACAGACACTAGTGGCAACTGTAAAGAGATGATATAGGCCATGATTATTATTGGACTAATATTGACGTTGTAATGTTGTCACTCATTTGCAAGCAAATATAAAATTATTCAGCAGATAAGCCAGTCCCCACTGAAACTGGATGATGTACTTTACATTTTACTTAAAAGTGAATTACCAAACATTAATAGCAGGCTGAACTACATGGTGAACATGTTAAACATTGTACCTGCCAACATCAACATGTTAGCATTGTCATTGTGCATGTTACACGCCAACATAAGCATTTAGCCGGACAACACTGCAGAGCTTCTAGCATGGCTGTCGACTTATGACTTAAGATCTCTTGTGACATACGGCATACATGAAATTGTTTCTGTGTTCTTTCTCATGTCAATAAAGGCTGAGTGAACAACATTTTTGTGACTGTAGTGCTGCATTACACTCACTCTGCAGATGTTATGACAGTGAATAGTTTCACAGAATAATAGATGGAACAATAAATGAAGAATTCTCCTCTACACTTTGATTTGTGACAGAGGGTGCAATTAGACTAAGACAGTCCGTCAAAGAAGTAATAGACTGCAAAAGACTTCGCCTGGGGCCAAGATGACTCTTAAAAGTCAATCAGGCCAACATTAAAAATTAAAGCTTGATTGGAAAAAATATTTTTCTAAAGAATGAGCCCACCAAATCTCAAAATCCCCCACCAACACTGGCCTGTATGGCTAATATTACTATTCAGAAGATAAAATACTGTAGTGGGAAAAAATATATTTTGTCATTTCTATAATTTGTGTAACTATAATAACCGAAACCCTCTGCACAATACCTATAATATAAATGTAACATCACAGTAATAAAATTAGAAACTGGATAATGTCTATATCTGTCTGATGAGATCTGAAAGTAACTTATGACTGGTTGGTGGCAGAAATACATATAATATTTATTGCAGCATAACCACAATGAAGTCCACTCTCAGAAAATAATAATATAGTGGGCATATGTGATTCATGAAATGTATGGTCACATTTATGTAAATTTATTTGTTTATTTTGGAAAATATTATTTCTGTGAAAGAAATGTGTTAATGTGTGCAAAATGGTCAATGATTACCCTTGGTAAAAGCAACAGCAAAGAGAGCTATTCAGTATTACCAGTAGAGGCAGGTATGCTTGCTTTTCTTTTGGACTTTTCAGAACGGAACTTTGTCTACTTCCTCATTATTCGAGCAAAGTGGCACTGAACAGAAGCAAACGGTGGCCTGTCTCTAATCTTTCTCCTGTTTACAGGTTGGTGGTGAATTAAAACGCATATAACTACAAGACATTTGTGTTATAAGTTAAAAAAAGATGTGAACTCGTTTTGTTAAGGGCACTGAAAATGTTTGAATGACTTTCGTAATAAGTGGCAAAGCATACTGCTCTTTTCTGTGTGTCGCTGCAGACCAAGATGCATACCATTGTATATTCGTTTTTTCTTTGTGACCAAACCATGTTTCTGGCCCAGCATTACTTCATTTTAAGTTAAACTATTATTTTGTGTACAGCATTTTGTTACATACGTGAATAAATTGGAATGTTACAGCTAGGCCATAGAGAGACACATTTGGTTAATATTACAGCAGTTAAGGTTTAAACTTTAAAGTCTTCAGCCCAGAATTTATCTTATTTTATTTGCACTATAATTGAGATTGAATAAGGGAACCTGTGAAGGCCTATATGTTTTATATTTCATTATTTTAGTAGTTATGGACCTGGCAAGCTCAAGCACTGGCTGGAATGATAGCACAATACAGTGGTTCGCCAGAATTATTCTTTATGAAGAATTGGAAGAAAATATGTTTTTTTGGAAAATGGGATTATACAAATTCAGCCCTATGTGTATTTTGAGTTTTTGGATATTAAGTACTGCTAATGACGCTTGGAGGATGGACAAACAAAATACAGAAAAGAAATAAAAGAAAAAGAAGAGATATTTTGCAAATTGTTAAATAAATTATTTGAGCTAAGCGGCACCGAACAGAAGCAAACGGCCTGTCTCTATCTTTTCTCCTGTTTTACAGGAATCCTTATCTGCCTACAGGTACCCTGCCTGGGACCTGTTACACATACAAAAACAACCCTCAACATTAATAAGTAAGATCATGTAAGATGATACACTTTGCATTTAATAGGTGATTGTTAATATTGGCGGAGGATATAATTTATCACGTGGGTGAGTGCTCAGTTGTCCTATTGTTAGACAGAGATTAAAGGTTCATGCTACTCCTGAAGAAACAGTCCTGTGCGCTTGCTTTCTGACCCACAGCCCATAACTAATTAAATGTAGTCGTCGTTTATACGCTAAGAGTAATCCAGCTACAATAATTATTCTGGAGGCCATTACATTCAATTGTATTTGTCATGTTGCACTCACAGCTGGCCTATTCTACTGTAACTACGACTATCGGTATAAGATTAGAAGTTAAAGTGGACAAAACAGCAATTCATCTTAGTACATTTTTCTGCTCTTGACTCCTTGTGTAACAAAGGGTACTGGTCTGAAAAGTAAATCTAGGATAATCACACAACAAGACACTTCCTGTTTATTACTATCTTAATGAAACCAGACCTGTTAATGACCTGTACTTGTGCAGATTCAAAATTATTCCATCAAGAGCAACAAAAATACATTTACAGTAAAAGTCTATCTCGAGCTGGATAAAAGGGGAGCAAGTGAACAGGGAAAGGTTATATGAAATGAAGCCCAACTAGCCTGCATGGTGAATGCATGGTGGTCCAAATTGAACCGTTGAATTACAGTGATATTACTAAAGAGTTCTTATACCAATTACACTGGCAAAGCAATAATAAGTAAGAATCTCGCTGTTAAGCTGCTATTTTTAGGAATCACATTATAAATTTAATGGAGATTGTCTCTATAGAAATGAAGGAATTATGATTGTCAACATATACAACATGTAGGGAAATAATGTAAAAACAAAGGACAGAATGGTACTAAATGAGCAAGATTCATGATGGATAGTTACTCTAAAGGAGCTCCAAGGTCCCTGCATAAAACTGTTGTTTCATCAATTTCACAATCGTTACTGTTGACAAGAACTCAGGTGACATTTTATCTAGTATGCCAACAAACACTTTAAGTGAAATGCCCATGACCCAAATATATCGGACATCAGCATAAACACATATTCCCTGGAATGAAAACTTGCACTGCCAACATTATGACTCTTCCTTGCAGGATGCACAGGAACAGCTGTGTAATATGAGCATGACCAATATTTACTGGTATTATCCAAACATAGAGCCAAGTGACTGTCAGAAACTTGGCTAATTTCCATGGTAATAGCCCGGCACATTACTTTCAGACCGTTGAACATTTCTGTAATTTCAGTGAGACTGAAATAACGAAGCCTGTAGCAGCAAATGTTAGCAAGCTAACACTAATAAATCAAAATGATGACCCTGGTGAAAATAAACTGAGTCAAACATCAGTGCGTGTAAGCTTTGTCAGTGGGATGTTAGCATCCTGACATCCCACATCCTGTCAATTATGAAGAAGTAGGATGCACACAAATACATACACACAACCTTTCAATGATGCAACACTTAAAAAAAACATCAGTGCTGCACAGAACATCATCAGCTGATCAGCAGTTGCTTATGCGGAAACGATCGAGACACACTTCACGGATATAAAAGCAGGAGGCAAACATGCATCAATCAGCACAGCTGCAGTGATCAGCAATGGAGAATCCACAAAGATGGACAGATGACGAAATGGTATCATCATTTATACCAAACATGTTCAAAGTTTTCTTCATTGGTGGATTTCAGTCCTCGCCATAAAACATTTGGACAAAAAAGACCAAAATCTTCTACTGTCCTCATGTATCTTTATTTTTCACTTGTTCTTCCATTACTCAAATCTATTGAATGAAAAGTATTGCTGAAGATTATTTATTAAGCCAGACTCAACATCAAGGCCTCATTATATTATTATTACCTTTATTATAGCTGCAAGGTTATATTTACTGTGGTTAATCATCATCTATCATATTGTTAACGCCTAAATAATCTTTGCGAATTACTTCTCTCAACAGGTGGAGATGGATCTAACTCGATCGGTTTTACTCTGTCTGGGCCTGCTGAATGCTTCTGATAGTTATTGTTGTTATTGGGATTAACTGTGAGCAAGGAATGTTCATATAAGATGATTAATTTCCTCCTCAGTCTGGATACACTATGACATGATTTGCAAATGTTATGTGAGTTTGTAGCTAGCACTTCCTGTCTAGTTTGCAGTGTCAAACCACAGACGAATCATACGTACATATCTCTTTGTGAAAACCTCTTCAGGTGCCAAAGTCAAAGAGGGTTCTTCCATAGCTTCACTCAGCTGTAACACACAGTTCTTCAATGAGCTGACCACTCCGTGAGCAATTACAGCGACGTGGATCGGCCAAAGAAGAGGCTAAGACCGAGCCAGACCGGTGCCCTCAAAACTACACGAGCTAAAGGAGAACACAGCAGCAGAAGACCATCAATGACAATTATCAGAAACAGATTGAGGAGCTGCAAACAGAGAAGATAAATCTGAAGTCCAATATATCAGCTTATGAGAGTTATGTTAGCCTTTTATTGAATCAATAACAAATACAAAGCACCTGGAGTGATAAAAATATTTATTTCTCCTAGAGGAAGCTAGGCAGATGTCCCCAGTGATGGATTCTCCTTTTTCTCAACTCATCCTGCTATTTCTTTTCTACACTGAATCCCGGACTGTCAGAAAGACCTGGCAAGATAGCAGAGCAAACTGTATTACACGGGAGCCGATCTGGTTGTGATTGATAAACGAGGAAGAACAGGTGGTTGAAAGCAAATGAGAAAGTGCATCTGAAAATATCAATAATAATAATGTTGAGATTAATGTTTAGACATCTGAATTTTGCAGTTAAGACATTTAAAATGCTTAATTCTTTCTTAAACAGAAATTTGTGGAGTGACACTCAGTGAAATATGAAAATAGCCTCGAAGAATGGGAAAACGGATTGTGGTTGGTCTGGAGGGACACAGAGATAGAGGGGAGCATGGGTCTGGGTTAATAATGTCACCAGGTGGAACAAAGGTGAGAGCTGCATTATTATATCGTTATTAACTGTACATTATTAAGCTTCATTTATTTAATCATTTGAATTTCTAAAGATACTGGATGGATGGAGAACCAAATGATTATGGACACCATGGAGAAGACTGTGTTGCTGTGCATTATACATCCGCAAATCCCCGGAAGACCCAGAATCGATGTCAACTGCCAAAGATCTGTGAAACACTGGATTTGTGAAAGACATCAAGCCACAAATCAGATACCGCGAAAGCAAAAACACAAGCATATGCTTGTAACAAAAATGAATAAAATACATTTAACACACTAGTCTTGTATTTCTGGGCATTTTTCACCTTCAGATAGTATATAAATTTGCTCTAACAGTCCTCATATGTGGAGTTTTGTAATGACGGTAGATCCATATGATATTAGTGACAATCATCTGTATTTAAGGCAGTCTTCAAGTTCACACATTATGCATGTTTAATATAGAACACACTTCCAGATTAAATTTATTGAACTGATTAAACTATTGCATGGATGCCATGAAAGTTTCTACATACAGTCACAAGTGTCTCCATCAGAGTGAATTTTAATCATTTTATCATCCCCGACTTTTCATCACACCCATAAACTACTAACATTCCCATCAGCCTCGCTGAACTGTGGATTTAGTGGTAGTGAGCAAATGTTAGCAAGGTAACACATTAAATTAAAAATGATAACTCTGGTGAAAACAGACTACAATCATCAGCATGTAAGCATTTGTCACTCGTGGGTGCTGAGCTTGTTAGCATCCTGACAATAACAAGTTAGTTCAAAGCATAAGCAAAACCTCACGTAGCTGCAGCAATGCTGCAGAAAACAGCTACGATTTAATGCATACTGAGCTACTATAACAGCACATCAGTACAAACTATTCGTTACACAAAGAAGGATACAACTATCTCCTCCTTGAAACATTGAACCCTTTATGGTGACATGCAAGCACAGACATTCATTCACACTGGTGGCTGTAGACCGGTGTAGCTGACATGATTTCACACCCTACCACCGACGACCACTTTACTCTGTGGTGGCTACAGATACTTGTACCACTACTACTACTACTACTACTACTACTACTACTACTACTACTACTACCAGTGACAGCTCTACTCAACAACAGGGGAAAGTAAACAACACAGCGCCCCATGCTGCTTTTCTTCAACTTTATGCCACATGCCACTTCCTGAGTAGTATTACGCCTCCAAGCACCACGATCATGACATATGTTGCAGGCAATGTAGCTTATTCATAACCTTATTCAGTTATGCGGGAGACTCTTGCCAGCAGGCAAAATATTCCCAATAATAATTATCTATTGTTGACCTAATTCTGAATGCGACTGAAAGAACCAGAGCTCAACTGGTGGTAAAAGTGGTAACTCTGCCCTAACTTTTTCCCTTCTGATATTTCCTGTTTTGAGCCATAATTGCAATGTTTTTGAACAATCTGTTGTACTTTTCAATCTTGCGATCAAATTTTAGCTCATGAACAATCGTGAAAGCACTATGTGAGGAATGTCAGCAGGCTAATACTGAAAAAGAATATTACAGAAAAATGCTTATTTTAAATCACATTGCAGCTATCTCATAGTTTGTTTTCATTCAGCCTCATTACTCATTGGGGGAGGCAGTAGCTCAGTCCATAGCAACTTGGCTTGGGAACTGGAGGGTGGCCGGTTCAAGTCCAGCACGGACCAAAAATATGGAGGGACTGGTAGCTGGAGGTGCTAGTTCACCTCCTGGGCACTGCCATGCTCTTGAACAAGGGACCTAACACCCCAGCTGCTTGCAGGTGCTCAGGTGGCTGCCCATCACTCCGGCCATCTCTCCACATTTGCATGTCTATGAGCCTTGTTTGTGTGTGTGTTCTGGGTTAAACATGTAAGTGGAAAAGAATTTCCGCTGAGGGATTAATAAAGCATTCTTCTTCAAAATATTGCATATGCACATACATGCAGTACATAAATACAAAATGTAATATATATTTAAAATGAATATATTTCAGAGATTCCACCAAGTACCACTGTTTGAGAACCAGTGCTCCACACCGTGAATTTTCCTTCAAAATATCCATCCACTACATCGCGATGAGCTGACCAATAATAATAATAATAATAATAATAATAATACTAATAATGAGAATGAAATAAGTTCAATCACATCCTACACCATGCTGACAAAGGAGATATTATGAACTGCTGAAGACTTCATGTGTTTCAGATTTTTTTCTCTACTTGTGTGCTTCACGCGGTTCGAAATTATTTCATTAAGGAAGCTAATTATAAACATCCCGCATACAGTATATAACCAACGGTTGACAAAGAATTTGACTCAATCTTACCATAGTCATCACTAATACAAGTCACTTCTCCTTCTCGTGAACTGGAACTGGATTTTCGCGGACTTTATTGCTGATGAGCTCAAAGAACGGTAACTTTATATGCTAACAGTGGACAGCGCCCTGGCAATCATCTTGTGATGCACTTCAGACGACTGACAGTCAGAATGGTGAAGAGTCAAGGCTCAGGTCATTTTGATGGTGTACCTAACCCATTGTATATGGTGAAGAGGAATTATGGGATAAGGAGAATCCTCCTAATGGCCACGTCAACCAAGACATTAAACAAGGTGTTATTATTTACACACGCACTCAGTCTGTACAATAAAACAAAGCTCGTTACTCCAATGAGATCAGCATTAACATGTCTTGTTGGTACATTCTCTCTGACTTTTGTGATATTCGTTTTCTCTCTGTCTAGTGTCCATGCATATGCTCAATTTTGAAACATAACAGACTGGCTGCAGTGAGCTTCCGGCACTACTCTGCTGCTCTGTTGATAAAGGATTGGCTCAGTCTACTGTAAGTCAATGTTACTGTACACGTTGACTGATTATGGCATCAGCTAATTATTTTTTCATTATTAAATAATCTGAATACCGAATATTTTCTCAATGAATCGCTTGTATGGTACACATTAGGTAGAAAAAATCATCACAGTGTCTTAGAGGCTAAAGTGATGTCAACAAATATTTTGTCTGATCAAATGTATGTAATTAACTAAAATGTATTAATTTAAAATCCAGAAAAAGATAAGTAAGAAGATTGTTAATAATTTTAGAGTGATTTCATAAATTAGTCTACAAAAGTGTTGTTTATGTGGGTTGGATATAAATATGTGTCACATATGTTTTGTCTGCAAGTAGGAGGAGGATTTCAGTAACACTTTTGTCTTCTATTATTTACAGACCATGAACCAGAGATACCCACTCACACTTAACGATACAGAACGCATCGCGATGAGCGACCAAACTCCACGATACATACAAAACCGCAATTAAAACTACATGGACGATTACAAAGAAGCAGATGGACGTTGAGATGAGAGTCATCAGACAGAAACCATCTGGGAGTTTGAACACCAGATGAAGAGAAGAACAAACTATGAAGCGCAGATTGCTAAAATAACTCAGGATGTTGCAGCACTCAGATATTCTTCACCAATGATTGGTGAGATCTGTTTTTACTATTCTTACATGTCATAGAATGCTAAAAGCATGAAGTGTTTTTATGGCTTGTGATGCTTCAGTCATTCTCTGTTATTTTCTTCGGCAACAGTGGACGGCTGCAGACACGTCCACCAGATGGATCTTGACAATCTAATTAGCATTACTTCTTCACTGACGATGCTTTCTTGGAGAACGTGGCAAAGAGCCAGAGACTTCTGCCAGATCTATGGAGGTGACCTTGCAGTCATTGACAGCAAAGACAAAGAGGTAGATAATCAACGCGAATTCGTATTTTCAACCCTGTTCATAGAAGTTTTATGTGTTTTTTTTCTTTTGTGTGTGTGTGTGTGTGTGTTAGAAATCAATTGTAAGTCACTTAAATAAAAAGAACGGAAAGAACGGCTTCTGGATGGGACTGAAAGATCCCAACGAGGCTGGGAGTTGGACATGGCTGGATGGAAGAATACTGACTGAGGGGTAAGACTTAATTATGTGACATGTTGTATTTGTATGAAATCGTCAGCATAAGGTCGCACAGTTTAGTCAGTTTCCGGTACATCCACTCAGATGTCATGCAGTAAAGCTTTCCAAGATTGCAATTATTATTTTATTTTCCAAAGACGGTATCCTCCTGCATGATCAGATGCATTTTTCCCAAGCATCAACAAACAAACATCTGCAAGTTGGTTTTCATAACAGGACATTTGAAAATTCAACTAAGGACTCTCTAACAGATGATTTTAATCACTGATTTAAATTTGGCGGCCTTATTCACAACTCTTGCTCATTAGAATTGTTATTATTATTATTTGATTGTAAAAACATGCATAACGTTGTCTGAGAGAAGTAGTGTGTCTCTGTAAAGTAACCTTTCATTGGCATTTCCATCGCAGGTACTGGAAAGCCGGAGAACCAAACAATATCATTGATGGTCATGAGGACTGTGCAGCAGTGTATTCCGTGGAAAATTTCTTCATGGCTTGGAACGATCTCAAATGTACAAACAAGATGAATTGGATTTGTGAAAAAGCTCCAACTTCTTTGAGCTAACAGTGCATGTTTACTGCATTTGTTAACAAGTTTATGTTTGCACAGTTGACTCCACCTGAGTGACCTTCAAACATCCTCTGATATTTTCTAGAAAGAACCGAAACTTTACAAAATCACTGTTTTGATTTTTTACGCGCATGTTACTACTACATAAGTTGTACAGTTTGATAAAGCGGTAACACTTTGTGGCAGAATATGGTGACATGCAGATGCATGTTAACAAAATTTCACTTACCCTCTGTACTGCACAGTGGTCTCACTGTTTTTTGTTGTTTTTCTTTTTACCAAAATGTACTTTTTTGATGTTCCAGATCAGACTAATGCACCAACTTCTCAGCATTTTAGTAACTGCTGTACTGACCTCTGCTAACACTGCAATACAATAAAGATGAATTTCTGATCTATCCAAATGTCATAGTGTGAAGTCTTTGCGTGTTATACAACTAAAGGTTTCATCCACTGTTGGAAAATAATTCAGGAATATTTTATCTGTAACAATGAGGCATTTGTATGTATTTAAAAAGAGTTTTAGTGTTTTAATCAAGTCTGCAGTTGTGAGGGTAAAAAGGTCAACTCAAGTACACAAACCGCTTAATATTTCAGATCAACTGTATCAGTCAATGAGGGGAAACAAGGTGACCGAACTACAGTTTACCGTCTGCATTTACCACTACGTCCCTGCTTATTAATGACCTGCAGGGAATGAATAAATGATTTATTAACCAACCATTAAATAAAACAAAGACCTGTGTGACTTTAGAAAGTGGTACTGATGTACGTACAGTACAGGTTAGCCCAGTCAGTATCTTTAGAGCTAGAAAACAGAAAATAAATTTATATGAAGACCTATATGAATGAAACAAAGGTGACAGCTAATGTCTTCAAGAAACTGTTCAAAACTTACCTGTTAACTTGGTATTGAAAGGTGATTTATAAATCATGTTTACTCACTTATGTGCTGAGGGCATAACATGTTAATTACTGAGCATTAGAGGTACCGGTAGACAGATTTTAATACTGTCAAACAGAACCAGGCTAGCTGTTCCCCCATTTTCAGTCTTTATGCTAAGCTAAGCTAACCGCCCGCTGGTCTTTGTCTCATTAACTTTCCAAAACGTCAAACTGTTATTTTAAGAGATTTAGAGTTTCTCAGATGGCCAGCTGTAAAAAGTCAACAAAGGCATACAGAAGAAAATGGAAGTACGTTACAATAGCAGAAGCTCTGTAGTAGTAGTAGATCTGTAGTTGTAGTTATGTCTCAGCATCTTCTAAATTTTCAGTTTGTCTAACGTTGGTCTGAAAATGCTGATAACACAATTTTAGACACAATGATGTCCAACGACGCTTAACAACTTATAAACGTAGTGTCAGCAGTCTAATATTTTATACATATTAAGATCTGTTGTAAAAATGCCATATCACAGTTCTGCTGACATTCACAAAACAGTGATTATTTCATACTTACAACATTATTTAAGTCAGAGATTAACTGACATTTTAACTGCACACAAAAGCCTTAGCATTCAGACCAGGGTCCAACACACACACACACACACACACCTTATCACTGGTGACAAACAGGAGACAAACAGGTCGATAGTTACTATTTGCAGCAGTATAATGGACAGCTCGCAGTCACAGTCAGATACCGAGGAGGAAATGTCATTTGAAAAGAAAATTTCTCAAGATTTCAGCACAGATGGGTATTCAGGCTCTCTCCATCAAACATTTGGACGAGGTACGACTAACTTTAAAATCAAGTTTCTTGACCAATGTCCTATTTTATTTATATCTCAACTGTACTATTTTCTCTTTCGAAGTGACTCTGTGTGACTTTATTCTGCGAGTTGTGAGTTAATTCAGTAACTTCACTTGTATGTATGTACATGTATGTAAAACATGGTCGAATATCATCTTTAAATATATTCTTTGGTTTTCATTTTTCATTTTTTTCCCCCTACAATTATGTCTAATTTCTCTGTAACTTATTAGAAGTTGTAAAAGTCACCATGATAATGCTCTTATTATTTTATTTTGCAGATCTACATTAAGAATATAATACACTATTAAGATTTTAACTCAGGGTAACATTATCAAGGTCTGTTTACAGAGAGAGGATTTCCACACCACCGACTGGTTATACTTAGTCTGGGCCTGTTGAATGCAGTTTTGCTGATAGCTGCTATTGTCATCGGGATTTACTGTAAGTTAAGAAAAATGCTGATTTCCTGTGTCTGATGTACAGTTCTTCTTTGGCATAATGTGACTCATATAACTGACCTGACATTACACAATATCATGATATCAAACTGGCTGCTGTGAAAAAGGTAGCTCTTACTAGACGTTGTGGGACAGACATTTTCAAAACAAGACTAAAAGTCTACAGAGCTGTAAACAGCTCTGTGAGGCAGTACTTAACTACATCTGTGCACAAGCTAAATGTCAGCATCGTGTTGACATGTTCACACTAACCCTAACGTGCTGGACAAATTAAGAGTTTGAAAAGCTGGTGGTGCAAGATGAAAAGTTGGGGGATCAGCAAACTTGCCATAACTGCAGTTGCATAGCAATCAGTTCACTTAAAACCATAAAGATCTACCTCATGGTGGCTCTATAAAGTCAGGGGAAATTTCAGTCAGAACCACGATGGACCACCAAACCAAATATTGCAGTGTGCCATGCTGCTAGTGTGGCTAAAAGAAAAGCTAACCTTGACCTCACATTCCAGTTTTGCTACGATTCCTCCTTCTCTTTGTCACTACGTGTTTTTATGCCTCAGGTGCCAAAGCCAAACATGATTACCTTCTGGCTCCTGACTCAGCTGCTGCACCGCTCATCATCGAGATGAACTATCTCCGCAACTACAGCAATGTCATCAAAGCTAAAGTGGACGCGCAGACAGAGTTACACAAACAGCGCGCCAACCATGTGGCACTAAAGATGCAGGTGAAGGAGCAGAAGATCATCACTGACAGACTTCAAGGACAGATTGAGACACTCCATAAAGAGAAGACAAATCTGGAGTCTAACAAAACATCCTTAGGTATGGCAGACTTACAACCTGCCTTTGGTGGCAAACAGTCCTGCATGTATCTAAAATCTGATGATTTATGTATCATTTCTAGAAAATATTAAAAACGGTTTAATACAATACATGTTTTACTTTTTCCAATCTCCTGTTGCGACAGAGGAAAACTGTGGCAGATGCCGACCAGGATGGCTTTTTCTTAGATCATCCTGCTATTATTTTTCTTCTCTTCATGCATCCAACTACAAAAAGAACTGGATGGACAGCAGAGCACACTGCAAGAGTGAAGGGGGCGACCTGCTTGTGATCAATAACTTGGAAGAACAGGTAGGTCAAAAAAAAAAACAAAAATAAAGAATGGATTCAGTCTTTTGAAGTCCCAAGTTGAATATCTTCATGATATTTTGTTTAAAGGTATCATAGGTGAACCTGCAGAGCAATGCCGCGTTTTTTAATACTTTATTTTGAAGTTTTCAGTTATGCAATAGCAGTACAACTCATTCCCACAGGCAAAGTAGTATGTGCAATGCTGTGATAAACGACAAAAAGATGTGTCCTTACCACGTGTGTTTTTATTTCGATCAGCTGAAGTGATATATTGGATCGTATTTATCTTGGACGTTAAAGCCTCTAAACACTCCGTTTCAAATCTTAGTATTTCCTTGTCTATGATCAGATATATGAGTAGGAGATTTGCAAGGTACTAACTCCTCTGTGTGTCTGCTTTCTTACTCAAACACAGATACTCATGAGTAACAACGTTCCAAAGACGAGCAGCAGTGGTATGTGGTGGCAGAGCGGATTCTGGATAGGCCTCACTGATGCAGCGATGGAGGGGACGTGGGTCTGGATCAACAATGTGACTGAGGTGGAAACAATGTAAGCATCAGCTTGCAGACTGTTAACGCTTACTATCGATTCGTATAGCTTTGTGACAACATCATCTTGACTAGCAGATATACAGAACTTAATTCTTGTATGAATTATTTCAATTTATCCAAGGTACTGGAAAGACGGACAGCCTAAGCACGATGGATTTCAGTCTGGACACTGTGCTGCGTTGCTTTACTATGCGGACACCAGGAAGACATGGTATAACGGAAACTGCCAAGACCATCATTATAACTGGATTTGTGAGATGGAGCCAAACTTAACCCCTCGGGCAGAAATCACATTAAAATGACACTGTATGTATGTGTGTGGTAATTTTTCAGGTATACACTAACTACAATAATAAAAAAACAAAACTGCTGGAATAATAATAGATATCTGTGTGCAGTGCTAGAGGAACAATACAAGCAAAGAAACACAGCTCACTACACACATCTGTTCATGGTACCGTTTAATGAACTTGTTGATACAGCTGAGAAAGTCTATAAGAAATGTGATAAAGCACAATATGTCCTGATCTATGTGGAAGAAAATGTCTGCTGTCCATGTAATGATTTGTATGAAAGGGTTAGGGTTAGGGTTTGTATGAAATCATGCTTGACTAAATCCCTCAAGCAAAGTAAAGCCCTCTGAGGCAAAATGTGTTTTGTGACTTTGGGCTATATAAATAAAATTTGATTTGATTTGATTTGATTTGATTTGATTTAAATAAAATAAAACCTGACACCTAAAGAAATGTCTCCCAAAGCTTGGCTGTTTGAATACATCAGAAATCATGTGGTGATCGGGAAATGGCTCTGTTCTTCTCCCTGTAAATATTTAACAAATTAACCTGATTTTCTGTTTGTAATGTTACACACACACACACACACACACACACAGGGCAATGTCCTAACAAATAACCTCTCCCGGACAAACAAGTCAGACTGCTCTCATCTGAACAGTCAAAATGGAGGACAGAGAAAATTCAGGTGGCATTTTTAATGGTACGTACAACAAAATAATTAGTCAAGAAGACTTCGGCACAGATGAGCACCCTCTCTACTCAAACCGAGAGGACCAACAAGGTATGAAAAGTGAATGAATGACTGAGTACATCATTAAGAATCTGCTTATGTATAATCTGTTCTTTGATACCGATGCCAGACTCTAAAACAGGATACGAGTGTACAAGAGTATACAAACGTATTACTATTATTGCTAATTTCTATGCCACTCCTAACACGTATTCTTGTTTTGCTTAAGAATATACAGAGAAGAGACAAAATAAAGTGTCCTTGTAGGGTGCTTGAAGCACCTCCACTCATTTATTTCGAGTTTTCAGAGTACCTTTGTCAAATGTCTGAATACTATTTTGATGATACTAAATTGTTACTATGCTGTGACGCAGTTAATGGCTCTCATATTGATCCAACACTTCTCTGTGTAGTGTCCGTGTCCATGGTGAGACCTGAGTCCAGTTTGGATCACCACAAAGTGCTCACAGCAGGCCTGGCAGTGCTCGCCGTCATTCTTCTGGCAGTTGATATTGGCCTGGGAGTCTATTGTAAGTCACTGTTAACCGAGGAGACAGTCCTATTATTTATAATATTGGTGTTAAATATAGTATAGTTAGAGGGTGACACTGAAGTCAAGTCAACAAAGAAAGCTATTCAAAGTCTGATTTAGCTGCTAAAATCAAATTGTAGAAGTGTCACACCGTTTTATTATTTTGGTTTTATGACTGTCAGCTACAGAGTCAGATATTACATTACAGGAGTCACATTTATTAAGTGGACACAAACATAATTCAAAATGAATGTTAATGTTATGTCTGCAAGCAACTGCTTGTTTCCCATATTAACCTTATAAAGCTGGTGAGTTCCTGGCTAAAGCTTGTTTACGCTGCCCCCAAGTGATTAAAAAAAATAATCGATAAGTGCAGTTTACAAAGAGTTTATAAGACTGATGTCACACATCATATTTCTTGCAGCTCAGCAGCACCCTGCTGTGAGCTAAGGCTGTATGACACTTTACAAAATGGGCATGCACACTAATTCACTAATATAAATACTAATATAATAAAATAGCAAATAAACTTAATGTCTGACTGACAACAAGGGTGGAAGAAATAAAAATGTTGTAATTGATAAATGTATTAATGAAATGAAATGAATGAAAATGTTACCTGTGCTCTAATAATGTTAATATATTCCCGTTTCTGCTCCTGTGTGTGTTTGATTCATGCTGTATGTAATCGTTCATGTGCTGTAAAAAGTATAAACAAATGTTTCAAATGCTTTTTTTAAAAAGTGAGACTTCACTCCATCTACTTACAGATAACAAACTCACTGATGGGCACCGTATCATAACGGACATCAGCAGTGAGGTGGCCAAACTGCAGGCTACTTACAACACTATAATCCACAGCAGGGATGAAGCCAAGGAACAGCTGGCAAAAGAGATCAGTGAGCAGCGACTAACCGAGTGGGAGCTTGACCACCAGAAGAGCAGAATCAAAGACTACAAAGGGCAGGTTGACAAAATTCAAACGGAAATTGCAACGATGAAATCCCACATACCGATGATTAGTGAGAGCTGTTCTTTTTTTTTTTTTTTTTTTACTGATCGTTTGTGTTATCAAGGTATGAGTGCAGAATTATTGTGACCCAAAACAACCTTTTCATTTTCTTCGGTGACAGAGGAGGGCTGCAGACACTGTTCACCAGGATGGTCTTACATGAGCTCAGTGTGTTTCTACATCGCTTTCTCTGAGAGTCATTCACGCAGATCGTGGCAGGAAGCCAGACAGTACTGCACGAAACAAGGAGGCGATTTGGCACTGATAAATAGCAGAGAGAGACATGTAAGAGTCAACACATTAATATTTGCTTTTCTTATATGTAATACTTTATATTTTATTTTTGAGCAGTTGTATCTCATCCAACAAAAATAACAAATCTTCATGTGTGCGTGTGCGTGTGTATTTGTGCATTTCTGGTGTCATCAGCTGGCGCTAGCTGAACTGATAAATACTTATCAAGACCGTTCAAGATCAATAAGCCAGAGTGGCTTCTGGATTGGACTGAGAGATGTGGAGGTGGAAGGAACTTGGAAATGGCTGGATGGAACATTACTGACTGAGGGGTAACAATTACTGGAAAATACAAAACGCACTGGGTCAAATATTGTAGGAATATGAAATACCGACTGACAAATGCGTTAACATTATTTGTTGCAGGTACTGGAATGATGGAGAGCCCAACAACCAGGGCAACGAGGACTGCGCGGCCATGTATCCCAGAAGCAACCCCTTTAAGGCCTGGAACGATGCTCCATGTACTTATGACCTGAAATGGATTTGTGAAATGGCACCACGGTCTGCGACTTAATGTGATTCTTTTCAGATCTAATGAAATAAATGAGGAGTTAACTCCGCGTTAGAGACTTTTATTGTCTTCTGAATTGTTCTTTTTATTGTCACGTCAATATTTGTTGAGACTACAAAATGGCAAGGAAGTTCAAATACGAAAAATACATCTGATTTATGAAATGAACCATAAAATGTCTTAATTATTTTACTGTAATAAATAAAATATTTACCTTTACTATATACATATATATAGTACTACTATACACCCAACTTTACATAAACTGTGATTCTTATAAATGTCATTTATCATTGACTTAACTGCTGGAGCTAGGCATTCTGGTTCAAGTAAGAGCTGTTATCTTGGGCTGGGGACACCCAGCGGTTGCAGGCATTTACTTTGAACGGTGTGAAAAGCAAAGAACTACCAATGACCAGGGTTTCTGTAGGTAAAACCAGCCTGTGGTTCACAGGGGTCAAAGGAAAATGGCCAGGATATTATCTGAAAATGCACCGCACAGGACTGTCTCAAATGAGACACAACACACCGTTAAACCATGTTACAGGCGCACCTAATAAACTGGGAATCAAGTGATAAATAAACACAAACCAAAACCAACCATTTGTAGATGACTTCATGTTTTTGAAGCCTGCAGTGTCTCTGATCTCTGACAACTATGCAATTCAATTCAAATTCACGGTCGGACGCTCACAGCGCTGCAAAGTGCTGCCGAAGTTGCTTAAGAAGCTGCTGAGTGTCGACGTGCTCGGGAAAGGAGTCCTCAGACTTTTGGGCCGCAGTGTAGCTGCTCTGGAGGTCTCCGATCTGGACACAGATAAAAACATCACTCTGGGAGACTGTATCATGGCGGTTATAGTTTGTCTTTTCATCCGCTGCACTGTTCAGATGAATTAAATAGCAATACATTACCTTTTCAGAGAGAATGGAGAGATTGAAGTGTGGCTCATACATGTGAGGGGCCAGCGATGCTGCAGTCTGCAGGAAGGCTTTAGACTTCAAAGATCACAGAAAGGACGATATTAATATTATTGACAATATAATTTTATTCATCAAAATTCATATGGAAGAATTTGTCTGTATTTTCAAACTTAGAGGAGGGTTGCATCAGACTTTTAATAGAGCTGGTATTCAAACTACTACTTACTTACTTGTTTAGAAAAACACCTGTTTTATTATTCCTACATTTTTTCTACACTTTGTGAGAGTCTGTGAGACCAAAATTATCTTATATTCATGATGTTAAATCCAAATTAATCCGTCCAGCTCATGTTGTAACCGGTGGCTTACAGCTCACTGAATTTATGGTGTGCAAGTGTAACCGTAAAATGAACACAGCATTGTGGGAGCGGTTTCTAACAATCAATACTGTGCTGGGTGCGTTTGAGAAATATTCTCCGGTAATAGTGGCCACGTTTAAGTTTAATGATACCAGTGGCAGTTTAATGGTTCTTAAATAACAGGCTGAGTTACAGTCATATGAGAGGGTCTTAAAAGGACACCAGTGATCTCACACCTCATTTTGTTACTGTGCAACTCAAAGTAGGAAAAAAAAAGCGACTCAGTGATACATCTTCACCTGTTCAATGCGACCTTTGCGCAGCTCCAGCACAGCCAGGTTGTTGTAGGCCTCAGCATGGTCGTTATTGAAAGCCAAAGCCAGTTTAAAGCACTGGTAGGCCAATGTCAAATCCCCGATGCCCTGTAAACACACACACATGTGCTTTGTACCAACTTCACATGTTGTAATCTTGTGAGTTCTATATATATATGATTTATTTGAACTATAACCCACGTAAAGAGGTGGTAAGTATTAAATCACCAGACATTCTGGGATATTATGAGGGATCACTAACTCACCACAGCCACGTGTCCAATGTTGTACCACACGTCAGCCTGCTCTTCATCACTGGCCACCAGGGCCAGAGCCCTCTCAAATGAGGACAGAGTCATGTCGTACTGCTGGGCGTAGAAGCAGCACAGGCCGAGGTTGTTATACAGCTGGCAGTTATACACCCCCATCTGGAGGAGCCGTCTAGCAATGGAAGAAGCTTACTGAGTCACAGATGGGACATAAGCGCTCATCACATACACTGTAGCAATCACACAAGTTTATCTGACCTGTAGAAGCGAAGGGCGATCTCAGGCTGGTCAGTGTAGAAGTGATTGCTGCCTATACAAGCTATAGCCTCCACATGAGTGTTGTCCTGCTTCAAGACATCTTTGTAGTACTCTGTGGCTGATGAAATATTGTTCATCTCCTGTCGCAATATCACAGTAGAGACACAGTACATAAGGCTTCCCTGTATCTGGAGAGAAGACTAAGTAGACTTTGTAGTGAGGACCATGGTGACGTACTGTACCTCGTGTATGCGGGCAATTCCTGTTAGAAGAGTAACCTCACCAGGAAAGTGGTCGAGGCCTTGCTTGAAAAGGTTGAGTGCTGTTATTGGTTGATCCATGCGCTGATACACCTAAGGGAAAACATAATTTATTAGCAAACTTTTGGCTCGCAGAAAGAGAATTTCCCATTGTACATATGCTATGTAATGCTATGGTGTCTCTGTTGATACCTTTGCAAGGTAGAGATATGTATCCACCACCTCTTGGTGGTTGAGGGCAGATCTAAACTGTTTTTCTGCTTCTCGGTATAAACCGAGCCTGCAGAGGTCAGAGACATGAATGACAGGTTATAAAAATGCAATTTGGTTGCGTGTCAAAAAATGTTGAGCTCAGACAATGCGGATGTTTGTGAGTTACTTGCCTGTAGTAGCATTTCCCCAGCTGAACTTTCCACCACCAGTCTTTAAACTGAGCATGTTCAGTAGCTTGAGCAGCCAAATCTAAAGCCTGGGTGAGAAATAAAAAAAAAAGTTTTGCAGCATGAAAAACAGGAAACAGTCTTACACTTTAATGCAGACCAATTTATGTAATTTATTCAACACTTACATTTTTCACATCATTTTCATGATGGAAGATGAACTCAAACAGCGTCTGAGAAGAGAAATTATGGTTACCTGATATGTGGGAAACCAATGATAGTCATTCATTTTCACAAATCACAGTCTCTGTCTTACCCTGGATAAATTAGGCTTTTGGGAATACTTGGCCAGATTCAGTCTCGACAAGTTTATAAATGGTCCATCTGGATTAGTTAACATGGATGCCTGGAGAAACGGTGGAATAATATGTTAAACGATTAAGGCAAAGGTTTGAGCTCTGGTGAGAAAAGTGTCATTTGTTTCAGTCTGTCCAGACTGGCACAGTTTCAGACATATTTACTCACTGTTCCCAGGCGGATGAATCTGCCAGACGCACTAGTGACAGGACGAGCAGTGCTTGCCGTGCGGGGGGTCTTAATGGCTTGCTCCATCGTCCCAGGACGTCCTGACTGTGTGCTGGGTCTCACAAATCCTGTTATAGGACGCCCTGATTGTGTCATAGGCCTAGAATTCAGAAGAGAAAATTCAGATCTTCCTTTTTTGAAAACATCATCATGGTAGGCAGTAAACAGGCATTGTCTGGCAAACATTACCTTACAGCTGGTGTGGGACCTCCGCCCTGACTTGTTCCAGGAAGTCTCAGTGATGTTCCAGGTCCTGAAAGAAAGCCAAGACTTATCAAGTGAACAAATTTTCTTAACCTTAAGGCACTGAGAGGAGTTGAAACTTACGTGCAACCTGAGCAATAGAGCTCTCATCCAGCATCATCTCAGCAATCCCCTCCTGGTCGACCTCAACTTCATCTATGTATACCATCTCGGTAAGAGCACGAGTTTTCAAGCTCCATGCAGCCTATGAAACACAAACAATGTTTACATTTTATAGATGGCTTTGGATATAGTGGCAAACATGCTGCGGCTAAGAACAACATAAAGAAGGATGAAAAAGGATGATAGAGTGAACAGCCTACAGTCGTGGTTACCTCTGCGACAGGCAAGGAGGAGTCCTTAAGACAGTGTGCAGTGAGTTAATGAGAGAAGTTGAGAATAAATGAGTAAAATGAGAAAATGAATGGAAGGCAGCATGCAGAAAAAACAATATGAAAAGGAAATGCAACACCAGGAATATCAAGCAACAACTAACATAAATGATTATTTAAAGTCGTGCAAGGTAAATATAGCGTTACCTAAATCAAATTATAATAGACTACAAGGACTCCACTAATCAGGATTATACACCAGGTTCTACTGCTTCCCTGGCAAACAAACAGGCTTTCCTTAAGGGATAATCGCTAAAATGCTAGGCTAGCCCGGTGTTTCGGTTTAACGAGTGACCGTGTTAACTGGCGATCGTCAGCAGAATGTGTCCGTGGTTGCCGTAGTTACGACAGCCCTTGAAACGTAGAATACATAGCAGTCAGTACAAGATACGAATCAGGTAGTTTTATGACACTGTAACATCAATGAAAAAACAAAAACAAACAAAAAACAAAGAGGCATTCATGAGGACAGCTGTGTATCTTGCTGTTTCGACGGCTGTCGTAACTACGACAACCACAGACACATTCGGCTAATGGTCACCAATTAACACGGTCACTCGTTAAACCGTATCACCAGCTAACTACATCACAGTACCTACCTGGTCGTACGGACTGTCTTGTAATATTTTTGCGCAAATATCTGAACATTGTTGGAACTTTCGCCTCCTGAAGTAGCTCCACGCCAGAAACAAAGGGTCCATTGTCACCTCCATCGTTTTGGTTGGTGTAAAACTCGGCTAGCAAGATGTTTAGCAAAGCTGGGACGATGGCGAGACTGAAGCTTCCTCTGTCGCTCGGCAACGGCGGAAGAGGACGGCGCTTCATTGACGTAATTTCCTCTGATGAAATAAAATAATAATAAAAAAAATAAATAAAAAATACAATTTAATAAAATGGAATTAATAAAATGAAATAAATATACAAGATATAAACATTAGTATTTGTATACTACTTTGTATTATTTAAATGATAAAATACACAGAAAGTAAGATGAAATTGAAAAATAAACAAACAAACAAACAAAAAAAAAATTGATAAATTAATTATGTAAACAAGGTGCAAAAAGCGTAGTTATCTTCTTCAGATGTCTTATCTTGCAATACGACTACATACTGTAATTTTAGCTTAGCAGTTTAATTTCCATATTTACTAGTGGATAATAAAAAACGGGAAAGATTTATAAACCTTAGACTTAGATGTATGTGAAATATCCCCCCAATAATTGGTAAGTTGGCAACATAGTAGTTTTCTGGTGCTTATTGACATAATATAAAGTAATTTTCCTCTCTATCTTACTCCTCCTCTTTCAGAATTTACACAATCATAAAGCAACTGTTTTATTGTGTCTTCCTCATCTTTAAAAGATGTATTAATTTAGGACATTTTCAATTACTTGAAATAGAAGTAATAATATATAAATAGTATAAATAATATAAATAATATAATAATAATATAAGTCGTTTGAATATACGGTATTATATACGATTCAGTAATGCAATTATTTGGCATAATAAACTGAAAGAAAACATGTATTACATTTATTATTGTTGTTGTTGTTGTAATTTCAGGGTGGGATGTCTGTTTTTATATACTTTCTTTTATTTAATTAATTTATTTTTTATTAACAATATTAAGAGACATACAGACATTTTTCATCAGCTAAACATATAGTGGACTACATGCAAATACAATTTAAACAGGTTTTTATGGAGTAAATAGATAAGCAATAATAAAAGAAATGAGGGGAAATATGTAGAGAAGTACACACAAACAGTTACATATCACAATTTAATTTAAATTGCATCATATTTTAGGGTTAAATTTATACATTAGGAGCACTGACTTTGAAATAGCATAAGTTTTCTAGCCGTGACGGAGTTGTCCTCTCCTGCGTTTTTCCCCGGAGGAAGAGCTCAAGGATCTGATTGGACGACAGGCTCATCCGTCATCTTTGAGGGTGGTGCTCGTGGAATAACAGTGCAGCTCCATCTTTGTAGGATTTGACAGGAGCTTTGACCTGTGTCGAAGAGGACCGCAAAGCCCGGGGCTGAGGAAGAAGTACGAGTAGATTTTCACAATGAAAACAGCGTCTTAGAAAGCTGCTTTCTTTAAACAGACACAGAGGGCTCTTACTCTGACCGACAGCGAGACTCTAAATTCACATGACCCTCATAAATGTCTAATTTCAACGCTTTGCCTGGACCGGTGGATATCCAACGGAACTAATGGGACACACGGGCTTAAAATAAATCCTTTTTGGTGAATGACACTGTATCAGAAAAAAACCTACGAGACAGCGACAGAGAGACACACACGGAAGTGCGGACATGGCTGACAGAACTGCTCCCAACTGCCACCTGAGACTGGAGTGGGTGTACGGATACCGGGGACATCAGTGCCGCAACAACCTGTACTACACCGCCGCCAAGGAAATAGTCTATTTTGTCGCCGGTGTAGGAGTTGTGTACAACACCCGGGAACACAAGCAGAAATTTTACCTGGGGCACAACGATGACATAATCAGGTAGTGTAATAATAATAATAATAATAATGATGATACATGCGCACATAACAAACAGTTTGTTTCAGCACCTCGGACAGCACACCAGCTCCCATAGCAGGAGCAGCAGCAGCAGCAGCACATGAATTGATACTGTAGTGTTGTCATTGTACTGGTGTCACCTTGTGTAATATAATATGAGAGATTGTTTTTAGGTTCATAGGGAGCTCACAGGGGTCAACACCATCCCCCAGAGTTTGTACAGTGCTCCAGTGTCACTCCAGCAGGGCTGGCTGCTTCTAACCAGCCCTCCAGATTGAAAGGTGGTCTCTAGCTTTCTCTCTCTCTCTCTCTCTCTCTCTCTCTCTCTCTCTCTCTCTCTCTCACACACACACACACACACACTCACTACTAAAGATTACACTGCTGCCGCTCCTCTCGTAGTTGCTAGAGCTGCTAGATTATCACATTAGAGTTAAATCATCAAAGATAAACAATATCACGCTGAGAAAAGCAGCAAATCAACGGCAAAATGTTTGCTTAATAGAAGAAGGAGATTAACTTTTATTAATCCCTCGATGTTGAATTGTGTTTTCGCTCAATACTAACACACAAAGGGTTTATAGACATGCAAACGTGGAGAGGTGGTGGAGTGATCGGCAGCCTAGGAGCAGTTAGAGGTTCAAGGGCACCTCAGGAGATGCCCGGCTAGCAGTCCACACTGTGGGCTGTGCTGGCCAAGCCCCTGCAGATACAGACTGGACTGCTGCCGCCCCCTAATTAATTGATTATCATAATAGCTGAGAATTAATTTTCTTTTTTTCAGATTGTCTGAACTATTCATCAACGTTTTTTTCTCTGGCAGAGTTCTCACATTGCTGGCACTCCCCGTTTCATCGCTGTCCGGGGGCAGAAACATTTCAAAGATGCTTTTCCAAAGTGGCAGCTCTTTCCGGCACTCAGGGGAACAATAATACTAATGTGCAGTTCTGAAAAATGCACTCGCACATAGCCTTCTTTGAAGGGATTCTTGGATTGGAAAGCTTTCTGTGGGTTGTCATATATCTCATCTCCGTGCGGCCAAATAAACCTTGAATCACCGGCTCTTTGATAAAACACAGCAAAGTAAGCAGATGAACACGATGTTACATCACACATGCAATGATCCCCTCCCGCCTTTCGAACTGTTTCTCAGCATGCCACACAACAACGACCTGCGTCCAACGCTCCAGCGGTCGTGTTGACATGTGTGTGTGTGTTGGCCTGGAGATGACTAGCATTATATACTGTGTCGGTAGTCAGCTGGGCTCCTGCTTCATTATTAATGGAACAACAGAGATACTAACCCTCCGCTGCCCTGTAGGTGAAGTGCCTCAGTTCAAACACTTAGCTGGAGGAGTCACTAACTGAACCGTTGTGTGATGTTTGATGCAAAAATACAGCAAAGGTAATATCATCAAACTGGTCATCTAACATACATTTTTGATGATGAACATACCAACAGTACGAGCTATTATTGTTGACACAGACCAGGTAAGAGTCATTTTAAACTCAGACCTCAGAGAAGTGCTTGTGACCCTCTCATAAACACTTCCTTTGACAACCAGGAGCCATCCTCAGTAATAACTACTGGCCTCTCACGTTGCATTAACTCACGTGGAATAGAAAACACGATTCGAATCCATTTCTCTCTCTGTTGCCTGGCTTGTTTTGGTTGTTGCCACATGTTATTTGTGAGCTACATTTAAGTTGTGTGTTTTACTTCATGAATTAATTGCCAGCCTTATTTCTCCCTCCTGGTTTTACCTTGCCCCGCAGCTGCTTTGAACTGGTCTCCCAGTCGAATGTGGAGGAGCTAATAGGCAGCTCATAGGCGTGCGCGCTGTCCTTGAGCGAGAGCGAGGATGCACGATAGTCTGGTCTTTCTTACCCCGTCTGACACTGTTGCTTTCTGAGGAATGTAAATTCACGGGTTATTGTGCAACAAAAAAATAGGCTGAGGATGTTAATATGCTGTAATTAAAACACAATCCCCTCGAGTCGTGTTAGTGAAATGAGTAGACAAATGTATAAACATCTTTCTGTTGTTGTTCCACGCTGTTGCAGCTTACATATTTATTCCTGAGTCTAAAACTCAAAGGAGCCTGAAACTACTCCTAAAAACCTGCAGGAGCTTGTCTATACCACAAAGGTTGAGCTCACCTTTTTGCAATCACGCAGACATGCAGGACACGTACACTCTGACCTGAACAATTCGCATGAATACATTCAAAACACAGACATGCATACTAGAAAATAAGCAGAACTGCTGAAAGATGTTTTGAGTTTGTGATCCTGTTCAGACCTCGTGGCTTTTGAAAAGCAGCACACACAATCCAGCCTAGATAAAGAAAGGTGGAGGTAAAAGAACGTGTTTGTGTCGTCATTTGTGAGAAAAAAAAAAAAAGGAGGAAGAGACAGGAAGGTGCTACCTACTAATTCATAGATTCAGTCTTTGAAGAAATCTGGATAGGACTGTGTGTCGAAACTCACAGAAAGAATTGTGTCCGTAGCAAAATCTGTCACCAACCAAAAGATGGCACAGAGCGTGTCGTCCAACTCTTAGTCTTAGTTTGTCTTATGTTTAATTCATAATGTTTCACAGTTTTATGAAGGCATAGTTCTTGCAGCACTGGAAAGCAATGACGCATTTGATTGCATGCACTTCTCCTATTTTGTTCAATTTGAAAAGCATTTTGTAGAAAAATGTGTTTCTACTTTGTAAAGTATTGTCAGGTGTCGTGTTCATGCATCAGAACCTAAAAATGTCAAAGATAGCCAACCATAGCTTTATTTTCTGCTGTACTTGTTCTTCAAAATCTTACTGCCCATTTTATGATAGAGAGTGAGAGCTAATGAAAGGCTGCTATAGTCACAGGAATAAAAGACGGTCTCAAATTACAATATTGTGTTAATATTTTGTCTGCCTAAAGCCAGAGTTATGGATTTTAGATGCCAGACCCGAGGCTGATCTTGTTTCAGTGAGCTTGGAGAGTCGCAGTGAATAATATGGCCGCAGAAGTTCCATTAAACTCCTAATAAATTATTTTTTCTTGTTAGAATTAGCGAGAAGGCTCGTACGATAAATGTGTCACGTTGGCAGAGACAGGTCTTGCGCCTGCACTCTGTGAACTGCGTGAGCTAATGTGAACTAACTCTGCATATTAATGTGCGAGCTAAAGTCAAAAGTACAAAACTGACAGCCGCGTTCTCTTATTGCATTGTTGTGTATTTAATACACATACAATCAAAGTCTGTTTAAGATTCTAACAGTATTGTACAAAGTAAAGCCGCTCATGTGAAACTAATGACTCTGTGGGCTATCAGGTGATGTGTAGGAACGTGCTTACAGGCAGTTACTGTTGACAAAGGGCCACGATAGCAAATAGATATGACTAATACATCCATGTATCCATCCTCTGTTGTTTTTGCTGTGGGTTAATAGACGGTCCTGGTTTGTGGTGATGTATTTGCTGATCTACTTTGGTCACTGCTGTATCAGTTATTTATGACTGCAAATGGCCACAATCACCATAACCACAAGGGAAAAGTACCTCCAGTAAAAGAAGATTTAATGAAGAAGAGTGTAGAAATAGCACATCATAGCGATAACCTTTACTGTGTGTGCTTCCCTCTTACCTTTTCCGCCTGCTTCCAGGTGCTCTGTGCAGAGTGTTAGTGACACGCTGAGGTCTTATAGGTCCCATCATGACAGTGTCAGGCCACTCTTTGAAAGCCAGCGTGGTCTCTAAAGAGCAGATCTGTCTTCCCCAATTAGGATCTTCCGGAGTTCACTGCAGTTACTCAGTACAATGACATGATTCAGCAATGTTGTCGCTGGAAATGAAAACATGGATCTGGACAGACGTCTCATTTAAGTGGTGCTATGATTTTGTTTTTTTTTTACACAGATGAGGTGGAACATCTACACATGCTCTGATACTGTACTCTTATCGTCATGTAGAAACAACAAGGATGTTGGAAAAACATTTAGAAAAATGATGATTGAAATGATTGAAGATGAAACTATGTTTGACATTAATATTGATAATAGTGTGTATACAGTATTTTGAGAATTAATGTTGATTTTTAGAAGATATTTACAGATTTATGTTGATATGTTGATGAATTATTTATGTTAATTTTACTGTGAAACTGAATCAACAAATACGTAGAGCTGAAACTCTTCGTGTCCATTCATTGATCAGCTAATTGACAGCAAATGAATCGTGAACTGTATTTTGATCATTTATCATTTTAAATTTAAAATGTTAAAATGTTAAATATTATTTAGTCCCAGCTTCTAAATTGTGAGAATTTACTGCTTTTTTTAGTCTTATCTGATAACCTGCACATATTTTAGGTTTTGAACTGGAGAAGCTACTTGACAGCTATTTTCTGTTTTGACATTTTATAGATAAAATGATTTAGGTCATTAGAAATGAGGTGTTATTTGGTTTTCACTGCGCAGAAACTCACTGCCTCACTCAGTTATGTAAGAAGGACAGCATTCTTCAGTTTTAATTTGGAAGGTACATTCACAGTCATAGCACTAGTATCCATTTCACTGCATGGCCCAAAAAAAAAAACTGAGCCCGCAACCCATTTGGGGTCCCAACCTTAAATTTGGGAAACACTCGCTAAAAGAAATTATTGTGAAAATAAATTTAGTCCCAGATGATATCCAATCTGGTATCAGGGGAATATTATGTTCATTAGATCTGTGACTAATGATTATTTTCATTACAGATAAATCAATAAGCGCCTGTTTTAATTTCCTAAACCTGAAGGTGACATTGTCGAATTGACCAAAACCCAAAAATATTCAATACAGTGACATAAAGCTTTAGAAGCTAATTAGATAAATGACTTAACTGATTACTTGAATATTACAGGAAATCATTTTTATTGATAAACAGTGTCTTACAGCTCTAGTGCCCAGAGCCGCTAGTCTGGTTTTCTAAAGCATTTGAAGACTAAAACATTTCTGAAACCCGACTAATGTCCAGTGAGAGGACTTTTTCCTCCTGGGTGTCATGACAACATGTCCATGGTCCGCCCTTTTCTGCCTCTCCTTTTTCTCTGTCCATTTGATTATCTAATAAAACAGAGCACCACTACGCTCGTCTATTGCTGACTTACATTCCAGGTTTTCTATTTTTAGCCATACGGGCAGGTGTTTAAGATGGAGTTTGATGGACAACTGGATTAAAAACACTTTGTGGAACCCTGGGAAATATATCCTGTACTGTATAGACCTTCAGAAATGTGCAAATCCTCCACTTCTCTTTAATCCACAGTAAGCAAAATCAGACAAAGGAAGCTACTGCTGGGGAAATGTGGATCAAGGTTGTATCAGTAGCTTGTTTTCTCCTGTTGAAGAGGTGAAAATATTCATTCTGGAGTGGATAAAAGTGTATCTCCCACTCCTCTATGTGGCTCATTTGACCTTCGTCCATTCCCGTGCTGCATCTTTGCATTCTCGTTGTGAGAAAGCAGCTCTTCGGGGTGTTTATTCGCCTCGTGTCTACATGAAAACAGGCTGGTTAATTGCTGCAGCATTTAGCTAGTTTTGTATGACAGTGCTTGGCAGATGGAAGACAGCCGCGTCAAACAGCCGTAGCCTTTATCAAACGGGAGAATTGTGGTGATGCACTGCAGGCGAAATCATTAGTGATGGCATTTAGTATGCTCTTCAGTTGACAGAAATGTAAATGAAACATTGATCTTGTTGTAGCTGGCTCAAAGCGCGCATTGGATTTTACAAACAGTAACACAGACGTGTTAAAGCTAGAACATAACTAAAGTGAAAGTCCAGCTGAGTGTCAGTGTTTCCTTCAGAGATTGACTCCATAGCGGTTGGAGATTTTCTTCTTCGGTGTTTCATGTTGTTCCAGCATCAAACCAGACAGATTTGCTGTGCACTACCTGCCAAAACAGTTTTCTCTGCCGTGTCTGTCTGCATCTCAAAGTGCTCCAGTCATTTTTTTTTTTCTCCCTCTTCCTCTGAATGCTATTTTTAGCTGCTTTGCTCTGATTATATAATTCATAAAAAGTAAGATGAGAAATTGTGCCAGGTTGGAGAGACATTGGAGAAGTGGAGGTGAACAAGGAGAGAGCGATTAGGGACCACAAAGATCTGGGCTGTCACATCAAACCCATGTCAGCTTTCAGAGACGATACACTGCCAAAGCTTTGTCAAGTCTTCTGTGACGTTTGAATGGAGATGAGGTGTCAAGTCAGACATGAAAGATTCATTCTGAAAAGTTGGACAAAGCCGGAGAACGAGAGGTAGATTGAGGTGTAGAGAGTCCTTCTACTTTCACTTTCTCATTCGTCATGAGCTGCGTGGATTCGGCAGGTTGATGCCGCCTGATGCTGTCTGAATACAAGCCAGGATTAGAAATTCTGGAGAGCAGTTGGCAAAACAGGCAGCCTGATTATAATGGAGGGAGCTCCGTCGCAGCATGAAATATATAGGCCAGGACAAGGCAAGAGGAAGAATTGCCCAGTGAATCACTCAGGCCTGCCTGAAACGTGACTGGCGGCTGCTGAAAGGATGGGTGGTGCATCAGAGGGGGGCAGGGAGTGACAGCTTTATACAGCAGGCTGTTGCTCAGCTGTAGAGTGGGACTGCATGTAGGTGGGGGAGGTACAAGTGGGGGGGGGGGGGGGGGGGATTATGTAACAGTGTTACAGACATATGCCTGGCGATGCAAGGAAACCCCAGATGAATTAACAAAGGTGAAAGGGGCAGAGGATAGTTCAAGGGGATGCTGAAAAAAATGAGCAAAAATTGAGAAAGATGAAATTTACAAATTCACCTTTCACTGCTTTTTACACTCCACACCTCTGCTCTACACACCCGGTAGGCATGCATGACGCCAGGCTGCGCATGTATGTGTATTTGAGCATGACTGAGTTAATTGCACCGTCGTTCAAGCTGCCCCTCTGCTTCCACATTCAGACCCATCACAAACTTAATGTGTTCATATCAGCCCAGTGGTTTCCGGGAGGGTGAATCCCTCGTCTGACAAACACACACACACACACACACACACACACAAGCAGGCAAAGTGGTGATGCTAACCAGATGTTTTCTCTCTCTCTCTCTCTCTCTGTCTCTGTACAGTTTAGCTCTGCATCCGGAGCGTGTGTTGGTGGCCACAGGACAGGTGGGCAAGGAGCCTTATATCTGCGTTTGGGACTCCTACACTGTGCAGACGGTGTCCATCCTCAAGGATGTGCACACGCACGGTGTTGCCTGCTTGGCCTTCGACCTTGAGGGACAGGTACAGTGGTGGCACAATAATTATTCACTGATAATCCACCACATTGTAGCCCATTTTTTTTAAACGTATTTGTCATAAGGTATTGGTTTCAGCTTCGAAAATAGCACGAAATGTCACCCGAAATGTTCAATTTGAGAAGCACAGCAGCAACAATCCAAACTCCACCAGATAGCTGCAGGTTTTGCTTTTGAAGCTCAACTGTCGGGCCGAGTTTCTGAATGGCACATCTGTGATTTCTCCAGCAGTAATACCTGGACAGCTGCACCCAGACATGCTCCACTTGGTAGATTTTACAGGACAAAAGTTAGCTTACAACATTTGGTACTTTGCATTGCGCAGTTGGACAGGAGCTGTGTTAAACTCGAGAAAAGCCTTGAATTACTCATGTGAAAATAAGTGCCTGACCTCCAGAGAGGGGGATCGTGCAACATATACACATTACCACCAGAATATTGAAGTAACTTCCTATTGAACCGTTTCAAGTTATCATTCGAGCCAGCTCTCTGCAGACTTGCCACCAGTTAATATTTACACACTGCAGCCTCTGCCTAATGTTGATTTGGACTATGAAAATCGATACTGTGCAAAAACATCTCTTGGTTTTTATATTTGCACTTCTCTCTCATCCTCCCGTAGGAGCTCTCGAGCAGAGTTATACCTCCTGTATTTTCCAGTAAGAGACAGGGAGATGACCCTGTGCTATTTTCCTGCTCGGGTAGAGAGCTGGGGATTTAGATGGAATGTGACAGTGTTTAAAGCCAGAGGAGGCTTCATCGCTTCTCAGTTTAGCGGCTCTATTTACTCTCCATCTCACCCCACCCTTCTTGGATCAGAGAAAGTCAGAGCGGAACTCAGGACAATCCAGAGAAATCACTTGTGCCATTACTGTGTCCATCTATTAAAACAATACCAAAAAAATACACTGATGTTTGAGACATCTCTTCTAGATATTTCAGTGTGAGGTGCAGTTGTGCTGTCTGGAACAAAGAGTATAACTCAGGACTTTTGTTTCACTTTATTCTTATTGTTCTGACTGTTCTGAGGTCACATTGAAGATATAGTAACATTTAATATTGTTGCTGAATAAAAACTTACCTGTACACATGACTGAGCAGAATATTTCCGCATGAAACTCCCATTAACCCTCAACAGTAAAAGGTGCCTTTTTATTCTGGCATCCCAGCTGTCGCATTTAATTAATGCCAACTTTTCAAAGTGGGATGTATTAGCATTTATAATGACCAGAGTCTACCAGCCATGCTAGTGGCTCTGTAAGGCTGAATGCTAACGTCACCATGCTAACATACTCCCAGTGACAAAGCTAGCATGTAGGTGTAATGTTTGCCATGTTAACTTAATTAGTAATTAGCACTAAATACCAAGCGCAGGAGGAGGAGGGACGCTGATGGGAATGTTATTAGTTTGCAGGTATCTCAAGCTGAAAATTTCAACTCGATGATGGTGCTAAATGAGAAGTTAGGGATACAACAGAGAAGTATGAATTTGAGCATTAAATTTTATGGCATCTAAAAGTTGATGAAACATTTGCCCAAAAACATAATATGAACCTCATGTCATGAGAATCCATCTTCTGTGGACCATGAACGTCAACAGATATTTCAGTCTGGACCAAAGCGGTGGACCAGTCAACAGACTGACATCCCTCGAGCCACGTTGTGTTTTAGCCTGGCACAAAAATTGATTCGACTTTAAAACATTTTTCAACCCACTCATCCACACTGGTTTCACTGGGTTTCGTCACACAGAGGGCCTCCTTGCTCATCATTAAAGTATAGACTTCTGTAATACAAGTTAAAACAGTGCAAATGCCTCACAAGAGACTTCTTCCGAATATTGATTCAACAGTGGATCAAAGAGGACATCCTTTACCACGTAAAGCAAGCTGCAGAGCAAAGAAGGATTTCCATAAGAGCTGCTCTCTTCTCTTCTGCTCCACTGCTGCTGCTGCTGCTGCTGCTGCTGCCTACTCACTCAGTCAGCTATAGGAGGCTCCTCCAGCAAAAAGCACTCAAATGTGCTCACTGGAAGTGCCAGAGGCTGGACAACTGTTCTGTTCTGCTCTGTAGCTGTTATTAGCCTTTTCATCGTTGCCTGCCATGCTACAGTGGAGGTAGTTAGGTTTATTTTGCAGTGATTAGTGCAACAGAGCAGAGTAGAGTTCAATCTGTGATGTGATTTCTTTATCTTTGCTCTCTTCGCAGTGTTTGGTGTCTGTAGGTTTGGACTCTAAAAACACAATCTGTGTGTGGGACTGGCGGAGAGGGAAGGTTCTGGCAGCCGCTCCTGGTCATACGGACAGGGTAAACACTTTCTTCCTCTCCCTGGTCTCCATCACAAACTCCATATCGACCGCCTCAATTAGCTATAAACGCGGGATGGAGTGCCTGGCCAAAGGGGACATAAACAAGTTAGGCCTGATTGATTGTGAGCTTTCTAGAGCGCCGTCTAAGAGGGTGCACGGCTAATGAAAAGGAATTTTAAAAAGATGAAATACAGGCAGCTGTTGTTGTCTAATTCAGCCCACACGCATTATAACACAGCCAGTGCAAACACACACACACACACACGCACTTTTCTCTTTTCATTTTATTTTTCTACTCTCAGCATTTTCTAGGAAACACAAACTGATAAAGAGACACACGAAGCATCAGTTTAATGTTAATATAATGATCGTATTGTTTATGTAACAATAACTTATATCTAATGCATTTTATGTTTTTTTCCCCCCACAGATATTTGATATATCGTGGGATTTGTACCAGCCGAGCAAGCTTGTAAGCTGTGGTGTCAAACATATCAAGGTACAGCCACGTCCTGGTCATTTTACATCCTCTTGAGAGCAGGAGATCTTGTGCCTCATTTGCATAACATCTGAAAACAGATTTAAGGAAGTTTGCAGAATCGGTTGGCTCCCTCCATTTTTTCTCCTCCGCCTTCTCTGCTTTATCACCATGACCATATCAAAGTCTTAAAATAGATGTATGCAAATTCACTTTATTCCAGAGTTCATGGTTATTAGGTACTTAACATAAGTAGGACAGGCAATGACTCACAGTCTCTTTCCTCCGCTTTGTAGTAATCTGCACTGCAGAGAGGAAAAATGTTCTCTCTTTATGGGGAACTATGACTCTGCTACTCAACTCCTCCTTTTCATCCCTCCTCATTCAGCAAAAAGCACCCTCTCCTGTACAAACTGCAGCTGGGCTCGCTTCCCTTTTTCAGGCCTATCTCTGTTACGTCTTTTTCACAGAAGAGTTGTGTTCATGCATCTTTGATGAGTTTGTGCAGGGTGTCTTCGCCAAGCCTTCCCTAGGGATATGTAGTAGTGTTCCTTGAGTGGCACGGCCATTAGGAAATGACAAGGAGTCGAGAGGCACAGAGGAATTTTATTTCCAAAACATTGTAACAAGAGTGATTCGAGGCTAAACATCATGGCACTCTTACGGGTTTGATGCAGACGGGGGAGGTTTAGTCTACTCTATTTCTTTGTGTCAATCCAGCGCGGCAACCCTCTTCTCGTAGTAATTCTGCCCTGAACTTTTCCCCCACCCCCATGGCACAGAAACCTCCTACTCCTCCTCCTCCTCCTCGGCTGTCCAGTCCCTGCAGTCTTCCCCCTTCACTTCTCATTCCCTCCCTTCTGAATTCCCAGTGTCAAAGCAATCCAGCAATTGTCCCACATAATTCCCCAGCCTTCACCCTGTGGACCATGTGACATCTGCTCCCCGGCCCTGTGCTCGCTCAGCGATTATAGCACTCAGAGCATCCAGGAGATTTAGTCCCAGTAATCCACTCACTAGCAGGCTGAGTAAAACACAACCTCTGTGACGAGGACCCTGGCTGCTGGCAACTCTCCCCTCCTCATGCGGCTCCTCATAGTTAATTAAACAGTTATTTGTGTTTTGATTGAGTTCAGGACAGCTCAGACCTTAGCTTGAGAACCACCACACCTACAAATCTGATATCCGCCTGACTAGTTGCTGATTAGAAGTTGTTTACCATTTTGGCTTAAAACGAAGCATTCTTTATTTTATTTCTGCAGACCAGAAAAGAATAATAATTATAATAAATGTAAACATCAGAGGAAAGGTTTAAAAAGTAATCACAATTTTGTTCAGCAAATATGTTGTGATGTATGTATGTTCTGATATACTATCCTGTTAATGTCTCAAAACCCCTCAGATTTATCTTGCCACCCCTCGAACGCCAGAGTGCAGCCTGTTTAACCCAAATTCTGTTTATTTTACACCACAGCAAACAATTTGCAAATGATGTCACTGTGTTTTAGCCATTTTAAAGTATTTTTCTGCTGTTCTCAGTCACTGCTTTTCCTTCATCTCTGTGTGATTTGTCTTTTTAAACTTGCCCGATGTGTAATCCCTCATACTGAACACTTGTATGATGTGTCCTGTCCTGTTTCGTTTGATCTGTGCTGTACTGTTACTGTGCGCTTGAAAAGTGCTTGAAGTGCCAAGTGACTGCAGATAAAAATGACTTTTAAGTGAACTCTGATATAAATATTTAACACTGGACATGGTGTCTTACAAAAAATAATTAATAAAAAGACATTAAGTCAGCATAAATTATTTATGTAATTAAAGTTGTATTATCGTTATGAGATTATGCAGTGCAGACTCTAAGAAGTGCTTTAATTCTTCCACAACGATGTCATTTTAACAAAACATAAAGAAGGTCACACAGAAATGAATGGATACATGCTAGCACCATCTTTTAAGATAGCTATGAGTGTGCGTGTAACCTCAAACTTGTATATATATGTATATATATATATATATATATATATATATATATTTGTGTGGATTTGTTTGACATCATGTGGATGGATGACAGCAGCTTTGAGGAAAATCAGCTTCCAGCAACGCTGACAGCCAGTCATCCAGTTTTCCCTACAGCGAGCTGCCAAAGAGTTGACCTCTGTTAGCGTAGCATTTAGCGCTCTGACACCATTCAGGGTCACTTTAGTCTGACAAGAGAGATATGATGAGTGAGATGAAAGGGGTGAGGGGTGATGCACTGTGGTAGCTGATGAGTTACGACCTTCCCTGCGTTCATTACATTTAAAAGGTTTTCCTAGATTGTGGAGGTAACTGAGCTAATGACATACCACTAATCCCGGGTTAAGAGGAGCAGGAGTTCTCTGGAGGATATTTAAGAAATTATAAGTTTTATCCAGAGAAATAATGTTAACCAGATTCTTATTTCAACCCAGGGCGCTCTCATTTTCCACCTTTCTGTGCTCTTCCTCTCCCTCTACACCTTTCTCTCCTGCTCCTGGCCTCATCATAAACCCCTCCAGCATCTCGTCTCCTCTCAGTAATTCAGCAGCAAAGGGATTAGCCGGCGCCCATGTCTCGCTGCCTTATCAGTTGCGGGCAGGGAGGGCTGTGCAGTCACGCTGCATCCTTCCCCGCTTCCTCCACAACAGGCATGGCCACAAAACCCCCTGCCAGCCCCCTCCATCTCCCAACAATCATAACACATACCCAGCACTTGACACACTTGCACCTGCATACACCTCTCCAGATTGATCTTTACCGCTTAACCTTCACGCCCGACCCCACAAGTGAGCTCAGACACACGCAAATAGTCACTCAGAGGTCAGTCACGAGCTCGGGATTAGGAGAGACCCGACCCTGTGGAGGTGCGTACAAGCCTCAGATGTTTGATGACAAGGCTATATCTAAGGCTGTGATGCCTGTGTCTGATAATCGATCGCTCCTGTTAGCACACAGGAGCCGTATCAGTCAGGAAGATAGTTGTTAGTGAGGGTGTGACAGGTTGTCACTATCAAGAAGCTCATTTGTTCATTGTGTGACTGTCCATCAAGCCTTCATAGATCACCGTTTGTCTGAGCAGAATCTTCCTGATTCAAGGTTATTGTGTTTTTTTTAAAAGATGTTTTGCAGTGAATCAGATTTCAGGTAATGTGTATGAACATCGTTCTTTATGTGGACCAGAAAATGGGCCGTCATTCTGTCATTTTCCTGCTGTTTGCCGGTGATGAGCGTGTCTCTGTTTCACATGCCGGCGGCTGTGTCTCAGCATTCAAGACGCCCTCCTCGAGCTTTCCCGCTGTGATCTCATCTCCATGCAGACAGAGCGTCTCTCTTTCGCTTTCTCCTCCTCCGTTTGATGGATTTAGCCCTCAGATGAGGCCGTGCCCGTGCATCCCGATGACCTTGTCCATAAATAATGAGCTGGCGTGTGTGCGTCTGTGTCTGTGCATGCTGATCAGGTGGTTACAGCACTGACCCCCAGCAAGAGATCCCGGTATCACATGAAGAGGAGGGGGGGTAGCATTTGAATTTGACTTTGCTTTCTTTCAAGGTCTGTGTGTGTGCGTTGCTAATGGGGCTGCTCTGTGTGGCCGTCAAACCATAAATGACTTGATGGTTTTCACTCTGTTGTATCCAAATGTTCCATAATTGTCCATTTGCTCTTTCAGGACAGGATTACAGGGGGGATTATTAGCCACCATACTCTTTCACTCTTTCTGTTTGTGTTTGCAGTTTTGGAGCTTATGCGGTAATGCTCTCACACCCAAACGTGGTGTTTTTGGTAAAACGGGGGATCTCCAAACCATCCTCTGCCTTGCCTGCGCCAAGGACGAGGTCACGTATTCAGGTGCCTTGAATGGTGACATCTATGTGTGGAAAGGGATCAACCTAATGAGGACGGTGCAAGGAGCTCACGGGGTGAGTTTTATCTCATGTTTTTGTGCCTTATACCACCAGCTGATTTTGCACAGCCGGCATGCTGCACCTTAATAAAGAAACACAGTGAAAGCATGTAGTAAATTGAACCTGGTTCAAGGCCATGCATGCCGGCTTCGTTTGATTCTGCTCAGTAGAAAAAGGATCAGCTTTTTGCTCCACAGGATTAAATGATATCTATTGGATCAACAGCTGGGTGAGGGGATGGGTGGGTGGGGGAGGGGATAATGGCTACAGTACATGTACATTCCTGCTTTTTGTACCACCAAATGTCTCACAGAGGGTTTAACAAGGTGCCTCGCTCTTAATTCAGAAACCCTTATTCAAAGGAGGCTGTCAGTAGAGCTTTCAAGCAATAACAAAAATATGACACCCGCCCTGTTACCTAGCTGTGTGTTATCTTGAGGCCACAGGAGCAAGGTTTTGTAATTTTGAAAGCCTTGTTGAACAACTGCCTGGCTGAGCAGCATCACTGTAAGGTCTGTATCTGTGGCTGGTTCTGTTGTTGCTCATTTGTTGTGCAGATCCTCACTGACAGCCTGTCATTTCCTGCAGTCAGGGATTTTCAGCATGAATGTCTGTGAAGAGGGCTTTGCTACCGGGGGCCGAGACGGCTGCGTCCGGCTGTGGGATCTCAACTTCAAACCAATTACTGTCATTGATCTCAGGGAAACAGACCAAGGATATAAAGGTGATGTCAAAATGCCTCCTTCTTTTTTTTTCCTTTAAGCTGAGTACAGAAAGGTTACAGGACAAATTGTCATCTCCTGAGGCACTGGAAGGGAGTGTGTATAAAAAAAAAAAAAAGAAAACACCCTTTATGCCATTTGTATTCTTCTTACTAATACTCTCTTTCTTTTCTATTTTCTCCATCTCTTGTATTTATAATCTTGGATCTAACAGTAGCTAGAGGTGAAAATAGCCGAGGTGGGTAAAGTCACAGCAGGCAGAATTAATAACCATGTCAGTCTGTTTGTAGCAGTCCCCACATTGTTCTGCTGTTCCTCTTGTTGCTAGTAAGTCTAAGCTCTGTTGCAGTTTTGCGTCGTATACAGATGTCACCTTCACATATGTATACAGCAAATGCTTCCTCCATCCCCTTCTCTCTGTATTACCCAGAGTCAGTTGCAGATTGGCTTGACAACATGTGCTGTCATTGTATATTCCTGTTAAGATCTCCGTCCTACTGTAGGTAGCCTGCAGAGGGCTATTTGCACCTCCTGTCTTTAATCCCTGTCGTGTCTCTTATAATGACTGCGTAAGCGTTGGCAAATGTCCGTCTGCTTCCATGTTAGCATGCTTGTTTTCAGTTTGTTTGCTTGATTTTTAAGTGCATCCATGTGTGTTTTCGACAGGGCTGTCCGTGCGCAGCGTGTGCTGGCGGGGAGATCACATCCTAGTGGGCACGCAAGACAGCGAGATCTTCGAGGTGGTGGTCCATGACCGCAACAAGCCCTTCCTCATCATGCAGGGTCACTGTGAGGGTGAGCTGTGGGCGCTAGCTGTCCATCCCACCAAGCCTCTGGCCATGACAGGAAGCGATGATCGCTCAGTCAGGTGAAGCATCAGCAATAACCTATTCTACAGTATATCTCCTAAATCTTACACACTGGACCTTTAGTGAACATCCTCCTAATTTATTTGTTTTTAAATCTGTAATGGTTGCACACTGTCCTTCATAGTTTTCTGATGAAGGTCTTCCTGGGCCAACAGTGTTGCTCTGATTTATTTTGTTCACAATAATGAAGCTATTTTCAGTATGTAGCCATCAACCAAATACATAACAGGACAGCACAAACATCATTTCCATGGTTGTTTAACCTCATCACTGCTTTGCCCCCTCATTCGTCCTGCTCCTCTGTGTCTAAAGGATATGGAGCCTTATAGATCATGCGCTGATAGCTCGCTGTAACATGGAGGAGCCTATCCGCTGTGCAGCTGTGAGCACTGATGGCATTCACCTGGCGCTGGGAATGAAGGATGGCTCCTTCACCGTCCTCAGAGTCAGGTGGGTGCACATTTCAAATGGGAAATTTTCATGCTATGTGATGAAGATCGTATTTTTTTGTACTGCTTCTAATTCAAGGTACATTTCTCCGATTCCCTCCAGAGATATGACAGAGGTGGTCCACATCAAGGATAGGAAGGAGGCCATCCATGAGTTGAAGTATTCCCCTGATGGGGCCCACTTGGCTGTTGGCTCTAATGATAACTCAGTGGACATCTATGGTGTGGTGCAGAGATACAAGAAAGTGGGCGAGTGCATCGGCTCTCACAGCTTCATCACACACATGGACTGGTCCACGGACAGCAAGTACCTGCAGACCAATGACGGCAGTGGCAGGAGGTTCTTCTACAGGATGCCAAGTAAGTCCACGTTCCCCACAGCTAGCTAGCATTGTTTCTTTGATACAACATAGTCACGGAGCTGTTTTCTAAGATAAAACCTTTCTGTCTTCTGTTGAGGTGGGAAGGAGGTGACCAACAGGGAGGAGCTGAAGCTGGTACAATGGGCTTCGTGGACATGTGTGTTGGGGCCTGAGGTCAATGGAATATGGCCCAAGTACTCAGATATCAATGACATTAACTCTGTGGACGCCAACTTTAACAATCAAGTCTTAGTAACAGCTGACGACTACGGATTAGTCAAACTTTTACGATATCCGTGTATTAAAAAAGGTAAAGTGGATCCAGTTGTTTCATTTTTAGGGAGAAATAAGTACAGAGGTTCTGATGTTACTATCCGCTGTGTAACTGACATGTTTCCTTTTGTTTTAAGGTGCAAAATCTAAAAAGTATTTAGGTCACTCAGCCCACATAACCAACGCCAGATGGTCACACGACTACCAGTGGGTTATAACTATTGGTGGTGCTGATCACTCAGTGTTCCAGTGGAAGTTTGTTCCCGAAAGAAAGTCTAAAGAAGCTGCTATGCATATAGCACCACAAGGTATGATGATGATGATGAGTCACTATTTACAAGATTTACATTTTACCTTTTCATCAGTTCAATTAAGGATATTACAGTGTTATATTTTAATGTATCTTTGTGTGGGGAGACCACAGTGGCTCCTGCCAACAAGACATTATCAAATCAGGCTAAGTGCAGAGTGTGTTGCAGAAATCCCTTTAATGGAATAGTTTTTTGGGGAAATGCACTTGTTGACTTTCTTACTGAGAGTTAGAGCTACTTTCATGTCTGTGCATTAGATATGGAGTTGGAGCCAGGAGGTGATTAACTTAGCTTAGCGTAAATACTGGAAGAAGAGGAAAAAACAACAGAGGCTGGATCTCTCCAAAGTTTGAAAGGAATAAGCTTACCACCACCGCTAAAGCTCACTTACTAACACGTTAATCCATGTTTAATCCACGCACATACATTAAAAACAACAAGTTCGCCTGAAAGACAACAACAAAGTGAGCTACAGGCTGAACACTTGGATCTCCTCACCTGTCAGTCTGAATCGAATGAGAGGTGAAACGTCTTCACGGATCTACAACCAAGTCCAGTTGCCCTAGATTTAACCCTTCTTTAAGAAAGATGACCTGGATGACTGAGAACCTCCGACAGACCTAAAGCAAGCTATAGAGTTTCTAGCAGCATTTTACCTTGGACAGAGTTTCCTCTTGCTTTTAGCCTTTGTATTTTGCTAGCCTCCTGGCTGTAGCTCCATACTTAAAAGAATTATTTGACATCCTGGTTGCTTTCCTACTGATTGCTAGATTAGAAGATTGCTGCCACTCTCTTATGTGTACACTAAATTTAAAGCTATGTCAAGCAAACAGCTAGTCCAGGAGTAACAAAATAGTAAATGATAATTATCATTATATCTTTTATGTTTAATCCAGTAACTCCTTGGAGTCCAGTACATAGCCCTTTCCTTTCACACAGATGAGATATAACAAGGTAATTAGTGAGCTTTAGAGTTGCTGGTAGGTGAATTTTATTACAGCTGGACAGACCCAGCTTTAGCTTAGCTAAGTTAACCAGATGTTGGACACAGCAGCTATATATTTAACCCACAAACACGAGAGTGATATAAATCTCCTCGTCTAACCCCTATCCTGCAAATTCCTTTAAAATCAGCTCAAGTATTACTTGCATGTGTATGAAATTCAGACTAATGTCAACCCATTTAATGAAATAATATGTCACAGTACATTTCTTAGTTACCTATTAGGGGTTGCATGAATGTAACTGGCTGTTACATAACATGTACCCATACTGCTCCCACCAGCCTTGTGAACTTGATGTGCTAAACCACCAGAGAGCAATGTACTAGATTGCTCCCTTCCCGTACTTCCTGAACCACTATTTCCATAAAGCACTGCAAAGGAACGGCCATCACATTAATTAAGACAAATCCAATAAAGGTGAATGAAGCTTGGAAAGTATAATTGCATTGTCATTCCCAAGTCATATTTTTTTTTCCCAGAGACAGAACGCAGCTGTGCTCTCTGAAATTAAAGCACATACTAACTGCCTTTCCTTTTAATTTTCCTAATGGATCTTGTGAGTAGCCGCGCTTAGCTGCCAGTTCTGCTTATTGCCTTGTCTTGGCGCGGCTTTACTGTGCTGAATCATCAGTTTTATACATTTGTCTTGAGCGATGTCGCTGTGAAGCACGACTGCCTGATAAACAGGACATGTCACAGCATTATTACATGATCAACCCTCTACTGAAACATGGAGCAGTGTGTTTTTTTTACTGTGTGTGCAGTGGGATATTTTTCTGATTTAAAGGCAGGGAAGGATTTTACTGCAGCCTTTCATTTCTGCTTGCAGAGACCTTGGCAGACTCTAACAGCGAAGAATCAGACTCTGATCAGTCAGACGTACCAGAGATGGACTCAGAAATCGAGCAGGAGACGCAGCTCACATATAGACGACAGGTCAGTGATCACATCAGTGTTCACTTTTTTAAAACACGTCTCCCTGAAAGCAGAGAATGTAAACACGTTTTTACATGCACCCAGGTTTATAAAGAAGATCTACCTCAGCTCAAAGAGCAGTGCAAAGAGAAGCATCGAGCGACGGCCATGAAGAAGAGGGAGCGACCACCAGGGAGTGGGGTGAAGCTGCACTTCATTCATGGGTAGGCATCATAAAACAGACGCTCTGGAAAGGCTGATACTGTAAGATGAATTTCAAACAGACAAGCTGCTGCTAAACCCTTCATATTATCTTTGTCTTTTGTCTTTTTTCTTCGAAACATCTTTTTGTTTGCAGGTACAGGGGTTATGATTGCAGGAGCAACCTGTTCTACACCCAGACTGGGGAGATAGTCTACCACGTAGCCGCCATTGGGGTTGTGTACAACAGACAACAGAATACACAGCGTTTCTACATGGGCCATGACGATGACATCCTCTGTCTGGCTATCCACCCCCTCAAGGACTTTGTAGCAACAGGCCAGGTAGCTACCAGCCCTTCTAACATAAAATTAACATTACATGAAACAAATTCAAAGCTTTTTTTTAGTTTATGGCTCCTCAAAGGTGAGCTGAGAGAGATTTTTTGCCACATAAGACTAGTTGAATTCAGTCCATACTGAATTTTTTTGTCTCTCCAGGTCGGCAGAGATTCCTCCATCCACATATGGGACACAGAAACGTTAAAACCCATCTCTGTGTTGAGGGGTTTCCACCAGCTTGGAGTGTGTGCTCTGGATTTTTCTGGTAAGCCTGTTTCACGGGCTGCGTTTAGGCCTCCTACCTAGACAGATCTGACATAACATACTTTTTAAATTCACAAATTCTTCCAGACATCCTGCTTTCACGGGAGAACAAAATAACTTTCACACATAAAAGAAATTCACAAGACACCCAATTTACAAGCAACACTGAAAAACCTGTTTCTGCTGTCTCTTAGTCGCGGCAGTCTGACAGCATCAAGGTAAAGCTGTTCATCTCGCTTCTTTTAATTGGCCCCAGACAGAGGCAGCGCTGTGATCTGTATGTCTGTGTCAGTGAATCACCTGCCGTAGATCAAACCCGCCAGACTGCTTTCATGTCGCTAACAAGGGCTAAACTTCACTGAACCAAAGCAGGAGTAAGCTCTCTCTGTCTCTGTGCTGTACTGAATGGTTTGGGGTTTTTCTCCACAGCCGATGGCAAACGTCTGGCCTCGGTGGGCCTGGATGACAGTCACACCATTGTACTGTGGGACTGGAGGAAAGGGGAGAAGCTCTCTGCCATGCGGTTAGTACAGTCATATTATATTATGTATTACAGCACACAGTATCTCTTTGATAATCCTTCACGTTAATTCTAAGGATTGTTTGAACACTTCTAGTTTAAATATGGACATTTATGGATAAGGGTTAAATTGAAGCCACTTTGCTAGGATGACAGCGTGATTGATGTTGGAGAGGAAAGAAGGGGAATTACCTTTTAGATCATGAGGCTGCTCCACCGCAGCGCTTAACCCTGCCAGAGTCTGAATGGTGAGGGTAGGAGTTTGCCCCAGGGCCCCATCTGTAGATCCATAATTAAAGGATATAACTCTCAATTTACATCTTCTATGAGCTTGTCCTGATGAGTTTGTGCACCTGATATATCATATTTTATTTTGACGAGGAAAGTGACTTAAAATGTGTCTTTCACAGATGTGCCCTGTCTCCGAGGCACAAAGCAACACATAAAAAGAGAATGGATTGCAAAAACAATCAAGTAATTAAAAGGATAAATGTAAAGTAGTACCATGGAGTCACACGCATCCTCTGTGTGGCTGGTGGTTGAAACAAATTGCCCCATAAAGACTAAATGAAATACTAAAGTTCAGTACATCAAACATGTAGGAAGATTTACCTGAGCTCCCAAGGCGATAATCCTGAGCTCAGGTGTGACTGATTTCCTATACTGCTGAAGACGATGATGCAAATGATCGCTATGTACATACGATGTAAGCGATACATGCGACCAGATATGGGGCGCAAACACTAGGCCTGTGCATTTGATGCAAGCGGATTACCTTACCAGGCCTGCATTACGAATTCCTGCAAAGCATGAAAGGCGTTAATTTGTACAGAACATGATGTAGGATTTTCACTTCCACGGCAGGTAAAATTATATAACCAGAAGGAACCAAAAGTATCTAAGTGGAAAACATCCGCATCCCAAAATATCTCTGCTTTTGCTTTGTTGCTCGATCTACTAGATGTTCATATTTAGTTTCTACTCCATTGAAAATTCCCCCTGGCTAGTTTGGAGCAGTGCATTGCGGGTTGTGTGCCAGGCTCTCACTGTAGCTCAGGGACAGCTTGGAGCTGCACTAATCTCCTTTGCAGACCCTGGTGGGCAGTGCAGTGAGGCGGGCAGAGGGAAATGGGGCCTGACAGAGCCTAGCTTGTGCACCGCCACTGTGGAGTCTTCAGCTGGGAGAGGAGGAATGGGTGTGAGAGGGAGACTATGAATAAAGGTGAAGGGTGGGAATATGGGAAGGCTAAGCAAGGGTAAGAGGGAGTAGAGGAGCATGATGTTTTTTAGCTTCTTTAGAGTCATACAGCAGCAGAAGTTCAAGTGTCAGGTACGGACCACTGACAGATCCTACATGTTCATGATGGACAACCAGAGGGCAAAACAAAGAGACAGCTACAGGAAGCTGTTTGGTTCTGTGCATTTGTAATGCTTGTTAGGGAGCTATAACATGAGTCATCTCTCTAATGCCACAATCAGTTTATGAATTATTGTGTTTTAAAAAGGAGAACACAGAAAACACAGCTCTCTGAGTGAGACAATAACAAATATGAAACTTTAATAGAAAATATATATAGTACAATGCAGTTGTACACAACATAGAAAAGGTTTTAACCCATACCACCAAAAGAAAGAAAGAAAAACATAATAAATGGTAACAAATGTATAAAAACAAATGTATAAATAAATAAAAGTACATAATTACTTAAATATTTTCATTTAAAGACTGAAGGACACATCATATCTGTATGATGGATTCATTATGTCTTCAGAAAGATTTTAATGCTATAGAAAACAGAAATATTTCTGCATTTCTTTCAAAGCCTCTGTGTAGTCTGTTTTATGCACTCAGCCTTTGAATTATTGCCTACAGCCACAGTAGATTCCTTCTTTTGATATTTCAAGTTTTCAAGTGTATTTGTCGTTAGAACCCAACAACAAATAACGATGATGAAATTAAACTGCGTTTATCTCAAGGTGAGATGTGCAGATTTAATATTCTTCTCCATGCATATTTTGTGATGTAAAAAAAAAATGTTTTTCAGGGGAAGCAAGGACAAGATATTTGTTGTCAAAATAAATCCCTACCTTCCTGACAAGCTCATCACGGCTGGTGTGAAACATATGAAGTTTTGGCATAAGGCTGGTAAGACCCCTGGGTTTTTTTTTTTATTATTACTGAATAGCAGAAACTCTAACAAGCACAAATCTTTCTTAGCTGTGACACGCCTTACTGTGAGATGACTGTCTGCTTCTCTTTCAGGTGGTGGTCTAATTGGGCGCAAGGGGAACATGGGCAAGACGGAGACCATGATGTGTGCTGTGTACGGCTGGTCGGAGGAGATGGTGTTTTCGGGCACATGTACGGGGGACATTTGCATCTGGAGAGACATGTTCCTGATGAAGACTGTCAAGGCTCATGACGGCCCTGTATTCAGTGTGCACGCTCTAGAAAAGGTACCACGCCGAAATATAAACAAAAAATATATAAATATTTCAGAATATCTGGACTCCTGTTTCACTGCATGGTTATATAAAGATCTATTTTTGTGAACTTTATTTTAGGTGACAGACATTGTGGAGCTGTCTGTCTGTTATATTTAATCATTATTCTATTGCAGTGGCATAATATTGTCCGGCTATCTTTTTATAATGACTCTATGTAGTATTAAATTTGCCTCAACAGTGGCATATTCAACCAGAAGGAGCAAATTTAATCGCAGCTTTTGATGTGTCAATAAATTGTCTCTTTAGGGATTTGTGACTGGAGGAAAGGATGGCATAGTTGCTCTGTGGGACGACACATTCGAGAGATGCCTGAAGACCTACGCCATCAAGAGAGCAGTCCTAGCTCCGGGCTCTAAAGGTAAAAAGGTCATCCTGTTCTCAGTTGTCCTCCACTGTCCTTGGATCACTCTTTCAATGCAAATCCGTTTAAAATCATTCAATGCTTTTAGCTAAAATGATAACTTCCACTTCCACTGTCCTGGCTCGAGCATGGGTCTCTGACTTTATGCTTTAATTCATCAACTGTACAGGGTTGCTCTTGGAGGACAACCCCTCTATACGTGCCATATCTCTGGGCCATGGCCACATCCTTGTGGGGACCAAGAATGGAGAGATCTTGGAGGTGGACAAGAGTGGCCCCATCACTCTGCTGGTCCAGGTAAGATACAGATAAAAATAAAACCACCAAAAACCTGTCACAACTCTAATAAAATACAGCACATCAGATTCCACCAGAGTTTCATCATCCGAGGCAGGTTATTCATGAGGAACCTGTAGTTTCTCTGCAGTATAATAATAAGTGCCTGACATCACAGCGAGCGTCTCCTCTGGCTGTTGTGAAACTCGGTGGAGTGTTCAGGGGTACTCAAACTAAGGATTACATTAGAATTTAGTTGGAGCATCATCTATTGCACCACCAACAAGATTAATGTGATGAATTACTTATATAAAGCGAGTTTCAGGTCAGTGCTGGTTGATTTAAAATATCTTGATTAAATTAATGGAAAGTAGTGTCTGTGTGGAGGCTGGAAAACTGATATAAGAACTGATGTTATGCTGCGAAGAAGGTGAGATGTTGAGTGTCAAAGATAATAAGTGTAAAGAGTGATGTGATGTTCCTCTCTCTGTATCTGGAGGTTTGTGTTAGGGTGATATCTTCCTCCTGAAACCTAAAATGGCTGCAAAAGTTTAAATACATGCCAGCAGTAATAGATGCTTATCTAGTCTTTGGTTAATACGAACCTACCAGCATCGCCCTTCGGTGTCATTATAACACCACTTCTGTCTGTGTTACACAGCAGCTCTGAATCACAAAGGCGGTGGCTATAAACGGTGATGAATTACTGCTGCTGAATGGGAGATTGTTAATTTGGTTAAGTGGCCCTGCAGTGTCTCCCAGGTTCCTCTGATTGTAGGCAGACAGAACAAATGCTATTGATTGACCCTTTTCAAATGCTTTAAAGCATATTGTGATAGCCGGGGTCAACTGATGAGAGAACCAGAGGTTGTCCTCAGTTAACTGTGGTATACGTAGCAGGCAAACTGTGTAAATATTCTTTGGCTATCAAGAGAATTATAATCTGGTTAATCTGATTGATTAAATCCACTGAGTAATGACGCTTGTTGTCAAGTCAATAAATATACAAATGAGCAAACAAAGCACCGCCTGGTAAATGTTCAGTAGTTACTTTAAAGTACCCGTGATTATTTTAACTAACTCACTATGATTTAACTCCTGTTTTCAAACTAATCCTGCAGTATTGCTCAACTAATCTAGAAAATCTGTACACAGGGCAAAACAAAGGAATATATTACATAGTAATAATACACGCTATTCGTGTTGACTACATTCTTTTTCTTTTTTAAAAAATAGATTAAATTAATTATGCTATCATTTACGTCTGCAGGGTCACATGGAGGGAGAAGTGTGGGGTCTGGCCACTCATCCCCATCTCCCTCTCTGCGCCACCGTGAGTGATGACAAAACCCTTCGCATATGGGACCTCTCACCTAGCCACTGCATGCTGGCTGTACGCAAGCTCAGAAAAGGTGAGTCACCACTCTTAACAGATGAGGGTGTTTTCTGACAGAAAGTGCACCAGTCCCAGAGCTTTATGCAGACACTTTATGCTCCACAGGCGGCCGTTGCTGCTGCTTCTCCCCTGATGGCAAAGCCTTGGCGGTGGGACTGAATGACGGCAGCTTCCTCATTGTGAACGCAGACACCCTGGAGGACCTGGTGTCCTTCCACCACCGCAAGGACATCATCTCAGATATCAGATTCTCTCCAGGTCTGTGGTTCACCTTCGCGTTTCTTCACGCTTACAAAACTCCCCCTCAGATCCTGGTCCGAGAAGTAAATAGGCCTCTGAAATCAGTGTGCCCTTCAAAGCATCTTAGTGCATGTAGGATGCTGTGCAGAAGTTCAGCAGGTATACATATTTCCTTCCTGCTGTGAGCCAGGGACATATTGCTGCAGGCCTGACCCAAATTAATGGCTTTCTGTAATAGGGCCAGACAGAGAGACAGCAAGAGCGAAATGGGAAACAGTGGGGGCAAACAAAGTGAGAGCAAGAAACTAAACTCTCTTTCGCCTGGACACTTAACCTTGATCCTCAATGCAACTGATCTTGTTTCTCAACCCAACACCAATGAGTCTCTGAAAGCCTACATGTAAGAGTAGGAGTTGCTGTATAGAGCAGCGTGATGCTAAGCAGGAAATGGGTTTTAGTGTGGTTATAGTAGGAATAACCAAGCTGGACTTAGAAATTAATTACAAAAAACAGCATAAAAAGCTTCAAAACCAGGTCAGTAATAATATAAAAAGTAGGGGACTCATTGAATGTAGCTCTCATGTTAACTGTTGACTAAGATGTTCACCATATTACTTTATTGTCGTAGTATTACTAGGTATTATTAGTTAGTATGGGAATGTCCCAGATTTTTTTTTGACTTGATAAAGGCTCTAGATGAAAAGGGAAGTTATTACAGTCAGTTCTGGGGTGGATATGAATGTCTAAAGGTACCTTGGGACCATGTACGTCTGTACAAATTTGTGTACCAATCCTCTCAGAGTTCCAGAGTTATTTCACTGGATAAGTGAAAACTTTGACCTCTTGGTGGTGCTAAAGTCAGGGGATCACCAAACTCAGTTGAATTGATCTGTTGAACGCTTTGCCCTCTTTTTGTTTGCTCAGGTGCTGGGAAGTACCTTGCAGTAGCATCAGGAGACACATTTGTTGATATTTACAATGTAATGAGCAGCAAACGAGTCGGGGTGTGCAAAGGATGCCTCAATTATATTACCCATCTGGACTGGGACAAGAGAGGTAAACATGCTTCCTTAAATGCTATATTATCTCAGTAAATGGTTGCAAATGACAATGCCAATTATGGATTCAAAATGCCTCTGTTAAAAAACAATTACGCTCCATGACCCACTGGGCTTTTTCATTCACAGGAAAGCTACTCCAAGTCAACACAGGTGCAAAAGAGCAGTTTTTTTTCGAAGCTCCTCGCGGCAAGAGGCAAACCATCCCGGCTACAGAGGTAAGCAGGGAGAGGAGACACAGGAGCAGCCGTGGTTACGGTGCCGTTGGCCCACTTTTTCCCTTCGGGATCAGCGGAGGCTCGGGGAAGGGCAGTGAAGCATTAACACGGCCCACTTTTCACCAGTATCATTCTAATTTTGGCAGTGGAAGTGGGATAGTGTTTAGGGTCTCTTTAATACAGCGTGACATTCACACACCTTGCGAGGGAAGCATTAAGAAAATAAGGGTCAGAGATGATAGATGCTGCTAGGTCGTGTCTCAGATGTCCTGCCTTTGCTTTGTTTGTCTCACCTCATTATGATGCTCGACACTTTCCTCTCTCCCTCCCATTTATTTCACTCCTCTCATCATGCACCTTATCACAGCGTCGTTATTGACAGACCATCTGGTTTTTGTCTTAGAATCAGATTCAGGTTTGTTGTCAAGTAGGTTGCATAACAATAAACATTGTACAAGAAAAATATAAATATGAAAATAAGTAAGTGGAAAGTATACATTGACAATAAAATATATGCATATAGCTGGTCTGTATCATATTTATCAAATCGACAATTTTCTGGCCCGAAGATGCTGTGGTTGGTGATAACATGCTAACATGATGTTTTGATCTATGGAGTGCCTCAAGGATCTGTCCTTGGTCCCTTTTTTTAAAGATATTTTTTTGGCCTTTTCAAGCTTTATTTTTGATAGAGACAGCTGAAGAGTGACAGGAATGTGGGGAGAGAGAGATGGGGAATGACGTGGGAAAGAGCCACAGGTTGGATTCGAACTCTGGGCTGCCGTGGCGAGGACTGAGCCTTCGTACATGGGGCAGCTTATCTTATCTTATCTTATTGCTTTCTTGCCCAGAGTTAGACATGAAAATCTATACCACTCTGATTTTTGGCCAGTAAAGAGTGGAGATAGGGAAAAGGACAGCTAGTGGTGGCAGGTGTATTTTGTTACCATTGGAGTGAGCTAGGCTAGCTTTTTCCAGTCTCTGTGTTAAGCTAAGCAACCCAGTTGATGGCTGTAGCTTCTTAAACAGTCTTCTCATCCAACAACACCCATTTCTTCTGCAGATAGTTTAAAATGCTGCAGACGTCTTCTAATAAAGACAAAGCACAGAGGGAACATTACTTCAGAGTTGGCTCTCTACATTGGCTGCCTCCGGAAATTAAGAATTTAATCCTAAATTTTAGTTATTATCTATCAGTCTGAGTCTATTTCTGAATTGTTATGTTGTTATGTTGTTGTTTGATTGATATTCATTAAGAAATTAAAGTAATTAATTATTGTAATATTTAAAAAAGTGCTACATGAATAATTTTTGGATTTATTTTATTTATTTGTCTTAGGTGGAGAAGATCGACTGGAGCACGTGGACATGTGTCCTTGGAACGTCTGTTGAGGGCATCTGGCCTTTGATCAGTGAGGTCACCGAGGTGACCGCTGCCTGCCTTAGTAATGACAGGAAGGTGCTAGCAACTGGAGATGACCTAGGTTACGTCAAACTCTTTAGATACCCTGTCAAGGTAAGATGCAATGCATAAGTCTCATGACTTGTGTCATGAGTGTCTCATGACTTAAGGCTTTGTTTAAAGTCTGCGTAAAGTAAGAATAAATATGTGTTGTGAGTTTGTCAGACCAAAGAAGAAAGTGTTACTAACCACCCAACCAAATTTGAATGATTAAAAATATCCACAAGTTTATGAAATTAGGTGTCAAATCGGGTAAAAATGAGCAGTATTGTAAACTGAAACTTGTCAGATGAGTTCAGAAAATGACACGACCAACTTTGAAACACTGAGCGAGATTAATTAAACTCCATTTCTCTGTTTGGGGTGCAGGGGTATGCTCGATGGCCTCAGCGTGTCATCGAGCCACCCTTTAGGACCGCCCACAAAATCCTGAAAACTGTTTTAACTCCACATTTCAGTAATACATAGTCTTTTCACACATTTTCAGCAACTATTTTCCAACATATTTGATGTATTTTGAAAGAAATCTCAGAATTGCCTTTACACAGACTTTAAGATTTATGCAAATGTTATGTTAATTTCTGTGTAAATGTCACTAGTGTTAAACAAATGTTATCCCTCTCCCCCAGGGGAAGTATGCAAAGTTCAAACGCTATGTGGCCCACAGCACACATGTTACCAATGTGCGATGGACCCATGATGACAGTCTCTTGGTGACGGTCGGTGGGGGTGACACGTGCCTCATGATCTGGGCCCATGAGCCCGAGGGCCACCGGGAAATCAAACAGTGTGACAGTGAGGAGTCAGACATCGAGAGTGAGGATGACGGAGGTGAGAGATGAGCTGTTTATTGATTGAATGTTTCTGTTGCTGAAGCGAAATCTGACATTCCTGTCTTTGACCAGGTTATGATAGTGATGTGACGAGGGAGAACGAGATCAACTACACCATCAAGGCCTTATCCACTAACATGCGACCCATGACGGGTGTGAAGCCTCACTTGCAGCTGAAAGAGCCCTCTGTGGACGAAAGGTATTCTTCATTTCAGCCATGATATTGCAGAAGGAATTCCTGCCTGTCATAGTGAAAAATATAAGATTTCTGCGTCAAGATGAAGCCAGAATTGCCTTCCTCAGTCAACATTTTTCTTTTCCTGCGTGAAAATTCCTGCCCTGTCCCTGCCTTTTTGAAATAACTCAGCCTTTTTCTGCTCTTCTTCTTTCCTTTAATGGCTGTCCATCTGTCATTATCCTGCTTCGTTCTTTAATTCTACTTGAAGACAAGGGGTGGTCAGGTAAGCTCTTGTGTTCGTGTACAGTATGTTGAATTTTGGACAAAAGATTAAGCAGGTCATGATTGAAATGTGTTTAATTACGGAGTGCTACGTTGAGATAATATCACAACCTATGCGCTCCAAAAAGAGCAAAACTCAAGTATTAAAAGTGTCTTGTTGCAGTTTTAGAGAAATGTCTTCATGTCCGTGGATTTGTATCTGTTTCACCAGCTTCAGTCATTCACATTTCATTGTTTTGTTTTTTTCTCATATACAAACTAAGACTTTTGATGCTAATTCACTTGCTAATGAGCTGCTGGAGTGGCAGGATAAGTTGGCCTAAAAGTAACATTTGAACTTTAAGTTGACTTATCCACTTGAATAGCCAGCAGAGCAAAACTTGTTTGGTGGTGACTGACAATTAAAGTGGATCACCAACACATGAGGAATATGAGATATTTACACACATCTTAAGAGTGTTTTTAAGAACGTTTTGTTACATGGGTGGGAGTAAACAGAGCTTACAGGTATTATCAAATCTTCACCATCATAATCCATCTTTAAATGTGTCATAGGTTTATTGACGTCCACATTCGTTTTTTCTTTTTTTTTTCGTTTTGACAACGATACAAACATCCACGCAGCATCTTCTGGGCAGCAGTTGTCATGGAAATGGACTTGAGTTGTCATGGTTACGTGATGGCACTGACTCCTGTATTTTATGTCCTCAGTGGCTGAGGTGTTGTGTTTCATGTGTGTGTACGCCGGGATGCAGCGAGCACTGTGACAAACCTTTTTTTTTCTAAATCTTGCTTTTTTTCTTTGTTACTGCTGCCATGAAGAGGGTCAAGGTAAGTTACTTACATTCTGGTTCTTTCATTACTTTACAGAGCACATACGCAGGTTTTTTTTAGATACGCGGAGCTTAAACATGAAGCGAGTTGTGTGTTTGTGTTTGCTGTTATTTAGCTGATTTGATGAGTGAAAATTTCATATTTACTTGAACTTTTAGGTTTATTTTAACATGGATTTTACTCTCTCTTGAAATGTTCCCATTCAGTCACCTTATTCAAACCTTCACTGGTGAAACAAACTCTGCACAAGAATCCTTGGCATTAAAAAATTATTTTCTCGTCTGCTGTTGTTATTTTTATTTATTTCACCCACCTCAAGATTTGTAGCTTCACATTCTGTTGAGATAAAATATCACCTACTTGTGTGCACATGCAAGCAAATATTTGTGGAATACTGTTCAGTGGAAAAGTAAACAGTGTGATATTATCATTATCATCTGCATGATAAGCAGCTCTGCGGCAGCCCTCTTATCCCAGCTGTCTGTTTCAGGCCTCCTGTCAGTCGAGCGCTGCCACAGCCGGAGAAGCTGCAGACCAACAATGTTGGCAAAAAGAAGAGACCCATCGAGGTAATAAGGACTTCAAATCCATTGAAACACAACAAACTAATAGATATATATAGATGGTGAAGTCTGAGCAAACAGAAAGCTGCAAAAAATTCCAAAATGCTGCTTTCTAATGTGATTATTTCTCCTGAAGACGCTGTGTGCTCGTAGTCTGTCCAGACAACCTCTCAGGGGACTCTGATGATGCTGTAATCGAATAATGACGTGCTGCTTCAGCCGGCAGCTGGCTCTGAACATCTTAGTTGTCATGGCGTTGACCTTTCTGACTTTCTGGCGGTCTTTTTCTGACTCTCCCGCAGGACCTGGTGCTGGATCTGGTGTTTGGTTACCGTGGCAATGACTGCCGCAATAATGTGCACTACCTGAACGAGGGGGCAGAAATCATCTACCACACGGCCTCAGTTGGCATCGTGCTCAACTTGACGACCTGTAAGTAGACAGAGCGCGGTCTAGAAGACGCTCTGACTGTGTCAACTATCTGAAAAAGCGAATATAACACTTCATTTTGTGTCTGTGTGTGGTGTGTCTACGTGTGTGTGTGTGTGTGTGGGTTGGGTGTGTTTCCTTACAGTCTGCCAAAGTTTCTATGTAGAACACAGTGACGACATTCTGTGCCTGACAATCAATCAACATCCCAAATTCCCCAACGTGGTGGCAACTGGCCAAGTAGGTATGTTTGTGAGAAGTTGACCTCGTGTGTCACCAGCCGCTTCATTTTTCTTCCCTGTATCCTGTGTTGTGCAGTTTGCAGAGGGATTTTCATACAGCACAGATGGCAATCCCCTTCCTGCAACCGTATCTGTACTATAAACCAGCTAATGAGCATAATTACCATTTTTGCATACGTGAATAGTCATGGGATTTCTCCCAGACAGACATATTCGTAAACAAAAAACACAATTTGTGATTCACCTCATGTATTTACATATATTTTATGTAAATTACTACTAGAATATTTTGAAAGCAGAAGCCTTCAGCGATAGGGGGACCACTATTTCTCAGAAAGTCACAAGAAATTAGCAAATCATTTGTTGGCTCTGTAAATAAATCAGATTTTCCTTCTTTTCAGGTGATACTGGTGACATGTCAGGTAAGGACATTTCAGAATTAGTATTCATGTCAAACAGGAAACGTGGTGTTCATAACTAATGACAGGAAAGTTTCAACCCATTACTTCTTTACATTGCTGCCATCTAGTGGCTCTGTGATTTGGAGGGTTTTTTTACCTCACACAATCTTGGTTCTTATTATGAATTGGAAGTATTTTCTCCTTGTTGGAGATTCTTTTTCATTAAAATATAATTTAAAAAGCTATGAAAGCATAGAGAGAGAGATAGAAGTGCATCCATAGCTAGATTCAGACAAACGATATTTTCTACTCTGTCCCTCAGCCACATCTCCATCCATCCACGTGTGGGACGCCATGACCAAGCAGACGCTGTCTGTGCTACGTTGTTTCCACTCTGGTGGTGTTTGCTCCGTCAGCTTTAGTGCCACAGGGAAACTCCTGTTGTCTGTGGGCCTTGACCCCGAACACACCGTCACCATCTGGAAGTGGCAGGAAGGTTAAAAACCAAATAATACTCTCTTAAACTTTGACCTTTTTCTGGAGATGAGAAAGCCTCACCACAGTTGAGAGATCAGGCTGCCATGGTTCTCTGCTCCTATTTTTCAGGTGCCAAAGTAGCCAGCCGGATAGGTCACACCCAGAGGATCTTTGTGGCTGAATTTCGGCCGGACTCTGACACACACTTTGTGTCTGTGGGGATCAAGCATGTGCGTTTCTGGACGTTAGCTGGTCGAGCTTTGCTCAGCAAGAAAGGTGTGCTGAGTTCCATCGAGGATGCGCGGATGCAGACCATGCTGTCTGTAGCATTTGGAGCTGTAAGTGACTTCCAAGCAATATAATATGCATTGTTTATTTTTGGTCAAACATATGCTTATTACATATTACATTTCCATAATTTGTCTGCTTACATGTGCTGTGAATTGTTCTTGTATTGCTCGCTGTGCTCTTTTAGGCCACTAGATTAGTGCAGATTTGTTTTCTTTTCAGAATAACTTGACATTTACAGGTACCATAAGTGGGGATGTGTGTGTGTGGAAGGAACACATTCTAGTAAGAATTGTGGCCAAAGCTCATACGGGCCCTGTGTTCACCATGTACACCACACTGAGAGACGGCCTCATCGTCACTGGAGGCAAAGAAAGACCGTAAGTGCTGCTCCATTATGTTTCTATACCAGATGTACCAAACCAGATGATTCAAAATATAATAATAATAATAATATAATAAAATAATTACTTTCATGTGTGTTCCTTTGATCAGTATTTGCAATTATGTGCTCATCCAAATGGATATAATACCAATAAGACTAAGTACATATGAGATGGAAATGCATACATATTTTTCAAAGCTTGATCATATGTTTCCCTCCACAGTTCAAAGGAAGGAGGCGCTCTGAAGCTCTGGGACCAGGAGCTGAAGCGCTGCAGAGCATTTCGATTAGAAACTGGACAGATCATAGACTGTGTCCGCTCTGTGTGCAGAGGAAAAGTATGTTGCAGATGATATTGTACTCGATAAAAGAATCCAGCAAAGCCTCTGTATCTCATCTATATCTTGACACGTTTTGCTTGCTGCTGTGTCAGGGTAAAATCCTCGTGGGGACCAGGAATGCAGAGATCATCGAAGTAGGGGAGAAAAATGCAGCGTGCAACATCCTGGTGAACGGACACATGGACGGGCCGATCTGGGGCTTGGGAACACATCCCTCCAGAGACGTGTTTCTGTCTGCGGCAGAGGATGGCACTGTTCGTCTGTGGGACATCCCAGAGAAGGTCAGCCATGTACCCTCCAACCCCCCAGAGTCTCTTAAGTCTGAGTATCTCAGCTCTGCCCAGTACTTCCATTCATTTTATCAAGTTGTTATTTCTGTCAAGGGAAATTAAAATGATTTCCCTCATTCACAAGACTATGATAACATGTGCTGATCTTGCATGGCCATGTGGGGAAAACAGAAGATGCTGAATAAGGTGAACCTGGGCCACCCAGCGCGCACCATCAGCTACAGTCCTGAAGGAGACATGGTGGCCATCGGGATGAAGAATGGAGAGTTCATCATCCTGCTGGTTGCCTCGCTTAAGATCTGGGGAAAGAAAAGGGACCGGCGCTCTCCTATCCAGGATATTAGGTAATGATAGTAGAGTGTGGCACTTTAGACATGGTAGAGCTGGGTTCATTGATACATGAAGAAGAGCTGGAACTTGCCTTTTATAAAGCTGATTGGCATGTTTATGTCTTTCATTAGTCGTATGAGAGATTTTCTTTCTTAACTACGTGTATCTGACAGAACGCTGATCTTTTGTCTTCTCTTACAGGTTCAGTCCAAATTCTCGATTCCTGGCCGTGGGCTCTACTGAGAGCGCTGTCGACTTCTACGACCTGACGCTCGGCCCGCAGCTGAACCGCATCAACTGCTGCAGGGACATCCCCAGCTTCGTGATGCAGATGGACTTTTCAGCTGACAGCGCTTACGTCCAGGTACAGACTGTGTGAGGGTTCAGCAACTTTGCAGCAAGATGGCATGTTTGATCCCGGATGATCCTTAACCTCTAATGCCTCGAAACAGATATCCACAGGTGCTTACAAACGACTCGTGTATGAGGTGCCGTCTGGGAAGCAGGTCACAGAGCAGATCCATATTGACAGGATTACCTGGGCCACCTGGACAAGGTGAGAGTCACCGTGTTTAGACCGACGCGTGTAACAGCAGGTGAAAATGTAATTGCTCTCTCTGTGCCTCCAGTGTCCTTGGAGACGAGGTCGTAGGGATCTGGTCCCGTAACACTGACAAAGCAGACGTCACCTGTGCCTGTGTGTCCCACTCAGGCCTTAACATTGTCACAGGCGATGACTTTGGAATGGTAAAGCTGTTTGACTTTCCATGTCCAGAGAAGTTTGTAAGTATGATTACATAATATTTTTATTACTGTTTGTTATTTTGCTGTTTTTTATTTATCATGACAGCACAATTTACACTATTGCTGATGCTGAGTTTTAGGGGTGAATTATGTCTCTGCAACTTTCTGAGCTTAGACCAAATCATGAAGTCACTATGTGTGCAATTAGATTCAATTCCTGACTCTAACACCCTCTAGTGGTGGTATCAAAAAAGACACCAGAGAACGTGATGATAGATGGGCTCTTATGCATCAATTTTTTACCAGGATTATCTAATTTCTCTAAAACATATCTATGAATATTTTGAAAGAGTTTACAAAAATGGCTTCACGTAGTGGCTTTAAACTATTGTTAATTAATATATCTGACACAAAATAATCACATAATTCAACCTGTGACAATTAATCGTCAAAAGCTTCAAAATATTATCAACTACAAATATTTATTTAAATAATACATACATTTATTATGCAGAACTGCCTATTTCAGAATAATAATTTAATTCTAATTATTGCTGTATTAATGTTTATACACTTTAATGTTGCAGCTGGTAATGGTGGGGCTTATTTTTCACTGTGTATACTGAAAAGTAGCTTGTGAATTTCACAGAAGGATCCGAGTCTTATCTTCATCAAATAATAAATCACAATATACAGTATTTGTTAATTATGTTTTGTGTTATTAATCTCTACCTGTAAATTAACCTGCAACTTGAGGTAAAAAGTATTACGTAGCATAAGTAAATACTTGAGTAAATGTACTTAGTTACTTTCCACCCCTGATTCTGCATGAAATGACCTCATGATGACTTAACTTGACACATTTCTGTGTATTGTAATATCCTGTAAATATAGTCTGTCCGTTACATTATATTACATATACCTAATGAACACTTGACAGGTACATTTGTTGACTGTAGTGAAATAAAATGCCACTTGGATGATGTGTGTGTGTGATCTGTTTTTAGGCCAAACACAAACGCTTTCTGGGCCACTCTGCTCACCTGACTAATGTACGCTTCATAAATGGAGATCGCTTCGTCGTTAGCGCCGGTGGAGATGACAGAAGGTATGACAGAGACTCCAAATAACAGCATAGTTTCCAAATGATATGACAATCACATATTAAGCAACACATCTTCTTTTCTTCTGTGTCTTCTCTAGCCTCTTTGTGTGGAGGTGTGTCCACGCCCCTCACTGAGGACCGTCCTGCCTCAGAGAATCTGGGCGTCTCCCAGCTTGACTCTCCAGAGAAAAGATGCATTTAAACAAAGAAGAAGAAGAGGAGGAGGAGGAGGAGGAGGAGGAGGAGGAGGACAGACTTTGGCAGCTTGTAAATCAGTCAAGTGGTGATCTGACTTACTGCCTCAAAACTAGGTGCATGCATTTGTGCAAGGCTCATTTTCATCACAGCATCAGTCCTAATTGTGAACACAGGTGGAGGGACTACAGCCCTGCTCTCACGTCATCACGTCATCATTAACAACAACAAAAAAAAAAAAAAAAAGAAAAGAAAGAAAAACATCTCTCTAGTACACTATGTGCATATCATTTCAGTGAGGGGTTATTTTTTTAAGAATGAGCGTATCTGTGTCCCAAATGGCAGTTTTGCTACTTGGCAGGCGTATGAAATTGTGTTACTGACAATGCCATTTTTTAAAACATGTAGCAAACTGAATTAGCCTTAATCTGAGTGTTTAACTTACGAGGGTTTGGATTCTTTTTGTATTATGTTGGTTTTACTTTTTGGATCATGTAGTCATTTGTTCTATTTTTACTGGTAATTCCAAATCCTGTGGCCTTCCTCCTGAATGTAACATCCACTGTTATGTTCTGGATGTCAGCATGCCAAAGCATACTATGCACTGTACACCTGACCTGGTCACTGTGTTACCCTGATGGTTTATTTATGGTTTGTTTATGTGATTGTGTTGTTGACTGGTTGACCTCAAACCTCCCTCGGCAGTGTTCCCCTCATGACATGTAAACGTGTGCATACTTGTTTGAGGATTTGTTTGTGGTTAGTGGGTGTGCATGGCTTACTGGAAGACAATCTGTCCGAGAAAACCAAATTCCTCAGAAAACAAAAAGAACAGCTGTAAATTGATGTTTCAATGCACTGTTGCAATTATTCCGGTCACTTTTCAGTGTGCTGCTATGACGTATTATTGTCGCATTTTCATGAATATGAATGGTGTGACCTTTTTCAACAGTAAGTTAATGTTTTGTGTAATCAAGATATATTGCTTAAATGGAATGTTTTATCAGAGAGAAAATATGAAAAGTGCAAAAACATTTTGCTCCTAACTACAGACTAACTACAAAAAAAAAAGCTGCATATTTTGATTTACATTATACCAGTGTAAATATCATTTGTACATATTCTTTTTGTATATTTTTTGTGAGATGTTTCTTAAATTCCACTTTAATAAAAAAAAAAAAAACAAAGGCAACCATGAACTTGAGTTTTAAACTTTGAGATGTACTCACTGAGTGATAACAACATTGCTGAAGACTTGTAATGAAACAATCAGTGCTCAAACTAACCTTTTATCAATTATAAATAAATAGAAACATTTCTTGGCTTTCCTTTCATCATTCTAACGTAATCAGGAAATGCATCATGTTAACTCACTTACTCACTCATCAGAACACCAATAAGCATATAACAAAGTGAAATGACTGAATATATATACAAAAAAATAACTGAAATTAAATTTTATTTTAGATGAAACAAATATAATAAAGCATAGCTCTTCATAGATATGGCCTATTTACATATTTTACACACAAAGGCAGATCTAAGCACTGAATACTTCTTTTGACTGAATATGAAACAAATTACAGTTGAATATTGTGAACTCAGCTGTCATTAAGCATTCTTGACTCACCACTATCTGCAAAATAAGCACAATGATTAATCGATACCTCTGCTTTCCATTCAATTCAAGTAGTTTCACACCTGAAAAACAAACATTTTTACAGACAAGGATCAAATATCACTTTCAGATGTAGTGAAATGAATAAGGAATTCAAAATATCAGATAGTTCAATATAACTGAATACCCATAGTTACCAGTTTATTAGGTAAACATCGTACTGTCAAAGCCAACCCCATATAACAACACTGCAATAAATTATATGTTTATGAAGCTTATAATATATAATTTTTTTAAAGTAAAGAGACGTTGAAGAATCTCTATGGTGATTGTGCTGAGAATGCATTATGTTAAGAAGTGTCTCTAATATTCTAATAAACTGGTAAATTAGGATAATAAGTAATATTGACACAGGGAAGTGGCCTCATAGTTTGACAGAGAAGGAGCTGCCACAGGAGCAGCCATGATCAGCCTGGGGATTCTTAAGTACTAGGAAGGTGGAGCGGATGAGCTCCTGGCTGAAGTCCACGGTGGCTCCTTTCACAAACTCCAGGCTGTCCTGATCCACGAGGATGCCCACTCCTTCCTGCTCAAACAATCTGACAACAGAGCAGGAGCAATCAGATTTGATAGGATTAACACACAAGATAGAGAACAACAAAGCCAGTGTAAAACAATAATGTGGCAGTTTACCTGTCATCTTCAGTCTTGTTAGTGACAACAGAAAACTTGTACTGGAACCCGGAGCAGCCTCCTCCCTCCACATGTATCCTCAGGTACTCGCCCTTCTCCATGATTTCCCCGAGTCTCTGGATTAAAAATAATGATTATGGGTTTTAACAAAAAAAAAAAATCATCTGTATACTTTTTTCCTTTCATATCTTTATCTTTTCTTAATGTTTCTTTTCATTGTACTGCCTATTTCTGAGGCACTGAATCGGTTATGTTTTATGTTTTTACTTTTCAAAAGGGAACAGGGGTCAGCTTTAGGAAGGTGCTATAAAAACAAAGTTGTTGTTATGATCATTGTTATCATCATCATTAGTAGTAGTAGTAGTAGTTATTAGTACTACTATTATGTATAGTTTTTGGCCTCCCTGGCTTTCCAGACATGCATTACTAAACCATTGATTTGCATTTACAATACACATGAGAGCACATGGAGCTTGATGCTTCATCATGGGTTATCTGCTGACCTTAACACATGACTCAGTGAGGTGTAGTTTGTCTTCAGGTGAACCTGGCCCCGCAGGCTTCTCCTGGGCTGAGGCGCTGCTGAAACGCCGAAGCCCCGCTGTGTAAAGGGGCAGGGAGGGTCGGTGGACACGGTGCATCTGTTGGCTCACATTAAGGTTGCTCAGGAGAGTAGACGTCCTGCAAAACATTGTCGTTATGTTAAGATGGGATGGCATGAAAACAGTTGGCCCTACTGCTAACTGCTTACCTAACGGTAGCGCTAAAGCTAGCTTGCTAACTACGTCACCTGGCAAAAACTCAACACACAGCTTCGTTTCCTCGCAGAGAGATTGTTTACAGGTTATGGTTTTAATTAGGGAGAGCTCTAATGACAAACAGCAAATTAACATTACCTGGCAAGGCTCAAAACTTTTGACTTTGACGCAGATATCATAGCTCGCCTTACGAATGACATTTTCATAACAAATGTGAGGAAGTTCCACCCACAACAGTCAACGGTAGACAGCTCGCATTCTTATTGGCTAAAACGGCTGCCTGTCAAATAGATACGCCCACATTGATTCAATACGGCTATTTGATTCGTCAGTTTGCCTGTCAATTTTGAAAGTTTCGCCTTTAAATACCTCGGTTTTGCCTCCCAGGTACAGCTGAGTACTCCCAGTGTCCGCCAATCAAATGCGTACATTTAGGTTTGGCTTACAGATGATTGGCTGGTATGCCCTGCTGTTTGTTTGATCCGCCAATCATACATTTGAAGGCGGGATCTTTACGCGGAAGCGGTCCCCTGACAGGCTAAACTTCGGGCGTTAAAAACACCCTTTTCTTGATAAATAGGCGTTACACGGATCTCGTGATTCAGGGGAATAAAAGGTGTCAGGCCGCCCTCAGTTCCACACAGCTGGAGGAAGCTCCTCAAAGGTACAGTTTGTACGTTTTTAATCTATACTTCTGTGTAATATACTGTCAGGTGACTGTGTTGTTTACCGTAATGACGGTTAGTCGAAATTCTTCTTCGTTGTGTTTAAACTTTGCAATCTCTGTTACAGTCGGGACACAAACAACAAGTGTATGATTGAACACTTTCTGCTGACGGCTTTAAGTCAGGCTTGTCTGATAAAGTTTACTTTACTGTTGCGTAATGGACGGTTCCTCATTTCAGGGTCACAGAAAACGCAAAAGTAAAAGCAACATGGATGTCCGGACTGGTTTCGTCGTTTTGTTCTGCTTGATAGGATTCACCTGTGCGGATCCAGTGAAGTTCAAAGACTGCGGTTAGTTTCACTTGACCATCTTAATGAAAAGATTCCACTCCCGTTTGTTGAATTGACTTCAAAAGGGTGTGTTGATTCAATGAATGGCACATGTGCTATCTTGATTGACTATATTTTACTTCCTCCTTCGTGTTACCTAAACGTTTAATTGGCGCGTTTCACCACTAGTCTGTTTCGTTCTTAAATTTCCCACAAATATCACCTGTCATGAACTCAACATATTTGACAAATGCAATTGCGCATTAACAACTCCCAGCTGTGCTCATCTCTGTGGTTCAATTAAGCGTTTCCTGAGTGTGTAGCTTAATGTAGCCCTTCTATCATGCAGGGACCGCAAACAAATGGATCAAAATTGAAGCACTAGGTTTTAGTCTCGAGTATGGGTCAAGTTCCACAAATGTTGGATCCTACATTTCCCACAATGCAAACCTCAGCAGCGGCTTTCATCAGACCCCCCCCCCCCCTGCTGACATCATCAAGATTATCTTTGTTTCCTCCAGAACCACAATAGATTGATTACTCATCATCATATGAACTTAAACCATAGAACAAATGAGTGTTTTGAACGTGACTGAGTCAGATGGTTTTGAAATTAGCAATGTGAGCAATCTACTCAAAATGCCAAACTGAGATGCTGAATAATCTCGGAATGCTTTGTTTGGCAACAGTTTCACCTTCTGTTGTATGTAACAAAGTCAAAGCACACTCCATGTATGATCTTTGTTTAGCTGTGACTCAGTTTCCTGTTCTTTAGCATCCTGTGTACACACGCGTATGGTTAAAATAACTGGCCGATAAAATGATCATGAAATTGAAACCAGTCTAGTCCTAGGGGAAATCTTCAGTTCCTTGTTTTCTAATTACTGCGTTGTAAATGTAACTGGTGATTATGAAACTTGGGTTAGCTGTATTAGTATTTACCCATCTATAAGATCTCCTTTTTTTTTAAAAGACACTTATGTTTCTCTGCAGGCTCCTCATCTGGCAAAGTGTCCATGGTGGACATTACCCCTTGCACCAGTCAGCCATGTGAGCTACATAAAGGACAGTCCTACAGTGTCAATGTTACATTCAACAGTGGTAAGACACACACCTATTTTAGAAATTCTTTTCCCAACAGTCAGAACATGGATAAATGCAGATTATTCTTTAACTTTCCATCTTGCTGTCGTAGCTGTGGTAAGCCAGACGAGTACTGCAGTGGTTCACGGTATCATTGCTGGAGTTCCCATCCCTTTCCCCATTCCCATGGAAGATGGCTGCAAGTCTGGAATCAAGTGTCCCATCCAGATGAAGCAGGAGTATCACTATTTGAACTCTCTTCCTGTGAAGTCTGAGTATCCCTCTGTAAGTACTAATTGTTGCATTAACAACTTCCCCCTTTTTTTTTTTTTTTTTTTTTTTTTTCTTTTTTAAATTTAGTACTTCACCTTGTTCACTAACCACTCTTCTCTATTTCTAGATAAAGCTGGTTGTGAAGTGGGAACTGAAAGACGACAACAAAAATGACTTGTTCTGCATCAATTTCCCAGTTCAAATTGTGAGCTAAACTAGCAACAGTATCTTTAACAAACGTTGTTTCTGCTTTGAGTAAAAACAAACTAAAGGATGTAAATGACTGTAGTTAAGATCATTTTTATTCATTCATCAAAATGATTTTAAGATGCCTTCACTAGCTCACAAGACTTTGCTGCACACGCACACCTTGAATCCTGCTGAAATAAATCAATGGCTGGTTTGATTTTGGTGCTTTCTAACAGTCATTTTTAAGATTTGCAGAATAATGCGGCAAGTCGGCTACATTCCACTACAGTGCAAATGTCTTGTCTTACTGGCTGCTGTGTAGTCAGAAAAGATACACAATATACTTTTTCTCTACTGAAATTTTTGTAATATTTCTTACTGACCTTGTACTATAAGATGGTGGATTGGAATATGAAAACTTAAATTCTAATAAACAAAATTAATATGTACCCAAGTTGCATTATGTGTGATCAGATATTATCTTTGTCTTATTAAATCTAAGATTCCCCATAAGCAGTATTTGATGATGCGGTAGTGAGCAAATGCTACATGTTTGCCCGTTTAAAGCGAGTTGGTCTTGCCAGATAAGACTAAACATCTGCTTTAAAACCCCACTGACTGTTTTCTACTCCCAAACGTCTGCAGATTGTTACTCATGAGGTTAAAAATGAAGACTCATGTAATTCTGAGAATTTATTGGTCGGAGCAAAGGCCAGCAGCAAGTAATAACAGTATGAATGCAAAATGAACAAGATTTCATAAGACTGAAGTAGGATCATAACCAGGTTATACACATAATAAACCAACGTTTAAAAGCAGCTCCTGGAGTCCAACAAATTCTGCATTCTGATAAAAGGAAGCAAAAGTTTAAGGACAAGACCACTACAAAGAAAATATTTAAACCTCCACAAAGATAGCTTCTTCACTTTTACAGCAAAAGCTTGAATGTAAGCTTGATTTGAAATGCACTGCTGTATGGAGGCAAAAGAATTGGTAATATCCAAAAAAAAACTGACTTGATATCAAATACAGTGCCAACTTAGTTTATGAAAACTTTTCAAATAAGTTTTCATTGTTTTTGTCCTAGTCATCCACATGAAAGCACACCCCCACCTCTGTCGATACAAAATGAGTAAAACAAATTTCTTTTGTACTTTTCTAACCAAAAGTCAGTCATTAAGGCAGTATATATGAGATAAGCTGATAGAATATACAGTAGCTTTGGCTCGTTCACTGAAACACCTGCTGGATAAGAAGTAGTTGGGTATATTTGATCAGTTATCAGGTCACAGCTTTAGTGCAAGCAAGGCAGAGAGGAAAACCGGATCAATAATTCACATTACTTGCTGCTTCTTTCTCAGATCATTTCATCGAGTACAAAAAGTGCAGAATCCTCAAACACTGTGCACAGTTACAAATCTGTAACCTGTGGAAGCTGGAAGATCTTTCCACAGTTAAGTCAACAACACAATGTTGCAACGAAGCCCATACAGTCAATCCCAGACAGTCACTAAACTTAAGTAAATAACATGAAGTCATTCAATGATATGAAAGTCGGAACAAAGCAAAGTTGATAGGGCAGGGTACCCCTTATTGTAGTGGTAGCTAGGCAGGTGGACGTCACATAATAAGCTATATTATTTGACCAGACTTGGCTATTATTTGCTCATATCCAAATATGCCCACACCATCAACCTTTATGTACAGTCGTGGCCAAAAGTTTTGAGAATGTAATGTAAGATCTGGAGAGTTTCCTGGCCATGGACCCAAAGTTTTGATGTTTTGTTCCCCGAGCCACTTAGGTACCACATTTGCCTTATGGCAAGGTGCTCCATCATGCTGGAAAAGGCATTGTTTGTTACCAAACTGTTCTTGCGTGGTTGGGAGAAGTTGCTCTCAGAGGATGTTTTGGTACCATTCTTTATTCATGGCTGTGTTCTGAAGCTAAATCGTGAGTGAGCCCACTCCCCTGGCTGAGAAACAACCCCTCACATGAATAGTTTCAGGATATTTTACTGTTGGCTTGACACAGGACTGATGGCAACGCTCATCTTTTCTTCTCCGGACAAGCTTTTTTCCAGATGCCCCAAAGCTACGCACTGATGGTTCCCCGATCGTGCAGATGAATCAACTTTAGGAGATGGTCCTGGCACTTGCTGGACTTTCTTGGGCTCCCTGAAGCCTTCTTCACAACAACTGAACCTCTCTCCTTGAAGTTCTTGATGATCCAATAAATGCTTGATTTAGGTGCAATCTTGCCAGCAGCAATATCCTTGCCTGTGAAACCCTTTCTGTGCAAAGCAGTGATGGCTGCACGTGTTTCCTTGCAGGTAACCATGGTTAACAGAGGAAGAACAATGATTTGAAGCACCACCCTCCTATTACAGCTTCCAGTCTTCTATTCTAACTTAATCAGCATGACAGAGTGATCTCTGGTCTTGTCCTCATCAATACACTCAACGAATGTTAACGAATGAATTGCTGACATGATGTCAGCTGGAAATGTTTTTTTGGGATTAAGTTCATTTTCATGACAAAGAGGGACTTTGAAATCAATTGCAATTCATCTGATCACTCTTCATAACATTCTGGAGTACATGCAAATTGTCATCATAAAAACTGATGCAGTAAATTTTGCCAAAATTAATATTTGTGTCATTCTCAAAACTTTTGGCCACGACTGTACACATGTTTTGCACGCTTTTATTGTCCGTTTTGCTTCAGTCTCTCCAGCCGCTGGAGCAAAGCGTTCCCAAACGCTTCTCTGTAACCTGGACTCAGCGTGTCCAGAAGCGAGTAAACAGTCTCATGATACTGGGTACTCAAATCCTCGTCGACTTGATCGAAGGCATAGCCCACCACCTGTTTGGTAGAAGGATTTACTGTTAAAATCAACATGGTTTGTGATCTAAAACATGCATACAACACAAACCACTGTATCTAACTTTTCATGCATCTTACCCTCAGTCCTGCCTCTGTGAGCTCCAGACAATACCGGTTCCCCTCTCTCGTTTCCACATTTATGTAGGCCACGTCTGACGCGCTGTTGAGACTTTGTGACACATGCATTTCAGACACGGCAAAAAGTACGTCATTGACGACTGCTTCTGCCTCCAATCTCATGTCCTTGACGTCACCGAGCACAACACAGTCCTCATCAAATGAAGAAACGATGGACTCCTCGGGCTGGCAGTCTATCTCCATCCCCTATAACAGAACGACAACATTACTGACTCAGCTGAAGCCCAGATGTTGCCGTGTGCTGTTAAAACTTGCTGACTGACAAAGTGATAGAAAGAGTTCTCCGTGTCCCCAATCTGTGTCAGCTCTCGGCTGTCATGGCAACAAGCTACATTCACTGGACTTCAAACTCCTGTTAAGAAAAAATTACATTGAGACAGCAGTAATGAAAGACAATATCTTTTAAACTACACCTGTAACATCTGGTCATAAAGCTTTAAAAAGCTAAAGTACACAGTATTTGTCCAGCTTAGCATGGCTGTAATTAGCTGCAGTGATGGTGCATTGCAACAAGTTTCCTAAAGAGTCATTCTCGAAAGAAAAAAAAAGCAGAACTGAAACAAACATGCACCTGACTGCCCTGTGATACTCTGTGCAAAATAGACACTTTATGCATAGTAGCTTGTGTGAGAAAAGGTTTTGTTGACTCACATGTGAAGATGTCATTCAGTTCCTAAACTGAGTATATTTGCTATAAGTATAACTTACACAGATCACTTGGTATTTCCCAACACATTTTTAGTACTCAAACTTTCAGAGACACTTGTACTTGTTTCAGTCGTGACTCATCACAATCTCCAAAAGGTCCAACATGTTCCCAGAGACAAAGACTAATGTTGTTTCCCGTGCTTCCCAGTGCTGAGTCGGCTCAGCTTTTTTCTGTTTCATCCTAAAAATGTTTAAAGCTGATGGCTGAGCACACTGCTGTGGTAAGGTGAATTCTAGTTTGCAATTGCAGATCTGTTGCTTTATAATCCTGATGTGGTACAGCATATTATGCTGCTTTTGTGTTGCCTACTAAGTTTTGGTCTTATCCTGTCACTCAGACGCTAAAATAACGTAACAGCTGTTTCATTTCTACACATCCATGTGTGCTCCTTCACACTGGTGCACTTGTTGAACAAGCCGAATCTTGTTTTGCCCCATTAATGTCAATGAGCATTCTGCTGTGCATTCCTGTACGAGACTCACACACACAGCAACCATTGCTTAACCCGTTACTTCCTCCTTGTTGAACTTTATCTAACATGGATGCTAGGGCTAAAACACAGTTTACTCCTTTGTAAACAAACACACAGTGCCAGTAAGGTTTGACTGAACCACCACAAAATCTGACTTTGACTGTTAGGTAGATTATAGTTAGACACAGATACTAATATGCCCAGAGCCTCCACAAAGAAGTATGGTGAGTCCGCTTTTAGCTACTGCGGCCCCCGTCTCTGGAGCAGCCTGCCTGTGGATCTGGGGGACTGCACCTCTGAAGACATTTTAAAAAAAACTTTTACTCACAATTCACTGCTGAGTTTTTAGGTCCTGATCATTCCCTGTTTTAGCTTTTATCCCCTGTGCTTATTTACATTACAGGTTTTATTTACTTTTAACATTTTATTTATTTTATTGTTGCAGCTTTTCTTCTTTGTTATTTTGGTTTTATTTTTTTGTTTTTTTAAGCAACTGTTCTTAAATTGTGCTTTTTACCTTGTAGGTTTTAATTAACTTTTTATTTGTTTCGTTGTTGTAGTTTTATGCTTTTTATTTTTGATTTAATTTCTAGTTTTTATACAACTGTACTGTTGCCTAAAGAACTGTTCAGTGTTGTTCATTTCTGTCTTTATTCTGCTCTGTGAAGCACTTTGGGCTGCATCTTTGCATGAAAGGTGCTAAATAAATAAATACAGCTGAGCTGAGTTAATAGACATTTGTAATTTCTTACGTTTTCTAGACTGAATTATTATTATTATTATTATTATTATTATTATTATTATTATTATTATTATTATTATTTACTGTATTTCTGCCCAACTATTATTATTATCACTACTACTACTACTATTATTATTAAGTATTTTAACTATACAGTAAAACACTCATATTTAATGGCATATTTAATATTTATATTAAGTCTTCTACTGTCATGATTTGACAGTTTTTGACCGTAAAGACATGTTAAAATATAGAATAAAACGGCCAACTGTCTTGACGTGAACACATTTAAACAATTTAAACAATCGACGTCACAGCGACATCTTGAGTACTGTGACTGAACCCCGGCTGATGTTAAATATGTCTGGTCACTGTCTCTGCAGACTTCACGGTTAGTGTCAATGTGGGAGGTTCATGCAAACGTTGTGACTTCATATATCTTATCTTATCTCTTTATATATCGTATCTTATATCTAGACTGATATATGGTAGCAAACGTGCTACATTTTGTGACAAACTCCTGCAAAACTGCCCTGCGAAACAACTGACCATACACGCATTTCAGTCCCTCTGTTCACATCTAAAATGTGCACATTACATGCAAACAAAACCGACAAGCACACATTATTTATCCTCCGCATGTTACAGTAATCATTTTTAACCAAACTGCGTTGTCTTTTCTCACCTCCTCGCTGGTTGTGTTGTGTTGTTCCGGGCTCGTGGAAGCTTCCAGCCCACACTCGGAGCTCTGCGCGTGCGGAAGGTTCAGTCAAAGTGAGCGTCAGCTAACGGCTAGATAAGATTTGAGCCCTCAAATCTGCGGACAACCGACGCACCCTCTAGTTTCTAGTTTGTCTGCTCCGAGTCTGAATGACTACCTAAAATAAATCTTGACCCAGTAGCTGTCCCACGGACCGCACAGTTCCGCCATGTTATGACATCATTGGCTAATCCCACCCCGGAGCGTGCGGGCTCAGTTGGTGCGGAGTCATGAAAGTGTTTGTAAACAACTCAGTCAGAAGGTAACTTATGAGCTAATATCTTCAACTCTGTTTGCTTACTCATGTTGTTCGGCATATGGCGCTTGTGTGTGCATGATTAGAGTTTACTGTCAGCGTTCATTTCGCAAGTGAGGGTAGATAACTTGAGAAATGTTTGAGTTTTTAGGTTAGCAAGCTAGCTAACTAGCAAGCATGTACCGCTATGAGCTTAGCCCGACGTTAGCCGGCTATGCTAATTTTGCCTGCTGTAGCAGTGGTTTCATAGGCTAGCTAACAGCGCTAGGCTCGTACGTGCTAGCCGGCTAGTTAGCCGGATGACATGCCTTTGTCTGGGCAGGAGTCAAAGCGAAGCTCCGGTCGCTTGACTACGATGACAGCTGTGTTTATGTAAACATAGCTAAAGGTAGCTACTGACTAGGAAGCCTGCAGCACGCTAATAGCGATTTCGCAAGTGTGTTTGGCTAGTTTACACAGGCTCTAAAATGGGGACAAGTGTTTGTTTGACACTAACCTTATCAGGACATTTTATACCACCATACTATGATGCTAACCGGGACCAGTTCAAAGCAGTCTCGGTCTTAAATTGACACAGTAAAGCGTGTTGTTTACGACCTGTGTGTGCTGTTATGTCAAGTGTCAAATTACAAAGGGGGCAGCATATGTGTGTGTTTTCACAGGCGCAGCAAACTGGAGTCGGACCAATTCCCACACATATACCTGAGTGTCAACACATCCTCCAAAGTGTCCCTAATCTTGGGATATGAAGGGTGTTTGAGCTCACCGTTTCTTGATGTCTTCAAGTCGACAGGATGACACCACTGTGCCACCAGTGATTCATTTACAGTAGCTACAGCATTCCGGGTTGCAGAGCCTCAAGATCCCTTTGTACTGTGTACTGTTCATCTATTGAGTTAAGATGCCTTGGCCATTTTCGGAGTCCATCAAGAAGCGGGCCTGCAGATACCTTCTTCATCGGTACCTTGGCAACTTTCTGCAGGAGAAGCTGAGCCTGGATCAGCTCAGTTTAGACCTCTACCAAGGCACTGGATCTCTTGCACAAGTGCCATTGGATAAATGGGTATGTGTGGTGTTACCTTTTGTGACAGGTGATGCAGCAGACACATTTATTTCATTTAAACGTGTTACTTTTTTTTGTTTCTCAGTCACTCAATGAGCTCCTAGAGACGGCAGATGCCCCTTTTGAGGTAATCGCAGGGTTCATCCAGACAATTTCTCTAACTGTACCATGGGCAGCCCTGCTGCAGGAAAACTGTGCTCTAGAGGTCAAAGGACTGGAGATGGTGCTCAGACCAAGACCACGAGTAGGTAAGGAGACACTGCATTCTGTGCCACTACAACACTCTCTGTGAGAAGGGTTGAGAAAATGTTGTTTTAATGAGTAATTTTACTGAAAAGTAAATGTCACCATTGGTTGTTCTTCCAGCATCGGGCACTGAACCCATGTACTGGTCCAGTTTCATGACGAGCAGCATGCAGCTGGCTAAAGAATGTCTGAGCCAGAAACTCACAGACGATATGGGAGAGAGCTTCCAGCCTTTTGAGGGATTAGAGAAATTTGCCGAAACAATAGAAACAGGTACATTATGTCTATAGTGTTAAGCAACATTTAAAGAGCTTTACCAGTCTAGTAATGTGTAAAGTCTAAATTTCTTTTACTTTCCTGTCTTGCAGTTCTGAGAAGAGTAAAAGTGACATTTTTGGATACTGTCCTCAGAGTTGAACACATTCCAGAAAATTCTAAAACTGGAATCGCCCTTGAGATTCGAATCAACAAGTGAGTTGGTCCAGATTGGCCGATTAGAGCGTGGGCAATTTCCAAAATTTTCTAAATAGTTTTTCAGCATCACAATCTAGATAACAGCCAGTTCATTTATTTAGTTTTATTCGTCATATGTAGGTTAATACGGGGTCGACGGTACAATGAAATGTGTTGGATGAGAAAAACAGGTCAGCTCGGCATTAAGAGCACGGGTTGCGGTGACAATGCAACAACATAAAAGATAAAAATAAGTACAGTGCAATAAAAAGTTTTATTAAAAACTGGAGTGATTTAAATAAAACATAACAAAATAGAACAAAAGATATGTATGTCTAAGTGTACTTTACGCTGTGTAAATATGAAAGGGTTGTCAATTGTATACAAGTATTGGAGAGGTATGAATAGATAGGAACATACTATCTAACTATATGGAAAGTGAGGATTGAGAGTTCTGAGTAAAGTTGCACAAAATATCCTGCTACAGTAGCAGCAGTCATGGTTGATAAGTCATATTTTGCAGACAGCAGTCCATTTAGATTATGACTTATGAGGTCTGGTGGCATGTGCAGCCATGCTGCTGTAATGTTTGCCAGATGTTAACAAGGAGATCGGTTTGCAAGCTGGGTGGCTGTGGTCATATAAGATGCTGTGTGCTTTCCACAGGCACCGCAGGCATCATCCGTCATCTGTTACGGATTTCTTCTCCTAAATCTAAAATTTATAATCAATAAGAGAGTTTAAAAAATGCTCTTGAATATAGATGTCAATAATATGTCAAACATGAGACGCACCAAACTGATTGTGTCCTGTGGTTGCTTGCAGGATTGTTTACTGCGATGAAACAGGCGAGGAGAGCTCAAATGTTAATGTGCATCAGCCAACCACATTTGCACATAAAAACTTGCAGATGGAAGGCATCACCGTATTCTGGGATGAGTTCTCCGATGTGACCCGTGCCGGTTGTAAATCTTCACCCACACCAACGGTTGGTGCATGAAGTCTGTGAAATGTGGCATGAAAGGGTTGTATGTGTAAGGATTTAAAAAAATATATATATTTATCTCTTATTTTGCAGGAAACTGAGCCAAAGCTGTCCCCGAGCTGGAATCCCAAAATAATATGCGAGCCTCATCCTCAGTTCACAGAGCCTGTGTCCTCTACCGCACCCTTTGAACCTGTGCAGGTTGGGAGTCTCGGTGGTAAAATAGAGTTGTCCCTCACCCTGAAAAACAACTTGGCTATGCCTGGAGCAAAGGTAAACAAACCATTTGTTGTTACACAATGTCGTGGGAAAAGGTTCCTGATTATTCATTCAGTAGTATAAATGAGGGTTATTGCAATTAACAAGGTGTTCTTTTGCATGTTTGCTTTTCAGCTGGATGTTGTCGGACATATTGATACACTTATTATTCTGCTCTCCCCACGGCAAGTCCATCTTCTTCTTGACTTGTTTGGAGCGTTCTCTGGTGGAGGTGAGCACCTCTCTGTTGATAGATGATAGAGAATATTTGGAACAAAACAATTAACAATGTCACCAAATTACTAAATAGAGTGAATAGGTTGTTTCTTATTGTTTGTGTGAAGGTACACAGGAATGGACAAAGGATAGAAAGAGCCGGCCCATACAGCAGGAGGATGAGTATCGACTCCATATGGAGCTGAACCGCTGTCTGAAGAAGGATATCGCTGTGCCGGGAGCAGACCCCGACCTCTTTGAGAGCCAGACCACCAGAACTGTTTCCAGTCGAGGTTAGACTTAAACATTGTCCCTCTAACTTTTGGTGTTTCTGTGAAATCAGGTGTCATGGTTGCATCTGTATAATGAAATTTGTTTTGTCCTTTTCTTTTTGTTAAACACGTCTGTGGGTGGTGTAGATGATGTGTTCTTCTCCATGGCAGACATGGACATGTCTCACAGCTTGTCATCCCTTCCTCCTCTGGGTGAACCACCCACAGTTGACTTGGATTTATCACTTAATAGCAACTACTCTGCCTCACCAGGAGAATCTCCTTCTGGAAATGCTACAGTAAGTCTTCCATTCTTTGTGGGTGAGCATGAGTCAATCCTGAAATCCTTTGAAAATTGCAGTACTTCATCATTTAATCATTTAATCTAACTCTCTATCTATACAAATGACTATTTTTAGTATGAGTGTTTGAGTTGTGCTATATGAAAACATATCTGTATTCGTAGGCTCTGTGGGACGATTACATGGATGTACCAAGACAAAGAGAAAAGCAGGCTACTGAAACTCCTGTCCACTCACGAGATTCACCACTCCCTCATAAATTACTGAGGCAGATATGTAAGTATCACAATATATCAGTGTGTATTTTCATACTTTACTTGTCGACACGTACTTTAGAAAGAGAAAGAAGGTTAGTAAAGATTACATCAGCCTCCACGATCTTTATCTGTGTTTGAAGGTTTGATAATCTGTGAAATCAGCATTAGGTGGTTCTGCTCGATGAACAGTCAGCCCATTGTTGCACATGGTTATCATTTCACTGCTGTCTGTCACTCCTGTGTAAACTGTATATCTGCCATTGTTGTTATTTTAGCCCATCCATCCAAAACCCATGGTGATGAGTCACGGCCGGAGCTGGTGTTAAAGTTGACACTGAGTAGCCTAGCTATCTCAGTCCTCCACATTGACCCACTGCCCCCACCAGACGCTGCTCCCAGTCCCCTTGGTCCTATGGCTGCACACTTCTTCAGCACGGTCGGCCCAGGCCATCTCGCCCCAACTGCTTTCCTTCAGTCTCGGACAGTGTTTAACCAGGCCTGTCCCCATGATCACCTCAGGTGCACTTTTATTTTTTTACTAATTCCTGTTTTGCAAGGTTATGCTTGGTCTCTTGTCAAAGCATATTATTGGTTAGTTTTTTTATTTAAAATCTTTAATATCTGCAGGTTTGTGGGCCAGGGCCTGAAAATAAACTATGAGCACTGTCAGGGATCCAGCCTGCGGACTTTTAGCACCGACGTCTCCCTTAACCAGATGGAGTTTCTGGAGTGTCTGTTCCCCTCTGAGGTTGTCAGTGGTGGCTCCCAAAGAGGCATTCAGTACACTGAGGTTAGTTTTTCAAGCCTGAGCTAAGCGCATTTTGGACTGCACCGAGCTCTGGTCGGTTTAACACTGCATACACATTCAGTACGCCTAAAAGTACTGAATGTACACCTGAAAGATGCAGCTGGTGTGGCATTAAGAGTGTTTCTCATTAGTTTCTCTGTCACACTCCAGCTCCTGACATTTGACACCACAGCCAGTGCCGATGCGCCACTTACCACCTGCCTTCACCTGCTTTACAAACAGGCTGAGCGCAGAGGCCCTCAGGTAATAGCATTTATTAGTCCGACGTGAAACCATAGCACTAACACTTAACATTCAAACACCGTCAGGCTTCTGCTCACTCAACCCTATCCTTCTCTGCGCAGGGTGGCCAGGTTCGCCTTAGCACCATTCCCAGGAAAGCTGAGATCCAGGTGGAGCTGGGCCCTGTGCGCTGTGAGCTGGACATCAGTATCGTAGACCGTCTCAACTCATTGCTACAACCACAGAAGCTAGCCACCACAGAGTTGATGGCATCCCACTTGTACACTTCATATAATAAACATGTCAGCTTGGTAAGGCTGTGACGACAACAATGATTATTGTAGTCTAGAAAATTATTGTCACACATGATCATGCACTGTAAAATCTAATACTCTAAACTCATTTCACAGCACAAGGCCTTTACAGAGGTTTTCCTTGATGACAGTCATACTCCCACCAACTGTCATGTATCTCTGACAGTCAATGCCCCAGTGCTGGGCCTTGCAATCCGCTTCCCCATCCCTGACCTGCGCTCAGATCAGGAGAGGGGCCCTTGGTTCAAGAAGTCCCTGCAGAAGGAAGTTCTCCATCTGGAACTGGAAGATCTGGAAATGAAAACAGAGTTCATGGGTGGCAGCTCTCCTGACCAAACCAAAATGGAACTCACCTTCAGAGAGCTTATAGGTATGAGTATATGGTGTATAATAATATATTGCTTTAACTGAGAATTTGTCTTTTAACTGCTCTTTATGTTTTTTGCTTTGCGCAGGGAAATTTCAGGAGGAACCGGATCAACCAGCTGCTCGGTTCCTCAGAGTGTCCCACACCATGGATGGAGACATGACAACATCTGAAAGTGTCAAATTTGATTGGCCGAGGTACGTTTAACCCAACCGACCTCAAACTGATCTGTCCATTCAGGGAGAATCTCTCAGTGATTAAATCTCTCTGAGCAGGGTCGTACTGAAGATGAACCCCACTGCGGTCCACTCAATCCTTGAACGTGTGACAGCTGAAGATGACGAGGGGGCTGAGGACCATTCCCTTGAAGAGGAAGAGGAGGAGGGGGCTGCACATTCACTGAAAGATGTCTGTGACTTTGGGAAGCCTGAACCCTCACCCTTTTCATCACGAAGGGTTATGTATGAGAATGAAGAGGTAAGTCACGGCTAAAGTGCCACATTCACCAAAAATGTTAATATGCAGTCAACTACTGTACATATTATTATATTCTGAGTGTTGAAGCACACATATTTCCATATTTCCATGTAAAATTTGCTTAATGGAAAAATTTGTGTCACAGTTTTGATTGCCATTGGTCAAAAGCAGGTGGATATATTTGCATTCAAGAGCACGGGTATCCTCTGGTTATCGTATTCCAGTGTTGGACAGATGCGTCATTATGCAAATAGAAATATGAGCACTGCTTTGCATACCTTCCCTGTTGACAAAGCAGGTGGAGACTAGCCTGTGTTTAGAAAATCTTTTTTTGTTTGTTTGTTTTTTATTGCAGATGGTTATCCCTGGTGATGTCGCTGAGATGACGGAGTTCCAGGAAAAAACCATGAATAACTCTCGCTTCGTCCTTGAGTTGTGTTTCCCCAACGTGCAATTAGTCCTCCACAGCAAGGAGTTTTATGAAAAACTACACAACAGGTACAGAATGTGTAATATGATACAACATGGCAGGCGGCCAATAAAAATACAGCAAAACAAAGGGTAACTTTGGTATTTTTCAAACTGGAACTTATTTGCTTATTTTACTATAATTTTATATGCTTTTATAGAACTTAGTTTTTCTATTCAGTTGTCTGAATACATATTTCAGTGGAATAAAATGTATATTCTCAATATTTTAGGATAAACAATGATTTGCTGCTGTGGGAGCCCACTGCTCCATCTCCAGTGGAGACAGTGGAAAGCATGCCTTATGGAGTAGGACTCTCCGTCGCCAGTCAGTTGATCAACACTTACTCCAAAGACAGCTTCAGCCAGTTCCGCTCTACCGGTCCTGAGGGTGAGATAATGAAAAACATCCTATGAATTAAGCTCAGACTCAGACAAAGTATTACATGCTTTATACTCATACTGTGCTGTGCTTTCAGATGACTCCAGTGGGTCAGAGGAGGAGACCATGCACTATTACTCTCCTGCCTCTGAACTGGGTCTCAGGTCTCGCAAGAAGAAAAAACCCAAAGCTCAGAGCAAGAACTCCCAGAGTCTGTTTTCTGTCATCGTCAGTGTCAATCATGGCCTGGTGGCTCTTCAAACTCATGCTAAGGTAAACACCCATCCTTTTTGATATAATTTAATATCCTCACTGTTTTACTTAGGCATTCCTAACATATAGAAAATACATTTTATGGATTTAAGTTTTCTTTTTTTTCAGAAGGAGGATAAAACTGTACTGAAAAACAAACACGGGGAGTTCTGGCTGGAGGTGAAAAATGCTGTGCTGTTCAGTGTGACGCAGTACGAAGGCTATAAAGACCAACACTACATCTGTTTCCACACCAGTAATATTTGCATGTATCATCAAGGTAAACCAACTTCACATAGCCATTATGTTGTTATGTATATGATATATTTGGTGATAACGTGATCTAAAAATATACATTACAGTTTCTACATCATGTCATTCACGGCCTCTTTGACTGATGTCTCACTCAATCTTCTCAGGGCTTGTTGATGGAAGCCCCTCTGTCTCAGACATCAAGTTGCCATGCAGGACACATCCCCACTGGTTAGAGCCGACCATCTACCAATCAGAGACACCTCCTGAGAGATCCTCTACACCCTCAGAGGGTATTGGTCTGGAGGCCCGCAGCATGGTGTCCGTCGCTGTCAAAATCTCATCACAGAACGCAGAACGCAATGTCAAGGTAGTAGTTCTTTAAATCGCTGATTGGTTAAAGGTCAAGCTGGCTGGCAGAGTCACTTTTCAGAAGAAATCATGGAAAAAAATAATAAATAATTATAATACTAAATAACTTTTTCTTATTTCTAACTGGTTTTGACCCCTTAGATGTATCTTGGTGGGATTCTAACCCTGGGTTGGAATCTAGTGGTTTAATGTTTATGAAATTGGAGGTTAAAGTGTGATACACTGCTTAAATACTTCTCACAAGGATCAATTTGTTTGAGATCTAGTGACTAAAGCGTTCAACTCTCGACCTCACCAGACCCCTGTTATGATCACATCTGCCCTGTAGATGGGGTTGTTGTCAAAATGAAATGATTTTTCTCGGCTCTACTCATCAACTCAAATCCTGATCTTGCCATGTAAGAGCGTGTATAATAAATATATCCATGTTTTTTTAAGTGGAGCCATTGAGTTCTCATGCCACAGTTGTCAAATAGCTGAGCTGAGTCAACATTTCCAGGCATGATTATATGTTGATTATTGAATTATTTCTGAAGCCACACCTGTGCAGTAGCATCAACTCGGATTTAAGTGTTTCCCTTATTTTACAAAACCGGTGTTTAAAGAGGATTAGCCAGCTTCACTTTTGTTTTTCTCCACCTTTTTTTTATGCAGGAATTTCTGGTTGCTGTGGGAGTGAGAGGAGCCACACTCCAGCACAGAGTGGTCCCTCCCAGCCTGGGCTGGTATGACCAGGTAGGCCAAGATGGAGCTACTACTACCACTTATGTCCAGAGAGCACTTGAAGGAAATATCATGCAATAAAATAACACATTCTCTTTGTCAATTACAAACAGATTGTTGACTTTCTGAATGTTTCCGATGAGCCTGTGTTGGGTTACGCCCCTCCGACATCTGTCACCACCCTACATTTGCACCTGTGGAGCTGCTCTCTAGACTACCGGTAACGTAAACTTCAAAACTCTCACAAAATAATGAATAATTGGTCGTGTGTGTATAGTAATGCAGCATTTGTTTTTCTCTTGTCAGGCCCGTCTACTTGCCACTCAGATCACTGTTGGTTGTAGAGACTTTCAGCATCTCCAGCAGTGTCTCTTTAGACCACTCGTCCTCAACACTCAGGTATGAAAGTGCGACAGGTTTAGTCACTGAAATAATATGGAGAGTAACTGATTTATAGAAAAAGTTGTCTTTGCTGAGTATAATATGTTATGCACAGGATCATTTTGGACGAAGCGGCTTTGTTCCTCTCAGACAAGAGTAACGCCGTCTCTGTTAATCTAGCACGTGGTAAGTCCGACCTCAGTGATGATTTTGAAGAAACCACTTGAAATGTTAAGATGCAGCTTTGATTCGAAACCAGTTTTCATTGCAGACTATGTCCAAGTGGTGGACATGGGAACATTGGAGTTGAGGATTACCGCTGTCAAACCTGGAGTGGATGGAAAGCTGGTAAGAGTTTATCAGCTGGTCTTTAACTGACGTAAAGTTTGAAATGTTTTCTCTTGTAAATAAGGTTGAAATTTATCTAACTTTTCACTGTCTCTTATGTGATAGTCAGAGCCCAGATTTGAGCTGCGTTGTTCCAGTGACGTCATTCACATCAGAACGTGTTCGGACTCCTGTGCTGCCCTCATGAACCTTATCCAGTATGTAGCCAGCTATGGAGACTTACTGCCCCCTACAGAACCAGAGGCCAAGCACAGCAGCACGACACCAAGAACCAAGGTCGGCAGTGACACCAACTTGAGCCACTATAACATGTGTGCAGTAGAATCATACATGCTTAGTTTGAATGTATTTTATGGACAGGCGGAGTTACCGAGCCGGCCCACATCTCAGACCTCGTTGCTCGCTGAGACTGAGCAGCAAATGTTGCAAGATCTGATGAGTGAAGCTATGGAGGAGACTGACGGGCAGCATGGAACAGGGCCGCAGCAGAATGGTGAAGGTTTTGTTCAGTAATGATTGAAGTTTTTGCTCCATTGGTGATATAATTTTACTTAGATACATTGTATACCTTTTCCACACATCAATAGGAGGAGGGCACGAGGAGGAAAATCAAGACCATGACCCGCCTCGCTCAGACCTCTTCTTGTTCCCGGATGAGAGTGGGAATTTTACCCAAGATTCAAGCCCCACTTACCCCATGCTTCACTCTCCTCTCATCACCCCAGTCCCAAACTTGGCCCAAGAGACAGATGACTTTTGTATCCTGGAGACGCCAGGCTCCAGAGGAGAGGTCAGAACATAGCCATTCACACAGTTATGACTACAACATTCTATAACAAGACTGAATATCAGTATTGGCTCACGGGTAAGCGATATGTGTTTCAGGATCTTGATCAGGAGCCAGTGGTAAAGCAGCTCACCTCGGACCCTGTGGAAATCAAACATGATTACTTTAGTCAACCTCTAGTTGGGAGCGATTCCAGCCGCGGAGCCATGAACTTTCCCATCCCTGAGGTGCGCTATCTCATCAAGGAGATCTCTGTCATCTGGCACCTCTATGGTGGGAAAGACTTTGGGAGTGCGACTTTCACAGCCTCCCCTGCTAGAAGCCGAGGGTGAGCCAAAAACCACTGTTTTCACACACTTTTGCTCAAAAGGAAACAGGCTTGTTTAATTTTTATGTTTTTCTCCACCGTGCAGGACTACGCCCCATAGTTCCCCCTCCCAAACTCCAGTCAGACAGGCCAAGGCGTCAGGAAGGGCGGGAGGTGGAAGAGGAAGGAATCCTGACGTCCTGATGGAGATACAGCTCAGCAAGGTAAAGTTCCTCCTCAGCTGGAATGAATGATTGCTGTGGCACACACTCACATAAATACACTGAGTCCACAAACTTTTCTTTTCCCTTCTCCTCAGGTGAGGTTTCAGCACGAGGTGTACCCACAGACCCAGGTGGCTTCTGGGCCAGCAATAGATCAGCCAGTCTCACGGCAGGTGTTTGTTGTGCAAGACTTGGAGATACGAGACAGACTGGCTACCTCACAGATGAACAAGTTTCTCTACTTGTATTCTAGCAAGGAAATGCCCCGAAAAGCCCATTCTAACATGGTGAGGAAAGCAACGCACTCACATTTACCCAGTCGAGTCTTGGCATGGTGTAATCTCTTGTGTCCTTTTGATCTTAGTTAACAGTTAAGGCGGTGCACATGTGCCCTGAGTCAGGCCAGGCTCCCCAGGAGTGCTGTTTGCGTGTTTCCCTGATGCCTCTTCGTCTCAATATCGATCAGGTAAAAGACAAAGATGATTTTTCCAGTAAAATATATCAAAGATATATATCAGGGGCGCCCTGGTAGCTCACTTGGTAGATCATGTACCATGAAGGCTTAGTCCAGGTTTTAGCAGGTAATTTCCCTAACTCTCCCCTGCCTTTCCTGTCCATTTCTGTCATCACATAAAGCAAAATGCCGAAAGAAAAAGATGTATCAGTATCCTCAGTAACATGTTTTGCTTTTTGGTTTGTTTGAAGGATGCACTGTTCTTCTTGAAGGACTTCTTTACTAGTCTTGCTACTGAAGTTGAATTTTTCTTACCACCTGCTCAAGAAGGTAAATTTCTTTATTCTCACGTGCATTAAACTCAAACATTACTTAACATAACCCACTGTCTCCCAATATTATTTTGTTCCACAGCTGTCTGCGTTTCAACAAAAAAAGCGTCTGTCCCAGAGATCTCCTGTAGCTTCTCCAAGCACGCTGGCAGCAGCCAGGACCCGGCCCCGATCATCTCAGTGCCCGCTCAGAGACGTTTGAGCCACAACGGCTTCTCCACATCTGGCAGAGAGGAAGTGATTGACAGCGAAGCCTCTGCTCCTTCCTTCACAGACCAGCCCATTTTCTTTCGGTCAGTGTTAGGAAACGCCTGATTAAGCAATAATTCAGCTGGTTGTCTGTGTTTGGTAACGTTTTCTTCCCTTAACAGGGAGTTTCGGTTTACCTCTGAGGTTCCCATTCGCCTGGACTACCATGGGAAACATGTTTCAATGGAGCAGGTACGTGGTCTAAGAATGCTTTGTTTTAATTCCACATTATTGTATTTGTGCATGATGAATGATTTCATGACTGCTCTGTTTCAGGGAACATTTGCAGGAATAATTATTGGGTTGACACAGCTTAACTGCTCAGAGCTGAAGCTGAGGCGCTTGTGCTATAGACAAGGGTATGTTTATCTCATTATTGTTTATTATTTGATAGTAGTAGTGGAGAAAATTACTTTTAGGCAACACAGTACATTACCTACGCCTATCAAGTGTGTAATTTTAATTCTACGAGAACAAATAACATTTCCCAGGAAACTAATACTCGTCTGTATTTCAGATTATTAGGTGTGGATAAGCTGTTTTCCTATGCAATAAATGAGTGGTTGAATGACATAAAGAAGAACCAGCTTCCAGGACTACTTGGAGGAGTGGGACCTATTCACTCTCTGGTACAACTAGGTGAGTGCAACACATGTATGAACCCAGTCCCAGGATTTGTGGTGTTATCAGATGAACTTTACAGTGTGTGGGCTTACTGATTCAAGTGTATCTCTCAGGTGAAGTATTTCCCTGCTCTTAAGATGAATGTTCTCTTCAGTTCAGGGATTCAGGGACTTGGTCTGGCTCCCGATTGAGCAGTACAGGAAGGATGGCCGGATAGTCCGTGGGTTTCAGCGCGGGACCGCCTCCTTTGGAACTTCTACTGCTATGGCTGCTCTGGAGCTCACCAACAGGATGGTGCGGACAATCCAGGTAAACTAATCTTTCCACTGTTACTAAAAAGTTTCTGTTCGCTACTAATGCTTCTGTGAAGCATCAGACAAATGTATTGTTGTTTGTGTGTGTTTATTTTTAGGCTGCAGCTGAGACAGCCTATGACATGGTGTCTCCGGTGCCTGACGAGAGAGACACAAAGAGGATAAAGCGGTTCTCCCATTACGGTCTGGCTCATCAGCCTGTTGACCTGAGGGAAGGTGTAGCCAAAGCCTACACTGTGGTCAAAGAGGTAAAAACATATATTTTCACTTCAGTGACATTAATGGAAATAATGCGCTGTTATTGATGAAGATATTATGGCGTTTTCATCCACAGGGGATCACAGACACGGCACTTACCATCTATGACACAGCCACTCGGGAGCACGAGCAGCGGGGGATGACGGGGGCAGTGGGTGGAGTTCTCCGCCAGCTGCCACCAGCGGTGGTAAAGCCACTCATTATGGCCACTGAAGCCACCTCCAATGTCTTGGGCGGGATGAGGAACCAGATTCACCCTGATGCGCGCCAGGAGGAGTCTCAGAAATGGAGGCAGGGCGAGGAGTAATTCTTATTGCCATATGGTGCGTGAAAACCATGACTGTGCAGGAGCAACAGCAAGGAAATGTTTTGGAAACTTTTCTTCAGAGCATTTTTGAAGAGGAACATCTCAGAGGTGCATAATACAGCCCGGTGTAAATAAGATACTGTTCATCTCGTGGCAATTTGAGCTACTGTAATTCAGCTTGCGTCAGCTTACCAGTTCCCTCACAGTGCCTTCATGGTTGTCAGCATTGTCCAACTGTACGTTTAATCAAAGGGATGTATGTATAGTGACGAGTTTATGAGCCACATATTGTCTTCATGTGGGTTATGTTATGTTGTGGGATAGATTATGGCTTTATAGATATAAAAAAAAAACATAACATTGAAGAAATAGGCTCTTGTCTCATGAGGCGCACACATTTGCTTCATTCTCAAACAGCTCTGTTTACAAGTTGTGTTGTTGTTATGTTGTCTTATCCTATTTGGTGTCAACAAACACTGATATTATAGGTGTAATGACTCTTAATTTATATAACATGTTCTGTATGTTGGCCTTGTTAATTACTGTAAATATTCTCAATGTGTAACATTTCATGCAAATGTAAGAGAACAAGAACAGAAAGTGAATGTGTAACAGCTGTGTAAAGTTATGTAACCAGCACTTTTAAGTGACTTGAAGGTTTACTCGCTCAAGTGAATAACAGATTGGAGCTTTACCTAGATTTGTTATCGTTTTATTTTGAGCGTTGATCAATGTTTATTTCAATGTTTTATTTTCACAAAAAGCTGCTTGTTCTGAAAAGCTGCTTTTAAAAATTAGAAACGTTTAATCTGTCAGTCTGCTGCTCACATCTTCAAATTGTTGGCACAAACAAGAAACTATCTACTCAACATCTTGAAAGCAAAGTCTTAATATCCTGCACATTTTTTTTTAAGTGTATCTTTGAATATAGATATTTGGTGTGATATGTTGTGTTGCAGACATTTGATTTGCATTTCTTGTTTATGCGGACAGGATGACATTTCTTGTACATAAGTGTACAGTTGGTTGAAGAATTTGTATTAAAAGCATGAAAGGGAAATAAAAATGGTTCAATTGAGCAGAGTAGAGTGTGATTTTTTTTTCCCCCCTTTTTTTAATACATCGTTTTCAAAGCAGACATTTTGACTTGTCAAAGCAGGACAAGCACAGGTGTAGCTATGAACATGAACAATGGCCCCATTCCATCAAGTGACTCAGCCATGTCAGTGGGTGAACATGCACAATACCAGAGCTGAGCCAGCCTGCTGTGAAAAAGGTCTATTATAATGGTCTTACATATGTATTTCTGATGTATCAGGTTCAGGGGGATTTATTGGTAGAATATGGCAGTAATGGAATATGATATCCATAAGAGTATTTTAATTAGTGTATAATCACCTGAAAATGAAAATTGTTTTCGTGTTTTTGTTACCTTAGAATGAGTCAACTTGAGTACAACTTCTACCATAGTTTCTCTTAGACACCTCTCTTAGACAAAAAAATTCACCCCGGCTGTAAATATGTTTACTTCTGCTGTGAAGTTTGACATTTTAATATGGACACTTATGGAGACTGACTCACTTCTGCAGCCTGTCTCAAGTGGCCACTTGAGGAATTACAGTTTTTAGCACTTCCGCATTGGCTTCCTGGCCATGGAGGTAGCCGCTTGAGTGTGAGGCAAGCAACTTTCAGTTGGCCGTAATCTGCAACCTCACCACTAGGTGCCACTAAATCCTACATACTGGACCTTTAAGAGATTTGGCAATAAATAAATAAATCAGTCGTAGTTGGTGAGGTTCTGTTCTGTTTTAAGACTTTTTTATTATTTTGATACAGTGTGCTTTTATTCTGAACAGTAGCCTACGCTAAGCATTTTATTTTGAAATATGTTGGCCTTAACGGACGGAAGTTGTCGTTTTGCCATGGCAACAGGCGAGCAAGGCAGATTTACAATGTCGTAGAGCTTGTCACTGTCCACTTTCTTTTCATCTTTACCCCTGTGGGACGTTTGTAGACGATGGTGGATGTGGGTGCTGATTTGAGCAGTTTGTGTTTTGATGCCGGGCTGACTGAAGACGAGAGACAGTTACGTTACCTGCGCGCACGCTCGGCTGGACTGACATTTTGCGGGTGCGCGCACGCAGTTTACCTGTGTAAACTGGTCCAGTCACTGAGGTAATGCAGGTCTATTTAAAGTGTTTGTGGCACGCAGGGAATACTCTACAATGACTGTCTGTTTAAAATCATTCTGACTGACGCACGCTTACATTTAGATGTGTCATCAGAAAGCATGCTGCAAACACAGACCCTCCAGGAGAAGACAGTGACCTCTGTGTTGGGATACTTGGGATGGGTCACATGGGGAAAAAGTTGCTCCTCTCCCTCCTTGAAATGTCTGACATCAAACCATCACACATTAAGATCTCCAGTAAAAGACCAGAAAATGCAGGTACACACACCAAATAAGTCACTTCAAGAGACACAAATGTCCAAAACTCACAAAATCATTGTGTTTTCTCTTCTGCAAGTTAAATACCAGTAATCCTAATGTCACGAAGAGAAGCAGTTGCTGACTGTTCCAGTAATTATTAGACTTAGACTTAGACTTAGTCTGCACTTTATTGATCCCTTTGGGATGACTCCCTCAAGGAAATTGAATTTCCAGTAGCATACAGACACTTGTATACAAAATAAAGGAGGTATGAAAAAAATGCAATATAAGGTCAACAATAGACTCTTAGCTAAATATATAAAGTAAACAGTAGACATAAGCAGTAAACTCTAACTAAATATATAAAGTAAAATAGAAAACTAATAGAAAACTGTATTTATTAAAAAATAACTAAAGTTTTGTAGTATTGTGTGTGAAACAAAGAAACATATTTGTGTACGGACTAAACACAGACAGCCGTTTGCCATGTTCTTAAAAACATTAATATGTTCAGAGTGAGTTTTCATTGATAAATTAATGATTAAACATGATTAAACATTACATCTTGCATAAAGAAAAAAGATCCCGTGCTTGTGTTTACCTCGTTTCCTCCTTTATTTCATTAGAGTCTGTCCAGACAGGAGTTGAATGTTTCTTCGACAATCCCAGACTGGCCCGGTGGGCAGATGTTCTGTTCCTCTGCTGTCTGCCCTCTCACCTCCCCAAAGTCTGTGCTGATATCCGCACTCACCTGTCAAAGCGCTGCCTTGTGTACAGCTTCACCTCTGCTGTGCCTGTCACCAGGTACAACCGCATTCATCCAGCCTTGTTGTTTGTTGATCTTCAGTCACTGAATGCCTCTCTTTTTTTATCTTTTATTTCAGATTGGCACAGCTTCTTGGACACGACTTCATTCTCAAACCACAGTATGACTTTGTGGCTTGTGACACTGCAGACGTGTGGCTGTCCTGCTCTCATATGACCGCAGCACTGACGGATCCTTTGCTGATAGAGGCATCGTGTCCTCTTACTATGAGTCGTATGTGTCATTTCATTTGAATTTGTTATATAAAATGTGGAAGCATCATGCAGTGAGGTTTCACCCATGATTTCTAATGAATTCTCTAAGCTGACTTGTGATTCCCATATTTAGGTGGCATTTCTCTGGGTCTGAACTGGGTGTGTGCGGTTTTGTACAGCCTGCTAAATATCTGCACCTCTGCTGGTCTGGGATCCAGTGATGCTCTCTCTCTGATCAACGGCCTCTTTAAAGAGAAATATCCACACACTGTGGAATTAAATGCACAGAGTTTCATCAGTTCATCGTATACATCTTCCCTTCTTACAGAGGAGTGAGTGCAACCCTGAATATTCATGTCATGTTCATTTCATTGAGTCTTGTCTGGGGAATGTAAATGGATAAATCTGTTGCTTTTCAATGGGTTGCTTCTACTTTTCCCTCTTTCCTCACAGGCCTTTTCCCTGGATTTCTCTCACTGATGTGCAGACCAGGGAAACACCACTGCTGCACTTTCTATCAAGCAACAAACAAATGCAACAGTGCTTGTCTGCAGCATACAAATCACTGCTGCAGGAGACACCAGAAAAATTAGATATTAAACTCTCATATAAAACATAACCGTATATCCTCTAATGATGCTCAGCATAGGTGTAGATTTAAAGGCTGCACTTTTCAATTTCATTATAAATCACTTTTTGCAAAAAATGAAAACATGCATGCATCATTTATTAATGTCATAAGCCTTTCAGACATCTGTACTATATTTATTTTCATAGCAGGAAGGTTGATCAACAAATCACACGTTCAATATTCAGAAAATATCAAATATATATAAAAATTATACATACAGAAATGAATAAAATAAAACACTGTGTGTATCTGTAACATACTTGGTGTGTCTGTTTGAGCTGTTCATCTGTTAGTAGTAGTATATTTCAGTCTATAGGTTTACATTCAGATTCGTAGATTTTCGGTAAAACTCGACAAAACACGGAAGTGTCAAAAATCGGGTCTGTTTTTTCCTGTCAAGAAGCAGCAGCATCGTGGGAGAGGGAGAGACTCGTCACATGATTGCAGTGATATGGAGGCGTATTTCCTGATGACCTGATCTGGATTAAAGTAAAAAAAAAAAAAAAAAAAATCGTGTCGAGTTATCAGACTATCGGCGTTCACGCTCTGGTAAGATCCGCCTGACCCCGCGCCTTCTCCGGCTACACTTTCTCCGCTTGCTCGGTAGTTAGCGTTAGATAGCGTGAGAGCTAACCAGCTAGCCAGCTGCGGGCAGTTCATGGAGATGAAGCCAGGTCGAGCTCATGACATATTCATACAAATTCAGCTCCTGTGGCTCTGGATATTAATACTCCAGCTGTTGTTGTGTTTGTCGTGTTTGTGCTATCAAACAAGTGTTTGTTTAGTGAGTTTATCCGCGTTAGCAGGCTAGTTTACTGTTGTCCTCCCTCCCTCCCTTCCTGAGGATGGAAGAGGCGGGGTTTCATCTTTTCCAGCCACGCAGACTGAGGTGTTAGTCTTGTCTTTACAGTCATGGAGACATTAGAGGCCACATCAGAGCTCCAGTCCCGGCTGTCATCGCTGTCCTTCTCATCGTTCCCCGGAATAACATCCAAACAGGGCGACAACCGACCGCTGGACAGGTAGCCTGCTGCTGCAGAAAGTGCTGCTTATAGAGCTGCTGTAAGAGTAAACGCGTTGCTAGTTGTACTTCTTGCATCCTGATGTGTGCACTGTTTGAAATGTTGTGATGTCTCCTACAGGCTCCAGAATACAGACCTTTCACAGAGCTGTGCCCAGTCCAAAAGCCAAGCTGACATGGATGAAAACAAGGAGGAATCAGGGCAACATGCTGAGGTAGTTAATATTTAAGTGTGTCAGAAGAGCTGTTATGAGTGGCAATAAACAGAAAGTGCAATGTAATATCATCGAAGCTATAACATTAGTATTGTGTGTGTGTATTTTGAGGATAATCAAGAGGCCCCTGCTGAGCTGGCCCTTGGGGAAGCAGGCGAGGAGAACAACAGCACTGGGAGCTGTCAGCTCTCTGCTGAGATGAAAGGTAAGGGACCTGCTGAGTGTGCCATCATGACTGCTGCTTTGTGTTATTTATGATTGGGAGTCAGAGTTTTCACTATACTGCAAGCAAAAACAAGTTTAGTTTAAGCTCGATAAATAATTAGCAGAGTTGCTGTCATGCTTGTTGTAAACACATCACCATTTGTTGCTGCTGATGGCAGCCCAGATGCCGCCCCTGAAGCTCCCAGAGACGTGGACATCTGCTGCGCTGAAAGAGCTAAAGGCAAAGCTTCGGATGGAGGAGGACAGCGTGGTGACAGTGTATCGAGGTGACATCATGACAGTTCATGTACCCACTGTTCCCGAGGCTAAAAAAGTGTGCTGGGAGTTCGCCACAGACGGCTATGACATTGGCTTTGGCATATATTTTGACTGGAGTCCTGTCACGAACCGGTCCATCACTGTGCACATCAGCGAGTCAAGTGATGACGAAGATGAAGAGGAGGAGCTGGAAGGTCAGTTTGTGTTGTGTGGCCTAAATGGAGCTTCTTCTTTATCTGTTTTTCTCCATCTAGGATCGGAGGCCGCGTGTTGACTTTGTGCTTTATGTGCTTTTTGTTGCAGGGCATGTCAATAACGGAGACGTCGAGAAGGGCTCCAAAACTCAGACCAACTCAAACTTGGCTGAAATCTTACCTGTATACCGCCAGGACAGCCACTTGTCCGTGAACGGGGGGAGCCACGAATTCCCAGGTGAAGGCACTTACCTCCTGAAGTTTGACAACTCCTACTCACTATGGCGAAATAAAACGCTTTACTACAGGGTTTATTACAGTGCCTGAGATGCCAATTTATTGTTTATGAATGTATACTTTCCAGAAATATACTGCTCTTATGATCGATGATCTATTTTTGATTCCATGCTTAGAAAAAAGATGAAGTTATAATATAAAATGTTAAACATAGGCATATCTATTTTTTATCACTATCCGCTTGTGTTGCCACATGTTGAATTCATGTACACGGTCAGATAGTTTTGAACGTAACCAATGTCTTGCTGGTAGATATTTGAACAAGCCTTGCATATGTTCCCATGTATGCACTGTGCTATTTGGTCAACTGGCCCTCATAAAAACATATAATGTCTTCAGCAGTAACATTTCTACGGTAGCAGCGATCAGGGATCACCTGCACAGAATCTAATTCGCTCGTGCGGGTGCTTAATCAGCTCTGAAGATTTTCTTCTTTGTTATGTGTGTGTTTGTGTACGCGCGGCCCTCCTCTGCTCACGTTTCTCTGTTACCGTTACTTGTATTTATCCTCCTGCTTTGCAGCGTAACTTATTTTTTTATGCGTGTTTGAACCGAATCATGTGCTGATGGAGAATATAGTTATACACACTCTGTGCGCAGACCTATCTACTGTCGTCGTGGCGTGTTGGTAAAAGATATGTTGAATGTACTGAAGCAAGTGGTAAGAGTTTTCCAAAATGTGCTTTTTATGACACAAATAAAAGTCATCCCTTATCACGTAAAGCTCTTATTATGTAACATAGTAGATTCAATATTTACATTTGCCTCACCTCCCACCTTTAATTTGCTGTTTCGAAAGAGCGAGCGGGTTGTAATATTTCATCTAAATGTATTTTGTGCACAGGTCTGTGTAAGTAAAGGTCAGTGTGTTTGTTTTAATATCCTCGGCGCGTCAGGCTCACTTACATGTGTTGAATAGCCTTGTTCCATCCTGTTTCTAAAACCAGAGCTTCTACCACGACTCACTTGTGCGCATGTTCCCAAAGATGTCACAGATTTGACACTGTAAAACAACTGGTTTAAAGCTTCACACGTTTGCTGTATTGTAGCTTTACTGTACGTTATGATGATGATTTGTTCTTGAAATTTATATTCCACAATAAAGAGAAGATTGTCTAGCTTTCTTTGTGATCAATGTGGGATCCTTCGTGTGAACACCGTGATTAGTAGGTGATGGTTTGGATATTTGAGAGCGGCTGGTGTGTATTCTCCGGCCAACAAAATCTGTCCATTCCACCTGAGACATCATCATTTCATAACAGTCTCACTGCTGATCCAGGATTAGAAAGCGCTTCAGGATGGTCCCATGTGTTTCCATTAAATTGTGGCACTGGGGGATTGATGTAATTGTTACAGAGGTGCTGATGAAACCAGGTTTATTTTCAGCTCTCCCCAAAGGCCAGTCAGAATGTAGAGTTACATCAAGTGTCACTCATGTTTTAATGATTTCTTAAAAGCAGTAGAATAAAACATATTCTTAAATTATTCTTATATGATGCCACTCCACATATGTTTTAGTTATAAGTCAAAGATTCTTTAGGTTAGAGAATGATTTTAAAGGTGATTACAGGAGTAACAAATCTTTTTGCAGATATAAATTGCACAATTTTTCCATATACACTTAATAAAAAATAAAATATCTACACTAGTACTTTTTTAAATGCATTGTTTGATATATCTGTGGAGCCGATTGAACTCTGATTGACTGGAGTTTGATTTGTTGCACTAAACTGCATTATAATGAGGGTATTTTCAGTGTCTAGTCCAGCCCCATTACATACATACTGTACTCGAGGGAGGCCACCCTTATTTGTTGTGTACGTACAGAGTATTGCTACAAAACGTACCCAAGTGTTTCAATTTGTTGTTTCCTGGTAATTAATAAATTAATTGCGCTGCCGTCTCACGTGTGCGTCTTCACGCCGGCCTCGAGCTCGACTCAGTCAATCAGAAGCGTTCGCCGGAGCTCGAGGTCACACCGAAGTTTATCTCGCTGCGTGTGTCTGAACTTGTTGATGAGAAGAATACCGTGAAACGACGATGGGGAGGCTGAATTTTTACGTGCTCTGGTCCCTGCGTGACGCTCCTCGGCAGTTCATTAGGTAGGCCCTTTTTTCTTTTAAATTTAACATGAATATACAGCCGCCAAACAATTCAAACGTGTCAAACATGTTGTCCGGGTCTCACTGTCCGCAGCAAATCCAACCGAAGGTGCTTTCAAGTCCACATCCCACTACCTCTTCCCAAACACCTGGTCATCTTTGGTCTTGGAGATTGGAAATCCAGTGATATGACAATATCAGTGGATGTTCTGGTCAGTACAGAAGTGCCCGCCCAGAACATAGGGACCATGTCGGCACAAGCAAGGTGTGTTGAAGCACACACAAATGAAACAAAACACAAAACAAATGAAACTGGTCTAAACTGGTAAACTTTATACTTTGAAGGTGTCTTACCTGGGAAGGTGACTGGAGCACTGACATTGTCACAGTGGCAGCAGAGAGAGGCAGGAGAGGAGTTTATGGCAAGATTGTGCTCACAATGTGCGGAGAGGTAATAAAGAAATCAACATAATGAAAACTTGCACTGTATCTCATATACACGCAATGATGCTTAATATTGGTTCCAGATTTAGAAGACTTAATTTTACATTTTCACTGTTTTTGTTCCACGCAATGACTTGTGACCAGCCACAGGATAAAGCCAGTGTCTTCAGCAGCACTCCCCTGGTTCAAAGGAAATGTCTGTTCCCAGATCAGCACAACTCCACCGATCTCTCTTGCACATTACCTGAAGGTGCTGAAAATGAAACGGTGAGATACGTTCGTCCAACGGGTCCTTAAAATCCTTGAAAGTTTATGAATATGAGGTGGAAAAAAATCAAGGGTGTCAGTAGATGTAAAAAGACAAGTGATTGAAAATGCAGTACAACAGTGCAACTGAAAACTGTCCACACATCTCTTTTTAATTGTCTGTGAGCTTCTTCTAAAAATTCCCAGCTAATAAACCTTCTTGAATTTGAGGGAAATGGGCCTGGAAAATCCTTGAATTTGAGAAGATGTGGATAAGATTTAAATTGTTTTGTAGTTATCTGAACTTTCTATGTGATATTTCATTGTTGTTTTACAGATAACTACCAACTCCTCACAGTTGGGTGACAGCGTTTGCTTTGCCGAGATCCAAGTTAATAAAATTGACACCACCGATTACACTGTGGAAAACAGGCCCCCAGTTTGGCCTACAGTAAGAGTCCGGCTTGAGAATATAAACTGCTGTCTGCATGCATGTAAGTTAAGTAACGTATTCTGTGATATTACTCTGTGCATCTGAAAAGAATAAGACACCCAGGCGGACAGTCATTAGTAAGGGAGGCCACCTGACATGGAGCTCTGAGGACATGGACAGCCTAGCAGAGGACATAGACCAGGCTTCCACCCCGAAGAAAAGGAGGCTGTCCAGGAGGGACAGCCAAGAAGAAATGGCTGTGCAGATAAAGAATGAGAACAGAGAAGGTCAGAAACCAGGAACAGAACCACCATTATGGTCACATCTCATGCATAAAAGGTTTTGACAGAGCTCATGATTAGTTTCAGTGTGTCCATCAAAGCGTTGGAGCCACACGATGTGTCTGAGCGACCCTGATACGGCCATCCTCATCGGAGGGGAGACAGATGATCAAAATTACTGCAAGGACTCCCTGTGGAAGCTGGAGTTAGGTCTGTGGAGATGGTTGAATTATTTGTTTTATCATATATTGATTATTGATCAAAGTCCACAAAGTAAGGCAGCTTGCTAGTAGCAGATCATGAGGTAAGATTGTTTATAGCTACAAGAGGAATTAAGGCAAACTTTAAAAAAACTCAAATATTTGTACATTTAACTTTTTTGCACTCTCTTTCCAGACAATGACTTCTGGTTTCCCATGAACTCCGCTGCTTCCGGACCTGTACCACCGTGCGCCCGAGGACATTCTGCAACCTATGACCCCGACTCTAAGTCCGTCTTCGTGTACGGTGGCCTGCGAGAGGGTCAGCGCTACAGTGAGCTGTACATCCTCAATACTCTGACGTGGAAGTGGAAGCTTGTCACTGTGGGTTGTTTGCAAGTTACTCACATATTGTAGTTCTTAATTTCTTTTCAAATACTTGAGCAGAGGTATAGATAAACACTTTCTTTTGCTTTGCTTTTAGGCAAAAGGAAATGTCCCAAATTTGGCCTATCATTCTGCAGCCTTTTATAAGAAAGAGCTTTTTGTGTTTGGTGGAGTTGAGCCAAGTCATTCCTCTGGAGATAAATCGTGCAGCAACGCTCTGTACATCTTTAATCCAGAGTTTGAACTCTGGTACCAGCCGATCGTGGAGGGGGACAGACCTCTGCCTCGATTTGGGTCAGTCTTTTCAAAATAACTGACATCCACATACTGTTTTATTTGTCTTAAATATTGATCCCACGGTCATTTTTTCATCAAACAGGCACTCTGCCACATTGATGTCACAGAAGTTGATCATATTTGGTGGAAGGAAGACCGCTACCTACCTTAATGATCTCCACATTCTAGACCTGGGTAAGATGAAGGTTTAGTAGCTGCATTATGCAGCAATTTTGTGTCCAGATTTAAACGGATATTTATTTATCTTCTCTGAATGTGTGAAGGATTCATGGAGTACACAGCTGTGAAGTATGGGAACATGCCACCACTGCCTCGAGGGTGAGTACAGAACTAATCAACCTTGAGAGCTGTTGTCAATGTAGCCATCTGGTTTTTATATTTTTGGACAGACAGAACTGCAAGTGAGCTTAACACACTATGTGACAAAAGTATGCCGTCTTTCTGCATTGCACACTGCATTAAAACTTGTTTTAGAATGATAATGGTACATATGGAACCCCCCCCCCCCCCCCCGCCTGTATATGCATAGGTTTCATACAGCTCTACCAGTTTCAGACAACAGAATTTTAGTCTATGGAGGTTGCAGTGCAATCGGAGCCCTGCAGGACCTACATGTTTTCAATACTGGTAAGTTTGTTCCTCTGCCATCTGACTACATTTTTGATCTGTTTAATTGCATTAATTCTTGAATTAAAAGGTTGGTGTTAAACACACACCTTGAGTCATCAGAAATCTGCTGCGTGCAGTGAATCCCTTTACTTTGATTTTTCCCCAGACACTAACATGTGGAGCTCGGTAGCATCTCCTCTGCTTTGCTCCAAGCCTCGTGCAGGACACAGCATGATCAGTCTGGGCTGCTCCATCGTAACAGACGCTGAGAAGCACGGGCAGAGCGAAAATGTCGGCGTCCACTGCTCCTTGCTGGTGTTTGGTGGGTCAGACTGCTCCGGTGCTTTCTACAACGACACAGTCAAGTGCACAGTGGAGATTCCTGGTGACAAGTGATGGATTCAGGAAGGAAATCCAACCAGGACAGTTATTTTTTAGGATTTTTAAACAGCTGAGGTGTTGTCATCTGTGCTGTGATGCTTCTGTGATAGAAGAATAACAGCATCTCTAAGTGTATCCGTGACAGTTATTTTTGTATTTGGTTGTTTTACCTTTGTTATAGTATTTGCATGATGCATTCTGCAGATAGCTTCCTTTTTATTCCTTTGCCTCTGTTTAACGTCTGTCCATATTTCCAGCAGACTATGCTGCTTTGAGCTGAGTGGTTTTGCACATTTGAATAACAAATCTCTGGTCTGCATGTTTTCATACATTACTTTATGTCCTTTACCTTGTCCCCACATATCAGTATGTATTAAGGTAAAATGTTTGACTGGGTAAAAAGTCAAAATGCTAATAAATATTTTTAACTCAAAGTTCCCGTGTTATTTAAAGTAAAAGCACAGAAGATTATTTTCACAGCATTTTATTTAACAATTTACAAAGTTGCATGGCTGCTTCTGGAACCACTGCGGAGTTGTTTTACGCACGCAGATCAGCAGGTGTGTCTGGTTGACGAGACGGGTGGCTCACTTTGAAAGCTTCAATCTCAAGTAAGGCTTGATTTAACCTTTTGATAGTTGGATACTGGTCGACATCCACTTTGAACCTGCGGAGATTAAAGACATAGAGGGGTCACGCTTCTCTGTACAGGGTGTTTAAAGTTCAGCGGGGTTTTGTGGATCTCTTGTAAATGAAATAAAAATGTAAGATGTTTTAACTCTACCAAGTACAAAATGTCATGACATTCATGTTAATCTCTTGTTCAGGGTGACTGAGTATTAATGTGGTATTTATGAATGTCTGATTACATACCTTTCTGCATTGTAGACTTGTGGGACCAGACAGATGTCTGCCATGGATATCTAAAAAGGTAAGCAATGAGACAGATTAACATTTTCTGCTGTATATCACACTGTCATGCTTTACATGATGGACATGCGCTTACCTCATCTCCTACACAATATTTCCCTGCTGTTTGCTTCAGGATGGGCTCAAGAGCTGGAAGAGAGACGTACACATAAATATTGTAAAAGAAGTCGAGTCTGTAGGTTATACTAAGGACGATGAACTTCCACCAACCTTGAAAGCCACGGTCAATGAAGTGCTGAGACCACTGCACCTTTTCTGCTCCCATTTTCTGAATCACGTACAAATTCTGAAACATCCAGGAGTAAATGGTGAACTTGCAACCACCGACACTTGTACAGAGCCCCTAAAGTCCCAACAGCTGCTATTATTTTATTTGCGTGCACGATAAAAATACAGATGTTGAAATTCACACTTCACGTTTATTTTTCATGATACAAAAAGACAGTAGAGCACACAGTGTTATCGCAATGTTATGATGTCTTTCATGTTGGGCTCCTGCTGCAACCTGGCTTTGTTCAAGACTAAAATAATAATTGCTTGTACCATTAAGCAAACAGTTTGAATTGATAGAGTTCAAGAATTTGAAACAATGGAGAAAAAAAAGTGTTGTGGCACTTTTATAGTTCTCATTTACAAAACCAACTGTCAATACGTGAGTCTTGGCTAATGGTCAAAACATTTTCAAAACATCCATCAAACGGTCTTTTGTCTTGTGATATGACATTCTGAGGTTAGTAGCTGAGTTATCTCTGCTGTACGGTGGCTGTGTGCATCTGAAGCCTTTAGAGTTGCATGTGAATTTATAGTATAATTATCTTTTGCGCACAAGATAAAGATAGCACCCTTTGGGACTTTAGGGGCTCTGTACTTTTGTAATACAAACTGTCTTAAATTAGACTTTGTAAATCATTCAGACTGCACTGTTCTCACCTGCAGAGGCTGTATCCCGGAGGCAATGAGGTCACTTATCATCCGAACCTGGGCACGTTTCTTTGGGTCTGCTGGGAGAAGCCGAGGTCCTGGCCTGGTCTCATCGATGTACTGGATCACAGCCAGCTGTGTGAGCATGAGACAATTTTCAGTATTATTCCAGTTTAACTAAAATATGGTTTTGAATTACTTGGGTGAGAGTTTTGGCACTCACTGACTGAGAGAGGGTGATGCCATCTATTTCCACTGCAGGCACTTGTTGCATGGGGTTTATTGTCTTGTACTGTTGCGTAAGCTTGAGTGAAACATTTAGAGGATTTTAAAGACATGTACATGCGTCCATTGTTTGTTTAAAGGTCCAGTATGTAGGATTTAGTGGCACTTCACAGTGAAGTTGCAGATTGCAACCAAATGAATACTCCTCACCCTCTTCTTCCAAGCATGCAGGACAAACTCACATAAAAAAGCAAAAGGCCACATCTGGATCAGTGTTTCGTTTGTCTGTTCTGGGCAGTTCAACATATTCTACATCTCACTGTAGATCTAAAGGGCTCAACAAAAACACAACGATCCGTATTTTCGCGTGATTATACACTAATGAAAACATACTAATGAATATTGTATTCCATTCCTGCTAATAGAGACTCCTAAACCATACACATGGGACCTTTAAGACACAGTTTAATGCTCTTTACCATGTACAGTAGGTCATTTTTGCATTGATATGGATTCTGTGAATTGACGCTGTACCTGCTGACCTCCATCTTTGATTAGATTGACTGGAGCCTGGTCATATTCAACACCTTTGAGAGCAAAAGCTGGTGCACAAAAAAAGTTAAATTAACATCTTGCTGAATGGGGGGAAAAAAACAGCTTTAAACAGTCACACGCTGTGGCATGACTTACCAATGCGAACCCTCCAAGAGCAGGAGCTCCTGAAGTACCCATGAAGAACAGGCTGCAAGACAGAAAACAAAAAACATGAAGTCCATTTGAAAACACACCACACTGCTAACTTCTCTGCTGTCTGCTGGTTCACCTTGGTTTGAGTTGCCATACTTCTACTTTTCCCTCAACTAGACTGAATCAACTTTTGCATGCAGTTGTTCTGCAGATTCATGCAGCAGCCTCATCCACCCTTCAGCAGCCAATAGGATGTGCTCCTAAAAACCCTCCTACCTACTCTTTGGTCCATGACTAAGCAACATCTGGGCTTCATATGGTTCACATTAGCGACATGGTGCACACACAAACAGCCAGCAGTGTTATTATTTACAGTACCTTAGCGAGGCTAACAAAGGACACGTGCATTGTTGTGGCTGTGATAACGTTATCGCCTTTTATTGTTTTAGGATAAAATGTCCCTCATATCGCAGAGCAAAGTCACTTCCTGTCTCCTACGGTTGATTTTATGTCACATAAACACAGTTTAAACCGGGTCAGTCTGAACGAAGCCAGCTCGCAGTTCAACTTATGTCATTTTCCGGCCAGTAAATGGACGACTGTCGAATTAATTTAACCAATGATTAACCGAGTTCTATAGCTGAGGCGGGATGATCTAAAATCGCAACTGGGGATTGGATGGAATTCACCCACAGTTGGCCAATCGGGCCGCGCTATTTGTGGGAGTGCAAACACGGTAGCGAATAGCAAGCCTGAGATCCCCTCTAAGTCCCGCCCACAGGTACTACATCTGAGTTGGGTGGAAATCTGTACGTTGTCTTCTGCTGGCCACCGTCCTACCTGCGGAGCTGCTCAAAAACAAGTGGGCCTGCTCTTAATAACACTTCCACCATGGCGACAACAGCTTTAAGATCAGTGCTCAAGACAAAGGTATGATTTTAAAGGTGTTCAACTTAAAAAAAAAAAAAAAAAACGCAGCCAGGTTTGACAGTACCAAGTGTCACCAGCTGCAAGATTTAGATCTGGATTGCTGAAGTCTGCACCTGTCTGTTGCATTGCATTCAGCTTAACTAATGTCCCCTTCAGGCCTTTTCATTACTCCATACTTTGTTGGTTTATTTAATTATTTGACAAATAATGTAAACAAAACTTACTGATAATAATCAGATAAGGATGCTATGTAATGCCTGTACTTATTTCAGACTCCCTGCTGTGTTTCTTTCTCAGGTCCCACTCAGAGTTGGCCGCATGTGCTACTCTTCCTCAGTGGTGAGAATAGTGTGCACCTTTCATGTCAGTCTATAATGTCGTACATGGACAGTGAACCTGCTGACTAGATGCAGATTTTGATGTCTCTCCTCACAGCCCACCACCAAGCTGTTCATCGACGGGAAGTTTGTTGAATCCAAGACTTCAGAATGGCTGGATATTCACAATCCTGTAAGTATTTCGCCTGGCGTGGATCAACAAACTGTGCCCTTCTTTGTTCGGTTTTGTTTTGCAGAATCCACACATGTATTTGTGTAAGGTACAGTGGTTATACAGAATATACCTACTTTATTTTTTGGTCAGCATTAGGCATGCCTCCTCTAATTCCCCTCTGGAGTTATAAATATGGATTATTTCAATTAAAATGCATAATTACATAGTTATCTCACCCATCTGTAGTCCAGTATTGATTGCAAAATCTTCACCTTTTGGGGGGCTTATTTTAGCTTTATTTGACAGACACTGCTGAAGAGTGACAGGAACGAAAGGAGAGGGGAGAGAGAAAAGAGGGTGGTGACAGGTTGGGATCGAACCAACCACGTTCAGCCGCTGCAGCAAGGACTGAGCCTTTGTACACGGGGCTTGAGCTAACAGTCGCCCCATCTGCACCTCTTCTGCGGCTAGTGTTGATTTCATAATGATCCTTACTTCCTGACATCAAGCAAAAGAAGTTCAGTGGCCCATTGTAGAGTGTGATAAAAATGCAAAATATCATATCATATCATCATAAATTGAGAGTATCCCCACTTCCACAGGAAGTATACCACTGATTATGTATGTCCTGCTGTAGCTGGAGTGCTTCATGATACTACACTGTGATATGGTAGCTTTTGAATAGCTCTTATCTTATCTGTGGACTTAACTTTGTTTTACATAATGTTTCATGTCTATATCTGTGGCCACAAACTAGTTTCTGTTGTTGAATGTCCTGCATTAACACCTTAAATAAAGTTAAATAGCACATGTATTTTTTTTTTTACATTTGGCTTTGTTGATGATAAAAACATTCACAATATCATTTGTCAAGTATTAACACCACGAATGGGAAACTTAACTTAAAATTAAACCTTGGGTACACTTGAGTAACAAGTCAAGATTTAAAAATAGTAAATGTTTCCTTCTGAGATTTGGTATGGAAATTTAATGAACTCTGTCCTGCATTTATGGCATGCATATCTGTTAAACATCTGTTAGCATTCACCTTTTATGTTAATGTTTAGTAACCTTAAACACCCCTTCTGAATGTTAAGAACTGAAGTAATCTTTAGCACATTGATGTGAGTTTTTTCTTCTCTGCAGGCTACCAACGAGGTGATCTCCCGTGTACCCAAAGCCACCCAGGAAGAGATGTTAGCTGCTGTGGACTCGTGCTCCAGAGCCTTTCACTCCTGGTCCGAGACCTCCATATTAGCTCGGCAGCAGATCTTTCTGCGCTATCAGCAGCTTATCAAGGACAACATTGTGAGTCAAAGGTTGGGGAAATGAAAGGTGCAACAAAAGGCATGAATATGTCGTTTAGAGCTGTTCAGACTTGATTTGTTGAGTTGAGCAAGTGTTACGTTACACATACTCCTTTTGCATTTGATAGTAAAACTCTGTTTTCAGCTTCATATTTAACATAATCTGAACTAAAAGACTGACATGAGGCTCATTTTGTGTTTCAGAAAGAACTTGCCAAGGCCATCACAGTGGAGCAGGGCAAGACCCTTGCAGATGCAGAGGGGGATGTGTTCAGAGGATTGCGTAAGTTTACCTTACACAGGCGCATACACACACATACATAAATTTGAAAGGGCAACAAATAGGTAAACATTTACATGTTATGGAGAGTTGCAGGATTAGTTAGATGGTTCAAGATAAGTAGTTAATGAGTTAACAAAACCAGAACAGGGCAGTTGTTTCATGAGCCAGTTGAATGATTGCCAATGATTATAGCTATACCTCTCCCTTATAATTTGGGAAGATATAAAATACAAAAATAAAAGTATAAATAAAACAAAATGTTTTGTATTTTAGATTCTTTAAACTAGCCACTTTTTTGCTTTGATGATAGCTTTGTGCTCTCTTGGTATTCTCTGTCAGCTTCATGAGGTCGTCACCTGGAATGGTTTTTCAAAGGTTTCCCGTATATGCTGAACACTTGTTGGCTGCTTTTCTCTCGCTCTGCAGTCCAACTCATCCCAAAGCATCTCATTTGGGTTTAGGTCAGGTGACTGTGCAGGCCAGGTCATCTGACGCAGCACTCCATCATGTTCCTCCTTGTTCAAAGCCCTTGCATAACCTGGAGATGTGTTGGGGTCACTGTCCTTTTGCAAACCAAACAATAGGCCCCAACCGTGTCACCAGCAAAGCATCTCCACACCATCAAACCTCCTTGTCCATGTTTCACGGGGGGAACCACATGTTGTTCACCTTCTCTGCGTCTCACAAAGGTCAAAGTGGTTGAAACCACATTTCTCTAATTTGGACTCCTCAGACCAAAGTACAGATTTCCACGGATCTAATGTCCATTCTTTGTGTTTCTTGGCTTCAGCAGTTCTCTTCTTCTGCTGTAGTGGTTTCTTTGCAGCAATTCAACCACGAAGGCTGTTTCACACAGTCTCTTCTGGACAGTTGTTCTTTCCCAAGGGGTCACAGGAGGACACATTCAAAGTTCTTGTAATTTTCGGTTTGACCTTCATGTCTGAAAGTAACGATGAACTGATGTTTCTCTTTACTTAGTTGAGTGGATCTTGCTATAATATGGATCAGAACAGTCATATAGGGCTATCTATTTACCTCTCAGTTGCCATCAAAGCGAAAGGTGGCTAGTTTGAAGAATTTTGATGTTTGCAGTGTTAGAAAGTGAAGACAAAGACAAACCAAACTTGTCTGACTGAGACTGCACACAAATCTTTTGTAGCTTGACAAATCAGCAAAAACAAGGAAGTGCTGCATGATCTGTTTATTTCGTTTCTTTGCAGAGGTTGTGGAGCACGCCTGCAGCATCACCTCCCTGATGCTTGGTGAAACGCTGCCCTCCATCACAAAGGACATGGACACCTACACCTACCGCCTGCCCCTCGGGGTGTGCGCTGGCATCGCTCCCTTCAACTTCCCTGCCATGATCCCACTGTGGATGTTTCCCATGGGCATGGTGTGCGGCAACACCTACCTGTTGAAGCCTTCAGAGCGGGTGCCAACATGCGCTATGCTCCTGGTCAAGATGCTGCAAGATGCTGGCGCTCCAGATGGGACGCTCAACGTCATCCACGGCCAACACAATGGTAAGAGTTGGACTGTTTTGGACTGTTTTGTATCTGAACCTAATCTGTAGTGTAGATACAGCAGCATATATGATCAAAGTGTATTATTTAGTGCAGATGAAGAAGAAGGTAGTCAGTCAAATATTTAAGACATATCTGTCTTTTTGCCACAGCTGTGAATTTCATCTGTGACCATCCGGCCATTAAAGCAATCAGCTTTGTTGGCTCAAATCAAGCTGGGGAGTATATTTACGAGAGAGGATCTAAAAATGGCAAGAGAGTCCAGTCCAACATGGTGAGTATCACATGATAAACCAGCACAGATGTAATGTCTGATACTTGGCGTAAATGTCCAGAAGGCGGCAGCATTGTCCAACAGATTGTTGCTGCTCATTGCTCCTCCTCACTGCCAGCTGTACAGATGGGAGAAGGTGCAAAACAGAGATTGCAGCCATGCATCAGTGTTGAAGAGCCACACTTTTAATTACAAATGTTCATCTGTTTGTTTTGATTTGTGTCCATCAAGCCCACATGGACTCGAAATGCGAAACAAATGTAGAATATAAAATTTAGAGGTTGTTTGTACGTAATTCCCTGATATTATGTTCTCACTTGTGACTAACCAGTTGTTGTGATGTGGAGATCCAACAGCAGAAGGCTAACCACTTCTCGCATACTATAGGGAGCCAAGAACCATGGTGTGGTGATGCCTGATGCCAACAAGGAGAACACTCTGAACCAGCTTGTGGGTGCTGCGTTCGGGGCGGCAGGACAGCGCTGCATGGCTCTTTCCACAGCCATCCTGGTGGGTGAGGCAAGGAGCTGGCTGCCGGAGCTGGTGGAGCGAGCCAAGGCGCTGCGCGTGAACGCAGGTACCACGCCCCGTCACCCCACCCTTCACCTCTGTCTCTCCTGAGCCCCCAGGAGCCTTTTGGTTTAGTCATTTCGGGGGCCACCCACGCCGCCCCAACCGCGCCTCTCGCCTTTTTACTCTGTTGTAACTTCACATTGGAGTCAGCTGCGAGAGAGGGCTTGTTGAGTCAGCCATGCTGCAAATTTGTGGCCAGATCTGCGGCCCAGACCTAAATAGCGGTTCAGAGCATCAGATCCTTTGAGAAAGGAAGTTGATGTGGAGTAAAAAAGAGAATGATTCTCCCAGTTTGCGATGAGATGGACTCTAATTTGTGTAGCACACAGGAAACCCGTAAGTATCCGTTTTTGAGGGAGTGCCTCAGGGTGCCCCTCGTCCTGGCTTTTGCGTGTTTGTGGCAAAAGCTGAATTTCAGTGTCGGTACCCTTAATGTGCTCATATCATGCAAGTGCAACTGTATGTAACCTTAGAGTTGGTTGTTTTTGGGGCCCTGCTAGGAGACCAGCCCGGTGCAGATGTGGGGCCTCTGATCTCACCTCAGGCCAAGGAGAGAGTCTGCAGTCTGATCCAGAGTGGTGTGGACGAGGGAGCCAAGCTGCTCCTGGATGGCCGAAAGGTCAATGTCAAGGGTTACGAGAGAGGCAACTTTGTGGGTCCCACCATCATCAGCAATGTCACAGTATGTGGGTTTAATATCTTAACATGCACACATGCATTTGTGTCCAAGTACCATTACGAACAGGTATATAAGTGTTCACTGTTGTGCTCTCGCAGCCTAAGATGAAGTGCTACACTGAGGAAATCTTCGGGCCCGTGCTGGTCGTTCTCGAGGCAGACTCTCTGGATGACGCCATCAATTTGGTCAACAGCAACCCCTACGGCAACGGCACAGCTATCTTCACCACAAATGGCGCCACTGCACGCAAATACACGCATGAGGTGGACGTGGGCCAGGTGAGTGGCTGCAGCCTCCAAATGTGTTCCTCTGTTTTGGGAGAAAGGAGACATTCACATCCCTCTGTCATGTCTATACAGCATCGGCAGGGAGCACATCCCGTTTCTGTTTGAAAACCTTCACACACTTTAAAAAAAAACAATTATTTTCCATGTCAAGTATAGCCGTGTTTGCCTGCAACCTAAAATAAACACGTTCGGCAACCCCCTTCCCTCCACTACCGGTTAAGCCTACGAATAGCTAGAGCAAATATGTGTCTGCTCAATGAAAACAGGGGGACATAGAAACATTTTTCCGGGTAATGTTCGAGGAGGGAAATCTTAAATTAAACTCAGGAGGGATTCCTAGGGTCCTGTTCAACGTTTAAGCATAAATATGGCCAGCCTTTACCCTGTTTGTTTGCCTGTGGAGCCTTAGTTATGTCCTGTGTTTGCTGTTCACATGTCGGGGAATGCTGTGCAGGCCATGTGCTGTCCTCCTCTCCAAACCTCGATGCAACAAACATCTTCTTTTCCTTTTTTTTTTTTTTTTTCCCTCCTCCCTGCACCTTCGCCAAAAGGCCTTAGTGTGTCCAAACTTATTCCTGCTGTTTCAAACATTCGAAACCAACCATGCCATGCCTCTATAGCCTTCATAACAAAATGTTTTATTTAGTTTTTTTTCCCTCCCCTTTCATAAGACCACGCTGTGCTTTAAAAACTGCAATATAAGCCGCAGGTTTATCTTTGTTTAGTGCGATCATGTAAGCTTGTTTTTTAAACAGCATGGATATACCACATCTCTCATCAGCCGCATCTTACTCATCCTAGCAATTTAGGATTCTGGGGAATTGTTTTACAAAGCTTCCACTTATGGAAATGAAAGGGAAAATACTTGTTTTCTGCAGGTTGGAGTCAACGTTCCCATTCCCGTTCCACTGCCTATGTTCTCCTTCACTGGATCACGAGGATCCTTCAGAGGAGACATGAACTTCTATGGAAAACAAGTATGACATAAACAAATGCATCCTATTGTTACGGGCATGAGAAAAACACAGCGTCGAGTTTTGAAAAAGTTTTAAATGTTTTTTGTTTATTTATTTCCAGGGTATCCAGTTCTACACACAGATCAAAACTGTAACTTCACAATGGAAAGCTGAAGATGCCACCCTGAAAAGTCCTGCAGTTACAATGCCAACTATGGGACGCTAAATACTCCATCCAAGCGCTGCTGTTCAGTCAGATAAACCAGAACACCCAGACCCTCCACCCACATTGAAAACTATATATATATATGTAATAATATTCCCCATTTTTATAGACTTTATATTAGATTATGTATAGATACTCTGTAAATGTAAACCACTGTGGCCAAGATTTGAACTATGCAAAAGATCTGTGCAGCTGAGGCAATGTTATTGGATCAATGTCATTTCTTCAAATACACCCATATTAAAACAATTGTGTATTTGCTCACAGGGCTATGAATGAAGGTTGCCATGGACACACTGCATTATATTCCTCTAACCCACCTTCAGTGCTTGTATATCATGTGGTATTTTGGTATCAGCACTTTGTGGTGAGAAAGTTATTTTGTCTTGAGGCAACGGATCTTTAAATGCTTTGTGACAGAATTCAAACAAGCTTCATGTATGAAAGAGAAAACTCACATGCCATATATATACATGCAAGGCAAGATATTTATGAGCACAAACAAACACATTGTATTCAGCTATACACATGATTCACAGTCTGGGCAAAGACTACAAAGCAGAGGCGAACGATCCAGAGTGTGATGTGCAACGTAGAGGCCACACAGAGGTCATGTGGTGTGCATATCCGGCAAGCTGTTCGGGTTGGAGGGCAGAACGGGCTCAGGCGCCTGGGTGATGAAGGTCGCTTGGGAGAGCTCCTCTCTAATTCTGGAAGACAGTCATCATTATGCAACGCTAAAATGCAACTGTATGATAAATCACGTGTAGGCACTCATGTTCTCACAGCCAATACTTTTTCAGCTAAACATGGAATGTGGGGACCAATAAATCTGCACAGGCTTCGTAATTGCAAGGACGAGGAGCAACTTTTATTCTCGTACATTCCTTTAGTGTCTTACCCAGCAGCATCGCTGTCAATAAGGCTCTTCTTCTCACAGGAGGCAGACCAATCCAGATGTTTGTTGGCTTTTCTATCGGTGAAATGCAAATGAGTTGCAGTTAAACACAGAACCTCATAGTAAAAAGACATGTTTTTTGCACGCTGGTGTCTATGCACTTGGGCCTGTAGCTTTTCCCTTTGGACCGGGGTTATTTTGGGTCAATGCACATGGACTTGGATAAGTGACTATCTTGAGTCGCCAAATGTTCTGTGTTATTCTGCTGGACTAGGTGCCAGACCACTGTTAACATGAATATACATCTTCTCTGCCTCCCATACCCCCATACATCCAGATCCCCTGCACACTCCGTCCTGAAAATCATGTTACCAGCTGCTCTCTGACCACAAGCGTTCAAAGAACAAAATAAACTGCTAGTGCACGTGAAGAGGGACCAATAGGCTCAAAGCAAATCGACGTGACCAGATGTTTGTTTCCAAGCACACGACTCTGCGGCTGGGCCTATTTTTACTATTGTGCCCAGACTCTTTCTTCATTCTTTTTAAGCAGCTGGATGGAAAAGAAAATTGGTTGAAGCCTAACTGATGTTTTATGGTATCCTCTTCTGCTGAGAAAATGGCTGTTTAAAACATTAAAAAGAGGGAGGAGTCACCAGAAGTTCAGCCTGAACCACTGCTTGGTGTCACTGCGCTTTGTTGTTCAGAGGTAATTCATCCACAAGTTTCAGTCCATTTTCAGGGATTACAAGTGGATTGTACAGTATTATTTAGGATGATGTGTATGAGCGATCAACAAGCAGCCATCAAAGTCTTTTGCTAAAGACAAACATAATACAATCATTGGCAAGTTTTATTACCTTTCCCTCTGTCCGTTCATTTTAGCAAAGAGATGCCTGAGTAGTAGTTCCTTCTCCTCCCAAGTGAGATCTGAGATTTCAACTTTGCTGCCTGGTTGATGACTCCTAAAGAACACAGGAATGAAATCAAAATTAACACGAACATATATAGTCTGTATTAAAATAAACCATGAAGAGTGTTATGGTTTTGATGAGCTGGAGGTTACTTGGCGCTGATAAACATGAGGAATTAAAAATATCACAAAGACACACCATTGTATAAGTCATGGAAATGGAAGTGGGACATAGACCTACCACCTTGTGGCCGCCTCCAGGTCTGAATGGACAGAGTTGGTACTGTGGGGGCTTTTGTGAAAGGTGCGGATGGGTGGGAATTTTAATTTTCCAGCTGTGGCCTCCCTCAGTCTGCTCTGATAAGCCTGTAGTGCCTTCTTTCTGTATTGCTGCCTGCTGGCCATGATCTCCTGCTTCACCTGAGCCAGTGCCTCGTGGAAGAACTGCTCCACTTCTGTGCGCTGCTCTACGATGGTGCTCGCCAGCCGCTTGATGTTCCCCAATTCCTTCTCCCGCATGGCAAGCACCTTCTGCAGCTTCACCAGCTCTACCTGGCTGGCCTGGATGCTGACCATTGTCTTCTCCTTCTCCTTCTCCTTGTCTCGCTCAAATTCCCCAGCTTTTAGCTCCAGGGCCTGCTCCAGGGAAGCTACTTTAGCTCTCAGTTTAGACAGCTCCTCTTTTTGGACCTCCATCTCAGCTGCATTCTTCTTTAACACAAACTCGAACGTGTTCTGGGCGAGCGGACAGAAGAGCAAAATAGTAACATTGACGACACCGAGCTAACTCTGGAGAATCTTTTCATTAGCAAGCTAATATTGAACTGAAACAGATGATGATTTGTCCGCCAGCCTCTGCTGCTGAGTGACCGGCCAGAGCTTCGACAAGGTGGATTTACTCCCTTGATTTACTGTCATCATCAGTGGTAAGATTAATGTGCCCAATATTTATTTGCCTTACAAAATCTGTGCCAGAAACCTGTGAAGGAGAAGCCACTAAATTTGAACCCATACACCAGTGGAAACTCACCACAACCACTGACCACTGAGAGGCTGGGTAGTAGTCAGGAGGTGGGGATGGGATGGGATGGGGGTAGGAATAGGACCACAAGCAAAATACACAGGGTCAGCACAAGTAAACAACACAAGGGAAAAACCACCTGAAATATATTCTGCACAGATCTGACAAGTGTTTCATAACTGACATGACTGAAAATGACTTTGGGAGATGAATGGTCTCTATCCAAGGACTGCTGGTGCCTAATAGTAACACTGCTGTTTGCTGCCCATATGGTTCAAACATACCCTCTCCAATACCAAGGAGGCATTTTCCTTCGTCAATGAGTTTGTCAGCTTCTGGAGGTCATCTGTCTCCTTCATGTGATATTTCAGCGCTTCATTGAGACGGACATTCTCCTTGAATACAGAGCGCGAGGCATCATCCAACTGCCTGAATAGTTTACAGGACAAACAAAAACACCACTGAGAGATTTGTCTCTAATTATGCGCACATGCCCATGAGTCTCATTCTGGTGCAAGACGACATCATTTATATGCGTTCAAGATTTATTCTAACCTGCATGGAGTGTTCAGAGTAGAATGAGACAAATGCTTTATGAAATATTTCTATAGTTTATCAGTCAAAGGCTCTCATTGTGAGGAGACTGAGTTCTGATCTACCCAGAGAACTGAATTTGCTTGACTTTTGAGTGTGTTCAAACATGAAATCAATTGCTGACAGACCGAAACGGCAGGACCACACCAGTATCAATGATGACATTTTACGAGCTGTAAAAAAATAACTAAACATCGCAGAGGTGAAATATACGTCTTATGGCCTCAAAAGTAATAAACTTTGGTCTTCCACACTCGCCTCCCTGCAGGACATTCTGGGGCGGCCGAAGATGTGATCGTTGGCTTCGGTGATGTACACTACACTCTGAACATGACCAACCAGTGTGGTCAAGAAAATAACATCAGCTCTGGTTATATATATTTATATACATAAACACTCCTGTGAGTAAATTATTTTTTCTTTGCGTTCTGAGGACATCAAAGAGCAGTTTAAAGAATAAAGCGAGGTTGTAAAGGGACAGCGGAAACACACTCACAGAATGGCTTCATTGTGGGCCTTCTCCACTACCTCGGCTATCGTTTGCTCAGCTTCCTTCTCCAGACGAGCCTGCAGGGAAAATTTCCAAAACTCACACGAGGTTCCACCTGGGACAATATCAGCCGCTTGCTTGTTTTTCATCAACAACTTCCCGTCATATGGCCAGGCCAACAAACTGTTTCACCAAAGTGATTTCACCCCATTATTAGGCATTAAATTGCACTTTTAGGTGATTAAAAATACCTTTTCTTTGAAGAATTTGTATTCCATTTCATTTAGGTTTTCCCTGTGCTTCTTTTCCATAGCTTCCATGCTTTCTCTAGTCTACAAAATAAAAAGTCCATAGTTAGTGAACCCAGAAAAAGAACCACCACTCTTCAACAGGAAACATTTTATGTTTTGTTTTGCTCCCCCTCCCCTCACATCATTGAGCTCCTGCTCCATCTCCGCTTTCCTCTTCTGAAACTCCTTAATTTCCTTGAATCCAGCCTGGATCATGTTAAAGTCACTGGACCTCTTTTGGAACAGTTCCTTCATCTCATTGATTTGAAGTGTGTAATCTTCAACCTGTTGATATACAATAAGATACAAAGAACGTAAAAATGTATCCACTCTGCAATGTTCCCATACCATTTATACCAAGTTTAAACAGGCCAGACTCTTTTGCACACCAACTTTAGCACAGATCAGTCAGCCAAAATACCTCAAGCTACTACTGTGGAAAAGCCAGTCTGTGCAGAAATGTGACAAAATGACCAAAGTCATGAGAGACTAGCAAAACACGCACCCGCAAAGATGTACATGACGACTAAATGAGAGGCTATCAACCATCTGATTACAACTCTAGGCCTAATCGTTATTCTTCACGTAAGTCTGTATACGTACATCTACATCAATCTTCACTATTTATTTATTTAATTCAACTTGGTTTGTGCAATTTTCACTCTATGCGATCTATCAAATGGTCAGCTTTCCAAAACATATCCACACAGTGATTCACGTTGCATGTGTGTCTGTCTTGTCCTCATGTTGTGCAGTAACTGCACTTGGAAAAATGTTTATGGAATAATTATTTGGCTGACTGAATTTCACTCAACACTCAAAAAGTCACTCACCGTGTCTCTCCTTCGACAAAAACCAGAGCGTTCATGTTCCCTGGGTGCCTTTGATGGAGCACTTTCCATTAGCTAAGTCAATTTTCAAGATGAACCACTTAATCACCTCACAATGAGAAAAGGGCACATCTTGAGGTCACATCTTTAGAGTCAACCACACGACAGTATTTTTTTTCTCTCTCTCTCTTCCCGTAACTGGACATATGTGACAATTCCATACATGTCTAAAATAGGGATGTTTCAAGTTGGTCCAGACCATGCCTCTTTTTTCCTCCTCAGAAGCTTATTGGACTCCATTTTACCAGCATGAAGTAAGAACTGGAAGATGGAAAACAGCTGCTGGCAAAAGAAAGTTTTTTTGTACCTTTTTTTTTTTTTTGTCTAGTAAAGCCACTTGAATTTTGCCATGTCAGTTTGATAGCTTGATCTTAAGTACAAGCAGCGGCAGAGGGCAGCGGGAATAAAATGAGTCAAAATAAATCCCTTTGGTGTGTGTTATGTAACCTAAACAGGGCCTTTTCAGTAAGGATCTGTGTGAGGTATGGTTAACACTTCAAGACCAACAGTGTGACTGCCTTTTGTCGACCATGCACTTTTAATTTTTGCTTCTTCTTCTGTCTTTTTTTTTTTGTTACTGTGGCCACTGAAATAAATAAAAATAACATTAGACCATGTAACTCGGAATGTGAGGGTTTGTTTTTTTGTTTTATGGTCGCTTTGTTTGGCTGTTGTTTTCTTACATAACAAATGTCAACATAATTATACACGAGACAGCTGTTAGGACACAGCGCAGCACATTTTTGAGATGCTACAGGTTGAAGCTGCGCATCAATAAATCACAGTCGCAGTGTTTCTTCTGTGAACATGCGAGCCTGAGCATGTTGTGTGGTCTCCAAAATGAAAGATTTCATTTCTTGTGGTTTTGTGTTTTAAAATGAACTTACCAGTTTGTTTTGCTCCTCACGTGCGAGCGCCTCTTGACTTTTGAGGCTTTTCTGCAGCATATTGATCTGTGATGACAACAAGTGACACGTCAAAACAGCAGTTCATTAAACACCGTGCACACAGACGAACTTAACTTATGCACACCTGCTCATCTTTAGCTGCATCTTGTCTCTTCAGGAAGCCTATTATGTCGATGTTGTTCTTCTCGGCGCGGTACAGCTGGTTGGTGACCTCCTCGTTCGTGCGGGCCAACCCGCGGCACGCGCCGTGGTACTGCGTGAGAGACTGCTCGGTGACCTTTAACCTCAGCTCCCAGAGGGTAGCGTTGGCCCTGACCTTCTCGATGTCCGACTCCTTGTCCCCTTTTGTCTCCTGTTTGCCTTCTTTCTTCCCTTTCCTGTGACAAAAGGACGGAAAAAAATGTTCAAGTTGGAGTTTCTGTTTCAACGTCAACAGACGTAAAAAAAAAAAAAAAAAAGAAGTTACGCACTTACCCGGCTTTACCCGGCTTCTTCACTTTGCTGACTTTCTTCTTCGGCATCTCTGCTATTATCGCCGGCTAAAATACTACACTAAACAAGCCCGTGCTTACCATAAAGAAGTTACACGGTAATTACCCCGCCGGACTTTTACAGTTTGGGGCTAACGGTAACGATAGCACGCTCCCATGTAACCCACTGTGAGTGTTTGTGGAGTGCTGTTGCCATGGAGACGCTGTAGCTGCGGAAGAGGTCAAATTTCTGTACTGCAGGACCTTTGGTCACCATGGATACCATACCCATAGATAGATAGATAGATAGATAGATAGATAGATAGATAGATAGATAGATAGATAGATAGATAGATAGATAGATAGATAGATAGATAGATAGAAATCAAACATATATACATCTTGATTGGTTTTAGCTGAATTCATGTCTGTATCTGTGTATTTACTGCACATTTGGAGCAAAGTGAGTCACATTCCTTGTATTAATATGCATACCTGGCCAGGAAAAGTGAGTCTGATTCTTATTAATAAATCCCTTAGTTTGAGGACCTCTCAATTTCAGGTACTAGATGATGTCCAACCAATAATCCAAATTTGTTTGTCAGATTCATTTATATGAGCCTTTTTTCTCCTACATTTGAGACCTGGAACCAGCAAATGTTTGACATTTTGTTGTCTGTTATCTTTTAACTTGTTTATATTTTATATTTTATATTTCATGTATATTGCTGTTTACACCAGGGATATGAGGGAAACACTATTTCAGTTCTCTGTATGTCCTGGACATATGGCAGCATTGACAATAAAGTTGACTTGTCTTGACTTAACAACTTATCTATTGTTAACATTGCTGGTGATCCATTTTCTGTCAGTTAACTAAATAATTTCTCAGAATATCTACAAAGAACCTTCAGAATACTGTTGGGAGCACACTCATAAGTTTATCTCAATCACTGAAAAAATACCACCAGCTCAACATGTTTTAATTAACACATTAGCATTTATTTATCATCAGCTATTCCCCCTTTTAACTTTTGGTTGCAGTTTTGTGTTTTATATCTCACCTCCTTGAAAACACCATGTGTGTTCTCTATAAATAAATGTTACAATCAATCAATAAACCAATCGCGGTGGGAGATCATAACATACAGATGTCTGTTCTGCTCTGCAGCCTCTGGACTGACACAGAATGGCTGTATTTGTCACTCGTCTTGTAATTACAGTCTTCATGTGCTGGGCTCTATCAAACAGGATCTGTTTGCACATGATCTCCTCCCACATGATGACATGAGATACATTTGGCTCCTGTCAGCAGTATTGTCCATGTTGTCCTAAAAAGAACTATGTGTTAGTCACTGCCATCCCCACTGTTGTTTTTTGCTGGAGTTATGGGAAAACCACAAAGATCAACGTAAATGCACTTGGCTTACATCTTCGAAGAAACTCATCCAAAAGAAACAATGTAAAGTTAGAGCAAGTCATAATTCAGGCTGAAACCCACTAAATTCTCTCCATTATCTTGTTTAGCTTGCTGTTGGAGCATGAGAGTGTCCAGTGTAGATTATTCATTAAAAAAAAAAAAAAGTAGGCCAGATATTGCAAAAGTGTTGGGTGTAGCTACTGTAAACTGAATCATATAGGGTCGCTCTCTGCTCTGGCATCAAGAACAGAGTTTGAAGACTAAATTTAAAGGTAATTACTATGACAGTGAGGAGAGAAAACTGAAATAACCCCGAGCTTTTCAAAGCTGTCATTATCATTGGAATTGTAATGACAAGGTTTGGGTCTCTTCAATGGACTTTTTGGGGTAGGACACCCACAAACATGGCATTCCTGAGGGTAACATTGCAGCATATTAATGATATATTGCACAGCGCAGATTACAAAGCTGGGGTCTCGTCTCATGCTTTACGGTTTCATTTAACTTGAATCAAAATACCAAAACTTGTATTGAAACTACCTCTCCTTTAAAACATTGTTTTGTAATGTGCTGTGTCATGCAGCAGAGGAGCTCTTTACACACACAGTGTATACTCAAGCTGTGCACATTTGGATGACATCCCAACATGATTTGACAGCATACAGACTTTTCACTACATATAGTTTAGTTTATTGTATGTTATTCTAGAGTGAACATTCAAAATTTCTAAATATGTATGACATTTTGTTTGAAGGGCATGTCCGATTGCATCATATTATAATGATGATATAAAAGTACAGTAGGTGTGTGTTTAAGGCAAAAACATGCTGTGATTCATGCATCAAATGGCCTAAGGTGCAGTGCAGCTGTCCAAATACACCACATTATCCAAATAAATTGCTACATTAACCACAGGATGTGTCTGAACGTTGACGGCAAGAAAACGGGCCTATCTGACGATGATTTCGACATGAAAACACACATACCAGACGTAACATGATTTTTAAAATATTTCAAATCAGACATTTTTTTTTAAATCCAGGGTTTATGAGTCACATTATCACACTGTTAACATGCAACCAAGACATCTACGGGCACAAGTCAGTGAGAGGTCCTGCACATGTACGCTTTGATAGGGGCGAACGACCATTCTGGTGAGCCACAGGATTGAAAAAAGTAGCCACAGTATTTAGAAAAAAGGAAGGAGGAAAGAAAGTCCAATATTTTTAGTCCAAATTACAGTGTTGGAACAGTGCTTTGCACAGTCGAGTGTCCTGGGAGTGGAATGGCATGATGGGTGAATACTTGTGCCAAGCCCCACCCTCCCCACATTGTCCTCTTGGTGGACTTCCCGCACTCTCTTGTGCCCATCTGCGGGACCTCTGCCCTCCCCTTACCCTCCTGATTGGGCAGGCCGACAGCTCGGTTTTTGCCTCAGTCTTCCTCTGCATGAGGTGAAACAGTCTCATATGAGCACATGTTAAGTCAGGGTTGGGGCAGGGTCAGTCCTTCAGGGATGCCTCAATTGCTAGACTACCAGCGCCTCCTGTTTCAGATCTCTGTCCTCTTTTCTGTTGATACAAAGTGGGTGGAAAATATCACAGCCCGGTACAAATCTCAGTTCATGTAAGGTCTCCGAGCTACTGTGCCTCTGTGCTCCACTGCTGTGGGATATCCTTGATGCGTCTGCATCCTGCACTAAAACCAAGCATTACTGAACATTACACAAGAAAGCATTAGCTGATACACTACAGCGTGGCTTATGATGCCATGACAACCACCCACCTAAAACGGAGAAACAGCCACTCATGCTTTTCATGCATTCTCTCGTGAAACGTGCCTTTGCTGCCCAAATATTTTTCCCTTGGAAAGCCTGTGGTTAACACAGGGATGAGTGGGAGTGAGATGATTGCTAACATTCTTTTAACTTTTATGCCAGCTGGAGTGCAGGTCACATTTGCATTTTTTAAGGTTGGTGAAAGGGCTGCTGTAGATTTAATGTGGTGATGATTGTAGGATCATGATGAGGAGGTTGAAAGGTTTTTTTAATACATGTATGACTCATTGCAGCTACTGAACATGATTTACAAGAGGTATTAATACCAAATAACACAAACCACTAACCATTCCTCCTATGATACATAATGAGATAGGTGTGAATAGGAATTTCTTTGTTTAATTCATTGTCTTTCCCACAAAGGCCAAAGTTACCAGCACTTAGAGTAAGTCCAATCTGTAATATTTAAGTTGCTACCTTTTTAAACTGCAGATATTGGTTTATAAACTCTAAAGATGTGCCTTTATAAGAGCCAAATACCATCTTGCATCACCCTTAATTCATTCCAAAGAGTTTCAGGGTGAAGGAACTTTTGAGGCAAGTTACTATGTGAGTCTTAAATGTACTCATAAAAAGTATTTTAAGACCATTTCTTTTGGTTGGAGCTATTCATTTTGACTTCTTCATAAAGCCCTTTCTCTTTTCGTAAAGGGGATTTTTTTTGGCTCCAGAATAACTAGTAAAGATGAGGAGGGGAAAAAACATAACCAAAAATAATCCTCCTCCTCCTCCCAGAAAAAAAAAAAAAAAAAAAAGGCAGGTAGTCAGTCTCCAGCTCAGCTCACAGGAGGGGGGACTCCTGATGGAGCTGGGATGGACCGCCACAGGATTGGTGGATGGCTGCTCTCGGTGTGGCCCCATGCCAAGCCCTTATGTCTTTATATACTGTAAACAGATGACCGGACAGTCCTGAGTGTGCATCGCATCCACTCTGCCTCTCTCCATCTCCACTGCTCCTGTCAATCTTTAACTCCATCATCCACCACTTCTCCTCTTTTTTAAAACTCCAGCTGTCTCTTCTTCTTCTCCCCGGCTCTTAAAAACAATGGCCATGCCGAGCTTGCTCCTCACTTTAACCGTGTGGCTCGTGGCTGGGAGCCTCTTAGCGGAGGCGACGTACTACCGGCACCACCGCTACATCCCCCACTTCTACCGCTACCGGGAGCACTCCGCCAACACGGAAAACCTCCTCCCTGAGGTCTCCAACCCGGTGCCTGAAGTCTCGCAGCCCGGCGTGCCAACCTACCCCGAGATCCCCGAGGTGTTCCACCCGGCACCTGAAGTCATCCCCCCCATACCAGAGGCTTTCCACCCGGTGCCCGAAGTCGTGCATCCTGCACCTGAGACGTACCACCCACCTGAGGTTTACCAGCCGGCAGCTGAAGCCTCCTCCCATGTCAACATGAGCCGGGTTTTCTACGGGATCATGTTTGACGCTGGGAGCACAGGCAGCAGGATCCACATCTATAAGTTCATCCAGAAAGACCCTGGTAAGTGCACTGGTTTCTCACTCCCTCTGTCTTTCTCTCTCCCTCTCTCCCTCACTCCCTCTCTCTGTCTCCTAACCAATAGTAGGGCTTTCCACATGCTGCTGGCTCCCACTCTGTCTGCTTGCTGTTAGGTCATTCAGTGTGTGGTGTAAGGACAAACATGGAACCGGCACAGTGCACGGGCAATGCAGCTTCTAAAAGTAGCCCAGAGGTGGACTCTAACTTTAATTTGCCTGTCTGACTCAACTGTGTAGGAAGCAGACCTCTAAAAACTGAATGAGGATGTAGGTGAGGTGCTGCAGTCTAAATATCATGAGCTGTAAAAGAAAAGCTATGCAATTACACATGCTCGAGTTTCTATTTTATTCACAGAGTATCATATAGTGCACTGGGCTCTGGTTAATGATCTGTTCACTGGCTTCTTTTTTTAGTCGAGCTGCCGGTTCTTGACAATGAAATGTACCACGCAGTGAAGCCCGGACTGTCTGCTTACAAGGACAACCCTGAGGAGGTATGTATGCCTGCTTACACCGTCACTTATTATTAATTATCAGGTGTATTAGGGAGTTGTTCTCTGTCTGCAAATCACCGAAACCACTGGGATTTTCTTTGGGTTGGGTTCATGTGATGTAAACACAGTGTAATTACAAAAAAATCCTCCTGCTGCTGATGTCACGGCTGCCCACCCCCTGTTTGCTGTATTTACCTGCCTTTGACTTACATGTGTTTTGTGTGTTTGATTATGAAATATCTCTTCTGACAATTTCGCTTCCTCCTCCTCTCCTCCTCTGCAGGGTGGCAACACCATCCGGCAGTTGCTGAAGATTGCCAAGAAGACAGTGCCAGAGGACGAATGGAAGAGGACCCCGGTGGTCCTGAAGGCCACGGCGGGTCTTCGTCTGCTGCCTGAAGACAAGGCCAATGCACTTCTGAAGGAGGTGAGCAACATTTTCTCTCTCTCTGCCCTCAGACAGTTTGGCACAAACACCACCCATCCCGCCAAGGAGCGGGATGAGAAACCACTAAGTGCTTACAAGTGTCACTGAAAAAAAAGGCAGCATGTCTGCCCATTTGGTGGCTATCATGTTGCAAAAAAACAGCTGTTGTGGGGTTGTGTGGAGTAACCATATTTGTCATTTAACGTATTAAATCCAGGCTACTGTTCCAGCCATGCTTGTGGTGGAGTTATCTGTCAGTCTAAAACAGAACAGACACTGTTTGTCTTCTTGAGCCTGAAGAGACTATATCCTAACAACAGCAGAGTATTTTGGCATCATTATGTCGCTTTAAAGTAAATACATTTAATGAAATGGTGATACATTTATTCCACAGGTGCGAGATGTATTTGACGAGTCCCCCTTCTATGTGCCAAACAACAGTGTTTCCATCATGAACGGAGCAAAAGAAGGTAGGCTATCTTTTAATAGCCTGTAACCAATTTGTACTATATATACATATTACGCAAAACACATGCTTTTCTGATGGTTTTAATTATATATTTTTGACCACACTATTGTCTAACCAGGTGCTTTAACCACCTAATTCACTGGGGATATATCAAACAACACGGCTCTCGTAATTTTTTTTTTACAAGAGGTCTGTTACTACCTCATTGAGACAAATAAATATGCCAGCGTGAGTTGCTGCCCCACGCCCAATAATTTAGTGCGATCCTCCACATCACTCATTAAGACACCCTCACGATGTTATGTTTCATCATACCGTTTGTGCCATTCATTATCCTCATTTTATGAGCGCAATAACTTGACATCTGAGACAATTGTAATTACCTGGGCTGGTCTGCAATCCTGCATGTTAGTTACACCAATTCTGCTATTTTAATATCAACTTAATGAAGGAGAGCCGGACTGAACGTCATCTTTATTGTCTGTGCTCAAACAATCACCTCTCAGGCTTTTCCTAACGCAGACGTTTTCACCCGTGTGCTGTTTTTTTAGGAGTCCTCGCCTGGGTCACTGTGAACTTCCTTACAGGTAAGACATTGCTTGTGTTTTGCTATGGTGGTGTTAGTGGTCAGGAGGCTCATATCTGAGGCTCCAGTGTACACAGAAGCCCGGCAGTGAAAGACTCTTGTCTCCTGTCTGAGGTTATGAGCTTGAATCACTGGCCCCAAACAGGTTGCAAAAACAAGCAATATTTCCTCGGCTTTTTCACACAGATACGGCACCGACAAATTTATTTTAACGTTGTGCCTTAACCCAAAAATGGTATTTTCCCTCTTTGTGGGGGAAAGATGTGATCTGTAAGCATGCATCATTCTGACACTAGAGGTTGTAAAAGGACAGAAAGTGGCGATAAATCCACAAGATTACACAGTATGCTTTGTTTGTTGTGCTGATGATGAACAGCACCTTATCCTAAGTTTCCTTCACCCATCGTGATGTTTTTCCCTTTTATTTTTTCATAGGTCACTTGTACTCCAACACAAGGAGGACAGTGGGCATCCTGGATTTGGGTGGAGGATCTACACAGATCACATTCCTTCCCAAGTCAAAGGTGAATTAAATATTAAATGAGGTATTTTATTTTATTTTTTTTTAACCAAAGATACACCACTAAACATTTGTTTTTCATCCGACAGAAAACAATTCAGTCCGCTCCCTCCAGTTACATTTCCAAATTCAACCTGTTCAACCACACATATCAACTCTACACACACAGGTAAGTAGCAGACAGAGATGCTATACGCTCTATCGATTTGATTTTGCTGAGAAAATATCATGTGTTAGTATTCTGTAGGGTAAAACATGTGAACCTATGTAAAAACCATAATTGTATGTCACTATCACATAGCTACCTTGGAAATGGACTGTATGCAGCTCGACTGGCAACTCTTGGAGCACTAGGAGCTGATGGTAGAGTAACCAGCACCTTTAATCACCTGTTTGCACGCTGTGTCAGTCTTTCATTTGGAGATGGCAAACCGTTTCTTGTTTTTGTTTTTTCCCAGGTCTAGATTGGAAAGTCTTCACTAGCTCCTGCCTCCCGAAAAAGTTCAGAGAAGATGTGACTTTTGGAGGAACCACCTACAAAGTTAGCGGGATTCCAGACGGTAAGATAAAAGCACCCTGAGGTTTTGATTTCCTTCCCAGTGACTTGGATCCAGCAATCCGTGCATTCCTTTCTCAACTCTGGTACACAATAGAGTACAGTATAATACAGTCTCACATGAGAACATTTATCTGCTCAAGTTTCTGTAACCTTGGCGCCAAACGCATGTCTTGTCATCCTCTCTCTCTCTGTCCTCCCTCTTGAACAATTATACTGCAGTCAACCTTGTATTTAAACGAAAAGAAAACTGTCAGTTAACTTCACAAATAAGGCAGTCACTCCCATACCACAGTCAAGTAGCCAAAAGATGCTGGGCTTGTCCCTGAGTTGTTATTTTTTTTGTGTAACGAGTGGCTTGATCTGGACCGCTCACAATTATGTGGTAAAAATAGACAGCCCAACAGGGCCGCACTAACTGCCGCTGTTGTCAGCACATGGTTTTGCCAGTACAACTTAGCCAACCATACCCATGGGGCTGTGTGAAACTTGTCCTTCTGGGGCTTCCCTTGTATATGATCTGGTGAGCCCCTAACTTTCAACTCCTCGCTAACCTCAAAATGAGGCTACAGACTCTTCCGGTTGCATTCCATTGCTGCATCCAGGCACCTTTAACTCATTGTTTACTCCACCATTTTCATTATTAGTTAAATAGTTTGACAGAACTGAATTTGGCGTCTCCTTCTTTCTCCACAGGCTACGCAGGCTATAAACTGTGCTACTACGAGGTGATGAGGGTAATCAAAGGAATAGTGCACCAGCCTTACGAAGTGAAGGGCAGCAGCATCTTCTACGCTTTCTCCTACTACTACGACAGAGCTGTGGAGTCTGGCCTCATCGGTGAGTGGGTACAGACCGAGGAGTCACCTTCCAGTGCCATTATCTTTCATGCTAATTATCATCATTTGCACAAAATAGGTATTCAAATTACATGTTTGTTTGTTTTTTCTTTTTTTTTTCTGCAGATGGCAGTCGAGGTGGTGCGCTCGAAGTCAGGGATTTTAAGAAGAGAGCCAAGGAAGGTAAGAGTTACATGTTATCTTCTCTAGGGATGGATACACTTGTGTATGAAACCAACAATCTTACAAGTTATATATATCGGTTGTCTAACCGCTGAAACTTGCACATGCAACAGTCTAAATGGCAAAAGCACTAAACCTTGTTTGCGCCCAAACACTTGGCACAACTGGACCAAACGGGCACAACTTATCCTGCCAAAAATAATTTATTACAACAATAAAATGTAACCGATTATTTGCTCAAATGTGTTATGGAGCTGGATTATAAGACAAATCTACTTTATTATAGAGTAAATATATGTTAACATCACTATAAACAGTTTGGCACATTTAACCAATACACACCATGCCTATAAGCTTTAGTATGTGACACTTAAAGACCATGTGGGACAGATTTATAGCAAGTAGGAACGAGTTGGCGTGTTATATAAGGCTGTTTGTGTTGTGAGAACACTGTCACATGGTCTCAAGGAGCGAGTATGGCTCAGGCTGGGCTGGCAGCTGAGCTGAAGATGTCTGTCTGGCCCAGGCAGGAGGGCACCTGACAGCCACACACCACCTGACACATACTGAAACACACAAACTGTGCACTGGGCTGTTTAACACCGCACCCGCCACCCACCCGCAGCCTTGTGCTGACCCTCAGTCGTTCTCCTCGCACCTCCCTGTTTATTCAGCCGAACAAAACAGAAAGGTCATCTTTTAATCATGTAGCACGGGGGTTAGAAAAGGTGTTTTTATTTTGTTAATAGTTGGAACGTGAGTCCATTATATGACGTAGCGGGGTGTCTCCGCGTGTCAAATGCTCTTTTTGTCGGTGGTGTGTGAAAAGTGTGTTAATGTCATGTCTGTAACCTGTGGCTTTTTGTGTTTGCAGTGTGCAACAAAATGACCAAATACCGCGCTATCAGCCCCTTCCTCTGCATGGATATGACATATATCACTTGTCTGCTAAAGGAGGGCTTTGGCTTCAAGGACAGCACTGTGCTGCAGGTGAGCAACTCAGAGCTTCAAAACAAAACCTGTGCTCAGGACTTCAGTATAACACTAGATGCTGGAGATTGTTTGTTTCATGGTCGTAATGGAAATCCTCCTGTCACTCTGTTACACAGCTAGCCAAGAAGGTGAACAATGTGGAGACAAGCTGGGCCCTGGGGGCAACCTTTGACTACTTCAGAAACCTCAACATCCACTAAGGACAGCTCGCTGTCTCTGCAGCCGGCACTGAGAGGGACAGTCTGTCACTGTGGGGCCCCCCCCCTTCTTCCGTCCACCCTCAATCAGCCCGTCCCCCTCACAGACGCACCCGGTCCCACCACGCTTCCTCACCCTCATTTTTTCCTCAACCTCAGCACCCTGCGAACACAACCAAGTTGAACTGTTGAAAAAAAAAAAAAAGAAGAAGAAAGAAATCACTATATTTTTATAAGGCCAGCTATTTCTACTGTATGTTGAGCTCATAACTGGTGGGCTGACTTTATTTTTTGTAAAACGTTTACATTTTTGATTCCTTATGGGTGTCTCGCCTACCTGTTAAGTGTTTAGAGGGTAGTTTAGAAGCAACACAACCAGTCATGGTATTTTGGTGCTTACTGTGGTCCTGGTGTGCACTGTACAGCTACAGTGAAATTAATTTAGAGACTAGTTGCTAGAAGTGCAACCATAGCTGTCTTTCTAAATGCTTGTAAATCAATATTTTTAATCTAGAAATAAATTATTTTACAGGACCCTAATTAATTTGCCCCTAGCCTTAGTTAGACATCATTGGTAATAATGCAGTTGACTTCTTTTCTTCAACTTTGCACATAACACTTTAATTGCAGATATTGTAGCTAAGATGTTTCAACTTGCAAAGAGTTGTACATATTCATCAAGTAATGTTAGATTCACCACGACTGAAGGGGGCAGGGAGAGCGCTGTGGAGAGTCGCCTCTCACAGACTGTGTTGTATAGCTGTTACATGTGTGAGGTTAATGCCTGTATTTTAACGTTCAGCCATTACTGTTTGTTGTGTCTAGAGTGGAAAAGACCATATCAAGCATGGCTAAATTGCAGGGGCCCCAGGTCTGAACTCTGTTTTAGACTAGCAATAGAAAAACCTCTCATTAAGGGTAGATAGTGGATCCATCAACATAATTTACAGCCATTAAAACAGCAAAAAAATGTAAACAGAAATCATGTAAAAAGTCTGAAACCCATGACTCTTTCATTTGTTGCTGGTTGCTCAAAAACATTAGTAATATTGAATTCTGTTTGTCAATTTTCTTGTGAACTGTACAAATATTTAAAGTTTATCTAATGTAGAGTATTTTAATTATCCTCATCCAATATTAACTCCTCAACTTTCTGCGCAACTGCTTTCAAAACCGTGCCTTCGCTGTCTTTCCAGTATTCAACATGATCAATAACTACTGCTGTATATACATAATGTAAACTTTTATGTGTAAAATCTCTCGACAGGAACTGCTTTTACATTGCAAGAACATTATGCTGCACAATTTCCCAGAAATGCCTCTATGTTCATCAGTATGAATAAACTGATGACCGACAATATGTAAATTGTTTTTATTAAATCCAGTGAATTAAAGTGTATACTATATAATACATGTATGTTTTAATAAAACATGAAAAATGTGCATTGTGTCTACTCATCCTTTTATATCAAGAAGAACTCTTTGTAGTACAAAGAGTTTAAGAGTTTAAGACATGATGACAACAAAGTATGAAGAACATTTCTTCATCTGAGAATGAAGTGCTACATGTCTAATATCATACCTGAAAGATTTTTGATAATTCAGAACTTTTTTGTTTATAAACTGGATCTGCAAAACAGTGGAGGAGAACATAAAATCAGCGGACTTTTGATATTACATGCTGGCGACAGCTACAATGTAGCGCACTTTATGTGTGTACACTGTGGATTTATTTTGCATCACAACACACACAAGAAAAAATAATAAAAGAGTTAAAATATATCTTTATTATTATTTTTTTTTACATTCACAATTTTTACAGCTTTTAAAGCTCAAGAGTCTCTGGAGGTTCAACATCGACCACTACGTGACTGATGCATCACTTGCTTGCAAACGCCATGATCTGCTCCTGCAGAGGCAAAAGAGAAAACAACTCAGTCTCAAGTGAGCAGGCCTCTCTATACAAGACCTGTAAAACCGGTCCATGCACAACATTTAATATGGAAAAAAATGTCACGTTTAACTTTAAGCCTCCACGGTGAAATGCCTTTACAACCAGTTATAGTTGTGTTGGTCTGAATCACTTAGTAGGGAATAAAGCCATTTCACATGAGTGGTCGGTAATAAAAGGGGTGTGAAAACACAAGCCAACACCGCTGTCCGCTGCCCCAGGGCCAGCCCTGCACCCCACCCACACACTTTTGGTAACACTAAATTTGGGGCTAAACTTAGATGCCATAGTAGTAGGTTCAGAACCCTGAAAATTATAGACACCGCTAAAGTAAAGCTCCGTGTAATCAGAGAAGAGAGCGGCGGGTGGGGTCTGGGTGGAGGCGGGGCTTAGGTTTGACAGGTGGTTGATATTATCTGTGTGATGGCCAGGTTCGCTGTGATGCACAGGAAGATATGTTTGGATGTAGATGCTAGAAGGAGCTTACTTTAAGCGTTGGGATCATGTTGGTGGCCTGCAGCCCGAAGGAGCGTAGGAGGACAGCAGGGGCAGCGTTCGTTGAATAAAGGCGTTTCATGAGGTCGATGGCAGCCATCATGGGCAGATTGTGTCGCTGGCGTTCAGTTTCATATTCTAACAGGTGCTGAATTGCTCCTGCACAAACAAACAAAGACTGGAGGTTAAAAAACCGACTGTATGTCTGTCGTATGTTTTCTAGATTAAGTCAACACACTGCTGCTATTTTAACCTCAGGACATTTAACAGAGGAAAAAGTAAACAATATCTCAAAACAGGATTTCATATTTATGAAAAGCATTTTACATACAGTTCTTGGCAGAATGAACAGAAAAAAAAAACATCAAATGAATGTTACCGGAAAAGCTGATGCTTTTTATAATTCAGATCAACAGCATGCATTTGAGCTTGGGCTATGGAAAAGTGCTTAGGGGAGAAACCACTGTGCTATGGTTGCAGCGTTTGCGTCTGTTTAGAGTTCTCACTGACCCAGGTCCTTCCCGTTAAAGGCCGCCTGGCTCAAGAGCTGCGTGAGGCAAGCCACATCCCCAAAGCCCAGGTTGACTCCCTGACCTGCCAGAGGATGGACGCGATGGGCTGCATCCCTGCAGAGACAAACATATCCCCCCTCTCTGTCCAAATACATTCAACTCACAGTGTGCTACTTCAAACGTAATTCCCTTACAGTGAATATTTAACAGCTCAAAGGCTGACTTGATCAGTATCTTTACGCACAAAAAAAGTGTTAATATGCAGGCCACTGCTTTAATTATGACTATCTTACCCAATGAGAGCTACCCGGTGCCTGATGTACTCGGATGCATGACCCATGCCCAGAGGAAACATAACCCGGGACTTCGGGCCGATGCCTGCCACACTTGGGGGAAGCTGTCGAGGTGAACCTGCAAACGGCATGATGGCTGACAGGGCGCCACGGAAAACAGAGCCAGCCGTCTCAATCAGCTCCGACTGGTTCTCATTACTCCACTGTTGGTGCACACAGAGACAGGCGAGAAGACAGAGACATATTCACAAGAGAATGAAAAAGGGCTCAAAGAGAGAGAAAACAGACATTATCCTTTTGAGTGGACAAAGAAATTAGCTGACACAGGAGCAAAGCTGAACTCCAGGCCAGTGAAAGTGCTTTTTTTCCCCTCCCTAACTAACTGGTTTGGCAGGGCTTCGGGAGCTGGGCTAATTAAAAGAAGATGCCGGCCAGGCTATGCAGTTGAATTAGCTCTGTTTGAAAAACATTCCATGCAGTAATGGTCGACACTGGGAGACCACAGGTTTAATTAGCAAACCAGGCCTGTAACCAAACGTGACTCAACCGTGGCGACCCCGTCCATCAGCAGGCCCAGTAAAAATAGCCAGCTTGGGAAAAAGGAGTTTCTCCAAACATAAAAAATGGATAGAGAAATATTAGTATTGTAAAGTTTGGGCAAAACAATGACAGTATTGTTTGCATGAGTCACTAAAAACAGCTCGACACGTGAGTATGTTTATGAAGAACCTCTTGCCACATACAGTACACTGCAGCCAAATACAGAAATATTACAACATCCCTGTGACACGTGGAAATATGCATCAGCAGTTTAAAAGTTGGAGCAAGACTCACGAAGGCAGAGTTGATGGCGTCGACAAAGCTCTCCTCATCCAGCTCCAGCAGCTCCTCTGCGAGCCGATGGCTGGTTGACCACACCAGAGAGCTTTCTGTGTCTGACAGCTACAGTTCACAGAGCGCAGAGTTTCTGATATTAAACACTGGAGCGACAGACGAATATTTTGCAAGAGAGAAAATACTGCAGTAAATAACGCAGATGTATTACCGGTAACATCGCAATGGGTCCTGTGGGGAGGAACCTCTGCCATGCGACATTGTTCTCCGTGGGCTGCCCAACACATAAATCACTTTAAATTAAATATCATAGTGAAATATTGTGGCACTGTATTGTCGGGCATACATTTTAATTACATATATGGCACACAAAAATAAGACATTATAAAGGGTACCTCTGTGTGGGTGCATTGTTCACTGATGTGACATTAAATTACTAGCATAATAATAACACTGACATCACTCAGTTACATACACACAATACAATGCTTGTACTAAAACAATCAGCAGGGAGTGATTCATACATACACACATTACTGTAGAAAGAGAACCGTATACATATGCTGAATGTGATACTCACCTCCGACAGGTGCAGCACAGCGACCACAGCCGATTGATCGTAGTTCCACTTGACTGTGGGTATCCCCAAACTCCGCCTCACCATTGAGTTTGGTCCATCTGCACCAATCTGAAAAACAGACGAGAGCAGTGAAAAAACAACAACAACAGATGAACGGCTACAGCTTGCGGGATGGAATCAAACTGACCAGCAGCTTGGTTTGAATAGTCTCTCCGTTGGCCAGCGTGACCTGGACCCATGGGATGGATTCTGCTGCTTGGTGGGGCATGGGCCATGTGTACTTCACCACCTTGGACCTGTATTTAACTTGGACGTTTTCTGACACACAACAAGGACATAAAACTGGTGACTACAAAGGCAGCATAAAAGAAGAAGAAGAAGAAGAAGAAGAAAAAAAAAACAGCGGCGCTTCTTAAAATAAAAAGGCAACTGGTGTGACTCTCACACAACAAAGGGATCAAATCTTGGTCCCGTGTATGTATCATCACACTAAATCAGTGCTTTGCTACTTTTTCCGTCAAAATGAGAGGATGGTGTGCCTGCAGCCAAAGCAGTGGAAGATCTATAAACCACCCCATAAATCACCACTGGTTTTCCTGCCTGGCACATGGCAGCCACTGAAGTTCACATTTGACAATCTTCTTAATGGTCTTGGCCTGCCACACTGTGCTGACTAATAGTGTTTATCTACAAGAACACCACGCCACACTTTGCACATGCTGCCAGCTTGTTAGATTTTGTACTCAAAGTTCCTCTCTTCCGAAAATATCGGCAGCTGGACATCCCGAACATGAAAAGATCCAGAGCTACGCTGGCTCATGCCGACTTGGAGCAGGACCGATCCACAGAACGGCTACTAGTTCCCGAACACAGATGTCAAATATGGGTTTTCGGTGATTGGAGAGCAGGGTTACACAGCAACCAGCTGGCGCGGAGCATGCTTCTCGTGTACTGCACTGAGCATAACAACACTATGGCTAAAATGAGAGGATAGAGAGAGAGAGAGGCGGACAAATAGAAGGCACATTGGGCAAAACGTGCTGTAACCACACATGCAAAATGTTTAAAAAGTGTTTATAAATATGCCACTTTAACTGTCAAGCACGTAGCAGAGCCGAGTTTTATTTGCGAACCTCACAAAAGTTGGTCTAATGTCAACAGCAGTACAGCACTACACACTGTCAGCGCTTTAGTGTCTTAAGAGATGGCAAAGCCTGGGAGCACATGGCAGCTTTAAATAGGTCACTGGACCACTTCACGTGTCCTCAGAGGGTGCCGGGGCAATGCAGTTCCCAAAATGTGAGGTTTTGATTGAAATTGCAGGAAAAGCATGAACTGCTCCAAGGACTTAACTTGTCTTTAAAAACAGTCACCGGGAAAGAGTACAAATAAACAAAACCTGGGGACGGGATGGAATAAATGTGGTGGCATTAGCTGCCAGACTCAGCGTCCATTAGGCAGATGGAACAGAGCACTGCTACTGTGTGGGGCTTCATGTTTTAATCATAAATGCTGTGCTTACCGGACAGACTGTCCAGCTGTTGAGTGAGAGCAGCCACAACGATGTCGTTCTCCACAATGTACGCCATCTCGTCCTGCAGGTTCTCCTTATCGAAAGTGATCAGGGCATCGGAGCAGGCGTCCCAAACCTAAATGAGAGACTCATTACGCCTGCGGTCTACAAGTCTATCCTTAAAAGCATCCCCCTCTCCCTATATATAGCTGGGCAGAGAAGTGCAGCTTCATTGCGCCGAACACATCAAAGTGTAGTTGTTGTCGGAGGTTGGCACAGCCTACACGAAACCCAGAGCGATCAGGGTCACCAACACCCTTCTGCCTGGACAGCTGACTCCAGCTTAATGGAAGGACCAAAATGACATTTTTTGTGATGTGGATTTTTGCAAGCATTTTCTTGGAAACGCAAATAACAAATGACATGTTTGTGAACATAAAGAGTGAGTCAATATTTATCCGCAACCAAAAGTGGCAGAGTGAGATATAGTTTTAGGCTCCTGTAATTCCAGCCCTGAAAGCGCCATTTGAGTTAAACATGAGGGGGTGAAAAGTGTTTGTACAAGGTTAATTCTCTCCTGGCTTGTAACTATGGCGACAGAACCCATCATTCTGCAGTAATATGCTGCTGCACTACTTTTTTCCAACTTGCCATAAAGTAGGGGGATATACCCTACAGAAAACCACTAATGGCAGTGGCTTTGCAACTTGCGATAAGTGGTTGGGGAGAAAGATTTACTGAGACCAGCCCAAAAATTGTTTTGGGTTTGTTTAATACGGGATGAAATGATGCAGCTTTTGGGTACAATCAGTTGTAGCTTCTGTGTACGATTTAAACAATACACTTCCTTGCAACTTTATAGAGAAAAATGTGGGCAAAATGATGCCTTGACAACAAAAACTCTGTTTGCCTTCTGTTTCAAATCTAAACCTTCAGTGCTTACTGGATATTTAAGATGGAAGGGCATTTTATTGCACGGAAAGAATGTTATTTAGAGCTGACCTGCAGCACATACTTTCCAGTGCTATGGCTGTAGATGTATATGACTGAAATTCAATGAGCAAACATGCCAAAACAGTGGTAGCAGAGTGAAGGTATAATGGGAGAGGTACACTACCATAATCACTGTAAGGCATTGCATGATGACATCTTAGGCCCAGAGAGAAACCCTGCGGTCGAGTGTTTGGTACACACTGACCACATCTTACAAGAGGGACTGAGCCTGCACCCACAGCCGTAAAGCGGGTTCACTCTGCAGCAAACAACCACTCTCCTAATCTTTCATCTTCTCCCCGTTGTTCACATGAATCTTCATAATTATAAGTTGCGGGGAACGAGTACCAATTTGAAAATGTCAAAATGATTTACCCTTCATAGACAACATGGCTTTAATAAATAAAACTTGTAAGCTCAGTGAGCCATGCCGAACTTTGAATGTACCAGGAGATGGCCCTTTTTTTAAATATACCTTGTGTTTTTGGGCATTCCTTGTGGTGCAGATCCTGCAAATCTACTGAAAGGGCATGAATTGCACAATGGAATGAACAAAATGCATGTTACATGAAACCACTGTTTGCCATTTTAATGTGAACAATTACATACCATACACATGATTACATGATACAATATTGTGTTGCTTGTTCATTAAGCTGAATGACTGAGTAGAGGCTGAGCGTCACAGATTTCTCTCTCCACAAATTGTATGGTGCCATGACTGATGGATGACAGAAATACATACAGTATGTCTGTAAATTAGACAGTCTGGAAGACATATGAAGAAAAAACTCAAGTTGTGTAACAGAAGGATTCTGGGAGACGCTTGGAACTGCCTCAAGTTATTTGTGTTTGAAACTTTTCTGAACATTTGACTGAACATAGCAGTGCAATAAAAGTTACCATACCCTTGGGTTGTAAAGATTTCTAAGAAGCAACTTCTATAGCAAAACATATTATAGTGACATAAAGATCAACATACCTGCATCTTTTTATAGGGTTTGCATCTCATTTTCGTGATGTGTTCCCATGCTCCAATACCTGCGTGTGGATAAACACATTTACAAAATTTAATGCAACAATGTATGCCAGTGTATTACAAATAATTGTAGTCATACTCTACACAGTACAAGGTTAAGTGATGAGATTATACTGAATGTACTGAAAATCATTCATGTCTCACTGATTGTTTGCTTTTGTGCTACATGCTATGACATTAGCAGCATGTAATATTTTAAGTGACAATGGGAAATATCTAAAACAATACAATTAAGATTTTAAAATGGCCTTTAAACTTACTGTAAATGAGGCACAGTGCCCTATAAGTATGAGACACATTCCTACTTTTACTTTTTGTGCAGGTGCAAATGAGGACTGCATTCCTTTCAAATACTCTATTGACATTTCAGTGCCAACATCAGATAAAGTTTCTGATCAGATACAGAGGTTCAGACTGCAAAGTCAATAAATGGTACACAAATGCTGCGAGAGAGCAGTGTGAAGGAGGTTATTTGAGAACTTAAGCAAAGCTTTAGCCTCTCTGTCTCTCAGTGGCACCTGCACAAAGATTATAGTTACTTAAATTATTATCATGGTGCGCTGGAATGTGTGAGCTACTGAGGAGATGTTGTAATTGTTGTTGTCTGTACTCATCACTGAAATGCTTAGTTGACTAAATACTGTACTTGATGTTATTTTAAGACCTGAATCTGGATGAATGTGGATGAAATTGTCTGAATCTATTCTGGGACATTTTAAATTGTGTGTGCTGTTTTTATTTGTTTTTCTTTGCTAGGTTATGTCCTTTGCTTGAAAATAAACCTGGATTATTTTTAATTTATTGCAAACTGTCTTATGGTTCATTAGTGAGAAGTACGTGTGTTAAACAGTGGTTATGTGCCACCACATAGAGGCAGTATGAAAGCTTGAAATAACAAAATGCTCAGGTCTGGACTGATGGTCAGAGACGGTGAATTTAGGACACATAACTTAAAACTTAAGACATAAAATCCAAAACTCACCCTTTCCCTGACTGCTTAAATCTCTAATCTTGAGAGAGATACTTTCAAGTTTGGGTATGTAACAAAACATCCTGGGTGTAACCAGGAAATTTCCCGGGTGACCTATCACATTAGGAACAAATGAGGTCAGATATGATCCCTAAGTTAAGCCAGCATGACTGGACAGTGTCTGATCCCTGGCTTATCCTGTGGAAGCCATTTAACAGTCCAGCACCTTGAGCGTCTCATAGGAAGGGAGCTAATAATCACAGAAATAACTTTGTGGGGAAACGTTTAAATGTACAAAACCCTTTCAACAAGAACATGTGAAGTGCGTTATAAACCATGTGATAATGGTGTTTTAATGTGTCAACTTGTAGAAGTGTACACCGTACCGCTGAGGAGGGTGGCAGAGCCTGGACTGATGGAGCTGACCCTGGTGCTGTAGGTGTCTGGGACCTTGTCCATCACTTTCTTGTTTCCAGCTTCAAGCAAGAGAATCTTCTTACCCTCCAAGTTGGGATCCATGCCTGTCAAAAATAATGAAAATATACTAATGACAACACATATAAGATTGAGTCTAAGTATTGTTCAAACTCTTTAGATCTCAAAGATGAACTTTTAGAGTAATTATCACGTGTTTCTTTTGGTTTATATGAAGAGACACGGGTCTGGATCAATGAAGACAGCTCCTGATACCATTTAAAGTTGACTGGTTAATAATAATAGCTGTAGTCACATGTCAGCATGTCAGTCAGGGCTGGGTTGGCTTACTCACCTAAGGAACATGCCATTGCAGATCCAACCATTCCTCCCCCGGATATAATAACATCATAAACCTCATTCTTCCCAGAATCGTCTCCATGTTGAGCACACACTAATCCTCGGCTGATGATTCTTATAGCAGACAAACGTCTCTCTGCAATGAAACACCTTCCAAGATCGTGCAAGGCCAGCGTCGCCTTTGTGAGCTTGTGCATGTTTCTGTCTTCACTCTGTCTTCACATATGACGCGCCTCGCATTAAACGGGGAAAAGCAGTCCAACTCTGAAGCGTGGATACTTTCATATGACACTCGGAAATAGGTTTCCCCTTGAATGTGTCCTAATAAGAGCAGCTGTGTCCCCTCTGTGATCCAGCCATGTTGTGTGTTGACAAGCGCTCCAAAAGATGTACTTCCGAGTTCACGACCAATCACAGAGGACGTCTGCCGAGGCTGGCGCTGCCGCCTCTGTCCACAAACAGTGCTAATGCTGCCGAAACGGAGGACAGAGAGTAAGTACAACACACTCGCTGCTTCCTCTCAGCTGTTATACAAACTTCATTTCAAAACAAAAAACCTCATAAGCTTACCAGTGTGTCTTCCGAGTGGAGATATAACGTTAGGAGTTTGTTTGGGAGACGCTTCGACGCCTTTGAACACTTCCTAAAAGTCGTCTTTTACCAGGTTGTCGCCTCATCATTACTTTACATTTAAATGTCGTTGATTTAAAATAGAGAGCAGGTTTGTATAAAAGTATAAAAATAAAAAGTAAATACGTGTGTAAACTTAGCGTAGCTAACGCTAAATACGTGTCCTTAATCGACATTGCAAAGTGTGTTGAGAGCGCGGAGGTCTGGTTGTCATGGTAACCCATTAACGCACAGGAAGCGGAGTTGTCGGCACGTTTGATGTTTACAACTTATATATATATATATATATATATGCATTATATATTAGCAGACCTAAACTTTTTTATTTTGTTGATTAACGTGAATAATTGACGATTACTGTCGTAAAATGTCAACAAATAGTGAAAACGTCTATTATAATTTTGCAAAGCGCAAGGATACGTCTTCAAAAAATATCTCTAAAGCCCAAAGATACTACATTTATAATGACATAAAATTAGCAATCATCCTCATGTTTTAAGCTGAGAGCTGAAACTAACTGTTATTTTCATTATAAGTGAATTATTTTCTCAAATAATCGACTGTTTTCGAGAAATTTGTGAAAAATGTCAATCGTAGTTTCACAGATCTAATTGTTTTGTTCTGCCAGAGGGTAAAATATATTTAATTTACCATCAAGGAAACATTTAGAACTAATAAACTAACATATATTCACATTTCAGAAGCTGGAACTTTAGAATTCTTTTTTGCTAAATTAATTAATAAATAATTGTCAGAATTGTTGCCACTTAATTCTTCTCCAACAGCTACTCAGTTAATTGACTGATGACTTCTTTTTTTTTTTTTTTTTTTTTTTTTTTTGATTTTTTTAAACCAACAAAGCAAGCAAAAAGACAGTATTACAAGGACTGTGTTGCACAATAAAGAGACAGCAGGGGAACACACCCCCAATCAGGGGGTATCAGAGTTTGTACTTCACTATAAGCTGTACAAATAAACAATTAAACACAAACAAGTATACAAACAAACAAATTAGCAGTTTATTTATTTTAAGAAGATGTTATTATTTTGTGTAAATCTTGTGAGAATAGTGTACACTTCGGTAATTGAAAAAATAAAAATAATCAATATGAAAACATGCTTCAGCAATGAATAGATTATCAAAATTGTTGTCAGTTTACTTTCCATAGATAGACAAATGATGAAGTTGAACTTTTACATTTTTTTTTCATTAGTTTCATGGGTCAGAGAGATATGTCAAAGCTGGAGACCTTTCTGAAAGATGGTCTCCGATCAGAGTTAATGCTCCAGCAGCAGCTAAAGGCCTTGAGGGAGGCCTTCAGGCAGCAGCTGCAGGAGACAGAGAGGAGACAAAGAGAAGAGCTGGAGAAGAGGATTCATCAGAACGCTCTACTGTCAAGTCTGGAGTCTGAGTCTGGTGATAAAAATGAGATGAACAATCAGGCCAGGTAGGTTTCCTTAAATGTATTCTTTGTTTTGTCATAATTATGTTTTTTTGAAGATCTCTACTATTTTTTCAGAAATGTAGGAATGAGAAGATCTACCTCCACACCTGCTCTGGCCTCAAACACTTTGCACAATCCTCGACAGTCAAAGTCTAAGAGTAACTCATCTTCACCAGCCTGGCTATCTCCAACAAACCAAAAGCAATGTCTAGTCAAGACTTCTGCGCTGACTCCCACAAAGACTCAACAGTGTGAGCGGTTAGCGTTGTCTAAAACAACACAGATGATCAAAGAGGAGGAGGCTGAGGCTGAGTGTCAAAAGAAGTTCAGTGCTCTCCCAGTCCCCAGCCATGTCATTCAACCCCTCTATCAGGAGATGATGGAGCTGAAAGAGAAGGAGAGGAAGCATGGGCATGAGCAGAGGAGGGACTTTTTGCTCTCCATTCAAAAACCATTCACCTTCCAGGAGAGGGAAAAGGCAAAAAGAGAGAAGCTGATAGCAATGCTAAACCAAGTGTCACATGATCAGAAAAACAAGGCTGCTACTGTCAGAAAATCTCCTCACAAAGAGATGAAAGACTCGTCAGATTCTGAGCTGAAAGGTGAGTTTTCCCTCTTTTTTGATGGGACGATGCTGGTATACCAGTAAGAGTGATGTTTCCTTCTTTGAAGAAGGAAACATCACTCTTAGTGATGTTCTAGCTTTGAAGAAATACTCAAGGATTTAAGAGAAGAAAAAACAAACAAACATAAGAAATATTTTCTTAAAATGATAAAAATAAAAAAAGTTTCTAAAAATGCTAAAGTAAATTTAAAAAAATGTAGTTATACCTTATCAGTTTAGATCTATTTTAGCTTGTCGAGTTATAATTCTAATTCTGTGCAGACCAGGAGCTTCACAAACAAGTCCCCACTCAAACAACAGCAAAACGTGGGAATCCTGCTGTGTCTGGCGGTCCGAAACTTCGCACTGCTGACCGCACCAGGAAAGAAAAGTTGGGATTCCTGGATGAGAGGCCCAGCTTTCAGCCCAAAATCATCCACCAGGTCCCTGATTTCAACAGGCTGCACAAAGCCCTGCAGACAGAGGCGCTGAAGAAAACACAGAGTCAACATGTGATAAAATGTCAGCCCTTCTGTTTGAGGACATCAGCTCTCCCTGCAAGGAGAAGTAGGATGAGCCCTGAAAACTCACAGGTAAAAAGTTGACTTTACCCCAGACCCTTTTGTTTTGTTAACTATAAGAACTTGTCAAAATGTTCTCACTGCGTTTTATTCATTTAGTTGCTGTTATAGATCAGTTATTTGTCACATTGCCAAATAAATGTATAGAATAATTCCTGTCTTGAAGAGCCAGTGTATGCAGAAGAATTACATAACAAGAAGACATCCAGGACTCCAAAGCACCAGATGGCTTCACGTTGTAGTTTTACATTACTTCTCTGCATGATTGATGGTTCGAAACACATCCACCCAACACTTTTTTAAGGGGGGGTAGGAAACCACTAGCCTTCCTTAAAGCCTGTAATGTTCCACATGACAAACAGTACTGATTACCCAAATCCTTGTTCATTTAAAAAGGTTCATATCACTATGATTGCACCAAATGTGCAATAACAGGCCTAATAAGAACAGATGTTTACCCTACTGTTTTTTGCAGACTGTATAATGCTCATGTATCTTGTATTCCTGTGGTCCCTCAACACTGGGAACTGTTTATTTCCCAAAATGTGACAAAGGGCTTTGACCTGGTCACATCTGACTTTCTGTTCTGTGTCCTCAGGAGTAATTTGTTTTAGGACAAATGATTTATTACATGGGTTAAGTCCCTCTATGGCGTATATGTTATTTCTTGAGGTCGTTCTTACCAATCCCCTCAGTTGTGGAACTGTAAAGCTATTTAAAATATGTACAATGCGCCCTCTGAATAGAGGGAATATTCCCCTCCCTTGACCATTTGTATTTCAAACTTTTTCCACCTCATAATTTATCACATTTAACTGAAACCCGAAGCGCTTGATATACAACCATGTAATATTTCATCATGTCTTGTACAAGCAGAAATGTCTTTTTTATTTTTTATGAGATTCATCACATATTTCATAACAGTAATTTACGCTAATCCAAAGTGGTAGAACGATCCTTGTGATCAGTGAAAGTTCCTTCCTGTCCTCCTTTCATATATCCTGCCCAAAATTATACATTTACCAGAGATCTATCTTATGAACGGTGTCAGACATATGTTATAAACAGATATGTTTAGCCTTGTTGAAGATGTGGCACATAAAGAAGCTTCTATAGATACATATTTACATTATTTGTAGATTAACATTGCGTAAGTAATTACAGATATACAGATTTATACATAACATTAACATCAAACTGTGTAGTAGTAGAATCATTTTGTCCTTTTTCTGTGAATCTTGGTGTAGGTAGTGTGTCGTTATTGTTCATTCTCATAGTAAAAAACTGAAAATGTGATTTTAGGAAGAAAGAAAGCAATTCATTATTACTAAACACCTATCTAGCAATAACAGAAACCTTTTCCTCACAATTTACTTATAGGTTTCAGAATTCAGAATTTGTGTTTGATCACATTGAATAGATTTTTTTCCCCACAAATTGATTAACTAGTTCTGCTACTCTAAATCATTCAATGCTGTATCATCTGACAGAAAATCCTTTATATCCATCACAACTCACTGCAATGATTTGTCTATATAAAGTCCTCACTTTACGCACTGATATACTTTGCTGGTGTTATTATTGCACCATATAGTGTTTTTGTATGTATTTATATTATTTTAATTACAAAGTTGATTCAAATCTGATTTTTGTCCTGATCTACAGGAACCGAAAATAAGTCATCTCAGTCGGAGTAAATCACTTGGGGCCTTAACATCACTGTCCACAGACACACTGCCCACATACATCACGGACGCTGTGAGGAAGCGCTGCATGGCCATCAGGTGACTTGGAGTATTTTGAAACTTTCCATAGTTTTTACACACTAACAAGTTAAATCCCCTGACACGCAGAATATGTTTTACCTTCACAGAAAGTCAATGGAGATGAGAGATAGCAAGAATCAAGAAAGTGCAGACTGGTTGAGGAAGCACCAAATGAGGTCCCAGGCCATGAAGAAGACAGTCGCGCTTCACGCAAAGTTGCTGGACCCACACAGCAGCTTGAAAGAAGTGCATAATGAAAAACTACAGCACCATCGGTGAGTGCTGGTCAAGTGAGGCCGTTCATCCTCCAGTTTTGTAACCTTTGCAACTCACATCACAACAACCACACACGCCTGCCGCAGTAGCTCAAACTATAATCTTCTCTTACATGAAGGGCGGCTGACCAACAAAGGATGAGAGAGTACATGAGAGAGTTACGGGATATGAAGGCACGAGTCAGTGAACGCCCTTATTTGTTCGAACAGGTGAAACAGGTGAGTGACATAGTAAACTGAGGAGATTACATCAGACTGTAAGTGACATGCCCCTCCAGCTAACTTTGAGTTTTCACTGGCAGAAAAATGCAAAGGCTCACGCAGAGCAGATATACAAGAACAAGCTGAAGAAAGCCGGCTTAAAGGAGCAATTTGTTCAAGAAAACGGAGAAGCAGCTGAAAAAACGTCCACATCATCCATATCAGAGGACGATACAGACAAGAATGAAACTGATAGCAGGTACGCAGAGCGAAAAGTTTTAGCTCTTTTCATCCATTATGCAATACCACTGCGTCCGGTAAAATTATGAATAGCACTGGTGCTGGAGAGCCAGGGACTTCATGTGGTTTGGTCATATTACATTACATAATTTTCTGAGCTTGCCCTGCAGTCTTTAGTGAAGAAAAGACAAATACTGTAGCCAAGTAAAAGTTCGATATAATTACAATATAGCCATTTTTCTAACCCAACATGTCTGATTTAGGGAAGAAAATGTAGACGACGGGGAGAAAATTGAAGATGTGGAAGAGAAGAGCGTGAAGTCCAAACGGGAAGAAATGCCATGATCAAAAAGGTTCAGGCGGCACAAAGTTTTTTGTGGTCTCTCCACTAGAAAACAACACTGTCCTCAAAAATGATTCATGTCACTGCTTACTATCCACACCAAGCGTTTGATAGTTTAAGATGTGCAACTATAAATTTTGAAATTACAAAACATCTGAACTTTACAATCATAAATGTTGGAGATTACAAATGAAATAAAACTAAAGTTTATACAGTTGTATATCTTTATAAGTGATTAATATTTTATGTGCTTTGAGTTAAACACACACATATACATGTATATACAAACTGCATGACATTTCACTGAAAATATAAAAGCTATTTTTTGGTTTCCTCAGAGATATGAATATTTAGTGGGTGATGAACACTTAGTTACCAGAATAAACAGTTCAAAAACAAAATGAGAAAAGACATTTCACATTTATTTGTGTTTTGTCCACTTTAAAACAAGAAGTTTCCAATATTAAAAGGAATAAAAAGGTTTTCCTTTTACAGTGAGATACTTTTTGTCACTGCTCCAAGTTGTATTTTCTTTAAAAAAAAAAAAAAAAATTGAACAATGTGTATTTTTTTAATTGGGCAGGTCCCGTAAGGACAACAAGCGTCTGACATGGGCCTGTCTCGGTTGAGAAAGATGGTTGGGTTAAAGTTCCCAGTTGTTTCTACAGCCACACTGCCACCTAAATAAACAGTTCACAGAGACCAATTCAGTGGTCTGCTCCAAGCCCATAGACCCACATCAAATATGCTTGTACACCGACCTCCACTTGTGCTTAGACAGCTGACTTCCAAGAATTCGAGAGGTCATTTTTACGAGCCATGTGGGAATGTCTGAATACATTTATAATCATAATCAAAATGTAATCACGGCGGCGAGCAAAAAGTGCCAATTCTGTAGGCTGCTGTGCCTTAAAGCTATTGAACGTATGTTTGCACGAGTTCAAGACTGTTAAAAATAACTGTATTGAATGCAAATAAGAGCTCCATATGTTACATACAGTTACAATACAAATATGAGCTGCTAGTCTGCTGTGCACATGTACAAGGTCACTAACATTATTCAACTGTCTGATTATTAAAATAAATGTATTATTAATGTTGCATAAATAAAAAGATAAGAAAAGTAGAAAAGCCAAAATGTTGTTACATAGTACTTATAGATAATAATAATACATAATCACACAGTCCCTTCCTTGACATCTCAAACATCACATGACAAAGCTTCAAGGGCTCCATCCAGCCAGGTTGTCATGGGAACCGTGTATCCCTCCCCGCTCTGCCTCGTAGTCCCTCAGGAGAGCGCTGTGCACCTCTGATTCCCCCTGTGCACAGCTGAAAACAAAACCAATTCTCTCCCAACCTGTTAGATAACATGTGAGTGAGAACCGTGAGGGAGCAGACGCCTGTGACATCTCTTTAAACAAACTGTAGTGCCTCGAATGCGTGTGGAAGCTGAGAAAGGGAACAAACACATCTCATTTAGATTAATGAGAGGCTGTGCACTTGGCCACCGAATGTTATGATCACGCTGTTTGAGGAGTGGCTCTGCTTAGCAGATGAACAATATAATTTCGCCAAGGTGGTGCGTTCAGGTCTTTTATTATTCCAGCCGCTGAACGATATAAAAATTCCCACACATTTAATTCTGTAAATGCATGGGTTGCAAATGTAGGCAGTCGAGGACACACCCTAGAATAGATGATATAGGCCTCAAATGGACTTCACTGTCACAATGTCAGCCAATTCGCAGGCTCACATTTTCCTCGTCTGCCTTTTTTCTCTTCCGTGCGCTAACTCTCCTGCGGTTTCAGATCCTTCCTCTCCCACCTTCCCTGCAGTAACCCCTGTGTTTTCATCATTCACCACTTCCCCATTGGCCCAGTAGCATGTATCCCGGCCTGACTCCATTCATTCTCTGCCTGCCTGAGTTTTGCTTGTTGTGAGCCCTCTGTCTGCCTATTGGATAAGTTTGGCTCGTCTTTCCTGCTTGCTGGGTTTTGACTTTTGCTTCTTTTCAACTTGAAGTGAACTTTTAATTTCACCAGCTGATCTCAGAGTTATGCTTTTGGGTTCAAACCTGTTCTTACTGAGCCTTTTACCTGCTTCAAAACAGCAATTGCGTTGTATGAAATGCTTATGCTGTGATTTCTGGTTATTTTGTTGTTCATCTTAATTTCTTGTTTATTGAAATTCTCAAAATTATAACGTAAAAGTGCAAAGGCCATGTGTTTTTGTTAAGTGCAGTTTATGCTGCGTGTGCATGTATAGTCTCCGTATGTTTTAGTCCTCGGTTCACCTGCAGGAGGAGCTGTGGCTCGCTGCAGCCTCTCTGGAGCAGAAGAGAGAGATCCCTCTTTTTCTCCTTCAGTGGCATGAATAATATCCCCAGTGCTGGAGAGAGAGCATATCAAGAGGCAAACGGGAAGGGGAGAGAGATAGCAGCCAGTGTGACAGATAAGAGCGTGGCACAACTTATCTCCCTGACTGCACCGTGGGCCGGGGAACGAGAGAGCAAGTGCACCAGAGTGTCAGGCAAGGCTGCTGCCTGCACACACACCACACACACACACACACAGACGCACACACACACAAATACACTCTCACACACACAAACACAGACAAACCCCTCAGCACGGCTACACCAGAAGAAGTTCAGAGAGAAGACTGACCTCAAGAAGGTACAGTATGTTTGTGCGTCTCTAGCCTGAGAATCATATCTCCTGCAGCCGTGTCCCCATCTTTATGTGAAACATTCCTAGGAAATCAGCTGTGTTACACTTGATGCTCCGCTTTGTTTTCCAGGTGGAAGTTTGGTCTGTGGATTAACTCGAATGTTATGGCTTTCCTCACACTGAGACTTCTTGTCCTGTAGAGGAGTTGTGTGTTTCCCCCTCTAGAAGAACTTGTCTCGTGTTTACAGCCTGAGGGAGGATGGAGAAGCTTTCAGGGAAAGACAAGGAGCTGATACGAGGCAGCTGGGAGAGCCTGGGCAAGAACAAAGTTCCTCATGGTGTCATCATGTTTTCCAGGTAATGTTTTACACAATCAGCATGATTCAAATGGAATTAGACAGAAAAGTGACTTGTGAGAGAAGAAAATGAAGAAAAAGTTCTCCCTGTTATTGACATGAATTCTAATAGAACTAAAAGTAACAGGATGTTTTCTGTGGTGTTACTTAATAGCTGTGGTGTTAGAATATGTATCAGGTGTGGAGAAGAGTCAGGCTAGATCCTTCGCTGCACATTTTCACCACGCAGAGACCGGAAGCTTGACTTGTTGCTTGGCGACAGACTGCAATAATCCACAATTTACTTTGAGACAGCTGCCGCTAAATCAGACACTAGCCGGAGAGATTTGTAGATGTATGATTTACAGATTGATTCTGTGTCTGTGTGGATGTTTGGCAACCCATGCCGTGTGTATACACCTATAGAACAGTGTGGTATTTGTCTGTGGTAGACTGTTTGAGCTGGACCCTGCGCTCCTCAGTCTTTTCCACTACAGTACAAACTGTGGCTCCACACAAGACTGCCTCTCCAGCCCCGAGTTCCTGGAACATGTCACCAAGGTGAGCTCTGTTCACCACCGTAACCACTACAAGCATACCGTTTGTACTTGTGTGCAGTCTCTCACACTCTCATGTGATCCCAGGTAATGCTTGTGATCGATGCAGCGGTCAGCCACCTGGATGACCTTCACTCCTTAGAGGACTTTCTGCTCAACCTCGGGAGGAAGCATCAGGCAGTTGGAGTCAACACCCAGTCATTTGCCGTAGGATCAACATTTCATAGTACAACTCTGAAAATTTCACAAGTGAATGAGCTGTGAAAAAAAAAATGTTTGTTTTTTTCCCCCCCTGTCTTTCTGTTTGTGTTCTTGTTTGTTTTGGACTTCTTCAGATGGTGGGTGAGTCCCTTCTCTACATGCTGCAGTGCAGTCTGGGCCAGGCCTACACGGCGCCGCTGCGTCAAGCCTGGCTCAACTTGTACAGCATCGTGGTAGCAGCCATGAGCCGAGGGTGGGCCAAGAACGGTGAGGACAAAGCTGACTGAGGCGCACGGCAGGAGCTGCTGAGCAGATGCTGTCAAATCACTCGACGTGGTTGCCATGGAATTCTGTACATTTGCTCTGTGAGTGAGGTCGCATAGCGTAGCAAATGTATGGTGTGGTCACACTTTACAATTGGACCGACCAATCGCAGGGTTTGTTTTCTTTGCTGTGGATGTTTAGCTGCCAGGCGATGCTGCTGTACAGCTGTGAGGATCGGAGCCAGCCTGCTTAAATTCATCTGAGCGTCTGACACTGAGAAAAAGCAACAACTGTTGAGTCTCTTTGTATATAACGGCTTTGATATATCTACTCAAACGATAACAGTGACTGTAGTGGTCTTTGTGATGTATCTTAAAAGAGTTGCACAATTGTGAAACACTAGATATTATATTTAGGCATCACACACTACTCAAACTGTGATGGTTACTGTGGCCAGCATGGGCAGCTCTTTATCTAACTGGACACACAGTGATACTTTACAAAACACGTTAAACGTTTTGGGACAAAGCAATGTGATTTTACGAAAGAAAATCCTATCACCTTAATCATTACTGTGTTTTCTATCGATATTATCGTTACACCTCTTTTTGTGTATGACTTTGTTATCTAACATTTAACCTACTGATGATAAGCAAAACAACTGTTAAAAAAAAAAAATTACACTCAATAGATACTGACAAGAACTGTTATACTCTCTGATAGCTTTCTCCAGAGGTCTGTGACTGTTAAGGCGTCCATGTGCACCTTACTCGACATTGTGTGTGATGCTCTCCTCAGTCGAGGTTGTGAGTATTTCAATAGGCTTCAGCTGACTGTTAAACTCTAAACTAATAGACTGTTACGTGACCTTATTAAAGTTTGAAAGTTAAAGAAGGAATTTTAACATCGTTGTTCCTTGGCTATCAAGGAATAATATTTCCAGTCATTGTTAGTGTAAAGTAGTTTTGTTGTACTGTAGTCGCTTATCTCAGTAATGCTTATTAACTGTGTTGTTGTGGCTACAAACGTAGTATTACCTCATCTCTAGAGGTGAAGGTAAGCACAGCTCCCTGTGTTTCTCCAGCACAGAGCTTCTACATGGAACTGAATATTTGTATGGGGTTTATGAAATGACCACTTTATTGATTTCCTTTTTAATTCATCAACACAAAACAAATAATACAGAGATACTGTGTGCTGACACTGTCCAATATATGTGTGTTATTATTATTGCTGCCATAACACTGTATGTATTATCCTCGGCTGTTATTTACATTTCATGGTCATATAATGCCAAGTAACTTAGCAACAGTGCGCCAAGTATTAGATAATAACACCATACAACTGTAAATCCAAGCTGCTGATGTGGTTATTATCGCTTTAGCCTGAGTTTACATTTATAAAGTTTATTTTTATATTCTGAAATGTATGTGTAGTTAAAGAGCATTGATTTTTTTTTCTTTTTCCAAATGTGATGTACTGTACAGTATACCCTTCATTTAATCAGAGAAATAGAAATATTATTAACTTCTAAATGTGCAATCCTTACAGAAAATTATAAAAGCAGAGTTTTCTATTGAACTATTTTATCGCTGTATAGTACGTTCAGTCTGTATTTTCCAGCTCACAGGTGTATTGTTTATTAACTGACTGTGTAGGTGGTGTATTTGTAGTGATTCTTTTCTTAGTATCAGTACACAGCCCTATGCAGGTTGTTGTTTTCCACGTCTAACATTAGGTCTTTTTAGCCGGCATGACTGACAACTGGCATGTTATACGGTAAACATCCAGCTCTGTACATATTGGGTGTGTCACTGTCTACCTCATCATTATCAGCTGCTAGTGAACAGCGATGACTTCACCTAGTTATCCTTCAACCAAAAACGCACATCTTAATATTATTATTATTATTATTATTATTATTGGAGTTAATGCAAGCACGCACTCTTTGTAAACTGGACTCCATCCTACACTTCAAAAGACAAAAAAATGTTGTGTGCTTACTTGAGATTAAATAAAGTGATCTTCTGTGGATATTTTACTGCTAAACGAGGTCAGTGTGTTTTCCTCCCGCTCGCAGATTGTTTGTCACAGACTGCTGATGGTTACAACACAATGGTCTGCGTTTGAAATCAATCACACGATGCTTGATTTCCTTCCCACTGACAGCCCATCCCCAAGTGTTACATAAGATCCAAGCGCTGAGCGGCTCATCGCTCTTGGCTACAGAGATGAGGGCGACTTCAGGCACATCAGCCCACTTACTCATGCAACAGCACATCTCAGTGTCACACTGAGATTGTTTATAGAATTTGACAAATTTGCCAATCTCTTTGTTTTTTTTCTTCCAAAACAAGTAAAATCCTGATAAATTATTTGCCTTATTTGTTTTTCTGCTTGAAAATCAGTTTGTGTGTGTGTGTCCTATAGGTGAAGCCATAGTGATGAGAGAGAAGTGGATGTGTTATCCGAACACACAGGGCTCATTTCTTCCAGATATACAATTTGGTTGTATCATTGTAAAAGTCACATCCATGAGTTGGCTGTCTGTTCTGCTGTTGGAGCAGTGGCTGACATGGCCTTAATCTGTCTCTCTGCAGTCCCAACATTATCCTCACTCTCTCCGTCCCACAGAGAGTCTGCTGTATTTATGTTGGCTCCATGCTCCACGTCTCGCTTTAGCCTACAGAACAACATTGAGCCAGAGCTGTCTAGCCACTGGACTTCATGGAGAGACTCTGACCCCGTCCATGTCTCAGGTCACCCAGCAATGGTTAGACCGCAAAAAAAAAAAAAAAAAAGTCATTAAGCTGCCGACTAAAATACAGTAGGTGTTTTTTTCCCCTTGTGATAATTCATTAATCATTTCCTATACTTCTACATCTTACCTTGTAGTGTACGAGGATTTGATCTGAAGGCTGTCGTCTGGAGAGGAGTCTGCGAGAAAAGACAACACACATTATTTTTAGAAAGTCTGCAATGTGTTTTGGAATGGAGGGGTATTGAACGTTGTCATGGCAACTGTTAAGTGATGGTCCAGAGTTGTGTGTGTGTGTGTGTGGTGTGTGTCCGTGCATTTATTTTCGATGAAGGAGAAAAGCAAGGCATTGCTCAATCACTCACTCATCCTAAATCATACTGTGGAGAGCAGCGAGGAGTGCACAGTGACTACGCGTGCATGCTCGGGCTAATAAGGTTTGCTCTGATAGCTCTTCTAGAGTCTGCAACACAAGCCTGCCAAGCAACAATCACAACAGGGTGGGTGAGCTGTTTGTCAGCAGCAGCTGCAACACAGTTGCTTTCAACATTAGATACAACCAGTTAAAGAGTAAGGCCGGTGTTATTCATATGTTTTCTAATTGTCAACAATGCGTTTGTCCGTCTCTCAGTACTTCCCGAATTCCCTATCCTGCCTGTGGCTCAAAACCAGTGGTTACTACTGTCACAAATACATGGTTTAATTTAGAGAAGGTGGGACACTGTATTTCCTAGCAAAAGGTGCTCAAACCAGAGTAAATAGTATGTTTGTTTGGGACTATTTTCAGCTGCGGATTAATACACATTTGTTGTGTTTCACACAGGAGGTCTTAAACCGCGTTTTTCAGTCGTCAGAACAGATTTTCTTCTATTTTAAGGCTGCATAACACGTCTTGTTTTATTTGCTCTGTACGCCCAGAAATGCAAACCAAAGCATATTTCTGCATTTGAAGTCTATTTTCTTCTGTTTTACACGTGTAACTACAGTGATGCGGATACAGACTGCGGATGACCTACACTCAATACTGTGCCTGAACACATCTCGTGTAGGCACAGATGGAGGACTGAAGTTGCTGCTGCTATGCTACAGCAACATGCTGCTTTCCAAATGTGTTAGAAAGTATTTACGGCACATTTACTTTAGCTACACAATACTTGGTTGGTTAAGATTAGTTTGTTGCTGGGTTTGGTTTTTAATGTGTTTTTCTGACATATTTCTGAATATCCAGCCTTATCCTTTAATAAAGGTCACAAGATCAGTTCAGTTAACACTATTTGTGAGTGTGTGCGTGTTACACAGGGCATCTAATTAGATCTAAGCGATAACTGATCAGTAGTCTTGCTGTTTTAAAAATATAACTAAGGTTTTGAAGCAACTGAGGCAGCAACTGCAACCAGTCCTCCAATCACCTGGTGTGCTGCATAACTGTTCTTGACCTTTTGTCTGGCTATAATCAGGAAGGCAATTTATACCTGAGACTATTTGATTTAATAAATTAATCCAAAAGGTTTAATGGTGTGATTACACCAAGTCGACAAAAACAATCTCAGCGCAGGGTTCAGACTGAAAGTTCATAGAGATTATGTGATATGATTTAAAGGTCACAAACAGCTGCTAAACGGTGAGATTAGCTATTGTTCCAAAAGGTCAAGGACGTTTCAGTCTCAACTTTTACAGTTTTCAGAAAAATGTGAATCTGAAATTTAAAACTCGACTAGTAATCAATCATTAGTAGTAGACTTTATATTGTCAGCTGCTATTTTTAAAGTGAAAGATGAACTTTGTTATATGAGTTTGAAAAAGTAGGAGATAAAAAGTTGACCACTACTTTGAGCCACAGTATTATGTAAATACCAAACAGCACCATCTTATTAAGCTATATTTGCATGATTAAACTAGCCCATATGGGAGTGACAATATGTTTGAGGCATTTTCTATTCTAAGCATCTGGGCAGGAGAAAGGCGAGCGGTGGGCCACGCACCCAGAGGAATTCACCTTTCACTGAGAAGCATGCTCTCAGCAGTTGCCACGGGTGACAGGGGAAATGTCAGGGACTTCTCTTTCTTCTTTCGTAACTCTTAGCAACAAAGAAGCGCTGTTTATAAAGGTAGGCATGCTATCTTGTTTTTTTTGTTTGTTTGTTTGTTTGTTTTTTTCTTCGTACAAACCCTTTCATTGCAGAAAAAATGGCATCCATCCAGTAAATGTGGGATGTTTCTTAGGAAAACACGCTTGTGCACCACTTTGCTGGAACTGCATCTACCATTGGCACTATGGTGCGACCACTTTCCAGTGTGGTTTGGATAAAAGCAGATGCTCATACAATTAATTGCCCCATCCGCCCTCAGATGTGGTTTGAGGTACAAATGAGGTCTGTAGTATTTACAGAGGTTTGTCCCAAGGCTAGTTTGTATGCAGACACACTGCTTCAAACACTGAGCTAACATGCACCTGCATTCATTACCCGCCTTTCTGCAGCTCTGTTAAATAAGGGTATCTGTGATTATGTTTGGAGAGATTATCTGTTCAATCAATGTCATTACTAGTGTCCGTTTGGAAATATGCTTATTTTCTTTATCGCAGAGTTAGACTGATACTCTCGACTAGTTAGCTTTACTCAGCACAAAGCCTGGAAAGCTAGCCTGACTCTGTCCAAGGCACAAAAAAAAATCAGCCGACCGGCACGTAAAGCTCACAAATTAACATGCTATATCTTGCTTCTTTATTCTGTAGAAAAGCCTAAGTGTAAAAGCGACAAGTTTTAGTTTTACTTGGGGTTATACGGTTCTAATTCTTGGCTCGCCGCAATGACTTCCTCCTGTAACTCCCATAAAACCACAAATTGCTGTTTTTTCGGATTAAAGAAACCAAAAACAAGATAATTAGTGAGCTTTAGGGATGCTGGTAGGCAAATATCGTTACCTTCGTACAGTCAGGCTAGCTGTTTCGCTGCTTCCTGTCTTTATGCTAAGCTAAAAGGCTGCCATATCATACAGACACAAGAATTCCCACAAGAAAGCAAAGAAATGTATTTGCCACAAATTCTAAATGAGTGTTGTACGCTATATATGCTTTGCACATTTCCTGAAGACATCGTGTGTATATTTACTCTTCTACTACTACTTACCAACTGAAGTCTGACTCATTGCCTCTCAGAAACCCTTCACAGATGAGGAGAGCAATAAGGAGTTCATGGCACAAGATGAGTGGATTGAGCTGAATTAATTTTAATTTCAGATCACAGCACTTCACTTTTGACAGATGAAAACTCGTTAGCCTGATAGAGATCAATCCCAAACGCAGTCTGTCCCGAATTAACCTCAACCTTCTTGGAGATATAATAACCTACATTTACAGCAGGCTGGTCACATATGAAATAAAGATGATACACACATTTCATAACCAAGAGCAGAAACCAGCGGACATGTCTGGAAAGCTAATGTACCTCCAAATAGACCTTGGATGGCCAAGCCAACAGTATATGAACAGACATGACAGGATACAATAAAACTAGTTAAGCATGAAAATGGACAATCCCTCCTTGCACGGCCATTAGAGCTAAGAATATCCTAATAAGTTTTATGTTGTATTTTTCAAAGGAAAGTAGGTTTAATGATCTGTGAAACAAGCTTCTGCAAGAGGAACCCACAGGACATGTTGGCAGTTCAGAGACAGAAATTTTGAGATGCTCTTTGATGTTTTTTTTTTTCCAAATAGATGTTATTTCATGATTCTCTGCACTGACCACTTCGTACTCTCTCTGCTGCCGGCTTTCATCTCTTTTTTACAACACGAGGAACTAGAATTAGATTCCTTGTAAAATGGAGCAAATAGATTTCATCGTATGCAATAATATGCAATCAATTTTATGAAAGTACAACTGAAGAGAAACTTAAACATTTACATCACAGCTTTATGATTAAAATCTTAATACGTGTTGAAATTAAAATTTATGAAGGTAAATCATAGACTAGGGAACGATCGCGGATAAACAACATGTTTTTTTTAGCTTCTATAGTGAGCTTGGCCATCTATCTTGGATAAAATCCAATGATAAGTGATCTACAGATCAAATGTGATCGGTATGAAAAGAGGAATAAATGAAGAATACAGCAGCTGAGAGCTGACATGATCAAAATCAACAACAAGGCACTGACAAGGACACGACAGAAAACATTTCAAAGCGACAGAGCTGTAAGGACAAACAGTAAGTTCTTAAAACCATGAAAAATCACTTTTGGACCTTTTGATCGTATCACATGGTCTTCTTCAGCAGTTGTTGTTGATCAATAGATGTTTAGATGTTTAAAAACATCTTCATGGCCATTTTGGTAAGTTTACTGTTTATTCTTAAAGGTTACAAAAACTAAAATCAACAAACAGACAAAAAAGTAAGTAAGTGGACCTTGAGTGAAATTTTTTCCAAGGTTGTAATTGAACTGTAGTGCTCAATATTTAATCCAATGTGGACAAAACAAAACAAACAGATATATACATATACATTTCCTTGACATCTGAGCAAACTAATCAGCTGATGAAGACCATGTGAAATAGTTGAAAACTCCAGCAAAAAGGAAGTAAGGAGGACTTGTGTGAAGATTGTTCTGTCAATATCTTGGTGGAAAGAGCTCACTGCTTGTCTGTTGACTAGTGAACTACCCATTGACTGTTGAATGAAAATTACTACTCTGGGTTTTTGTTTCTGTGTTTGTTGTTGTTGCGTTTTTATCTCTTGGTTGTTTCCCCCGCTCTTTAGTTTTCAGTCCATGCAGCATATTTCAGGCCATGCTGGATTGTCACACAAAAGAGAGTGTTTGTTCAAGGCACAGCAAGAGACATGAATAACAAACTGCAATCAGTTTACATTCAGGTTCATGGGAAAAGCTTCCATCCCACCATGAAGAAATAAAAATATCCCCGAAGTACAAAACCTGCAAACATACAGACTGGCTGTAAACCAATGAGATGAGCACATGTTAAACCAGACATTAAGGATAAGGATATGAATGCATACCTCATTTATACAACATACAGTAGTCGACATGCAGTGGAGTGTCACACAGAATAGGTTAATATAACTGAAATCATGGTACAGTATAGTAGTGGTTGAATTTTAGTGTTTGTCTATTTGGGACACAACAAAACTTAATTGTAGCACAGACAGATTTGACCAACACTAAACAAATAAATACAAATATTTTTCGAGCCATTAAGGTGACAAATTATAATAGTATTATTGTTTATAATTTCTACAACAATAAAAGGGTTTAGTCATGTTCAGTATAATTAGCAAATTAAATGAATTCTTCTAGAGACTCCTTGGTGTGTTTTCAAAAAGCTGTAATTCCAGGTGTAAGTCTATTTTTCCCACAGCTCGTACAACTAGGAATATTAAAGGAATACTTCTACATTTTGGGGAAAAATGTGACTTATTTGTTTTCTTGCAGAGAGCTAGTGATACCACGCTCATAACTGTCTACTAAATATAAAGCTATTGCCAGCTTAGCTTATCTTATCTTAGCTTGTCTTAGCTTAACTTAGTTTAGCGTAAAGACTGGAAAAGGGGGCAACTGCTGGCTGTAGCTTCATATTCACTGTACTGTCGGCAAGAAAGCTAATTAGCATTTGCAAAATGTTGAACTATTCCTTTAAAAATAAACAAAGCAAATCAAGTTGGATCACATACACAGTCAAAACAGCATAATAAGGGAATACTCTGATTTAGATGAGACAGCTCTGCAAATCCTTGACCAATCTCCACTAGCCCCCCACTCCCAACCCAAAGCACAATATCAATGACACCAAAAATACTGTAGCAAAAATAGCAACCTTAAATTGATAATAGTTACAACAAGCTTCAGGTACAGTCAAGCTCCTTGGAGAGAGTGTACATATATTACAGTACATCTCTGAGTTACATTTGGCCCTCCGTCTGTCTGCTCTCTCACTGCAGATGGCTTCACAACTAGCTGCCCTCACCCTCAGCCTCCCCGAGCTCTGCTGCCGAGGAACCAGATATCACCCATGCCCAGACCACTCTGTCAGTCTGCCAGGGCGAGCCTGCTCACACCACCCACTCTGATGGGAACTTTCACCTCCACTCATGTCCAAGTTGCACAGCATGGACTGAGTATCTCTGATAGCAACCCAAAGGCAATTCCACCCCAGTCACTTTCATTACATTTAACCTTTTTAACTTGCAAATGAAGCCGTAGAAGAAGATGGAATACCTGTCACAGAGCATCCAATAGTTTAACTAAAATAATCTGTACATTTAGGGTGGATGCATCTTCTGTTGAGATTATGTTTGCGTCCATAAGACAGGTTCAGGAGATGTTTTGGTAGATTGCTGTCTATACATTTATACATTTATAGACTGCTCCTGTATTCTTAAGCTTCTTTCGTCTTCGGTTTCTTCATCCTTTCTAACAAGCCCAGTCTCACAGTCTGAGGCAGCTAAGTTGGAGTCTGAGGTCAGTGGCGAAAACGCTGCATTGCGGCATTTAGCAATCTGTGTTCCCCAGGTGAAGGACGTCGAATCAGCTTGGGGGATTTGGTGTTACTGGTAGCTGACAGGGCTGTCCATGAGTGGGCTGGAACAGTAGGGGTCTGGAGGGTCTTGGAGCTCAGTCTCATGGGTCTGGGCGTGGTCTTCCTCACACTCGTCTTCCTCTCCTGGGCCATGGCTTGAACTCTGGGAGCTAGCCATGGCGCCGTAGCTGTGGTGGGCTGGGGAGGGCATGGGAGTCAAAGCCAGCTCTGGCTCCAGCAGCACGGACGCCACAAACAGCTGAGGGAGGAAGATCAACGTATAGTTTATGATCGGGGTACACAATAAATCACTCAGTTCACAGGGAGTGCATGAGATGAAAGTGTACTTTTAAATTTGGGTTTGTTTTCCCACCCTACACTTAAGAGGTTAAAATACAAGTTAAGATCTTAACGATTAATAACATGGAGTGTTAATAGCCTCAATCCAGTCTGGAAGTTTTAAAAGTAAAATTCATTATAGATAACAATATTATTGATTACTGATGCTTCCATGTGTAAGAAGCACTTTACTGTTATAATTGGTTGAGATTTTCCTCATTTTACGTCTTTTGCGTTATATTTAATAAACACTTTTTATTTCTATTTAAAATACCTGCAATGTAACAGGTAAAAAAAGCTGTCAGATTAATGTAATGAAGTAAAAAGTATGATATTTTCCTCTGTAATGTAGTGCAGTAGAAGTACATACAGTACTGTAACCACTACTTAAAAAACTACTAGTACCTCAAAACTGTACTTCAGTATAGTAATTCTTCACTAATTCATGGCAGGACCCATAAAGATTCATGGGTTGTTTTGCATGTTTTATCCCATTTCAAAACACATACTTCACAATATTTTGTGTGGTTTTGATGCCCAATTAAAACTTGAGTGACACTAATAAATTCACATCATAATATTAATGCTTTTTAACATCGATTCAGCACTTTCAATAAATGAACCAGCCTGAAAAAGCTCTATACTGTAATAACAAGACCCAATGTAACTAACACAAATAAAACTGAGCCAGATGGTTCTAGTTTCAAGTCTCTGACAACTGTGGCTTCTAGAGAAATAGAAGAAATACAACATGCTTGTAAAATGTTCAGCATATGTGATTTTAAGTATAGAGATTAAAAAACGATACTAAAATAAGCCTGTAAGATATTTGAGTTTTTATGATGTAGTGTCAGTCTAAGAGAAGGAAAATATTATACTGTACACTGGAAGCAGTGGTGGATGTTACAGCATTCCTGTCTCCATCAGTGAACGTCCCCTCTGCTGGCTGATCAGACATCTGAAACAAAGAAAATGCATACTATTCATTCAGTATTAGTGCATCTTCAGCTGAACTTTATCTCAGTGAGGTACGACGGAGCTGACCTGGTAGCTTGATGACTTGTCTGGCTGCTTCCTAAGGCACAAGCGGAAGAGGGAAAAGGCAATAGAGAAAAGCAGGGACACCGAGGTGAAGAGGGTGATGGGATGCACTGGACCTGTGACAGTGAGGGGAGATTGTAAGAAATCACAATGTCACAGTGTTATAATGTGCGCTCACGATACAATGACGGTTACGGAAACTGTAGCAGGACAGAAATGGAGGTGATACGGTACCTAATCTGAGCACAGAGAAGAAGAGCAGCCAGAACATGCAGAGGATGGGAGCCACGATGACCTGGCTGATGGCTGCTCTGTGGATGCGCTGGTTGAGTTTGGTGGGAACGTATGCATAGTAGATGTTGTATCGGTCAACCATGTGCTTCAGGATCACGTAGAGCAGACCTAGAGGGGAATAATGAAAATACACATGCATTGACTTATCAGTACCTGCAGTATGAAAGAGAAAAATATCTAAAAAACTAAAGCATTCTTTGGAAAAAGGAAGTCAGTATGGTTGATTCAAAGCATAGAGACAGAAAATCCTTCGATGATCCATAGGGATGTTTTATATTTTTGTTCTCTCCAACTTTCACTAACCCCCAAATCTAAGGCTTTAGTGTGACCTGATTAAAAAAGAAATTTCCATTTTATTTTTGCTCTTCAGGTTTGGCAGTTGAATTAAATCCTCTGTTGCTATTTTGTGGTTGTGGAGATTTAACGCAACCCGTGAAATCATTTCTCTCAGAAAAAAATGTCTGCATAAAATGTCAATCTGCAGAAAGAAACACAGGTAGAATGCACGGTACAGCAGGGTATTATGCATGAAAGCGCCCGTTCGGACTGAGGATTTGACTGCAGAAGTAAATAGAAGCTTGGTGAGCTCTGGGCAGAGACAGGAGCAGAGTGGGCGTCTGGCTCGCAACTCACTGTGTCTGGGTGTCTGGGACTACAGCAGCAAATTCACACAGTCTGCATCGGACTGGCAGGCAGTAGAGGAGAGTGAGGTCACAGCATGAGGAGAGACGGCACACACACACACACACACACACACACACACACACACACACACACACACAAGACTAAGAAGGAAGGTGAAGGAGCAAGACAGAAGGTGGAAAGAAGGAAGAGGTAGATGAGGATAAAGGAAGGTCACTGTATGTTGCTCACCGAAGGGTGTAATAATGGGACATGTGATGCTGTAGGTCATACTGACTGCAAAGATACACATGGTCCAGGCGTACTCCAGGCCAAACTGGAACTCATACGCCTGACTCTGCAGAAGAAAACACAAAGTAAGATTTTCACATCTTTAAAACAGACCACAGTCTAATTGTGTCCGACATGAAAACACTGAGATAAGCATGAAGGGCTCAGCTAACCCGTTTGACGTAAATGCGCTCAGCCTGGGACTTGGCGAAGCAGAGGCGGAGAGCATATACTGTCAGTGATGGGATTCGAAGCAGCTCCATAGACGTGCCAATCAGACTGGATGTAATCACATAGTTGACAAAAAATGCGCCGTTGTCAGGAAGAAACACGCACCTGCGACAATGAAAGCTGTGAGTCTCAAAATTAAATGTCCTTTCGAGGAGCTGTGATGTGTTTTATTTCAACAAAAAGAATAATCTTACTGGAATTTGACATCCTTTTCATCCAAGAAGTTGACATCAAAGAGCCATGTGAAGAACAGGTCCAGACTAGAGAAAGAATAAAACATAAAAAGAACGTACTTTGATAAAAGCAGCTTAAAAATTGAAGAATTTCAGAAAAATAAGTATAAAAGCAAAAGAAATTGTTTGTTTTGGGTCTGTATATCTGCTCTAAGTGTACCTGGACAAACCAAGCGAGGGCAGGAGGATGACCATGAAGACCAGCAGTAAAAAACACTTGTGCATGGTTACTTGGTTCTCACCAGACCTGAGACATGAAATGAATAACATGACATCGTACGAACAATATTATGCAAAGCATATTTAGTTATAAAACATATCCGCACGGCCTTCATCTGCAAGTTTATAATGTGAAATAATGTAATGTAAAGTCAGCTGACTCCACATTTACAGGACTGTTGGGTTCATTAGCATGAACTACGCTTTTCACTCCAGTAAATAGTTGATTTGCATTCGGTCCTTCGCACATCACGCCTGCACAACACGTTTGTGGGGGTGGTTATGTAAAGAAAGGGCGCTCATAGGTGCTGCGTGAGGTTGTCTCCTTATGCACAGTTGTTGCGCTCCTCCTCCCTGCTAGTCACCATGTGCTGCTCCTCTGTGCATGGTGACTACTGTGCATATCATTATCCTCACATGGAGATCTCTATGACAACCTGCCCAGAATAACAGTGCAGGGAGAGTAAAAGAGAGAAAGAGGGAGAGGGGGGACGGGAGGGGGTGGGAGGGTGAGGGGGGGTAGTAAAAAGAGCAACAGGGTGAAAGAGAAAAAACTGAGATAAAAAAAAAAAGAAAAAAGAAAAGCTGGGAGTTGAGAGGAAGATAGGCAGCTACACATGAAGGGTCCATTTGAAGAAGCAAAAGACGGGCATTTCCATTTCAGAAGAGAGAAGAGAGTGGTGGCCGATAGCTGGTGAGTACCTGGTCCAGTGGGACTCGAAGAAGGATGAGTAGTAGACAATGAAGGGCAGCAGCACCGAAAACGCCCACAGCAGGAGGGTTGGGAAGAACTGGGTAATGACTGGGCTCTGGATTAGACAAAATAATTAATTAATGACACAGAAGAGGGTTAAAATCTAGTGTTAAGGTCACACGGGCTCAACTCAATCTCAAACTCTGACCCGCAGACTCTCCACGGGCCTTGTGACGTTAAATTTGTCCATTGTGTTGACGATGATGGCGGGAGTGGTGAGGAAGAAGAGCAGCAGGAAGAGGAGGATGTTGAGGAGGACACAGCGGAGCCACCAGCGAGATCCGCACACTGACAGGTTCTCCCTGGTGACAAGAGAAATAATGAGCCTCAAATCGCAGTCATCCAGCAGGACAGACAGAACAGTTAACACATTACTGTCCCCTGACACTCCTGTACTGTATGTATTGACACAAGCCCGAAATAGCCGGCGCGGCCGCTTCTTTGTGTGTTAGTCGGTGAGTATGTTTCCACTGGAGAGCCGGTCGTGGAATAGCACACTTCAACGCTCAGTTTTAATGAAGGAACAAAAGTACCTGCTCCAGTCATCAGTGCAAAATCACATTCACACACAAACACACTGCAACCAATCGGGCGTGAAGCACAAACAGTGAGCGCTACCATCTCTTCGGTTTAATCTCCCATACATATGCATCGCCCATTCGTTACATAATCTCGCTGGGACTGCTGCATTTGCTTTTCAAGATAAGAAACATGCATTATGGCTAATCCAATCATGGAGAGGGAATGAGCTTTAAACGGTGTTTGAGATCACAAACAACAACATACTCATGCATCTTAAATGCTGCTGTTAGTTACTTTGAATTTCTTAAATAAAGAGCACTGAGCTCAGTAAAAAAGTATGAATAGTAACTCTAGCGCTGATACTCAAAACCAAGATGCATCATTTGCATAATGTATACCTCTTGTCTAAATAAATAGACTCTTTGTGGTCCATCATTACAAGCAAATGTTGCATTGACAAGTAAAATTACAGCCTGCGCAACTTGGGTTTATAGTCTAGTCACTATCCAGAGGTTTCTAAAGATACCAAGTATGTCACAGTTAATTACAGGGAAATGTGTCTAAATGATGTATAAGACATGTAAAGCTGGATATTACACTCAAAATATGTGTCTGGCAGGGTTTCCTCCTCGTGCTCCGGTCGCCTCCCACAGTCCAAAGACACGCAGGTTAATAAACTGCTTGTACTGTAGGTGTGAATGTGAGTGTGAATGGTTGTCTGTCGGTGTACCGTGTCTGTTGTCCAATGCATGCTGGGATAGATTACAGCTCCCTGCAACCAATGCCAAGATCAGTATAGATAATGGATGGATACATATCTCCCTTTTTATTAATTGCTACAAAAATAGTATGATGTTGACTTTGAAGCTTGTCACAAGAGAGAGTATTGAGACCCTTCTTAAGGTTCAAGAGGCACCAAAACGAACAAAACTACTTTCAGTGATGTCAGTACCGACCAGATGATGTCACTGGGAGCAGGTGCGTAGCTGACCCCCCATTTGTGTGATTGCACCACAGTGGTGATGCTGGACTGCTGGGGTCTGCGACGGCAGTGCACGCGGCCATAGTCCTTCACAATGCTGCAAAACAAAACAAAACAAAATGTGTAAAAGCGCTGCAGAAGTCTGAATCAGCACCAAGTAACGCCTGCTTTTATGTCCCTCCGTGAATTTTATGGATGCTCCCTGTTTTGACAGAGTTTACGTGATGAGAGGACCTGACAGACATAAACCTCCGTGTCACGCTGTTGTTTACTCACACAGCAGTCATCCTCTCATCACGGAAAGTCACGAAAGCGATGCCCAGTCTCTTCATGGCGATGCGGTTCTTCTCAGCATTGAACTCATCTGTCCGCTTTTCTTCTAACTCGCTGTAGTACTGCTCTGCATCCACCTGCAGAAAAAAAAGTTAGAGCGCACGTTCTCACTGCATCTTTCGCTCACAGAGAGATCCCCAGATTTACAGTGGCAAGATGTGTTGTCGCTGCATGTACCTACTTTTGGATTGCAGTGCCATCCAGTGGTAACACACTTTCTGTGCAGCACGACTATACAATCACCTACAAATCCGTTGAATTATGCTGATGACAATTACCTTTTCAAAGCCACAGATGTCACAGCAGAATATCTGAGCACACGGATGGGTCTTGATCACAATCTTCCCCTCCTTTTGGGCCTTTGTGGCGAAATACAGCCTGCCTTTCATTGCCTTGCGCCTGCAAAACACAAACATCCTCAAGCAAGAGCCTCGCACTGATCACAAATATCTTGTTATCTGTAGCAGTTACTGCACCTCTCTAAGTCCAGCCTCATCAGCTTGTGGACGTCATAGCAGAAACGGATATCAGTGACAGTACAGCTGGGGTAGGCCTCACTGGTGAATGAAGCGAAAGGATGAGATGAGATTGTGCAACTGTTGTGCAAAAAAAATGGTTCAAGTTTCCTTGTGACACAAATCAAACATGAGGAGAGGATTAAACCTGATTTAACAATGAAGTAGAAAATAAAACATGTGTACTGGAAGTGCTTGGTGATGAGTCCAGGGTCGGAGATCTCTCTTGGTATGGAGGTAATCATCAGTGTCCTGGCTACCTGCGACGAATAATACAACCACCATGAGTAGTTATGTTTTAATGAACTGCAAAAATAACCATCACCATGTGGATGAATGAATGGTAATGCCGGTCTGTCAGTCCAACACTTTTAATGCATGCATTCATTGTCCCCTGAGGATGAATGCCTCTAACTCCACCAGCAGGTCTCTGAATGGATCGCCATAAAATTTGGAACACATATTCATGTCCCCCTTTGGAGATCGCAAACACCTTTTAAGCTGCTGACATTCCCATCAGCCTCAGCTGTACTTGTAGTTTATGCCAGTTAGCAAATGTTAGCATGCTAAACTAAAGTAACTGACTTGATCAAATGTTCTTGCAGTGAAAAAATTAGTTGATGATATGACGGTGTCAGACCTTCTCATCCTCTCTGTACTCAAGCCGTATGGAGTGGTGAGCCATACTCAGCAGCGTGATGATGAAGTAGACCAGAGCAAAGATGCTGTGGAGCCACAGAAAGCTGTCCCTGCGAGGCACAAAAACACTTCTGTGATTTAAATGAATAAACCATGTTTTTTCTTTTTTTTCCTTTTTGTCACGGTTCTGTGCTATTTCACAACATTTGAAGTCATTCATAAAGTGTTCGACTTACTTTGCACTAACATTAGCCAGTGTTGTTCTTCCAAAGTTTTGAGGACTGTCCCCTGTATAAATAATGAAACATGACAGAGAGCGAGACGTTTTAATTTCTAAATGGCTTAAAGGAAAAACCCTCCTCTTTTGTCTGGAGGGTGAGGCAACAATGAAGCAATGTCACTATTCAGAGAAAACCTTTTCCATCCAATTTAATGACATCGCGCTCATCTCAATGAAATTTCACACAAAATTCAAACATCGCAGTCATGCCTAACTCTGCTGTTTTAATTTGGGCACCCTTTGTTTGCTGTTACCATGGCAGCCTGTCAATGTGTGCTGGTTTATTTAATGAGTAGGGTGACACACTGGTCCATAAGATGACAGCCAGCCGTAATAAAAACATTTCTGTGGACAGCCCAGCTCCTCGTAGACCCCTTAATGGCTCCTCCATCCAGTTACTGTATGGAATGGCTTACTCAACACTTCCTCCAAAATAAGCACACAACTGCCAAGAGGCATTTCTGCTGCTGTTTGGCAGTTAATTTTCTGCACCCTGACACTCCTGACATCCCTGACACCTACATGTTTATGTTAAATGAAGCACTTTCTATTTCTGTAATCCTACATGGGGAAGCGCTTGATGAATTGCCATGAGTTTGTGAATAACTCCTGTTAGATGAAATGTACTTTTTGTGTATGTGAATAGTAGTAGTTTTACTTCATAATCTTGTTTCATGGGTCATATTAAGTTCAAATGAAATGTTGCTGAAAGATACTTTCTTCAAACTCAGCGTTTAGTGTGTAGATGTGTGTGATTGTCTCTGTGTGGTCTGGCTTCTCTCCCTGTGAGGTGCCCCGTGTGTCTCTCCTGAGGATAAGGATATCCCCTTGGCTTTTCAAACAGTCCGCTAGCGAGACCATCATGTAGAGGCTAAAATACCCAGGAGGTTCCCAGAAAAGTTGACCGGCAGGATCACGGCCAAAGACAGCAGGCAAACCACTGTCATGAGCAGGATGATGTGGCGCTGGAAAGACAGGTATGTGACGGCGTCTATGCCGCATTTGCTCCGGATCTCTTCATCCCTGCAGAAACAGAGAGAGGGGAAACTTTCGAAATCTTTTAAACCCATATCCAAGAGATTCATAACTCTCGATACCACATGACAAAAACAGCGACAGAGTGTTCAATAGTGGAAAATCTGCACACGCACATGTAATGATAATCAGACCTGTGCAATCTTAATCTAGTATATGCATGCAGCTCTTTCTATTGCCAGGACAAATGGGCCGACAGCTTATATCTCATCATGAGTAAAACTGTGGCACCACTACTTTGGTGCCAGAAGCTGTGGTTACCAGGCGGGAGGTTCAGGAAACCCAGTGTCATAAAATAGAATAAAAAAAAAAAGAGAAAAGGATGAAAAAAAAAGAAGAAAAGAGGTGCACGCTGGTCTCATTGTAGCCCACACATTGCGAACTCGCAGGGTGGGTTTGCACTTTCCCAGGGATCCCAGGGTGAGCCACTGGCATGAGAGCTAAAAACAGAAGCGACCAAACTCCACCACAATACTATGGAAACCATGGGCACCGTGAAAATCGTCTTTTTTACAGGCCTAAATCTGTTGTGTGCAGTCAGACTTGAGCAAGTGCAAATATTCAACCACGGCACCAGTGGTCACATGAGCCCAGACTCGTTTGTTTTTCCTGCTAAATGAGATATAACACGAGACTTTACATTTGATGGTGACATCAGCTTTGAAGACAGAGGGCCAATAAAAGGATGGAAGCTAAGATGAGAAGGGCAAAAATAATTACAAGGGCAACTGCTTTTTGTACTCACTTCATATGGTAAAGCGATGAGAGCCACGAGCAGAAGCCCTGGAAGGAGAGGAGAATCATAAAACATCCAATGGATTTGTTATTAAAGATAATAAATAACATATGTATGCAAGTCTGTGCACACCACAACTGGCTACTTGCATGCATATCTGCTATTTGCATAGTAATAAGGTCTGCATAGTGACACAGAGATGGAGATTTAATAGGTCTAGCCTGGAGCAGTAACCACTTTACTGCAGCCTCAGCTTTGTGTAGGCACATGGCGATGACTTCAGTCTGACTCTTTGTCTTACACCGTTATAAACATGCAGGGAGTGAGCTCAGTCTACCACACAGGTGTCATGTGGGAGTCACAGACAGGCCAGCTGAGTCATGATCCTAACTTTCCTCTTACAACAGTTGACGCGGTGCCATCTCAGACAAGTTATAATAAAGGTGCAGCATGCAGCATTTTTAGACATCAATATATCATTGAGAAATTGGCTGTGACACCTTGTAAATGAATGAGAACATGATCAGGAGGACTGGTAGACTGTCGCGGATATTGATGATAGCGCTCCATATCTCCCACAATGCCTTCTCCTTTATACTTTGCAGTGTACAAACAACTGGAGTCTGTCAGTTTTCTGTTCAAATGCTAAGCATGTTTACCCAAATTTCGCTATTTTATTCATTAAAGGTACCCTGTGGATTTTTTAACCACTAGTGGCGCTGTAGAGCAACGTTAGGATGAGCAGGTCTCTTTCTTATCTGCATGTGTCCTACCAGCATTTGCATGAACACTGTACTCACAGCATCTCACAGCCATGAAAAGAGCATCTCAGAGATGGACACACTTTTAAATGAAATAAAAAGGAATGCCAAAACACTGAAGATTTCCCTTCCTGGCTTCATGACCACTCTGAGGTGCAGTAAAGGAAGCAATGGTGGAATATTTTCCATCGTTTGGAATGAAGTTGTTTGGCTAATTTGCACCAGAGCTGAGGGCAGCAGGGCGACAGTGTGGGTTGTGGAGGTGGCAGGAGAAGAAAGAAAGAGCAGAGAGCAGAAAAAAAAAAGATATGTAGAGTAAATGTCTTAATATTTGCTCCTTCCACCTGAGGATGGAGAGGAGTGAGGACCAAAACAGTGTTTTTTATGTTTACTTTCTTGTAGAACAGTTAGCTGTATAAACCTACAGCTGACAGGGAGCGACATTGACATTAATTTAGAGTCATGTCCAATATTTACTCACCTTTTAGCTCTGGTCTCGTCAACACCCATCTAATATTATTACTGCAAGTGTTCCACTCACCAGTCGCTAATTCTGTCTGAGACAGATCGCATACAGTCGATTTATCACAGCTTGTTTACTAAAACTAGGGACTAGGTTGATGAGATTGGAGCTTGAGTACTGTAAAACCAAAACACCTTTAAAACACCCCACAGAGGCAAAAGAAAATGCAGAATTGGGTGATAATGTGCTGTGGTGTAACCCCTTTAACATTACACAAAATATTAATTTTAAAGTAAGGACACAGAAAGGGGCTCTCGTGTAAACAGTGCAGGTTTCAATGCATAAATGAGACTCTGCAAATATTTTATTTGATAGAAAATCACCTTTGTGACATCTTCAGGGTACATAAACATGTTTCACTGAAAGAGACTGGGTGTAAACAAAACAGTGTGTAGGATGAAATCCACACGGTGCCTTTAATTGATCTGCGAATGCTGTTAAAAGGTTTCTAAGGAGGTGATGAAAAACTCACCATGTCCTTTGTCTCAGAGTCAGACGGGCTGGACTCTGACGGAGACTTCTCTTTCTCACTCGGTTCTCCATAAAACAGGGATGTGAGACTGATTTAGGAAGAAAAGACAAACAACAGAGAAATAGCAAGATCATCATATTGACTGCCACCTGACATGACCTTATTTACCTCAGTAGTAAAAGAGATTGCAACTGTTGCAGACAGCCCCAGAATACCTGTCTGAAATCAATCCCTGTGTTTGTATATACATAGAAGAGAAATAAAAAAAAACATACAGTATGGTCAAATCTAATAAAGACAGTGTGATGATTGAGTTTGTGGACATTTCTCTGTGGGCTGTACCACTGACAGTTCAACAGCGTGTCAAATTAAGCAGCATAATTGAATGAGTATGAGAGCGGACCGCTTGGCAAAACACACAGATGCTGCTTGCCCTCGGGTCCTATGAAGCCGCTGCCAGTCAGGCAGAACTAATCAAGCCTGCCGTCCCCTGGAGAGGAGACTCAGGTCAAGCAGAGAAAAACCACTGCAGATTAATGCAGACTGCTGGGCAGACCTTGACTCGACTTGTAATCTCAAAAGGTATCTAAATAAGTGCTGAAACGATTATTCAGTTAGTCGAACAACCAACTGTTTACAGGGAAAGTTTGGTGATATTCTATATTTTTGTCAACAGACCGCACGAAAAGACCAAAATTGACATTTGGGACATGTATCCTGACAAGTATTGTATGGGCAGCCAAAGCTTCTTCTTTAAAGCTTCAGCCAAAGTCTGTTTTAAACCACAGCTTAAGATAGTTCAAAGTAGTTGAATGGTTAAAAACTACAGTATCAAGCTGCTTTGGGAAATTATTTAGGCTTTTATAAAAAACGAACTTATATTTATGACCCATTTTAAAGATTTACCTCTTTACTAGGAACAATGGACTCTGCTTGTCTCCGTTTTTTATGGTTTGAACTATTGATTGAATAAAACAAACAATTCAAAGGTGTCTCTTTGAGAATTTAGGGTGGCATTTTTTCACAGTTTTGTGACGTTTTACATATTAAACATATAAAATAATCACTATCAATAATGTAGACAATTGTTAGTTGCAGCCATAGTTGAAAAGGAGTGAGAAGACTGTTCCATCCAAACCAGATTGTGTTTACATATACTGTCTGTGTATACGTCTGGCCTGCGTTAACACTATTTTCACTGTTAACGTGCATGATTTGCCACTGTTGCCGTTATCACTGCAATAACAACAAATGGTTATTAGCAGCACAGGCAGAAGCTCTTTGCAGTAATTTGCTTCCTACGCAGTACTATTTATATCCAGCAGAGGGAGCTGGAGGCTTCAGGATCAGGAGTGGAATCCATTGAAAATTATTTCTCCATCTTAAATGTTGGCATGCTTCACAGGCCTGCAAGTGTATGAGATTTTTTAGTGTAAGGCAGTGAATGATGAATTCACCTGTCATTCTCCATCAGCAGGGCTAGGCGGCCATAGTCCCATGCAGCCTTCCTCAGACAGGAGAAGATGAGTAACAGGAACTGTAACACGGGACAAGAACATGAAAGCAGAGCTCCTAAGAATCTGACTGACACAACTACACACACACCTCTTCTGCTCTGAGCCTCACATTACGCGAAACATTTCCATACTGCTTGATCTGAAAGCTGAGGCCCGTCTCTGCATTGTTATAAAAAGCCTACAAATAACAGCTTCGAAACGCAGCAGCAATAATGATCTTCTTTCTTTAGAGTAGTACGTGGTTGTCTTGGAAACTACCAGAGACAGGTCAGCATGCATATGTGAACACATGCTGCGCACTAATGACGAATGAGTGTGGTCAATAGCAAGAATAAATGTGAATATCCTCCATTCTGCCTCAAATGGAGAGCTGAAGTGTAACATCACAATGACTATGACGGCTAAAAGGCCTTTTCAGCGACACATTCTGGTGCACAATAGTGGATTCATGCTGAACAACCCTTTTTATATATCGTCATATAACAGCAGGACTGGGTGATGATGGATGCTGAACGGTGACAAATGCAAATTGAGTAAAAGTGCTGATGAATATTTGATTTTAATTATGGCATTAAACCATTAACTCGTTTGGGTTTAGAAGCCATTTGGTTTAGCGGGCAGAGGTGACAGCAATGCTAATAAGAAGGAGGAAAGCTCTCATAAATGTTGAATGCTTCAGTCTTTAGTGATCTAGCGCCGTGCATAGACAATCAGGGTATCCTTGACTGAGGCTTGAATAATGAGCGCATGTTCACATTGGCATTCAGTGACCAATCTCCGTCCTTAAATCTCGCTGTTTTACCCGCTGTCCGTCTACTCCCTGTTGTTTTATTTTATTTCGTCTTGATGCGTGGGCATGCTCTCCTCGAGTCCCACAGATGATTTATTCTCTATGATGGTGGGATTGATGCAGAGGCGTGCTCCCATCACCTGGGGGGGAGGTTGGGGGGGGGGGGGGGGGGGGCATGTTTTGACTCATGCTTGTCATTAAGAGACAGTGCTCAACCCTCTGTGTTGTCTTGACAACCAGGCAGCAATAAAATGAGCCAATTAAAACAGGGAGGTGGCAGAGTGATATCACTGCAGAAATCAAGCTTGACAAGGCCTGACAGAGGAACTGAGATAGATAGATAGATACTTGATGAAGCCTATTCCTGTCTGGAGACAGAAGGGAAAACATGTAAACAGTGTATACATGTATTATGATATGAGAAATGAAAGTTAAAGCATGTACATAATGTGTGTTTGTGTGTATAACAAGGAAGGGACAAGTAAAAAGATCCAGCATTTTGTGCAAGGCAATGGCTTTGATTAAAGTTTGGGTTCCTTTTTTGGGGACTTTTGGGAAAAAATCCCGAAAATGATTTTAAAGTTTCCAACTCAGCAGGGGAATATGAAACAGGAAGTCTTTTTATGGTTGCTTTGATTGATAAAAATCACTTACAATTATGTAAGACTGTACATCCAACCATCCATTATCTATATCTGCATTTCCTTTAAGAGTCACTGGGACCTGGAGCCTATCCCAGAATGCAGTGACTCCGGTGGTCACCAGTCTGACATATGGACAGACAACTTAACCATATGTCTTTGAATTGTTTGAGGAAGACCGCACGTTTTGAATGTACTATCCAATTTTAGATGTAACAGGAGAAAACATGCAAACTCCAGACAGACAGCCTGCAATGCAAAATGTGACCCCAGGACCTTTGTGTGGTGAGAAGACAGCGCTAAACATGTCACCGCCTGGCAGTGTACATGACATTTGCAACACTAAAGCGCTACTTTATTTTTTTCTGCCTATCAAATTGTGAAGTAAGTTTGACTCACAGATGAAATCCTAATATTTTGTGTGCCTGTGATAGTCTAGTCTTAGTCTTCTAAAGGGTTTTGCATTTTCATAAAGTTAGGGCACTCTTGAGAGACGGATTTAAGGAGGAAAAATAAATCAGCAGACGGTGAGCTATGCTGGCTTTTCATATGGGTCAAGCTCCAAAAACACTGGATAACAATACCTCGTAGCATTTTTCATTGTGCCCTCTTTCCCACCTGGTAAAAGACCATGACTTTCAAACTTCATGCCTCCAGCTTGAGTTGCAGACTTTCTGTTAAAATATGTAGTCACCAAATCCAAGACGAGATAACCCCGATGACATCTTTGGGGCTATTTTCTCACAGTCACAGAGGACATTATACAACTCCTTTCACAGTCCGGGCAGTCGTAACCAATCAAGTAAACTAACTAAACTATGATGTCTAAAATGGTGGAGTGCAACTATCATTTAATTTATTCCTTTTTGTTTACATCTGGATTAATACTAATCATATACAAAAACACACGCTATCAAACAGGACATTGCCTAAATATCTAAAGCTTTGACATCTGACTTACATCAGCAAATGATTTTCAGTCTGATATACTGTAATATACTATATACGCTTAGCTGTAACTTTGCCTGATTTAGATTTGGAGTTAGAATTAGGTGTAGTTCAGTATGAAGGCGATGGTGACGGTTAATTAGGACCTGACCTCACGAAGCATGACTCCTATACACAGTATGTCTGCATTAATTTTGCATATTCATGAGTGCACTTGTAACACTGCTAATGTTACTGTTGTGCTTTATTATTATCAGGAGCAGAGTGAAGTGTTTGAGACAGGATGTCCATTAGATATTGTATTTTTACAGCCCTCTGACCATGTGTCACCTTGTTGTCCGTTTGTATCAGCGCTCTCTTAACAGGGTGTTGGCAGCTTTGGATATATTCAGAAATCTTGTTGTCAGCACACTGGTTCCCAACCTTTTCCCTTTTTTATTAGTGAGTGAACTGATGACCTCTCACTAAGTGACACGTCTTATAAATATATCTTTTTTAAAAAAAAAATATATATATTTTTTGGGCCTTCTCAAGCTTTATTTGATATAGACAGTTGAAGAGTGACAGGAATGTGGGGAGAGAGAGATGGGGACTGAGTCTTCGCACATGGGACGGATGCTCTACCGACTGAGCTAACCGACACCCCAAAAATATATCATTTGATATTCAGTAGATAAATTTAACAGTAGAACAGCTGATAAACTGTATAATTAACCCAGATAGTAATCACAATAACTGCAGGAAGCTTGTGTCAAATTAGTGATATGCATGAATTTTGAGTTGTCCTGATATTTCTGAGTCAGTTTTATGTTTTTATGTGTATTTTTTTTTTTTTTTTTTTTACATATTCAGTGCTTTCTTCTCCCTAACACTGGACCATTAGCTCTTTGGTTGTTCTAACTGCACATTGTTACTGCACAGTCTCTCGCAGGTGGGAGAGTTTGAGATTTTTCTTTTGAGTACCTATCTTAAATAATAATCAAAAAAATAATTTCACTTTGTTTTCTTCACACAAAAGACCGAAATGCTGGGATATGAATCAACTGTATATATTTTTATAAAAGTTTTCTTACACCACTTAAAATCAAGACGGCCTCACAACTCCCTGTGCAGCTTTGGTGACCCCTAGTGTGGATCCAGACCTCCAGATAGGGAAAACTCTAAGCTGCAGCAGTATACAAAGAAATGATTTGTCATGGACAAAAGCATAGAACTACTGAACTGTTTAGTACACGTTTTTGTAGTAATTAGTAATTTTCAGGAATCAATAATTTATATTTTGTTTTTTAAGCAACATTATAAAAGAACACACTGCTTCCAGCTTTTTTCTAAGTCTTCTATGATGTCAGTAATCACTAATAAAATAAGTACAATAATGTGTGTGTGTGTGTGTGTGTGTGTGTGTGTGTGAGAGAGAGAGAGAGAGAGAGAGAGAGAGAGAGAGAGAGAGAGAGAGAGAGTCCGTACCATCCAGAGGACCACATTGATGACGAGGACCGTGGGCACCCCTCCAAATGGCAGACCCTGCAGGACGCTGCTGCGGGAGTGCGATCGGTAGCATCTCTCAGCGGTGCTGTTTTCCTCCCCGAACGAGTCCAGGAAGCTCAGAACATCGAGCTCCACAGCTTTCCCCTCCACAGGGGGCGCCCTCGTCACAAACAGCTCAGAGTGCGCCATCAGCACTGGACCATAACTGAGAAAAACAAAGAAAGACAACATTGGTCAAGTTAATTTTTAGCTTTGAGACACACCTGTTGAAGCTGTGCCAGCACACACACACACACACACACACACACACACACACACACACACACACACACACACATTATAATATGCATTGTAATGGAATAATCCAATGATGAGATTAAAGTGACACTTTAACTTTAACTTTGCTAACTGCAGCTACAAGAGATAACACTAGCATTTAGTAGTTAACATACTAACATACTGTTTAGCATTTAGCCAAAATGCTTTTGCTACAGAGTACCAAAAGAGAAGAGAAGTCATAATGGCATCAAACTGAATCTGTAACATGGATTAAAAACATTATTTCTAAAATAATCCAAAGTTTACTCACACTAGCCACCATAAGATACTGGTCATACCAGACCAAGTAGAGCTGAATCAATTTAACTGAGACAAGGTCCATTTTACTGCTTATGAATCCAACATTTTATTTAATAAGAGGAAGAATGTGTTCTTTCTTCTCTCAGAAGTTGCACTGTCTCACTTTAACCTGGAGTTTAAAAGGTCCACTGTGTGAAACTTAGTTGCATCTAGTGGTGCAATCACCGCATTGCCACCTCCTCACCTCATCCTCGCCTTCCTAGTATAAAGGAGAAACAACACTTGAATGTCAGTCACTGTTTAGTTTGTCTGATCTGGGCTACTGTAGAAACACAGTGTTTCAATATGGCGGCCTCCATGGAAGAGTACCCACTCTGGCTGTTATATAAAAGATGATATAAAAGGCTCATTTTTAAATAACAAAAACAAAAAGATTCACAGTTTCAGGTGATTATACATGGATGAAAACATAGTCATGAATATTATATTCTATGTCTGCCTCATTCTGAAAACAGAGGCCCCAAATTTTACACATTGAGTCTTTAAGTCTTCATGTCATTTGTTGTCATAGCACTTTTCAATACCTAGTCAACCCTGTATTTACATACACTGAGAATTACAATGTTCTGGGACAATGAGTAAGGGTGTGGTGTTGGCAACAACCAATGAAAGTGGAACTGAATGGCCCGTTTATTCAACATAGAACAACTGTGACTCATTTTTCTCTTCTATACAAGTGTCTGCCTCTCACTTTAAGTGCAGTTATGATACCATTTGTAAGGATCAGGTCTAACGACCATCACGGTCCATTAGCAGCCATTGATCTGTGTGTGTTTCTTTATCTAAATGGAAGTGGAGACGTCACATGGAAGTGACAAACTGATTGGATGACAGATAAACTGCAGGCTCTTTTAAAAGCCTTCAGGAAAATTCGAACAAGCCCGAAATTGTGAGAATGAAGAGAGCCAGTTCAAACTGTGTACTCCAGGTTTTGTTTATTTCCCTCTTTCTAGATAAGCATGTACAGGATATGACCATTCACATGGTCATGACCACAGAATGAAGGCCAGCAGCACGCACTCTCCTCACTTTCGATCAATACAGTCCCAACTCCCAGCTGCTCGGCTTGTGTACACTCCTCACTGAGCAAACAGTCTGAGGAAATGGAGCAGCAACAGAGTGCTGACAAAGCCTCGCTTCAATACTGCGATTCCACATGAGTGAAAGACATCAATCATGAGATTTCATGGGGAAAATTCCACGATATATATTCAGATGTGTTGTTGCTGTGACACGGCGGCGTGTTCTATAGTAAACAAAGCTCTGCAGCAGTAAACGGCAGCCAAAACTGCATCACAACCCTTCTGCTGTCCAACTCTCACACGAGCTGTGAGGCAACACAGGATTGAAACAAGTGTGAAAATGCAGAGGAAGCTAAAGGCCTTCAAACTGGCGCACATTACAGAAACACAACCTTCGTGTGATTTATCGCTGCACCAATGATGTCACTTCCTGAGAAGCTCAATCACAGATTTGTGAAGCATTTTTACCAAACAGTGTCTAATGTCTAATGTAGGCAGCGAGCCGATCAGTGGCAGTGCTGCTGGACTGCTGTACATCACACAGCGAGAGAGGTCTGGTGATGTACACAAGTCTAAAAATACAGCCCAGTAATCTTTTAGCAACACTTTGTGCGCCGTCGTAGTCTCTAATTTACTTCCTGTTGTGAAACTGTACAGCTTGCAGTCAATATTCAGATACAGTCAGAGACACAGCATCTGAGCCTCCCAGTGGACACAACTGGGGAGGAAATTCCCTGAGGGTGGATCACAAAGCAAATCCATAACGTACACACACACACGCAGTCTGCAGAACTGTGTTTCCACAGGAGCTGATGCACCATGCATCACACTTTCTCTCTCTACCAGTAATGGATTAAGCCATCGATATGCACAAAGGGATTATTTTACAGCTAAAAACCACCACAAGGAGAGCATGCACTCCTGAAAATAAAACACAGTGGCTCCTTCTCACATTAAATCATTGATAACAGTTAGTTTATTTGTTATTATAGTTTAATTAATAGCATTTAACATGCTGGATTCTTTATATTTCACAGATACGTTTATGGTAAAGATTAGTTTTCTGTCTAAAACACATTTTCAAACAAAATGATGGACAAACTAACAAACTGATTTACAGGAGATCTTCAAAGTTTTATGATCAACAGAATTAAGAATTGCTTTTGTTAACACTATGCTGACAGCAATTGCCTGTTTACTGAATTCATTTAATCATCACTTGAAAATCCCAAAATGGAAAGCTGCAGTAAACTATTTTTATATTTCTGCGATTAGCTGACGATAGCAAACAAATCAAAGAGCAACTGTGTGACACACAGCAACAGGAGCTGAATCAAACAGAAATAATTCAGAAGAAAATACAAGCTGTGATACAGCTGTAAACTGGAAACGCAGTGAGCTCAGACAAGTTTGACATGCAGAAGCTTAAACAGACCTTTATCGGCTCAATGAGCTGTTCTTCCTCCAGAATCAGACGACTCATTCACTTCGAACACTGCCGGCTGCTGATGCTAACAGTGAAACTCTTCCTCTCCACCTCCAGAGCAGAGCAGGATGCTGAGGGATACAGGCTGACTATGGTGTGGTTTCACACAACATTTGGTCAAACGTCACAACATGACTCAGCAGTTTAACCACGAGACTGTGTGGATATTCTCTCTCTGTCTCATATATAAACACTCAAACATGCTCACATTTATCCCATGGTATCCATTTCTTCTCCAGCTTACAGAACTCTGCAGATCTGAAGTCTTTCTAATCCTTTCTCTCTGCTCATTTCTCTCCTCTCCATCCCTGAATCCAAATGACAAGCCAACGCAGCAGATTACAAACTGATGTTTGGCTTGGGAAGCAGTGTTGTGCCACCCGCTGGCAGCAGGGGTGAAATCTCCTCTCTGTGCTCAGTTAGGCTATTATGATCATAGATGCCGAAGTCGAAGGTGATGAGTTATATCTGAGTTTGAGTCAGAAAGGCAGAAAAATGGGCGAGCTGTAAAGACGAAACAGCCAGCTCAGGTCAGCCAATCTGCTCGTTGCAGCAGAAAAAACAGCTGAAGTGTCTGTGTGTGTGTTAGAGAGAGGGGGTATCATCCCTGAGGTGATACAGACAAAACAATTAAGCTGTAAGTCAGAAGATCGATAACTTGCAATAGACCCTGATTCAATTCAGATTAAACCTGCTTCAAGCTTCAGCAGCATCATGGATTGTTTAAAAAAGCTACATTATTTTGGTGCTGTCACCAACTATAAATATAAGAATATACTTAGATATGTATGTACTAACATACATGCTAACATGTGCTAATTAGCTCTAAGAACAAAGTGCAACTGAGCTACATTTAATCATAAAGGAACAATTATAATCAAATGTATTTCTGATACATTCTTATACATTCTTAATGAAACTAAATAAGTAACAATAATAATAGTTTTAGTTTTTTATGTGTTTTGTAGGTATTAAAGGTCCAGTGTGTCAGATTTAGGGGCTCTATTTACAGAATATGGCAGAAATGGAATTTAAGTATCTTTTCTTTTATTGTATAATCACCTGAAAATAAGAACCATGGTGTTTTTGTTACCTTAGAATGAGCCTTTTATATTTATAGACTCTGTGGGTCCTCTCCCACAGAGTCTACCATGTTTCTGCAGAATGGACAAACCAAATACTGGCTCAAGGTAGGTGGTGAAACTTGTGAGTTTTTGAGCCACCATAGTTTGTCCTACATGCTTCGGTGAGGCGAGCAGTTGCAATCTGCATTTTCACCACGAGATGCCACTGAATCCTTACCGGACCTTTAAGTGGCTATTAAGATGATTACCCACATTTATTACAATTTCAGTTAAGAGAAGCACAAATGTCAAATTTTACGTCAGTACATGCAATGGCTTTTACAAAATTTTAAATTTAAAGTCACAGGTTTCATTCACTTGACACCAGGGATGTCTTTACTAAATTTCATGGCAATCCACCCAACAGAGGTGAGCTATTTCATTTTAGACAAAAGTGGCGGACTGACCATTTCCATTGAGCTATGCCACTAGCATGGCTAAAAACACTGAGAAGATAATTGGTGTGCAACACAGTCCCCTGCCAAGGTTGTGCTTTTGGCATCCACTACTCACTTTTATCATCCATTAAATCACTTGACCAGATACCTAAACAAGTGCTTTGTCATGCTGAAATGAGAAGCCATGACAAGAAACATCTTTAAAACATGCTTTAAAGAGGTTGATTCCCAGCAGCACCAAAGCCCAATCAACATAAACCATTTGGCAGTCAGCTCCGGAAGAGCGTTCCATCCCATCGTCAAACATTCAGTTGGATCAAGATACATCACCAGCCTGAGGGAATGAGACAGAGGTGGTCCTGTTTTGCCAGAGAGATGAACCATAAATAAAATCTGAATTTGTGTCGACTTGAACTGTTGAAACCTCCGCTACCGTATCAACTGTCAGCTACTGTGAGATAAAAGTGTACCCTCAAGGACAACTTGCAATGACCATAAATAAAAGAAAAATGGCTTCAGAGTTATTGTTCTCTTCTTGGCTGGACTGGCGTGCGGCCTTGTTAAACATGCAGTTTTCCCCAGCCACTGTTCTGCTTGTGCTGTGCTCTCTGTTTGAGACGGCGGTGGCTGCACGGAAGCAAAAGGTTTGACTCTTTTCATCGACTTCATCTCAAAGCACAGAGCTGGGAGTATATGCATGACTGATGTTTAGCTGTGCTCTGCATGTTAATAAACTGAGACTGTGATTAAGGAAATCCTGGTATTTAAAAGGCATTCTGGTAAAACAGTTCTTCTAAGTAAGCCAACAGTGACTAAGATGACATGTTGTGGCAGCTGATCTTTTATAGTACTTCTCACTCATGCTGAGAGGCTTTGGAGCACACTAGAGAGGCAACGGGGTGGGCAAAATAATGTAAACACATCTTGACAGATTTAAAGTTGCATTGTTTTTGACCTTTGGGCGGTGGAACAAGGTGAAATCACAACACTGACATATAAAGTTAGAGGTAGTAGACTTTTTACATATCCAGCAGATCTTGAGGAACATTCACATTCATCTGACAAATGTTAGGATGAATGTCCCTTTTAGCCTCCACCAACTTCTGAGGGAAATATCCGACTCTTGGGGTGTTGTTTAGCTCAGTCAGTACAGCAGCTGCCCCATGTACACAGGCTTAGTCGTTGCCGTGGCAGCCTAGGGTTTGAATCCAACCTGTGGATCCTTCCCGCATGTCATTCTCCATCTCTCTCCCCACATTTCCTGTCACTCTTCAGCTGTCTCTATACAATAAAGCTCAAAAAAAGGCCAAAAAAAATAATATCTGACTCTTTAGATTGTTAGATGTCCCATTGTATTCACCAGCTAGTTGCTAACTTTTCCTGTCTGCAGTTTGATGCTGGGCAGGTTGTTTATTGGAGTTTGTTTGCAGAAAACAGCTGACAGCTGCAGCAGGACATGAGGTTGATGAAGATGGAGGTGGGCAAAAAGTTCAAGATGAGCTAAAAGATGCTAACAGCACTTTGTAGAGCTGAGTGCAGCAACGGGTGACATGTTCTCTGTGAGTACTTTCATATAACACATCTGATCCATTGATAAAATAAAAAATCAGCGTTAATGCAACTAAACTACACAGTTTCTGCAGATGGGCTGTAGATCCTGCATGCCAATTTATATGAATGTCACGTTCCTGTTGTTTAGGTTTGACCCCCTGTAGTTTTTCCTCAACACACCAAAGAGCGTTTTCGACTCGTCCATTTTCTGCAGGTCACAGGTAAGTCCTCCAATGATCCACATGTACCAGAGGCTGACTACTGCTTTTTATCAAAGCAGAGCTCAAATATAATTGTAGCAGGAGTTGACAGCACATTTGCAAAATCACATGAGGGGTGTAGTGAGACTTCTCCAGCTAATCAATCTCACTCTCACTACATGGCAAAAAGTACTGGGACACCTGAACATTACATCCCTATATGTGCTTGTTGGCTGTCTCATTCTAAAACATGCTGCCTTAAGGCTTGCTGCAGGATTTTGGAACCTGGCTGTGAGGATTTGCTCCCCGCCTCAAGAGCATTAGTGAGGCTGGCCAGAGATGTTGAACTATAAAACCTAATTCAATTCCAAAAATGTTCAATGTGGTTGAGGTCATGCCAACCTGGGAAAACTTCTTTATAGACCTGGCTTTGTGCACATGGGGCCTTTTGCAAATTGTTGCTGCAAAATGGAAGCATCATCATTATCTGTAATATAACTGCATGCTCTAATGTTTATTTTCTGGAAATTGGACCTGAGATGACACATTTGTATCCATATATCGTCTCTGTATGTTGTATGTTGGGATATTTGAATGCCATCTCCGAGTTCATCCTATTTTCAGCTCTACAAGAGCTACAGGCCTCTGCTGTGATGGTTTTGGTTGGAGGGTGTTGTCGGTGGGGATGTGACTGGGCGACCCTCATCAGACTCAGGCCTGAGGGGGAGAAGAGGGCGGAGGTTTCAGCACAATCTGCTCACCACCTGCTCGGTGGTGGAGGAGGGAGAGGGCTTTACTCTTTTTTAATACCTCACTCTCTCTAATCACACAACACACAAACACAGCTCAGTGAGGTGTGCCCGCCTCAGAGCACACGGTTAATGCAGCACCCCCCCACCCCACCACACCCAGCCTCTTTCTGAAGGCTGAATGAGCCGTAGCATGACTGGAGTGATGACTGCACACACAAGCCATGCTCAACAAACCAACACCTGCTTCCTGTCTTGCTGCACATGCTCAGTAGGCCCCCAGGGGACCTTTGTGTGTCTGCCCTTCTGCTGCTGTGTGGACCGAGCCATTCCTCATTAGACCCCATCTGGCATCAGTGATGACTTTACTATAGCATGTGTGCTGGGTGACGCTGAACCTGACTGTGAACCTGCCTAATCTGTGTTTTCTCTGCATACCTCTGAGCTTCTGGAAGATTCCACCCACAGCCCCTTATACTGCAAAAGCTGCTGGAGCTGATCCTAAAATAGGGGCCTGTGAGAAAACCTCATAGAAAGTCAAAATTGCCTTCACTCCCACATCCACAAAAAAAAGTGCAAACACTACTCATCATAACAGATTGCTTCAGAAACACCTCCACTCTCTGGAAGCACATAAACCGTATTTACTGTAAAGGGAACAAACAATCAATCAAAAAAGAGCCTTATAGAAACTCATATATTCAGCAGCCTCTCCTTCTCTATCTGGATTTTTGTGTCCAAGCAGTTTATCATTTTTAATTGAGGTATCATTAAATAAAAATGCCAGGTCTGATTGTTTTATCCAAAGAATTGTGCATATATTAACTACAGTCCAAATCCAGTCAGATTGTCAGACTAGTTAAGTGAATAAATTTGTAGTTTGGAGTTATATGGCAGGCGTTCTTGTTTTTTTAATCAATGCTACTTTCCAATAACTTTATATTTGACGAGTTTTAATTATACCCGAGGTTTCTGTTTATTTTAGTGTAATGATATTTAATATCAAAATGAACTTCAGGACTTGAAGTGTGCTTAAGATTTACTCATTTGTTATCACAGTTGTAATCGTGCGCATGACTCAGCCGTTTAACAGTTTAACTGTTGGTGTTGCGATCAAAGAAAATCAAAGAAAAGTCGAGAGTTTTAGAGGAAACTGTGGAGCTGCCTTCACAATTATGTATATAAAAAATGTATATTAATCAGTTAAGCTAATTCTTTTCTTTGTGGAAATCATATTGCCAGAGTATCAATATAAAATTAATGGATGACAACTAATGTTTGGAAAATGTGTGTGTGTGGTAACTGTGGTAAGCTTTAGGAAATGGTCAGAAATAATGTGAAACTATAATTTTAATTATCAATGAATTTGATGTTAATTGGCACAAAGTTCACAGAGTCCAGTTTACTATCAGGAAGAAAAATTGAACAAGTGATCGATTATCAAAATAGTTGTTAATTCATTTCCTGTCATTAGACTAAATATCTGTAGTTAATGGATAAAAAAAAATGCAGAACCACCAGTGCGGTCATTTAAAAATGACTGAGCATCTGGATCACCGCCAAGCAGAAGACAAAGTCTGTTTATATCACAGCATGTGATGTAGTAACAGGTACACAAGGAGCTCCTGCGGGTGTATCAGATGGGACCACTAGCCTACAGTGCATTTACAACACAGCAAACAGAATCAAATGTCTGACAAGTGATAAGGCAAGACAGGATAAGATGCTGCTTCCTGGTGTTATAGGACGCTTGCGGCAGCATCCTCTTTGCTGAGGAGCATCTCTGTGTATGATATGTCAGTGACAATACTTGCATGTATCACTGTGACCCCTGTGCGATAGCAGGGAGGCTCACAGCAGGAATCTCAAACAGCAGGGAGCTTACTCCCCATCGAAAACATACAAAGAACAAAGCCTATTCTATGGTACATAAGCACTGTTGCCAGATGGCAGGTGGAATACAAAACAAGGTTGATATCATCGGGCGCTAGTCTGCTCTGATATTCTGTTTGAGTTCGATTTTCCTTCAGGAAGATCTCACCAAAGTGTTTCCTGACATTTTTATTCATACCCAGCAGCCCGTGACGTGGCTGGGGAGATGACTCACAGAAATACATCTCACATGTGATGCAATCTTGGACATACTGCACACACACCTGCACCGCACATCTCACTGCCATCACCACCAACCTCATCATCATCATCATCACCATCACTACCAGAGTGGGCAGGGAGGGAAAGTACACAGGAAGATGTCTGTTTGGTGTTACACAGTGGTGTGTGCAACCTGTTAACAACGTAGGCTGTTCCTCTCATTCTCAGTCTGGGCCCAAGTGGAAAACTACATCTCATTCATTGCTGTAATAAAGGTAATAAATATACCCACATGTAGTATTACTACTATGATAATAGTAAGTAGTAATAAAATAGAATGTATTAAGCCAACTCTTTGATATCTTTGGGGGGATTCAGACTAATGGCAGTAATTTTTACGGTGATACTGGATGATTTTTAAATAGTAGTATTTAATTAACTGGATTAGACATAAAAACAGAAATTCCTGCCAGGTTACTTTAAATATAAATGATTTTTCACTTGAATTTCCATAAAATGTAATATATCACTTCAAGTATTGCTATTAAATATATAATTACATATACTGTGATAGAGGATTTAATCAATTTCACCAACTTCTAAGCTGTACGTGTTTAGTAACTCTGCTAAAGAATGCTAAAATGAATACATAAATAATTCCTAGAATAAAGAGTGTTTTGATTTGGGCCCAATCCACAGTTCTGAACTCTTTAGAATACACGATCAAGAGAATAACTCCCGTACGTGACAAAAATAAGTAAATTCATATCAGATCCAGAGAGTGAAGGTAATTTTTAAACTAGATCACAGATCACGCCACACTTAAACCTCCTGCTGGTTTCATGTTAGAAGTCCCCGAAGCTTAAACCTTACTGTAGTGGATATTCTTTATCTGCACAGTGTTTGGTCTGAGTCTTTAACTCGTTCCATGTGAAGTAGATTATGTGATTTTGATGTGGCAGGAACGAGATCATAAAAGGATCTTTGTGGACATCCTCGACTGTTTGACTGTTTGTTCATTCGGTGCAGCTGGAGCTGTCCACCTGTTCACAGTGCTGAAACAAACACAGACAGGAACAAGCCAAACAGATAAAGTAGAGCCAGAGACAGAGGCTTATGTTTATGTTCCACTTTCTATTATCCACCTGTTTAGCAGCTGTTGGATGCTGTACAGGTACAACAAATCCATCTCTCTACTATGAGCTCTGTTTTTAATCTCAGCTCAGGGTCTCCTGAAATATTAATGTGTGATACACGAAGATGACCAGCATTCATTTGCTTCTTCTTTGGAGACTCACTGTGCACTGATGGAATATTAAAGTGATAAAAATATTAAAAAAAAGGAGTCTAACCACTAATAGCTGAACCAATTACACACTCAATAAATGCATGTTTCCACCTGGTATTAAATAAAATACAACTGGGAATCATCAAACGACTCACCGCCTGTTTGATCAAAAGGTTGAGGTAAAAACGTTCTTAGTTTAAAGCAGCTTGGATTCATGTCCGTTCCAACAAACTGCAATGGTGACCAGTTTTACAAAAGCTGCTAACTTTTTAGAGTGACATTTCAACATTTCAAAGAGGGGTTGTGTACACCAAAGAGTGAGTTTAAAGCCACGACACACTGAAAGTAATTAAGGACTTCAATGCAAAAAAAAAAAAAAAAAAAAAAAAGTCCTGAACGTGAGCCTGGAAACATGATAGAGCTCCTCTCTAATTAACAGTAATTGCCATCATTGCTGCCATTTATCCTCAGATGTGATGAGCTGCGTATGTTTGCATGGACCTCAGCTTAAATATTAGTCAGGATAAAACCACTTTCCTCTACAAACTGTAAGACCTTTTTATACAGGAGTCTCACCACGACATGACATATCGCTCAGTTTTTTGCCATGCAAATGCTATGCTCGGGTGACCTACTAAAATGTCAAAATGAACATTAGAAATGTGGCATTTTAAAGGCCACTTCCCTTCATAGTTGTTGGGTGCAAATGGGCAGGAGTTGTGATTAAATTTACAACAAAAAATGACAAAGAAAAGATTCAAACAAAACATACTTGAACATATTCAAAACTGTGACTTCAATTTACCTCAGGAGTGTTGAAATCTAAAGAGTCGGACAGTCTTTAAACCTCCTGAATATGCAGTAGATAATTCAACAGGTCAAACTACTTGCTCACTTGGCCAGTAAAGGCTTTGTGTCTAAATCCAACAGAGTTCAGAGCATGCAACAGCAAGCTACAGCAGACAGAAGATCCCATGATCACAGCATGATTCCTTATTATTCTTATTTATTAGTGGTATTATTCCAAAGGGAAATTACAGTTACTTGTCCTCATTAAAGCTCTACCACCCAACTGTCTCCATAGAGGAACAATAGGTGCTGTGAGAGGAGGGGGGGTGTATCTGTTTTGGGTGTAATAGTCTGACACGTTGCCAGAAACATCCTCATCCTACCGATCAATAACAACACAGTGCCACGATGCAGGGAGCGTTTGAACGTTTAGATTTCACTTCATTTGAAAATCGGGTTTTTCATAATTCAAGAAAAAAAAGGTGGTTCTCTCTCAAAACAGGCATTATTTTTGGCGACTCCGTGTCCTCCTCACCCCCCCCCCCCCGCTTGCTGCAGCACTCATAACAGTCTGCACACCCACCTTCCTCCAGCTCTGGAACTTGATGAAAACCGATTGCGCCATAAATAGCGCCATAAAGCCATCCAGTCTGCGTTTAGACCACCGGACGACATACACGAGGTTTAAAAATCACATCGCTCACCTCAGAAAGCTTCCTGATCGCTGGTGTCTGGTGGTGATGGAGATGCTGCTGCTGTGTGTGTGTGTGTGTGTTTTTTTTTTTTTTCCTTCTCCAACACCAAGAAACAAGAGAAACTCCCACCTACTCAGGGGCCGTCTGACAATTAAACACCTGCCTGAAGGCTGCTAAGGGAGCGTCAAGTAATGTTTGAACTACGGAATCTTATTTGCGTCTCTGATTTTTAGGATATACACATTGATTACTAGCCAAGAATCTATAATTATTAGATATTAATAATATTAAAATTACAATTGCTTATGTTGCTGATGAAATTATTATATTTTTTAAAGCTGAAAAGAAACCAGCAGGGTGATTTAGGCGATGAGACAACACAATGTAAACAAAATGTGGATTTGTTCGACTTGCTGACTAACAGCAAAATATAACAAATCTAAATCATCAGTCTGACAGCACACTGAAATAAAATCACTGAGGACGTATTGCCACCTGCTGGAAACTTTCTTCCTTGTACTGTTTCAAATATCAGCCCAGACACATTAAACACACAAAACTATTTTCTGTTTTCCTGTTTCTTTATTTATAGTCAGATAGACCAGTTTGGTATAATGAAGAATCAGTAGTGTAATAAGTGCATTTATTCAGGTTTAAGTTCAAGTTTACTGTTTTATTCCAGTGCAGTTAAAAGGCAAATATTGTGTTTTACCCCCTACATTTATCTAATAACTGTACAGTAGTTACAGGAATTAAGATTTTACTCATTTCTACAAAAACACATGAGCTTATAAAATATGATGTATTGTTATTGATTAAATATTATATTAACAAACTACAACAGTAAAACGCTTAAACATATAATATATCTAGTATAACACACATTTATTTATTTCATCTGTTTATCTTCTGATACTTTAAAAACATTTTGCTAATGTTATTTTACTTAAGTGACACTGTTACTAAGTGATAGAGTGTATTTATTACATTGTGTTATGGCTATTTTAACTTGAGTAAAGGACCTCCTCCTGAATTGTCAGCGATCATATTTCAATAATGTACAAAATAAGAGCTCTACACATGCAGTGGGTGATCATTGTGAAGGTGAAAGATTTTTTAGTCAAAGGCTGTGACAGAAAAAAACAAACAAACAAAAAAAGAAACATCAGTTTGCAGTTTTCCTTCACTGCTATATTTCCACATAAAATATCCTGCATCAGATTTGTGTTATTATTATAATATACTGATGTGGTCTGAGTAAAAACAAAACTATCCAGCAAATTAAAAGGCAGGTAAAGTAAAGTAGTAGTAAAAAAAAAGGGAAAGGGGAAGGGAAACAGACGCATCCAGACCAACAGGCGGCGGTAGACAAAGGAGGAGACCCCCAAATAATGAAAAGAGACGTCGATGAGGCTCAACAACACCTTGTGTGCGTTTGAACGATCTGAGCCGAGGCTCCGCGCGCGGTGCTGAAGGGACAGCTCCTCCGCCCTCTGACATCTGCAGGTAAGCACGAGGTGACGACGGTTTTACGGGATAATTGCTTTAATTGTGTCGTCATGGGAGTTAAATGACTGACGCCATCACTGGCATCACTGCGAGTGCGATAGTCTTTGAGCGTGCTGTATATGCTTTCTATCATCTAGGTCACTCATTGGCTTACAATAGAGCTTCATATAAGAGCATTAAGATCTAGTTTTTGTTTTAATCTATGGGCTCTCCTTCCTTCTTTCCTTCCTTCCTTCCCTCCTTCCTTCCTTCTTGTTGTGGTTTAATTCTCTGTGATTTGGTTTAGTTTTATTGTGCGGTAGGTTAGGAAATCACAGTGAAAAGGGTGAGATATTCTTGGTATTCTCCATGGCCCCTGTGAGTCCCCAGACCCTACTTTGCAGAGAAATTAGTTTTTTTTTTCAGCAGCAGGCCTTCTCTATTAAATGAGATCACTCAATCTTGATGTCTTATATTAAGTGTGTGTTATTTTCACCCAGATGCTTCACGAATAAAACGTCAATAAAACTAAACCAAATCTTTGGAAGTGTTTTTGGCTGAAAATGTACACAGGTACTGGTTTTACGCTGTTCTCAGTGTACTTATACACAGACTAATTTACAGATAAATACATACAGCTGAAAACAAACACAGCTAAGCTGAAAGAGATTTTTAAAAAACAGTATTATCATGTACTGTGAAGACCGTTGGGCTGCATGTTTCTTTGAAAGGTGCTATATAAATAAAGGTTGCATTGAGGTGAGAATGTACAAACAAGTTGGTGACACAAAAACAACAATGACCAGCAACATGTAATGTCTAAATATAATGTTTCTGTTAATTATAGATAAATGCTGTCAAACTGTTAAAGGTCCAGTATGTAGGATTTAGTGCCACCTAGCAGTGAAGTTGCAGATTACAACCAAATGGATGCTCTCCCATGCCTCATCCTTGCCTTCCAAGCATGTAGGAAAAACTCTAGAAATTCATATAGCAAAAGGTCATAACTAGATCAGGACTTTGTTTTTGTCCCTTCTGGGCTACTGTAGAAAAATGGAAGTTCAACATGGCGGACTATGAAAGAGGACCCACTCACTGTAGATATAAAGGGCTCATTTTAACACAACAAAAACACAACAATTCTTATGCTCAGGTGATTATACACTAATGAAATCTTACACACTGGACCTTTAAAGTAATCTGCAGGAGTAGCAAAAGAATATACAGCATGTTGTGATATATTATGATATGCATAACATTTTGAAATGATTTACTATTGGAGAGTGTTATATGATCTGAAAATTGAGTGTTGCTCATGTTAATGTTGTAGTAACAAGACAGAATATATTTTGTTAACCTTTAACTTCTCATTTTTCACTGTTTATTTATTTCATGTCAAACTGACTGCACATAATCACTCCTCTGAGCCTCTAGCAGTAACACTCTGTCTTCTCTCCCACACAGACATGTTCACCAGGATGTTAAAACTGAGACTCCTCAATGCTGTGGCACCGGCATACTTCTTTATGGCTACAGCAGTCACCTTCATTTTGCACTTCTGCTTCTTCATCCCAACAATTTTCCCAAACCCGGACACATCACTGACATCGTCTACAACTCTTCACACGGTTGTCTTCCTTTTCTTGATGTTCAACGCGTTGGGAAATTACATAATGACTATTAAATATCCTGCTGAAAGTGCCAACGAGACTGCGGTTCCGGTGTGTTCGCCGCACTGCTCAGACAAAGTGGACGCCCACTACCTCCTAAACGGTCGCCACTTCTGCAAACTGTGTAAGAAAGTTATTCTCAAGAGGGATCACCACTGTTTTTTCACAGGAAACTGCATTGGCAACAAAAACATGCGCTACTTCATCATGTTCTGCATCTACACGTCGTGCACTTGTTTATACTCCTTGGTTCTCGGTGTGGCCTTTCTAACAGTGGAGTACTCCATCTCCTTTGAGAACCCACTGACCTTCCTGACTCTTCTCCCCCTCTCCACTGGTTACTTCTTCATGGGTGAGTTCAGTCCACTCAAAGCTGATAATCTAAGATACATATATTGTCTTCCTGAGAATAACATTGTCCTTCTCAATTCCTCCCTACAGGAACAATCTCAGGCTTGCAGTTGTTCCTGGTCCTGATGCTGTATGTGTGGTTGGGCATCGGCCTGGTCTGTGCAGGTTTCTGTTGCCAGCAGGTGCTGCTGGTGGCCCGGGGACAGACCTGGTGTCAGATGCAGAGGGGGCAGCTCGTGGAGAACCGCAGCCCCTGGAGAAGCAACCTTAAGGATGTTTTTGGTACCCGCTGGATCCTTGGCCTTATCATGCCTGTGCAGACAGTGGAGATGTGCTCTGAAGACACAGATGGACATAAACAAGACTGAGCGATAACCACACGTCATATCGATAGCTCCAAATAGGTTGTAAAAAACGCTTTCCTGGGATCCATGTGGCGATTGATTTTAAATACTAAATGGATGCTTTATGACCTTTAAAGTAGTCCACGAAATAGTTAGCTGTTAGCACACATTCCTTTAAGGACAGGAGCCATATATCCGTGTGAAACTTTTGAATAAGTTCATAGTGTAACTGTATCCTATAAGTAAGTAGCTTTTGACAAGGCAATATTAGGACTAATAAGTTGGTCGTTTGGGACATAATGCAGTTTTACATGCACTACTACATGCATTTAAATTATAAAGATGGCTTTGCATAAGTGCATGCATCCACAGCTTCGCATTTTATATTATTCTAGTGATTTGAATGCCTCTGAGATTACCAGTTACACACTCGGTGTTCTTCTTCCACTCTTCCTTGTAGGACGCTACAATGTGGCATTCAGGAAACTTGTGGTAGTTTAACAATAATTTACTTTGACGTTAAGGGCTAGCAGGCAAGGAAACTACAGTATGTGTCTACAGCGTAAACTGCCAGGCTTGACAACACTGCTCTGACAATAAACTGTTACAAGTCGAGCCGGATGTTTTCTACTCAAATGAATGTGACTCAGACAGTTTAATGAGGGCGCAATGATATGCGCCTTTATAAGAATGGGTGGGGGGAATTTGAAGATAATTACCATATTATTATCCAGGGTATTATTCACAATGTGCCATAAACTCATGCTTACAGATGACCCCAAAGATGAGATATTCACCACACTGCTAATGATAGGGCCCTCTGTATAACAATAGTAAGGACTTTTCACTGTTATGCTGCGGCTGCAGCCACTGACATATTCAAGATCATGACAAAGATGTTTTGGATTTCAATAAATATACTTTTTAGAGCTATTTTATCTATTCCTGTTATACCACAATAATAAAAGTATTAAAATCACAACAAGCATCCATTCTTTGTTTTCTGAGCCATAACGTGAAATAAACGACTGAGAGGAAACGATCGTCAAAGAGTTTTATGACAGTTCATTGTTAGTCAAAGTGACTTTTGCTAAAGAAACAATACAGAAAGCACATTTCACAATAACAGGAAAAAAAGCAATGAAAAGTAATGTTAAAATAATTGTTGTAATCCTCCTTTAGACCAACACCGGCTGGAATATTTCTTAGTTTTACATCTATGATTAGAAAATATAGCTGGTAAAATAAATAACACAACAGTTAACCTCGACTTTACGTTTAAAACTGAACCATTTACGACTTAACTTGCCTTCATGCTATTCTTGCTACAGCAACTCTGGATGTAATGCCTAACCAGGGCATGATTTGTTTTGATTCAAAGACGAATATTAATTCTTTGGAGGCCTTTTAAGTACATTCAACTTTCTTCCACATGAAGCGCACAAGCAGCTCAAGCACTGATAAAAAGTACAAACATGAGCATATTGAAAAAGGCACAGGCATCCAGATATACATTTATATTCACATTGTTTTATAAAGAAAGAGCACTCATTTAGGGATACAAGTTGTACCATTTGTCTAAAAATGTTGTGTCAGTAATCTTGTAACTAAAGTGCAAGAGTCTATAATACGAAACTGTCATTGCTTTGCCTTGAAGTTATATACATGATTAATACACATCACACTAAGCTAAAGCAGCAGGAAATGAACATGGCAGCAACATATGCAAAGTCAAGAGAAGAATAATATATGGCTACAGCACTTCACTTGCTACAGGTTATGCTTCTGCAAATTCCTACAAAGTTCTTGAAGGAACTGGCAAAGCTGTTATAATGTGCTTGTTTTTTTTTTTTTATATTATTCATATAGTTTAATGTTGGTCAGGAATTATAAATAAATAACCAGATTATAAAAAACAAAATAGTGTTTTGCCAGCCATCTGGATTCTCTACCCAGCTGCTGTTTGAGAATACAAGCTGTTAGTATTTACATTTCCTCACAAAGGAGGTATCTCCTCACTCAGGTTCATTTACCATCCAAATTAAATATAAAGTAAATAATAAAGTGAACAAGATGCTGCCCTATTGATTCAAGATGCTTCTCAATAAAGAGGGAATCCACACTGGGTTTTCTGTCTGATTTCAAAAGTAGAAACGATGCTTATATTTTCACTAAAGCCATCACATTCAAGGTGTGTATAAGAAATGAACCCCATGTGACCTCACGTGTGCTGTAAGGCATGCGTTTTATGCAATTAGGAGGTCAAGATATAGAAGCCATAGCCCTATTGCAAAGGATACTTGCCATTTTGAAGCAGGAGAGGTAAGGACATGTATTATAGGCAAGGGTTTGAAGCATGCTTCCTAACTCCCACTTGTATTTAGCAGATGTTCTTCAGCTTCATATAAGAACCAGCAGTTCTGAATGTTTTGGCTCCACAACTTGAAAATGTATGATGTACTGTAAGTATATAGTGTGTTTTATAGTTTGCTTAGCGGCAATGCGAGATCCTGTAATGACTATTTCGCACAAAGAAAGCTTTTGTTGTAAAGATTTGAGATACACCTTGTCAGATTCAATAAATCATCCTGTGAACCTCTGATTCAGAACTGCTGGTCTTGTCCATCAATATATTACTCCAGTACTCTCTGAGCCTTAGCTCCCCATTGCTCCTTGTCTGTGTGCTGCAGAGACAGCTGCAGTTTAGTCCAGAGCTCCGGGTCTCCGCTGCTCAGAGCCTCCAGCAGCACGGCCGTTTGCTCCTGAAGCTGCTGCAGCTGGCCTTGAGTGCGCCTGTTCTCCTTGATCAGCTGCTTTGTGCGCATTGTGATCCCCAGCAAGCCAGATTTGTTGAGAATGTTGTAGGTATTACTGAAGCGTTTCAGTTTGTTATTGTCCAATGAGAAGGGATCCTGATATTTGTCAGCATGCATGCTGTCGCTGTCAACCTCTGTCCTGAATTCATCTGTGTAGGGGGTCAGAGAGCTGGTCCCTGCTAGCGGGGAGAGAGACTTGTCACTGAGGTGCTCCTGACTCTCAGCTGGCTGTGATTGGCTGCTTGTCTTTTCAAAGTTGGACATTGGTTTGATTGGAGACTGCAGTGCTGGCTGCGGGCTGGGGGAGCTGTAGAGCCTGTGGCCGCGGTGGTGCCTCCTCTGCCGCTGGTCATGTCTTGATGTTAAACTCACCCTCACCCTGACGGATCCCGCCCTCTTAGTGGGCGAGTCTGCAGGGTGTGGGGCGATTCTGGGATATGACTTAAGGATGGGCATGTAGCTTTTTGATTGTCGGACATTTTCAGAGCTGATCTTCGGAGAGCTGCTGCTGTTATTTGATACCATGGGCTGAAGAAGAACCACCTGTGACTGAGGCATCACTTCCAAGGGTGAAGGAAAGCCCCACTGTTTTTCTCCTGGAGGTATCGGGGATGGCTAGAGAAAAAACAAAACTTTTAATCTTGTGTTACAGTAGAGTACCTATGATACAGTAGGAGCATACACAAACTGAACACACATTCAAAACAAAAACTAAACAGTCAGACTTTACATTTACACTTTCCTGGGGGAAATTTCACTCTGAATTGGCAGCTGAGCCTCCGTGAACCATAAATGTAAATAAATGTAGAAAAAAACTAGTCAATGATCTCTAATAAACTGAGAAAAAGTAGATTGTTGCTGTGATGCAAGTGTTGTAGTAATAATAATAATAATAATACTTTACTTAATCCCTCAACAGGGAAATTCTTTTTTCACTCGGTTTCGACAAATTTTGCTACGTTTCTATGTATAAATTATTTCTGTAAAGTGAAATTTGTGGCCTCGAGAGCAGTTTACAAATTTATTTTTCTCTAGGTCACAAACATTCTACCAATTCATTTTTTGGCAGTTTTTAGGCAAACCGTTTGCCCATAGCATACCAAGCCGGTCGTTTTGATACATTTTTCGTGTATGTGCGACTAAAACTGCGGGAGAAGAAGTTGACCGAAAAACGTACAGAAGAACAATAAGAAGAAGAATATTAAGTATGGAGCAATAAACAGCACTAGGCAGAAGCAGACATACAAGGCTGTACTTTACCTGCTTTAAGACAAAGTTATTCATGATGATCATTGGAGACAGTCCTGCGTACGAGCCTCCCATCACAGCCACCTGAGGGCCAGACGGGTCCTGGCCGACTATGGACCCATTCCTTCCTGCATCGTCAGAGTCAGTCAGATCGACTGTACTGAGGTACTCTGAGCTGGCATCTGAGGAAGGACAAGCAAATGGATATTGTTCCGCTTAAAAAGCAACATATTTACCTTTCTATTGTGTGCTGGAGGCAGAACATTAGTACTATGGAAACAGTGGCAGATATAGATAAACATCTCTAGAGCGTCTGGAAAAGGATACCAAAGATTAACCCAAGGCAGGATAACCTAGATAGAAAATGTGACCTAGATCTCTAGATTTGATTAGGGGTGACCTTGTTTATGACTTGCTAGTCATGTTTTCTAATCATGGAAATGCTAATTATACACAGGTAGGTCACAACATGTGACGCAGTGGCAGCACAAGAGTGTCTAAATTAAATATACATTGGGTCAAACACAAACCTTTAAAAGGTAACTATAGAACAATGTAATCGTATCAAACCTGAGAAGCCTGAATCTCTCTCCAGGTCATGCTTGGATGCTCCAAGGTGTGTTGCCCTGGTGAATGGTGGTGTCCTGTGTCTGTCAGGTCTACTAAAACTGCTCATGTTGGTCTCCTCTGGAAAAATGGAGAGGAACAGTTGAGAGATTGAGAGTGCACAGTCAACTTGTAACTGTAAAGTTGCTTGGACATTATTTACACAGCATTATTTTGTTTCCATCTTCTTTTGATATTTTAGTTCAGCTTAGTGGATCACAGAGGACATTTCACAGACTGAACTACTTTTTAGTCTGTGCTTACATAAATCATCAACTTAGTTGACGTAGTTGGTCAGTACCATTTCCCCGATCAGTGAATCAGAAATACCAGTTTCATGCAACGCCATGCAACACAAAAGCCCAGTCTTACTATTTTTATATTATTCTAACTTTATTTTGGACACATTCAAAGATTGAAAGGTCCATAGCTCAGTAGATAAGAGACATAATACACAATAAATAAAAACAAACTTATTATTATAATTATACAGGACGTTTAAAGCGATTATTAAACTGAAATGTGTTTCTAGCATTTTGTCAACCTAACTTACATTTTTTAGGAACTCCTGCACAGCCAGACAGATAAGATTATATTGTGTTTTCCTAACGGGACTCAACTGGTCAAAAGACCTAACAAAGTAATATTATATTATTACAGAAAGTGAGCTTTAAAGGCCCTATCATCTAATCTGATTACAGTTACTGTCAGAGGTGCTGTTCATCACTTGTATCAACTATAGTAACGAAGAAACGTGAACACGTAAACGTAAACAAACAATAAATATAAGCTGGGAGTCTTAACTGTGATGTTTTATGACATGATACAATGTTGTTTACACGCACATTACCAACACGAGGTATTTAACTGTTAACGACACTTAACTTGCTGGTAAAGTAACTGGTTAACTTGAACTGGTTTGGAGCTGCAGAAACGAGCATAACCTGTAACAATTTAACATCAGCTGTTTTCTGTTTCATTGTTTACTGCCCTGCCCTGTTAGCTTAGCTAGCTAGCTAGCTGCCGTAGCTTTAGCTTAGCAACCAGCTCAGCGCGAGACTGTTGACGAGCTGAACAGTTTTACTGAAACAAGCCTTACCAATGCGCACTTTGCTTTTAAAACAAATGTCTGTTTAAAGAGGCATCCGATGCTGTAACGTTAGTTCTTTTATACTTGTACTCGACTCTGCTCAAAGATGCTCAGTCTTCTTCTACGTCTTCTTTGTGGTTTAACGGCAGCTGTCCAGCTTGGTGCTCTGTTACCGCCATCTTGTGGCGCGAGTTAGCTGTTCTTCTTCTTCTTCTTCTTCTTCTTCTTCTTCTTCTTCTTCTTCTTCTTCTTCTTCTTCTTCTTCTTCTTCTTCTTCTATACAGTATATTTACCGGTATTGTTGTATCTGTTTTCTATTTGTTAAAACAAACAAGAACACTTTCAACAGTTGTTGGTACCGGACACCAAAGACCTCCTTTAAAACAGTGCCAGTGACTGTCAACAACAACACTGAGGGCTAAACGTGACTGGGTCAGGTTACCAGGGCAACGAGACGGTTTTTTTTTGTTCCAGGAGGGACTCAGTGTGGAGCCCCTGCAGGCTTATGTGTCTCTGCAGGCTCTAAATATGGACTGAACATTTATTTATTTATTTTATTTTATTTATCATTTGGCCCACTACCATTACAATCTATAATGACTCTCCTCTTTGTGCAGGGAGAGGAGACTCATTAACACTCAAATACTATCTATCTATCTATCTATCTATCTATCTATCTATCTATCTATCTATCTATCTATCTCAAATAAAAGTCACAAATAAATCACACAAGACAAGCTGACAACCAAAACAATTTAATTACAAAATAAATATTTAAATGAAATAAAAATACTAACACAGTAGAAATGTAACTTTTTACATTTTTCATAGAGATTTTCTTTGTGTAGTACATGAAAAAATAAAATAAAATACAAAAGGACATCATTTTACATAACTACTTCATGGTGTAGGCTTAAGGGAGTCACCCCGGTTGAGACAAATGCGCGTTGCTTAACTGAACAAGGCACCGCAATGCTTTTATATCTGTAGGAACACTGTAATATTAAAACAAGAATACAATAACTATAATTGATACTCTTTAATAGGTATCAATACCTAATGAGTTGTGCTTGAGTGTACTGACTACTGTAGTATTGATCTGGCCATTCTTATTGGGCTTGCCACATTGGCTCTGCAGTGCACTTTCTGGTTTGCTTTTATAGTTAGAACATGCTTTTTGCAGGTTATCCAGACCTGTAGCCACTCACGAGGAGTCACATTTACCTTCTAACCTGCTCCTTTTTTCATGATTCAGCTATTATTATATTCCATATTCATTTATAGATGCAGGTGTAATCAACATTGTGTCCAACCCTCCAAAACAACAGAGAAAAAAAGAAATGTTTTTGATGATTTGATATATCACAGTTATTTATTTACACACAATTGTCCATGGACATAAAACTTATAAATATTGTTCTTGTTTAAGTCTGAATCGACAGTAAAACACTTCAAGCATATGTCTATATTTTCATAACTAATAGGTAGAAGATAGTTGACCTATGAAAAATACTTATGGAGCAGTTTCGAACACTGATTCCATCAACACTAGAGGGAGACATTACATTATTTCATGTACAAAGCAGCTACACACTCAGTCCAACATTTGCTGCTCTGACAAGTCAAGGTTTCTTGGATAATGTTTGACCAAAGGATGACAAACTTTTTAAAGGTCGCTGGTCCAAATATATTCAGCTGTATCAATAAATATCATCTTTAAACAAGTGTAATCACCTTTAAATACCAAAGGAATGACCAAATTACAATAACTGATACAGTAATAGCTAGTATAAAAGAGAGGGCATCTGTCTGTTTTGTTCTACATTGCACTGGCTCCCAGGCATGTCCATTGGGTCAGGTGTGTAACAGCGTGTTTCCATCAATCAAAGCACACTTCCTGTTGAAGCTCGTCGTCACAAACGCTGTGCCCATCAGCAGGAGGGCGTGTCACCAAAACAACCATGCTGTTTGAGTCTCTGGCTGCAGACACAGTATTGATAGATGAGCGGAGGAGACTCTTGATGCTGTCACTGGGTTGGAAATAAATAGTGAGCCACACTGCAACAGGGGGTTAGGGTCGCCACTGCAGTTACCTGCGAGGGATCTGGCACCTAACGAACACAAAAAAGAACAATGCATCTTTAATGCTGTTCACTGATAGCTGCGTATTTACATGATTTCTATCTCCAAAGATTTCGTCCTCACCTGTCACATTCTTTCATTTTCTGTCTCTCCTTTCTCTTTCTTCCTCTTCCTCTTTGCCTTTTCCTACAAAAAAGAAACAGCATTACCAATAAGCCTCCATTTTCCGAGATGGAAAATTGCTGTTCTTTTCAACAAGACATTCGTGTTCTTACCTTTCAACCTTCACAATAGGTTTCCTGACTCTGAGGAACAAATGTTTCAGTAAATTAGAAAGAACGTCCAAGTGCAGTATTAGTTAATAGTCACTGTAAGAACTTTCCAACCCTGTCTCTTAGAAATTGTGCTCATACGCCATAAACCTCTTTGACAGAAACATATTGCAGGATTATGCTCACTGACAGCATAGTACTACTTGTACAAGTCATATGAAGGAGGACAGGGAGGATGGTGAAGCAAAAAGGTTGTGGTTTTTGATCGTTAATGAAGTAACCCAACCTCCCTAACTAAAAGGCTTTTACTGCCTGAAGCTAATCATAAAAATTGACATTGTAGGAAAGCAAATAAAATATATTGTCTGTGAACATTTTGTGACTTGGCAGATACATGTATTAGAAAAGTTTCCTCATTACGTCGATAAAATGTAATTTAACAGGCAGCATTGCTTTGCTGGTGTAAATCGGTATATGTTAAAGTAATTTATAGGAGACAGGGTTGATATTTGTACACTTCTGAATATTTTATTTCACAAATTATGACTTGTTTTCTTACCTACATTCACATGTCTGATGCTCCACAAACGTCATCTCAACATATTCTTGCTCCGGCTCTGATGGCCTGATTTTCAACAGCTGAGGGATAAAGTCAATTAAGGTCATCGATGGAATCAATTACAGAGCATAAAGTAATGAATTACACACATTTAATATGGATGATTATAATGCACAACATCTTTGTCTTACCTGCATGGTGACATTTGTGGTTTGGGTGGGATGGCACTCCAGGTTTTCGTCCCCACAGCAACCCGCACACCTCACCAGCGGCACACAGGAGGGGCTGTAGATGTGCTCCACCTCTGTCGGGTACTCCTGCACCACCTCCACCAGCTTCTCGATGGTCCGACAGAAGCTGCGACCCCACACTTCTTCGAACATCAACACTATGGATGAACATAGGGGGCAGAGTATGGGTCAGTTTGAAGTTACGAACGAATCTGTTTGTGTTTTTTTTATGAGAAAATTGGCTTTGTGACGACAATATAAGTGCTGAGCAGAATACATGTGGTCGTCAGATAAATGTATGTTCACAGAGCTGTGTTATTATACGTGCACATAGTGTAAGTATACACTTTTGCAGCACAGAGTGTAATCAACATGCACCTTATTTGAGTTTGTGCATGAGAAGATTAATTAGAACGATAGAAAAAACACATTTGTTCTAATCAAACTGCACTGTTAATGATCCGGTCATACACAAACAGTATCAGTAATTACCTCAATAATCCAGTCATGGTAACCTTATACCATGTACACAGAAACATAAAACCAGTTGCAAAACGCCAGTGTGTATCCTGTTTTCATTTCGAAGTAAAAACTGTTTGTTTAATGCACAGTACCCTTTCCTGTGGGGGTACACATATGTGTTAAAGTGTCCTAGTTGCACAGTGTGTGGGGGAAGAACAGGGACGACTATGGCCGAACAAACAGAGAAGGAAGAGAAAACAAACATTGGAAACATGGCCACGGACAGAACCCTGCTGGAGCTGGAGCTGAGCTGCCCCGCAGGCACCTCTGGGACAGCAGTGACCTCTGGGGGTCACCAAATGGAGCCTGACAGCACAACAGCTGTTTATAAAAGCAGACAGGCTGGGAGGAGATGGCTGGGGAAGCATCTACGTTAGGGTAGGGAGATGAGGCCACCAACTAGACGCACAACTCTCCTTTAGCAGCATTAATTTACAATGATGTCAGGCAGACAGAGGATATGAGTGGGTAAAGTACGCACTCGAGTCATCCAGGCTAGTCTGGACATGTCCCACTCTTCTCAAAATTCAAAATCATTTAAATCATCACAGTTTACGACACACCTCTGTTCACAGGTATTTTGTCAGGGCGTCCTTTCATTTAAGTGAAATCCACAAACCACAAACACTGTAAAAATATGGTTTGACAAAACAGTTGAAGCTGCCTTTTCTATGAAGCTTAATGCTTTAAAACAGATCACCTTCAGACAATTACATAAATAAAACAAGCGGAAACATTTACCTTCAGTTGTATTGTTTATATCTGCCAAGGGTAGACTCTGCAAAACAGAAAAAAATAAGAACTTATTAATAATTCATGGTGGTTTGCTGTGATAACATAGAGTAAAACAATCAATCTTTATAGCTGAACATCTAAATTAGATAGTTGAGATTCACTACCATGGTACACATCTTTTTAAATATCCTGTAAATATCTTTGTCCTCTAGTGGTGAATGCTGAAACTACAGTGAAGATGATCACGGAAAAGTCTTCCTGACAAGCAGCAGATCTAGTCTCTCACTGTTTGCCCAACTGTTTAGGTTCAAAACCTGTTTACTGTGGTGTAAGATTCAGCTCTCTATTTATTTTCCCATTGATGCTTTCCCCCTCTGTCTTGATTTTTTCCCATCGTCGCATGATAAACAGAGCGCATTTCTCACTCGCCTGGGAAAATACAAAACCTCTAGTTGACTCCATCTCAGGAAGGGAAATGTACATTTGATAAAACACCCTCCAGCAGAAGAGCTAAACTGGCGGCAGACAACCTGCCTCCGTAATCTCTCCTCATCACTGGTGTTATATTTCAGTTTTTGTGCAGCACACACACCTGATAACATTTATACTGTGACACTGATAGTGAGAATAACTGAAATTGTTGAACCAAAAGTTGTTATATAACACCAGGCATATAGTATAATGGCAAACAGACAGGATAGGACTTTCCCAAAAGATGGCAATAAGGACTGTTGCTTTTTACACCAAGTGGCTGTTGCTAAAATGCCTCTACTTCCTCTGTTATGAACTAAAATTAGTTTGGGTGGTAGCAGCTCAGTCCAAAGGGACTTGGCCCTGGTTTGCCAGTTGACCGCCTGGACATCCTTGAAAAAAAAAAAAAAAATTAAAGGTTGGTGCTGCTACGTGGCAGCCCATCTCTCCACATTGAATTTCGCGTCTGTGTCCCATCTCATCGGAGATTAATGAAGTAAATCTTCTTCTTCTTTTAGTTTGATGGTGAGGATAGCATCTGTCAGCAGCGCTACACTCAGCCATTTTTCCAAAGAATGTGATTAAAGAGGAATGTCCTGCTTCAATGATGATTCATTCGCACTCGTCCAAACATCTTAGAAAACTTGTCAGTGAGATAAGCGGCGCACAAGTCTGTGTATTAGAGACAGATCTGTCTTCCCTTCAACAGAACATAGTGTTTGACAGACATCAATAGATGCACGAGAGCTTCCAGTCATCCACTTGGTGCAGCCCTCCCTGTGTTAGGGCGATCTGTTCATGTTCTGTTCATCTCCCTAGTTTTTTCTTCAAAGTGGCTGGTCATCTGGCCAAAATGTACAGCTGTTTCTCTGGCAGAGGAGTTTTCCTATAGAGTGGCGTTCATTGAACTGTGTCAGCTTTACAGCACCACAGGATATAAGCTCCACTGCAGAATCTACTTCATGCACAGCATGGGAAAGTCACAGTTCAGTTTAAGTTATTGTTAAAAGTCACTTCCACTCTCGGGGTCATTGATTATTATTTTTTTTTTATCCTCTCTAGCAATGCCAAGTGGATCAAATAAATCCTTTTTCAGCGTTAATTGGCATACGATCTGCTCTCTCTACTCTTGTCTATGGGTGTTCATGAGGCTGTTCCACATCACAAGGGCTTTTTGGCTCGGTTGGCGTTGGGAAATGTGGTGAGGTGGGGAGGATTTTCTGACCTTGGCCATGGTTTAAGCCTTGACATGGTGAAGAGGCATCTTTGGCACCTCGCATGGTTGAGAACAAAAAGCTGCCAGATTATAAGGCTGCATGATGATCCTCACGTAGCCAGTCCTTCCCCTTTACGCACTTATGGTATTACTGAATGATTAATGATGACTGGGAGGTAACTCAGCTCTGAAGAAAATGGGAGAATCGCTTTACATCAGTAAATGTGTATGAACCTGCCTAATAAGCAGGATTGCTCTCAAATAGTCCTCTTAAGGTTTGTTTCACTTCAGTCCCTGCTGACCTCGTTCAGGGAGTTTTGACTTGTCCTCAGTCAAAATGCAGTGAGGGTCCAACATTGCCCTGTGTCATTTTCATTTGTTGTTTTCATAAAGTGGGTGTTAAGACCTTTAAGACTAACTATGATTAAAGGCTATACAAACTTGACTTGACCTCACTATAAATTCTTCTACTGTTGGCTAATAACAGAGCACCTCGACTCTGTGTCCTCTACATTGTAGGAACAACATCTGGGTTTTGGGAAATACAAAAACAGAAGAAGAAATATTTCCACACATTACTTTCCTGTGGGCTCAATTACATGCACAATCTAACATCAATAGTTGGGCAATGCACAAAAGACAGCTCCAAAGGCAGCCGTGGCGTGAAATAAAAACAAGCATAACTACTACACTGTAGCTCCAGGTTTATCTCAGTTTAATTTATTTGGCACAATTTATGATATGAAACTGGTAGCTGGTAGCGTAACATAATTGTGATTGAATAAATTCCATTACTCAAACATGAAAGACCTGCACAAATACCCTTATTTTTATCCAAAAGGGGGAACCAGTGACACTAAAATTTCACTTGCGGCCAAAAATATATTATATTTATAGTGATAAGAACCACCATAGAGAAAGAATGGAGTTAAGCTCCACTATTCTCAGTCCTGACACGGATGCTGATAGCTTTTGAGTCCTGGTGTTCTCCGGTATTTACACCACTGTAGACAGCCCAATTCCATGTAATACTTAAAGTGTACTCATTCCAATTACATAGCCTCGTAACAGTTCTGTATTGTTATTTTTTAGTCACTACCTCCCCAAGTCAGGAGTAGATCATTCTCCTGTTCCTTGTTTTGCCTTGCCTAGACGTAAAAAAGTGCACACATGCATGAAGGTGAAGTACCAGCAGTCGTATTAAGAGCGAAAAGGTCTGCATTTGAAGGAGATGGGGTAGGTGGCTCAAACAAACACACTTTGACCCAGGAGAGTGCTGTTTGAGTCCTGTGTGAAACCTAAAATCAGCATTGGTTTTGTCAGATGTGTGAGATCTTTTTCCTAAACTTAACCAAGTAAATTTGCTTCCTAAATCTAACCAAAATATCTGAGGACTCAACTAGTTTTTAAAGTGTGACTGGACATTTCATGAACGAGTTCATGTTGTAAATTTAGGCAAAATGTGACACTGCCACGGTGGGCTGGAGTGTGAATTACACACATTGCATTTATACTAAAATTGATGCGAGAGATAGATGAAATATATATATTTTTTAACTGGAGTTAAAAAGTGGCACGAAATCTTAAAAGCTTTCTTGTTGCCTTTCTTTTTTTGCTAAACCTAACCATGTAGGTTTCTGGCAGAAAGCTCTGAGGGCAAACCTCTCTTATGTGCACAGAGGTTTCACTGACAAAGAACGAGATGAATCACCAGACTGCAAGTAACAATTACTTTCAATTGCCTGCATAATCATTTACTTTAAAATGTCACAAAACTGAAAGAAGTCCAAAGCGGTACGTTAATGTTGCTCATTATGCTGAACAACAGCATTAAAAAAAATCATAGGTTTTTATTTAGCAATATACAATTCAAGCACTGAAACGCACGGCATGACTTTTACTGCAACTGGTAACTGCCACTTTTACTTGAATACATCACTTCAAGATTGTTATTTATTAATTTTCTAATATTTTGTGCCAGAAAGTTTCTGTGGAGAAGCCGTTCTCATTTGACATTAACATAGCAGGTATGTACTCAGGGACATGCTCCCCAGGCACACTCCTGTCACTGTCCAATAGTTGTGCAAGTTGTTTGCAGTGCTTGACATCTGGTTCTCAGAGACTTTTTGTTAACCAAGATTGACCAGATTGCTTTGCAGGCGTGGCAGCTAGTTTGAGCGAGTGAGGTTAGATTAAAACATCTATGGCAATTACGGCAGCAAGAAACCATGGCATTTAGGGGTTGACATGCTTGATTGCAAAGCTGCTTTAAAGACTAGTCTCCTATGTTTCTGAAGTCTCCAGTGAAAGTTTGTAAGCTGCTGACTGAGAGTTCGCTCCATCCTCTGGGTCAGATCAGAGGACCTGTTATGTCCCTGGGCTTCTGCTGTCAGGCCAAAGAGGCTCCGAGCCTCATTACTCTCCACTCCCACACAGCTGAACTGCGTCATCTTTAACCTCTTTGCTTAACTCCATCTGTCAGAGGAGGAGTGGAAGGGCAGCATGCGTAGGGAGCAAAAACAAAACATGATGGGGACCCGGCATTATGGTCATAAAAGATTTTTCAACTTGGGGAGGGAGATGATGGGTAATTCAACAGCAGGTACTCTGGCCAACAGCCAAAAAGTTCTGGACAGCAGCCAGCATATTCCACAGTGTGTTTCCCGAAGAGAAATGGAGATGACTTACAGATGTAAAAGGATGAATGGCAAATGCAGATAAGTTTCTTTACAAGTTTAGCCTAAATAAATACACTGATAAGTCTCGTGACGTGACTGGACTTGATGATGATGCAACACCGGATTATGTATTCAAAGTTTCACTTCTCCTCTGGATTGCACAACTGTGATAGTAAGTTTTTCCAAGTAATGAGTAAACCCGGAGTAGATTATGAGTGTGTGTGACTGTATCAGTTGGAGACAGGAGAAAAGCAGTGGAGCAGCAGTTTTGTACTAATTGCTGACTCCTCGCTTCTCTTATCCAAGAAGAGATCATAAACAGCTAGGCTAACAACAAGGCTTACCTAGCCTGTTGCAGGTCACAGGTAAAGCTGTCTTGTGGTGGCTTTGCAGCACGCGCTTTATTATTGAACGCAATCTTCTTGTTTACATAAAAGGAACTTAATCACGGTGACTCACTTTGACTCACTGTGACTCACTGTCCTTTGAGTCAAAGAGATGAAATGCAGCAATACAGCAGTTCATTTTACTGTAGCTGAAAAACTACTTTGACTATTAATTCACAAGATTGTTTGCCATATCTGGTGTAGTTTAGTGTTTAGTTGAGTGTAATTAGCAGGAGACAAGTTAAAAAAAAGTGAAAACCATAAACATTGATTGACCATAGTATCGGGTAGCACACAATATTACTATAAGTAATGAGTGTGACCAATGTGACTACAGCTGTACTATCAGATTTGTAGTCCTCCAATAAAGCTCCTTCACCATCTGTTACAAACTTTCAAACTGATCACTTTCAGACTGACTGAGGACTGCAACAGGAACACTTTCAACAGAATTCCCGGTACCAGGACAGAGAAATTTGGACTAATTTCAGGGTTTGAAAGTTAGAATTGCTGATTCAAACTGCTTTCAGAAAACCCCTCTTTAATCCTGGCAAATAATGATCCAGGCCAGATTGGGCATCATGCCATTATTTACATTGCTTTCGAAAAGGATCTACTTTTAAACTTACCCTTATTCGGCGAGGGTGACAGTGTGGATAAACAGACCCCAGACAAGAAGCAGGGTTGTGGTTCGGTAATCTCTGTCAACTGAATCTGCTCTTCAGAGTTTGGTGATTTGGGGCATGCATGCAGTGCTGAAAAAACAAACATCCCAGCCATAATCCAGACCAGTAAAGCACCTGCGTCTCCAACTCAGTGAAATATAGGCCAGGGGAAGTCTATGTCCTGGCTTTGGTCTGACTGAAGCTCGACTGTGAATACAAGACCACACAGGACAGAGAGCACTAAAGCAGAACAAGTGAATACAAACACAGAGACAGCTAAACGAGTGAGAAACACAACTACCTCCCTGCCTCACTGATCCTCATCCATCCTTTATCGAGGAGCAGATTCCACATTATCAACACCATGACCACGACATTAATTTTCAGGCCTCTCACAGGTCCTGCAGGTCACTGTATCTATTCTCCACCACTACAAAAGAAAGCCACGTTCTGTTTTGTATACACATGGTGGGTGAACCTACAATGACAGCGGTGCCATTACAGATCTGACAGTATCCAGCTGGGTCTCAAGGGTGGTCAGGTCACGGCTTGTGATCATAGAGCACTGCCAAAACACCAACAAACGTCAACAGAGCATGTGCCGCAACAATTTCCCATGTAATGTGGGTGAGCGGAGCCTTTGAAATCCAGAGTCAAAGAAAACTGACTTTAGATGGGGTGTGTGTCAAAACCACAAAATAGCATAAATAAACAAGTGTGTTACTGTATGATTTTGAAACATGTCCAGTGCCTTAACAATAGATTTGGACAATGATGAAACAACAACAAAGTAGGAATAGTTTGACTTGTGCAGCTTTCCTGCTGAGAAAATCAATACCACATGAACATCTGTTGACATCTGTTCATTAAATATGAAGATACTGAGCTCGGCTTAGCATAAAGACCAGCAACAGTGGGAAACACGTAGCTTGATCTACTAGCATCGCTACAGACAACAAAAATCAAAGTGTAATAATGACAAGCTGTGGTTTTCGGGGGATTTATGTGCTGTACTATTTTCTGGGTGGGAGCAGTTACTTCCTGGAGTCTCCACTGGTTTCCTGGCCTCATGGTGATGACCCGAATCCAGGAAGTCACTGCACCTGGCTAAAAAATAGTGTATGCTAACTGTCCCTCGGCTTCGGCTTATTCATATGAGAGTGGTACTGATTTTCTCGTCTACCTCTCAGTCCTTCTTTTAAGAGTCCTTTTTTGACATAAAGATAATTATATCCTTATTTTGTCTTCTGTGACTTTGGAAACAGTCACACTTTCTTGGAGTAGTTGTCTAATTTCTGGAAAAGCCTCGGTAAAATAGAGTCGAGGGAAGAGGTAAGGGTCCACATAAATGCTGATTTAGATAAACACCATTTCCTCAGTATAAGTCTATTAATGCATGCACAAATGTCCCCCTAAAGACACACACGCAAACGCACACAATCACTGTATAAACCGTGCACCCCATCCGCAAACATACACACACACGACACAGGTCTTGAGATAAGGCTGACCGGTGGTAATTGTGGTCTCTATTACAGTAAACGTTGTTCTCCCTGTGTAAACCACAGTAAATTACATCCAGATGGGAGATTAAAGCTCGCTGAGTAGACGGCTGCCCCGAGCACAACCGCTCCTCCTCCTCCGCAGGAGGAAGGAGAAATCCATATTTCCTGATTGCGATTGCGACCCTCCCTTGGGTCGGGACATTACAACCAGAGAGAAATACCACAAATAAGAGTCCTATCAGTCAGCAGGTCACTACCACTACATGGCCCTGCATGCAGATATCTGAACTAGAAAGATGTGCAAGCATGAGAGACGGAGAAAGAAGGGAGACTTTTTAAACTTCGATTGTCAATAACGGAGCTGCATCTTGACAGAATCTTTGATTTTGAGGAGGAACCTGCTTAAGAAACTCTTGTTGCAACTGGAAATGTGACATCATGCCAACTATACTTGGCTAATTAGCAACGAGAATAAGAAAAACACACCGTGAACACAAACACAGTAACACGTGTGCAATACAGATGGTCAGACTCAAGTATTGTTTTGCTGCTGGTGATGACGTAAAGGAAACACCTGTGCAACGTCACGTCCTCTCATACAGAGATATAAGAGCAGAAGCTGAGGCTCACTGCCCTCTCTTTTTTGTTTTTTGCTTAGGACATCAGAAACATGCTTCACTGGTGAAGTGATGAGTCTACCCACAAAGACAAATGAATGAAGTTTTTCCTATATTTGGTTTCTATGGTTTTATCCAAGGAAAATGCTGTATCTTAAAACAGACAAAGAATTTGTAATCTCATACCAAAGAGGCTTATAATTCTTATCCTTCACTGATTTTTTTTTTCACATAACAGAAACATCTTTTAGTGCTAAATCCTGTGATGTGCTGCAGACCACGTCTCCGGCACTCAAGTGGAAATGCTGACTAATGTCAGTCAGGTTTGGTTGTGTTGATGCAGGACTTGACCTGCGTTTTTATACGCACAATCACCCTGACAATAAAGAAGAGGTACTATACACAGACAATCCCTGTGTTTTCTTTGAGGTGGGGAAAAATGTCAAATGGGCAGGAGGCAACAAGCACTGCAAGTTTTTGGCAAAGCTCTTTAAATACGCAGAGTGACGTACAGGCAGGATCTAAATAGCAATACTCAGCCACAGACACACTAAACAGGGGAAGGAATCGAGGAATGTGAACAAAATAACCAAAGGATGCCAGTTATATCATATACTCCATTACACAGACATTGCAACAGGGTGACCAGGAGGCCACCATTGTTTCAAAGGGAAACCCAGGTGTTTCCACCCTCAGGAGCCACATAAAAGAGCACGTGATTTGGATTCACAGTTGTTATTATCAGTTTATATCAGCAATTTCGATGCTACAGTATTTATTGATATATCAAGATGTTTTTATTCAAACTGATGCCTAATGACTGTGGTGCATGATATATTTACGAGCACTCTCATCAAATCTCACAATGTACTTGCCCGTACTTGACCTTTACACTTACCATGACATTATTTTTACCCAACTATGAAAGGTAGCATGGGTTGTCCTGTAGTCTAACAGTTATTTACCTGGTAATAAACTAGTTACAAATGTAACCAATGATAATGGGCCACGAGTAAACATTACTTTATTCAAGAGGTCACAAGAAACAAAAATGTTGGGTCAGCTGTGATACACTATTATAACAGTCTCGCACAAGAAGATATAAAGAAGAAACGACGCGCAGTGGGCCACAGTAAAGTGAAATAAATCTGCCTTGTTTAGGATTTTCTCTGATAGTGAGTGGTTTCCACATATTTACACACATGGCACTGAGCTATGCTGTAACTCTCTGGTAGTAACACAGAATTATTAAACAGAGCTGAAGTTAACCCCACCCTCACTTGATCCCTGTCCATGTCTCATAGCACTCGTGAGTCACAAGACTGCTGATGGCAGCTCCAGCTGTGACAGTGATGAGAAATCATTATTATTAATTAGTGGCACATATTTACGGGTAAAGTATCACAAAGACAGACATGTATAAATAGTATTCTCAACCACATGGCCAATGTTTGCTTTTTCCACTTTGGTCCGCCAGTCTGACAGTTTACTGTGGGAGCTGGCACGACAGACACCTACCAGAACAGTCTCATTTTGTCACTATGAGTTGAAAAGAGCTGCTAGCTTGACTGCTAAAAATGTGAAATATTCAGTCGCTCTGACACATTTATGGCTAAATCTTTACGTGCGTCTTTGCACTAAAGCAGAACAACGTTTCCTTTTTAAAGCTCATCTTTCAACATGAAACAACGAGTGGCAGCTAAAGGCTTAGAGATGGATCTAAGCCCAGATGCCTCATAGACAGTCTATATGACCTGACAGATAGGGTGTTGAATCTCACAATTGTTTGGTTTACATTTGCTGTCAGTCTTTTGGGCAGCGGTGAGCCATTTAACCTGCTACATGTTGAGGGCCCTGGGTTTTGTCACTCCTATTTTGACTGAACAGGCCATGAGCTGATTATGAGGATTAGTGGAGATGTGGTGATCCCATGCCTCTCCCACTCACTCTCAACTCAGCAACAGCTGCAAAGTCTCCGGCTCGAGAATCTGGTGGGACATGGAACTTTTTTCCAACCTTTAAGAGCCTGAGAGTGTGATACTTACTATATGTGGACTGCAGCTTGGCAAAAGGGAAACTGCTGCAGTGTTCGGCAGGCAGCAGCAGTGTAAGTGTGACACTAGCAGTGAAAGGATGCAATGAAAGGCCAGATTTTGCATTAAACATGAGAGACATCGGCGATAGCTGCCAGCCACCGGCTGCCCTTGAAGGAAATCAGAGACTGAATGACTTCAAGAGCCTTTGCGTTAGTTGGCACATGTCCCGCTGTCCGGTGGCACCTCCTCTTACAAGTGTCTCTACAGTGCAACTCAGGCCTTTGAATGAGTTCTCACTCCAGTTTCAGCTCTGTCCTGTTCTGGCACATTTTCATTATAAGACTAAAAGGCAATGCCAGGCAAAGAGAACAGAACAGCTCTGTACTACTGCCAGCCTGACAGTGATATGACTGGAGTGAAATTAAGTTTCACTAGATTTTTTTTTCTTGCACACATACATACACACAATGGTACATCTTCATTGTGGTGATATTCACACCGCATGTACCCGTTAAACATGAAGATATACGCTGAAATAAAACGAGACAGGACGACAAGAAGAAAAAAAGCTGTGGGTGCACATGAAAAGAACTGGAGACTATAAACTTTCTTGCCAGTTTTACCTGATACACTGCCAACACTTTAAGCAGCTTGCTCACTCCCCAGGATCTGTTACCTTTACTGCTGCATGGTTCAAAAACTCTAAGTATTAACACTGAAACATTTCATTTAAGGAGAGTTTCCTTGATGGAAATGTACACTGCAAAAAAAAAAATCCCTCACGATACAAGAGTGCAGGAGTGGGACTAAACCCTGTCTGTGAAACTGGGCTTTAAAGTATAATGCAGCTGTAATTATAAGCTTAGTAAGCTTCGCCAAATAGACCAGTGAGTCATTTGGCATCATGTGCTCCGCAGACAGAGTGATGCAGTTTGTCACGTTCCATCTTATGAATGAACTGAGCAGGATGGCGCTCATTCAAAATGGTATGGAGGTGTCACATCACAACGGATTATTAACATTTCATCCATAGGCTTCCCCTGACTCAGCCATGCGCTCATGAAAGCATATTAAATCACCTAACAATGGCCACATGGTTTAATATTCTTTTAAAGTCGCGTTATCGCTTTGCAGTTTTAAAAAGTAGACTCTAACTGTCTTAATGTAATGAGTTTAGTGCATCAGAGGACTCCCTTCTCCCGTTTCTGTGCGTAAACTTTGACCTACCTGTGCAGGTGAGAGCAGCAGATAAAGCGCCACCGCAGTCTGGATGACAAAACCGACATTCATTTCGCGATGTCTGCGAGTGGAGATTGTGTTGATGGCTCCTGGTGTACACACACAATATTTAAAAAAAAACAAACAAACAAACAAAAAAAAACAATCCAACAAAAAAAAAAAAAAAAAGTGCTGACCCGGAATTTCCTAGCCGTGCGCTCCCGGTTTAGTAAAGCTGAGAATGAGTGAAGTCACGTAGCTCCGCTGCTGCCGCGTGTAACCTGATGAAGTGGATTGTGCTTGCTAATGAATAAGGCCCCAGAGGCGAACCGAAGGTGCTGAAGGGGTAATAAAATAATACTGTCAAAAAATAAAATGTCTCTTTGTATTCACATTAGAAGAAGAAAAAAAAAAACCAGCTCAATCACAAAGCACAATGCCTGAAACGACTCTAAAGTCTGCAGCATGGGATAGAGGCAGCCGGTTTTCACAAAGCATATTCAGTGCACAAAGTTAAAACGGAGTCCAATCAGTCCAAAATCGCTCCAGAAAAAACAAACAAACAAAAAATCACAAAAAGTTGCACCGCGTCTTGGTGTGCAACTCCAAGTTCTTGCAGTCCTGCCCTGAGCTCCGGTCGGCAAAGAAACACACTTGCATCTAATTGCCCCACACTACCTTTTCACAAGCTTGCCATTTAAATCTCCTCCCCTTCTCTCGCTCCTCTCTGCTCTGCTTCATTTGCCTTCACAGAACTCACCGATGAGATGAGGCTTCCTTTTTTGTTTTTTTTTAATCGCCGTGTGTCATGGTAATTTATATGATGCTCTAAATAGTTGTTGCAGAGATTGTCACACTGCTGCTAATGCTTTATTTCTGAATTCTAGACTATACACCGCAGGTGATTTACACTGGAATATATACACAGGCTTGCTGAGAAACTTCTTCTGAGTACTCAAACGCTATTCAGGCAAGGTAAACATTCAAAGATCTTTTTCTCTAGTGGTGACATGGATGGTATACTCATTGCTCGCCCAGGCTCTGGGATGCACGGAGATTTTCCTCTGAGGCTTTTAGTTTTTATTCAAGTTTGCAGAGACAGAAAAGGGAGATTCCATTACTGTTGACACATAGAGTTAATCTTCAGTGTGGGACTTCTGTGTTTGGAGAAACCCTGGAACGAAAGGATTCCTTGTGGGCTTCCACACATTCCTTTAACAGTGCTGAATAGCTCCACGGCCTCCTTCTATTGTACAGACCACACTCAGGAGTGGTGGTGTTTCTAAACATCTCAGACACTTTAAGCAGAGTAAACCACCCCGCCCCGCCCCCCCCTGCCTCTTGACCATCATCCTGGATAGAGCGTCAGTAAATGCAAACAGTCGAGGATTTTGAAAGACATTTCCTCTAATTAAGCCGGGTAATATCACAGTGTTCTTTTTCTAAATTGTATCCCTCCAATGATGGATGTTTCTTTGAAAAATTCAGGGAGAGGACAGCATGGAAGCAAAGCAAACTGTGATTCATCAGGGAATTGGACTCTACAATTATTCTGTTTTAGCCCTGTCTCTCTCGCTGTGCTGTCATTGTCTGGGTGGTGAAAGTTTTCTTTTGCAACAGTATCAATCTTCTTTTTTTCTGACTGTCTGTTTATCTAAATTATTGCTGCAGTATTGCAAGTGCAGATAGATTGCCCGGAGGTTGTTTTCTGCCCTCCATATAGTGAAATAGATACATCAACCTCAAGCGAAAGCACAGAGACTGCGGTGCAAGTGATTTTCATGTCCCGTTTCAAATGTTTTGGGTAGAAGAGCTAAACACCGTTGTCACACAGACTTTCTCAGAGGACAGAGACAGACTGCCATCTCGCCATCTGCTCAGTGATCAATCTGTGTTTTTTAAAGGTGCACAGGCTGATAGGGCCTAATAAGATCACTCAAATTGTTTGCACTATAAATACATGCTGACAGGACAAGCAAACCTGGCTAGAGTGATAGCGTTTTCTGGGAGAGAGCAACCTCTGTGCTGCCAGTTCGTGAAACAACATTCAGGAGGAGGTCCTCACTGCTTTTGCTAAAACCACAAAGCATGATAGCCATGTTAGCCGTATGCCTTCGTGTTGTGTTTGGAGAAAAAGTGTAATTCCTGCTCCTTTTCAAAGATTTATGCTCTGTTCACATGGATTCAGGCAGACATCAGGCAGCATACGGACAACGCAGGAACACAGGAAAAACAAACAGTCTGACGGAAAGGCAGTGTGGCAAAACCAAACACACATGGCGATATATGTTGTTTACAAAGAATTGAACAAACAGAGTTAAATAACTTGACTTGCATTAATTTTTTTGGAAATAATTATTTATTAGCTTCTCGTACCATGTTTTTCCCTTGTGTGAGGGAGCTACATAACATCCAGTTGTAAATTCTGTCGTGAAGGAAAGCAAAAAAGTTAAAATATTCTAACTTTGGACGGTCTGCTTGGATCCATGTGAATCCAGCAGTATTCAACGAAGACACAATCCATTCAAATGATGCCTCTCAAATGAAATCTAAAAAAGAAATAGGCTTGTGTTTTCCTGCCTACTGTGCAGAAAGACGGGCTTGTTATGATCAGAGATACAAAAAAAAAAAAAAAAGAAAACAAGTTTGATGTCTGCAGTGTCTCTTGTTGTTGTGCTCGCCAAATGGGTGACTCTAGAACTGGAGTGCAAAAGTAAGCACATTTCCCTTTTGCTGTTGACCCCTCATTTTCCCAGATTGCAGAGCAAAAAGTAAACAGATGAACAACATTAATGATGTCCATTCATCATTGTTAGGGCAGCTTTGGTTTCCTCCACTGTGGGGCCTTTAAGGGGAAGGTGGAGAGCCAGAGAGCCCCTTACTTTGAAGGATCTCATTAACAATAGTTAGAGCCCTACAGGGAGACCAAAGTTTCTGTGGAAGACAGAAGTCAATTCTTATAGTGCCTTATAAATATTCATCATCCTGTATCATCTTTGATTTAAATAACTTGGCTGAAACCTGTGAATGTTGCTAAGTACATGTTTTGAACCCTAAAACCAAAGCGAGTTACAATGGAGAGGACAACCTGAACATGAGAGTTCTGGGATATGATGTAATATGACTTTACTCACGTTGGACCACCTGGACGGCAGACCCAAACAGGATACGACAATATTTAACGTCCAGACCATTTCTTCCTGTCATTAATTAGATGTGACAAACCATGAATCTTTTCCTCTTTGCATCAGCTGTATTATTGTGAGGAAAACTATAACAGGTAAATAGGAAGCGCTCCAGCCATGAGAAAAAAAGAAGCTTACTGTTGTCTAAGGTGATTAGCATTACATCACAACAAGTTCTTAATTTAAATAGTGTCGGATCCTGTTTACACTTCCTTTCTACGTTGATATATTTTGTCACAGACAAATTTTTGTTCCAAAGCTGTCAGGTGTCATCCTGTTTTCATGTTTTCATGCCCAGTCTGTTCATGTCTGAGCATTGTTTCCTTCTGTAGGAAGCCAGTCAACATGTTAACAGACAATTGGAAGTTATTTTAGTCTGGAAATCTCCAGATACTATTTAACTTTATGCAGCTGTGTCTTGGACATCACATTGTCACTTGGCTGTGGCTTGATGTCACAAGAAAATATGGCTCAGTTTATTCTGTTTAATTTGAAAAGCAATTATAGCAAACCATATGGTATTCAATCTATGCTGTACAAAAGTTTCCAATGGGAGAAATGGAAAAGATTTGAGACACATCTGTGCTCTGACACAACATTGACATTTTGGGAAATACATTTATTCGCCTTCTTTCCCCAAGATTTAGATGAAAATAGTGATACTACTCTTATGTTTGTGTGTTTAGTGTGAAGCTAGAGCTGGGAGGTGGTTAGCCTAGCCTAGCCTAGCATAAAGACTGGAAGCACGAGGGAACAGCTTGCCTTGATTAGTCCAAAATATTCCTACCAGCATTACTAAAGTTTAGAAAGTATCACAGTTTGTTCATTTAAAGCAACATTATGTAAGTTTTGGTATTTTTTGCAATTTCATGCTCCCAGTCTCTGAATGAAATTAACTTAAACATCATCAATATGGACGGCTACAAGACAAGACATAGTGAGTCAGCTATTATTACTTACTAGTCCCACAGCAAGAAGGTCAACTCCATGTCTGCCTTTCAGCCTCTTATTTCATCAAACTCTTGCCTCTTGAGATTTATTGCTGTCTGGTGGCCTCTTTTTACATCGCTCACTCCTTTTCTCTTCTTAGCTTACTCTGTCAACATCCCTTGTTTCTTCGCCTCTGCCATTATGTCAGGTAGAGGCTCCAGTTCTGGCACAACACTCATGCCGCTCTCCACCAAGTAGGTAACGCTAGCTTGAAAAGTTGTGAGAAGTCACATGATGACGGCAGGTTCCCTTCACTTATAGACATATAAAAGGTAAATTATTTTTTAGAGAAACCATCAGCTCACTTTTAGGACGTATTACATTTAAAGCAAAAAGATGGAATTTATCTACAAATGATAAAAATCTACAAGATCAAGCAACCTATAAACATATTTATATTAAATATTACATATTTAAATGTATTTCATAAGAATATCCTATTACAGCTCCAGAAAGCGTGAGAGCAAAGCGTTTCTACCCCACAAATCACACCTACTGCTACCTCTGAGCACGGCACAACAGGAGAGGGAGAGACCTTGGCACTGTTGGCACAAAAGCCATGTAGCGGGCATGGGATTGAATTACAATCTAAAATATATTTCACGCCTTTTCCTTGATGGTTTGAAGTCACTAAATTAAAAAAAAAATTGAGCTCCCAGTCCGGATAGTAACGTTGTTACTAACTGATATAATGGCAGCAGGACATGGAGCAGGGCAGCAGCAGGAGCAGTACTCTGAGGAGGAAACTGAGTGTTTTCTAAGATAAAATTTCATCACCTCCACAAGCCTGCGGTTGGTAATATAGAACAAGAAAAACAGCACTGAGAGTGAGTTATCACGGCTTATGTCATTGCCAGTTGTAAAAGCCGTTAGCTTTATATATGAAGAGCAAGCAGCGCAAGCTGTGTGCAAGAGGTCCTGCAGTCAGAGAGCAGGTTATAACTCAGGCCTGTGGTGATACTCTAAACTCCATTAAGAGGTCCCACATGTGGAGCACATTCACGAGTTCATGGGTTGACACTGTTGGTGGTGGTTTAGACTGGGCCATTAAAACAGATAAATGAGATGTTTGTAACATCTCTCTCATGTTAAAACATTCTCTTCAAATTATAACCTCAAAATTATGTTAATGTAAATATAATGTTCACTCCAGCAGGTGTACTGCTGCAAGCCTCGTTTTCCTCTATAAACATGCATCCTTATGAACGTGCGGGTTTTGTTTTTTTTTCAGTCCGCTGACATGTTAGTAAAAGAGATAAAAGCGGCAGAGGCTAATGGAATATACCTTTTAATAGTAAATGTTGCACTGAGATCGATTGGCAGCAAGATTAGATTTATTCCAAGAAGTGGGAGACACTTGCGTAAACATGAACTCAATCAGGCAGCGAGATTTACTGGACTGCAATCGCCCTTGAGTGCTTATGTTTATTTTTTCAGGGTTCAGAGTGTTTTTTTTAAAACCTCAAATTAGTTTATCCTCCCTCAGGGGCTGTGCGTAAGACTTTTAAAAGGTTTCCCCAAAAAACACACACATCAGCCACATTCGTAAAGTAAACCTGGCTAAACTGACGGTAGCTGTACAACACTTGTACAATTAGTAGAAACATGCCATTAACTTAAACTTTACACTGAGCTCAAATAAACACTTCTATAGCTGCACAGCTGTTTTTATGCTTGACTGAAAAATGCTGCAACCCAGAACTTCTTCAAAAACTGCACGTTTATTGATTTCGTAAGATAAAATGACATTTTGGGAAGTGTACTGACTTGCTTTCATGCCAAAAGGTTAAAAAAAAAAAAAGCAATATCAATAAGACTACCATGTTTGTATGCTAAATATGAAGCTCGAGCCAGCAGCCAGATAGTTTAGCTTAGCATAAAGACTAGAGGCAGGGGGGAACAGTTAGCCTGGTTCAGTCCAAAAGTAACAAAATACAACTATCAGTGTGTTTGCGGTTTGCTAAGTAATGCGTTATATCTGTTTAAACCATCCAAAAACAGCAACATGTTTCCCAAAACGGCAAACGATTCATTTAATAAGTCCATACACGCTTGGATCCTGATGAAAAGGATTGGTGGGATAGATAATAATAATTATACAAGGCATGTCCTTTTAAAAAAAAAAAAAAAAAAGAGCAAAACAGCGATGTTAGAAAGCTTTTCAACTCTTCTCAAATTATTGTAACCCATAGAGACTAATTTTTAAAGGCAGTGACTTTGAGGTATGTTGGTTAAATCGACTGTTGGACGAGGAAAAGTACAGAAGTAGGCCATGGCCTGAGCAAGTGTTAGGTGAAGTTCATCTGTGCGCAAGTGTTTACACAAACTGCAGCCAAGCAAAATTGTGCAAGAAGATTTATTTATGTGTAGAGAAATACATTTACTCTAATAGATATAGCTTGTAGAACAAGGAACAAGAGAATGAGAGCAGAGCAAGGAGAGGGTGGGTGGAGGTCAAAGAGCTAGGGAAAGTTAATAACTTGAAACAATAAATAATACAGCCAACTGATGGGAATTTGGCGGCAGTGCACATTTATTATCATCAGTTAACTCGCGTCACTTCCCAAAAAAAAAAAAAAAAAAAAAAAATGTCTGAGCTTCTCATTGCTTCGTGGCTACTGTGCACTTGCTTGAACAGGAGATTTCATTACTCAAGACAATGTGTATGTTTGTTATTTTACTCCTGCGATTAAGGGTCTGGTCTTCAAGTGTTGCTGCTGCCAGGGAGATGGTGGAGACAACCAATCCCAGATGACGCTGTGCCCAGAGGGGACAGATAAATGAGGACCACCAGGGTGGATAAAGCAGCCAGACAGTGATAGCAGCTCTGCAGGATGAACATTATACTAAGTTAAAGCAAATGCAAAGCATGAAGAGAGGTTTGACCAGTGCGTCTGCAATGATATTCTCACTTACTTCCCTGTAACAAAAAAAAAAAAAACAGCTATGATTTTCCATTTGTAAAGGAAACATTTTCAGTGTCATTGGCTGAAGCTTAATTTTCCATTACCCTAAAAAAGAAAATGAGCAAATAAATACGCAAGTTCCAGGATGGTGAGTCTCGGGCTGTGAGAAAGGAGGAGCCTGTCTGCTCTTTTCTGTCTCTGAAAGTTCCTGATGTCAAACACACAGCACAGAAACAAACCCTCAACTAATCCACACATATCCTTCTAATATTTGTAAATGATTGAAGGTAATTACTGACATAAAATATTGTGTTCTTACTGATTTAGCGATTACATTTCATTGATTTCAAAGCTGGATTCCATATCCAAATAAAAGCTGATCACTCTTACTGTATGAGTCCTTCGCAGTTATTACATTAAACCATAAGACCATTCAATTCCCTTATTACATTTGCAGAGATTTCACTAATGCAGCATGCTTAGCTGAAGGATCTGTGGCAGAGCCGACACTCTTTTCTTTAGAAACCGTCTGTGAGGTCCTTACAATATACATCTCTGATGAAGAGCAGGACATCCATCCTGTCGGTAAGACTGTGACATCCCTGAAACATCAAGTGTGATTACAGGCATGATTGGCTTCAGACTACACAAAACTGTTACCAATGGCGAATGCTTTGTATCTCGTCCTCAGTGGTCGGCTTGTGAAATGATTGAAAGCTGGTGTTTGACAATTCCAGTGGTAAGATCAACAAAGGCAGAACGTGGGCTTCGTCTGAGTGTTTGGGAGCTGGTCTGGAATTGAGGGTTTTGGCGGTGGTGTGTGTGTGTGGGGAGGGGGGGGTTAGAAGGTGTCATGATAAGCTTTGAAGCATAGTGGAAAGAGCTGGTGTTGAATGAACACAGACCACTAACTGACTCCCAACACCCCAAGCTGTGAACGAGTGAAAATGTGCAGTGCTAATCAGGAGAAAATAAACAGAGCAGCACCCCCAGGCATCATGGTAACAAGAGGAATGACTGCAAGACGACGAAGCCTAGACATCACGAGACTCATTTCATCATCCATGTTTTGTTTCCTGAATTATAAAAATATCACAGTTTCCCCTTGAAATGAAACCATTATGTAGAAGTAGAAATGGCCCAATAATAAAATATGATTTCGTATTTGTACCACTGGCTTGCTGAGGGTGTGTCACTAGGTCACAAGCAGAGGTTCACTCACTCAAATGGGTTACTCTGGATTAAAGCCAACGAGGCCTGAGGGAGCCTGCTTACAAATGGTGAGCCTCGGAGGAGCCAGCGTGCTCTGTCTGGGGGACTCCATCCTAATCTCCAGGATCGGCGGAATTTTCCCATCGAGATGAGAAGCAGATGTCTCTCTTTTTCTGTCTCGTCGCACCGACCCTGTTTCTGTCTCCCTCCCTCAGTCATTCAAACCTGGCCCTCCACCCCTCTCCGCCGCCCCCACCCCCAGGGACAGGGGAGGAACATGAGCACCATGGGAAGGGTGGCTGTCCCCGAGCTCGATCACATGACGAAAGAGCCCTTGTTGTGGGAGGCACTGCATTAGGTACAGAGCTGTGAGCATATGGAGCCGGTCCAAGAACTCTCAACTTTCTCATGGAAGAACACAAACAAGATTTGATAAAAACGTCATGTTCTGGCGATTCCCACTTAAGATGGACAAGTTCTGGCTAGCTGGCTTTTCTAGGTGGACCAGAGATAACTTGACTTTGACTATTTTATCCCTAGTGTTGATGTAGAGTGTGACCCTTGACTTCTGGCAGTAAGAAGAATCATGGAGATCAGACTAGAGACACTGGCCCGCTCCTCTTCTTCTCATCATGCCTCTGGAGATGGTATTTTCCTCAGACTCTGAAGCTCTGCCTCATGCACCTGCAGCTCCCCTGGGCCCTAGCTTTGGTTTCCCTAGAGCCCAACCCCTTGGCTCCTGTGGCTCAGTTCTGACGTGCATACTTTGGCTTGCAGCGTAAACAGACGGAGACGAACTGTGGGCCAGTCACCGGGTGTTTGGTCGTGGTCTGTAAACATATCAGCAAGAGGAGGAACAGGAGCTCCCAGTGGAGATGAGACTTACTGACTATCCCGAGGCGGGAGAGCAAAGGGATGAGATATAAGGCTTACAGGATGGATAAAGGATGCCTGTTAAATGTCCAAGTTGCCATGCCATCATAAAAGATAAGGTTTTTGGTATGAGATTGTTTAGGCAACTAGGATTGCGGGATGGCCTAGTGGTTAGAAAGTTCATCTCTCAACCAAAACACCAAGGTTAAAGCCCCCAATTTAACATCTATTCCACTTCAATTGTTTTTGAATCATCCTACAAGACTCAGCGATGCTGCTGTGTAGCTGAGCATGTCGAAAGAAAACAGTGGCATAATAAATATCTTGTTCAGTACAAACCGTCACAATAAGCACAGTTATTTAATTGGATCTAATTTAAGGTGGACTGCACTGATATTACACATTAAAAGTCTGTTCTAGTGAGTACTACTGCAAAAAATAGTAGAAAACCTTTGTGACACCAGAGGAAGCTACGAAAAGTCTGTGATGTCACTTGGGTTTGGAAACGGAAAAAAAAAACTGGCATAACACACACAAATCTCTGGCTGAACTGTTGGCAGTCAAGTTGAATTGTGCGTAACGGAGGTGCCAGATTGTTACAAGGTGGAGGAAACATAGAATAACAGACGGCATGTATTATGTAATACTACATAAGCACAGTAATTCCTCTTTGACATAGAGTAGCTATAAAGGTTGTGGTCATATTGTGTGACAACAGGTGTGTATCATCAGCGAATAAAAAAAAACAACCATGGCCAAATGAACTTGAGTATTTGGGGAAAACATTTAGGAGGGAATTCTGGGACATCTGGACTTCTTCGAAATCATGTTTGGAGTTTTAAGATACAAAATCACTTTACAACCCCTTATCACCGTCAAGTGGGTCTTGGTTACATTCCATTAAACAGCTTGTAAATACATAACAACTATTTCTTCACTCATCATTAATCATTGAAATTCCTTTCCAAATGCACGTATTTACATTTTTTTTATGGCAGTTTTATCTCAATGCAGTGTGAGGTGACAAGTGAAATTTTGAATAAAATCCGTCAGCCGAACCAAATGTTGACTATAACCCTCACATCGCTGTAGCATATCAAAGCACAATGCACATCTGAGGCCGAAGCCCGAGTCATGGTTGAAGGTTACTTGAGGAAGATGACTGAGTCTGGCAGTGTTAATAAGGCTGTGTTTACATTTTGCGGCTCTGTGTTTAAGCAGACCTGAATGACCTGGGATTAAAAGGAGGCTAGTGTTGGCTTGATGGTAGACACACACACATGAGGGTTTGAAGGCGGTGTTCAGGAAGTACTTTCATGTCAGCAGGACTGCTACAATGGTATGCATGTTCACATTAGACATTCCTTCCTCATTAATTGGACTTTAATTAACCCCAAAGCACATATACAACTATATAAACTTATGCTTACTGTTACTGTTGGTAAAAACATTTTACTACTTTTTACTACTGAAATTTTAAATCAATTGAAGAAAGACAAAGAAAAAAACTGTGATGCAATAACTACAGATCTGAAATCTCAAAATGTGGTGCTACTTCTATGAACTTTATGTTTACCGCTATTAAATCAAGACATACACTCCCTGCACTAGCAGTGAGCAGTGATTTCAGATTAAGAATGTCACGCATGAGTTGGATTATTTGGGGATTTTCATGGCATGTTAGCTACCATTACAAAGGGGGCATTGAGTGACTTTGGGTGGACGTGACACTTATTCTCCAGCTGGTGCTACTATATAACCTTCTGTTGCACAGAGCCCTCTGAGATGATCTCCTTGGAAAAGGACAGGCACTTCATCCAATTAGATGAAACCAATGAACCATATAGAAATACTCTCCAGTTCTGATACAACCGATGCTATAGCAATATCATTTTCCAGCGTACAGTCACACACAAACACACCTAGTGTTAAACCATGCGTGTAGCTCATTCTGTAGCTGCCAGCAGTTTCTCATAGGTCAGATTGGTCTGAAACAGTTTGGTTTGGACATTAAGTACATAGCTTGAAGAACAGCAAAACGGGTTCTCACGTGATTTTGTGAGTCCTGCTGCCTCGCAAGGTTAGCTACTGTGTAACTTCAGAAGAAACTGTGAGGAGCTTTATAGCTAAAGAAAAACACTTGACAGATGACATAAACTGGATACAACCAGGAAGATTTTTATAAATGTGTCCAACATAAATCCAAGAGCCAAGACAATCATTAGGTGTCTTTGTACCTGTGATCTAAGAAAAATCGCATTCTTTTGTTCAGATCTCATCCTGTGTTCAGCTGACATACAAAAGCAAGCACTTAGTACTGACCTCATCTATCATTTTGACATATTTTGAAACTGAACAATTGCCACTCTGCTCTAATGTTCCACTGTCTATCCTCTGGGGTCTCTCCACTCACACTTCACTACACCTGGCTGTAAAGAAACACCGGCCCAGAAGGCACCTGCTCAACCAGCATGCTACAGATGGAGAGATTAATCACACAGCGGATGAATGCTGGTGATTTATGGGAAACTGTGACAGTGTGGTCATAACACACAGAAATGTATATGTGGGATGACCTGGAGACTAAATGGTACTAAATGGGCCATTATTTTGAATTCAGCGCTAGGACAAACAAAAGGGGGGTTCCCCTGTCTCTAAAGCAGGGGGCTTGACGGGAAGGAGCAGTCCCACATCCACCGCCTTTGATGGTGGAGTTACAAGTGATTCCTCCCACTTGTCCTCTTCCCTGTGGTTTCCCTCCTCTTTTTTATTCTTCCTGCCTCTTTCTGAGAGGATATATTCCCACAGTGTGACCAGGACGAATCTGGGTCCTTTCTGTCGTGACTCTGTCCACTTTCACCACAGAGATACCCAGCAGCTTTATGGCTTTGCCGGGGGCGAGGTTGGAAGGGTAAGGGGCTCGCTTTCCCAAGGGACCCCTCCCCTCCAACCTCTGTCCCGACTCTCTACAGTCTTCTACATAACAGATAAACTCTGACAAATGGGTTCTGGCAAGTGGTTTTTACGCACTCACGTGATATCAGCAATTACACTGTTGCTCCCCTCCTCTCCACACTCTGCCCACTGTTTCTCCTGGGAGGGCCCTTATCAATGTGAAGAAGTCACTGAAGGAAATGCCAACTTAACTTGAGGAGCCTGCGCACTGCTGTTCATCTTCTGTCTACAGTGACAAGGGATTTGCAGCAGCTAAGGGGGTCGGCATGTCTCATAACTATTAGGCAGTGTGCCTTGTGGCACTGTGGATGGTGTGCTGCAAGATCTGTGTCATGCACTCTGTCGGGTCCGGGATCAGATTACAGGCCTCGGAGACAGTGCACAGAGCATGGAAGCAACAAGATCAGGCTGAGCACGCAAGCATGGGAAATGTGCTCATAGATCGACAGACCTTTTTACTCTGGGCAGGAAACACAAATCTGCAGATGTTGAACAGCTGGAGGACATCTAAAACTACAGCATGGGAAATAAGTACTCATGAAATATAGTGTACAGTTCACATCGCTAAACAGTGCTACTGTATGTGAATCGCCACACTGAAATTAACTTTAGTTGGATTTCGGAATGGAGAGGCAAAGTTGCGTTTCTCTGCTTTTTCCTGTGTGGATATTCTAAACCTGAAAAAGACGCAGTTGACAATTGATGCATATTTATTTCCTGTGGAAATGAGATGGAAGCTGAGGAACGTGGAGCAGGGGAAGAGACGAGAGCACTTTGTAATTTCAAAGATGCAGGCAGATAGGAATGGAAAATACTACACTCATTGTCTTGTCCAAAGCAGATGGTATCTGAGATGATGTGATGCTTGCAGGCCAAGAGCATGTCTCTTGAGATATGACAAACCTCAAATTAATAAGAAGTTGTCATTCCCATGAACTGGCTAATGGACAACGCATTATATAATGTGGTGTTTTGGTGCATTTGTCAGTTTTCTGCTGTTAGTTTAAATATTAGCAATCGTAATATCAGAATTTGGGCTTGTGTGTCTCCTTCGATGAATTAATTTATCTTTTAAGGCAAGCAAAAAATTGGAAACACTGTACACTATGTAATACTGTATTGTCTGTCAGAATCAGAAACATGTGTTAAAGTGCACCACCCACTGTCATGTAAGTTTGAGATTTGGCGAACAAGAAGAGAAAACAAGACGCTTGAAGAGATCGGTCATCTGCAGTTATTGTCTGTCTAGTTAATGTCATTGTCTTTGTGCCTCGTTGCAAATGCTTCAATTACATATTTATGATTCTCATAAAAATATCATATCACAAACATCTGTTTTAAGCACAGAAAATATGTGACCTCAATAGTACAATGAATTCAAGAGCATCAAAGCTGTTGAAAGACAGCAGCTGTGAAGTCAATCTTATCAGATCGGTGCGAATTTTTAAAACATCTCCAATAAAAGAAAGAAACGTATATTATCAATGTCGACATAATTACCAGAATTAAAAATGTGCCATCAGGGACAGTAGACATTTCCCGGTTCATTAGTTCACTAACGATGTTGTACTGTTCAACAACAAGTCATTGTCAGTGTGGATTTTACAGTAAGTGTACTCACAGCTGGAAGTTTACTGTTTTCAATTACATTTTATTTGATTTTAATTCAACGAAATTACAGTACATAACCAATCACAATTTCTATAACATGTTCCTGTTGAAAGCAATAATTCAGTTGCATTACAGCTCTGTAAATCATTATTTATTATTCATTATTTATCGTTTTTACAAAAAATCACAATTACTCACAAACAACAGAGTTAAAATATGTTTTTTTAAATATAGAACATGAACTACTCAAATTGCTGCATACAGTAAATCAACAGTTGTATTGAGACTCAGTGAATAGGCACAAGACATTAATGAAAAATGTACCTAGCCCATATGTGTCTCTGCGATCGTATAGCCTGTTGCATAATGTGCATGCTGACTAAGCACACTGGACATTTACAGTATGCGTGTAGGATTTAGTTGTATCTAGTGGTGTAGTTGCTGACTGCAACCCATCTCCTCACGCTCACTTGCCTACATGAAGGAGAAGCTGTATGAATAACGTGAAGAGTCTAGAGTCAGACTGTCCATTCTGGGCTACTGTACAAACATGGCCGTTCAACATGGTGGACTCTTTGGTAGACATAAAAAGTTTATTTGAGGGTTACAAAAACATAATGATTCCTATTTTCGGGTAATTACACACGAATTAAAACATAGCTATTCATGTTATGTTCAATTTCTGCCACATTCTGTAAGTAGAAAATGTGGAAATGTGTGAAAGTGGAAGGGCATATATCAAGTACAAAATTCAAATCCATGTTGTCACATATATATATATAGCAAACTGCTCTCTGTTGTGTAACAAACTCAAGAGAGAATTGACAAAAAAAAGTACTAAATGGAGTGGGCTTTACTGTATATACATAACATACATATTTTATAGTTCATGATAGTTCAGTAAGGGACAGAATAATTGTAAGTTATGCAGTTTTAAAGAAAACCAGCCAACACCAGTCAAAGACAGACATTTTGACGTGATATAACGGCAGAGTTTATGCGCCCTGAAGCCAGGATATAAGATCAGGTCAGCAGACTGAGTGATGACTGACGTTCAGCTCTCCAGTCTGAGGTGAAAATGTATTTACAGTCCAAATTCATCACATATAAATCACCAGATGAGATTTGAGAAATTATGCTATCTAAGATAATTGCAGCTTCTCACTTGGGTAGATTTGACTCAATTATTCAATCCAGTTCAGTTTTATTTATGTAGAACCAAATCATAACTAAAATTATCTCATGACACTTTCCACGTACAGCAGGTCCAGCTCATTATTGTTTACAGAGACCCAACAATAATATAGCACACAATGTTTTTATGGGTAACTTGCACAAATATGCAGATATATTATTTGCATCTATCCCGGCCTGTCATAAGTAATACTGATCATTTCAAACTCTTCCATACAGTATGTGACATGTTTTATAGACAGATTTTATCTTACTGACTTGGGTTTGGACTCAGTTAGGCTCTTGGAGACTTGGCAATCGCTATAACATCTGAAATTACTCCTAATCTTGGTTCCCAGAAAGTGGTTGGGAAATGCCGTCTTGCTGTGCAGTTGGAGCACCCTGACCCGTTCAGCCAGTAAATTATGTTTTTTGTGAGGTACCAATGCGATATGTTTTGGCATGTGTAAGAAAGTTTGGTCAATTCACGCTGAGGAATAAAGTAGTAACTGAGTCATGCGATTTCTGTGTATATAAGTCAGATAAAGGTTCATCTACGCTTCATTGCAGGACCGTGGAGTTCATGGTTAATTTTGCCAAATCAAACAGATAGGTAGTAAATATTTGCACACCTCTGAAAAAAAATCAGAATGCAGCTGTGATACGAGCTGCTCAAGCAACATGTTTGTTTATGGAAGTCTACCTGAGTACTGGAATTCCTTAATGCCATGTTTTATGTGTCCTTCGTGCTCCATCTTCATGGCAGCTCATTCCAGTTCATAAAATGAAGAATGAAAGCTTTGAATCTAAATCCCCCAAGGGAGGTAAAAATAGACAGCCGCTTTAGCCAGACAGTCTTGTCTGTCTTACAGAGTGTCTCTGCTATTCTGTATTAAGTTGTTTTAAATGAATGTTGACCTCCTTCGCTTGAACTTCTGTGTTTTCATCTGAATATGTCTGCTGATTGTTAAAAGTGACATATAACACTGTCTGTTTTATTATTAGTGCACATGCGATAACAAAAAACAAACAAAAAAACCTTCTTTGTGCATTAATGATCTGATCATGAGGACAAAGGTAGTGTACTGCAGAGCTGACCATTTGCCAACACTGTGAGTTACTCAGGCTTGCAGAATAGTTTGGTCCAATGACAGAAGAGCCACACAAACCTCTGCAGAAGTTTTTTATTCATAGTGTGAGGAGGGATTGTAATTGAGTTGCATGAATTTTAGTAATGCTCACAGTGAACCACCAAACTCAGTTAATTTAGTTTGAATTCATGCATCGAAGTTTAATGGAAACGCTTGAAACTGAGCTGCTTGTAAATGGACTCTAATGTTAAAAGTGTTGATTAATGACAAAGGTTAACTTAATTATAGTTACTGTAACTTTGTAGACTGTATTAATGTAACAGTTTTTATAATGAGTTCATCAGTGAGAACTTCAGGATCAATGAAATCTCAAATTAGTAGCAAACTCGTCAGTAATTTATACGCCAGATTAATGTACACGTTCACACTTTTAAGATATTCACAGCATTGACAAAGTAATGTCTGTAATTAGAAAATATAAAATATTGAACAGAATAGGTATTTGCAATGAAATGACACAAACTCGGCCTCACAAAGTTTCTTTATTGAGCAGTTCTTTTAACCAGAATTTCTCTTGGATTCTGAACAGAAAATTTCTGTTGATAATAATCCTGAGAAAAACAAGATTTTTTGTGGTTTCTCTGATGCTGTGCCATACCCCTGATGTGATCAAAGTGTAATGTTTGAAAATATAAAATCTAGAAATGAAGAAAGACCATAATTAAGTCTTTATAAGAGACAGTGGGTGGTTGGAAGCCCCAAAAGGCGGTATAGTATAGTAGCCATCATTTTTAATTGCAGGCAGTAAAATGAGTCTTGTGTCCCTCTAGAGGCAGTTATCTAATTTCCACAAAACAGCAAAACATAGAAAAACATCCATAGAAAACATATTACAAAATGTAACTCAAAACTCAAACACTAAAACATGCCCATGTCTGAATATTGCATTAATGCAACTTATATGAGTGAGCACTGAATTCAGTGGTTCATATATCTATGATTAGTGCAAATGAATGCAGTTAAGACAAACAGTAGAGTTAGAGTTATCCTTTGAATATCTTTCAGTAATGTGCAGCTCCCACTTCAGAATATCTCCATCACTAAGACATATTCGAAAATAAAAGCAAAACACTAACGAGACACAAGTGACTCTGCGTTTCCTTTACACACATTTAAACATTTTAAACTTAATATTTAAACTGAATATCTCAGTGCCTGGTGGAATGGTACTGTGTGCAATTAGAAGGCTGACCAGAGGGTGGCACTCTGGTAACAGCTGTAAAAAGATGGTAAACAATGTAATGTCTTGTAATTGGAAGGGAGGATAAATAAAGCACCAACATTATACTCACAACATGTAACCAGGATGTGCACAAGAAATTGTTCCAGGGAACAAAATGCAGATGTGGCAAACTACAGAAACAGAGGACTGAATCATGTTTTTACTTTTCAGAAATCAGATTTTAAAAATCATGTAAATTATAACCAATTATACATATACATATACATATACATACAATAGTCAATGGTGAATGGTGCAAATTAATTCAAATAGCTACATCAGCTTTTCTGCTAACATTGCATGTTTCCTGCATTTATAAGACATTATAAATATAATATGAATTCAAGCACCAGTTCCTTTACATGATAACATGTGCTATGATGCTACAGTCTTTCAGTATAGGAAGGCACAGCAAGTACAATATTGCGATATTACAATATTACAATAAAGAGCATTATAAGAAAGGATACAGTATCTATGTTATACCATGATAATATATATGTGAAATCATACTTGTGATTCAGATTCAGTAGTAAGAAAAGGAAAAAAATCTCAAGCTATTGTTAATTAAAGTTAATGAGATGACACATGCTAATGGCAATGGCTGCAAAGTACTCGGTTGTACACTTGCATTTTTAATGTTGAACTGTTGAACTAGAAATAAAAAGATAATAGCCTCAGTCGGAGATTCTAGTTGTGTTCAAAATCACTACATATTTCCACAATATTCATTTTCTGACATTTACTTTGTTTAAATTTGGGGTAAAAAGATTTTATATATGTAAATTCTGTTTCAAAGGTTTCAGATTCACCTTTGTGAAATATCAGAGTTTGCCTGTCGCCATGTGTCCTTCAACACTTTCTGTGAGGAGACATATGCACAACAATATGTCCGTACTTTGTCATTAAATTTAATTTTGGCTCACAGGAGGATGGCTTAGTGAGGGTACACTATAGCTACAAGTGGCTGTTCGACTCTCTAAACATGCAGCAAAGTCAATGTTGGTCAAACTGCGCACAGCCAATCTATCACCAACCACTGGTCAATTGTTGACTGCACACCAAGTGCCTGGGATCATTTCCTAATTCAGAAAAGTCCTCAGGGACTTAGCCATCAGCAAGCATCGATTTTAGTGACCATGATAGATAGAGTGAGTGACCCTGCACCTTTACCGCCTTAATGAACTATCGGTTTAATCAAACTGGACCTGAAGAGGAAAGAGGCTTTATGGGTTATGCTCAAGGACGCACAGGGCCTGACTGCACATACCAGTCATAAAACAACTTGCTCATCATGAGCCAGGTTTTCGATGAGAACACTGATACCACAGTTGTGTGTAGATCTGAAGTTGGGTCTGCCGCCAGCAGCTGGTTAGCCTACGTTAGCACAAAGATTGGAAATGGAGGGACTCTGTTCTATCAGGACATCTAACGCTTGGCATTGCTGCAGCTTTGCCAGGTAAACAGTGGAGACGTTCTTTCACTGGAGCCAGGTCAGCAGTCTTTGTGCTAAGCTAAGCTTACCAGCATGAAACTGACATAAAAGTGGTATCAATCTTCTCACTCATCTTTAACAGGAAAGTGAATAGGCACATTTTCTTAAAATGTAAAACAATTTTAAACGAAAAGCTGAAATGTTTCTTTTTTTTTTTTTTTTTTGTGGCGCAAGAAATACCACAGAACAGCTGAATCAGCTGTCTCTATCACAGAGGGCAGCATACTGTGTTTAAGGTGACTATGAACTACTGTGCCATAACAGCTTTTTTTTCCTGTTCTCTGAACAAAAGCATATTGCCTATCACAGCAAAAAGACAAAATAAGAAAAGCAAACCTAGAAGCACTCTTCTAACTTCTTAATCAGCTTTTATATGATTGTATCTTCCTAAAATGCTGTTGTGTTACATTATCTTGATAGCATGCCTATATGCTGACCAGCACTTCCTGACTAACACTTATTCTCTGGTTCTATGTGAGGAACCATAAAGAACCAGAACTTAATGAATCAAAGTGGACATAGTGTAAGGGCTGGAGCTGTTGTGGGGGGGGGGGGTGATTTAGACACCGGTTCTGACCCACTAGGCCGTGTGCTCAACCACACCACTCGCTCTCCATCATGAAATAAATCCACTAGAACAATGGCAGCCTCCACCACTATTCTTTATTAAAGGACAAATGACACTGTGGGCTCTGTGGAGAATTTCCAAATCCCTTAATAGATCTCCCAGTCAATACCCATCTCGACCTTGAATTCCCAGTGTCAGTGCGCCATCAAAGTTCAACGAGTTTGACTCTGAGATTTGACCCTCCTGGCTGATATCCCTCCGTATTAGATCGTACTTAATGAGCTGTGGGGAGAGTAGCTTTAGGCTGAGAGTTCAGTGGGACCATTAATCTGCCCGTGGAGCAGAAGAGTGAAACCCATCTCTGCAGTCAGTCAGCTGTAATGGAGCTGATGTAGTGCTGTGGATGGAGGGTACCACAGTGTAAACATCACAAAATCAAAAACACTGACTATCCACGGTGAGGTCAGCTGTGGTTAAACGGCTGCTGTGTTTTTGGTGCATTCAAGTCCTAATTGATTGTCTGTAAAGTTGTCCATTTGACTAACTGCTTCTAGGATGACGTCCCACTGGTCCTGACTGTACGATGTGGCTGCTGTAAAGGCACCTGGGTTGTCTTTAAATATGATAGGCAAGCTTTTTCTCCTATTGTTGTTGTTTGTCTGTGTCACCAGATCAATGAAAATATGGAAAACCTGAAGTCACACTGAAGTCAGACCTCTTCTTTCTTTCTTTCTTTTTTTTTTTTTAGCCACAACAGGACTCTGGGTGGCAATTATATTAGTCAGTTGGTTTATCACAACACCGATTTGTTCCAGACTGAAATATCTCAACAATTATCGGATGGACTGTTTTTACAGATAGATAGTCATACAAATAGTCGTGGTCCCCGTGCAGAGAGTTAATCTTATCACCATGAGGTTGACATTTGTTTTTTGTCTCAACATATGGATTTGGATAGGATCGGATTGCTTTGACATTCATGTGTCCCTTAGGAATTGTTAAGATGTTGGTGATCCTCTATAGCCAAGCCCCAGTGTTGCCCCTAGTGTGTGTTTATGACCAAATATCTCCAAACTAACGACATCCAGTCTCAGCTGCACCTTGTGCTGCTAATTAGCAAATGTTAGCATGCTTATATGCCCACTTAAGATTGTGAGCGTGTAACCATTATGCCTGCTAAACATTAGCGTGTCAGCATTGTCACTGTGAGCATGTTAGCATGTTGAGTGCGGCCAAACAGACATGCTATGGCTGTAGACTCTCAAATCAAGTTGTTAAAAAGAAACCACGCCCACATAAACAACTCTTTACAAAAGGAGTAATGAATGAGGTTGTCGGGCTGTGAAAAATCTCTGACTCGTTGGATTGTTTGGACAAAAATCCATTTACTAACAATTTATTAACGTTGCTAAATGCAGACTTGACGGATTCAGATAAAAGACTACTGCACGCGGTCCACTGTCCACCTCCCTTGCAGTCAGAGATATTTAATAACATTTTGAAACACAGACCTTCATCTGACCTTCATCAGGTTATTTTAAGACCACAGTGCGCAGGAGTCTCTTGTTCTGTACTATTGATCCGTGGTCTTCTCCTACACATATATCAATCCACAGGTGTGCAAAAGTTTTGCCAGAGTTGAAGAATTAAAACTCTTTAATGATTTATCAGCATCTCTAACTGATGTTTTATTTATTTATAACTGCATTACTAGCAAAGCAAAGGAATTCAACCCATATGTTGTTCTTATTACTGTTTTATTAGTGACCTACAAAGCACGTATAAGTGATTTATTTACCAATTACAACACCTTTAATAACCCTTTATAAAAGGTGCCTTTAGGTACGCAGTAGAAGCATTTTTCTAATGTACAGTCATGTTCCTGCCAACACCCCAGTGGTGCAATCGAAATAAAAAAAAAATCTGTAGATGCAGATGCAGCATCTGTTGTAATAAACCTCCCGAAACAATCTAAATTCAGAGCGGAGAAGGGAGACCTGCCCTGAGCTAATATCGATAAACATTACCAACAACCCCGCCTGGTCAATCAGACTAAATGTCTTGTCCCTGCTGTTGTCGTCCAGCTTTGGCTTCTCAGCCCCCTCACATGAGTACCCCAATCCATCATCCTGACTGCAGTGAGAAAGAATGAAACAAGCAGAAAAGCTCCGCTAAGGGATTTAACTTTGTTACCTCCAGAGGTCATAAATCTCCGGCAGTCACCTCCCAGATTCAGCAGGTGAGATCCAGTTAAACTTCACCCAGAGGAACACGGCTTTTGTCTACTTTTAAAAGATAACAGCAGAAACATCCTGCATCGCTGTAACATGATTAAACATGAGGGATGTATAGATACAGAAAAAAGCAGTGAAATGAAGCATATGTGTGTGAGGCTGCTGTGATGTTTTATTTCTTAGTTTGATGTCTCTCCATTAAAGGATTACATTAGTTATGTTATCTCAAAGACAAATGATATCAACACAGAATAAAATAATTATCCGGTCAGCTTGCTCTTGACAAACAGTGTGCCCTAATGGACAGAAAAACCTGGCAGCCAGACCTTAATGGGTTCATTAAATATCTTTGATTTTTTTTTAGTCCCTCACTCTGCAGAATGATAAATGTGTAGAGTCTGACACTAGTAGGCTGTTTTCGCATTCATCTGCTCGAGGGGGAAAGTTTCTAAGACTCTTACACAAGTGCAACATGCACTTAAGTTTCTGTATCTCCATCTAACTAATGGACAGCATGTGTAAAATCTCAAAAAAACAGACGCACTATATACACCAATATACACACCAAAGCCTGAGAATAGAAAACTTGAATAATCTCTTACTGTATTCTCTCCTAAATCCCTTAAAGATGAGACAGGGAGCCTTACCAAGACATTCCTAATCATTTGGATTGGTTTATTGATTGTTCTAAATAGTACAAGGTCAAAGGCTAAGTGCCTTCTCATGTACAAGCCCCATGTGTAAGACCATTTTGCTGATGGTTTCGGCGATGTGCCTCCAGCTGCGCCCCGTGTCAGGCGACATTAAATCATGTGTACATGCTTTGCAATGCATGGCCACATGTAGAGATGTTGACCTTCAGAAAAGTGGAGTCAGTTGCTTATGAAAATTTAATGTGCAAAAACACTTCCAGTTATGTATGTGATATTCAGACTAATTACCTGCTGGGTCTGATGTACAGCGCATGTGACTGAGGCGCTTCTGTGAACAACTGTTTCTAGTATGTATTGTACAGTACATTCAGTATTTAGCTTGTCTTCCACTAAAAGCAGGCATGAAACATAGCGGGGAATTGGCATGATGGAGAAGCTGCGTTATGGGTCGTCTATTTTAAGAATGCAGTCTGGTCATTGTATATTTTATTTATATGTGGACTGGCATCCTCAAAAGAGAGCAGGCAGCTTCACTTGCCAATTATCTCCTCGAGGCAAATAAACTTTTGTTGCTGAAGGGAGACAAAGAGGAAACCTTATAGGCTGTTCAGTGCTCTGCGAGACTTCATAAGCAGGTGTTTTCTTTGCATGGAGACAACAAAGAAAGGTCATATGAGGCTTCAGAGGACATTATGATATTTTATCTTGTGCACAGCCTCAATGGATAAAGAGACAAAGTGAAATCAGCACTCACTGTTGTTGTGCAAGAGAATCTTTTGCAAGAAGAACAATCACATTTTTCTCTGCATCGGCACACATTCTTTGCCCAAATCATATAAGTCTGCTCTGATGGGATAATTTATTCCTTTATTTTATTATTCTCTATCTCTAATTAAAGCCATACATTACCACAGAGACCTGGCGATCAAAGTTATTAAATATTTACCAAGCTTTTAAACCTGACCTTTACAGGCCAACACGCCATGCAGCCACAGCTCGCTATATTCAAATGACAACCCCTTCTTATGCCCAACAGCCCATTTTCTCTCTCCCTGCGGCACGAGCCAGGTTATCTTTAGTTGCACATTGAATATTTATACAGCAGGTGGCTGGGGAGTCGGTCACTGATCTCTAAGGTGACTTGCTGAGCCTCTGTGGGGGGTGCTACTGCGCTCGGGTTGGCCTGGGATGAAGTCACATGGGACATATTGTCTCCTCAGTGTGTCCTTTTATTCCACTTAGGCAAAGGATAATGTTTTCTGGTTGGATGCCTACACCACAAGCACCGACGAAAGGAGTCAATGAGCTATTAGAGTGAGACAGTTATGGTCAAACTATCATCTGATGCGTCTCCAAAAATACATCATCTCTCAGCATCAAAATCAGAACCAGAACCTAAAAATAGGAGACACACTCTTTGCACACACTAACTTTGCAGGCTGCACAGAATAAACACTGCCGCACTGTAACAAAGGAATCCCTTGCCACACTACACGTAAAACAAATAATGGGAAAGGTTTAAGGATGTGATGAACATGATAATTGCAGTTTCAGGCCAGAGTTATTCTCCTGAAATAGAAGAGGTTAGGGGAGAGGGAGGTGAGGAAAGTGATTCGTGTCCAGGGATGATTTGAATGCTAATCATGTTGTCTGAGTTTGAAGACAGCCTCATTCCATCGCTGTGACTGGGGGACGATTAGAAGTGATATTAAAGAAGATCTTCCTTTCGTGATGGCTTTTAAGACATCACTCCACGGACTGAATGATTTCTATGGAGATAACTTGAAGATGATGACACATTCACACGCTAGAGCACTGCGTATGTGCATTTACTATCTAAAAAAGTCAGAATTTGCATTGTCACCGCTCATGCATGAACTGTTTTCTTAATGTGGGTTATGACTGCAAAGACTTTTAATGAGCCCACTGCTGTCAGGGAGCAGTTTTCCCTTTAGGCTGAATTCCTCTTGAATGCATTAGCAGCTGATATAAAATTATAACTCAGACTAGCACCTTAGACATGAAAGAAAGCAACTAATGCGTCATTTTCTAATGTAGCTCTTTACGTTTTGTATTGCATAAACTTCACACAATTGTATCGAAACAAAAGTAGGCGACTGAAGAAAACTTTTTTTGGACTGTAGCTGCACAGACTTGTAAGAAAGTGTCCAATAATAAATTAGCAATTCCCAAAAGGCGTGGAGAAACTTTATGGGCATTGGCATTTCATTGTTGAAGCCACAAAGCTGTCCCTGAACTGAATGTGTGAGATAAGTGCTTTGGAGCACAAACAAACTGAAACAAAAGAACATGAGGTGGAGATTGGTTCAGTAAGTAAGAGAGGGGGAGGAAGCACTTCTGGCGTCCAAGGGCATCATAAACCTCAGCATGTGTCTGCACAACAATGCCAACAGGGGCGCAAATTCTCCACACGCTGGGAATCGATTTCACACAGCGAGTGGAGGACTTGGAAAGAGGCGTATCGAGAGAGACTGAAATACTGCATCTTGTGTTATTGGATTTAGAGCCCAGTTTTCAGATTTTTTTTTGTGTGTGTGCAGCATCTGCAAGCTGGGGGATCCAGTCAAGTGGAGCTTCCAAGAGCCTGACTGAGAACCTGTGGCCAAGGAAAAGAGAGGAAAGACGAAAAGAGATTGTTCTGGGGTTTTACTTTAGAATAAAATTCATGCCACAATAAGTACAATAAGAAAACTTTATTTAGTGTGGCATATAATGTGCACAAACTTCATAATCTGCAACAGTAAGATAAAAAGAACACTTGCAGCCCACATTCAAGTGAACAGTGGGGTTAATAGCTGTGAACCGGTGTGAGACAAACCTGTGTCACACTTGTTTCTCTAAAGCACATCCATATTTTATAATGAACAACAAATAGAGACATCACTGAGAGGTCGAAGAGGAGTCGCATTAGTCCACAAATGTGAAGGAGCGAGGGGAGACAGGAGGAGTAGAAATGGAAACTGGAAAAGCACGGAATTTGTTTTGGGATATTTTTGAGCATGGGGTTAAATGAGAAATTAGGATGTGTTTAATCTGTCAGTTTTTTGATGTTTCTATTCTAAGAACAGACTGATGATTATTATTAGACGAATTATCTTCCAGTGATTGATTTTCAGAGGCAAAAAAAGCTTCTTTTTAGATCAATAGTTCTCACTTTAGAATATTACAGGAATATCACGGTGGTGCCAAAGGATACTTTGAAGTCAAAGGATCACCTGTGGGTGCATAACAATATAACAGGAAGATCATAAGAGACTACAGATTCCACTTAGCCAATGACAAAGACAAAGAGAATATTCATTGTTAAAAACTGCAGACATTATTTCACTGAATATATAAGAGAAGAAATACACGCTGTAAAATACTGTGATGGTTTTTGTTTTCACGGAGGTTTTAATAAATGTGGTCTCCTCTGCTCCCCACTGCTGACTACAGCCAAGTGTCTTTTTTTTTTTTTTTTTTTTTACTTCATTTAAGTCAATTCAAAGCATGTGATAGTAGTGACACGCCCCCTAGTGTTTCATGTCAGCCAGGCTCCTGGAGTTTGATAACCTTGCTCTGCGACCGGGAGCATCACTGAAGGAATGTGAATGTGTGTTTGGGTGTCCTCCTCTTGTTGCTAATTGTTGATGCAGCCCCGAGGGTCCTCTCGCATGGTGATTAAGGCTCATTCCCCCTCTCATCTGATCTCCGTCCGCTCGGACCTACAATGATAAGCGCCGAGAGTGTTTTGGAGAGTGGAGACCAGCCTTGCATCCGGCTGGAGCCTCTGAAGACCACGCACTTGCCGGGCAAGGCGACGCCGACCGGTGGCAGCTGCGCTGCTCTCGTGGACAGCAGCCCCAAAGTGACAGCCAACGGGGTGCACGACATAGAGGACCGGATTCTGAGGATCACCGGCTACTACGGCTACAAACCGGGCTACTCCAGTCATAGAAGTGAGTGCAAAGAAAACAAAGTATGATGACGGGATCAGAGGATGCGACAGTCTCACGCCTGTCCGTGCCAGGTGTGAGATAGCATGAATTAAAGAGAGCAACATTTCACGAGAATATTCTGATGATATATGTGTAAATATGTTCAAGGGGATTTTATTCCAAAAAGGGGAAATGAATATGCAGTTAATGCGGTGCCAGTGGTGTGTGGAGGGAGAAACAACGCACGAATATTGTTCTTGCAAATTAGTTTTCATTCAAATTAGGCTATGGCAAAATCCGCTCTTGCAAACACAGCTAATTGGGTTTCAATTAAGGCTATTATGGAGCAGCATGATGTCAATCACTGCGTAGATCAGCTGGAGGCTGGATGATGCGCAAGGCCATCCATCTGTGAGACACAACATGAGAGAGAGAGGGAGGGAGGGAGAGAGAAAACAAATCTAACTCCTCCAGGCTATGTAATTACATACACAGCAAAGTGGCATGCACAAATTATGCTTTTTTTCAAATTCAATCTCAAAGTTAATTGTTTAAACTGTAGCTTGACGTCGTCCACACCAAACAATCCCCCAAACAATGACTTACATGGCAGCCTCACATAGAATTCCAGATCTCTAATTAAAGCCATCAATTTCCCAAGTGACAAATGCAGCAGCTCCTCCATGTGATGCATGTGTATACATGTGCTATATCTCCTGACATGCCTGAGCTATAGCAGTGCTTCTGTACGTTAAAGCTCCTTAATAATTTGTCAGCTGTGGTTTGGATTGGTAGGGCAATATTGTGAATTTTGCTGACACGGAGACAATGTCAGGGATTGGAGGAGAGAGCTGATGATGCACTTTGTTCAGGGGGTGATCTCTAAAATCTTGCCCTCCAGTTCTGTTTAAGGATTGCCAGTGCTACTGAGATTATAACGGGGGAGAAGAATAACCATTGCAAGGCTCTGTGCCCGGCCAATTAGTGGTTTTACAAATGGCTTTATGGTAACGAAGCAAAGTGTGCAGAGCAGGACTTCAGGCCTGTAGCATTAGAGTAGTAACAGGTTCTCACCTCTGTGTTACATAATTAGCCTTTTCATATTGTGTCATCACTTTTTACTGAAGATAGGAAGGAACTGGAACTTTTCTTGAATAAATCCCATAAAATATATAAATGGTCATCTCTCTATGAGCCTTTTGTGTTTCGCATGCTGGTACATTTCACCCCAAATGAATCAGACCTGTCACGTAAGCTCCCTAACGTCTCCCTCTGGCTGTTACATAAAAGGCGAACAACACATTCATGACTTAGAGAAACACATCTGGGAGATGTTCTCCCAGTGTTATGACGTCCCTTCCAAAATCTACTAGTCAACCCTTGTACTCTGTGACATAACACATTACTCTGACACAGCGTGTTTGAAGTCTCAAAGGAAGTGCGCGTATGCAGATAGGGGCCTCATTCAATCAAGAACAGTTCCAGCTGAGGCTTTTTTGGATGAGCTCTGAGCACCTCAATGGATTTTTAGATCGAGGCAGAGGAAGAGGAAATGAGCCTGTCTTTCATTAACTACCTCCTGTTTATCAGTGGTGTCAGTTGCAGCAGATTAACCATGAATGCAATCACAAACTTTCATTTGAGTATTTATCTACACATCCAGATTAATCTAATGAAAGAATACCTGATTAACAAGTGACGCGCAACTTTAATGTTATTGTCTAACAAATAGAGGGAAAGATTCTTGGCTCTGGTACAGAAAGTGATAACTAGGCAAATGAAGACTGAAGAATATTGTTTTATGTGCACATCTTTGCTAATTATGTTAAATACAGAAGCCAGTTGAAAGCACAGCCACAAACTGAAATGAATCAACTGATCATTTTGGTCGACTTACAGACACACAGACACATTCATTGCTTTTCGTTGGTTATTTTCAAATGTTTAAATGGCCTAAATGTTTGTTTGTTTCTTTGATGCTTGAATGGCAAGATCCACTATGTGACTTTCAATGTTATCATTGAAACTTACTTAAAAGAAATCTAATTTTATTATTTTTCATCATTTTTAAACCAAAATGCCCCAAATTTCTTGCTTTTATCCTCTCAAATGTCAAGATTCGCTGCGTTTCTTTGACATGTATGATAGTAAACTTTATATATTTGGTATTTTGGGCTGTTGGTTGGACAAAACAAGACATATGACAACACTAAACGATGAATCGTGAATATAACTGGTGGATTACTCGATAATGAAAGTAATTGTGAGTTGCAGCCTACTTCCCAGTATACAGGCCTTCTGTCTGTCCCATCTCAGAGCTATATGAAAGATGGGGTGTCATCTGGGATGTAATTTCAGGTATAAGGAGCAGGTGTTGATTGTAATAGCATCCATACCAAACCTATAAAAGCCAGTGTATCTGCGAGCGAAGGGGTTATTTGATTTGAGAGACATTTCCCATTCCTCTCATAAAATATGGCATCTGTAGCCCTGCATTTCTCCATCTATCCATCATCTGATGTTTGTGCATGCCAGAGTCAACAGAAGGTATTCCTCAGGGCAGCGTACTTGTCACTGTATTTCCTGCACAGCTATTAAACATGCTGTTGCTGATGCTGTCACTGTAGGAAGGACTCTGACTAAATTACTTCGGTGCACATGCATCCTCCTTGTTTCTTCTTAGAAATAAGACTGTGAAAAGTCACTTAACAAAAAAAAAAAAAAAAAAAAAAACTTGTTGCCTGAAAGTGTCACATTTGTTTAGTTTGTTTCGTTTACACATTTGTAAACTTTGAAAATCTCAGTCTGTTCATTTCGCATAAAGGGTAAGACAAAGAGGCACGTAAATAGAACGGTCGGCTCATCCTGCCAAGCCTGTGGGGTAATGATATATTTAGTAAAATTCTGTTGCCAGTTTATTATTGCCACTTGCCATCTGCGTTGAATTAGAAGATGGCTCAAAGGGGGATTGTGGACTACATTTGGTGACAGGGACCAGGTGGTAATACATACAGTGTTATAATATATATATATATAGTTATAGTATATAGTTCTAATATAATTTGTGCAGTGGTAACATATAAAAATAAGAACAACAATCAAGGTGCAATATTTCCTATTGTACCACTTTATATAGATAATAACACAACTACAAAATTGAAATGAGTCTGACTTCAGAGGTAAGGTCAGCATATTCTAACAGCATCCCCATTTAGCTCCTGCTGGCACAGACAACAATGGTCCGTGCAGCAAATGCTTCCTCAGCCTCTCCTGGAAAAAAAAAACAAAAAAAAAAAAACATCACAATCATTTGCTGTGTATTTTGTTTTGAATAGCTAATTTGGAAAAAGCTGTAGCGCTGGCATGCTCCCCGCTGGGTAAACAGGTATGGTGTAGGAGGAATGACAGGTACTTGTAGTGGCAGTTCCACTCAGCGCTGTGCCTGTGGATTTCACCGCTGGCATCTCAGCAAGACAACAGGACACAAAGGCACTCAGAGGAAAATTATGAAGGAAGGGTGTGAAAAACAGCCATTTATCACAACGGGGTGTGTTTTTATCTGCACTTTTGTCTGCGGAGAAAGTCTTATACAAGAGAGATATACAAAGAAAATGGACATCTCTTGATCCTTTCATGCTTGTGCTGATTGGTGACTCACTTTTGAAAGCATTTTTTAAAACCATTTATAGATCTCTGTAAACACTCAGTGAATTTTCACTTTCTTCCGCAAACATTCTGTACATGCGTGCATTTATTTTGGACTGTCCCGTTCCCATGCTTTCTCACTCCGTGCTATTTATAACCAGCATAGCGTCGAATGGGATATGAGCTTTGCCTGAATGACTCCTGGAGTGCTATTAGTCTCACATGCTCCTGGGAACGAGCAAAAGCACCCTGCAAGCAATGCGTGCAATACTTGCCCACACCAGTTACAGAATTGCTGACCTGTACTCATGCCATTGTACTTTTGGTCATATGTTACAGTATTATGTGTCCGGTGACTGAATAAAATTGGCCGGTTGCAGCATTTTCCTTCACAGTCGAAGTGAGGAATTTTATGTCATCCAAAAGTAATATTACATAATAGAAGGGCAGAGTATGGGAAAGGTTTGTAATGTCCTGTTCATAAGGCTGAGTACACCAGCAGCCTTGTCAGTAGCCCAACACTGCCATCTTATGGTCTGTACCAACAACAATAAAATGACTCTTCACATGCCCCAGCGAAATGTCAGTGACAGTACTTAGTGTAATTACTACCTCCATCATTTAAATAAGCATGAAAATACATTTTCATACCGCAGCTCATTGTGTCTGCAAAAACCAAAATGATCCTTAGACTCTAAAAAAATGGTTTATTTCTCCCAAATGACTAAAACGCACATGTATCCACTTACCCATAATGATATCTATCCATTGGGATAGTTTATGTTCTTTTGGCACAAGCTTTGAGATGAGTGTCTCTGAGATTTCTGCTGCTGCCCAAATCAATGGTGGTTACAGGAATTAAATCTATAATGGTCAAAGCATTAAAAGAAAAATGCAATTTAGAGAACGCGACTTGTCTTGGCTGAATTGAGTTGCTGCACTGCACTGGGGCCTCAAAAACAGTTAAGGATCCCAAAAGCCTCAAGTGGACTGTGTGTCAACAGACATGTGACTCAAACTATTTGGTCCAAGGGTCAAGCAAGTAGAGTTCTTGGACAAGTCATGTCTAAAGACAACTCTCTCATGTCTGTGGTTTGCAGAAATGTAACGTTACAGTGGCAACGTTTTATTCTAGCAGTTGGGTTGATGAGTGTAATCAATAATTATCAGTCTAACATCAGTTGTGAAAGAATAGATTGTACATCGTTAACGTTAACTAACATCAGCACTCACAGATACTTACCGATCTGAATGAGTCTTCAAATGACGGAAAAGGTTCGATGTTGTAGTCCAGCTGTCAGAAATATCTGATGAGCAGGTCTTGCATTCAGCAGTTTGATTTTTGACTTCACACACGAGCACAGCTGAATCAAAGTTGTCAAAATAGTGACGAGTGAAGTCAGCATCTTTGGTATCAGCTAACACAGGTGTGGCATTGTTGCATAATCACGTGGCCTCGTTTTGTTGATGAGCTCCACATCAAAATCTAGTTTTAGACTTTAAAACCTTAATTATTTTTAATTTATATTGTACTCTCAGTGGACATACTCTAAATAAAACTGTGTTTAATCAAACTACCACTAAGTGACACAGGTAGGACCAGGCACCAGGCAAGCATAGAGAACTTGTTGGTCTCCGGGGAAATAATGAAGCTGTCATTTGCAGTATAGCCTGCAGTGTGCTTTATACGTAATCGTAACTTGGAGGTACCGGATACATACATAAATATACAACAAGGACCCAATAGTACTGACACATAGTACTAAAACATATGACCAATAGCACATTGGTATTAGTGCAAGTCAGTAGTTTTGTAACTCCTATCATGGAAAAATATTGCATGCATTACTTGGAAGGTGCTCTTGCCCTCGGGGGGCCTAACATACTAATCAAGCCGCGTCCTAGAAAAACGTTCAGCATGCACACTGTAATGCTATCCAACAGATTCACCACTAGATGTCCTCATCTTCCAATGTTCTAACTACATTGAGTTGAGTTGTTAATATGATATCCAGTGAGTGGAAGCACATCTAGTGGCCTGATTCATAGTCTGTCCAGTCCTCACCACAGCTAAAATCAGCTGCAGATATCATTCATCCCTCCGTTTCTCATCTCCATCCTCCTTCTCTCCTCCTGGTCCTCGTTGAGATGTGATGAGTAACAGAAAGGGGCAAAGACAAAGGCGCTTGCACCATAAACTGAGGAGCATTGGTTCATCTAAATGACAAAAGATCCTGAATTGGTTCAGTGCGTCAGTACACAGGAGGCCCACTGTTGCTATGGAGGTAAAGAGAGAGGATGCTGCACTATTTTGTGCTTTGATCTGGGCTGCAATAGTGTCATTGTGTTACGATTCAACTTTATGGTCATTTTGGAGCTGCTGTTAGTGGTGCTGTAATTTGAGAAACATACAGGTTTTGTGTTATGACATGATGCTACTGAACCTAAAACACACGACAGAGAAAGGAGCAATCGTTTTGAGTCCTTTGTCTAATATTTGAAAGTGAACCATGCCCTCCTGTAGTGCCCGTGCTCCAGGTATTTCTTTTAATCAGCTAGCGATTAGCATCCCGTCTGTGCTGACTGGATCGTTTTTCTGTCCCCTCCCTGTCTAGCTGTTGGCTCCACTCATCAGCAAGGTTATTTTTAAGTTTAACCCTCCTTGTCTCAAGGGATCCATACCCGCGGCTCATCCCGATTACACCTGACCAAACATTTGTTTCAGCCATGCTTGCATCACACACTTAATGCACAAACATTTTAATTAGGTTTCATTCTCACAACATCGCTTAAGACATTTTCATTAGTGTTACACCAAGGGAAATAAGTGAGCTTGCACCTTGGCTTTGTCCTTAAAATGACAACAGAGTTTTGCCTTTTCAGAAGTGTTTCCTCAATATTGAATTCTTCATTCAAACAAATATTACCACAGTGTTGCTGGAATGTTGCCCTGCATATTTTTTCCGTTGTAACAAACAGCCAAATGATATCTGTTGTCTCTCCCAGCCTGAAGAAGGCACAGTGATGTACTCTGATCTGCTATGCTCTCTATAAAAGTGCCAGGACTTTGGCTGATGATCACTGAAGAGCAGAGACAGACAGGAAGGGAGGGGCTCAGGATGATACTGATGTAATAACAGACATCCTGGAGCAAGCATGACTGCAAAATAGCACTCATTTAGTATTCTTAACAAACCAACATAGACAAATAGCCATTGCACTTACTGTATTCACGAGTGTTTTATCTTACTCGGGTCATAGTGCTGCTGTTCCTGGCTTGGCTTGTATTGATTTTACTGGCGAAAGGTAAGCACAGCATAGCATAATAGGTTATATTAAGATTATATTACAGGCTGCACGGCCTTGTGTGTCTGAGCGCACACACTAGACATTGATATGTCGCTGATTTAGAGGCCGGAGCGATATTTAGGTCCATTAAATTCTCAGGTAGAAAAACCGCAGCTAGTGATAGAATGGCCAGAGGGCTTTCCTTGAGATGGAAACTCCTGACCACAGGCCTGATGATGACTCACTGAGCCCAAGATGACCCTCCTCAGGTCCACACAAGCTACTGATGAAAATTTCCCTTGACTCCGCAACAGTGACGGCAAAATGATTGAAATCTTTTATTAAAGTCGTCACAGTGTAACTATTTAAGGTAAAACAGTGGATTAACAGTAAACATCCTGAAATTGGTGTTTTTGTCTGTCACAAATGGACAGCTGTACGTGTGCATTTTTCTTTTTTACAATGATGAAAAAGTAGCAAGTTGACAACTTTGCTAAGAGCCAAACAACAAGCAAGTGCAACAAGACAAGACATTACAGTTAATATTACTTACTAGTCCAACAGCAAGAAGCCCAGCTTGGCGTCTGCCTGTGAGCCTTTTATTTCACAAAGCTCTCATCTACAACTAAAAGTCAGTCCCTGATTTACTCTTGTAGGACGTCTCTTGCTTGGTCACTTTTTACATTTATTAAGAAGGGAATACTTCTCTCTAGTTATTTGTTATTTGTTGAACAGCCTTATGCTCCAAGTAGTAAAACCATTTGTTACTGTCAAGCGGTGGACAAATTATTTGTCGTTACTTCCAGGGTGATAAATTAAAAAGTCTTGTGGGTATAGCAGCTACTCACAGGCCCCGACATTTACAGTCTATAGGTTTCTGACACCTACCTGGATCCTGGTGAGTTTGGCTCGTCTCCTGCAGTGCACTCGAGCTGAGCCTTTGGTACCACAATTTCCCTCAAGCAACATTAGATTTCATAGAGGCAAGTGGACATAGTACTTTAATGTCTTTAATGATCGATCCAGTGCTGCTGGGTCTGCTACCGTTCGTGAGTTTAAAGTCTAGCAAAGCATCATATATTCCAAGCTTAGCCATTAGATGGATTTAGTGAGATAAATAGTACCATAGTACTAATGCTGTTAGGTTTCATAGCCAGAAACAAACATCTTACTTAAGAACAGTATTTGCTATGCAGAAGGACTTGCAGGTGCAAAAAAAGTGTTGATGAATCCAATGGAAAAGCAGGATCATATATTGGACTGGGAGGATTGACAGGACAACTGTGACGGAAATTGTGTTCACTTGTATTTTACAGTTAAACAGAGAGGAATCTGTAACAGATGAATAGTGATTAAAATCTATGAGATCCATTCTTGATTTAAAGAGTTACATATCATACAGTGCAAACACGAGTACTGTAGCACTTTAAAATGTACTGCTGTCTCCTTTATGTTGTCTCATGGAAGATGGATTTATCATTTGGGACGCTAATCATAGTGGTGATTGGTGTACATGTCTAATAGTGGTGTGAGTACCTTGTGGGCAGACGTCGCGTTATCCCTCTTCTAAGCACTAAGCACTGGGATTACTTCAGTGGATGATCGAATTTACATTTCTAGGACTATCATATCTTTGTGACAGTTATCTTTTTCATGGCTCAATTGATTAACGCTGCAGTGGCGAAAGCAACAGGAGAAAGCTCTGACTCTCGAGGAGTAGTGAAGAGCAGGAGATGTGCCAAGAAGAGGGAGAGAGAGACTGAGGACAAGAGTATATATAGAGAGAGGAAGGGGTGAGAAGAGCCTGGTCAGGTAGAAAAGAGATGGGAGGAGGAAGGAGAAAAGGAGGGGGCAGCAGCTAACGCAGCATAATTAGCCCGGGCTGCTTGGTTACCTTCCAAACAAAGCTGCTGATTTGTGGAGCAAAAGAAGAGGAGGGGAAAAGTGAGAGAGAGAGAGAGAGAGAGAGAGAGAGAGAAAGAGACAGACAGAGAGAAAAGAGGAGGGGGAGGATAGAAAGAGATGAGGGGAGTGATTGCGCCATGCCACACACACTTGAAGCTCAGTCTCCCTTGGAGACAGTGGCAGCGCTGGATCACGGCATGACAGTGCAACAGTAGAGTCTCCACTTCACTGCACTTCCACTGAGCTATCTCCACTGAGCTGTGTCACTATCCAGACAGACAGAGAGAGAGAGAGAGAGAGAGAGAGAGAGAGAGAGAGAGAGAGAGAAAGAGAGAGAGCACCAGTAACAGAGCGCTGGGCCGGAGAGGAACGAAGAGTCAGGACTGGAGTGCTGGGAAGAAGACAGAAGAGTTGACAGAGATCTGGGAGGAGGAGAAGGGGTGGGGGTGGGAGGGGGTGCAATCAAGAGTGTGAAGAAGAAGCGGAGGAGTCAGGAGTCTGAGGATGCACGGAGCTAACATGAGGAGCTGCTGAGCGTGCAGCAGCAGCAGCAGCAGCAGCAGCAGTCCGGCCACACTTACACACTCACACACACACGCATACACACACATATAGATACACTTCCCAGGGAAGGACAGTGTGTTGTGCCCTCAGTGGAGGATGAAGAAGCACTCAGCCCGAGTGGCTCCTCTCAGCTCCTACAGCACTCAGGTCCTCACCTGCCCCATCTCTGAAGGTAAACTGAAAGAACCAGAGAGGCCCAAGATGCCATTTATACTCGACTGTGTGTATTCTGTGTGTATGTGTTAGCATGAACAGAGTTATTGGCAGGAGTCGCTCAGATTGGCTGCTTACAACTTTAAATCACTTTTATTTGAATCATTTCTTTCTTTTTTTTAAATGTGACAGCATGATATTTCCTATAAAGCATCATATGCACTGAAGTGTCACATAGGGTGTACAAGTATTTATATGAAATATAGTTAGTGTGATCTTCCTAACTCATTGGTGCGCTGCATTTGAACATGTTATGATAATAAATTAAAATCTTTAAGTATTAAGTATTTTCACCAGGACTTTGGGGTTGCTGGCAGAGTTTTGAAGCTTCATGTGTTGACAGGAAGTGTAGTTGTAACAGCAGCATATGTTTGCTTGTTTTTTGGCTGCCCCGTGTGGCCCAGCACTGATGTAAAAAAAAAAAAAAAAACAACAAAGCCCAAATCAGCTGCTTTCACATCTGTTCAGGTCTCCATCATTCATCTTACTGATTCATCAGTATCACCATAACCATGTTACATATTCTGACCTAATTTAGATAAAGCCTGCATGCTGTTTGACCTGTAGTAAGCCTGCCCAGCACTGCAGACATAACTGGGCTTCATGCTGGATTGAATGGGGGGTGTCCATTCATCAATGTCACTGGCATGCAGCGTCAGTTAGCGGGGATAAAACACAGGATGGATTGAAATGTGAGGTTCGAGCAGCACACTGCGTCACACAGAGTCGATAAGCTCTGTTAATGGGCGCCAGTATATGCAGCACTGTGATTTCTGTAATGAAATGGCATGTTGTTTCTGCTCCCTAATATGTCTTTTTCCAGCCGTAGTGAGTGAGTCATCTATTCTATGTATGCATATAAAGATTTTTCAAATTCTAAAGAGGTAAATATGGTGTTAGTTAACATTATAACCTACATACAGTACAGCTTTTAAGCTACTGCTTTTTAAATAAATTCTGTGTTCTGTGATGTTTGTTTGCCAGAGGTGGAGAGGAACTTCGAATGTAGTCACATACTTTAAGCAGATATTTAACTTTACTCTTAGTGTTTTGATGCATTTGTGGATAGTCTATATATCATAATTTAGGCATTTATTCATACTTTTATCTGATGACACTTTAATTACCAAAACTTTTGGAAAAGGGAACATTGGCTCATAATTATATACCAAGTGATTTCTGACCGCTTGTGCTCAATTAATGAGTCTAAGTAGTACTACTCTGAAATTTGAGCAGTTTTCTAAACAAGTACGCTTACTCTGAGATGACTGAAATTAACCTCTAATAGCACTTTTTCTACTTTAGTAGACCTTTTTCACCGCAATACTGTGCTGACAGGGATTATTGTTTCCTTTGCAAGTTTTTAGCAGCGATATATTAGTCAGCAATAACATTGTCTGTTATGAGAATACAATTTTGGCCATCAGAGCTGCTTCTATGAGGCAGGGGAATAGTAGAGTTATAATATTACTGCATCTTGGCACCAGATCAGCCTGTAGTGGCTTTTTACCTCAGGAGAGAAGAGCTCGTATCCAAAACTAAAAGCTTCAGTTTTGTCGGTGCAATGAAACAGGAACCGTCTTGCTTGGTGGATGAGAAGAGGCGTGAAGGAAAAAGAAGGAAAGAGCTGCTTTTCTCTCTTGCAGAAATTTCAGATCTCATTTTTCCAGTTAGCAACCACCGGGCTCATTAGGTTGATTAAGAATCCTTGCTGTGACAGAATGTAATTAGACCAAATCCCTCGATGATCCTGTAGAAAAGAAAATTGTATCGGTGTTGAACATTTTCTTTCACCGTGTACCAGATCTGCTCCCAGCTGGGATATTTTGTAAGGTGAAACATTTTATGGTAACGGTTTTTCTTTTAAGGTGATAGTCACGGTCTGTAATGAACTGAACTAACAAAGAACTGGGCTTAATTTAAGCATGATTAGTTTTACACTTTTTGGATTTCTTTTGATATATCATTTATAGTTTAAAGGGTTTTTCTTTTTACCTCTTTCAAACACTGTATTGTGAGTGGGAGATTTTAGTCCTGCAGTGTGGATAGACTTAATGCCAGTGCTGCACTGATGCAGCGTAGTGGTAACTAATCACATTAACTCAACTACTTATGTAATTTCCAGGTACTTGCACTTGTGTGCTACATGAGCGTTTCCATTTTATGTTACTCTATACTTCTACTCAACTACAATTTAGATCCTTTTGACTCCACTATGTTTATCTGACAGATATAGTTACTGGTTACTTTTCAGATTTGACATAAAACACATGATAAACTTTTAAAATACACATTTCATTTCCCATCTAAACTTTTTAGATTGTTTTTAAATAAATAATTTAAATAACTGCTTGAAACCCGAAGACATAGAATTTTCCAATATTTCACAAGAAAGCAAAGATTCAAGTCCAAAATATGAATACAAATGTGTGCAGCCAATCATAATCTTCCAATATCCCTCAGATATATCATTTGGATTAGATCCTTTTGAGGCAGCCTGACCCTTAAGTTGGTTACTATTGGACCAAACTGCCTAACTCTATAAAAAGTAGTTCAAACAAGCTCCAACCTGTCCAGTTACATCAGTGGAATACTATTTATGCATCGATGAATCAGATGGATCTATCTGTCAGAGAGGCCAGATATTTTAACTACATTTATGTGATAATATTTCTGTGCTTTTACTTAATTGGGATCTTAAATGTTGAGCTTTTATTTGTAAATTGGCTTTTTCCACATTGTGGTATTGGTGCTTTTAATTAAGTAAAGGATCTGACTACTTCTTCCACCACTGCAGTGACGTGACTGTAATCTGTGGCTTTATATTCACTGTTCTTTCTCTGGTGTAACAGTTACAGCCATCACTTAGCTTTAATACTTGTACTGGGTGCCAGCAATGATCTCATGCATTCATTAAGCTTATAAACTAAGCAAGACTATTAAGTCATTTTCTGAAATTTATCAAAGAGTTTGTACACCACAAACTGCGTTTGTGCGAAGTACACTGCGTTTTCCTTTCATGAAATACTTTTGGGTACAATCCACTTTAATTAGACCTATCAGTACTTGTACTGCCTTTCCTTATGAGGTCTCATTGCAGAAAACAAACAAAAGACTATTAGATGCAATAATGAGCACCCCTGAGATACCCTGCTACTGTAGAGGGGAAATACTACAGGTACAAGTGCCAGTGCTTTCAGGGCTCTCGTGTCTGTAGCCTTAGTGGGAATGGCAGAGCTTCACGTGCTGAGCTAGCAAAGAGAGCACAGGCAGCAGACATCCAGCACATGTCATCTCTTATTCCTGCCCTGGTGTAAATTGATCACGTTGTTGAAAGTTAAAAAACGGATCTGAGCTCTCACAAAATGCTCACACACACACACACACACACACACACACACATGGCACAGTTAAGGTCTCTCAGTTAAGGACTATCTATCTATATAAAAGGCAACATTTTCATAGCAGTACTGTACCAGCAGTTAAAACACTGGCTGCCAAGGTTAACATGACATTCTTGAGGAATGTCATTAGGTTAGGTTTACTCTTATTTTGTGGGCATCAGGTTTCTGTGCACATCTGACTACAATGGGGGTACAGTATGTGCTGCATCATGAGGCAACAAGGCTATTTATGATGTGCACAGCCACAGATGCTAACCCGATACATTTTAAACAAAGCCTGGCCCCATGTGTCAGTAGCTTTATAGAAAGAAATGCAAACTGTGTTAGTGATTGATCAATAAATGCTTATATGTTGAAGCCCTGCCAGGCAGACAGAAGCTCCATCCTGCAGTATTAGGCATACAGAATATGCAATGGTAGGCTGCTATATGATTTAGGAACAAGGCTGTGAGCCTGTTCTTATGCACAGCAGTGCAAGTAGGGCGTTGAGCTAAATGCTAAATGCTAACATTCTGATGTTAAACAGCTATAATGTTAATGTACCAAACTCACCCTCTTAGTTTAGCATGTTAGCATGCTAGCAAATCCCATGAACCTCTCAGTCTCATGTAGATTTAATCCACTGGTGACCATGAATGTCTGTACAAAATTTCAAGGTAATCCATCTAACAGTTGCTGAGATATTTAAGCCTGGGCCAAAGTGGCGTACAGACCAACATTTTAGTGACAAAAAGTTTCATATTTGGAACTTTCTTTAGTCACTGGCCTTTGAATAGGAAGTGGAGTCCGCATTTAGAGGTGCTGCAATGCATTTTCTGTTATTGTCTTTTCTCCTATTGTCTCCCATCAGGAGAGGAAGGTTCAGAGTCTCATGCAGAGACACCAGGCAGCGAGACCAGTGGAGAGAGCCGGTCCTATCAGACATGTACCAACACAGCTCTGAAGGTGCTGGGTGGTCTGCTGATGGTGCTGTGTGTCTCCTCCTCCTGGGTGGGTACCACTCAGCTGGTTAAGCTGACCTTCCAGTCGTTCTCCTGTCCCTTCTTCATCTCCTGGTTCAGCAGCAACTGGAATATCCTCTTCTTCCCCATCTACTACTCCGGACATGTGGTGATCACAAGGGAGAAGCAGAACCCCATTCAGAAATTCAGGTGAACTGCCAGCAGTTGGATTTCTGAGAACCTTTTACAATAACCTTTTTTGGTGTGTGTGCTCAGCACGGTAGCTGTTACCTAAAAGAATTACAGTCTAGCCAAGGAGACAGAAGTTTAGAAAGCTGTAATTATCACTGCGGTGGAATAAAAATGAAATAGAGCTTCTTTATTTGACATTTACATGTGACGCAAATGACACGTGTCAGTGAAGTCAGTCAACAAAATAAAGTTAAATCGTCATCTCGTAAAATAAAGTAATAATCCCACCCTAATTTGTGTAGCCACGGTTAAAGTGTCATTTCACAGTAAACTGATTACCAATTTACCAAAGCAGCTCCACTAGTGGCGCCTAGAGGCCTTGCTGCTCTTTATAGTCAGCTGGAACAAATTTTAAACCACCTGATTGTCCATGAGGAACCAGGCAACCAAGCAACCAGCATTTCCATCATCAAAGCATGGTCCTCTTGATAGCAAGCCTAAAAGCCTGACAAACAAAGACACTGTTTCCAAGTGGAAAAACAGGCTGACATAACTTCCTTTACCCTTATGTGGTTTGTCCGCTCTAACAGGGAGTGCAGCAAGCTCTTTGGGGAGGATGGGATGACTCTCAAGCTTTTTGTAAAGAGGACAGCGCCCTTTTCAATCCTGTGGACGCTGACCAACTACCTGTACCTCCTGGCCTTGAAGAAGCTGACCGCCACTGATGTGTCTGCCCTCTACTGCTGCCACAAGGCCTTCGTCTTTCTCTTGTCCTGGATTGTGCTCAAAGACCGGTTCATGGGTGTTCGGGTATGAAAGCATGAACAATTACAATTACACTTTCAACAACTGTTTCTTCTCCTTCTATCTTAGGAATAGTGACGCCACTAATGGCTCTGAATCTCTAACTGCAGATTGTGGCAGCCATAATGGCCATCACAGGTATCGTCATGATGGCTTATGCTGACGGTTTCCACAGTGATTCCTTTGTGGGCGTGGCATTGGCTGTGGGCTCAGCCTCTACATCAGCTCTCTACAAGGTTAGACCACTAAGCACGTTACAGGTCGAACCATTTGTCTGATTGCCTTTGTGCCGATTCTGCTGTAACAGCTATGTCCTCCCCATCCAGGTGCTGTTCAAGATGTTCCTGGGCAGCGCCAACCTTGGAGAAGTCGCTCACTTCCTTTCCACTATGGGCGTCTTCAATCTCATCTTCATCTCCTGTGTGCCCCTCATCCTCTACTTCACCAGGGTGGAGCACTGGGGCTCCCTGTCCTCACTGCCTTGGGGATACATGTGTGGGCTGGCAGGACTGTGGCTAGGTGAGAGTGTAGTGTCCACAGTGAGAAGTTCTCACATTTGATAAGCTGGTTAACTTCTGGCATTTTTACTGAAAAGAACGACATAAACACTCAACTGATCATCAACATTGTGGCAAATTCTTCAATATATTGACTAATCATTTCAGCTCTAATTCATTGTCTTTGTTTTTTAAACTCTTTTTGTCTTTTACAGTGTTTAACATCTTGGTCCATGTTGGTGTGGTGCTGACATACCCCATTCTCATTTCCATAGGGACTCTGCTCAGTGTACCAGGCAATGCAGGTAGGGTTTCTTTATGTGGTTCAAGCATTACCTCCAATTTTCTGGTTATAATTTCTTGAGTATTATGGTGGAAATGACCGTGATTGTGAAAACGAGAGTAAATGGCCACACATACTGTGGTTTTGTCTTGAGAGGTCAGCACTTAGGGCCACTGTAGCAAACAGATTACACAGCAAGTCTGCCTCTTTCATCCTGGAAACCCAATCATCAATGTGCTTAAACAGACCCTGCAACTATTAAATCGCTGAGGGAGGATCAGGTTGCTAAGGCGACACTAAATGCCTGCAGACTAGTTCTTTTCTTTAACCATGATGGACTGTATGAAGGTCAGTGGGTTATGGCAACTTGTCCCTGGACTCCAGACCACAAAGACATAGGGGATAAAGTGGATCACTTTTGCTTATAAGCCGCATTTGCTAGACTCATCCTCTACAGCCGCAGTGTCCTGTGGTTTATCTTACTTTATGTAATTAATCTCAATTTGTTTTTGTTTCTCCCCCACCCTCCTGCCCTGTCCGGCACTTCGGCTCCCTCTTCTGTTCCTGTTTTTCTTTCATCTACTGTAGCCGTGGATGTTTTGAAACATGAGGTGATCTTCAGTGTGGTGCGCCTGGCAGCCACCTGCATCATCTGCCTGGGCTTTTTGCTGCTGCTGCTACCAGAGGAGTGGGATTCAGTCACACTGCGTTTCCTGGCCAACATCACAGATAAGAAGTCAGAGGAACACGGCGAGGAGCTCACAGAGTCCAGTGTCAACACTCGAAGCCGCAGTCGAGCAAATGGCGCTGTCTCAATTCCCTTGGCATGACACGGCGGAGCTCTGCTTGTAGCCTCTGTTAACCAGCCTTGAAGCCCTCATGTTCTCCTATTGCCCACCCAGGAGGTGTGGCGGGATGTTCAGTCCTCATGGACTCTATCAGGAAGGCAGGAAGTATTGTCTTGAACTTTAGACTGGAGATGTATCTGTGTCTCTGCCACTTCACTGGAGAAGGGGAAACCAAGAACTTTTATGGATCTTGGAAATTGAAAGGGTGGAAAGTGTTATGTACTTTCTTGAAATACTTGCCATGCTCAGTCCTGTTCCTCGCACGTACCCAAACCAAGAGCTGTCTGTGCTCCCCTGACTTGCTCTGCGGACTGTATTCTGTGAATATAAATATTGGCAGGGCCAGTTTGGCTCAATCTTATATGTATTTATGATATTTATTTAGAGCTGTATCAATAAGAGTATTATTTTAAGTCTTATTGAATAGTATTACATACAAGAATGGCAATTATACTATGCGTAATGTACAGGCTATTTTGGTTTTATAATAAAAGACTTAAAACCCACATTCATAGCAATGTTGTTGATGTCAGGACCATGTATATGTAAATCTTAAATTCTTTAAAATATTTTGGAACATCTTTAATATTATTCTTTTTGCCCGGATCAGCATTGGTAAAGATGCACACATTGCTGATGGTGCTGTCAACATATACATGTATACATTTTACAATTAAAATACACAATCTATACTCAAGTTCTCAATATGGATAAGGAAAACATAAAAAAAAAAAAGAAAAAAAAAACCTGAAAAGGAAAACTCATGTGAACAAGGATGTCTCCAGCCAGACAGATTAGATGTTGTATACACAGAGGAGACAGAAGTAGCTGTACTAAAATCACAATATGAAACATAAACAAATGGCAATATTAAGTAAACAAATTAAATACATTTTCAATAAATATTAAGTTTGATGTTTTATACACTTGGTTTATATTTTATAGGCTAACATTAGGCTAGCACATTTACACTTTATATACTGAATTTTGTCTGTTATCTGTGTTGTCGGGGTGGCCTTGGACTCTGGGCCTCAGTATTATAACTATTTACTTTAACAACATGCCAAATGGCCATATGGTCTCATGTTAGCAATCATCAGTAAAGTGCATTGCACTGATCAATCAGTGACACTGTAGAATTCTCCTTGCTACATGACGCAATACTTGTCTATACTGGACTTAACACACATATACTGCAGACTTAAGAAGATTGAGAATGATTGTTTCTACTATAATTCATCACACACATACACACACACACTCAATCTGTCATAAAAATGTATGACTATGACTGGCAATGAAAAATACCCATGGGACATGTTTTGCCTGTAGAGCATAACACCATGATAGACACTTGTCAAAATGACTTTCTGGTGTCACATAACGTGGTGGCAAAATATCATTTTTGTTCAAATAGTGCTACTGATGAGGGTGCCAGTAGAACAATTTCTCAGTCTTTCTCCATCACTCTTTGTCATACACACACACACACACACACACACAAACACTCCCAAGAGCCGACACCACAGTGCCATTATGGTTGCCACAGTGCAGTCAGTGAGCTGAGACCTCTAATGAAGCATTTGCTGAGGTGACAGTTTCAAATAAACAACTGTGATGGCATTTTAAAATATCAAAATAAATGAGCTGGAAGAAGTGGGGGGATGTGAAATGTTTAAATCTTTATTCCATGATACTAGTAGTTATGGTGCCAGCAGGATGCTGATATGAGACATTAGTCAGACAGGACCCATATTTAATGATTTTAAAATACAGCTTTAGGCACAGTAACAAATGTCTTACTGGAAACTTCGAGGAGTATACAAAATATAAGCAAAATTATGAAAAACCTACAAAAAATTAGCCTTACAAAACACTCTTACAAGGTCTGGTCATATTACAGATTCAATGCCAATCAGCATTTGATAAAAAGGGCCAGCAATCAGCACTTTTAAAAGTAACGTGAGACAACTAATAGTGCTCCAAGGGGGCCAAAACAGTGTCCAAACTGCAGATGCATCAATGAAAAAAGCTAAATAATTTAAATAATAACAGGACCAGGAGTCTACAGCCATTCAAGCTGCCTTGGCACACCAGTGGTTTGTGCTAAACGTTAACGTCAGCACGCTAAGAAGCTCATAACGCTACCGTGTTGATGTTTAGCAGGTACAGTGGTTACCATCTAAGTTTAGCATGTTTGCATGCTTAAATGTCAGAAAATAGTGAGGAATCCTCATCACTATTTCCCAGAATGCAAGCTGTTGTCTGACCAGCAATCTGAAACGTTATTCACTTAGCTAGTGCAGAAAACTAAACAAGAGTATAAGCCTACAGCCATGCTAGTGGCTCAGTAAGGGTGTGCTTAGGGCACAGCAAGGCTTCGAGCTAAACGCTCAAAACAGCTCACACCCTCATGCTCTATGCTTGCTCACTATCACAATAATATGCTGATATTTTGTATAATGTTTATCTATTAGTTTAACATGTTAGAATATTCAGCACTAAATCCAAAGTAAGGTCAACGGGAATATCATTGATTTTGTAGGTATTTGCTCATAAGGTTGAGGTGTGAAAGCTTGTAGATACAAGATTCATTCTGTCCAATTAGCTACACAAACTTTCCCGACAATCCATCAGATACTTAATAGAGTTAATTATAACTACAGAATAATGTAATATATAAAGGAAACGGTCATGAAAATGTTCACCATGTAATCTATTCCAAACACAAACTGCACCAACAGAGAAGAAGATTCACATTTTAGTCACATAAGCAGTGACTTGATGTACAGTAAGTGAGGGCCGGCCTGCAGAACTACTACCTGACATAATTATGACCCTTTGTAACAGAGTTTGTCTACCCCCTGAGGTTTTCTGAGTACTCGTGAAGTCACATTTTTCACTCAGTTAACAATTTCCCAAAGAACCTCTCTCTCCCCTTACGCCTCTGGGCTTTCCATTGTGGAAGGGGTGTAGGGAAATAACAGGTTCTTTCAAGCATTAACTTCTGAGTTATAAAGTAACCTGTAGGGACAGTTGCCATAGAAACCTAGCTCATTATAATGAGAAAGACAAGTATGAAGGCAGGGATGAAGTACACCCCTAATCTTTTACCCACTACAAAAACTGTTTTTTGCATTACTTTGGCATCAGACAAAGATGCTTCAGGACAAACATTATGTTCGCCAGCAGTGGAGACCACCAGGTTTGTGTGGGAGCAGCTGGAACAAGTGGGGTAAGTTTGAGAGTCAATTTTAAAGGTGAAGTTATTCTTTAACTAAGACAGTTTTCTAGAGGAGGGGCCAAAAATCCACAGGGGATCAACAACTACACACAAAAAAAGTCAATTAACAACAGACACACAACACAACAGAACCTTCATGTGACTGATCAGAAGACATTAAAAAGGTGAGATTATTCATCATCAATCAATTAATCCCTAAAACTTGAAAGATATAATAAATATACGCTACCTTCAAAACTTTTCATATCTCATTTGTGCTCGAGTAAATTTTAGTATGGCAGCTTGTTAGCTTAAAGACGGGGAGTGGGACAATGGGCTCCACAGGATCCAGACCCAGGCTGCGTAAAGTAGCTCCATGTAACCGCCTGCAAGAAGAGGGGGCACAGCCCAAACCACAAAGGACCCTCCCTGCTCTGCAGGTCACTGTGGACCAGCCATTGGGATCTCTGGGACAGAGGAAGACAACCTTACCTCCACTGAAACAGGAAATAACTCTTTCCACACTCTCGGGTTAGTAAGTCTCCTGTCTCTAATTTCTCATTCACACTCATTTAGATCTTATTTTTAATGGACCACTGTGTGCGGTTTTGATATGAGATAACAGTGTGTGCATGTGTGTACTGTAAGAACCATGCTTTGCAGGAGACCTCCCACCAAAGCAAAGCAACAACTCAAGCATCATTCGTTCCCATCCACCACGAAGACCCCAGGTCAGCATGGCAAAAGCAGCCGCTTGATACAGTTTTATTAACTGTAACAGGTCATTCTTGCTGCCTGATTCATTTGAGAAGTTTCACATCTGTTCACTCCTGTGCTGGTACTCTGGCAGACATAATTTTGCGTTATTGTTTCTGACTGGTTGTGATTTTTACCCAGACATCCCATCATTATCTCTCCTCAGGCACTGCAACCACTGGCCCTTCAAAATGGTCAAACAAGCACTGCCAATCAAATTGTCATGGTAATAGGAAAAAAAAAAGAAAAGAAAAATATCACTACTGACTGTCCCAGCATCACTACACTCATGACATCTCAAAACCCAATAAGGAATTTGATCTTTGTCATAGGGCAGAGATGGGGGTGTCCAGCGTTTTTCTTCAACTGGCCAGACAGGACACCGTGGCACCAGCAGAATGATTCAGGTAAAGCATTTTGACAAAGTACGGAAGGGCTGAAGTGCAACTAACATCAATAATTCAGATCGTACATTTTTATATTGAGGGTAAATCAAAGTGTGCAGCAGAGGGATGGAGTGGAAAGAAAGAGAGAGAAGAGATAGACAGTTGTGAGCTCTAAGTGTGAGTCCTTCTTGTCCCAGTGGATCTGATTAAAGTATCAGTGGAGTGGAAAGTAGGGTGGTCTACAGCCATGACAGGCCCTCAATGGGATCTATTTTCAGGGTACAGGGGACAGAAAAGCCACCACTATTAGATATTCACATAGACACAAAGACAAGTGTAGTCAGATGATTCATTGTATAGAATTGTTTGCTTTAAAGGAAATATGTTTAGTACTACAAATGATACCCAAGTATGCATTGTAAAATGTGTAAATGTGTCTTACGGTATTGGAATAGGTTGTCAGATCCTTTACCTATGTATCAATACATTGACATAAAATGCACTTTTTGAAACCTAAATAAAAGAACACAAGTATTATCAGCCATATGTGCTTCAAGAATCAAAAGAAAAAAATAAATAGTTCTGCAGAAAAATGGCTCCAGTGATATACTATCATGAATTACATTATTAGATGAACTACTTTGTTAGATGATTAATGTGCTTGGAAAGAAGAAAAAACAAATTCCTGTTACATAACACTGTTTTTTTTTTTTTTATTATTATTATACAATCTTTACTTTTCTTGCCGAAGTTTTTTTTTTTTTTAATAACACGTTTATGAAACAAGCCAATAAACACAGAAATACTGGTTTAACCTGAAACAATGCATTGTACTTCATGTTTTATATATATTAAAAAACAGCTACTACAGCTGTCAAATAAATGTAGCATAATAAAAAGTACAATATTTCCCTCTGAAATGTAGAGAAGTAGAAGTATGAGATAGCATAAAATAAAGATACTCAAGAAGTCCCTCAAAAATGTGCTGAGTTACTTTCCACTCTAGGCTCTGTGGTCTTTCTAGGAAGGGTTCCTGGAGGCCCAGACAGCTCTTACTCAACAGACTCATCGGCATCGGCGAGTTCACCTCCGTCAAGCCAGAGAGCAGAGAAGACATAAGGTTTTCCACACAGTTAATGGTATGGCTTATTATTATTATTTTAATAAGCAGACCAAACTGAATGTGGTCTGCTGGTTGATTCCAACATCATTTGTTGACATAATTTGGCTTTTTAATTGGAGATCCAAATACAGAAGGGATCCAGAGGGTAAGCCTTGTGAGAAGGCCCACAGAGAGGAACATCTTCTGGGATGAGACCACAAGAGAATATCTGGACCCCAGCTGCCTTCTGGACCCAAAATCTCCACCTCACCTCTGTGAAGAAAGACTACATAACCAGCCTGACAAACAGCTCCTGTGCAGAGGAGACGTAAGGATTCAAGCTCAAGGTCGAACTCAACGAACTGGACAAAGGAGACTGTCTATAGACAAAAACTTAGCAGGGACCACTGAAAGGGAAATAGTGAGCGTAGAAGACAGAGGTAAAACACAAACGGATAGTTGGATGTGGCCTGAGTCTGCCAGAGGTTGTCAGTCAGGGAGGATAAGAGGTGCAAGAGGGATCTGGGACTGTAAGATGGACTAAGAACACTTAGTCAACCTACAGGCAGTATAAACAAAACCTGATGTTCCTGGGATATTCCGTGCATGGCTGAGTTTATGGTGCCCTCTACAGGACATGTGACGCACCAACGTAAGAATCTTACTGAGACAGTATATTGACAATATTGATTGCAAACATCCAAAAATACATTTTATATTTAGTTCAAACAGTTCATATCCTCTTTGAAGCATCTGGTTTATTACTGAGCATTTGGTATAGAGATTAGTACAAAAGAATCCTCCAGAATCCTAAGATATCCCCTTATTTCAAAAGATCTGTGGCTCTTGAAGAATAATTAGACTCAAAACAGGAAACTGCCAATTGCACCATCATTTCTTGAGCAGTCTCCCTAAGGCCCGGCTCTTAGCAGGTTTAAAGAGGCTGAGAGGAACTGGATTCCTACCAAACACCTGAGGCCAGAGCGGCTGATAAAAAAAAAAGGCTGGTCCTCAGGCACGGCGCGCTAGATCAACATTGCTGGATCACATTTCACAGCAGGGGGCTGGATAGGAATGAAATCAGCAAAAATGAACTGGCAGTGGTTTAGTAGAACTACTTCAACAGAATAAATACAGAAGTGATCATTAAACTGATGAAGAAATCAAAACGGTCTAACATGATCTTTATTGTACTCTGCCACTGGGTGTCATTATTGGGCTGAGGGACATAGTGAAGTAAACTCCCATAGTTAAGTGGATAACAGTTGTAGTGTTTAAAGTAGTGTAGTAAATGTTTTGGTATGGTAACCCTTTTGGTTTGAAGGTCATTTTTGAGCATTTAAGGCACCGCAACCATGTGATATTTTAACATGATTTATGATAAATCCGTACTGCGATTTTACTTTCACAAATTTATTTTGTCCCATTTTGCTTTATTTCAATGATTACTGTACAAAAGTGTTAATCCCTTCCCTGTGTGTGTGTATACAATTGTAAATTAAATAAATAATTAATGATTCTGGGGAAAAAAAGGTCTAAAGGTATGAGCTGAAGGTACTGGAGCAGAGCAAAACATTAAAACGAGTCCATCTACTTAGCAAGCCATTCATTTAACAAAGCAAAGTCTGCCAGTGAGAGGCCACTGACTGCAGACTTGAGGAGCCAGACTGACCACATATTGGGATACTGAGGAGATTTAGAGTGGCCCAACTCTTCAAAAAAAAAAAAAAAAAAACTTCTCCTTTTCCAGTTCGCTAGCCATACACACTGGGCCTTAAAGCCAAATCATCGTGGAGGGGGGAGAGCCGAGAGGTCTCAGTGTCTGCCACTCCGTACTGCTACATAAAAAGAAGGTGAAGGATGCCGTGTGAGCAATTGGTTCCAATTGACAGAGGATTGGTCATGGTCAGCCTTCTGAGTGGAAATCCACGTGAGAATGTAGCATTTGGACCAGCAAGGGGCACAAGAGGCCAACAGCAGACAATGAGGGCACTCAGAGGAGTCTGGCTGCTGAGGAATAGTGGGGCACAATCTCCTCTGATTTAACCCTTCATCGGCTAGTTTGTCAGTCAACTTAATACACTGAGGTGAGGCTTACATATCAGTAATTTAATGAGTGTGTGCAACTCTAAAATGTGTGCGTGAAATGAACTGCCTCTCTTTAAATAATTTCTTTATAATTCAGTATTGGTTATAGAGGGAGGTCTACCCTGACACTTGTATTATAACAATAAAGACCAAAATCATATACTTAAAGTTCTGCATTAATTGAGTTAAAGCACCTATGTAACTTCAAGAGGCAACCCAAGCACTTCCATCCTTGTGACTTTTTCACCAATTAGGCAGGTCCTGCTCGCTGAATGGGACCGGCTGCTTTCAAGTCTCAGAAGGCCAGAGGGTCAGCGGTCAATCACAGTCTGGTTGGAGAGGCCGTGTGTTTGAACTAGTCACTAGTTGACAGGGCGGGGACAGGGTCAAAAAGGGGTGGGGGGAGTGATTGGTGGTGGTGTGTGTGGGGGGGGAGCAAGGACTCCTGCCAGCTCTAAAAGAGGAGCCTTTTGTAGCCAAGACACTGGCCAGAGCAGCCTGGCCTTTCACAGCCCAGCCGCCCCTCTACTCCAGGCCCACAACAGCTGATGACAAGGCCCCAGCTGCTAATTATCCGGCTGATGGAGAGTCACTGAAGTGGGACTGTCAGAGCGAGGGGTGGCCCTTGTGTCTGCAATGGGATAAATTTGTGGGAGGGTGAAGGCTGGGGGATAAAAGAAGTTGGACTACATGGGCAGGTATTCTTTTTAAATAGTACACATCTATTAACAAAAATCAATACTTTGAACATTGTAAACTGTGTTGGGCTACAAATTATTTTTACTGATATTTACATTTTCATTTCTGAGTTCTTAAGTAACAAATATTTCACAGGGTCACACATCCAGTCTAGATCCAGTCTGCTTGACATATGGTGTAATTGATCATCAGTCCTGTTGTGGTATAGTATAACTGTGCACCTTTCCACCAATGTATCCATGTTATAGCATCATCTGCCCAGAGGATACTGGAGCACTTCCTGTTGAGTTCCATATGAAGTACTCTTTGGATAGAAGTTCTCGGGCTGAAAAAAAGAAGAAGAAAAATTCTTTTCAGTTTCAGAAAATGTGTACAGCAAATATTTTGAAACAAAAACTGTTGTGAGCTTACACGTTACAATCCGTGGTTTGGCAGAGGAGTAAACCTGCACTGAATGCTGGTCCACGCAGCACCCAGAGAGCGTCATGTCAGGCACTTTAAAATACAGCTGTGAAGACAATTGTGCAAGTGTTAAATCACTCTACAACCTAATAATTATATGTTAACACAGTATTTTTCAACCCTGGTCCTCAGGGAACACTGCCCTGCATGTTTTAGATGATTTCTGCTCCAGCACACCTGATTCAAATGATCAGCTCGTCATCAAGCTCTGCAGTGGCCTGATAACGAGCCACTCATTTGAATCAGGTGTGTTGGAGCAGGAAACATCTAAAACATGCAGGGCAGTGTTCCCCAAGGACCAGGGTTGAAAAACACTGTTAACAGATCCAGTATCCATTTGACCGTATCCTGTTAGGAATTAGCAACATGCTGTAGCTGTAATTTCTAATAATAAACAAAAGTGTCTCATGTAGCTTGAATCATAAATCCTCAGACCTTTTCCTAAAATGAATCACCACAGATCTTAACTTACTTTGATATAGGCTGTAAGTTCTGTGCAGAGGGAGTCGGTGGGTCCTGGTGTCGGCCCAGAAAAGCTGATCTTGCCTTCCATTGTGACCTCACGAGATTTAGGGAACTTTTGACCTAAATATCAGTGAGAGGGAAACTACTTGTTAGTTTCTTTTTCAACTGCAGTAAAAGTGTTGATTTTTTTACATCAATAGTCATGAGCACAGTCCTTACCCAGGCCCCAGATCAGCAGGTTCTTCTCCTTTGAGACATCCAGTTGTCCAGAGCTCACCTTCACATCCACGACGCCCATCTGATCCCTGTTTGCGCAAACATACATATTTTATCTCATGGTTGCACATGGCAGAGTTTCAGACATGTAAATTATGTTATTAGTTTGCTTAGGTTATTGTGTTTATTACTTGGCTGTAGAAGAATTTATTTGGCAACGGTGTGTTATTTAATGCACTGTAATGAGACCACCGTAGTTTAAAATAGGATGCACGAGAGCTCTATTCTAAATTACAACTGCTTGTGTGAGAGACCATAAAACATTATGGAAGAACATATTTTCAGCAATAGATAAAAAAATAATAATAGGGCACTGGTGTAATAACTTATGTTTACATTGATGTTTTTCTCAAGCTCTAAAATAGTCATAAGGAAAACAGATTTCAGTGTTGTAAAAGTGCTCTTAAAAAAGAGACCTTGATTTTTGTGATTGGATATCAGAACGAGAATTAACCTTTAATGACGACTCAGACTGTGAGTCATTAAACCTCTTTGCTCTAAACACACAAACAGATGCTCCGATCTCAAAGATTATCCTCATGTACCTCCTACCTGTTAAAGAATGGCAGGTGTGCTTCACAGTACTCAAAGCTGTTCTTCACACTCTCATGAAGTTTGAGGGTTACTGACACATGCAGCTGGTTCTCTTCTTCCTTCAGGCGATACGAGCCAAGAATAGGGGGCACGGGTACCTAAGGACAAATTGATGGAATCACTTGAGACACTGACGGTAATGTGTGACTTTAGAAGTATGTTACTATGTATGTTTTATACCTGAGATGTATAACTGCATAGTCTGAAAGGCTCCAGAGGAGGAGAGAAGGGGAACTTATATGGCCCGGAGAAAGATGAGCCATCATAGTTATCCACGCTGCTAGCATTCAGGATACTAGAATCCAGTGAGGTGACACAAGGATGAACCAGGATGTCCTGTAGCGGAGAACCATTAGGTGGCAGTGTGAGGGTCACCATCACATTTGGGAGCACCCCTTCCACTTCACACTGTTGACAAAGAGGGAAAATAAAGCAAAATGAAAACAGGTATTAAAAAAAATGATGACATTACTTGTTATCCTTCACACTGTGTACTTACTTTGCACGTCACAGTGCCATATACATCCCACAGGTCTTGTCTGCTCCGATTACCATACTGCATGGATCGCACTGTTTCTATCAGTGCTACGTTCACCACAGCTCGACCGCGATGGAGCCCTGTCTTCCAGACTGGCTGCTTCTGGTTCCCAGCAGGAATGGGCACTGTAGGTGTAGCAGGTGCCCCTAGGATTGGCACATCCAAAGGTGAACCAAGTGGACAAACCTGCAGGAGTATAGCAGGCAGCATCGCCAGGCGAGAGGCCAGCCCCTCGCTATCAGGCTTACCCCCAGAGCCGAGGAGAAAAGTCTGCAGACCTGCCAGGAGCGTGAGACCCTGGGAGACAGACAGCAGGCTGGCAAGCGGTGGCCGTGGCTCAACAGGGGCATCCACTAAAGGCAGGCAAGCTAGGATAAGAGGCCCTTGCGAGATGGCCAACACTGGCCAAAGTATTCCCTTCCCATCCACACGCAGCTCCACGGCTGGTGATCGCTGCCGGTGAAGGCAATCATCTCTGAGAGCTACATAGGACTTTTCTGAGTCTGAAAGCCCCAGCTCAGTGAGCAGAAGCTGCAGCACAGTGTTTTCTTCTGGGACTGCTATATATGAGGACCCTGCCAGGCTCTTTGCACGGTGCTCCACGGTAGCAAACCTCCTGTGGGGAGAGACACAACACAAGAGTGTGATAGCAGAGATTTTATGACATTATAGTGCTGCTGCAGCAGCCTTTCACCCTGCTGTAAACAAGAAGGGGAACATGACATTATAACTGACACATACCTTGAAAAGCGTATTGACACATTTTCACCCTTCTCGTGAGAAATAATCCACAAAGCGCGCACACTCATTTGTCCGGCTGCGCTGAATTCCTCGATTTACAGACTATTGTGTGACTTCAATATTAACATTCGCATCTTTTCGTGCTTTAAAGTTGTTAAATCCAAACATCAGTCACTGGGTTTGAACGCTGCGGCTCACTTCCCGGTGCGTGCTGGTTCACGTGACAACAACCACCAAAAAAAAAAAAAAAAATCAGCTGACCTACGCGCTTGCGCACTTGCAAGCAGCTATCCCCACCCTTCTCCACCCATACAGGAAGCTGCTAACCAGCTAGCTGTCAACAAAGGGCAAAACTGTACGAAATCAGCAAATCGATGTGGAGGTCGGCGGTGTAGCTCCTTCCTCTAAACTACATTTCACAACGCCGCCGGCTGAGCTTTTGAACATGGCGACGACCGCTCAGCTGTTCGAGGTAAAATGACCGGAGAGCTGTGTTAGCTGTCAGGCGAGCTAGGTTGCTAATTAACGGCAGTTTAACGGTTCCTGTCCTGCATAGTGTTTAATAGAGGATGAATAATGGCTCACACAGCTGAACAGATGCTTGTTTTTAGTCGTAAGCTAGAAAGAATATGGGACAAATGTAGTTTGGGTGAGTTAATCGAGGAGACGCTAATGTTAGTGCAGTGAAACGTTACAGCAGGTTGTAACCTTCATTCGTGTAGTAAGTCTGTCTGTGCAGCATTTCGGGTTAATAGCTTGTGTTTGGCTGATGTTTTTATTTATGTGAGGTACACTCATGACTTCCCCTCCCACTCAGGAGCCCTTTGATGCAGATGAATACATTGAAAGGTTGGCATGGAGGACTCCTGGAGGAGGCTCCAAAGGAGGAGCTGAGGCATTTGACCCCAAAAGGTACCGTGGGCGCTTGTCATCCACATTTACTGCACACATCTTCCTTCCCTTGTGCATGAGTCAGTATCTCAGTGGACTTCACCTTGACTTTGTTGACAATATTGTTGGAAATGTGTCACCTGCTTCCTGCATGCACCAGCGTTGCTCTGATAAGAGTATTTTTCCACAATCAAACATGACAGATTGTGTTAAAACACCCTCGCATTCATTGAATTATCTATTGTCACAGTGCATCACCTCGATCAGACTTTATTTTTTAATCTTCCTGGCCTATTTCACAATGTAATTTACGCCTCGACCTTTCATATTGTCACTGAACGTGATCAGATGTTGACATTGTGACACTGATATCATTCCTCCATCAGGTCAACTCATGCTAATAAACCAGAATATATAATATCTAGCAGTGTTTTATGCCGTTTCACACTCCTTCCCAAAATAATTTTCTTTTCTCTTCCCAGAGTCGTTTTCTGTATTTCTTGGCAACCTTCAGACGAGTTAAGAGCAAAGCGTTTCAACATAATGCTTCAGATAATTCAAAAATAAGATGCGTTTTCAGCATGAATTAAAGTATTTATTTACATCTGTCAGTATCAGCTTGCTAAATGCTCAGAGTGAAACTGAGTTAGTCCTCTTGCTCTTACTAAAAGCCCATCTTGGTCTCTTTATGCTAATTTTGTGTGTTTGATGGTTGGGTTGGAGAAAAACAGGAAATATCTATGCTTAAGATTTTTTTTTCATGGTATTTTCACTGCTTGTTGTTATGTTTACACTCTGAGACCAAGTTCTTTCTCGTAAGCAAAAATGCCATAACAGTTTAACTATACCGCGGATCCATCCTGCCTTATCTACTTCCTCCACAAAACTGTTACCACCACCTCCTTGGAAGCTCTTAGCGAGGAGTCAGAGACAACATATCTGTGGAGGCCACCATACTGCGAGTCACCAGCCAGGGAATGAGTGTCTATTGGGAAGGGATGGGAGATGTCCTTAAGCTGTAGCCATTGCTGAGGGAATTAGTCAAGAGATTATACACTCATCATTTTTGGATGTTTCCTACTCTGTGAAATGTGGTGCTGACTTAGAACATTTGCTCCTGCAGTCCTGATGGCACTTAAAATGCAGCTGACGAAGTTGCTAGTTTTCAGAGCTTCTTAAGTCTGGGGACCCAGGAATTAAACATCCGGCACTATTCTGTAACTAACTATAGCAATAACTATGAGGTCAGTGGGATCAATTTAACCTTCTGGTAACCAATTACTTCTCCAGAGTAAGAGCAATTTTTGTGTGTGTAACCTGATGTTAGTTGAGGATCTACTGTATGCTCATATACATTATTCCTTTCTTCTGTGACAGGCTGTTGGAAGAATTTGAGAATCACATAGAAGAGCTGAAGCAACTGGATGAGAAGATTCAGCGGCGGGTGGAGAAGCTCGAACATCAGTGTCATCGTGAGGCCAAGGAATTTGCTCACAAAGTGCAAGACTTGCAGCGAAGCAATCAGGTGTGTTGTGTGGTCAAGTAGCCAATGACACCATCTGAATGTTTTGTTGTTGTTTTTTTTTATGCAGTTTAGACTTTTCTTTACATTCCCCCATTGTCTTTCAATCCAGGTGGCCTTTCAGCATTTCCAGGAGCTCGATGAGCATATCAGCTACGTGGCAACCAAGGTTTGTCATCTTGGTGACCAGCTTGAGGGGGTGAACACGCCTCGGCAGAGGGCCGTGGAAGCTCAGCGCCTGATGACCTACTTCAACGAGTTTCTGGATGGAGACCTGCGCAGTGACGTTTTCAACAACCCAGACAAAGTGAGTATACTGCATATGTTCCTTCTGTTCACTTTAGTGAAGGTGTGTGTGTATGTGTGTGTGTGTGTTTGTGTGTGTGACCATTGACAAGGACCCCCGTCGTGATACTGCTGGAGGTGAGAATGAACAGGATTATGAGGTAAACCATCCATATTAATTTGTCAAGTTTATCCCTTTAGTTGGATCCCTTGGCTAATTTGGATTAATAAACTGTCATTTGCTGTCTGACAATAGCTGGCTGATTGACTAGCATGGATGTCAACATGCTCATGTCAACCCTAATTGCATTTACAGAAGGTTGTCTGGGAGCAAGAATTTGGTTGGTCCTCAGCTTTGTGTCGCATTACAGCAGCAAAGAGCTTGTGGCATTATGGTACGCGTTAGGGCGGCAATAACACGCGTGCTGTAAGATGAGATGCACTTAGTTCCTGCCTACACAGACGCCATGTTGATGTTAGATGAGTGACCCCTTAAAGTTTGATCTTGCAGTTTTGTAAGCGACAGTAGAGAGATTGGGATACTTTAGATTAATTCCTGTTAGTAGCAACATCATTAGTGGAGGCAGAGCAGCGATTCTGGGGGTCAATCCCAGAGACGAGAGCTGGAGATGGAGCTAGTTTTCCGGAGAGGCATGCAGAAATATCTGGCCAGATTCCTTTTCCTGAGCATACCTCCAGACGAAGGGGAAAGAGGAAAGCTGCAAGTGAATAGCTGAAGGGGGATGGCTTTGCTAATCCTTCTGAAAGGGAGGGCTGGGCCGCCAGCGTGGAGACAAGTGCTGCTAAACCCTGACTGCAGGGAGACGGCTACATTACTTACATGGGATTTAGCTAATCTTAGCTGGGGGACAGATACTTAGAAAACCTTCGCAGAGCAGAAAGGCTGGATCCTCCTCACGGGAGCAGAGTAATGATGTTAGCTGAGGCAGGCATCTGCGGGAACAGAGGAGTTGCGGACGGCGGGCCTTTCGTAGGTCTGGGGCTTTTTCAGCCAGTGTGTATGTCAGGAGGGGCTGGGGGAGGGGGGTTCTCGACAGGGCCTCCTTTTTTAGACAGATATCCCTGGCCGGACAGATTATTGAAGGCGATTTAGACTCCTGTGGGATTACAGCCCATTCAGAAAAGGCATGCCAATAAAGAGTTGGATGTGCTGCTAAGTCAGGACTGCTGCTGTTGATGCTGCCGATGCCCAGGTGAGCGCAGCCTGTCTGTTATCAGCTCCCTGTTCAACATGGGGAGGTGGAGGAGGGCTACTCTAAAATGATGATCCCCCAGGTGGAGACACCGCCGGCGGCCTGCCAGCTTTCTGTCTGGATGTCCACCTCTCATGATCCTGTCGTGCTCTTTCTCTATTTAATGCCCCACCTGACTCTCTCTCTCTCTCACACACACTGACTCTCTCTCTCCCTCAGATTAAGGAGGCTGCTGATATCATTCAGAAGCTGCATCTCATTGCCCAGGAGCTGCCATTCGACAGGTGAGTCAGGCATCCTGGGGGGCAGCTTTAGAAAAGAGCGCTGTCAAACAAGGGAAAGGTGGCGCATTAGTGATGTAGACTTTTCCTCAGACTTTTCCTTAAAGCATTTTAATTCAGTATCATACGTTTCTAGTAATTAAACGCACGTTTACTTTTTAAAATGAATAGCTGGATATAATTTGTAAGTGTCTCCCTGAAGATTAATTCTTTTTTCTTCTGACAGATTTGCAGATGTCAAGGCTAAAATTGCAAGTAAGTTTGTAAAATCTAATCTCATGGCCTACTGTGTTCCCCATTACAAATACATTAGAGGATTGCTACAAATGATAATATTATTTTGTGTCTTTGTTTGTGCCTCTGCCCAGGTAAGTACCACGACCTGGAGCGGCAGTTAATCCAGGAGTTTACTGTTGCCCAGCGCAGGGGAGAGATTGGACGTATGCGGGAGGTGGCAGCAGTTCTATTACATTTCAAGGTGACCTGGAAGAATCATATTTGATGTCTACATTTGATCTATAGTACACATGTAATACGACCACTCTTCTTCACATATTATACTGTTATAACAGCAAATTCATTATCAGTGATGTAATCATGCAGTAAAGTAACTCATGGGTCTTTTTCTACAAGGGCTATGCACACTGCGTGGATGTCTACATCAAGCAATGTCAGGAAGTAAGTGTACAAAGTTCCTCTTTACATAATATACTACTTTTTTGATGGCCGTTAATATCCACAGACTCCTGGTTAACTGTTTGTTTATCTCCCTAGGGGGCCTACATGAGGAATGATGTGTTCGAGGATACTGCCGTCCTCTGCCAGAGGGTCAACAAGCAGGTGGGCGAGGTCTTCAGCAGCCCAGAGACGGTTATGGCCAAACTCATCCAGAACATCTTTGAAAATAAATTACAGGTATTCATGTTACTTCTCTTTTGCTTCATTTTATTTGGACACACCTGATTGCTCATGTAACATTTGACACCTTTGTGTCTGCAGGCCCATGTTCGAGAAAAACTGGACGAGACTCGACACTCTGATGTTGAACAGTACCTCAAGAACCTCTATGACCTTTACACCAGGTATTTAACTCACTCACATGTTGTTTATTTCACTTCGTGTCTACACAGTTATCTTCATCTTATTTAATCATTTTTTTCACAGGACCACAGCATTGGCCACCAAGCTGACAGAGTTCAACCTGGGCTCAGACAAGCACACTTTCCTGTCCAAGCTGATAAAGAGCATCTTCTCATCATACCTGGAAAGTTACATAGACATGGAGAGAGAATACCTTCGCACTCGTGGTGCCATGATTCTGCAGCGCTACTATGACTCCAAGAATCACCAGAAACGCCCAATTGGCACTGGCAGGTAAGATTTTTAGCATTTTCTCACTTTCTTTTCCACCACAGGGCAGTTAGGATTGATTGTATGAATGTTTCACACAAGGATAAGCTGTAGTGGTGTAACAAAATAACCAACATCTGTGTCTTTCTGCAGTATCCAAGAACTGAAGGAGCGGATCAGACAGCGCACCAACCTCCCCCTTGGCCCTATCATTGACACCCATGGGGAGACCTTTCTGTCCCCAGAGCTAGTTGTCAACCTGCTGCAGGAGACACGTCATGCCTTTGAGAGATGCCACAGGGTGAGGATACTAAAAAGAAGTTTTGACAAAAGCAATTTTTGAGGGAAAATCCTGCTGGGCCAAAAGAGCTTCATTTGTTTCCTTTCTTTTTGTTTGATGTGACACAGCTTTCAGATCCTTCAGACCTGCCCAAGAACGCCTTCTCAATCTTCCTGCTGCTGGTTGACCACCTCTGTGTGGAACACATCGACTACGCCCTAGAAATCGGCCTCTCAGGTACAACCAGTACTTATTAATGAGATAAATCCACACTCAATCAGACGAGTAAAAACTGGTGTCCCAAATCATGGACTTGATTCTTTGGGTCAGCCCTGTGTAATAGACTAAAAGTAACTGTGCATTCAGGTTGTTCTTGCCAACTCTTGAGGGAACATTTTCAACCAGACAATGTAAAAAGTGGTAGATAAGCAGTCATCCATGCAAGTTTAGTTATATTCTAGTCACAGCACAGGTTATCATGTTTTATGTACTCTAAACACATGATGGACAACTGAAGAGCAGATGCGCTGGGTCACTGGGAAATATATACAACTTGTATTTGTCTGTGAAATCCTGTGATTATCGTATCCAGGCTGCTAACAATAACAAACAGCAGAGTTTGGAACAAATGGTTCATTATGTAAGCTCTGCGGTGGATCTTTCATTTGTTTTCCAGTGACTCATGACAACCTGAAGGCAAATATCCAGCAAATATGACATGATATTTCCTAATTTGACAAGTTGACAAGGACTGCCAGAATGCATCTTTAACTACAACTGACTGTTGTGACTCATTGGTCTTAAAATGTGAACATAGTGTGACGTTGTGGGGTTTGAAATTACGTGACAGTTGGCTTGCCTTTGATACCTGAACGAAAACACGGCTTTAAATGTACTTATTGGGGTATGCCCATTCATTTCATCAGAAAATAATACACTGTACATGAATGTGTACATGAACACTTACTGCTGTTCATAGTCTTTTGCTTTGTCAAGAACCGGATTATGCTTGTTGCTACAGTTACCATTCATTCATACTAACATACTTCATGCCAGCTAACGCAACGTATAGAAATCTCCAAGTTACCTTGATGCAAAGCAGATTGTTCCTCTGGCATTTCTTTACTTTCTCCTCTATATGTGGCTGAATACACGAGGTAGCTTATCGTTTTCAGGCAGCTACAGTGGAACTAAATGTATATTCATCTCCCAGTGCTCAAGTCATAAGGTATATTCTTCATCAAAGACATGCAACACTGATGTCCCCCTAGTTTTGATTACTTCCTCCTTGCATTGCTGTGAATGTTTATGTAATATATTATACAGAGCAGGTAACAGTTGTTTTCTGAGTTATGCTTCTGGTTTATTATCTGGACTTATTCTCTCTTATTCTCTCTTTGAAATGCAGCGATTCCCTCATCAGATGCCAAGAATGCTAACCTGTATTTCCTGGACGTAGTTCAGCAGGCAAACTCTATCTTCCACTTGTTTGACAAGCAATTTAACGACCAACTCATGCCTCTAATAAGGTCAGTTCTTGATTAAAGGTTGAAATTATACATATTACATGGTATACGGTTATTATAGTGCTGCTGCCTTTAATAAACACATTTTAGATGAAGGAAACCTCTGATTTTACCTTTTTTAAATCTCCCCAGCTCATCTCCAAAGTTGGCAGAGTGCCTGCACAAGAAGAAAGAGGTGATAGAGCAGATGGAAGTGAAGCTGGACACGGGAATTGACAGGTCAGTTTGTTTATAATTGGCCACAAACTGTTCCACGTGATGTGTGGAAACAAAAACTTAGGATAGATTAACCATCTTTCAAGTATTTTCAAATGTATTTTTTTTCAAATGTACACACAGAACAATAAACTGCATGGTTGGGCAAATGAAGCACATCTTGGCAACAGAGCAGAAGAAGACTGACTTCAGGCCTGAGGATGAGAACAATGTCATGATCCAGTACACTGCAGTAAGAGATGCAAGGCCTCAGCCTCCATCGCTGAGCTCGCATGCAAAACAAAACAAATCAGCATATGCAACTTGCAAATCACTTTTCTGATAAACATGGGAGGTTTCTGAATTGCCTTTGGTGTTTTTGCACGTTTTCCATGTTCGCCTGTGTCTCCCCGCCCCGCAGGCTTGCTCCAAGGTATGTGCGTACGTCAGTCGGCAGGTGGAGCACGTGCGGAAGTCCATGGATGGGAAAAATGTGGACACAGTGCTGACGGAATTGGGTGTTCGTTTCCACCGGCTCATCCACGAGCACCTACAGCAGTACAGTTACAGCTCAATGGGAGGCATGCTGGCCATCTGCGATGTGGCTGAATACCGACGGTGCGCCAAGGACTTCAGGGTGAGCGGAGGGGGCATAGGTCCAGGATATACTGGTCACAGGGCAAAACATGGCTCTTTCAACAAAGACTCTGCCTATGTTTGTAGGACACCTTGGAACCTTCACATTTTTACATTTTTATATGTTTATTTGATAGATAACTTATTGCTCGACTGCTTACAAATGAATGCAGGAATAGAAAAGGTGTGTTTTTCAAGCACTGTGATTGTTAGATACAGGCATTTCTTATGTTTTGCAGCTTAAGTTTACTTCAGTCACAATGAAATTTGTGCTTTATTTTTCATTTATAGCCTTCGTCATGACAGTATCGCATGTCTGCAGGGAATAACTTGGTCTATAATAGTTTGTGTGCCTGTCTGTTCTCCAGGTCCCTCTGGTGCTGCAGCTCTTCGACACACTCCACGCCCTCTGTAACCTCCTGGTTGTTGCCCCTGACAACCTAAAACAGGTCTGCTCAGGTGAGCAGCTCACCAATCTGGACCGAAACCTCCTGCACGCCTTCGTCCAGCTCAGAGTGGACTACCGTTCAGCCAGACTGGGCCGACACTTCAGTTAATGACTGACTCAACACCTCGATGCCCTCCGTCCAGTAACACGTGCTTTGATGAGATGATGCACCTTGGAGATAACCCATCGGCCTGGCCCCAGCACACAGACTTTACTGGGATGGCTTTGTACATCATGGCCGCTCCTCCTTGAATGTGGGAAATGTGCATTTTACCTTTTTTTTTTTTTCTTCAATGTTTATTTCTCCAGGCTGAAGAAATTTAAATGTCTATTGACTCATGATTTAATTTGTTTTTAAATACTACTCTAACACCAATCCACATGGCTAAGATTTCCTGACATATATAAGTAAATGGCCAACGTTGATTTCTGTTCTTATGTAAAAGAGAAACTTTTTTTGATTGTGCCAAATATATAAATTCTGCGGCTGCACTTGTGCACAGGAATAGACCCTAAAGCTGCTGTAAAGGGAAAGTCAGACGTCAGGCCTGCAGTAGTGCTGTGTAATGGGAACAGCTACCCTTTGTAGTGAACTGTAGGGGACCTGACAATAGACATCCCCACCGAGCATGAGGTAGAGCTCTGTCTGGCTAAGAGAGACACATGACCACCTCTCTAACCTTCAACCTCTGACCACAAAGTAGAGGTCAAGAGGCCATCACAGAGAAGTGTGATCTGAGCTATAAACAGGTCTGAGAACCTCTCTGGAGGTTTGGGTGGTCCCTTCTTAGGCTCAGCTGACTGGTGTGATGGGTCAGTGAATATGTGTCACTGTAATTGCACAGATCAACACTTGCTCATCCAGCGGTGCACACAGTCCAAAGACGTTATTGGCTGGATCTGCAGTGTTTCTGGGTCAGGGGACATTGAAATGTTGACCTCTACTGATTAAGGAAACAAACTGGAGGGGACTTCTTCACACAGGGCTTATTTGAGGTTCTCAGTCACTGTCTTCTGCACTAAAAAAAAAAAAAAAGAAGGCAGTTCATGTCCCCCAACGCCTGAGACTGTCTCCTACGCAAAGCTGCTGCCACTGTACTGCTGTTTACCTTAATTAGTGACTCATTAAAAAGATGTTGCATTTTATTATTGTCCCTCTTCTGAACATCCTTCATAAATGGGGAACTGTGAATAGAAAGTTTGGCCAGCACTCGCTGCGAATGTCACTTTCAAAGTGAGATGAAACAGTCTTCCTTTCTATATAAGTCATCAAGTATTCATGGGAATTCTTGCCACCAGAGTAAAGTTCTTTCTTAGACTTCAGGAAGTGAGCAGAGCCAGAGGGGATTAGATATCTACGAGTTGATGAATTGTGTGCAGTAGTCATGGACTGGGGGAGAGCCGGGGAGATAGAGACGCCTGAGAGCTCGGTTCCAGCTCCGGCTGGTTAGTGTTGTGTAGAAGGTACACACAGTGCTGCGCAAGTTCAAACAACATAATTAATTAGGCTAATATTAATATTATCAATGCCACATAAATTCAATTCTCTCAGCCCTAATCACATCTGGATAGCTTGTAAAAATTATTTTGTTAGGCCCTGATGCAAACAGTGGGTCTTTTCCAAACATTTGAAAACTATTTGTTTTTGCGGCGATTAATGTGCGCAGTGCAGGAAGGGGTTGGGGGAGCGGAGCCGGGCCAGGGACGATAACTGGTGTGGAGACGAAGGCAGAGGCGCAGCCTGGCCCCAGGGACTCCCAGCGCAGGCACATAGAAGAGGGGGAGGGATGTGTTTTTTGGGGTTGCTGTTTGAGCAGGTGGAGGGGATTAGTAATACTGTCAACACTGGAGAGCTGGATAAGACTGTCCTCTCTTACTCGTTGGTTTGAGCAGCTCTCCCATACACATTCAGACACATAAAGACGGCAACACATACAAACACAGGGGTGTCAGGACAGGAGAGGAGAAACGTATCCGTGGTTAAAATGACCGTGGACAAGTTGTTCATGTTCCACCTTTGATTCTACTTCTTGTTCAGGTGTTTTTCTTGCTTTTGCTCGTCTACATTCTTCCATAAAGCTAACAACCAGTCATTCTGAAACTAGGAAACCTAATGTCAAATATCACAACCCTGAATTAGTACCTACACAATGATTTCTAGCAATACAACTACAGAATCAATCTGCAATGTAGTGCTCTTCGCTCTGTACACTACGTTTTTAAGCCCTAAAACAGATTGCAGTTTTAAATCCAAATATTTAAGATTTTCCAAGCTACAATGAAACCCCAAATCAAGAGTTTCAAAGATAGTGTGTCTGTAACAGAGTGCAAAGCATCCGATTATCTGATTCAAATAGGACCTTTTCTCGTGGAGATTCAGTCATCCTGAATCCTGTTTTTCACTGACCACAGACCTTCATTTTCTCACCCCTTTTCATGCATCTCCCCCCCAAATCACGGACTCACACTCTCCTGTTTTGCCACTCTTTCTGCACACCCGGCTAGTCCTTCAACATCCCATAAATCCTTGCTTTCGGCGCATTGCTGCTACCTCAACTAGACCGACCCTCCCTCTGCCTCCTGGAGCACTGACAATAAAGCATTACAGCAGTCAATCCATGTCAACAACAGCTTTGCTTAATTCCTGCTAAACACGTTTAAACTAAATCTTCACCTAATGATGCATAATGATTTGCTCTTTAGTGTGCTGGCGGCTCGTATCAATTTTCGGTGGTTTATTTTACCCGCCATCAGAAAGATGACTCAGGTGGTCTGGCTGTAGTTGACATACGGGGACGGTATTAAGGATCCCCCTGTTAAAATTAGGTAATTGTGACTAGACACACTGCAGAGCGTGTTGCCCTCGTACAGAACGCTTTGCCTGTAAATGTTCTTCTCAAACATAAAGTTCTGCATTTAGATCATGGAACAGATGCAATGAGTGTCAGATATTTGATTACACCTGCAAGAAATAGTCTAAATCATAAAAATAATACTATGCAGTTGAGTTGATTAATGGTGGATAAACTGCGTCCATAGAAAGCACTTTGTGCTCCTTTTCAAATCTATTCTTTAGGATTTCTCTGTGAGACACTTTCATGATGTGGGCACACAGCCAGGCCCTCTGATGCGATGCAGATGTTGCCCTGGCCTTGACCTCCTGCCCATACGATGCCAGGGCCAAAATGGCACAGGTGCCGCGCCACCTTCAGTCTTGGGCAGCCGGGAGCTGCACTGTGCAGGATGTGAACGGTGCCAACTCTCCTCCTTTGCTCACTTTTCTCATTATCAGGTCTAGTCTGATGGGGCTTAATGAAACTCTCACTTGATTCCTGCAACCATACACAACTGTCACTTTGATGACGCTAAACTAGTGTGCTTGTTCTTTTTTTTTTTCCACCCTCCCCCATGCCTTCTCTCCTATAAGAACACTATTAATTCTCTGCCATAGTGGAGTGTTTTCCAGTGCTATTTCCTGGCCCGGTGCCTGTGCCTTGCTCTCTCTTGGCTGGGTTTGTCTGGTTGACTGCTCCACAGGAACAGACTGGCACTCTAGCTGAGGGCTCCAGGGTCTGCACACACAATCCACTAAACATGTCTCTGTGTGAGGAGCTGCACTGCTTCCGAAATATGAAGTAGTCCCGATTTGCCACATTTTTAAAAAGCTGTAATTATAATTATTCATGTGCACTGTTCTTTATTATTTATTATTAATGGAGCAGCATCAGTATACAGTACAGGTAAAAGTGCAAAACTGCATGTTTTTGCTGATATTTTAATATAGTATACATGCATGTAGCCTTAAATTCATACAATACACACCACTGGCTGTTAAACTGGCAAATGTACAAACACGCGTGCATACAGTAAACATATTAAAATCACACAGTGACAGTATAAAGAACAAATTGATTCTGATGGTTAAGAGACTTCAGTGCTTAACACGTTCACACACAGGGCAAACAAACATCTGTTACGTTTGTAAGGCCTATGGCCCTCCTAACCCACTGATGTTGAACCAAGCCTGCACACATGCCAGAGAAACAAATGAGGTCTCTCTCTCCTCCACTGAAGATGAAACACTGCATCACCAAAGCATGTGCATTTGTCTAATCAAGCTTTTTGCCTGCGGCAACGCTGAATGTAAATGAATAGGCTCGTGTGTGCCAGCCTCTATTTCTGTTCAGGCTGGTGTTTGATGATGAAATGGTGCGGTGAACATCAGACAGAAGGGGGCACTAGTGCTCCAGTGTTGCTCTCCTCCCCTGTGGAGCCCTCTCTTCCTCAGAGCTCCTCACAATGGGGATCTGCCTGAGGGGGGGAAAATGTTGCTTTTTTAGGTCTGTGAGCCCATATCCCTTAATCCCCAGCCATGATTGACAATCATGATTTAGGGTATATGGTGTCCCATTCTAATCCACGAGCAATGATTTCATTTGCATACCTTCCGTACGTGGCCTCATTTTGGAGGAAACGGCTGCCTTTGTAAGTGATACAGAAAGAGAGAGGGAGAAAGCTGAACAGAGTGAGTGCAAGATAGAGAATAAGGATGAGAAAGAGAATGGATGAGGAAATGTTTGTGGGGTTTTTTCTTCTTCTTTTTTGCTAGAGGGAAGATGATAGCAGTCTCCATGCCTAAGCAAACATCTTTATATATATATATATGCATGCCTCTCCTCTGCAGCACTTTACAGTCACACAATGCACGTGCATATTCAAAGTCTCACAATCACAAGTATACAGATATACTGAGAAGTGAGGAACATGGAGGAACACACAGAGATGCTCCCTCACACGATGCAAAACTAAATTGCTATTTGCTCATTTTATAACCAAGTCAGGCTTAATTATAATCATGGGAGTTTGGGAGTTACCGTATAATCTCTAGAAGGTATTAAGAATTACCCAGAGCACACCACAGTGAAAAAGAAACAAATACAAATACGTACAATTATTTCCCAGTCATAACACCCAGGGGAGTCTGAATCAAATAATGCTCAGTGTTTGGTATGCCCACAGAGACCGTTCATCCTCACTTTTATCTACTGAGGAAGTGGAACACAAGTGAAACAGTGGATAAAAGGTCAAAAGGGTCACATTTCATTGTAAGGTAAAGTTAAAGATGCATACGATAAGATAGATTTATTGTATCCTTAGATATAATCTAATACTTAATAATCAAATCTATTCTGATTTTGAGATTTCATAATAATTGACGTTACAATTTATGCAGCTTCAACAGTCATTTCAAATAATGAGTTCAAATTTACAACAATTAATAAAAATCAGACTACTTTTTTTTTGGTAGTTTAATTGCAGTATATCCAAAACTGAAAAATGAATTTGGAATCATAATATTACTTATAATTGAATTCATATTGTTGTACTAAAAAAGGAAACAAAACAGATTATTTATATATATTTATTTATTTTTAGAACAAATTATGTGATTTAAAATTGTATTCTGTTGTCTCAGACTGCATTATCTAGATGCAAGGTGTGAGGTAATACGATTACAAATATAAATAAGAATATAAATATAATATAAAAAGCAGATAAGTCAGACATTACAAACTCATGCAACCAAACTTTTTACATTTTAGTGGGCCTCCAAAAGTGTCATGTCAGGCTGAATTTTGGGAGAATTTGTACAAAATGTTAAGACATATGATGTGTAAAAGATATATACCTGATATACATGATTTATATGAATATGACGGTGTGGAAAAACAAAAGCAGAAAACTTTATACTAAGGGATTAAAGCTTCTTATGATTTGAAATGAAAAGATTAAATAAAACCTACATCCCTGTTTTGCACATATTTACACACACACACATGAACCCACACTTAAAATATTCAAATAACAATGATGGCATTTTTAAAACAAATGTCAAATACCCTTCATCTAAATGTATCTGATTTTTAGTCCCCGAGGCAACGCTGCCAAGGTTGTGCTTACACCAGAAGGAAGAGATAGTGAGAGATCCTCTTCCCCCTAAGTAATTACCAGCACATACTGTATCATCCATCCATCCCTCCTTCCTCTCTGACTGACTGAGCCTGGCCAGGTCTCTGTGACAGAGGACTCCCCTTTGGAACAATAACAGTGTGATAATCTCCTCTTATCTCCAGTGTGTTTAGTGCCTGGTTAACAGGCTGTCTACTTGATGGGTGTCTCTTCACGTCTCCGCCATGTCAAGCTGAGAAAAAGGCATCATAATGTATATGTTTTAGAAAGAGTATGACAAAACAACATGTTGAAAACAGTTCATGTCCAAGATTTGTTTGGGAATAAAGAAGTAAACTAAATATGTGAAACTTTTCTCTCTTTTTTTTAAGAAACAAAATCTAACATGACAAATGAGGGCAGGTGTGTGGACAGAGCTACCTGTCCCGAGTGTCCTCCCCCTCTGGCCTCACCCAGCCCAGTTCTCATTCAGGATGTCAGTGTGGGAGGCGCCGTGGAAATGGGCCGCCTGAGGGTGTGAGCACTTGAGCATCGCACCCATCATCCCACCTCCATGGGCCATCCCACCCTCTTAGCGCTGTTTACCAGGCCCGGCCTAATTGATTCCCTCTCTTTATCTTTTTACCTCCTTAATTTTGTTATTAAGTGTGCGGGAGAGGCGCGAAAGCTCCTCTTTTTCCCATTTTGAGAAATTATACTCTTGTACTTGATCCAGCTAACAGGATTTTCTTAAATTACTTTATAAAAGACCATCTTTTAACTTTCTTCTTTCTCTCTCTATCCATTCATTAGCAGGTCTGCCTCAAGGCCTGCTCACATCAATTTCTTGGGTTAAAGTTACAAACTTAGGCAGCTCAGCTCGACGCTCACGGTGGTTTTGCGGACGAGAGGGGGTGGCTGGGGGTGGAATGGGGACGAATTATTAATTTCTGAAGTATTAGAAAAATAAAGAGATTGAATTAAGAGTATTGGTCCTCTGTTATCCAGCATGGCTAGCCTCGGGGACTTACTGTGGTGGAGGACATTATGCAAATGCTCTCCCTCACTCTCTCTCTCTGTCATAGCCTGCTATCATTTGTTCTCTCTCTACCTCCCTCCCTGTTTTTTTCCACCCTTTCTCTCTGTCTCTCTCTCTCTCTCTAACAGTCAATCTCTGCTCTCCTATAATCGTTCTCTGTGTGTGTGTGCGTGTGTCTCTTTAATCTCCATCAGTCAGCAGAGACATAGACAGCGTAGAGAAAGTGTCTCTGTCGCTATTCTCTCCTATCTCATTCTGCTCCTCAAGTGCTGGTTCCTAAAATCTCAAGAAGCAAATTAAAAGACATGAAGAGGGAAACAAGACAATCTTAATAAAAGGCAAGGTTTTTAAGATGCTGCAAAGCTGACACTCACTTCATCAATGGTGAGGTGCATGTACAGGGTTATCTGTGGTTGAAATCAATAGGCTTAACCAAAAGGTGTCAGGAGTCCTGAGAGGTAGCACTTGAGGCAGCAGGATCTTTACTTGCAGCATTAAATATTATATCATGTGATATCTTATCAATTCCCCTTCATCAAATCATTGATTTTGCGTTTTGTGGAGTACTACTGCGTGAACAAAAAGTTGTATGAAGAACACAAAAGCAAAAACACTCAATCCACAGAGAAATGCACACACCCTGTATTAAAAAACTGACTGATGGAATAAGATCGTGAGGATGTCACAGTTATACATCACCAACCTCAACCCAGACCAACCTTCCAGGTAGGCTACAGTCTGTTACCTGCTTCACAAAACACTTTGTTCGATCTTAGCAGATGTTTTTTTTTTTTTTTTTTACTTAAAACCACAAATACATCTTCTTATGGATATCAAAACTTAATATAAAACACCAAAAAAAGTGGAAAATATTTGACCTTTAATGGTTAAGTGTTTTCTGGTTGGGTGAGGTAGGAAAGGTGAGTGAAGGCACAGAGCAAAGTGTTTGTTTACATACATGTACATGTACATCACTGTGTATGTTTGTTTACGTGCACAATCACGTACATTTACATAGATACACAGATTTTGAATTCAAAAGCCTAACCAGGCTACAAATTAGCTCCTGCTAGTTTTTTTTTAACGGTATTACTCGACAGTAATTTACTCGTATAAATGCTTTCATTGTTCACAAGTACAAAAATCTACAGATATAATCAAATCTTCCCATCTCTCTATTGATCTTAGGCTTTTCCTTAGTGTAAATAGTTAAGCCAATAAGATACGACAAAATACTGTATATTTTCCGATTTAGTACAAGCAAGTAAAGGCATGTTGAATGCACACATCATCCATGAGCCATAAAAATCCAGATAGCCTAAGCTGACATGCAAAACTTTGGTCAATATTGATGTTTATTCAAGAAAGCTGATGAGGCCCAAGTCCAGTTAATTAAACTTTAATGGAAGATGAAGAGGAAGAAGAAGAGCAGTCTGAATGATAAGAAGAGGACAGCCAAAGGGGAGTCGAAGAGGAGGAAGAGGAGGAGAAGGAGGAGGGAAGCGAGGCATGGTGTCAGTAACAAGGCCAGTAATCTTACAGCAGGGGGGGGGAGAGGTTCCCAGCAGCACCGGTGGCATCCTGCTCCAGCGGCGTACACGGCACTAGAGGCAGAACAGACAGGTTTGATGTTAGCAAATATTAGCTTTGTGCAGGACGTGGGTGTATTCTCTTTGACGTGCTCATTGCATATTCAGGGACAGATGTTTCCGAGGACAAGGAGGAGGAGGGCGGGAGGCTGAATGAAAGGCCTGAGATGGCAGAGTTGCTCTCGGAGGAGCAAGTAATTGGCCCCTCGACGGTAGCAGCGACACAGAGAGGCACTTACACACACACACACACACACACACACACACACTGCTTTCCCCTTGCTCATCTCCTCTGCCTCTCTTCCCAGATCTGATAAAGGTAAACGTGTAGCAAATTTGTCATTTGATGAGGGAGGATTTCCACAAACAGAGCTGGCATGATGAGCCTGTGATCTGCCTGTATGAGAGTCAGCAGGGGCCCAGGCAGGCAGAGATCTCAATCCTCCCTCTTCCTCTTCCCTCCCTCTCGCTCTGTACCTCTCTCTTCCTCACATACTGTCACACACACACACACACACTTGGCTGTGTTCACATGGAGCCTCAGTCTCAGTAATTGCTGCCTGCCATCCATATCTTTTTCCCTTCTCTGTCTCTGACTCCCTCGCTCTGCTGCTGTCTATCTCTCCTCCTCAGAGACATCCTCCTCTCCTTTTTCCCTGTTCCCTTTTTTCTCCATCAAATAAAGGGCCCGGCCCTCGCCTCAGCATCACACTCAATTTCTGACTCTTTCACTTATCTCTGGGCTCCATGCCTGCAGACTGCTCAATTATCCACACTCACCTAGCTCTTCTTCTTCTTCTTCTTCTTCTTCTTCTCGCCCATGCAAAAGAAAAAATCAAATATTTCCAATGCCATATTGACTAGTTAAAGGGGTTAATGGTCAAGAGCTCAGTCGTAGACATGAGCTGAGTGATAAAGTTGCAACACATTCAGGTGATAACAGCTCCACTGGGATAATGCAGGGATTTATGGATGGGGTTTTTCGGGGACTCGTATCAGATGGATTCAGAAGGACTAAGTTAAATGAAGTTTAGTGGCGGTGGCCCATCCAGGCGCCTCAGCCAGAAATTGACCTCCATTACCACAATCATTCTCACTACAGTAACCCCTCCATAGAGATTATGACCACGCTCTTTCAAAATGATCACGGGACTCTCCTCTGACCATAAAAACACATCTTCCCCATTCCACCACACCTAATTGCTCTGCACTTCTGCAATCCACTTCTTGGACACATACCCCCTCTCCTCCTCCACCCTCCTCTGCTTCTTTCTCTCTCCCTCCCTCTCTTCTTTATCTTACTTTTTCTCTCCATCTGATCTGAGAGGGAGTCACTGGGTTTGAGCCTTTCTACTCAGAGGTAATGGTGCTGCCTCTGCCTAGTCCCATGACTCTAATCCCGGGACTCGAGACCCAAGCTACTGCTCTCCTCCATGCTGCCTGCTCAGTGCCCCTCCGTCTCTCACTGAACTGCCTCAGCAAGTGTTAACCCTTTAGCACAATTTCTGTATGCAAAACAATTGTTTAGAATCACAAGTGGACAGGACAGGTTAAGGTTTATTAGAATTTTGGTCTCATTTTCTTTTATTTTTCAAAAGTTCTTTTGGTAAAATATAATAAGTTGCACAAGTTCAACTTCTTGGGAAACCCGAAAGTTCAGTCTGTAGGATTTAGTAGCATCTAGCCTCTAGTGCTTTTCCTAATTGCAATCCCATCAGCTCGCCCTCGCCATCATAGCACGTAAGAAGAACATGGCCTTGAAACACACCCAAAAGGCGAAAGGTCCTGTCTAGAGCCAGTTTTTAGTTTGTCTGTTCTGGGCTACTGTAGAAAAATGGCAGTTCAATATGGTGGACTTATACCCTACGTATTACATTTCTGCTATATTCCGTAAATAGATATTTGACACACTGGACCATACGTGAATGCTAAATATGAACCTAGAGCAGCAGCCACTATAGCTGGCAAGCTTAGCTTAGCAAAAAGACTGAAAACAGGAGGAAACAAGTAGCCTGCAGCTTGTACAGCTCTAATGCTGACTAACTCACATATTACCTCATTAAAGATGTGACCAGGAGCACGAGCAAGCAGATGATTTTACAGAAACCTCAGTTAAACAAAGAAGAGAAAACAAAGGAAAACCTTGAAATCATTACACAAATCTGTTGTACATATGTATCGCAATTATTTATAAATGACTTTCTGGTTCCACTTTGACCGATTGTACTTGCCATGGTCTCAAAGGGCTTTATAATCTGTACAACATATAGAAAAAACAAACAAACAAAAACAAGAGTGGACATGCATACAATGGATGTTGTATAGTGTAAACAATAGTAAAATCACTATAAAGAGAAACAGAATGACAAATTTAGGTAAATAAAGAGCAGATATATGGAGAATTATACAGTTTTCCCATGTAAGGGATTATTACTGATATTCTGGTGCACTCCAATCAGGTAAAACCACTGGCATATACGGTGACATCACCCATAGGTTCCTGAAGAACCGTTTTGAGGTTCCAAATCTGTGGCATTGGCCACCGCCATGTTGATAGTCCAATCTTGATTGAAGGTAGGTGTCGTTATAGATGGCTTGTTAATTAAGAGTTAATTAAGCCGTATATAATTTGAACTGGTCAGTTATATATAAAAATTCACCCTCAGTACAGTTGTCATGAGAGACCAGAACCGTTTTTTCTGTACCAGGCTGTAAACATGTTTATTTCTGCTGTGGAATTGGACATTTTTACATGGGGGCTTATGGAGATTATCTTGTTCTGTAGCCAGCCTCAAGTGGCCGTTTGAGGAACTGCAGTTTTTGGCACTACTGCACAGGCTTGATGCCTCCAAATGACCCAACTTTCTCTCTCACACTACCAATTCTGATACTGCTGATACCAATCCAATTAAACTTTTTTCATCAAATTTAAAATTAATCTATCTACCTCACTGTGTGTAACTAATTATAACCATTTTCATGTACAGTAATATGAGTCCAGGGATAGCTGTGGCTCTGAAAACTGAGTCAGCAGCCCGCTGTGACTAAATGAATGTAACTGATAGTGGAAACACTGAATTTCATAATGCCATTAATGAACAAACGTCTGATCCTCTCTATAAAGTTAGTATCGGCACAGATATTGTTTCAGCATATCAGATCGATGTTTCTCTAGTCTAGGTAATCTGACTAAACTATTGACAGTGCATCTTGGCCCAACAACATTTTATGATGATGTTGAGATGTCCCCAGATCTCAGCAATTAACTTAATGACTACAATGTTATCATAACCGATAGAAATAATGGCCAAAACTAGGAAAATCAGACCCAAGTTGTAATAAACTGGAATAATCCTTTCAGACTCTAATCAGGCCTGGAGCTCCCTCAGTCAACTGTTTGCTCTCTTATGTACATTCTTCCTGTATATTAAGTCACAGCGCCCTGAAACATCATTAGAAAAAAAAAATCTGTGCTGCCTTAGAGAGGTCTTCTGTGGTGGGAGAGGGGGGAGAGGAGAGGAGGGAAAAGGGAAGAGAGGGGGGGCTCAGAGGAGAGCTGAACTTTGTTAATGGAGTGTTTCTCCGTGCAAGTCACTCAGCTTTGAAAGCCAAGCCCCCCGGGTGAGGACTCTGAAGCGCAGGAATCAGACATGCACAATCAGTTCCACTCCTTAAATCTCCCTCAGAATCATATCTTTTTGAGCAGCCTTTCCTTAATTTATTTCTCTATCAGTTAGTGGGTTGTGATCTGGCGAAGTGCTTCGGGAATAGGAGGCACCGCTGAATGGTGAAATGGAGAAGGTTCCTCTCTTTCTGTTTTCTGCTCCCTCGCCGATTTCCACACACACTCGTATTCCCTATCTCTCCCCCTGTGCCCTCACCATCCATTTAGGCAGTGCCTCTGACTAATTTGCCCATCACGCTTGCTGTCTGGTCCTTTACGGTTGAAGATGTTTTGACGTGTCTCTCTCGGCTCGCTCTCTCCACTGGCACTGTCTCCACTATGATTAAGAATATTCTGATAATAAGCAAATGCCAAGAGTCACCGAACGGCTGAGGAATCTGGAGTGCCATAGCGTGAGAGAGCGTGTTCCTCTGCATTAGTGGGAAAAATGTTTAGAGTGAGCATTTTCACTGAAAGGAAATGTAATCCAAACTGCAGCAGGAGTGGGGCTTCTACAGGGCAGATTCTTTATGCCGAAGATGAAAGAGTAGCACACTCACAATGTTCATTTACATCTCCAATTTCACATTTAGATCAGTGACAAATGGAGCCATACCTCTTATTAATTACAACCATTTGTTCATGGGAGTTCAGGTGGATATGCACCAGCATGGATGTGAGTGCCACATGCATGCACCCACGTGGACTTTCCGCAAGGCCTGAGTCAACACCTCCCGCCATCCAAGCGGCTCACTCCGGAGGTCGCCCTGTTTGACTCTTCCCACAATCCCCTTGGAAAAAAGGGCGTGTCACTGACAGGAAGAATGTGCCAGGCCACCGCGACAGCCCCCCTCATGTAGCCTTCAGCCCCCCCACCACACAACCTCAAACCTCCACCCACTGGACTCACCAAGTGATTAGTTGGGGATTAAAATATTTGCTGGGCAAATATCTGCCTTGGCTGTCTGACCCAACATCACAGTTCAAAGACATGAGCTTAACCAACTTTTCTCTTTACTTGACAAACCATCAAGACATCCCCAGACCACACCCATGAATCATTTATAATCTCCAGTGAGAATAAAAATAACTTAATTTCATGTAAAGCTTTTTTTTTTCTTAATTTAAACAGTAAATCATCTGATCACACTGAATACGTGCGATGGATGCTGAGAATTCAAGTGAAGTGTTGATGGATCATGTGCTCCATTGAAACTGATGTGAATACAGAGGTCTGAAGAACATAAACATGTATACTGCAGATTATTGGCTGCTGGAAAACACAAACCTTATGCAGTGGTGGAAGAATATTATTTTTTCCTAGAGTAAAAGTATAAATACTAAAAGCTTGATGTGCAAGTAATACATAACTAATCCTGCTGTGTAGAGTACCATGGGATGGAGATATTCAAGTAAAATAGAAGCACCCAAGATTGTACTCCATCACTGACCTTGTGACATAAAGTTGAAATATTTTTTTTTACAACTTTTAGATTTTACCCAGGACATTTTTAATTCCCCCTGTTTGTCCAAAGAGCTCCTTCTTCTCCTATGACTTCTTCTTTTTGAGCTCCTGTTTCTTGAGTATTATTAATGTTATTAAGGGAGAAGTAGCAGTTGCATTGTAGTACTATTACTATTATAACCAATAACAAATTAATGTTTTGGGCAAAAATAATAGAGGAAATTAAATTAGGCCAAATACACTTAGACATATTAAAAAAAAACTTATGAAAGTTATTTTCAAAAGACAAAATATATGAATAAAAAAGACATTTCTATATATATAACTATTATATAGAACATGTGTTCCTTACTACTGAGGGGGGCAACAATCATTTTCGTTAATCTGTTTATTACTTTCTCAGTAAACTAGTTAATTATTTAATCTTTAAAATGTTAAGAGAAGAGAAAAGATGTAGATAGCAATTTCCCAGACAACGTGACATAATTAAACTTCTTGTTTTCTCCAACAAACAGTCCAATACATAAAAACTTGAGCGACTTAAACTAGCTGATTAAATTTAATGTCCATCAACTAATTCATCAAAGTTAGATTTATATATTTTAGTTTATTATTTTCTCTGCAGTCGAGACTCTCTGTGTTAAAGCAACCTTTTAATGTTTGTTAATAGATGAAAAGAAATGTATATTTTAGGTTTTAAGAGCAATTTAACAAAGAGTTAAATTTCCACATAAAGTGCTGAATGCAGGGGAGACGAGGAGAAGTTGCCAAGTACATTATTACCCCTCGGGGCCAAACAACACGCACCCCTGAGGACTTACATCACTCAGCAAATTAAGAGCGGGCTCTGTGGCTGGGGCCGTCCACCTCAGCAGCTTCTACCTCCCCGCTGAACAATACAACCTGCACCACCACCGCAGAGCATTCATCTCAGCTCTATGCCTGGTCTTGTTATTCCTTTATTATGAGTCTTGGCCACTAACTCAGGGGGCTAATATTGTTTTGCTTCCGACAGTCATTTGGCACTGAGTGTTCTTAATTTCTTGCGCCCCCTCTCTCCATCCTACCTTTTCTTTGTGTCTCGTGAGGGTGGGGGCAGACGAAGCATGTCGGCAAAATGCAAAGGTTTAATTACTTTTTGTTGAATTAATTAAGGAGGAAAAACTTGTTCTTGGGGAACAAAAGTCAGGCTGGTTGGAGGCAGTGGTCGAGAATGGGCGTGGGGCACAGGGAAAGCGTCATAGAGGCCTGGCAGCCTTAGAGGATTTAATTTAGAGTGGGTCTCCTGGAGGGACCATCTACTGGAGCCGTGGGCCCCAAATCGACCACTTGGAGGCTCTTATTGGTACCAAGCTTACAGCTATCCATCACTGTCACGCCACCCTCCGAAAACCAGGGCACACTGGGGAGAAACCGCATCAACACGTGTGGCTTCAGGAATCTAGAAGTCACTGTCTGCAGGGTGGGTGCTTTAAACCTGAAAACTCAACACAAACTTCTTCCTGCACTTTGCTGTGAATTTGTGAAAATAACCACTTCTCTAAGTGAGAAAAATGTGACTCTGATTTGTTGTGTTACTTTGATGCATAGCCTGGAGCTGCTCCATTGACAGAACAAAAAGTGAATTTGTTGATACATCAGATTTTTTTGTTTTTACACCCTAAGGGCCGTAAAGTTTGAACCAGAAAATGTACTCACACCCTAATAAAATCTTTGTCACTACTGCTACAGTGAAGATTAGATTAGAAGAAAGGGGATCTTCAATGTATGCCCAAAAACTGACATTGTGAATGATGCATTATATATATATTAATTTAAAAAAAATCATACAACTAAATTAAAAAACCTCTGAGTTTATAAAATAATACACCAAATTACCATGTCATCCTGTTTTCTAAATCAACACACTGTTCTGTTCGTACTGCTGTAATTAACACAAATATCAACAAACAGTATTTGTGTCGAGACATTTACCTGTGGTCATTATCAAAAATAATTTCCTGACATTAAAATATGAAACCATAAAGGTATAGTTCAACAGTTTGGACAATGTTCTTATTTGCTTTCTTGCTGAGAGTTAGATGAGAAGACGGGTACCGCTCTCACATTTGTACAGTAAATATAAAGCGACCATCAGCAACTGCTGTCTTGTCCAGTCATACTGCTCCTCTCTCTTGATCTGGATTGAGTGACTCACATGCGCTCAAGTGTACCTCTGCACCCTGATTTCATTTTGGAAATACTTCTCTCTGTGCTGCTGAAACTTTTTCCTTCTACCTCCTGTCCCTGTTTTGAACCTTTATCTGCCTATCACATCATGATGCAGATGTCCAATAAAGACACAAACATAACATTCTTTCAAACACATGAGACGATACTTTGCTTGGCAAGCAAGATAACTACACGATGTGTTGCAGTGTATTTGTTTTTTTTTGTGTGTGTTTTTGTGCTTGTGGCAAAGGGGGAGGGGAAGACTGTTTGAATACTACATCCAAAGTGTGCATGACAGAAATATCACCAAATTAGATGTCTCTAATCCCTCGGGAATATGAATTAGCCCGGAATGAATCAGTCCTCAAATGAGTAGGTGTTTTGAGGAAAGGGAGGCACTGATATAACACGCTGAAGCCAGTAAACAACAATCCACAATGAAAATACAAAAAGGAAAGCGAGTGAGGCTGCCAGAGGAAGATGCCAATGAGATCTGAGACATTACATTCAGTATCACAAACAATGAAATAGTGCCATTGTCAGCTGAGGATTTTTAGTCTCATGTTTCTTACCTTTTGGCTTATTGTGAACAAAATCTGAGGAAAATATGGCACAGTTTGCGCTCGGCTTCTTGGTGAGGGTTTTGCTTTTGTTTGGTTTGTCAGTACATCTAATATATGAAGTTTTAGTTCCAAAATGACATTTATAGACAGACGCTGAATGGTACTTTGTCTTTTTAAATGGAGATGGAACCTTGCTGGACGAAACAGCGACGTGCTCTTATACCACTTTGATGTTGAGAGGGGGGAAAAAAATGAATTTGAGTTTTTGTGATTTAGTGGATGTGGGTTAAATTGAACTGGTAGATGTGTTCATGTCGTCACTGCCAGTGATTTAGTGATCAAAGCCACTACTTCTGCAGCCTTTGGGTTTGTCAGTGTGTGTGTGAGCCGAAGAGCTGGTGCTGAACTAATGCCTACCATCGCCGGGGTGTAGAGTTTCTCCTACCGGGTGGCCGTGCAGCCCCTTAGCTCTGTGTCTCTCCATGTGTCTGCCCACCCACAGTATGGAGGTGTTCAAATCTCCATTGGGACAAATCTGCATCTCTCTGGCCCACGGCTCCCTCTTGCCCTCCTCTCTCACTTTCTTTCTCTCTCTCACACACACAAAGATCCACTCCTCCCTTTTAAGTGGCGGCGATGGCAGCCAGAGTTAGCACTACCTCTACAGATTATCCTTTTAAGAAGCTTCAAACTCTTTTTTTGGAGGCAATCAAAGTGGAATACAATTCTTTACCATTTCTCTTCTTCTTCTTCACTACACTAAAAAGATCTAACACTGTATACACAGATTTACACACAGGCATCATAACACAGGGGTGTCCACGTTGAAACACAGGGGGACTTCCCTGCCAAGGTCTGCAGACATGCTAATGAGTTCCCAATTAAAAGCGGTGTAGCGTAGCCTGTAATCTAAAAGTGTGCACTTTTTTAGAGGCACCATCTTCCCCCTTAATCACACTATCAAGTTGTAAGATCAATAAAGCTTAGTGCCTAAGCTCTGTTTTATTTTAGGGAGGAAAATGGAGGCAGTGTACTCTGTAAATGTTCTTACTGGCACATGTGAATTTCTTTGCACTCAAATTAAGCAGGATTAAGGAGTGTGCGGAGGGGGACAGAGAGGGACAGAGGGGGGAGACCAGCGTCTTCAGACTACAGCTCATGTGACAATAGCTGAGTGTGGTCAGCCAGACTATCTGTCCAGCAATAGGCAGACGGGGGAGTTGTGAGGTCGCCCTCGGTCAGCACGCGGAGACCGCCTCGCAACAATAACACATACAGATGGGTGACAAATTAAAGGAAAAATCAACGTAAAGTGTCAAAGTAAGGTGTCGGGCCACCATGAGCTGCCAGAACAGCTTGAATGCACCTTGGCAAAGATTCTCAAGGAAGTCTATGAAACTTAGCCTGATAATCAGATTGAACTGCCGGTTCGCTTCACTTCATTTATTCAAACTGACATCGTGTTCATGTTAGCCCGTTTTCTTATTGTGAGGACGGGTTGTTTTGTTTGTTTTGCCCTGACCAATCAGTAGCAAGTGACGTATCCATCCTCTTGACGTCACTTTGAATTGAGAAGGAGACTATTAGCAATAGCTAGGTGTAGTTAACTAATTGTTCTTCATATTTATCAAAGAAAAATGTCATTTTATTTCTATGAATGGACTTCTGTAGATCTAAGCAACTAATACAGCTGCTACAGTAGTTTTTTTTTCCATTAATGTAGTTAACTAGTTATGTAAAAAGATGCCTATTAATCCCACAAACTAGGAACTGGTTTGACTATATCTCCAAATAATTGGTGGAAACTGGTAGCATCACTGGGCACATCAATCTGAGATGTGAGCACTGATTCAGAAGCTATCTGAAAATCTTTGATAAGATATTCAGATGGTCTGTATGAATTATATTTGTCCACCTATTTATTGAGGGTTTTCTTTTCAGTTTTCACCTGTCTGTAAGATATGGCATCTTTCTGTATCCTCAGTCTCGCAATGAAATAAACATCTGTTTTTCCCCCTCCAGTGATAATTCAGTACTTACATGCCAAAATATTTGGCACTGAAAATAAGAAAACAAGAAGATAATCTTTGTTTGGAAATCGCAGGATATGATCTTTCTTGTAATGTGTGTCCTTCAACCCTTCGTGAATAATTCACTATTATTGGAGATGCAAACAGAACTGACAGGGCATTACAGAGGACCATTAAAGGACCAGTGTGTAGGATTAAGTGGCATCTGAGGATGTAGTTGTAGTTGTAGCTGCTGATTGCGACCTCACCTCACCATTTCCTACCTAGCATGAAAGAGAAACTACAGTGGCTGCAAAACATGAGTGAAATGCAAAAGGTACTATCCAGAGCCAGCGTTTACGTTGTCCATTTGGGTTACTGTAGAAACATGGCGTACTCTGAAAGATGACTCGTTGAATCTGTAGATATAAAAGGTTCATTGTAAGGTAACAAAACCGATTCTTATGTAAATTGATTAAATACTAATAAAAACATAGTTATGCATATAATATTGTCATATTGTGCCTGCTAAATCTTCCAAACTGGAAGTCCATATATTCCACCATATTGAGGATACAGGTATACAGCATACAGGTTATCATCACTATTGGAATATCAGATGATTTTCACAGCGATTTTTCTGAACATATTTTTATCCTGTAAGTATATAAAGAAAAGTGGTGCAAGTCAAGCTTGGTGCACTGCAACAGCGATGTTGAGTGTGACCAATGAAAGATACAGTTGCTTGAGGATGCCTATAGTTTGGTGTACTTTAAAGATGGACGAGTATAGAGTGATTTCTACAGTAACACAACTTGGGGCAGTTGTGCCTCAACCAAAACAGATTAGAGTCTTCAACCAAGCCTTGTTATTCTCTCTCTCTCTCTGTCTCTCTCTCTCTCATGCACGCACGCGCACACACGCGCACGCACACGTTGACCGAGAGCAAATGAAAGCAGGCAGACCTAGAGAATGGATGAGGCTGCGGCCATAGTGTGAGGAGGGGAGGAGGCCCCAGTGTGCTGAAATAGCTTAGGCTCCAAAAGAAATGAGATCCAGGCACTTATTTGTCAGGGTGTCTGCCTGCTCTTTCCCCGTCTCTGCACTGTGTGAATATGCATGAGGATTTGAGAGGTATAAATAGCGGAGGTGTCCATATTGCCACTGCGTTTTCCATCAGCACAGAGAAAGGCTTTAATGGGCTTATTATGAACCGCATTACATCACCAACGGCAAATTACAAATTCCTTAAGGGAGAAGGAAAGAGAGAGCTTACTCTGGGGCAAAGTTTATGCAGCTGACAAGTCACATGGTCCCATGTTTTGGTTTAAGTGGAGGCACTGGTCCTATAGGTATAATAGCTGCAATGTAACACCATGTATCCTTACCTGGCAGTGGAGACTAGTGTCACTTTAAAGGGTCATTTCAGCCACATAGACAGTAAGTTTTGTCAAGACAGAAAGTTTTGTGATATCCATCTCTGAGATATCTCAGGAATTTAATTTGTGACATTCACAGCCAAGTCTCTTTACATAAACAATGTCCTTGTTTTCAGTGGAACTACTTTCTGGAGAAGAAACAGTACCTCTCAAAAGTCACCGTGTGTTTTGTGGATTATACCGAGTAATTGAGACAGACATCACAAATGAAATTCCACCGATTATGGAGGGATATCATAAAACCTGGGCAAATAAATTCAAATCTATCTGACTAACTAGATACCATTAGAAGTATATGACCAAATATATGTATGTATGTATATGTAGAGTTGTGATTTAAGTCAACAAATCCTTTAAAGTACATTTTTAAAATGTTCAAGGGCATTTAGCCAACAGGGAGGATCTAATGAATGATGCTATCCAGTTGTATTATGGGAAATGTAGGATGTGCTTTTGGAGCTTGACCTATACAGTGGGCTAAAAGTCAGCATAAACCTGGCTCTACTGGTCCCACTGTCCTTTTTTGACCCATCTACCACTGGTCTCCTATATTACTAGAAGTGAAATTGCGGGAGTAACAGAACTTAAAAGAGAAACTGTGACTTGAAGTGTGGGTCTAAAGTGAACCTCAAAAAACTGGAACTGAACGGCAGTTTTATTTTGTTATACTGGTGTTTTGGCTCTTGTTGGCGGAGCAGCTCTCCCTGTGTGTTTCTGAATACAATCTTTGCTTATGGTGTTTAAATTTGTTTAGCAGCGTGCACCCTGGCCCACTTCCACCCATAGTTCCTGATGGGGATTCACTCAGTCAGACTTCTGCTCCAGTTTCTCCTCACAGTTCTATCTTTGACCCACTTTGATTCACCTCGGTCTCCTCGGCGTCCCGTTAGAACCACCCCCGAACATGGCAACACTGGATGAAACAAAACTGGAGTAATTATGGATATATAAGTGGAAATATTCCATACAGATGTCCCTTGGGGGAATGAAGAGATGAGCATGAGGTTGCGTCATAAGAGGATGGCAACTACACGGCAAACGGTGCATTCAAGTAGAGCACAGAAGGTCAGAAGCAGAAAGCTCCCTGTATTGCTGAAGAGAATGAGTACAGCCGTGGGAGATTAACATGTGAGATACAGCCAGAGTCCGTGTAGGAGAGAAAGAGAGAGTGAGAAAAGTTGCGGAGGGTGGGTGAGGAGGAGATGAAGCAGTGATCTCATGATAAGCCTGATAGAAAGAGGGCTCAGAGTTCTCCCAGGGAGCAGGTCGAGGGAGGTGGATGGATGCAGCAGACAGCACATCGGGTACCCCTGCCATCAGCGGGACCCCGGCACCGGCAGAGGGCCTGCAGCCGGGTAGGTGCCAGTGCAGATGCAGATGAACGAGCGTCAGAGAGAAACAATTGGGCAGGGGGCAGCGGGATGGGCATGAGGAGAGGCAGATAGAAGGAGAGAGGGAGCTAGGGAGAGGGTACCATCCCTGCTGCTCTTTATCGCAGCCATTGATCGTGGCGTGTGTGCATTGATCCAAGTCGACCATCTGCTAGAGTTAGATAAGCGTGCGAGGGCCTGGGCATTGTGCTGTCACTCATGGAGTGTGCACTAAGAGAGAGAGAGAATGAGTAAGATAGAGGGAGAGCAAGATAGAGAAAAAGGGAGTGGTGATGTTGAGGAAGGAGGGGTGCTTTGGCTGCAGGGAATTATGGGGGCAGGATTAGCCTCCTCACTTGCAGGAAACAGAATTTTAAACGGCTGTCTCCTGGCTCCCTCACACAAACACACTCACACACACACACCACCCCCCGTGTCTTCTCTCCCTGCCCCCACCCTGACTCCTCACACACTGTCTATTACAGTGAACTTCATCAGAGCAGTGTGCGTCTGTATGTGTGCCCCCAGAGGCCACACAGTGGATCGTCTTGATGACTTCAGTGGCCTTGAGCCTCGGCCCTCATCTCTCCTCTACTTCCGTGCTCCTCTCACCTTGGTGGCTCCAACCATCACAAAGGAAGGGAAGCCCACTTCATCAAGACGTCTCATTTTATAGTGAAGTTTCATCTTCATCTTCATCATCAAAATCGTCATGGTGACTCGATGCAGTACATCTTTCAAGTTTCTTTTTTGGAGATTTCTGATGTAACTTCTGATGTAAACACCGGTTTCTAAAGATATTTTTTAAATGAACAACTACAGCCTGATTACAAAGGCTTACAGCCAGTCAGTCTCATGTGGTAATATCCACGTAGCTAACTCTTGTTTAAGGAGCCTGAAGTGAGATCCGCATTTTGTTGATCATTTCTCAAAAATCACGTTTGATGCACCAGCAAAAGGAGTCCTTGGAAGCTACAATCCCCACTTTTTTTTTTTTAGTTGTTCACATTTGGCTGCCTTTTTGTTTTACTGGCTAATCCAGCAGGATTTAGAAAGAAACAATATGGTGTATCACAGTCGGTATTTGTGTACAACGGTAAGCCCATGTGCATTCGGCTGAGTGGCACCTGTCCCCTTCCCCCTGGCTTGTAGTCTTTCTAGAAAATGGAAAATACGGAGGATTCGGAAAATATTTCGGTTGCCAGGGAGACCTATAAAAGAGCAACTGCAGCAGTATCAGGGCCCGACCTGAGGGGGAGAGTGGCAGCAGAGGGAGCGTGTGTTCTCGCAGCGATGGAGCCTACCATGCCCCCACCCTCACCCCAGAGCTCGCCCTATCTTCTGTGCAACTGTCTTTAAGTCTATTCTGCTCTGTTGTTGCAACTTTTTCTTTGCTCCATTTTCCTCTTTAGAATTTGCACATTGGGGTCCAACGCACAAGGCCGCTGCTTTGTGGGAGGGTGGGGGTGTTTTTGATGTGAAGGCGAAAGTGGTATGGAGGGATTAGTGTGGCCGGTTGGATCATCTTACAGCCGCCGACCCCCCCCCCCAGACTCGTGGACAATGGGGATTAAAACTTCTCTTATTCTTCGGCCCCAAACGGCAGGATGACAAAGACAGTATTCCTCTGGGTCTTTTAACACCGGGCTGCACAGCTGAAGTTGTGGACGGGGTGGGGGTTGGGGGCCTGGGCAGGGGTCTTATACAGAAAATTAATCCTATGGAATTTTCTCCTCATTGCAAATGGAGATTTGTAGCTTTTGCCTTGCTATCTTGGCCAATCCCACATAACGCATCAGTGTCACTCAATAGAGGATAACAGCATCCGGTGGAGTGAATGTTTATATCTGAGGCACCCAGGGGCCAGACACAGCTGATACGCATCTACACCCATGCAGCAGCACAGCTTCAAAGGGAAGGTGTCAATGGCTCATTTGGAATAGATGTGATAGATTAATTATATTTCACTTACACCGGCATCCCACAGCACAACTCCTTTGCAAATTACAAAGCCCAGGCAACAGTCACCGTGTCCAAAACACTGCACAGGCCTCGATTTCTTCCTCATCATTTCACCTAGCAGTGCAGGACTGTAATTCTCTGCACAGGGGAGTGAAGGTGTTTCTCATCTGAAATTGACCATTAAATGCAATGTTATGTATTGTGCACGCTAGGTCATCGCACAAATCATCTGAATGTCAATCACCTGACTATTATAACCTGCCTGCCGCTCTGTGACTCCGCCGCAAGTCAACAAAAGGCGACTTCTAGGTTCAATTATGCCCGGGTCTAAAATCATCACATTGTATTGTGTTGTTGTTGTTGTTGGTTGGCTTTATCCCACCAGAGGAAACTCACAATGTCACTCCGTTCTCTTTCGCTGATGAATGGAAAAATGCAATGTTGTCTTTGGGGGTTGACGCCGAGCAATTTCCAACAACAAATGACAAACTACCCCCTCCTCCACCCGGGTGTGTGGCAAAATTGTTTCTCTAATAAAAAAAAAAAAAATGCATCTTTTGATTGTGAGGGTGGGGATATTTTAAATATATGCATATTATCTTTCTCTCTTTCACCCTGCCTCTCTCACCCCCTCCCCCTCTCTCCTATCGCTCTCCCCTCTCTCTCTTCTCCCCTCTCTGTCTCTTGCTCTCTCGCTCCCCCTCTCTCTCTTTGCAGTAAATAAAAGATTAAAATGACTGTTCTAAAAACACCGACTGGTCACCAGAAGATAATTGTTTCAGCTTTGTTTACTGTGCGTGAATGTTTTCTCCCTTTTTAGTCCTTTTTTCTTTTTCATTGTGTCCATAATTAAAATTCCTTTATTTTCAAAGTAGTTCTAAAAGAGGGAGCTAAATTGCCTTTTCTGTGTTTATGTTGTCATTGGCCCACTGTCGGGAAGGGTAGAGGAGGGGGAGGATGGGAGACAGCAGCAATGTCCTTGGGCTGGATGGAAGATCAACTTTTAGTGTATAGCAAATGGCATATATGCCACAAATATGCGTGTACATGGCAGGCAAATAAGTTAACGCGTCTTTTTTTATGTAAAGTACATTCAGAGGTGCATGTCTGCAGTGATCAGATATTGTGCTGCTCATTTTAATGCTAAGATTTACAAAAAGAATCAATTCTTACTCAGTGCTTCTGAATTAAATTCCCACCTGTCTTCTGTGAGGAGGTGCATGCTGGGTGGGCTAATCTAATATCTTCAAATTGGTCGTTATACACAATTGAGGTGTTGATGGATCCCAACAACAACACTATGTAAATGTGAATGAAAATTACGAGAGCCACTCTAACACCTTATAATGAACACAGCGTCTCCTCAAAAACACACTGCGCAAACACTGACCCGAAACATGCTTATCTGGCACAGGCGGCAGAAATGAATTTCCGGAAGCCTGACTTTCATGCACATTGATGAAGCCACAGTGTGGCTCCTATTCGCCTCCCACAACCAGGCTGTAAAGTCTACACCTCCTCCTCCTCCCCCTTCTCCTCAAGCAATGTCAGAACTGAGAACACATTTGATGATCAGGGAACTCATTAGAAAAAGGTGACAATGAGGTTTCACAACTCTGAATTTCCACGTCTCCCTTTACTACCCAGAGCACGGCCAGGGACACTGACGTGGGCTGCCTCTGAATGACAAGATGAGACTTCTGGAGGAAGAGATCGGAGAGCCCTTTTGCCCCTGATTCAAGCCAGCGAGGGCCAAAAACAACACCACATTATAAGCCCTCATATATAACTCACCCACAGGTCCAAGACCAGGAATGTACACGCATACATACACTTCACACAGATACAGAAACATACAGACAAGCTCCACAATACAATCACAGTCCCCTCACCCCTGTTCGCAGTGCTATCCCTCTTCTGCTTAGCCAGGCGCCCATAATTGAATCTCAGGTTGGGATTAATTCTAGGGGCTGCACTTGACTCGGTCAAAAACAACTATTACAGGGAGGCAATGTATTTTTTTACACAGCACTTCACATTGATTAGGCAATGTGCAGCGATGAGAGATGCATTGGCTTCTAGATGACTGTCATTTGCATTAAATGAGGGGTTTGCCGCATCCAGGGGAGAGGGGCTGCCTGACACCAAGCGGAACAGACTGAATAGCACTTTCCATAATGTACTCAGAGCAACACACACACCTGCATGCACAAGTGCACACGCAAGCATACACACAGGTTTGTGTGCATATAAACACGCCAATCCCTAAAAAACAAATATACAGCTGGTTTTATTGTAAGAGTTAAACTCAATAAAAGCAATGAGTATCTGAATAAAAACACACACTGTTTTTGGTGGAGGTGGGAGGGGTCTGTAGTTGAAGAACAGTAGATAGCAATGACATGATCATAGTATCTCCAAATGTAACTCCTCTGTTGTCATTCCAAGGATGAGCTCAGTGAAACGTAGTGTGATCTCAGGGGAGGTGGTGGTCCAAGGAAAGCTAAGGCCTGTTTCATTGCATGGTGAAAAGAAGAAGAGGGGCGAGAGGATGGAGGAAAGGAGGGAGGCAGAAGTGGTTGGTGGAGGGGGTGGAGGGAGACTGAAAAAGGCCCTCTTTCAGTTTTGAATGAGAGCAAGAGAACGTTTTTCTTGCCTCCTCCCGTTGTGCTGTCAAACTCGATCAGCACTGAGGAGCAGTGACGCTGCTCGCCTCCCAGACTCCCCCTCTGCACAATGGAGTCTGCGAGGACCCACCATGCATTTCACATTCAATTTAGCCCTCCCCAGGACATGGCTGTCAGGGTCAGCATCGGTGGTATGAGACAAGGCTGGGGGTGGAGGCCAATGTCTTGGACTGTGGCAGGTTTCGAGGGGAGGAGGGGGTGTAATGACAATGCTGATGGGTTTGGGCTCATAGTCCAGAGAAAGGGTGCTGGTGCTGGTCAGGTTGGAGGGAGGTCGGCAAGGACAGAAGATCCAAGGAGAATGGACAGGAGATTTGGGGTGAAAATGGGGGTGATGGAGGGTGGCCTCTTCCCAATAATAAAAAACTCCAAAAGAAAGGTCTGGCTAGGGCCTTTATTCGATGGAGCTTATGCTGCTTTCCATGGGGTCCTCAAAGGGAGCTAGAGGACTGTTACTCTGCCGAAGCCCATTAGCCAGCATTAGGAGCGTCCACACATCCGCACAAGGAGATTTGAGACAAACCCTAAACAGCCCACAATAACCGCGAGGTACAAGCCTTGAGCCTTAAGACCTCAGCTTGGCCCAAAAGGGTCTTGAATAGACGCGCCCCAAATCATGTTGTTGAACAAATCAGGTATTAAGGAGAGAGGAGTTTGTCCGAATTTACTTTCCCTAAAGACCTTAGTTAAGCTAGTTACTGCGGAGCTTTAGTTAGGCGTCGGTTGCTTGTGTGCATTTGTGCATGTGTGAGGGGCCATCATTCTTCAGACATCTTACACTATGACACCCTACAACCCCCCACCCCTGCAACATAAACCCTCTCACCCTCACACACATAAACAGAGCCACACTGAAGCCTAAATTCACTCACTCCAAACAATGGGCTGCTATTGGCAATTAAATGGCATTTGCCGATCCAGGGTGCAAGTTAATGGTATTACTGTTGCAATTCTTCTCCTGAATGGCAAAAAGGATTTTCCTCTCCACCGATAAAGCACTACTCACTGTCTTACCAGCATTACATAGCTTACCTTGGGCTTATGATTCACGGCCTTCCGATTACCATTTGAATATTTCCTTTTTCCCCAAGCGCTGGCAGATGTAGTTTTTGGTGCTGCTAGGCCTCCAGCTATTCATGGATGAGGAGGCCAGGCTGTCGTCACCCATCGCAGGCCTGTCGGTCAAGCCAGTCGGTGCTCTCCCACAGCCCGTCACTGGACAACCACCCAGGTAGATGTGCTGTACTCCTTACTCACATTGCTGTTTGGATTTGTCACTCACACCCTATAGAAGCTTGAAGCATCAAGACAAACTGTTTAACATGCGTCAGCAGCCTTTTGCAAATACCGTAAACGCTTTCAGGTGCGATGGATGCTTTACAATTTGAGGTGTCTACAAAAAGTAGCTAAAGACTCATCAAAGCTTTTTTAATGTCATCTTCATAGTATCAGAATTAGTCAGGTTTCCCCAGTGATTTTTATTTCTGCCAATAGCAACATGGGAGACTGAGGCAGAAATAAGCAATTTATTCCCCACTAGTGGTTAAATAATTTGCCTTCAATAGGTCTCCCACCTCTCTCTTTCTCCACATCTCTTGTTTGCCCAGGGATCCGGTTTGGCAAGCGCCATTTCTATGGACAAGATGCTTTGAGAGGAATATGAAAAGGCAGATTTAAAGGTGACGGCTGGTCAGAGAGGGGAGAGAGAGAAAGCCTGGTTATCACAGCTCCCTCCCCATCTTCCCCTCAGCTGAAATGAACAAGAGAGGAAATGCTGAAATGTAACAAAGTCACAGCGAGAAAGGTCTGGTCTTAACAAAGATGAATGAAATTATGAAAAGGACTGAAAAGCTCAGGGGAAATATCTAACGTATTTCTCTACTGCTGTTTTCATTCATACCTTTATTCTGGTCTGAGGCAGATTGTCACAATATGAAGTGAGCCTCAAACTTTATTACAGAGCTATCGCCAAACCTCAAATGCATGTGTGTTGAAATATAATCTCCCCTCTCCACTATGGAACAAAAAAACTGACCATTTTGTTGTCGGGGCCAATTAAATAATGATTCCCATTGAAGGAGCAGGGATGATCGTAGGCCAAGGACAATACATAGGAAAGGCTCAGAGATCAGTTGAGGGTTTGTTTATAGATTTGGTTCCCACAAGCACTAGAGGGGCTCCCTTAACTTGACAGACCAAACAGATCAGGCGGAGAACAGAGCAGGCCCTGTCAATAGTGAGGATTATGGGAACGGCTGTTTGGCCTCCAACCATTTTGCCCGCCAGAAGACACAAGAGGGCTCCAGTTTGATTCAGTTCCACTCTTATTGTCAAGTGTCTCTGGCGCTAACAGGCCTAGTTGCTAGCAGACAGATTGACAGAGATTTGGCGATTGACCTGCTGAATTGCAATGACTCTGACTGTTGTTTTTGCCTTTTTTATATAATCATTTGAATAAGCAGTAGAGTGTGATGCGCTCAATTGTTAGCCCGTTATAAAAACATTTTTAAATATATCATGACATTGACTTTACATGAAATATCCTCACGCCAGCAGACTGGGAGCAATTCTCCTTCACGCTTTGTTAACTTCCACAAATGTAAAGATAAATGTATGCAATCATGCACCCTGCCTCCCTGACACCCTCTTTAAAACTGCCTTCACCCTAATCGCCAATATATGCATTCATAGGCTGCAGAGAGATGGCGTCTCACTGGTATTGTTCTGTTCCTCTGGGACCCGACTGGTATTGCAGTGTAGTTTAAGCCATTTCAGCCACAGCTATGATCTTAATTAGCTACACCTAAAGCCCAGCTCTTCCCCAGACAAGTCTAATTAAGCCCAGCGCGTTTCCCCAGCCAGAGCCCCTCTGCTGGCTAAAAGGGAACCCACAATCTCTTGTCCGAGGATTACAACCTGGGATACATCACAAGTAATCATCTTCCCCCACAGCCCCAAAACCCTTGGTCGCTGCCCCCCCCAATCCTTGATTCATGAAAGGCACAATACTATTTCCCCACTAATTTGCTGTGTGTGTATTAAACAGCCTCTTCACCCAAGTCAAAGAGGAGAATCCCTCTTACAGGAGTCTTAATAAGACCAGGGCAGAGAGGCTAACTGTGTAGCAAGGAGCAGTCGTTCCTTTGTACATGGCAGCAGTCGCTCAAGCTAAACGGCTTGTTATTAGTAGATGGGGGTGTAGCTTTTCTGCATTAGCTCGAGCAGTGTCTCTTGCCTCGCTTGTGAAGCTCCAACTTTGTGTGAATGCAATGAAAGGCGTGCTTTCTTAATTGGATAGTTCCTTTAACCCTGCGAGGATCTTTGATCCTTATTGTAAACTTTCATTGTTGTCCATCAGTCTTACGGCAGCTACTGCAATTGCTGGGTCTCATCTTAGCATCCTAAACTCCTTAGTGTTAGTATCAGCTCAAGCTCTTAGCGCTGGATAAGCCCTTGCTAATGTCATAATGGTGATGATTTGGCTGAGCCCTCCGGCGTTATGTCAATTCAGCCGAGGGAAGTAAGAGCCACAATTAACAGAAATTAGCTAAATGCTATTGAGTGGTTCTGCGTATTTGAGGGTGGGATGCTGACCCTGACAACCCCACAGTGTGTTGCCAATCAATTATGTTTTTACTGCTGAAGGCCAAATTCATGATTTGGAGCATCAGGCTCGATTATCCTAAGTAGCTGTTAGCGATAATCAGTGGAGTTTGTATGCTTTTTGCCTCGTCATCAGTTCATCCTGAAAAGATATGAATACTTGAACGAATGCTGCACACTTATGACCCAAAATTACATGAATGTTGTTGCACAGGACAGAGAAATCAGAAGTTTCCGCATGCTATTGAGTCAAACTGAACATTTAAATATTATGGCCAAACCATTTCATTATTAAAGTATTTATAGCAGTGGTTGATTGGCTGCACACGCAGCTGAAATGACTCTGTGCACTCTCACTTTGAAGTTCCTTAACATACTTGTGGGTCAGACCTCCTGAGGAGAGAGAAAGACTCAATTCATCAGGGTGCAACAGAAGTGAAAGTAGAATACTCTTCATGTTCAATCACTGGAGGGGGGCCTGAGGAAGAGCAAGTGTGTGAGGCTGGAAGTGAGACTGCTGCAGGAGCAGAGCAGCGCCGAGGAGGGTGTGGGGATCTCCTGCGAGGAGGCCAGCCCTGGGTGGTTCTCACTGAAAGCCTATTTGTGGATGAAAGTGCAGCAGCCCTGGGGTCCACTCGCACAGAGAGACGAGGCCAGTGATTAAGGGGGCGCGAGGGCAGGACAGCCCTTTAATTTGGGGCTGTGGAGAGAAGGGGGGCCAGCACTGGTGTATCTGTAGCCAGACAATGGCGATTACCTTCCTCTTTATCTGGCGGAGAGGGGGCTTTGAGAGAGCAATCTGAGGAGCGGAGGAAATGGCACGACACAGGATTAGTAGCACAACAGGACGGTAAATTAAATGTTGGAGATGAAAGAATGAGGCTCTGACATGCATCAATAGAGAGCATTTGCTGCATTCTAATAACAGCAGCCGAGGAGAAATACCTGTAGAGATTAGTGTGTGCGTGTGTGTGTGTGTGAGTGAGAGAGAGAGAGAGAGAGAGAGAGAGAGAGAGAGAGAGAGAGAAAAGATACACAATCATATAAATGACTTTGGACGTCTTTTGTCATGTGACAACCACCAGCGGGGGAAGCAAACACGAAAGGTGTGCTTGTGACCATGAATGTAACTCTTCTATAAGGTGTGTGTGAGAGAGAAATGGTGCTGCAGGTCATGACTACACAAACACACTGAATGTTTATATGTGACTGCATCTGAACTCAACATATCCATGGCACAATCCACAGTACAGTACTTTTACCTGGCAAGGGGACATTTAAATGTTGGTTTTGCACAGACATCATATCATGACAGGCTTTTTGGACTTTTCTTATTCCACATTGACCCCAGAGAGTTGTTTATGGATATGTCTTAAAAACAAAAGGAACACAAAGAAAGTGCAGACTGATACTTACTACTTTAAAGTAGCCATTATTATTTTAACAAACTTGGTGAGATGTAGAGTAGTTTCCCAAATTTAACTGTGAGTCCATTAATCATATAGTATCAGGTAATTTATCTGTTTCTATCATTGTCAAAGGTAGGACAAATTACAGTAATCTATAACGACACTCATAATCTTGATCTCACATAAAAAAAACAAAACAAAACAAAAAACAAAGTACAAGGTCTTGGGACATAATCACTTAAATATCTATTTTTCTTAATTGGCAGATTACTTTGACTTAACCCGAATTTAGACAGATTAATTCTGTGCACAGGGATAAGCTAATAAATATATGTTTTGAAAACAAAATTGTCTTTTGCAACCTGCAGTTACTAAATGGAAAGTCATCATCAAAGCCAATCCTGAATGACCACATCCTTGAGTCAAAGGTTAACTTGAATTTTTTATGTATTCTGGATTCATATCTCTACCATTGTTAAATTGTTATATAAACAAATCATTAAGAAAGTTTTAAGCCTATTTTTATGGATACAAATTGTTTTATGAACAGTTTTTGTAATTAAGTTAAGCACATTACACAAAATTTTTATGGTTCTGTTTAACTTTCAAGCTGACTATACTGATATAGTTTACTGTGTTTCTTTCACTCAATATTATGGGAACCCAATATCTTTCGTATATTATCTGGTCAAATAACTCATTTACATTTACATTTTCATTAACATGTACATGGTCTGATGTAATCGAGAGCCATAATTCAGTTAGTAGTTAGTTAGTATTCATACCAATGCAGATGCCAAAACCCCCAAAATCTAAAAGGCACGCAACACCATTTCTTGGCCATCTAATTTGAATATGAGTGTGTGAGTGTGGGTATGTAATTGAAGTTGGCACCTATCAATAAAAATGTTGCTCTGCATAAGACCCGCAACACCTCCAGAATGTTCACCAGTAAGTCCCTGTTGACTCCCACAGGACACAAAACACAGCTAAAGTCTCCTACGCAACACTGTACCTCCACTCATCCCCCAACATTACAAAATAATCCTGCATTCATAGATTCCTGGGCATAGATGCTCAAATTATTTTGTTTCTTAAAGCATCCAAGGATCCAAAGTGGACCCAAACAGTCAGTGACTTGATGCAAAATGTTGTAGCGAAAGTTCTTTCCTCCGTGTAAGATACAGTTTAGACTTTTACAAACGAAAAATAACACTCAAACGTAGTCAAAACTTCATTAATGAAAAATGATCATTAGCGTCTAGCATTGTGACTGACAGGTATTATGGATACAAAGTGAGAAAATAAAAACAGAGATGTGAGAGTTATGAAGAGAATGGAAGAATAGAAACAACGTGTCTGATGGAGTGACAGCTGACAGGGAGTGAGCGAGAGCAGGTCATCAACACGGGCAGAAATGATTCAATCAAAGAGTAGCTTTATCTAGGTTATTACTACACTGAAGCAGGATGATGAAGAGGAGGTTCGCCTTAATCTCAGCCACAATGGAAGGGAACAAAGGCGTACTTACAAGCACTATCAGCCACAAATATCAAATCAGCTCTAGCTGCACCTAATCCTGCCAGACAGCATTGTTGATTCAATGAACCTGCGGTCAGAGACATACACAGCCATATGTGCAAAGAAGGTACACACAACGACGCACACTCACGTGTAGACACACACACATATATGCATGAACATTCGTAGAGACGGTGGCAGTTTGTCTTTCACTGGGTGAGAGCTATAAAAGGTTGTGTGTTGTCATTTCCTGCCTTCTAATTGTTAGAACTGTCAAACAGCAAGAAGTACATTTATTTCTTCTCTTAATTAGACCATTTGTGGACATATCATAAATATTAGACGAGTTTAAGCACAACTGATGCATATATCAGCTCCAACACCATAACAGCACCGTTAAATGCTAACTTCTTCTCTTCCCGAGGCTGTCGGAAACGTTACACGACTACCACACATACTACGTATTAGATCTACGCACTATTCCCTGTCAAAAGCCTCCAACAGATCTATGTCACTTTGTGACCTCTGAACTTCTCAACACCCTCGTCCTCAGGGCCCTGTCCACAGTAACAGCAGCAGTGGTGGGAACGTCCTTGTTCAGGATGGCACTTGGCAGAGGGAAAAGGACACTGGCAACTTCATTATCCCACAATAACAGGCTAATTATTGTGTTTGTTAGCAACAAATCAGAGCACAACAGACTGCATGTCCCTGTCCTGTTTTGAGCATCTTAATTACTTACCCCCCCACACCCCCATCCTTCTCTCTGTTGCCACTGCTGCTGTTGTTATTTAGCATATAAAAGGCAACAGCTAATTGTCTGGACTATAAATATTCGGCATGCAATTAGCGTCCTGGCCTGCCTCTGCGTTGTGTTATCACCTCGCTGTTTGGTACGTGGTGCAGACCGCACACTCAATTCTCCATATCTAATGGGAGTTTGATAGCAGCACAGAACCTTTGTTTTTAAGAACAAATGATGGCGAATGCCTCCGTGTCGTCTCGCCCCTCCACTTTAAGGCTTTGAGGAAAGAACACGTCCACATCATCACTTGAGTAAGGGAGCACTAGAAAGTGAATGCCACACAGATTATACCTGTGGAAGGTGCACTACAGCAGACAAGGCAATAATACATTTAATGGAAAAGAAACCTTTTTCAAGAAAATGAAAGGGGTCATGGTGGGGTCATGTTGTAGCAGCAATAAACAGAAGTACTGTACAATCAGTCTTTTTGCTCTTTAGTATTGCAACAAAGAGGAAGTTCACAGAGCACCACCAAACTAAACATTTGCTACTAAGGGAGAAATAACAAAAGAATGACAGACATGAAGAGGAGATGAAGAAAAAGAGCAGTCAAAAACTCCAGGGTAGGCAGGCACTCTCCTCCACCTCACCTAAAATCAAAGAAAGAGGAGCAGAGAGGTGCAGAAAAGAGACAGCGGGGGTAGACGGGTAGGAGAGCCTTCACGGATGATTGCAGCCCAGTTTGAGCCGCTAAAGTGCAGACGTGAACTTCTTTCATCTCCCTTCAGGGTCACTGTCCACGGAAAGAAGGGTCCTGTCATCCTGCTCTCACTTCCACACTGTGAGCTTCCCAGCGCCTCAAAATTCCCACCTAACGGAGCCATGGCACCCTATGAAAGCCCGGCAAAGGCAGTGGGAACAACATCACCCCAAAGGTGAGCACAGAGCTATGGGCAGCAGAGAGCTAAGGCATCACATGGCCTGAGGCAGGTTATAAAGAGGCCTTTCGCTGCTTTCACACTAAAGGAGGCCATTAAGAAGTTCACTTTATGATGAGTCAAAATGTCGAGGGGGTCCACAGAAGGGCCAGAATGAATGATTGGATGAAGCAAAAGCAAACAGCTGTTAGTGAAGAAGCTGTGGTTTATATAAGTGTAACTACGATGAGTAAAAATACAAAAGAAAACTCTTGAGACCGCTGCCCTTAAAATGGGGGATACCATAATGATTAATGAAAGAATAAAGCAGGTGGAGATTTGGCAGGGGGGAAAGAAAATGAGTAAGACTGACCCCAGTCTGTGTGGAGAGGCCAAATGGAGCCTGGAGCCTCGTTAGTGGCAAGATCCTGAGGGCTCCTAATTGGGCTGACCAGGGCTAGGCGGTCTGGGAGAGAGAGAGGGGAGTCAGTCTCAAGATCTGGGTTTGGAGAGGAGGAAGATGGAGGGGTGTGGGAGTTAATGGTGAAGGGGGCTTTCCAAGTCACATGAAAGTTTGTGGGGATGAATGTGCCATAATTAGATTAATAAGTAGCTTAATTTATCGCAGCAGAGGATATCAGCGGCTCCACATTAGAGGCAGGCCAGAAGATTAGCCTCGATCGGCGTTTCCAAAACACGATTAGCCCCCCGGCACAAAGACCAGGCTCTTTCACAGGTTCCTACCACAAGGGCTGGGATTAGAGAAACATGTTGAATAATCAGCAGTGCCCCTGCATGCTCCTCTCAAGTCTACACCACAGCCAGGGGTGCAGTGCAACCCTTTGCCCCCTCCCTGTCCTGCTCACAACACTTATCAATTAGACTATTACAGGGCCAATTAAAGTCAAGAGCAGCTACACTAACACCAGGTTTGCTCGTACCACCCAGGTTCAGATACACACCTTCTGCACGGTCACTTTATCCACCTGCACCTGCTTTAAGAATATCAAGAAAACCAGTCGGGCAGTATTCACCCAATGGCATTTGCCCATGAAGTCAAGCCCAGTCAATTAGCATCTTGGTGTGTGTACATCCACTAAGTCATTTGGATATCCCAAGAGCCCCTGGGGACACACAGCTTCATGGCTAATTGATTGTCCCTCCAATCTCCTCTAGAATGCCAATAAAGACCTCAGCATATGTTCGCTCCAGTCTCGACGACCAGCCACATGCAACATGAATGCGGTGCTCTTGCTAAGCTTTAGATCCCTTGATCCTCTACATCCTCTACATCCTCCACATCCGGACTCTTGTTTGAAAAAAAAAAAAAAAAGTGGATGAAAAAAAAATTTGATGGGCCTTGAGCCAAGATCTTTGCACAGTAGCCCATCTAGAGTAGAGAGGTTGCAGCTGTTAGACATTGCTTGATAGGGTACTCAGGCAATGTCTTCTGGATTTGTGAAACAAGCAAAACCCAGACACTTGACCGGTCTTTATTTCTGTTTACCAGGACAGTTAAAGAATGGTAAAGGGACATGGAGTGGAGAAACATCTCAGGTGGGATATTTATCCTAAGCCAGGCAGTGTGCATATTACTCCCAAACTGAGAGCCTTGATGTTACAGCACCTCTGGGCACCACAGGAGCACGTTTACAGCATCTAATGCCACTTTTGCTGCAGATAAGCTATTCTTCACATGGTTTATACCTCTCAGAATCATGGTACTGTAATAAATATACCAAATATCAAGCAGAATTTAATGCTACACCAACAGGAGGCTGGTTTTGGCAACCACTGGTGCAGATCTTGAAGTATGGACATCCTGTCATGAATATGGACCCTCTTCCCCAGAGCATGTTTATAAATCGCTCAGCTGTCACCACCTTGTCAGGGAGATGAGTCCTGTTTACCCTTGAAAAACCAGCAACTTTTACATTTCCCGCTGCTGCGCCGCCACTGCACGCCAATTATCCTGTGTGACTATGCAGCGCCATGCATTGGTGATAATGTGCACAGAGTCAACATGTCTTACAGACTGAGCTCACTGGCAGGAGTTGGCCTCAGCAAGCCCCAGCCCACCCTGCCATACAGGTCAATGCAGCAGGGCAAACCTCTGTTAGCTGAGCTGGAAGCAAGCTATGGCTGAATCTGAATCTGTGTGTGTGTGTGTGTGTGTCTGAACGGATCCACCAACACTGTTTGGAATCCGACACAGAGTATGTGATTCTAGGTCTAGGTCTAGTGTTAGAGTGAATAATAACTTTACTTAATGTCCAAAAATACTGAAATTTTACAAGTATTACAAGTAATGGTACATCTAATATTTCAGTTATAGGGTACTTTATACTTGTACTTCCCTACATTTATTTGACAGCTATAGTTAGTAGTTACTTCAGATCTCAGAACATATAATAGCACGAGTAATCTAATTGCATTGTTATGCACTAAATTAAAAGGCTGTATATAAAATAAAAGCTCCAGCTTAACCAGCAACATTAAAATATGGCTTACACATAATTATAGTCCACCAATATCTAATAATATAAAACAGACCGGGGCCATTCTGCTGCGTAGTAATATACTTTAGGTCCATTTAGCTGTTATGTACCTTTACTTAAAAAACACTTCACCTGTAATGAAGCATTTTATTTAACTACATTGTTACATTTTCTTAAGTTAGGGACTCAACATAATTTCAGTACATAATGCAACATCAACAACAGCTTCAACAGTGTGTTGCATGTTTTTTAATAAATTAATTCCTATTGTATTATTTTTACTTTAACTACAGCACACAGAAACCAGAGTATAGTTACTTAAAGTATGTATGACATATGGTTTTTTTGTCTCTGCAGTTACATTTCTGTAAATAAATGTATGTTTTAAGTGCACTGCCAGCAGTTTCTTATCGTCTATCTTTCTTCAACTAAACCTTTAATACCTGTGAGCTCTTTATTTCACTCTATCATATGAATTAGTGCTTAAAGCAGAAATCAAGCTTAGTTTGACTTTTTAAATTAGTATCCTGACCTCTGAAATCCCTCAGTAGCATCAGATTGTCAAATTTAAAAGGGTTGGCTGGAGTTGAGGAGTGGACTTACTTAGCTGGAGCTACACATGAGTGAAAGGTAAAAAAAAAAAAAAGCAGTTTAGATGTAGAGTATGGGGCTGTGGAGAAAAAGTGACAGCTTGGAGACCTTGTTGAAACATTGTCAGTAACTTTTAAATCCAACTTAAAAGGGGAAAAAAACTTTTTTTTTAAAGTTTCTATCTACAAGTTAACATTGATAACGTACCAGACCACAATTTACTGTGTTGCCAGCTCCACCAGTGGTCAGGCAGCTCTCTCCAAAACCTCACACCATCATCACGGCCCAGCACTCTCTGCACTCTGCTTGTTAGATAGCAGCTGTTACACTCTTTCCTGGTGAAGCAATGTCTGTTGCTGAACAAACGAGGGAAAACAAACAAACCCTGGGCTTGATCAGGCCATGTGCAGTGTGCGGCGTGTTGCGCGCCCTGCTCCGCTCCGATAGCTACCCCGGCAGCTAGCCTTCGCCATGCACCAAATTATAAAGCCTCGCCATCAGGCAGACAGCTGGCAGCCTTCCCCCGGGAATGCCAATTAAGTTTGTAAATCATTTAGACAACAAAACTGTACAAGAGAAAAACATCCCATAGAGGCGGACGTCCCCACAACTCCCAACAGTCCTCACCATGACCTCCACTGGCCCCCTCCCCATCTGCAGCAGCCTCAGGAAACACCACCTCAGAGTATACACGGGCCCAAGAGATCAGCAAATATGCTCAGAGAAATACATGAATACCAAATCAAAGCCATTGATTTTGTCATGCTAATGTGTTGTTATAGCAAATTAAGATATGATGTTTTATTAATAAGTCGGTGCCTGCTCCATCAGATGAAGACTGGTGGCACAGTCCTTCTCCAGTCACATTTTAATTGACAGCTCCATCGTAATGAAGTTCTGATCACTTGTTTTGACAGTAGGGTATAAAGACAAGAAGACATTGTTGTCTTCTTATGCCACACACAGTGTTGTAACAAACTAAACCACAGAGGACAGCTTCAAACTTTAGCACGACGCCTGATCAAGTGTCCAAACTGGTAACCTGAGTTTTTGGCCTTGGGGGGTCAAAAAACCTGGGTAGGGATTAGAATAATACCTAAGTAGCTTTCTGAAAATTGAACCCTTAAGTAGGAAAGGAATATGGTGGCCTTAGGCAAGAGTGTGACCCACGCTCTCAAAGCTGAATGCTCGCGCTCAGACTTGTTTGTTCAGTCGCAGCAGCCCACTCCACAGTTGTTTCAGTGTGACACACCAGGATGTGACAGACAGAGTGACAGCGTGAGTAACTAATTGAGACGGGATGCAAAAAAGATCCTCCGAGCCTTAAGGAAAAGGAAGTGGGAGAATGCCCTCGTCTCCCAGCAGCGCCCCGCCCCACCCCTCCACACACACACACACACACACACACACACACACATAGACAGAGCACTATCCCTGCTCAGGGCATCTCTATCAATGTTAATTAGTTGAGCAATGATTAATATGGAAGCTAAATGAAGTTATTTCATGTAATCGGTGTTTCCTTTGAAAGAACATTCATTATGTCAATAAAACTGTGAATTCCTGCGAGACAACATTGTTACAGTGAGAGGGGAGAGGTGACAGAGCTGAAAGACTGAAAATGAAGAAACGCAGCTATGAAGAATATAGTCTGCAAATTGCCAAGTTCTCCACACAGGCCCAATTTATTCATTCATGACAGAGATTTTCTTTCATCTCTTTCATTTGAATCAAAATGCCCTTCTTCACACTTTCCTCTGTCTAACAGTGATTCATAAATGTTCACAAAAGTAAAGTACTTGAAGTGCTCCAGTACACCCTTGCATTTGGTATTTCTATCCGTGCCCTACAATTAGCATTCAGAAATATGACAGAGCTCATTGTGACATCTCATCTCTGTACTCAAATGATTTGTAACTATCTTTATTCTATCGAACATGTCTGGAAAACAATTACAAATATCAGTTTGAATTCATTTAAAGAGAAAACAATAAAAGCAAACTGCTTTTATTGCTGCTATGTTAATCATTGATGTCTCTGTGTATTGGTTTTAATTTAATATTGAAATAACTGGAAACTGTCAACAAAAAACACGCTTTCCTGAAACCTAAAATTGTACAACATGCCTTTGACAATGGTTAGCAGTGAATCAGTGGACGCATCTGTGAGAAATTTGGCTGCAACATATGACAACACATCTGTTATTTTAAGGCAAAGAGAATGAGAATAATTTAGAGCAGAATCATTTTTGTCTTTTTGTCAGTTAGGGGCAGTGAACCAAGCTATAAATGCAACACTCATATGTGATCACCCAACAAAGTTTCCTTGCAACAGACACAGAGCAACATCAGCATTCATTTGTAACTGTTTTTCCAGTCACCTGATAAATGTAAGTCCCTTTTAGTCCTGTTTTGGTCTCCTCCAGCTCGTGAGAAGATTCTTGAATAAATATGATCCACTATTTTCACCAGCTGTTTGCTAACTGCGTTTTTCAACTGTCTGCTAGACACATAGCATACAGCGGCTTTATCTGAGCTTTTGTGATGAAAGCATCTGCAGTGAGTGTGAAGCAAAGAGTAAAGTTGCAGGCTGTAAAACCAAAACAATGAGCTGAAAGATGCTAAAACGCTGTGTAGAGCCAGGAGAGTTGCAGTGCAGCTTTAAGCATCAAGAAAACTTCCACTAAAAACTCAGCTTTATTTTCTACCAGGTGTGAAGGTGTGACGCCACACCATTACAAAACCCTTAATGCTTGCTTCTGAAAATGAAAAATTAAGTACATTATGGGTGGAGCAGATCATCGGCCACTGGAGGCGGTGAGGCACAAAGACTCAAAATCTAACTTTCCAATGTTTCCGCTCTCTTGTAAATCAAGAGCAGCAATCAGTAGATTAAACTGTTGCCATTGTCAGCATCACTGTGCCTGATTTTCTCCTCCTCCCTCTCATCATCATTGCTATCAGATGACCTCTCTTCCACGGATGGCACAAGAGCAGACACTGACAGCTTCATAATTCTCCTGACAAACAGCTCAGTAAATGATCACTTTGCCACTGTGTTAACTGCCAGAGTGGATGTAAAGTACTCAGATCCAGGAATGAAGCCAGAATTTAATTTCAGCAGGCTGTGTGCTCCATCTAGATATACTTTTATTAAGAAATGAAAGCTGGTAATTTTAGATACAAGCAGTGTAAATGCACAGACAGCTAATGGAGTTCCATTTTAGGTCTTTTCCTTCTTGGCGCTTTTAAAATCTAATCTCAGCCTATTGTCAGGATGGTCAGGGTGTCTAATCACCCTTAACCTTGCATCAGTGCCATAACCCCTCCTTTTTCTTTGCCCTCCAACAATTTAAACACCAATTTAACATAATAACAGGACTTTTAGCATCCTAGTGACTGCACCTTCTACCAGAATCACCACAACTAATGGGATCTAATCTATATAATAAGGGACATTAATATATATGCAAATCAGCTGAGGCTACATCTCTCACGGGGGAGATAGACCACGTTGGCATACACTTGTATCATTTCTGTCACATGTGTCACTTAGTTGTTAATTACTGTTAACATTCCTAAAATGCAAATATGTAGTTCTGCAAATACGGCAGCACATGTATCCTTAAGTAATAATGTTCTGAGAAGAAAAAGGCCCCCTTCCCCCCCTCGAAGGTCCAGCAGTGCAGGGGGAATTTGAGGCATTGGGGGTTGAGGGCTGCAGGTCGGCTGTTCAAAGCCACTCTGTGCATTGTTGGGTAGAAGGGGATTAGGTCTCTCCAGGCTGCAGAATTTGCTTTCTAATTAAAAGGGATAAGATGTAGAAAAATAGTGAGGGGCATTACTACTGTAGAAAAGAAGGGGGGGGGGGGGGGGGGGGGGGGGGGGGGGGGGGTGGAAAGGAGAAATGCTGAAAAGAGGGGATAGAAGTTTGTAGTGTCACCACTGGTGTTTGATCACAAGACTATGCAAGAGTTACCAACCTCTTGTTCTGACTCTCACTGCCCATTTTTTCCTCCTCTGTACTCCAACTCCAACCTCCATCTCATTAACTCGCCTCACACTGACACACACACACACACACACACACACACACACACACTTTGAACCTCAAAACAAAGACTAAATTGTCATGCTATTTTTCACTAAGTGCTGTTATGTTATGGTGGTAAACATGCATTAATATTACAAGACACAGAAGGTACAGTGCTCTCTGGTTCCTTTTCCAATCTTTTTGTTCAAAACATTTAAAACCTCATGCAGTAAAAATAAACATCACTTGGTACATTATCCTATCGGTTCCTATAATAATATAATACATACAATACACATACAAGAACAACTGACTGCATTTAACTGACTGCAATTAAATTATTGTGTGTCGTCTAAGCAACTGAGGGAATTATTGTTTTCATCAACGCATACACAGTTAAAAAAATAAGCGATGGGATGCAACTAAATATTTTGTCAAGTACTATGTACAATTTTGAAGTACTTGGAGTTTGTTTAAGTATTAAAATGTTATGCTACTATTAGGAATAGCAACATTTTTAGGATATAGACTTATTTTCTTTCTGGTAGAGAGTTACAGTAGATGAGGAAATTGTTACTACTTTCATTTATGTCCGTACAATTTTAGGGTACAGCCAGGTTATATGAGCACAAAGTCTCCTACAGCTAGTCTGTACAAAGGTAACAAAATCCGTCTACTAGCACCTCTAAAGCTTATGTATTAACATGTTCTATTTTGTTTCTTTATTCAGAACAAAAATCGAACATGCAAAATGACATTTTGCCGTTTTACAGTGGGTCTGTGCTACCATTCAAGAAACTGTGCAGGGCATAACCTCTTGGAGTGTGGGTGGGGCTGAGGTTTGAATGAAGCCTGGTTGCTCAAACAAGCCATCTGTGACGGCTACCCACCTGTCAATCAGAGCTGCCATGCTCTTAATTATGCATAATTTTAAGCCTTAACATAATTTCACAGGTGATTTATGTAAGAATTTACTCCTGGTACAGTTGTCAAGAAGAGGGAAATCAGCTATAGAAACCAAAACTGTTTTCTGTACCAGGCTGTAAACATGTTTATTTCTGCTGTGAAGTTGGGCATTTTGATATGGGCACTTATGGAGACTGACTCACTTCTGTAGCCAGCCTCAAGTGGCTGTTCAAGAAACTGCAGTTTTGGCACTTCCACAATGGCTTCATTTCAAACTGTGGCTGTAGCCGCTTGGTAGAACCACAACTTGTTTTTACACTTCAGCTTTCATTTGGATTAAACAAATGATATAATTGGAGGTTTAGCAGGTTCAGGGGAAATTATCATACTTTTTGCTGCACTGCAGTTATTTAACAACCATAGTTAGTTTTCACAATTAAAACTAGTCAAAATTTGCACCACCCCAAACCACATTAACAGTAAAATCAGTGACACATTTCTGTGAATACTTTTGTACTTTTGAATACAGGAGTAAGTAAGTAAAGGTCTGAATGCTTCTATAATCACTGATAAAAAAAAAAAACCACAAGATCAATGAGTATTGGGTTAAAATGAAGTGTTTTTATTGAAACACTTCATTTGAGCCACTTAACTGTATAATGCTGAACCCAGGGGGTCGGTCTGTGACCCAGCGTGTGTTTTTATTTAACCCCTTACTCCAGTGTCCAGCTTTCCTTCAGTCAGCATGCTGCTGTTTTGTTACCTTGTCCTCCAGCGGGGGTCCAGCTCTCCCCAGGCACCTTACAAACGAAGCCTGAGTTTTAAGCACACACAGAGGCTTACTTATTTTCCCCTGAGCCCTGGGAGGTTAACGACATGCCAACGACATGCCAGTGGAGAACAAGACCTCCGCCTCACTCCCCGCCTGTCTGTCCAACCCTCTTACAGCACACATGCGCTGGGGGTTTTGTGGTTATTCTGCACCAGCACAAACCCCTCTAAAACCTTCAAGCCCTGGAAACTCCATCACAAACAGAGCTCATTTCTTGGTAGTGTCTGGTTGTGGAGTCACCTCCCCCCCTATACACAAACACACACACACCACCACCTCCTCTATTTTTACCAAGCTCCATGAAGCTCTCACCTTTTACTCCCAGGCAATCCGATCCTATTTGGAGTGTGTGACGAGGGCCATTCTCCATCACCTCACTGATCAAGAGCCCCCCTGTAAAACGGGCCCAGGGATGAGCAGGTACAGATTTGGGGAGAAGAGGGAGTGGGGCATGTTATGAAAGAATCTGCAGTGAGCCAAGGAGGAGATTAAACGGCGGCTAACCGTCAGTACGCCCCCCTCCTCTTCCTTCAACACTCCCTTCTACTTCACTGGTGTCCTGAGGGGGAGTACCAGGGGGAGGAAGGGGAGGAAGAAAGCAAGGGGAGGCCAGTGGCACAGTGGTGGCTGAGCCATCTTGTCATCATAGCAGGACAAGCACATTCAACCGTGTCCTCTGTACCCTCCCATCTTATTCCAGACACTGTATTGCCCTCCGCCGAAATCCATCAAAACCCCTCTCTTGGCCCCTGCCCCCCCCTTGTTGGAAGAGTGCTCTCCGCTGGTGTCTTTTCTTTTTTAAAGGGCAGAGATGAGTCCTGGGCTCTGCAGTCTTTCCAGGCGTCCAAATTAATTTGCGTCTGGGCAGCAACATAAGCAGCACGGGGCTATTTGATGAGAGTGTAGGGCAATGACATGCACTGGCAGTCACGCCTTGATCTCTTGCTTTCTTTTCTTGTCACTTTCCACCTCACCTTAATGCCAGACTCATGCCAGCCTCAACCACATGGGTGGCACATAGACCGAACCTTGTGTTTCTAGTGGAGTAATAACTGGTGCGACTGAGAATATACACTTCAAATCTCTGCTCAAGTGCTTTGGAGGCGGGTGTTTGTGCAAGTATCAAATACACTTCTTAATACAATCTGAAATTACCAAACTCCTAAAAAAAACCACCAACACCCCCAAAGAACAAAAACACAAACCCGCACCAGTCATGAACTGTATTGTCCTCACAGTGAATAAAACAAGGATCCGCTGCGTGGAGCAATTTCTGAAAATCCCTCCGCTAATTTTCTGTCAATACCTCAAGAACAGATCAATTTCATAATAAGAAACACACTAAGGACATCTACAAAACAGCATTCCTTTAGTTTGATAAATGGATGTCAAAGTGAACTTAATGCAATTTGACATGCATTTGAAGTGGTGATCCAAAAAGGAGACCACAGTTAATGCCTAATTGGCATCCCGAAATAACAACACAACTTAGACCAATAATTATTTCGTGTACCCATTCTACCAGCTGAACTGACAATTAACCTTTCTCAACTGGTGAGTCGCAATTTGAGTAAATCCTGTTATCAGCAAATATAACACATGGCATACACACACACGTACGCGTTTCAAACACCACTCAAGGAAATCTATGCAGTGTTTATGGTCGGAAAGCAGAACAACAAAACAAACAGCAGATATCCACTTTCAGTAAACACCGCCCAGCCACTTATACAGTGGCTTAGAGTGGGTGGGGAATCAACTTTAGGTGGCTGCTGTGAATGTCATTGAACTACTTGTGTTTACGCGGGCTTAATATTGCCATGACAAGGTCTCTTTAAACACGCAACGAAAGCCTCAGAATGTATCAGGTCAATTCTGCCCGAGAGTCTCGTTTTATAAATGCCTGGCATCGCTGTCGAGGAACTGACAACAAAAATGGTAGCACCTGAAGAGCGGTAGAAGAACTCAAGTAACACGGAGCAGTGCTGGAGAACCTCACAAAAGAAAGTGTGGTCGTCTCTGCTGCTGCCGCTGCGGCTGACCACTGTTCAAACAACAAATACAGTCCAAGTCTCTGATATTAGATCACTGGAGCCCAAAACACGATTACCCAGAGACAAAATAAAGGTGAAAAGATTCAGGATTGAGCATTCTCCCAAAATGTCTCTCCCTCATCCCAATTTGGCAGCACTTGGCTTGTTGCCCACTCACATTGTGTGGACGGCCCTGCCACTGTTGCCATGGGGATGTGTGGACCTGCGCAGGCCCTGAAGGCAGAATGGCCTGGTGGTGAGGTGGGGGTTATCATCAGCAGCAGACTCCGCTGGGCCCCCATCCAGAGGCCTGGGTGCAGGAGGAGCGGTGAGGTAGCGGAGGCACCACTCCCCCCCCCCAACCCACGTCTCCGCAGGGCCTCTCTCCCAATAGATGCTGCCACTGTTTCGAACCCAGCAGAGGCTCTGAGTTGGGACTCAGTAGTGTAGGGCTCCGGCCTGTCCACTGGGGGTCGGCTGCCTGACTCCCGTAAGCCTGGGCCAGACGGGGTGGGCTGGGGTGGGAAGGGGCCAGGCAAGGCGAGCTGGACTGTGGCCCAGTGCGGTGACTGCCTGTCTGCCCAGGCGCTGGGCCACGCTGCCACTCCTCCCTGGGCTCGTGCCCCTGCACTTGGATTTCAAAGGGATGTGACAGGGGGACTGGCTTTGCCTCTCCATTGCAGGATCCCTGCCCCACCAACTTCTCCAAAGCCCCCCTCTCAAACAGCTTTCAGCCCCCACTCTCTCCCAGCCCCCAAATGCCCCTCCAACAGCTTTTCTGTTTCAGCCATGAACCCAGGCTCCCTCTCACACTGTGCCATTCCCACCACTGCTGCCTCACATTTGGGAGGAAAAGGGGGAGGTTGTGCTGCTACACTGCACCCATCTGCCCCATGTCTTTCCATGCTGTGGACCATGATGCTGCAGCATGGCTCTCTGGGCGCCGTAAAGACTTTGGCAAGTACACTGGGCCTTCAAGCACCCCTCCCTTTGTACTCTCCCTGTCCGCCACATGCACACACTGATGCACACCATCTGATTTAAAATGTACTTACACAAAAACTAGTGCATGTGATCACGCTCGTGTGTTGGAGAGACAGATGGTGGTTAATACAGATGGATGATTTAGACTGCAACTGTAAAACAATATATTTAAAATGCACCGACTTCACTACAAGCCACCTCAGTTACGCCCACTGAACGCCAAGCCATCTGAGAAAGATCTGAGTCAGATGCGGTGCCACTATGTCTGTGTGGCAACCAGCTCATTCAGCAACTGGCCCATCATCAGTAAGCATCCTACAAAACCAAAATGACACTGACAGGCTGCGTTTCAATTGGCTGAGATCTCCTTTTCTCCCTCTCTCACACTCTCTCTCTCTCTATCTAGGTTTCTCTCTTCATCGCTCCCCGCATGGCATTTCTCTGGCAGGTCCTCCAGTGAAAAATTCCTCCCCTCCTGGTCTCAGCATTCCCGCAGCCAGCCTCCCTGCCTGGGCAGAGTGGAGTGGCTGGGGTTGGGTGGGATGGCACTCCCCCCGAGCTGGTCCCAAGCTACAGCTACAACTCCAGCCCACAAAACATTCCTCCAGCCACTGACCAGTCCCCCCAGCAACCAGGAGAGAGGTGAAGAGAGGAGGGACGGAGGCTTAGCGGTGGCTTGCTTTATATTATCCGCTGGGCTTCTACTATGTACACGGCTATAATACGGGTAGGAACGCACATGGAATACTTTGCAGGAAACAGCTTTTACTCATCAACATGTTCTTTACTGAACGACTTTTGTGAATAGCCCTCAGATCATGTTGAGTGATCAATTTCTTTGGAATTTCCCAACAAAGGTTCATTTCAGTGAAAAGCCTCCTCTGTGGTTCACTGATGCTCAACAAATGGAAATCTGATGTTTCTCAGCATGTTAACACACTACACTCTCCTCCACAGAGATGATGTGATGCGGTGCGTATCACAGTCTGTCAATCCAAAGTTGCTCCTGGACAGCTCAAGCAGCAGTAGGACAGGAGCCGGACGGTCCCCTCCTCCGCTCCCTCCTACTTCTCCCCCAAGCCGAGCCAGGCGCTGTGTTTACTCTCCTAATTACAGGGGAGGGGCCGGCTGACAGGCGAGCCATCACAGATTCCCCACAGGCCCGGGGCTGGGAACGCTACAAACACCCGCCGCTGTCTCCCAAATGTGACGGCAATGTCCAACTGTCACGGGGGAGCCTTCACTGGCAAAACCCAAGGGCCCAAAGAGAGATATTAAAGACATGAGAGGAATTGGCAGAGTTGGCACTAACAGGGGGTACGCTTGAGAAGTCGAAGTGGGGAGCTGGGGGCATCGCCAAAGTGTCATTCAAAGCAAAGTGGGGTTTGGACAGGGCACAAACACTGATTTACACACACACACACACACACACACACACACACACACACACTGCTCTTGCTCTTATCGGACTAAGGCGGGAGAGTTTCATGTACGAGACAAGAAATCCAAGCAGTGGAGCCACCAGACCATGTGATGGACCATGTTCGTAAAGAAAGTTAATCCACTGGATGACATTATTCACTCCTTCTGGACTATCTAAAATAGCATGCTGTGTTCTGACTTATCTTTTTGCTGTTTCAATAAAGCACCTGGGCAACAATTATTTGGGGGTTTTGCAAACACACACCACTCATTCTGATATCTGAAGTCCTCCCCTGCTCAGAAATGTGCTTTGCTTCTTCTTACTTCACTTGGATGTTTTACCTTCACTTTACAGAATGATGTCTGTGCAGGATTTGACACTGGAACGCTGTTTTCAAATTAATTTGCTAAATGGGGGAAAGTTTGACTGAGGTCACCTTGAATCAGATTTCTGGAAAGCCAATCCTCGTCCAGTGCGCAATTTGGGCAAGTGTGATGTGAAAACTTGAAACTTACAGAGCAGAAACAGCAAGAATAGACTTTACAAGCCAGGAGACATCTTGTGTTCAGTAGTCAAACTTCTAAAACTAATAAAACATTTGCTTGTTCAGAGATTCATGAACGAGTAAGAATTTTTAACTTGGTAATTGAACTTTATTTTTTGGAAAAACCAAATTATTATCAAGAAACATGCCTTGTGTATTATTTTAATACTTTGTAACAACTCTAAAATGATACAGTTACAAAGTTTTCTAATAACCTGTATTAATACAAAGTATGAAGCACTTTAAAGGCATGAAAGAAAACAGCTTATTAATCTATGAATGTGGCTTTGATTAAATATACACTGGGTTTAATAAACTGTACCTGTAATGTGTGTGTGAGTGTGTGTACACTAACCCACCTCCCAGGGAGGTATAATCCACTAGGGGTTGTAGTTGCAGTGCTGTTGGGGGGGTCTGAGAGAATCCCTCTAGAAGCACGGTAGCTGACCCCATCACATATTCAGGTCAAATAAACAAAACAGTGTTGAGAGAAAGGTTAAAAACGGAAGAATCGACTCCTCACCGGCTCCACCAACCAACGACTGAGATCGTCCCCGTACCCTGCCGGCAACACACACCTCACCCCCGAGAGGCAAGACAAGAAAACCATTTGATAAATCATGAATAGTCACAGTTGTGCAAGTGCTGTGACCATTTCTAAAATTTAATATGGGGATTACACACAAAATCACACAATGTAACATTTTCAAATGTGTTATGAATGCCTCCCAGAATCCAATTCAAATCCTAGGTTACCAAATAAGCCTGAACAAATCCGCCCACATTGAGTTCTTCCTCCTTTGAAGACTTGAGAGGTCCGGTCTGCAGGGCAGGTTTTACCACGCCATGCAGACACCTCAGCACAGAGGAGAAGGTGCAGAGAGAGAGAGAGAGAGAAGGAGAGAGAGAGAGAGAGAGAGAGAGAGAGAGAGAGAGAGAGAGAGAGAGAGAGAGAGAGAGAGAGAGAGAGCAGGGTGGTGGTCTGACAATTTTAGTCTTTATTTGCAAATTATTTTTCTGTGTTTTCACAGCGAGGAGGCAGAGGAGGAACAGGAATATGATTACATATAAACTTTGTCAAATTCTCCAGCAATGACACAAAAATATGACACCAATTAAGAGTTCTAACAAGTTGTAAAATGAGGCTTGTAAATAGTAACAAAAAAGTATTTTTCAAGGACATTTAATATATAAAAAAAAAAAAACAGCTAGTGACGCCTCTTTGAAGAAGACTATCCAGACTGTGTGAAGACAAGCTCTTTACACACTTGTGTTTAACCTTGAGGCGGCAGGCTCTTCCCCCGTCTTATATTTGTCCTTGCCGTTTTTTTTTTCCACCAGTCTTGACTTTGCATCCTCATTGATGATCTGAAGGCGAGTGTGTTTAATTGCATCCGTTTGTTTGTTGGCGAACTCCTGCACAAACACAACACAAACAATTATAGCACTAATTAAAAGGCATGTCATATTAATGGAAAGAGCAAACTTGGCAAACACACACACGCACACACACAGAGATGCAGCATTATCGAGGCACCACACTTTGAATTCATGAAGAAAATGTGTGTGGAAAATAAACCCATAATTTCATGATCAGCACACCTTTTCATTACAAGAGTAAGAACAGCCTAAAAAAAAAAAAAAAAAAAAAACTAGAACACACACTCATTCAGCTGCATAAGCATTTTATGTAATCATTTTAAGCAGAACTCTGAACCAAAACTAAATTTGTAACATTGTGAATAATTGTGGAGATAAAATCCCAGATGCAGAGTGCTGCCTGGTGAATCTGTCTGCGTGCCCCTGTGGCACAGAACTCTCTCCCAAACTGACACTGAATGGGGGTTTGTCCCCCTTTTAATCCCTGAGGAGGAGACTGAATGTGTTTTGATGACCTCTAGGGTCAGTTACATGTTACATTACACAAAGGTTTAGCTCCTTTGTGATAAGGGAACAGCGTGGGGAAAGCCCTCAGTTTAGACACCCTGCTCACTACGCAGTGCATCTTTTTTTTTCCTCCTTTTTTTTTTTTTTTTTGCAAAGCAGCAGCAGCGGCAACGTATCCATCAGACCTGCCAGGCTAATTAAAATACAGCTTGTGATTATCCTACTTCAGCTCATCTCTCTCTCTCTCTTTCTGTCACCCACACACTCACAACCAAACACATACACACATACACCCTACATATCTATCCAAAATAATTAAAATCTACATCCAGGTTAAATAATAATAAAAAAAAAAAAGTCTGGAATCTTAGTGGTTTTATCAATTTTGGTGCTACACATGACCCTAAATTTAAAAAAAATTAAGAATTTCAATAAACATTATTGCTTCATTTGTGTGACAGCTTCAGTGTTTCAGGCAAAATAATGACTGTGATTGGAGATTGGTTAAAAAAAACAGCTGGGAGGTGCACACACGTATTCACCTCATATAGTCGAGATATTAATAATAACTTTCTGTGTTTAATGACAAAAGAAAACAAGAGGGAAGTAACTCTAAAGTCAATTGTTTTGTTTTTTTATAGTCAAAAGGTAATATTGACTGAGGTCAAATGCAGGAAAAGGAAAAGCTTCTCTTGACATTAGAGATTATCAACATTTCTATATGAATTGGCTTTATTGGATTTTATTCCCCTTTTCTCTGCCTCTTTTTTTTTTTTTTTTTTTTAAAAAAAAACTCCACTAACACATTCCTCATCTTCAGCCATGCGGATATCAAACAAGGAGGGAAAGAGGCAGAGGAAAGGAAAGATGCAGATACTTAGAAAATGTATATATGCATATGTGTGTGTGTCAGTGTTTAACTTCTAATTTAATTTAACTAACAAGCTTTTTTTTTTTTTCAACAAAAGACATTTCAATTCTCCAGCTGTTTTGTTTTTATTTGTTCCATTATTTTTTAAAAAAATCCTTTCTAAAATGATTTTTTATTATTATTGTCTGGATATGGCGCAGAGCAGGGAGAGCAGGGGGGAGAAGGGGGCTGTCTGCCCAGTAATTATCCAATCTTGACATTTTTTTTTTTTTTTTTTTACATTTTATTGAAGGCTATCAAACCAGGGTCAAACCACCGCGCCTGTTCGGTGTATTAGTAAAGATGTATAGGCTACGCATTAAGCGGAAATCACAGGTTGGAGCAGGCCTGGTGAAATCCTCACCCTCAGGTTGAGTGTAGCAGAGGCGGAGATAAAAGCCGTCGTCGTCAATTAGCCGGGAGTCAGTGGGAGCGCTGCTCGCCAGAGGCGTTTAACTCCTTCTCCCTTTAAACGTCCTTTTAAGATACAAAGTCCCTGCGGAGGGCCTGGCTTTACAGTTTAATAAATTATTTAGCAATTTAAACGGTGAGATCCGGCAGATAACAGCGTCACATGTCGTGATTTTACACGCAGCATGTTTGAAAAGCTCGGCGCATTATCATACAGCTGAACAATCACACACATCTTTTTTTGTTTTTGTTTTTTAATGTCGATTTTTTTTTTTTTTAAATTTTTTTTTAGCTGCAAGATGATTATTCCTGTAGTCCTGTGTTTCATTCTGACACTGTGAAAGTTCAGCTTACGGTCCCGACGTGTGAAGAAGTGGAAGTAAAAGAATACATGACATTTTTTTAAAAAAAATGTAAACTTTACATCCTGCGGTAAATGTGCTGGTTTTTGGCTGGAGTCTGCTGCAGGAAATATGTGGTGAGGCTAAACCTTGACCTCTGTGATGATCATCAAGCAAACAACAAAAAAATGAAATCAACACAAACAGGTGAGTTTATGTCCACTTTCCCCATCTTGTTAGATGACAAAACGTGTGTGTGTTATCCAGCAGTAAAAAAAAAAAAAAGACATAAATAAAAAAGCATAAAATAGACAAACAGGTACCTGGAGGTGCTGCAGCTCCTCTCCTCCAAACAGGCAGACCCCACAGCAAAACTTTTCCTCTGCAGAGATCAGATCTCATGTTCGGTCGTTAAAAGAAATCCAGGGTTACGATCCGTTCAAAGCGCTCCCTCTGATCGAAATCTGTCAAAAGAGATGTCACTGAGTTTGCAGAAAGTTGAGAAAAGGAGTGTGTCAGTTTGTGTGTGGAGCCCAAAGCGGGCTAGCAGGCTCGGAGTGGTGAAAACCAGTTTTTTTTCCCCCCTTCCCAGCAAGCTGTCACTGCACCTTTGACTCTGGCCTTCCACACGAGCCACAGAGAGACGATTCATAAAACCCACGGTCTGCCTGTGTTTATAAATCTAAATCAATATTCAAATCTGTTTGAAGTGAGCGGGTGTGTCCGTGCAAGCGCACACTGTGTATGTGTGTGTGTGTGACTGTAAGTGTGTGTGTGTGAGAGAGAGAGAGTGTGTGTGTGTGTGTGAGTGTGTGTAGGTGTTCCACAAAGCCTCTTAAGATGATACATTTACCAAGCCGTGACAAAAACCCCCGGCATATTATTTTGAGATGGGCACGCAGGTTCAAAATTCAAGTGACACAGTGGAGGCTTATTTGCAGCTTGTAGATCCTCCAGTAAAGATGAAACAACGTCAAGTAAACAGAAGGACATTTTTTTTAATCATTATTATTAGAGTAATGATTATTATCATTGACATGTTACAACACAAAACTTGCAACTTATAAAAAAAAATGCACTTTCTTGTAAATCTAAAAATCAAACTGGCCTACCTCCATGTTTCACTTTCTTCCTCTTGCACAAGTGAAATCAGTGAAAGTCTCCACAGCTGCACAGCCGGCCTGTATCTGCCTCCTTTTTTTTTTTTTTTTTTTTCCTCCTCTGTCATTTCTCCTCATCTCAGTCTGGATGTGTGCTCACCAAGTCCTGTAAGAGAAGTCCTTCCGCAGCTCGGTGTCACTCGGTGGGAAACTCTCATGTAAAAAAAAATATTCTGGATGTAATTTTTTTTTTTTTTTTTTTTGAGGTGCAGGCCCTGTATGAGGCTGATGGGAGCAGACTGGCTGGCTCTGTGGACGGGAGGACCGTTTTAAAGAAAATAAGTCGCTCTAAATCCCCCTCTCTTTTTTTTTGTGCGACGCGCTGGAATGTGAGAGGACGGTGTGCAGCCTTCACACGGAGAGCTGCTTTACAACAGGCGATTTTTTTTTTCTCATCTTTATGTCACTGGGTTATTTTTCTTTCCGGGTTTTAACTCTTTTACACAACATGCAGACTTATAAACTCTAAAAAAAAAAGTCTGACATGTTAATATTCGTCGATTGTCTGGAAACTTTTTAAATGTTTTGATATTTAAAATCTTTTTTTTTTTTTTTTGACATTTAGACGCAGATAAGTGGTGAAGTGGATTTTTTTTTTTTTTAAAGTGTGGCACCGCTAACACACTGCACATACATTACATTTACAGAAACGTCTTTATTTACGCACACATTTCCCCTCCTCACCACCCCAGCCTTCATATAACTTTCCTCAGTTTAATGCATCCACTGGATTACAGCGACGTCAGATATAAAATGCAATAATAAAAAAAAAAGGTGACTAAAGTGACTTTTCCTCGGTTTAAACTCCACTTCTCGTCATCCACCGGCATACACTTTATTTATTATCAATGCACCCCTCTCGGGGTGGGCTGGGGATGTTGTCAGTCGCCCCTCTCGCTGCCATTGGCTGAGGACTGTGCGTCAAAAAAAAAAAAAGTAGCTGGAGACATTTGTTTCCCAGAAAAAAAAAAAAAAAGAAAAAAAAAAAATCCTCCCCACCGGTGTGAGAGACGGAGACACAGAGACAGACCTCAGCTCAGTCCTGCGGCTCTCATTGGCTGGCAGTTTGTACAAAATCCAACTCAAACCACTTCACTCACAACACACCAACAAATCCTAAAGGCGTACATGCAGCCTCCTCCATCACTCCGCCGCTGTCGCACCGCTTCAGAACCTGATGCAGCCGCTCGACGTTTAACTTTTATCCGCGCTGTTGTCCTGCCTCTGAAGACGGCTGCTCCTGCTCCTGCTCTCGGTTGGTTTTGTCTTATTTTATCCGCCAGGACGTCGTCTTTTATCTGCGCCGAGTTTTATTATTTCTCCTGGAGGAAACCAGGCAAACAAAGAACTTTACAGTCGTCGATAGCAGGGTAAGTTTGACTTTTCTTTTTTATATTCCTATTATTATCACCAGTATTATCGGCATTTTTTTTTATCAGCTTAGTAAATAGCCCAGTGTGGAAAAAGGAATCGTGGCAGTGAGTGAAAGAAATAATAAAAACACAGGAGCCTACAGGAGAGCACACCTGTTATAAAAGCACCTTTAAAATGCTGATAAAATCATTTTTCTTTAAAAGAGGGAATAAAAGGTTTGAATAAAAAAAAACAAAAGCCACGAAGACACTGAAAGAAATGTGGGAGAGTGAGAAAGCTTTGGGCTGTTTACTGCAGATGAAGGCTGAACCTTCTTAGACCTTCTTCTTATTATTATTTATTTGAGTAAAAACAGACACAGTAAGTGTGTGTCTGCTCACCAAAGCATTATATTTTTTTTTAGATTAGCATTAATATGAACGACGTAAATGGTGCAAATTCACATCAGGCAGCCGGTAATTACAGCAGCAAACCGATGGAGTCACATCATGACAGACTAGTGTGGAATCAGCCTTTGATTCCTTTAAATTGAAGCATTTATAACATCCTCATTTTTCACCACGGTGTGATGTGTGAGTTCATATTTCATCAGTCTCACACACTCACTCATCGAAGCCAGTCCCGGCACCGAGGAGTCCATATTCTCTGAGTGAGCTTTGCACTTGAAAGCCGGTTTTATTTCACAAAAACACACAAAGTCGACGAACCCTAAATTTACAGACGGAATTAAGCAACACAAACGGATAATTGTGGAGAAGTGAGACTGGAAGAAAAGAGAGAGAGAACATTTACAGGCCTGCTATCGAAAAATGTGTCTGGGCCTTTTTTTTTTTTCTCCTGTGAGCTGCTCTGCACTGCCTCCACCAACACGTCATATTTCGTGTGTTTATGTCGCGTTTTCGAGGTTCTGGTGACAGATTGTATTCGTGCGTCAAAACTGGGAGTTTGGCTCGATTATATCAACATTTCTAAGAATTAAATTTCTCCTTTGTCGTTTCATTTTTTTTAGTGTTCCTCCAAAATGCTGCGTCAGACTAAAAAAAATAATATATATATATATATATACAATTCACCCACGTAAATATGCAGCAGGAATGATTAAAGAAGGAGCCACTGCTGATTCGCCTAAAGCACTTTGGACCAAACTGCAGCTTCTCTGAGATGCCACTCGGATTATCTCGTTAATTCATCAAGAATAAGAAGAAGAAGAAGAAGAAGAAGAAGAAGAAGAAGAAGAAAAACAAAACATTTATCATAATTAATTCGCGGACAGGGCCCTTATTATTGAGCGGGTGCGTGCAACTGGTAGACGGGTCTGTTTTAAGTGTGACAGATTGGGATGAGGGGGTTAAAACCGTTGGATATTGAAAAAAAAAACGCAACTAATCAAGACGCGCAGTGGGGATGACGGCTGAGGGTCACTGAAGTTGAAGTGACAGCAATCACACGTTTACCAATCAACATCACAGAGCACGTTTATTTCTGCTTAAGGAGCTGTAACAAATACGTGTTCCACACGTCTGTCTTTTTTTTTTTTAAATGAATTAAGGTTTCTCTGCATCAAATAATCTTTTCATGAATGAAATTTAAAAACTCTAAATTGTTTTCGCTCTAAATTGTCTTTAAATTCTTGCAAATCTTCTCTGAACGAGAGAGGAAATGTTTTAAAGGGTTGGTGAGCATAAATCAGGAATTATGTCTGACGGATAATTTATGTTGGCTCGACGTGTTTTAGAGAACCGGTTTCATGAACATGAATTCAGTTTCTTCGGACTCTCTGTTTACATTAAAAAGCAAAACTTAACATAAATTAGGGAGCCAGAGAAACAGACACAAAGAGAAAATGAAGTCAAATGGTGTCCGTTCACTTTGGCACTGGGGGGTTTTGAGTGTTTTTAATCATTTTTATTAATATGATTTTATTTTATTTTAAATTTCCCATGCAGGTAAAAGTTCCTGTTAATTTTATTACACTTCCTCTACAGGAACCTGCGCCTTCAATTAAACTTTAAGTGACTTGTTGCAGTTAGAGTGCTGCCGGTGAATTGTTTTTTTTGTTTGTGGGAGGAGGGGTTAGAGGGTTTGGAGAAATGAGGACAGCTGGAGATGTAGTTGGTGCTTTTTTTTTTTTGAGGAGCGCCGTGCGTTTTGGAGAGGGCGCGACAGCGCCATGTAAACAGACACAATCTCTCTTCACAAGCTGCATCTTCATCTCTTTTTTTTTTGGAACAGGTGCCCGGTATAACACGGACCACACGGCGAACAGAAGACACCAAGTTCATCTCGGGACCTCCATCAATTTTCAAAATTTTCTCCAACTTCAGCCCTCAGACAAACATTAGCATGATGTCGTATCTAAAGCAACCACCTTACACAGTCAATGGCCTCAGCTTAACTACTTCCGGAATGGATCTTTTGCATCCATCAGTGGGCTACCCAGGTGAGTTTAAACTTTTTGAAGAATAAATGAGTGATGAAAGAACATTCATTTGGGTTGGGGGCTGCAGAATTAATCAGGACTGGTACAGAGTGTAATCATGACCTCTTTCAAAACTTCTAAATCTAATAATGACTCTTAAATTTCGGGATACAATAAAGATAAATAATGGCTGCCATTTATATTAACTGGTTAAGAAATTAAACAAATTACCAAACCTCTTACGCAAACAAACACCTCGGAGGGAACAGAAGCCCCCTCTCGTGTGATTTTATTTTTAGATGTGCTTTTCTACTGAATCACTCACAAACTTCTTCCATTTTTTCCTTTAACTGCATCAATTATTTGGCACATTAGACAAAAGTGGTACAATTTGCCACCGTCTTACACGACTCGTGCGTAATTACGCACACAACAAAAAAAAATCTATTCTGTGCTACAGCTCCACTTTTAACGACTTCTGATCTTTTTACTTGCTTTTATGTTTTTCCTCCCTCAAATCAATAAACAGGTAATGCGATTTATTTAATTTATATTTCACTTTAATTGCAGCAACGCCGCGGAAGCAGAGGCGAGAGAGGACTACTTTTACGCGCGCACAGCTGGACGTTTTGGAGGCGTTGTTCGCTAAAACTCGGTACCCGGACATATTCATGCGCGAAGAGGTGGCACTGAAAATCAATCTACCTGAGTCTCGAGTACAGGTGAGCTCACCGGAACAGCTGCTATATTTGGGAATGGATCGATGTGGATAAATATTTAAAGAATGGGGGAGAAAAAGTTGGCTGTTATTTGTGAGAAACCAAAGCAAAGAGGCTCTTTGTGTTTGAATGATTAAATAATTATTGTGTATATTTAACAATGTGGGGGAAAATAGTTTCACCTTCTTATGCTACGTCTCATTTAAATATGAAAAAAAGACTGAAACTGCTTTAAAAAATCTATTTTATGTCTCCACTGCAAGAAACGCTGATCTTAACCCGTGACTGACAGTATATCTGAAGCTTAGCATTTTGTCTGCCTTAAATCAAGTGGAAAACTTTTGCCAGTGGGGTGAGATAATTCCACTTAACGATAGCCTGGATTCCTGTTTCGAGAATTTGAGCAACGAAATGAAACCGATCAGACCACTGGTACTAAAACACAAAAGTCTATAAACATCTTGATATCAGACTAAAAACAAATTAAATTAATAAGATGTCTTTTTTGCCACATGAATTATTAATGGAAAAAAAGAGGGAATAACTTACAGTGATATCTAACTGGCTGTGCTCTATTCGTAGATTTTGGGTTTTTTTTTTTTTTTATTTAATTCAGATTTTATTTAATTAAGAGATTAAAATAATAACGTGTACCAATATGTGACTCTTCAGGTCTGGTTTAAGAACCGGCGGGCAAAGTGTCGCCAACAGCAGCAGCAGCAGCAGAACGGAGGCCAGAACAAGGTGCGACCTGCCAAAAAGAAAAGTTCCCCAACCAGAGAAGTGAGCTCAGAGAGCGGGGCCAGCGGCCAGTTCACGCCCCCCACCAGCACCACCACAGTCCCCGCCATCTCAACCAGCACCGCCCCAGTGTCCATCTGGAGTCCGGCGTCCATCTCTCCGCTCGCAGACCCCCTGTCTACCTCCTCCTCCTGCATGCAGAGGTCCTACCCCATGACCTACACCCAGGCCTCGAGCTACAGCCAGGGCTACGCAGGCTCAACGTCCTACTTCGGCGGCATGGACTGCGGCTCTTACCTCACCCCCATGCACCACCAGTTGTCAGGCCCTGGTTCAACTCTCAGTCCGATGAGCACAAACGCGGTCACAAGCCATCTGAACCAGTCCCCGGCGTCCCTCTCCACTCAGGGCTACGGGACGTCCGGCCTGGGCTTCAACTCCACAGCAGACTGCTTGGATTATAAGGACCAAGCGGCGTCGTGGAAGCTGAACTTCAATGCCGATTGCTTGGATTATAAGGATCAAACTTCCTCGTGGAAATTCCAGGTCCTGTGAACAGAACAATCAGCTGTTTAAGAAAAAAAAAAGTGCACAAACAGTGACGATCACATCAGACACAGCGCTGCCATCCCTCAATAAAACACTGGTTTAAAAATGTAAGCCGGGCTCGGCGAGACAGGGCTCTCAGAGGCCTCGGTTTTTTTTTTTTTTTTTTTTTTTTTATCGGCATGATGGTCTTTGGTCCTCCTAGATGAGGTTTAATTTATTTTAGCACTGGCAAAGAGATTTTTTTTTTTGTTGTTCAGTTCATTCACAGGTTGTAGCCCCTCATCCATTTCTGTCAGTGTGTGCCTCTATGCGTAAAAAAAAAAGAGAAATTAAAAAAAAAAAACACCTGTTGAGGACAACACAGATCGGACTCTGCAAGAAAAGTTACACCACAGCCACGGAACTAATGTTTATCTATGAACACAACTCAAGGTGATTCTCCTGGTGACGTGCTCGGGATGGACAGACCTCCTTTAAAGCTTCTTACCCAACTCTGCCGACCTGCTGGCAGAGACACGATGAGGATGGTGTGTGGACATGGATGCACTACTTTATTTAAGGAAAAAAAAAGTGTTTATAAGGAATCAATATGTAGTTTCTAAGAGACAATCAGTGTGTGTCTTATATAAATGGTACATATGTGTTTTTTTTTTTTATCTGTGCTAGCCTTCGAAACTGTGATCTGTTGTATTGTATGCAATTTGTGAGCCCCCATTCGCATCAGACTCTCTGCTGTGATTTTAATAGATTTCTAACTTTTTGTTTTTTTGTTTTTTTTTTTTCAACGAAAAGACGTTAATGGTTCAATTTCCCGGCATCACAAAGAGAGACGAGACTTTCCAAGCACATGGTAGTAATAATCAAGGGTGTCAGCACCACTGGAAATGACTCTCGGCTGCTTGAGAGCTCCACACTTGCTCCCCTCCACCAACACCCCCCCACACACCCCCCACCCCAACCCCTCCTCCATTGATCTCAACACACGGTGATTGTGGATCCTTTTCTGGCTCCAAAGATGGTGTGACCTCACCGCTGAAAAGACATGAATAAAGGTCCTGTGAGCTTATTCTTTCATCGAGAAATGATCTGTGTGTGCTCGGTGTGTGTGTGTGTGTGTGTGTGAGGTGGGATGAGAGTATGCATGGTGTGTGTGTGTGTGTGTGGTGAAGAGGGGGAAATGGGGAATGGACAAAGTGAGGTGATGTGCGCAAAACTAATCGCGTTTTTGTGTGTGAGAGAGTTTCTTTTTTGAGTTACAGGAATATACACAAGTATTAAATATGAATTATGGAGAAACCTTTTGCCAGACGAAATTACAGTGAGTAAAAAGTAATAAAACTCCATGATAATGGATCTATTTTTTGTATTTTAGGTAGGCTTGAATAAAAAATAAAATTTGAAAAAGATTTAATATTTGGAGGAACAAAAAAATCATTGATTTAACTGATTTAATTTTCCTAAAAGTGGAGATCGGGAGTTTTGTAGGTTTGTTAATTAAGCCAATAATTAAAGTCTCACACTAAAGTCTGCTTCCTCACGCATCATTAGTTACTCCAACACAAACAGCCTAAATTAACACGTGGATTTTAATCACATTAGCTGTTGTATTCAGTGAAAATGGAGGATAAAAAGGAGAAAAAAAAAATGTCATAAATAAATAGTGGAATTAAACAAACGCTGTTCTAAATGAAATGCAGAGCGGGGTCAGAGTTTATCCTGCCTCTGCTCAGGTGGCGGAATTAGTTTTTTTTTTTTACCCTCCCTTTCTTACTTTCCGGTAGTTCAATTCAAGATAGTCGCAACAAAGAGAGTGTGCGGTTTGAGAAAGCAGTGTTAAATCCCGGCCTCCAAGAGATGTTAATCCCAATATTTTACCGGCGGGGGTTTCTCTGGGCCGCAGGGGCAGCAGTGGTCCCATTCAAAGCCCACCGCATGGGTTTACATGCTTGATCCCCAAATGTGCGCTTTAATACGAAGCCTAATATTTCATCTAACAAGAAGAAGAAGAAGAAGAAGAAGAAAAAACGCGCACAAAACACACGTTGGTGTTTTATTAATCTATCAAGAAAAGTGTGTCAATTTGCTTTAATTGCAGGTTGTGGAGGTTTCTAATGCGCCGGAAGGAGCTGTACTTGCAGCGAAGCTTGAAATCTTTAGGAATATTCTGACAAAAATGAACTTTTTGCTGATGATTTGTCTTTGCACTCGGCAGTGCAGGTGATACTTTCTGTAAATGTGATGCTGGGTCTTGAATAGGAAAAGTCGTTTTAAGGGATAAAGCTGCAGAAACTCGGCACTGAAACCTGCAGATATACTGCTTAAAGCAACGCTGGGTGCTGTATTTTTGAACTCCCTGTAAATCATTATACGGGCTATCAAGTGTGTACCTTAAACCACTTAGAAATTCTATGTAAGACGCAGGAACTTTTCCCACATATGCTGCATGAGGTGAATAGGTTTATTTGCATATGGCAGCCTTCTGAAAATTCTTAAAATAGTGGCCTATTTGAGGAGCCAGGAGGTGAAAGCTGCTTTTTTTTTTTTTTTTTTAAAGAGGGTTTGTTTGTATTTACTTTCTGTTGGTCCTGAAGTCTAACGTTACTGTCAGCTTGACGACATGAGACAATAAAGTCAGAGCGGCTATGGGATCTGTAATGAGTCGACATGGCTCTGCAGTGGGCTAATTGTTAGAAGTCCAACATTCAATTAGCATCCTTGACATTGCCAATAATCTCTCTTTCATTGGAGTCTCCGCTAAAGGAGCACACTAATTAAAAGCGTTGCTTGAAATAATCGAAGCGTTAAAGAGAAGAGCGACTTTGATTCCACTCCTGGGTGGACAGAAAAAATAGGTGTGTGCGTGTGTGTGTGTGTTAGAGGGTTGAATGGTAGTTTTGAAAGACTTAATTACACAATAACCCGTATCCATAACTTATTCAAGGATGAAGCAGACATAGCTGTTTACATCCTGCACGTGCAGTTTGAATTTATTTGATCACACAGGCTGATTTTTTTTTTTTTTTTTTTAGCTGTAAGATTCAATTAGAATATGGCCGCAACGCAACGCCAAGTTTAGCAGCATGCATATGTGTGCATCCTTATGGCGACAAACAGTGCAACAATTGAACTTGGGGAAACAATAGCTCATTTGGACAGAAAGCCTGAATATTCATGAGACGCGTCTCCTGTGAGTGTCAACAACTCCTCCAGCCAGAGAGAAAAAAGAGAGAGGAGAAACAAAACCAGCGTTTCAGGCTGCAGGGTCACTTTCAAATGTCAGCTGTAGGAAGAAAAAAAACAACTCTTATTTCTAATGAGAGAGAGGGAGAGACGCGCCAAGTGAAAGAAAGGAGACAGAAAAAAGTTTGGAGACTTTCATCATCTTAAATAAATGCGCCTGATTTAAAAAAATATATGGCTCATTATTGAAAATGTGATTAGAAAAATAGCCCACAAAATAAGTTCAGCTCACTATAAAATGCTCATGGACTCCCATATATGTCAGATAAACGGGCTCTTGTCACTTTAGATTTCCTTTCCAAACAATGCACACTGGCCCCTAATCAATGCGCACTGATATGTCCAATACGCGTCCAATGACGCACAATGGCTTCATCCCGCTTGTTATTGTAACCTCGGAGCCTCGTGTCTTCAGAGTGCACAAGTCATGAGGAGGATTAGACATCCGGCCTCCACAATACTTCATACATACAATGAGTTTTAATCAAGAGCAAAGCAGTGCTGAGGAGCATATGGGACCAACAGACGCTGCATTAATCCCTCTTGGTTTTTGTCTAACAGCGGGCTGCACAGCGCCCCTTGTCCCCTGGTCTGGTTGCTGTCCGGTCGGTCACAAACACGAGTCATCCTCCGCTACACCATCGGGCCTGTTGAAAAGCTGAGTGGTTAAAGGCCGCAACGCCTGCAAGGTGGAATTAACTCGCCGGGGTATGTGGTCTGATCATCGCTCATGAAAATGATTGAACATGTGATGTGATTTACAAAATAAACCCACCAACAGCAGAGCGTGATTCCCCCCAAAGGTTTGTCTCAAAAGTCTGCAGGTGTTCTTCCCCCAATCTGCTTTTTGCTGCTGAACTCGCTGCAACTTTTAATGAATATAAGGCGTAATTATTTATGATGAAAATGGAAAATAAAGCGAGTTCATTATTTGAGGGAAAAGAGACAGGCAGAGATTATAAAAAGTGCCCAATGTGGGTGTGTTTATTAAAACTGTAATAATGAAGTTATGGCTCTCAGTAAACCTGCATGATATATACAGTATATGCATGTGTATTTATTGATAGATATTGTAATGAAAAATAAAATATCATAATGATGTGGAAAAAATGTGCCAGCAACTAATAAAAAACAACAACAAAAAAACTAAAATAAATAATATTTTTTTAAAGCTAATCCAGCAGTATCCCCTTGAAAGTGCTTATCCAGGCTTAGTCACATTTTCTGAAATTATTTAAGTTTGTGACATCATCAATGAATTTGATAATCTTGTCAAAGATTAAATTAAAAGGGTTTTGTATAGCCTACATAATAACAGATTTAGATGTTTTAAAAAATGAAGTCTAAAGAGATTTGAAATAAGCGCAGTAAAAAGCATGTTATTTTAATTTCTCAGACTGCTCACACAAATCCATGGATTTACAGAGATCCAAAACTGATAATGATACGAGCGGCTTGACTAGCTGGAGGTCTGATGAAGCAAAAGGGCCACACATCCTTTCTGCACAAGCTAGCATCGCAGAACCTGGAAGATAACCTCAAATATACTCAAAATACTTCACCGTTTCCTCATTTATTACCTCCTGTAGGAAAGCCCATTCTCATACGGTTGCAACTGTAGGGACTTCATTTCTTTCCTTTGCCCAGATAAGTGCTCTTTGAAAAGAAAGAGAAAAAAAAAAAAAACCTCTCACCAAATATGCCTAAACGTTTGACTTATGATGTTCATAAGCCCCACAGGACACAGAGGGCTTATCAGTTCATTAGCCACTTGATGGCCTATCTCAAGTTATAGTAGATGGGAGGAGGGCGATGGATGAGGATACAACCATCCATTACTGAGGCATATTTTGTTAAGCTATTCAGGAGCGCAGCAAAAAAAAAAAAACCCTCAAACCCATAAGAAGATTACCAGATCTCAGCATATGTTAAAAAACACATTATTACTATGCTTATGGGTCAAGTTAATACCTAGTTACTGTACTTAAAGCTCACCTAGTTAGCACTAAAGAGGCTGTCCATTTAAAAGGACGTTTTTGCACTTTAGGACAAAGCATTCAGTATAAAATTCATTTTTGTAAATGTTAAAGTAACAGTAACATTTATGTTCATATATAACCACAATATCACATGAGATAAATGAGAGGTCTTTCAAACTTCCTGGATTAAATATTCCCTGACCATTAATAAAAATCTTCTTATGGGGACAAATGGACATATTTTCAGATTATGCATCGTTCTAATGGTGATGTCCCCCCCACACATACACACACATACACACAGCGGGATGGTAAAGTGCTGAAATATTACGCCCCTAGTAAGTAGTAAGTCTAATCGCCCCTAACTGATGACGGATGGTCAATAGTAAAGCGTCCTAGAGTATTTAAGAGAGCCACATTAAACTTCAAAGAGTAATATGTTATTAATATAACATATAATAAATGTTTCTGCATTTTTCTGGAAACACATAGAGAAAGAAATTCTTCCTGCTGCTGCTCAAAAAGCATTTTCCAACTGTGCTTCATGTTTACAAAGAAATCCTCAACAAAAGGTCCGACGTTACTTCTAAGGTTCTAAACATTTTCAACCACATCTCATGTGCGACCTCGAAATGTTTCTGCATGATTTAGCTGGTAAAATGTCCAACATCAGGGCGTGTGGTCTGAGCTAAACAACTGATGGACATAACCCAACTGTAATCCCACTTGAAATCCCACTGAGTGGAGGCAAAGTGAGGATTTGGGCCATCAAATGTGAGTCCGAAACAATAAAGTATGTAACAAAACTTCAGTCGTGGCATTTAACAACATTTACATAGTACGCTTTTGATATTCTCTTCGGGCTTAACACTTACTTTCAACTGAAACTGGGGGAAATAGCGGGAACAAGTGACATTTGACACTGTATGTAAGCCATGATCAAACTCCATACTTAATGGCCTCAAACACACCTTTTGATCACAAATAGCTTACAAATTTAATGACTTCATGGTGAACGCAGCCAATTTCTCTCCATTCTGCCAGTATTCTCACCACAGGCTACACGGTATATCAAAACAGCCACAGTGTATCTCAAAAGAGGAAAAAAGTCGTGCAACAATATAATTCACTAATTTCACATAAATCCCTGGCCGCGTGAATTCAGCAACATCAATGAATTAATTCATAAAAGGCGAGCACCCCCTACGAGTAATTCACCATTACCAGCGACATAATACAACAATAATGTGTTTAACGTGTTTAGACTGTATAAGTACATGTGGTTCCCCTGGTTCTACTCACTGCGGTTACCTGTAAAAGACCCACTTCTCTCCTCCTAACTCGGCCGCTGAGCCCACGAGACCCCTCATTATTACAATTAACAACACAGGTGTGTGTGATGAGGCCTCACTGATAATTTACACCTTTCTAACAAACACTCTATCTCTTAATCTCCTGCAAACACTATTCTCTTGTGAGACAGTAGGCCTATAGGAGGAACCAAAAATTAATTAGCTGCATCCAACAGATTAGAGCTTGGAGACCCGCCCTCACTCTAAATGGACAGCAGTTAGTTAGACTACTGTGCAGGGAGAGAGAGAAAGAGAGAGAGAGAGAGGAAAGGCAAATCAGGCCAAAGGCAGAATTTCAATATTTCATTGAGTGTTATACATCAATGAACTGTTTCAGGGTGTCATCGCGCAGAAGCTAAGCCTTTGGAATTCATGGCCCGCAAGTGTATGCCTTCATCCAACGTGCCTCGAATACATGAAAGCAGGCGTCTCTATCACACGAGCTGAAAACACAGTTCAACTTCTGGAAACAGCACCTCCGCAAGAAGACTGAGTCACTTTTCTACCAGCAGCACAGAAACTTTCACTGAGGTCAAATAAATTAAATGAAACATCTGAGACAGACTGAGAGGTCATTTTTTTTTATCTCTTTGATTATAGACGGTCCACAGATCGCAGCATTGTTTAGTTTTTAGAATATAGTACATGATGATTAATTGGATAACAAGCAAAGTACTGATGGAAGTCCACTCTATAACGCACACATATGTTATTTTAGAGGTAAATAGACACAGGGCTACTGAAAGCTTTGTGGTTGAGGCTCACATACACTCCTTTCCCTGGTTTCTATTTATATGGAAAAAATAAAAAAATATATCATTTTATAATATACCTGAGCTAATTTAGCATTCATGCCGTGTCAAGTGTGAATGCATAATGTAAATACTGTATGTAATACTGTGCAGTTATGGACCAGGAACAGCTAAAGGCATTAAATTAAGATGTTCTCTGTGGCAGACATTTTGACTTATAATAGCAGGAAAATCATCCCTCTAATTAATAACAACAACGATGGCTGCAGAGTCCAGGTACTGTGCAGGTATTAGATCTCAGAGGATCTTGATTGTTGATGATTTATTTAAACATAGTGGGCACTGCTGGGATAGCAGGGAAAGCATTTCATTTATGTGCAGGGTCTTGGTACAAGCTAGCACGGCTTACTGGGAGAAAAACACGTAACACAGGTTATAAGCAAAAGTACAAATCTCTGTAAAATCACCTCACAGAAAACATAGTTATAGTGTGAGGCGCATTTGTGAGGAAAAAGTGTGACGCATTTTGACACAACTGTCTGTCAGCAGATATTGACCCAGCTAAGGGTTTAAAGCTAGTTCACAGTGCACAGCTTGAAGTCCACTCATATCAGAGAGTCTGTAAAGCAGCATTGTTCTTCCACTACCATATGTGAGTGTTAGTTTAACACGAATCTACTCATAAATTCCCAAGAGCACCCGATGGATCAAACATGATTCACTAGTTTTATTTTGTCTCCCCAGAGGATTCAAGAAAATAACTGTTATGTTTAAATTTACACATTAAAGAGACTCAACAAAGACGGTAAGTGTATAAAACACAACTTCATTTGCGCATATTAAGAAGAGGACATATTTTACAGTGCAAATGAGGCTTGGAAAACAGCCAACCGCGTGAACACAAACACAGCAACAGTTGCCTGTTGACGTTGCTCTGAGGCCCTGAGAGCCAATATAGCCCTTAGGCAGAGACTAAGAAGTGCTCCTCGTGATTCAGGCCAAACATTTAATATGGCTTAAGGCTCTGAGAATCTCCTCTAAGTGAAATCTTCCGGCAATAGTCAAGTCTCTCTTTCGTCTTATACAGCTAATTTGACAGTTTCCAAAATCCTTCTGTCCTGATCAATTTTACCTCTTTTAATCCCCCCTCCACCCCCCCTCCACCTGTTAGTCTGGGTTTGCATGCGAGCCTCCCTCTCTCCTGAGAGCATATGGGGCAGTGGCTGACCCAGGGAGTCGTTGAGTGTGGGGACAGATGCAGCCTCTTCTCCCCCCCCCCCCCCCCCCCCCCCCCCCTCTCCTCCCCTCCTCTCGGTCCACCCGCCACAAACCAGCCTTACCCTCCTATCCACCTGTTTAGGTCACAGACCAGGGGGATGAGTGGCTGTGCGCGTGCCACACCAGCGGCTTGGCCACTGCGTTATTATCCCACCCAAGACAAAAGGGTATTTACGGAGGCCGGCTGCCTGCCCAGGGGGAACACAATGCCATGAGGCTGGCAGGCCTGTGGACTCAGTGCCGTGGATCACGTGCCCGCTTTATGTGAATGAGCGTCAGGGGGCATCTGTTGTGTATGTGTGTGCGTGTGTCTAACCTGAGGTATTATGCCAGACGAGAGGGCAGGAGACAAAGAATATGATGTGTGTGTGTGTGAGTGTGTGTGTGTGAGAGAGAGAGAGAGACAGATGAAGGGGGGGGGTGTTTAAAAACAATTGCATCCATTCTAATTAAACGAGGTCTACACTTGAATACATTGTAGTCTAGTAACAGGTCAACTTCTGCTGCTTATGAAGTTCATTAATTCAGCACTTGTGAAACTCGTGCTTCATAATATATGCTTATAACTGATTTTAACGTGCTACTCAGTATTCAAAATATCTTGGCTGAGCCTGATAGTGAACAATGGAGCACTTGAGAGTAATTGTACAGTGTCAGAGTGCAAATGAAAGGCCTAAAATCCATTCAGAGCTCCACTGAAGATGCCAACGTTCTCCACTGTGATCCAAATCAACAGTTGAATATTATTATTTTTTTAATTATTTTTAGAAAAACAGGTCAGTATATCCACTTTTTATTTTTATAGTGGCGTCTGTACTGGTGTTTAAACGATTCATGAATGAACGACTCACAAGAAACCTCAATTTACGACTCTATAATTCATACATTTTAACATTTCTGCTACAGTTTGTCAGTCAGCACTTACTGCAGTCCTTGCTCACTCATATCACCTCACAGATCAATAAAATTGATCGGTTCAAACGAGCAATGATTAGCTGCTTCCATCTGTTCCCTGGTGACCGTGCTGCTGCGTGGTTTATGAACTCCAGTGGAGAGCAACGTTTCAAATCAATCCCACTTGACCTCTCTGGATCTCTGTTAGATGCTGCTTTGAAATATTTCTTATATAATGATTTATTATTAAACCTCTTTAATATCAGCAGCAGTCAGTTGAGGTAGAATTGTCCTAACAGCTGTATTTGTAACCGTTTAAGTCTTTTATAATAATGTGGTGTTCCTGTTATTTTGTCCACTCCCTGTGTGACTGCTCTGAAAGCTCATTTATTCGTGTGTGTGTGTGTGTGCTGTTTTTTTTTGTTTAGTCTAGACAATGTTACATCATTCTGGCAGGGGTGTTTGCATGTTATTGTGTCTATTGTGGCTTACTACATCGTGTCATGCTCTCTCGTCAGGCACGGTTACACATGGCTTGTGGCGCCCTGACCTACAACTCCCCCTCTTGTTTGTCAGCGGTTGTTTGGCCTACTTTCATAAAGACAAACACACAGCCATTTGTTTTGTTTTGCATTTCCATGAAAATGGAATAAACAAATGGCAGGGAGGGGGACAGTTGGGAGCAGGTTGTTTTGTATGGGGTAGTGGGGGATATGTAAGTGTGTAGAACAACTTCTGAACACTGCTGATAAAAAATAATTGTTTAAAATTATTTTAAAAGTAAATACATAATTTAAACCATAACAAAAACAAACAAGGCAAGACACTACCTGCCAAATGTTAACTGTGAATTAAATTAAGTAAACTACACTTGAAGTTACCCAACATGTTTTTATCGATCAAAAATATTACTGTGAAAACTTCATTTCTCAGCTCAGTGGGTCTCTGCTGACCTTCTGGACTCCAACTGAACCGCGAGCCACGGGGCCAGCAGACCCACAAACTGAATCAGCCCCTCCCCTCTTCACTCCACAGACAGTAAGGATGCTACAGTTCATTAATGAGTATGCTCCATAGCTCTTTAAGAGTCCTTAATTAGTGGCACACTGACACTGGCCAGCCATGCACCAGGAGGGGCATGCTGGGAAGATAGGGAGACATACTGAGGGGAGGGGGGGGTTATAAGCCCACTGTTGGCTTCACTGATATAAAAACACATCTTGTATTGGATTCCTAAAGAAAATCAATTGTTTTGACATGAGGAACTTGATCAAACAAAATTGATTAGGTCTTTGTAAGGGTGTGACATGGATAGCACTCCAAGGCTAGGCAATGGACTGTAGCAAACACGTGTGATTGAAAAGCTTTAAATGGGTGTCAAACAAGCGGGGACATAATGTTTGACTTAAATTATCAGCAGTCCCACAGGAGGCTTCTGGGACCGCTCCCCAGAGCCGGGGGTGTGCGTGGAATACAAACAGGGGATTCACCATTGACCAGTGGGTCAGCGCTGGAAGAGGGACGGGTGCTGGTTGCTCCCGTGGGATTTGGCGACATTCCTACAGCAGCTTTTTTAATTTGCTGGACATGACCCCCCCCCCCCCCTTCCCTCCCCTTCCCTTCCCTCCCCTAGAAGGCACTAACGGGACAGACGACACTTCGAACATAGTCGCTTTCAGTGTATGTTTGCGGGGGCAGGTGGGTCGGGGGTGGTGGTGGTGGTGGAGGGGGGTGTTGTAGGGTCCCAGATGGGTAAATGGGGAGTTTAGCATCAGGATTACAAAACAACAGTGTGGCTTTGGACTGAGTAGCTATGGCCCCAAGCTACACTGGATACATCTAGACCGGGCATGGCTAGATGTACAAATAAATAAGATATTATCATCATACTGGACACTGTAGACCTTTTTCACAGCAGCCGTTTAGATAAAATAGTAGGTTAAACACAGGCGTTGCCAGTGATACCAATTAGGGTTCAGTTCCATCCAGGTCAAACAGAGTCAGCGTGCTGCTGTGGTGCATGTCGGTTCACTGGAAAGTCTGCTGCTGCACTAAATGGAATGGAACCTTAATTAGTATCACTGGAAACACCAGCGTTGACCTTTCTACAACATGTCAAAATGTCTGCTGTCTGCTACATTATCATGTTTTTTGGATAAATAAGCAATAACAAAACTTCCACTTTAGCTATCAATTGATAAAAAAAAAATCAGATGTGCTCCCTCTCATGGCTAGAGCCGGTTATTACGAGTTCTTAAAAGTTAAGATGTATAGCTAAAGTAATGTTCCTACCCTGAGGCAGTCTTTACGTTTTCCAGTACTCCTTTACTTCATTTATTTTCCTCCTCCATCACCTCCCCCAACCAGGAGCACTTCATCAGGGTGCTAGACTAATCTGTTTGTCAAAACGTGTCTTACCTCTGCACCCTACACCCCCTCCCTCTTCCCTGCCTCCCCTTCCTCCCTCCCTCCCTCCCCAGCTGCTGGTCATCACAGGTCCAGCTCCAGCACTGCCAGCCAGCCCAGGGAGATTGAAATGTTAAGGGCAGGGACGACAGCTCCACTAATTAAATTCCCCAGGTTAATCCCTGCCGATCCCCTCATCGCACTCTCCCACCAGGCCCTGCAAGGAGACAGGGGGCAGAGACCGGGGGAACAACAAACAAACAATCGTTCGACACTAACAACGGGCAGGAAAATTTCAAAAACAAGAAAAAAGAGGCTGAACGTGGAAATGAAGAGCTTTAAAGCAGCAATGCATGAGGGCAGGGTGGTTTCAACAAGGGTGTGTGTGAAGCCGGACACACTAACATGCACACACTAATTCATCCCAAGAAAAAAAATCATGATGCATCATTATCATTCTTATTGAACGTGAACATTTCAGGCATTTCCTTATCAACTTAATAAAGCTATCCAAACAGCTCCCCATGTTCACAACCTGCGTGACTGTGCCCTCACATTCCCAGGACCAGCCTCGAACCTGTCATTATCTCAGCATGTACAGTGGCCTGAAGTCTGACCTTGTGCCACTGTACTACAGAGGACAGCTGACACGCTGACCAGCAACTAGCAAACTATGTGACCTTGGCAACATCAAAAGAGGTGCTACATTCCACCTCCTCACCGAATCACAAGTGCAGGACACGGAAACTACTTTCAAACTGGGCCAAGGAAGAACATCTTTCCCTTTTTATGGACTTTTATTCCATAAATTTACCATGAAATCATCATCCAGACCAAAATAAACAATGCTGAAGAGGTGTCATGCTTCACAACCCTTCTGGAGTACAGGACGTTATCAACAAACTTGGTGAGCAGGCTAAGCTTTACAGACATCAACATGTTGTCACATGTTAAAATACAAAAATGTACTCTCGCTAGACTGAAAAATATTGATAACTATGTGCTGACCAAGTTTTAAACCTGTGAAATCCAAGATTCGGAGTGCATGCGTCATCAGAAAAGAATATCATCGTCTCTATTGCTCTTTGGTAGTGAATGGAAGAAGAGGGTACAGGAAAAGCAGATTCAAAAGGAAATGAATGGAGCAGGTGCCTTTGTACACAGTGGGTGTGGTGTTGGGGAAGACGTGGGTACATTACACAGTGTGGGCGTGCTGCGTCACAGACACCACGCGCCTGCGTTGTGGCTTCGCTCAGAGGTGTAATGCCTGATTAGGGGATTACAGGAAAGTGCTTCTTTGCAGTTCTGTGAGAAACAATTATTAACATGTTGGTGTCTCTAATCCTGGATAAACACAGCTTTTCAAGAACAACAGCGAGTCTTTCTTCCCCCCTTCTTTTTTTTTTTTTTTTTAAAATCTGTGTTTAAACCCCGTAGTCACTTGAACTCCAAAGCCTAACTAATACCAGTAGAGGAGACAGGCCAGTCTTGCAGAACACTATCATTATGGAGGTTATGCTCTTGGTGGAAGACATAGCTGGCCAGCAGGCCTTTACATCAGAGGGGAAATCCAAATTTAGCTTGGGGAGGGAGAAGCATTGTGCTAAGTACTGCTTGTTGAAAGGGCATTAGACTGAAACATGTTCGCAGCCTGTAATCTTTTATTTGTTTGTACACTTTACTCATGTAATCTGCTTTCTGCTAACACAGAGACGGTTTCCTAAGTCATGCTGGGGGACCCGTGGATAAGAGATCCAGGTGGGGTAGTATCACAACGACGCCGTTTCTTACTAAACTGGATGAAAAATGTTTTTCCTGCTAGCAAGAGTGTGTAAGTCTAAGCATGGAAATGTTGAACGACTGGCTAGTTTACATACGAGAAGTAGCACAGCCTCTATGGGATGCTATTGGGGCTTTCAGACCTGTTTAAGTTATAACAACATTTATAGTAAAGCTAACCTGAGACGGTATATGGCAACAGGTTACCATGGTGACTATCAGACCTTCTTGTAACCAGAAAATCCCAGTTTATGCCCCTGTAGTAGCAAATTAAGTGCGATTTGAACGAGATGAATGTCTTCCAGAGATCACACTGATCACACAACCAACACATAACTAAACTAAAAAAAAAATAAATAAACGTGCAAATCTGGTGATTTGTAAACTGAATTGGAGACAATTTGGTGCCAGCTGTGTGTGATAAAAGTCAAGCAGGAGGCAATCAACACACTGCTGATTCCTGAGCTACCAGTCTACCCTGCCACCCCCCTCCGCCCCCCCACCAACACACACACACTTTATCATTTCAGTGTTGCCTGTGGCTCCGAAATACAGCACATCAAAACAACTTGTAAGTTTCATTTCCGATACCCTTGAACCTGCTGACTGGCCAAACTGTCCACTAGCTGACACTTTGAAGAGTACCTCATCTCAGTCGTCTCTCTCTTGCCGCCATTCTGTGTGGTCCTGAGAAGAGATGATTGATGATACATTCACTAACATGGTCGCTATGAACAAATGTTTAGTTAAGCAGTCCTTATCAATACTGAGCTGAGAAACAGGATTTCTACATTTTAATTAACTGAGGAAGAAGTCGTTTTAATAGACCTTATATAGAATTTGTCAGTGCACTTTTATTGACCTCTGAGTCCTCTGAGTGAGCATCCATCCATCGTGGCTCCAGTCGCCTAATATCCGCAGAAAAAGGGGGCAGGACGGGTGCAGTCCGAAAGGTGCTGGTGCTGGTGCTGGTGCGCGATGTGTTGTGCCCATCTGGCAGGGCAGGGTTTAGCCCTAATCCCAGAGCCCCTCGGCAGGGGAGCCCCGGGCTGTTGATCACTGCCCCCCTGCTGGCTCCTCCACAGTCCTGACCTCCTCAGAGCACAAACACACAGACCCCTGCCACAAGAAAACAAGTCTACACACACGACGTCAGCACATAAACTGCAGGGCGCTACACAAGATTAGTTTATGAGACCGACACATTCAACAAACATCTTTCTAGGCATGTGTCAATATTGGGTGAAGAGTTTTGATGTCCAGTGGAGACACACAGGCTTAGGTAGCTCCAGTACACAAATACAAACAGACACTATGAAAGACAAGAAGGAAATATGACCCGACCAACAACAGGAAAACACAGAGAAACATATAAACACACACATGCAGGGGGGCGGGGGGGCAGAGACTTGTTTTTGTGAGGCAATGTAGAAAACACATCTATCACACACACAAGTAGAGAACGAGTAAATATACACACACATAATTACAAAAACATAGACAGATAGGCAAACACACAAAGACACCCAGAAGCAGTCACCCAGCCATACACACCACACACCTAACCACTGATAATCCCCTAGACACAGGAACACACACTCACACACACATACAGAGCATCATTATGTTTATCACTGTGAACCAGCCCACCGACACCCATCACTCTAATTCCATTTGTCTGTTTAGATTCGTTTTGCTTTAATCCTCCCTTGTTTGTGCACATCTGCAAGCGCTGCAATAGTACAGACACAGAAAGACCGGCAACGAGAGGGAGAGAGAGACAGACAGACAGGGCAGGCAGAAAGAGGCAGAATGAAAGAGGGAGAGGAAGAATGAGCTCACAGGGAGCACTCTCCCCTCCTGACATCCTAGTCCCTGTAGCTCCAGCAGAAGGGGCAGACAGGCGTATCTCCTTGCCCAGGGAGAAGCTCCCTGTCCCAGCCACGGAGCCGCCGCCAGGCCCGCAGGCCCCTGTAATCACTGCAAACAGTCAAACATCCAGTCACACAGGCTCTTACACCAACACAACATTACAGGCTTTTTACACAGTATTACACCACATCTTATTATCCCATTCAAGTCCCTCTATTAGCTCAATTGGATGGTGGGATTTTCATTTGTAAATTGGGGGATTTTAGATTAGCTTGTCTGTCAGCGATGAAATGCCCCCTGAGACTGTGAATTATGTGACCAATCACATATGAATCAATGCTTATGCATGCTGTAGTTCATGAATGGATGGCGTCAGCGAGAGGAAATTAAACAACTTTAACCTAGATTATGTCCTGCATGCATGGCACATCACAGATTTTATCGAGCGAGCATCACAGCTGTATGGCTGCACGGTCGCAGATTAGATCCACTGTAGTCTTGAAATGAAAATGCTAAATATGAAATTAGCCTTAATGCAGCAACAAAACAGGAATGACACTATTTTTGCGCAGCTGACAATGAGCAGTGTTAGCTTTTATGCTGCAAATAATATTCGGGTCTAATAGAGAATTATTAAAGAGATAAATATTAGCTGCTATACACACCTAGCAGCAACATTATGCAGAACTGAAGCGGGTTGGTTGAAAAGGAGGCGAATGAATTACCCCTCTTCCTCCCCAGGCCTTCCATTCAGACACGGAGTGAGAGAGAGGGAGGAGAGAGAGAGGGGGAAAAAAGGCACCTCGAGCTAGTCGAGAGACCCGGCAAATTATGAAAATGCCTCTCTGTGTCCTAAATGGAGGCCGAGCTCTTTAATGTGGCACAAAATTAGAACCTGGGGGAGGAAGTGTGGCCCGCTTGATTGGCGAAACCCCTCCTGGTCCACTACCCTCCACCACCACCACCTCCCTCCCCCTCCTCTCAAAGCACACAGAGATATTATCCTGTGGCTGGTGGCACTCTCTTGTATTGGGGGAAACTGAAGGACCCCAGAGAGAGCCCAGGGGCGTCCATAAAGGTGCCTAATTTGTCAGTTTACCCCTCAATTATTTAAATAGATCTAAGAAGGGAGCGGAGAATGGGGCTTTTTTCTGCCTCTTCACAGTCAAAGCAGAGAGAGACCTTTCTCCACGGTAGCCATTTTCAATTGCGCTCTGCACTGCTGTCTTTGATATACAGAAGTGCAGTAGTGGAGAGGGGCTGTATCAAATAAACAAATGTGTGTACACAAGATAACAACGGGAACTTGGGGATAATATTCAGTCTGCTCTGAAGAACTCAAAGTTATTTCACATTTACAGATTAAAACAAACTTTACAAACGTGCGTGCGCAGAGCACGCAGACACGCGATAACGTTGTGTGTGTGTGTGTGTGTGTGTCATACATGCAAACATGCACACACATCTACACATCCATTGGTGAGGATTTATGTGAGGTTTGGACATGAAGCGAGGACCCTTTGTTACTCATCCCTCTGCGCCTACATCCACCCACACTATCAGGTTATAACCCCACTCCCACACTATCCTATCAGCACCCCGCACCCAGCAGGAGTACCACCTGGCAATGCCAGCTCTCAGCCAGAGAGACCACTGGAGGTATGTGGGGCCTGGGGCCACAGATTACCAAGCGGTTGGAGATTGATCCTGGAAATGGAGATGTCGCATTCCCCAACCCTCTGACCTCTAATCCCTCACATATCTACCTCTATTGTTTGGTTTGTTTCACTAGAGGGGTGAGGTTTGTGTGGGCCGAGGAGGATGAGGATGCTGTAAAGGTAGAGGGGGGTCCTCGTAGGGTCTTAAGGTGACCTTATCTCTCACATACGTCTGGCAGAGGCAGGTAAAGGACCCTCTGTGTCTGAATGGTTTGCCGTCTATTGAGATGAACGCTCATCTGTGCAACAACAACAATCGCTATCAATAAGCTCTATATCAGCAGCAATGCCAGTGCGGGGTCCAGTGGCAGTACAATAGTCTGGGTGCGCCTACACAAAGACGTGAGCGCCGAGACAATGGCACAGTCCTTTAAATTCAGGAAAGACACTCAGAACGAGTGAAAACACTTCCATCCATTTTGACACAATAGACGCAAACACAAATACAAACAGGAACACAATGGAGAGCATGGCAAACACCTGGACAAATAAAACTCTGTAAACCCGCAAACACACTGCACCTGACATACAAACAGTGGCTACCACACGCTGACACATCAAGAGTGATAGCAAACAAAAACCTGAGACAAGTCAATCATCACGTCAACACAGACTGATGTTAATGGGCCTAATTCTACCCAATATACATCGGAGAGTCTGTAGGGAAATATTGAAGTTAGCCAAAATAACAATAGCTTTGGGGCGGTGTTTGGCTCAGTTGGTAGAGCAGCCGCCCCATGTGCGAAGGCTCAATCCTTGCTGAGGAACCCCAGGGTTCAAATCCGACCTATGGCTCCTTCCTGCATGTCATTCCCCATCTCTCTTCCCACATTCCTGTCACTCTTCAGCTGTCTCTATCAAAAATAAAGCTTGAAAAGGCCAAATAAATAAATAAATAAATAACAATAGCTTTAAATAAGTTAAGGTTCCACAGTGTTGAAAAATACAAATGACAAGAGTTGCCATTTCAGATAAACCCTGCACCCTAGAATAACAACAATCCAAGGCTATAAATATGTGTGCAGTTTGACAGCAGGCATTGGCAACCTTCACAAAAATGGGTGGCACCTCGTAAACATCCTTGAAACAGGTTTCTCATGCTTAGGAAAGGGATCTGCAGGCAAAGTTTTTCCAGAGTGTGAGATTCTGCAAAATCTGCGGCCAGCTCAGTATATCATGCCTCTCACACCCTCTATTCTCTTCCCAAACACTAACCAGCACACCACGGCCCTCCGCCTCCCTCCACTCCAAGCTTCGATCCAGCCAGAGAGAGAAGAGGAGAGGAGATAGGCCCAGTTGCTAAAGCTGTCTTTTCAGCCCCTGCTCCCGCTCGGTCTATCTGAGATACACAGCAAGCGGAGGTGTCGCTTTTCCGCTGGCATTTCGGACAGTATCTACTTATAGACGGGAGAAAAAGAGAAAAGAAAAACAGAAGGGGTATTATCAGGGAGGGATGAGAGCAGCAAAGGCATTTTGTCTTTTTATTCCCCTCCTAAGCCCTGGGCTTTGCTCCCAATCCGATTGGTCGATACGGCCAGGGATGTAAATGAAATGCAAAGAGGAATAAGGCTGGCTTCCCATCTCCAGTGTGTGCCCCCCTAAGTCCTCCGCCCCTCTTTCTCTGTCTCACTCTGTCTTGCTCTCTGGGCTGTTTATGGTGTTGTGTTTCTGTCTCCCCATTCACAGACTTGCTGCTCTCCCTGTTTCCGTCTCACCCTCCTCACTCTGGCTCCTCGCCCCCCACCCCCCTACTTCACTCCTCTCTCGCTGCATCCCTCCCCTCTTCCTGGCTGGGCTCACAGCTCTTATCTCCTCAGACGCCCCACATTCCAGCGTTGCCGTGGCTCCCTGCCTGCATCCCTGGTCACGGCGATTCCATGGGTTCCCACAATCCTCGGCAGCTTGCTGATTTAGGGTGGGCAACTGACTCTCAGAGACGGGGGAGAGGAGAGGAACAGAGGGGTTAGGGAAAGACAGGGTGAGAGGGGATGAGAGGGTGGGAGACAAGAGAGAGATGACAAAGGGGAGGACAGGAAGAAAGTAAAGTAAAAAAAAAAAACAAGAGGGCATGAGTCACAAGATGGTAAATGACTGATGAACAAATCAATATTTGTGACTTAAAAAGCCTAAAGTACTGTGGAAAAAGGGTCTAAATAAGTAAAAAATAATTAGAATCTTTATTGAAATATTTTAATCTGTAGAAAACAATTTTTTGACAATTTTTTAGGAGAAACCATCTGTGCTACAGCAGGCCCGAATCTCATCACCCAGCCAGCTGACAGCCGCTAACCAGGCCTGCAAACACAAAGGGCAGATTACATTCTGAGAAAACTACACATGCACTTTACTGTCCTTCACTTTCTAGTAGTATCTTAAACAGATTGCTCCTTCAGCAGTGATTTATAAAGCTCATGGCAATACACTGATTTGACCTCCGTGCAGGTTCATTAACATTGGCACCAACATTTTTTTTAAAACAGTGTGTAACTGAGGTTTGGGATCCTGACAACATGTCAGAGACGAGTGACTCTGATCTGCTCACAGTGTTAAGTGGGCTAAAAGTCCATTTTTTTTCCTGGAAGTTAGGAGGCTGATGGTCTTGTGTGTTTCATGTCCCTGGAGTTTGCATGACTTTGCGCTTTCCTCTCTTTCCAGCGTGCCGATCTGTTTATGGACTATGTTTACACGCCGTCCCGGGAACAGAAAAGGCTTGCGTGGACATTTAAGCATATTCTCACACACAAACATAAATCGAGACACATGTGCACATTGCACAAAGCACAACGCACCTCTAAAAAGGGTCCCTGGCATTGTGACATTTCACATTTCATGTAAAGCCATGAGGGATTACAGCCCTCCCGTTAGGAAGAGAGAGAGAGAGAAAACACTCATCGAATCCATTAGTTTTAAACATTTAAAGGACCATCTAAGATTGACTGATGGGAGGATAGAGGCATGGGTGGGTGGGTAGTGCTGGTTATGTGGAGTGAGTCTGTCCTAGATTAAACAGCTGCTCTAATCCCCCATTTCTGCCCCCAAATTGGTTTTCCCTCAATCTCAGCCTTGCCCATCCTAATGTGAGAAAAAGAGAACTAGAGCAGCGGCGGAGACAAAATAATCACGTTAAAAACAGAGAGAGCAGAAGAGAAGAAAGAAAAAAAAAAACAAGATGTAACGATAAAGCAATCGAATGGGTGAGTTTAAAGGGAGCACGTACAGCTTGATTGGGGTCAGTCAAGGCTTCCCGAAGTCAAGCTCTGTCCCTGCTTAACTGTAAACATTCATCAAATGAAGCATGGCTGAGGGGTAGTTCTCTGTCCTTTGTGTGGCCGATACTTCTGCATCGGCACTCCTCTTAACCCCCAACACACCAGTCCATTTAGTAAACTAAACACCGCATCAACAACATCATTCTATCTGTCTGGAGCGCCACTTTCAAACTACAAGAAGAGGCACATTGAGACTTCGTCCCTGGGGCCTTGCACTTCGGGCTGAGCTTGCGCCGCACTCTCAGTGCGCCAGCTCAGTGTAGGTCTCTCTGGATCTTGTTACGGGGTTGGCCTCCGGCTCTGGCGGAGCCTGTCTCTCTCTTTGAGCAGGTGAGTAATGGCCGAGCGTATGGCGGCCGCCTGGGGATCCGTGGGTTCCTTCTCCAAATAGAGACTAAAGTGCTGGGTGCTGCATGTCAGCAGGCTGTCTGGACTGTAGCCCCGGTGACCCGAGCGGAGCAGCCTCTCGCAGGCCAGTGCCAAGTTCTTGTCCCAGTTTGGAGGGTAGTCTGAGTGGGCCTCCACAATCTCCTTATACAGCTGCCCAGCACAACACATACACATATATACACACAGAGACAAAGATAAAAGCAAATGTTACTGCAAAAGAAACCCCTGAATGCCATACTTTGCCTTGTGTGGCGCTTCCCCATCACGGTAACACTATTGTTGCGTGTTTGTTGAGGTCAGACTCACAGTGTAAGACAGCTCAAAGAGGCGAGCTTTCCCCTCTCCCTGCATCCTTTCTGCCAGGTCAAACAGAAAGAAAGCCGTCTTCATCCTGAAACAAAGCACGCAGGCTCAGGGCTAAGTGCTGGATGGATGAGCCATGCAGATCCACACTCACAGACGCACCACTCCAATGGAGTGATTTATGTAGATGCCGATACCAAATAGAATGTACATGTAGATGCTCTACCACACAAGACTGGTTTATGGAGATGTTCTAGCGGGGCTAGTGTGAATCGTGACGCAGCTTTTTATCTGCACGCTAAAGTACACAACCTCTCCAAAGAGGAAACCGGCGTCTTTTCTAAAAGAAAAAAAATAACTTTACTGTACCTGGCTTGCCACATCTCTTCATTTGCGACATGCTCCCAGGACGCAGGATGGAAACTGTTCACACACACACACACACGCGCGCGCGAAAAAAAAAAAAAATCTTTATCTAAACAGCTTCAGGCGTCGGCTTGTGCACAGTTCCACTCACTATAAATGATTATTTATGTGAATATATTGTTCCACTCGACTGTGCACGTTTTGATACACTAAACATCAATGTTTGCTGCATAAACATTAAATGACTGAGCAACAATACCAGCCAACACATTAGACATGGAGTAAAACCACATCACTCTTTTTTTTCACTTTGTTGACTGTAAACACTTGACCTCTTCTTCAAAAGAATATTTTAGCAGGGTTCCCGAGCTAATATTTGGCTTGTGGGCATCGGCGGACACGCTTGTCGTGAGGGTGCGGGAAATAATGTCACAGTATTCAGCCGTGGATATCTGAGTGAATGAAGGGCTGCTGGCAACAGCAACAGAATATGCAGCTTTGACTAATTCCACTTTTGACACAGTTATTGACAAAATGCAATAAGAAACTCATTATTTTTCATCTTCAGTCTCATTTCAAATGGCTGTGGGCCTAATGTCTTGCTCTGGTTGAATTCACAAAAAGCTGGATCACAGCATGAAGAACAGAGGACAACCTCACCAAGGGAGTCTGCGGAGGGATGACTGGAGACCACAGAGAGACGAGCGGGCGAGGAGATGTTGGCGATGAAATACGTAGTGAGTCACTATTATCTTTCTGAGACTGTTTTTTGTTTTTAAATCTCAAGATCATGAGTTGTTTTAAACTCAATGCAAACAGATTCTTCTTGTAGGCTTCTTGTAAATTGTCTTAAACCTTACTGACTTGCCACTGGGCCTGTCTTTACATACAGTACAGCTGTTTCCAGGGACAACAAATATGTCTGCACTTTGGAGAAAAGTGTGTAAATACGTAACAAAACGTAGAACAAATTCCCGTTTGATTAGCTTACTGTAAACATCATATAGATCATCATACATCATATTCAATGAAGAGCTGGAACAAGCTGCACCTATATTATTGTCAAACCACATAGCATAAGCAATTTTTCCAGCCTTACATATAAAGCTACTTAAGAGGGGATAAAGGGTGAAACTGTATGTTTAGGGGTTAAACACGTACCTGTCTGCAGATGTTAATGATTCTGTATGTTTGTGTATGCACCTGTTGTGTGGCTCACTCCAGCTGTAGATGTTCTGAGTTCGAAGCACCCACTCTTGCGGGTGAAACTGCCTCTTAAATGGCACCAGGTAGTCACACACACCCATGGGCCAACGGGAGAAACTACGCTCCCAGGTTGGGTCTCCGTCAGGCAGCCCGATGCAGGCAAACACATCTCTCCTGTGGAAAAACAGAGAAACTTGTTCATATCCTCAGTTGTCATCCGTCTAAACGTTCCTCAACCTCCTCCCAGGTAACTGCTGATGACAGGACACACAGGAAAACCTTCCAGCTTTCCTCCAGGCTTTGGGCCCTGAGGGTTAATCCCACCGGTCAGTGTTGCCCCACTGAGAGACAGGCATGTTGGCCTGGCAAACACTGCCCCCTGGTGGGCTTGGTATTAACAGGTCTCCAGCCAGTTTCTGGGTCTCAGTTCCTCTTGGAGTGAGTGAGTGAGTGATGAGAGCAGGGAGCAGCAACGAGTCCATCAGAGACTGTTTAACCAAATCGAGTAGATTAGTCGACTTCTATAGTTCATCAAACTCCTTTTATGGCCTCAATAGTTCTACAGGCTTATCTCCTCTGTGCACTCACCGCTGTGTCGGCCATCCCACTGATCTCTGCCTCATTAGATCACCCACTTGTTCATTTAGACCATTGTTGCCCTCCCGTTTGACTCTCTATGAATTTTACAGCTTTCTATTTATCTCTACAGCCAATCCCTTTCTCTGTCTCTCTCTCTCTCTCTCTGTGACTTACTGTGTGTTGTGTGACAGAAACTGCTCCAGACTGAAGGTGTCTTTCCCTTCAGGGTGGACCGGGTCCCACCAGCGGCCTGGAAAATGGACCCCAGGGTGGTGCTGTGCGAGCTTGGCCACATACCACGAATATGTCATCATCTAGAAAGGAGAAAGAGAACCACCAAGTATGTTCAATTCTTTCTATTCCAGTGTGATTAACAGTTAAATTACCTCTCAGTGTACAATTCACTTAGGGAAAAGGTTCTATTGACTATTTCAGTGGCTGTTGCTTCTTATTTGAGGCTCTCAAAAGGTTTTTTCTCCTGAATCTGGAAGCTCTTGCTTCACTTTTATTTTTATTACACTGCTATCTTAAATCCCTGCGATGTTGAAGAGATGTGCAAACTTATGATGTACATAATGATACGCACCCAACTCATAAAGCCTGCATGAGACTTCTGAAAGTCAGGATGTAATTTATGTTTTTTGTATACACTGCCATTTTACCCAAAAATACTATTTGCAAAACAAATTTTCCTTTTTTTAAAAAACAAAAATAAGTCATCCTTTTCTGGGTCGTCTGAATCGTATCTGTCTTACATGACAACCAAAAGAAATTAAAGTTTTCGCGGGATACAACTGGTTGGCCAAGTATTCCTATTTTTATACCTACTTTTGCAATAGAACTAACTGAAATTAAACTGTTCATACTGATTATTAACTCTTATTTTTGATATAAAATAACTGAACTTCAATGAGAGCATTTTGACAACAAGACAGTGGAGAAATCAAAGCTCTGACCTCCTGGTCAACCAGACGAACATCAGGCCGTACATCCTGGCAGTAGTATAAGTAGCGCATGGAGTTTCCAGGCAGATCTCCTCTGGTCAGGATGATTGAGTCTTTTGGGACGGAGGCCAGAAGCTCCCGGCCGAACCTCTCGACCACACTGTTTCTGCTCTGATCACACTCCCTGGAATAATCAGCACATCGTCATAGTGTATAAAGTCATCAAATGTTTGTGTTTACTCGAATTTAAAAAGAGTGCATGAGTTACCCGTGCTTAGAGGTGTGTGCACAGCTGTGTATGTGAGAGTGAGTTCCTGTTTGTAGGTACGCTTTCAAGGTGCTCTGAGGGTAAGTTGTCAGTGCCCCCGCCCCTTCCCCTCTGCAGAGCGCTCTGGCTGCCTATCTAATCGTGGGTAGACAGGTGTGATGGGTCTGACAGCACAGGCCATGCTCTTCCCTTGATCAAAGCCTCTCAGTGATGGCTGTCTGGCACTCCCCAGCACTACGCTGGTGTAATCTGCCTTCTCGGACAGCTAACATCTCAGACTGAGCTCTGTGAGTGGAATCTATGTGCTAACCGTGCCTCTCTTTAGCCCCTACCATGGGGTGAGCAGAGAAAAAAATCTGACATGTGGAGTTCAGACCTGTGGTATGAAGCGCAGAGGAGAAACAAATCAGGTTGACTCAGGGAAAACTTATGCATGGGGATTTTAGGAGGAACCAGAATGAGAGGGGAGTTTTAATTTCACTTCAACTTTTACGAAACAGAAGTGTTCAAAAGTAACTTGAGGTGTAGTTTTTGCAATCAGGACAGCTAAAAGAAACTCACACAAAAACACTATTAGAACTCTGAATTACTTATAGCCTGTAGAAGTACAATATAAAGGAGCTATGATAATTATGGAGGAAAATAGTGATGGTATCAGGTACTGAATATCTACAAAGCTCTGCTGATGTGCGATCATTTTTCACATCATTTTGTGTGCATATTTTCATCAGCTTATCTGCTGTACTTTGATTTAACCCTACAACAAAATAAGGGCTTTTAACTGCAACTGTCCAGTGGTGAAAGTTCAACTGCAAGTATTTGGGCAGTGTTTTTATAACTCTATACCATGCGATGAAATGTTCTTTTACAAAAATGAGTGCCACTTCTACCCTGTTAACACCGACAAAAACCCTAAAACTCGTCATTATTTCATCTAAAACCCAATGTGTTGTTGTAGACCCAAATAATGACAAATGTATGTCAACACTGTTCCAATATTTATGGACTACTTTCAACACACCCAACAGGAAGTTTGTTTCTGTAACTCAGTGCAACATTCACCTGTGATTGGTGTGCACCATATGTGCCAGCAGAGCCATGGTGAGGACCCAGCCTGTGGTCTTCCACACCCCCCCATGTCCCAGCCTCCTCTCCAGCTCAGAGTGTGTCCGGCTCAAGCCGAGGCCTGCCAGCACACACACTGCAGCATCGCTCTGCAGCCAGAAACGCTCAACCTGCGGGAGGGGAACGTACACGTGTACACACAGACAAAAACACACACGTGCACATCAGTGTTTACTGTGTTTATTTCAGGATGTGTGTGTACCGCCTATATAGATTTCTCATCTACTGAGAAAATGGAATTGGTGCTCAATATAAAGTATAAGCACACATTTCAGTCTGCTGCAGGTTTAGTTTTGGCTTAGAGACAGGGTGTCAAAATGAGTAGAAGTCTTATAGCTCACCACTCCAAGCAGTAGGGGTCTGCTGATGTCGAGGTTTGCTCTCCAAGCAAAAAACAGTGAGTAGACCACCAGCATGGCAGTCAACAACCAGGAGACTGAGCGACACGTCCTGTGATAGAAAAGGCCACTAGTTATTCAGCGTACAAACATGTTTTATTATTTCTCCGTTTCCTCTGTAAAAAAAAAAAAACATATTTGTTTTGAAGAAGACCATAAAAAATATTAATGCAGGGATGGAGATCACAAGCCCGAGAGCAAATGCATACGCCAGCCAGCTAAGAGGTGCATGATTGATTTTCTAATGCAGACTGAGTCATAATGAGCTGCTGCCAACCGCTGAATCACAAACTCATTACAGTACAGCTGTAAAATGTACTTATACACTAAAAAGAAAACATGTTACCCTTATGGCAATAACAAATCATCATCTGAACCTGAAGAGACACTTTCAAGCCAGAGAAAATGACTTTTGGTTTCCTTGCCAACACATTGATCTGATGGGTTCCACTGACTTGTTTCTACAGTAACACATACTCATTTTGTTTGTAATTTTTTTTTTCCCCCTCCGTCAAATTAGGTTAAAAAAAATGCTGATTTTAGTAATAAAATGTTCTTTACATACAAACAGCACCATTCAACATTTTACCATAAGGTAAATTAGCATTTGCATGGCCTCCCTTTGGCATCCTATGAAATGACCTTGGTCTTTTTCATCTGTGTGTGCATACAGCCAAGTTTATCAAAGTGCACCCCAGGTGCAGAGGAAGCAGGGGGTGGCCAGTGCCCTACAGAACCCCCCCCCGGGCTTCACTTGGCTTTATCAGCTCCACCCCCAAAGACCCCAGTAAAGGCACTGCTGTAATGAATTACCCGATCACACCGCCACATACAGATACATACAAGCAGTGATTTAGTTGTATACACAAACATGTTTTTTGGAAATTCAGCCTCTCTTTGATTTGAATGTGGAGCGTCGCGACAGCTTGACAGGTAGGTGCCTCTGTGTTTTTTTGTATCCTTTTTTTCTAAGATCAGCATTTTGTCAGTGGTTTTGTTCCCTGTGTTTTACTCCGGGGGGGATTAGATTTTTGGTTGAAGTGGCTGCTGAGATGTGTGTGACAGAGTTTAGTGTTTGGTATGCTGGCGTCTTGCTCATCCTACCTGTCCCATGAGGAGAGGAGAAGGCCTATTCCTGCCAGCACCAGAGCGGGAAGCGAAAGGTCTTCCAGGCAGTGGTCCAACTGGGCCCTGCACGAACACACAAACACACTTGTAACATATGTGACGGACACCAAAGACAAGCTCAATTACCCTCGCTGCTACTGAACTCAAGGACAGCAATTATTAAATGCCCTCCATCCCCTATCAAAACAAACTCCTTGGTCTGTGCGCTCCTCCTTTCAATCGGATTGACAGATACGAATGACTGTGTCATCCACCCCCCGCTGCCCCATCCTCTCCTCACAGCGCCTGTCAGTCACAGAGCGCTTGCTCAGAGCAGAGATAGTTTCCTGCCTCTTCCTTAATACCCATCTCTATTTGACAGCTTATTGAGTCTCTATATCTCCCAATGTACACTATGTGTGAATGTGCTCGCGAGCGTGCGTTTGTGGGTGGGTGTGTGTGTGTGTGCGTGTCAGCCTCTCCAGTCGGGTTTACGTCTCCAGTGCGACATGCCTGTCATGTTCGCCTCTCTTCCCCATCTTGAAGGTGTGCTTGTCCATCAAGCAGCAGGGGTGATGGGAAGGGGTGGGTGCCGGTAGTGGGGGGTCTTAAGTCGCACATGCAACCCCCTCCATCCCGTCAGCTGGAGAAAGATACCAGGATGACTGCTGGTGGTGGTGGTGGTAACGGGGAGAACGGGAGGGAATCGGGTGGAGGAGGTGGGGTGCTGAAGTGGAAAAATACAATTTCTCCAGCTCTATTGCAGTGTCTGTCATCACAGCTTGTCACGCTTAAATACCAGAGCTGAGTGATCATTTCAAACTGCTGGAGAAACAGAACACAACGATTTGGCCCTCTAAGCAGGTTCAGTTCTGCTTTGATGGGAGAGAGTGGAATGGGAAGAACAAAAGCTGCTGGAGAGAAGCGAGAGGGAGAGAGAGATGGGCTGCAGAAACAACTCTGGGCTCTCAGAAAAGATTGGAGTGTCTGTGGCTAAACCGGTGTAAAACACCAGAACCAGTGGTCGGGTCCTCCATCTCTAGAACCACGTGTGCCCTCGGTGTGCCTCAGATCAAAGCTTTTCTCTATTGCTTCTTTCCTACTACATTTTAGAGTCTACTGCCAAAGTAGAGACAGTTGGTTGTATAGGAGACAAAATACTACATCAGAACAAGCTTCAGAAAACCTCTCCAACCCCAGACCGGGGTGGTGGGGCCAACCAACTTTCCAAAACAGACAATCTGACATCCACACCCACTCACACACACACACACACACACTATGTTAGTCGAACTGTTAGTCGCACAAAACGCTATTTGAAGACATCACGTTTGGGCTCTGGAAGACCATGATGGTACTCTATAAATAGTCAATAGACTATAGATAGATAGTACATTATTTGGTAATTCAAGTAATCATTACTTGCAGTCTTAAAAGACAATCTTAGACAATCTTAGACCAAAATGCAATGTGGCATACACAGAAGATGTCACATAACTGATTAATCATTACATACTCTGAATATGTATGAACTCAGTACATACAGCAAACCATAAATATTTTATAAACAGTTGTGCTGACATATGTGCAAACAACACATTCAAAAAAGAAAGAAAAAAAAGTCAAGCAGACTCACTTCAACATTGTGGTCAGGTTTATCGAAGTCTCTGTCTTTGCCTGCAAGCACAAACAGAATGTAATGAATTGGGATATACTGTATGTATATATGTCATTCTTATAAAAGACTAAAGTAGCGTGTAGTGTGAATTTCTCCGTTGTGGGGCAAGCAGAACGTACCAGACTGAAGGTGCCATATTCAGCCCTCAGCAAGTGGGTCAGCAGGCCCAACAGGGTGGTCTGATCCCCCCAGCTCCAGCGGGCTTTGTTGAGGTAGGAGGAGATAGGCAGGTAGATGTATGGCAGGAAGCCAGCGAGGAAATACACTCCCAGAGACACAAGACAACGCAAAGACAGCTCCTGTCGAGACAGTTATTAAAGAGATGTTCACATTCATAAACTAAAATACTGTCTTGCAGTTTCATAAATCTGGAATCTGAAACCTCTACATGACCTTTTTATAAATGAGAACTTACCCTGTGAGAGTAAAGTCGGTGAAGGACCCAGGGAATGATGACCAGTGCATACAGCACCAGGGTGTGCTGGTTACAGAGCCCCAAGCCGCAGCATAACGCTCCCCAGTGTGCAATCTGACAAAGTCGAGCATTTTAGTACAGCACTGTGAGTTCAATATCTTAACAAGGTATCTAAGGAACGACCTGAGGGACACAGGTCCCCTGTGAGGGGAGAAGTGTGCTCTGCTGAGGTACCTTTCCTCTCTGAGTGGCGTTTTCAGCACAGTGGAAGCTGGCAGTCAAGAAGAAGAGCAGACCAACAAAAAGGTTGTTGAGGGTGAAGACCTCCGCCACCATGGACCACTGCCAGCTCAGCCTGGACACAGCAAACAGCCCCCCAGCCAGCACCGCACCAGGACCAGGACCTGCCAATCTGACAGTGAGGGAGGAGAGGCCTTTATTTTTCTTTGATGACATCTAGTTTTTTGAAATATTTTGGACTAAAAAGACTCTGAAAAACATATCTCAAAATATTCAAACACATCAATTCTAGCCTTACTTTTTGTTCCTGGGTCAAATAAAACACTGAGAAAAGGCGCATGAAGTTCGCAGCCTTGAAAACTGAATAAGTTACACTGCAGTGACATAAAAGAAGGCAAAACAACAAAGTCAGCGGCTTCACACAAAATTTAAATTTTGCTGTCAAAAAAGCCACCACTTCCTCCAGACTAATTTGAGGACCCATTATAATCTTCCTCTGACCCAAGTTTGCTTCTCGGACAACATCCTGCAAAACACTCGGTAAATTGGGCCGTTCACATATCATGAAAACTCCCTCCCCAGCGGACTGGCACAGAAACCACCGTGGTAGAGATAGCACTTCATCCTCAGCTTCTTAAATATAATGTGTGCACAAAAGTTTCCCTTTCCTCTTCTCCTGTACTGTCTCCATCTCCTTTGCAGTAATTGAAGCAAACTTGGGATAATCTGTCATACGCTAAGACCCACCACTTACTAAAATGAGAGACAGAGGGGGGAGGAGAGAGAGAGAGAGAGAGAGAGAGAGAGAGAGAGAGAGAGAGAGAGAGAGAGAGAGAGAGATGATGGGGAGAGGGGAAAAAAAAGAAAAATAGTGCCGAGAAGTGTGCGTTAAAGGGGTGAGACAGTGTGCGGGATAAAGGATGAAATAAAGAAAAAGGAAGAAAAAAGTTCAAGAAGAGAGAGGGGGGAAAAAGAGAAAAGAAAAAAAAAAACACAGCCCAGTCCCCGGCATGCTGGCTCTGAAATATGAGCAGGCTCGACAATTAGGGAAGTCAGGCAGTATGGCCCTTTCCGCCATTGTGTGGAGTGGCTTAGAGTCCTCATCAGCCTATCAGCTAACTGACAGGCAGAGAGCTGCTCTATTCAGCACCGCAGATACAAGCTGCAGGCCAAACGGCTGCCAGGTCCCTTATGACCCCACAATCCCTTGCCGGTGACAGCTTCAAGCTCCATAGCAAATTAGGCGCTCTCACATTACAATCGCAGAAGACAGATTCCATTAACGGTATCTGAAATTGAGTAGAGAGCAGGCCCGTTATCAGACCTGACTCATAAGCACCGCCATTAATCACAAGGCATGATACCATTTATACATTTCCAGCTCTCTGCCTGCCGCTGTGATAGTCAGCCACAAAAGGCCTGATGAGACTTAGGCTAGGGGAACAATGGAGCTTTCTGAGGAAAGCGCGGTAAATCAGGAAAAAAAGGAGAGGGAGAGCGAGCGGATGGTAGGAAAAAAAAAAAAAACTCTTGCTGACTACTTCCCCTTTTTTTCTTGGGTTTTCTCTCTCCTTCTCTCCACTATTTTTCCTCTGTGTTCACTGTAAGGCAAGCCCGGTGAATGAATATGTGTGTGTGTGCACTTAAAAGGGGGGGGTGGACTGTGTTGATGGGGCGTCTAGGAGTGGGTCTTAATAAGAGATAGCAGCGTCTTTCTCGCTGCACCGCTCCAGGAATTAGTTGTAACTTGATGGAAGGATGAAGAGGAATGGGGTAGGGTGGGTGGGTGGGGGGTGCAGATGGGGACTTTTGTTGAGGTGCAGAGACCTCCCGCACCCATAATTTTACCTCCCTGCATGACAATTAACCCGCAGCTCATACACCTAGCAGGGGGGCTGATTTTGGGGGTACAACTGGGTGCAGAACAGTCACGGGGGTCCACGGACGAGGTTATTACACCGAGTACGCTCCTTCCTCTGAAGTCTTGCCTGATAGCCAGGCAGCACTCATCACATCTTCAGAGACACGTGCAAACATGCGCGCACACACGCGTTCGACTTCTTTATTCTTCCCGAGTGCCTGACAAATCTCTCTGTTAGAGCTTGTCAGTCTGTAAGAGCCCAGTGATGTGCTTACAGCGCGGGGCTGTAAATGACCTGCCTGTCTGTGAGGGACCACCTGGGTCCCAGTCAGCCTTCTCTACAGCTCATTCTCCAGGTCGGCTGCTCCCAGGGCGCGCAGATAAAGCAGGACACATTCTGACACCGGTGTGGCCGTGTTCCCCGTTATCGCGACTCAATGCAGCGCAGGATGCCGCTGTGCTGAAATGTTGTGGCTCAGTGACAATGGCCTGGTTGAGACGTGGCAGGAGAATAACACGGCTGACAACGAGACTATTCCACCCTGAACTGATCCACCCTGCCAAAACGTCTGTGTCATCACTTGGGTAATTAACTGAATGACAATTATTATGCACGAAGCCTGGAATGAAGCACAAACTTGAAAATAATGTAGGTGGTTAGAAATGAAAAGTACCAATAATTACACGTTAGGATTGAAAATGATAAAATAGCAAAAATGAGAAAATATTTAATACAAAATAATTCAGGTTCAAACTGAAACATCAAATGGTAAATAACAAAACAAATGAATGACAATGATACAACCGGCTCTGATGAGCAATGTCCCCTTCAAGGACACAACAATAGCTCAGTAAAATCACTTTGAAGTGTCAAAATGGGACCTGCCTCGTTTACACCCTCAGTTCTACAGTACGGGTCAGAGTCGTGCCAGCGCCAGTCGTCTGTGCTAAATAACAGCACACAAAAAGCCTACACCAGCACTCTGAACTGAATGAGGCTTCACAATGGAGCTGGCCAAGGGAGCCTCTGTCACACACCACCTCGGGGAACAGACATACCACAGCTGTGCCATCGTGGATCAGCGCTGCACTGTTCTCTAACCGAGTGGTGGTTTGGGGAAGCAGCGCTGGAAAAGAATCACACATTCCTGAAGAGGGTAGAGAGCCCGAGAGAGGAGGTGGCCTGCTCGGGCTGAGGCTGAGGTTTCCAGCTGGCCCTTGCTGACACCCCAGGGCTCTACTTTGGCCAGGACACCAGGCAGGGTACTTAGTAGCTATTATATGACAGTGGTAAGTGTCTGATGCACTGCTTTGAAATTTCAAAGCTAAGGGAGCAGTTGATATACAAATTAAAGCTTTGAAATTATGTTATGTGTCAGGAAATAGAAATATTCTTCTTCTCTATGGATTGTTCATCGTCTTTCAGTGGAATTATATCATAATATGATCATATGGTGATATTATTTTACAAAATTAATTTTTTTAAACCGGCTTTTCCTCTGATTTTTACATATTCAGATAAGTTCACTAGTCAGCCTGTGAACACAGATGTATAATGTCTTTTGTGGCTTTGGAGCTTTCCCATGCTAAAAAAAAAAAAAAAAAAAATGACCCTGATGATAGCATCATTATTTTGGAAACTACAAATATTTAGCAGAAAGCATATGTTAACAAAACTGTGGGCGTGGAGGGGCCTTCAAAACAAATCAAACCTCTGGACTTTGGACTTCTTATAGCCAGGATTACATTGGAAAACTATGTGGATAAGGGAGCTTTCGAATTGCATTGGTCTGGAAAAAACTAACTAACACTGCTATGAGCAAGCAGTAAGATTTTGTTCAGCTCTGGGAACCATATGAATATAGTTAAAGATGGAAATATAGACTTTACCTGGAAAGAAATTATAAATAATCTATGGACATATTTATATTTATATTTGGAGCGTGTGTGTATGTGTCACACACGTATTTCTAGTCTCAAACTATTGTATTGTTATTGTATCGTTGTTATTGTTTCTTTTGATGGGATGTTATAATATAAAAAAATGACAAACACATTGTTAAAAAAAACTGGGGGTGTAGACAGACAGACAGACATTATTAATAATGAGGTTAAAAAATATACATAATTTGATTCCTCGGTATTACGAACTGATTTCCAAAACAGTACATTTAAATCTGGGAAGCAGCAGCCTAATTTTCAACCAGTCACCAAACCAGGCACTTCCCTGTCTTTCCTGCCTCATCCGGTGTGTGAGGAGGAGGCTGTCTGCTCGCACAGAGAGGAGGGTAAATAAGGGTCCCGGCTCTGCCGCTCAGACACCCCTCCTCTAGGAGAGCGCTCCAGTGCTCCAAGTGCGTGTAAAATTAATCACCACAATTCTGCTCAAACAATGCAGCCACTGACATGACAATTTCTCCCAGAATGCCATCTTAATCTCCACCCAACACACAAAAATTACAGGAAGAGGGGAAAAAAAAAAAACAATTTACAAAAATCCTGTGTTTATGCAATTCACTGAATGCCATTTTTATTGCTGCCTTTTCCAACAAAGTCATTAGGCACACACCAGTGATACATAAATGTTGCTGTATAGATTCCATTAACTAATTCTGGGTGAATTGTAATTGCCGAGTCTGATCCGTCTCTGTGCCTGGTGCCTTATTAAGACTGCCTGTGGTGGGTGAGGAATGTAATATTGACGTCCGAGGCAGACACAATCTCAGGCCCACGGGCGAAAGGAATATTAAACTGGTACTGTATTCTGCTGTCTATCTAGCCCTCCTCCCTCCTCCTCTCTATCCCCATCCCATAGCCAGTAATGAGGAAATAACATCTTCATTAGACATCTGTTTAACTGTATTAAAGGATGAGTCCTGGGGGAACCATTGGTCATGCAGGATGGAGGGGGGGAGTAGAGGAGGTCTGTTGGACTACAATATGACGGATGAGATATAGCAGAAATGGAACAAAAGGTCCAGAGATTGGGGCCTTTTAAACAGACAAACCTAAAATTGTCTTCTGCATTTTTAGAAGGAAACCGGTATGGGTGTATTCTCCATGGCTACTTGGGATGAAGATTTTATCCAACCATAGCAGATGTGAGAGGGAGGGGCAGCCTTGCTACCTGCAGGGAGAGGTGAGAACATTATCCAACAAAACAACTCAATTCAGCCGTTTCTGAGATACCACAACTCGCACTCAAGATGTCCAGAAAAATAAAACCGCGCAAATGGCTGCAAAACAACAATACCCACACACTTTGCTCCTGATATGACCCCAACAACGTACACGCAACCCCACCCCTGTGGAAAAACAACCCACCTGAGCAAGGAGGGAAAGCGCCATCAGGACCATATGGTGGAGGTCCTTATAAGGAACTGGGGACGCAACACAAGGCAGGGGATGGCACCACGCCCACCCTCCGGTCCACTGAGGTATCAGCTGTGCCACATGGGCCAGCTCTTGGCGGGGGGAGCCTCTCGCAGGTGTGCATTTTGTTGCGACGGCCGCCAGGGAAAGGGGCAGCCAGACACGTTTGGTGTGCTTCAACAGGCCTGTTATGTAATCATGTGATCAAACAAAAAGTGCTGATGACTGAGCATTGTGAGATTGTTTTTTTTTCTGCTCCGAAGGCTGTCAGTGCACTAATGTGTATGCGCTCCTGGTTTCTCAGGATAAGCTCGGAAATGGAGAGAGATTCCTTCCAGGTAGCAGAGATTCGGAGCAGCTTTAGCAGATAAACTGTGAAACGAGAGAGCACAGAATACCGAGCTGTCTGGATTATCCCGCTATGAAGGGTGCATTCCTCTAGAGACTCATGGCTGAGGCCTTTAGCATTCCACAGGCCAAACGTTTCCTTTCTGTGAACCTCCAAGCGCAATCGATAGTAATTATCATTACGTCCACCATCCTCAAAGGCTTGTCAGGGCATGGTGTGAAAACATAACAAGACATGCAATTTGGCCATCAAACCATATGATCAAGCCAAGAGAACTGTAATTGACAAATCAAAGGGAGGCTAAGTGCTACATTTAAACTTATGCAAGAGAGAGAAGTGGCTTCCAAGCCTATCAACTTACATTCCCCCACATTAAACACGGCAATCTGGCCGACTAATTTAAATTGATACATCAAAGGCTCGCCGTGTTGGGTATACTCCAGATGAATTTCAAGGTCTTACAATTTACTATTTGAGAGGAACTGCCTTCAAGTACCCGTATTAACTTCAATATATTTTGCCATCTGAAAATAATCACACAAAACGATGATTTGTTTTCGGAGGGGGAAAAAAAAAAGTCTACTTCTCAGCAGATGCAAACCTAAAAATAAGAAGCAGCGAAAAAGTTTAGGACGGCTTCAAAGGGACAAAAGACATTTCAGAAGTTAATTATGTTGTGAAAAGGGAACGGGGGGAAAACTGTTATCGCAAGAATGGAGCAGGTATGAATGGGTGTCAACTGGTCCATTTTGGCATTTCATCTGAGGGAAAGGTCTGGCCAGAGAATCCCTGCAGGGATGTGGCATGACATCTATGCCAGTCTTGTTGGTGTGGTCAAAGCACCCATGCTCTCCATGCCAAAACAGAGAGGGAGGTCTTCATCATCCAGAAACCCTCTCCCTCCCTTTCACCCTCCTCATCTTTTGCCCTCTCCAATAACCCCTCACCAGACAGAGTGTGCCAACTGATCCACAGCCACGAGCTCATCCCAAACTAGGTCCTGAGCAGATAATGACTAAAACCTTTTATGCTTATTTTTCAAATTGAAAGCGTAGATTATATGTTCATACTTAAGAGCTTATATGGTGTGACTGTGTGCTCTGGCTGAAGTCCTCACTACCCATCATCCCTTGTTGGGGAAGGGGTGAGTGGGGTTGAAGGTCCTCATAATGACTTTTTACTTGACCATAATCCAAAATTGGATCTAAATCCTCAGAGATTACAAACAGGGCTACAGTTAACATGCACACTGTGAGCCAAATATCACCCAGACTGCATGGATATTTTCGGGCCTCAAAATAACTCTGTAACTATCTGGCCAAGAGCTGTGTCCAATTTACTTGTAACTTATCAAATGCATTATGACTAGGAGGACAGTAGAGTTACAAAGCTAGAAAGCCCAAAAGAAGCACTGTGTTTCCTCCCTTTCTTTCAGTCCTCTCCTCTTTCCTCTCCACTGGGCATTCTGGTTAAAGCTGGTAGGTTTTGATTCACCTCTGAGAAGCAGTAAGGCAGGGCAGGGTCTAAGGCTGATGCAGTCTGGGCTTAGGGCCAGTCCCCTGGGGAGCACTTCCTCCCCAACCCGTGCCCTACTGCAGCAGGGATGACCCTGTACCCTGACCTATTCCAGACCACCTGCCACCGAGCACACACCGGCCAAGCGTACAGGAAGTAGGCCCAGTATTGAGCACCTGGGAACACACACAACTTCATTTCCCTCTGCTTTCCCCCCACTATCACTAGGTCCTCACGACATGCCAAGGTGTACAGCAGGAAGAAATTACATCATATTCAACCATTCTGATTCTGAAAGAACAAATTAAGAGTATATGACATGCTTGGAAATGCCCTGGTATGCAAAAACAGTGACAAAAAGGAAAAATGTTGACACTAAGCTGCCTCCGACAATGCAATGTGGAAAATGACTAAGATCAGCAAAAGGGTTGATGTAAGGTAGTTCAGCCAACCATGGTAGATAATCACACACAAAGAGGGAAAGGGTAAAAGACTCCTTACATGATGGGGTCAGCAGCAGGCAAAACTGCAGGGTGGTACATGGCAATGCAGAGACCGTAAACTGTGCTCATGACTGAGCGAGGGGAGAGATGGTTGAAGAGAGGAGAGAGGGAGGAGCGGAGTTAGTGATCCCGTCCCTCTCAGACCTCAGGAGGCAAGAAGGGGGGAGATAAGAAATCGTGCCATGTCAGGATTGGGAGCATGCTGGGTTGGGGTGGGGGGGTGGTGGTGGTGCAGGAGAACAGGAACTTCGGGGTGGGTGTTGGAGGGTGCGATAATTGTGATATACATACACACGCACGCTCACAACGGGTGGCTGATGGGTAAACAGGCAGGGCAGGGTGGTGGGAGGGAGGAGGGCAGCTGGGCTCTGCTCCTGAATACTGAGCAGAGGATCAAGGACGACACTGTCAGTCCGTCAGGACCCAAAAATATCACTCTCTGTTCCAGACAGCATCAAGATGCAAAAAGTCAGTAAGGGAATGTGTTAAGACCCCTCTCCAATCAAAATAATGTCGTCTTCATATTGTTACTTTCCTTAGATGTTTGACTTTTGCTATACAAATTGATGCACATGCAGAGTTTGACACTAGAAGGCTGTGATTCCCTGAAATGAAACTTACGAGACTTAGCTAGACGGCTAAAATCAAAGCACAGTAATCACAGGCCAGAGGATTAATGCAAACACATAAAACAAATAATTTTTAATGTGCTCACCTGCAGACAGAAATGCAGAGGGCACCGCAAGCTGCAGCCCCCAGCAGACTACTCATCAGGTTGATACTGTGGGCTGGAGAGAGGGAGGGCAGAAGACACATAGCCAGGTAAGCTAGTAAGGTAAAGAGAGGGTATCCTGGAGGATGAGCCACCTAAAAACAAAATGACAGATACAGTATAAATTCCAAATCTAGAGATGTAGTGAGAGATAGACTCAAGAGAACGGCACATGAACAAGCAAATTATTCTTCATCCAAAGTGTGCCTGAATCAAAATCAGGTTTATTGTCAGGTAGATTTTCACATGCAAGGAATTTCAGTAACAAATATATTAAGCAGAAAAATATAAAGAAAATTAAAGCTAAAAAGGTACTAACATGTCAAGAAGCATGAGCAGATATTTAAAAGAAAAGGGCTGCACCTTAATGTGCAAAGTATTCACCAGGTAATGTGCAAAAGTCGCAGTATGCAGAATATTTCAATGTTCAAGGTAGTAGCCTAAAAATGATGTTAGCCTGCTGACTGGACAGCGCCCCAAAGTGAAAGTGCAGAGTTTGTACTAGAGATAAAAGTAAGAATACAAAGCTAGAATGAGAATATAGGAGTGAACCACTACACAAGAATGAAGCAGATGGTGTTAAGGAGTCGGCAATGTTATGTTTACTAGCCCCTTCTGACTGAGTGACAAATCTAGTTGCTCTTCTGCCCTCAGTAGATGGGCATGCAGTAGAGCTGCAGTAATGGAGAAGAGACAGACACACCCCGCCTGGCATGACCGCAAACTGACTCTTCTCTGATATCAGAGTCCTCCTCTCCCTCTCTTCCTCCCTCTTCTCACTTCTTTTCCTCTGGCCTCTTCCCAAGGACAGTGCAGCTCCCTGGAGCCGGCAGTAGAGCACGTGGTGCTCGCCAGCTCCAGCCCCCCAAACCACCACCAAGCCGCAGTCATTCTCGCCTGGGGGATCTCAGCAATCACAGCAATTAGCCGCTAAGTCTCCTCCACCCAGATAAGGGCTCAGTCATTAAACACAGACTCATTCCCTGGCAGTGATAACACAAGCCATGCAGGCAGGGAGAAGGGGCAGCTCTTCAAATGAGCACACACAGCTGAAAGGTGAGAGTGTGACTACCTCACTGGTCACCTCAGACACCGTAACCTCCATTGCTACATTGATAGAAACAACAAATTCAGAGGGAGGGGTCGGGGATAGAGCATGTAGGTCAGGAGAAGCTAAGAAACAAAAGGAAGACGAAGTAATGCCAAGAATAAAAGAAAGAAACTAACAGCTTCAACCAGGTAGCGCATCAGTTAAGAGCATGTGGAGGAAGGGCTGTGCGGCTGACAGGAGTGGACAGACGCGCAGCAAAAGGACAGTTGAGGGACAAAGGCCGCAGGGAGCACGAGGAAGCAGAACTCTGGAGCTCTGGGGATCAGAAAGGGGGGCCAGCAGCCAGGGGGCCCAGGGACGGCCTGCAAGGCCCTGGGGAGGCCTGAAAGGCAGACAGGCAGGCCACACGGACTGCAGCACTAACGGCAGGATTACTGGCATAGTGACACCGACACAGCCTCCCTAAAAGGATCACAGCGGCGTAATAAACTTTATTAAATAATAAAACTTATTATAACTGTTAACCCGATTTAGTTCATTCTTCGCGGCTTACACACACACAAAAAAAGAGGGGTGGATATAATAAGCCTTATACCGTACATAAGGCAAAGCCTACAAAAGCCATCGCCTTACCATTGACTTTAATTGGATTTGAAAAACGGGTTGCAAATTATAGCATTCTCTACTTGCAACTTAGTAAAATAAGTGTATAGAAAAGAAGGGGGAAAACCTGTGGACTGAAAGTAAATTAATCTGCTTTCTGCCCATGCTTAATTAAACTTCCTTAATGCTTATAAGAGTTAATGAGTGAATTGATTAAACAATACAGCTAATACTTACCCCCAGCTCACAAGCAGTGGTGATCAGCTCTCCTGTGGAAGAGAATAGGGGAGGAAATTAATGTAAACCCAATAATTATTATTAAGAGACAAGTCTGCTCCCAAAGTTTTCCCAAATCAAATACTTGCACTGGGGTTTTGCATTAATTTGCCAGGATCAAAACCTACAAATCTTCCCAGTGTGACATTTCCTAAGCGGCACGCTCATTCTCTTCATCTCTCGCTTCTCCCCTGATGCCTCCCTCGCTTCCTCCAGCACATACACACATATATAAACACACACACACACACACACACACACACACACACACACACACACTATTAGACTCCCTCTCCAATGCTGTCACACAAACACACACATATGCTGATCTGAGAATAATGCTCTCAGTCCCATCCTCCCCATGCATCAGGGTCCTTTCCCTTCCCCTTTCTTCTGCCGCTCTACGTGCCTCTCTGCTGCTCCCACACTCCCAATGTCTCAATGTCTCGTTTAGTCCGTTGGGCACAAACAGAAAGGCAACGTTGGTGACAGTCACAGAATGAGGTAAGCTGTAAAAAATAAGAGCCGGTTGCACAATTTTTTGACAAGCTCTGTGTGAGGCGCAGCACAAAGTGAAAAGAAAAGCCCTAAAAGCTATTTGAGGAAGCTTTAATGTATCTGGGCACAAACCCATTTGTACCAGAATACACCCAGAGCGTTTCGAATTATACTGATTTCTCACCCAATGTTTGCATCTCCCACTCATGAAAATTGAAATTTGGTTCAGATTAAATGACATTGATAAATGTTTGGGTTCAAGACAGCTCCCTCTACTGGTACTAGATGGGTAGTCATCTCCTCCATCGAATACACTCAATAAAACAGTGGCCTTCCTCAGTTTCCTCAGCTTGTTACTTCACCTGCATGAAAGCTATGTAAGATGCCTGGTAGATTCATACATACAGCCTAGAAAACCAACTGCAATGAAAAGTAAAAGGTTTTTATTTTTTTTAACCAAATATATAAAGTATACCTGGTTATTTTCAAAGCTTCTATAAGTGTTTTTCATTTTCAAAATAAACATTTGATGAACAAGCACACGGGTCCCGATGAAGCATCAACCATTATAGAACAGAGCGGCTGAATTTCAGATGGCACTGGCTGTGTTACGTATTTTGCAACCTTGCCGATACAGTCAATTATTATGCCTAAATTTCTGCCACATGAGGAGCCCTAACTCTTATCAGTCTAATGGACCATGAAGTCAGAACTCCTCCACCTGCACAGCTTAAATGTTTTCACAGCTCCATTTCACCTGGCATGAGCCGCCAGCTACCTGCCATCATTTCACATCACACCTTCTCATCCCTCATCGGTTTTCTCAATTTCACTCATTTTCCCTCAGTAGTGGCACACTTTTACACCATTCAGCACAGAGAAACTCAAACTAATATGGAGCCAAAACATCCGTCTAAGTGCCACAGAGATGCAGTTCTGCAGCCCCAATACTAAAAAGGGAAAATATTGACTCAACGGGGAAGCAGCATGGGTGCCAAGAGTCTTTGTGATAGTGGAGCACGGGCACCCACACCAGTCTTCCCATAATCCCCATCATTTCCACACTCCACATTCCTAGACAACAGCGTACCCGCGGGGCTGTGCTCAAGCCTCTCCAGGGCACATCACACCTAAAGAGATTAGGACACAGAGACGGAGACCTGGTGAATTCGGAAGGGTGTTCAGCTGGCACTATCAGAGCGGGCATCCTGCACCATCCCTAAACACTGTGGAGAAGAGGCTGGCCATTTTTTCAAAGGCCCCGTTCGCTAGACAGCAGCACAACCAGCCGGGCTACTCAGCGCTCCAATTGCCTGCTCTCCTCGTCTCTGCTCGCTCATATCTGGCCCAGCTTTTTACATGCTTTCATTTTGCAAAATGTGCATTTCCCCTCCACAGCAGCTTGCATGCCAGAGCAGCGCAAACCTAACAAGCAGAGCCTTCATGCCCTCAAGTCCACATTTACAAGTTTGTAACCTAGCTATCACTTCTAAACACTGTTTGTAAATGTGCAAGGCAGTCCTTCATAAACTGCATTACAAGAATGTTGGAAAACACGTTGGCCTGCAACACAGGAAGGTGCTTCAGTGAAATATGTTTGGGTCCACTGTGCAAATTAAATTTATGCATACACACATGATGCGCATTATTTTATAAGTCAAGGGTTGTCAACAATACTTTGTCATTACAAATGCTGTCTATATTACCCGCTGTGTGAGGGCAGCGAGTGAAAGAAATAATGTTGGTGAAACAATTTTTCTCATCCTGGCTTCTGAAGAAAAGCACAGACAAAAGGAGAACTAATGCAGGTAAAACGAGTGAAAATATAATTTTCTAATGACTTTATGAATAACAAATATTCTCTATTTGGGGAATAAAATTAAGGATCAAATGGACAAAGCTAATTTTGTGATACTTATCGCAGCATAATAAACTCATGTTAATCCATTGGGCCAAATTTGTTTTTGATCTGGACACCAAAGTCTCATTAAAAGATTTTGAGATTTCAAAGAAACCTTCAGAAGTAACACAGAAATATTTCTAAAAGCGTTACGTACATCAAAATAAAATAAAAGCAGCGCAGTCAACTTTTAAAAAACTCATCTATAGAATAGAATAAATAAAAATAATTGTCCTACCAGGGCAGGAAATCCATCTTTGTCTCAGCAATAAACACAAACAAATAAATAAATAAATACAACACTTATTTTAAATATATGTAATCTACTGCCTTCAACATTTGATATTTAGCATATAATAGACAAACAGTGCTGGTGTGTGAATTATTTAACTCGGGTACATGCTCTTGCAGGTGGATTTGGAGCTTTTTAAAGCTCACCAAGAAGATGTCCAACTGTTTTAAAGTAGTCAATCATTATGTGTATTTTAAATCAGTGTATTACCGCTTATGTATGCTGTTTTCAAGCGAGCTTTATGTCTCTCATGTTGCCACAAGTTTGTACCTGCAGCACCACGGACAGCTCCCGCTCAGCTGCAGCCGCCACATGATTGGCTGCTAGGCAACACAACAAAGTCACATGACCAGAAGAGCGTTAGCCTAGTTAGCAGGCTAGCCGGCTACCAACCTGAGTCTCCACCGGGGACAGTCCTCTGCACACAGGGCACATACAGCGCGGTAACACAAGCGACCGTAGTACCTGTTAATATCCAGCTTGTCCTCTGCTCCGACATTTTTTTGTTTCTAGATGAGTACCGATAGTTTTCAAACAAATGCTACTAGCGAGCTAGCTAGCTAACGTTAGCATCCAAACATTTCGAGCTCTGCGGACTGTAACGTTACAAAAACCTGCCTGCTACCAGTTAGCTGAAGCCGATACTGGTGTAGTAAAGGTAATATGACGACAAATAAAGGCGTAACTCAGTTTTTATTTGTGCGAGCTTGTCAGTTAGCTAAATTGAAACGTTTCTGTTCCCGGGAAGTAGCTGCCTTAATCTCGCCAACGAACGAGCTAAACTCGCGATACTACCGGACGCGCCATTCTTAAAAGTCACAGTAGTCATCGAAGTAGTTGTGATTTATATTGTAGCTGGATAATATTGTAGTTGACGGCGGAAGATGGACGATTAGTGTTTGTCCTCCTCAGACGTGCTGCCTGTGAAACATAATGACATTACCACTGATCACGTGGCTGACCGAGGGAGGGTCTGCACAATCACAAGTGTCGTGAGGATATGTGTTAGTTTAAAATGCATCGGCAGACAAATATGAATTTATTATGTATGAATATGCTGAAGTCTAAGTGCAAATACATGAATGGAAATTTGATATGCACATTTTCATCACTTCATCTCCATCCAATCAAAAACCTCAGAACAGCCACTGAAGGTGTGATGAGATTGTTTTTTCAAGATTATGCATGATGTTTATGTATCTGGACATATATATACATCCATCCATTATCTGTACCTGCTTATCCTCATCAGGAGCACGGTCGGGCTGGAGCCTATCCCAGCTGACCTAGGACAAGAGGCAGGGTACACCCTGGACAAGTCTCCAGTTCATTGCAGGGCACATAGAGACCATTCACATTCACATTCCTACAGCCAATTTAGAGTCACCACCACAAACCTATAAGTGCATGTCTCTGGACTGTGGAGGTTCGATTGTAGAACTTTTTGTGTGAGGTGACAGTGCTAACCACTGCACCACTTTGACGCCCCCCAGTATCTATATCTACAAATATAACTGTAAGAGTAGTTTGTGGTCTTTGATCATTTCACACTTAGTCAATGGTTATCAAACCTTTGCATCTGGCTACAGCTAAACGTGCTCTTCATTCCTGCTCTATTGTTCAGTTGCAGATGCAGCCGAAAACCTAATGTCTCTGTGGACTGTGCTGTCGGAGAATCAGGCGATGCTCAATGTATTACAAGGCGTTCAATACGGAGGGCCAGCTTAAGAGTGTTGACATTGCAGGTAAACCCAAAATCAAACATAGCTGCCTGTCTTATCCTATTTGAAACCTCAAAAAAAAAAAGCTCCACATCATAGCCGGGAGTTGAGGTATGATGGATGAATTTGTGTGTTTTATTGTGACAATCCTTTTCTAAAAACAAAGCATTTTTTTGTGATATAGTGGCAGCAAAGAGACACTTTGGGTCCTAGTAAGAGTAATACACCTTTATTTAAAAATTATCATACTAGTTTCAGCTGCTAATACACAATTAATTGTAGCAGAAAAGCACCAGATTATAAGTGAAGCAAGATACACGCGCCCATAAATGTCTCACAAGTGTCCATATTTCACAGGTTGAAGGGTGACTGTAATAAAGAAATTGCCCTATTGAACTGATAATAATCCCAGCCCACCGTAAATGAGTCTGATCCCTCAGTAAATTGAGCCCTTGGTGAGGTGGAGTGGTGTCAGCACCTAGCCAACTCTCAGATGGCTCTCTAATCCTCGCTTCCCTCTCACCACCACCCTCATCGTCTAATCAGTCTTGAACACACACACAACGCTCACACCCATCTGACACACACACACACACACACACACACACACACACCCAAGTACTCACCCTTCCTCACACTCGGGCTCAGCCATCTCTCTTCAGTGTGATGTCACTGCTAATCCACGCTTGGTTATCCGCTGGGCTGCAGTGCTGCCAGAGGGATGTTGGGAGGAGATGGAGTGAATTTGGGGAGGTGGAGGGGGGAGGAGAGGGGGGCACGTCATAGTCCTCTCTCTAAAACCAGCACTTCCATTAGCCCCCGCCACATAGAAAACCAAAGTCTTTCACCCAGCCAAACTGAGCGGCGCATATGCTAAATGGAGTGTTAATATGAGCACACATTTCAGCTCTGATAGGAAAGATAAAACACAGTTGTGAGCATATTCACAGAGGCCTGTAGCCCCCCATTCCAGGCACAGAGGAATCATTAGAGAGTCTGCTGGATTAAGCACATCCTCCAGCCTCCCATCCTCTATCCCATGCATCCAGAAAATGCGAGGCCTTTTTTTATTGACAGCTTGTCCAAACAGAGGAATTACCCACATGGTTAAGGCCCTCGTTCCATATGGCACCAAGCTATTAACAAACATTAGTTCACTGTAATAGCAGTGGTATTAAATTCATTATCTTTTTAGATTCTATGTGAGGTATGTGATTTATTTATTTTTTTTATTTCTGTGTGTGAGTGGTGCTAGAGTGCATGTACACACACTCAGTGCGTGTGCCAGTGTGTGTGATTAGAGACTTCTAATGTTCCAGCTCTGGGGATTTGTAGCTCGAGATAAGAAAGGGCATTAATGGTGAATTGTGATGGTCCAACAGAGCAAAACTGTTGTTTAAAATGTGCATATGTTTCATTTGCTGAGTCCTTTTTTTACACTAACAATCTGCATGTTGTGTCATCTGATTCGTTGCTGATTTTCCTTTCTCTTTTTTTTTTCGACTCGGTGATAACACAGGATAGCCACGCATGAGCAAGTGGCTTACGAGACCACTGAGTGAAATTCAATCTATTTGATTTTGTATTTTTCTCACTTACCACATATCTGTTTTAATCTTACCTTAAGCATCCTTGAAATGAGGTGTAATCCAGTTAAGCCCTTTTGAATCTGCTTCACAGCCATATTACATCCATTCATCGTCCCGTAAACAGTCTCGCTACTAAACAGTTGCTAACTGAGTGTCCACAAGCCAAAATCCACAGACTGTAGATGTTAAAAGATCAAAAATGGTAAATGGTATTTGCATTTGTTTGGCACTGGGAAGGGAAACCGTGCTTAGCTGATGTTCCCTCGGTCAGAAATAGAACAAAACCTCAGACTTTTTAGGCTCAATATGATACATTAGACTGAAAATGATCACTTTGATTTGCAAATTTTGTTTTACTGGCACTCATTATATACAGAAAAAAAGCAAGTCACTCTGCAGACCTTCTACTTTCTATCATGCAAATCTGTCACCCTCTCTTTTTACTCAGGAAACCATGGAGCAATATTCAGAGCAAAAACTGTCAAGCCAAAGCTGCAAGACACATGACAAGTGTTTATATTAATATTCCAAACCTTGGATCAAATGCTCAGGCGACAAAAATCAACAAAACAAGTCAATTTTCCTGCATTTTCTCTAAAATGTAGTGAGGCCTTGAACCTGTGAATAAGTCTTCAGAGAGATTAATTCCCCTCTGTGATCCTGTTCTCATTACAAGAAGCAGGGGACTCAAACACGCGTAATAACAGGGCGCGCTGCTGTTCCTTTGTAACATGTGGCTACCTAAATGATCCTAAATAAGATAGATGACAAGGATAAAGCAAATCATAATCGGCATTTTGCACAATGGAACATAATAGTCTGAAGAGAACAAGGGACAACATACAGAGCTCCCGTTCCCGTCGCCTGGAGCAGCACACCTAGTCGAGAGCAATTAAAATGAGAGGATTCAATTTTGCCAAACAACAGGAACCTAAGATAAATCTTGTATCTCATTTTCCAGCGGAGGACACTCCCTCACGCTGGTGCTATCATGTTTGTTATGGTATTTTTAAGAAACAGCTGGCTACTGAAGGAGCTGGTAAAACAGCCCCCTTCCACGAGGAGTGACACTAATCCCAGTCATTTCAGTGTGAGACCCAGGGGTGAGAGAGAGGGAGAGTGTTGGGTGAGACTGGGAATAAAAGATGGTCTCAGACTGTGGTGTGGCTGGAAAATTTAGACAGAGCAGGAGGGGGGGACAGCACGTCTCTGCATGGTTTCCATGTGGGAGAAATCCACTTACTTGAACTGATAAAGATTTAATTAACACAAGACTCTGCAATTACTCCATAATTAAAGTAATTTGTCCCCTTGTTTGGGTGAGTAGGCAAGACGCCACATGTGCCTCTGTGAGAGCAGATGAGAGAAAGAGGGCATCAGAGGCTCAAAGAGGTAGACTCTTAGTGTTTGAATTTAATGCATGATTCTCCAAACCTATTTTCCCCTCATATGTTCTAATATAATATTTGTATCAGCTTCTCGTTAGCCTGTGTTTATTTGCCTTTTATTTGACAACTCATTTGTTATTCATTGAGAAAGTAATAAGCTGAGTAGGCCGGCTACAAAGTATCATCAACAGCCACATGAAATAGTAAATAGGCCTGATATAATCATAATCCTGTTCAAACTGCACTGCATACAGCTTCAATTGTGTAATGTTGCCCCTGCAAAGCCTGCTGAAGACCCAAAGCAGAAAAAATACCCAAAAAAATGGATGATTTTGTTTGACAAGATCAAATTGAGGTGTTTGACCTTGGGCGTGGATAATGAAAGGTGAACCCAACTTACAGCAAAATATCAGGGCGGCGCTGGAAAACAGTGTGTAACAAATAGTGACTAACCACACAAGACAGAAATAGTGAGGAATTAACAACATCGTCCAAAATGTGCCACCGTGCCATGGTAGTCCAATTTGCCGGGAGATAATAAAAAACGGCTGCCAAGTTTACTATATTAAAAACCAAGGAGACAAATGTGCCTTGTGTTTGCTTCTGAGGGTTTTATGTGCTGTTACTTAATTTATGCTAGGGGAAGAGCACTATCTCTTATTTACAGATGATGATCTGCATATAATTTGCCTCAGTTGCATGCTGGGTAATTGAAGTAAATATCACAGCCTTCAACTTGCCAGCTAAGGTGTCCTGCTGATAGCTTGGCGCACAGCCCACAGCCACCTGTGGCATTTCACATGTTAGGTCTCGGGGGCAGACGGGGCGCAAAGAAAACACAGAAACTGAGGCTGAACCCTTTAAAACAGCCAGTTGGAGGTATTTTCTGCTACGTGACACTCAGCTGTTGCACATTATATTCCAACCTACATATTGCCGGCTGTGGCCAGGTGGAAACATTCAATCTAAAGAATGTCTACCTAAGAAATAATTCAGATTTTGCTGTTACGTTGTTTTTTTAATGGTTTTATAATGCAAGTCTTTGCAATGCAAGACAATGTTTTAAAGCCACTGCTTTGTAAATAATCCCAAATCAATAATATTATCACTACATCATCATCACGATGCAGGTAACTGTTTGCATTGGTTTTAATTTGGTAAAAGACTCAGTAGTTCTACACATGGTTATTTTACTGCCCATACGGAGTAGTTTTATTTTGTATGAATGTATTTTGTGCCTTGAGCCCAAATGATGTCATCAGGGGAGATGGAGATGCTGTTGCACTATGGGAAATGTAGGATTCAGCATTTTTGGACCTCCATATGAACTTTTTAATGTGTCTCTTTAACCAGCTTTATGAAAATGCATTGCTAATTTGCCTTTTACCCATTTCATATCAAGAGTTCATCAACTGTACTCACTGACATACATTCATCTCTTGCCCCATTTTCCTGATCCGTCCTGATTAAATGAGCAAGACGTGGAGCTTCATAAGGACAGACAGTGACTGTAGGTCGCCCTGCATTGCTCTGCTCCTGCAGAATAGGCCTTGAGGTAGACATCCATCCTGTGTCATTTGGTTACTTTTTAGCACATTTGTAGTGTCGTTACAATGCAGCGGAAAAACATGATACTATAAAATTTTCTTGTGTGTCTGTGAAAAGTGTCTTTTGCCAAGACCGGCGTCAGAACAGGACGTGAACCTTACTTTCTCATCCACAGAGCTGGTTCAAGAAAAGAAAATATTGTATCATTCCACTTTATTTGCATAACCCTGCCCTGCTTAAGGCAGGGGAGCCACCGAGTGATCTCAGAAATTAGCATGCTGTCACCTTCAGTGTCTCTTCTGTCATTCAGAAAAACAGGCAAGTGTGCAGACATATGAACCCATCTCACATCTACTGCAGAAATGTTAATTAGGAAGCAAGGCATCCCACGGCTCCATTCCTCTCGAAACGCCTAACTGACATGTTATGTATTTAAATCCCTTTCATGTGCCCTTATTATAGGGAGATGAAGTCACATGCGAATGATGGAAAATGTCATCATCATCATACAATATTTTTTGCCCGCACATAAAAATAAAAGCTAAAAATTGCTCACAACTGCGCGTATTTGTCAGCCATGTCTTATGTATGATGCCAGGATTTAAATCTGAAACGAATCTGAGAACAGTGTAATTAATTTGAGCCAACTGCAAAAGCAAATAACATATGGAATGTTTAAGATTGAACTTAAAATATATAGCCTAACATGCATCTCTACTGGTTGCGTAACCGCACATATGGGAATGGCATTTTAGTTAATTCAGTTTCTCTTGTTTCATTTATATTTTTGTGATTAATTATCAGTCTTTTTCATAATAAACATCAAACTTCCATTTCAGTGCTCAGTGTTTGTGGCTACTGGATGCCGCAGGCTTAGTGGGTTGGTGGGCTTAGTGCCAACAAGTCCATTGTTGAGGAAATAGTGCCCTCTTGTGGCTCCAGAGGGAAACTACACCCAGCACTAAAACACCAGGGATATATATTTCCCAGGGAATGTCTCTCATGTAGTGATTTCCTATTGTAAATATTAAGATAAGGCTGATAAGACGTTACATGAAATGTGAATAAAACAGACTTCAAGAAAAACGTGTCCCTTATCTCTGAAAAACTACAGCGTTTGATAGAGCGATCAAAAAAAAAAAAAAAAAAAAAAAAAACCCACAGCCATTTTGGCGACCAAGATAGCAGAGAACTGCTCACACCAAGGAATGATGAAACACATGTGTAACTGTGATTAAACATCGCTGCTATGTTGTGCGTGCACAGCGGAGACATCTGGAGTTCAAAGGGAGCAGCTTCACAAAAGGAACAAATCCTCATCAACTGAACACACCTTAAAAAAAAGAAAAAAAGAAAAGAAATCACTATCACAGCCTTATCTAGGAGGGTGTGCTGTCACTTAAAGAAATGGACTCACTTTAAAAAGGATGTTTTTAAAAAATATTTTATTCTTTGCAAAGGAGGCATTGGGAGCATCAGTGCGTTCTATGGCTTGTGTACAGAGTTCCTGTAGGAGACAAAAATCATAGAACAAGCCCTTGGGTGAACTGAGGGCCCCACCCATGTTTACCAAGGAGGAATGTTTGAGGCAGCTACTCTGCAGCTGTTACAGAACACGGTCTTAAGCAATGGGCACAGTGTTTGAGCTGAAAGTGTTGGATAGGAATGCTACTGTACAGTATGTGGCTTCGACTCTGCTCGGCAGTTCCAGAAAAATCTGAAGAAATCACGCCATTCGGAAATGCTCTGCGGTGCGAGTGAAGCGTAATGCTGCTGATGCTTTTAAGAACGCGGGTTATTTTTCTCGAGAACTGGGAAAAAAAAGAAAAAGAAAACGCTCCCAGCAGTCCACCACTGCTGTAGAGATCATAGCTTTTTTTTTGTGTGTCCAAGGAGCCCTTAATCCAGGTGGAGTGCGCCCCTCTCATCTTTGTTCATCATAATGCAACCCGGAAGAAAATTTGAACGCTACAACAGGAATGTCACCCTCAACATCCCGTAATTTTAATGCACAATCTTGTATTTGAGAAGCTAGTGGCAGAATGAATGCCTGCAACTATACACTCCACATATGGGCACAGTCTGCTAAGCTAACATCACAGAAGAATGCACAGATTCGTCCCAGATTCTTTAGTTTCAATTCAATCTGCTACTTTGTTTTCAACAACTTGACTCATCCACACAACACGCACACACACACACATACACACACACACGTGAGCACGCGCACAATAGAACTTACCAAATTTGGCATGGTGTGCAGTAATATCATTATTCCCATGGGGCTGGTTTGTGAGCAACTGAACAGCCTTGACTGTAATCCAGAGCTGTCAACATTCCACCATAGCAGCAGTTTGGGTTTAGGATTGTTTACAGAAACACTTTGGATCGGAGAGAGAGTGGTCGTTACATCCTGCACGCGGAGAGAAAAACAGCTCCTCCTTATATTTGGTATAATCTCTGGATGCTGCTGAGACTGTGCCCAGGTTTGACAGCGTACAAATCATTGGATCAGACCCAGCATGGGATAAAGCTAACAACAGTGCAGATTGAATACAGTACACGTGTGTGTGGGGCAGGGACCTAACTAGCTAGCCGAGCTAGTAAGCAGGTGCGGTTGATGCGTACGGTAGCACAGCTCCAATCTGATGGCTTCATCTACACCTTAAACAACACGGCCATGGAGAAAGCAAGTTGTAGAATAACTGAAGCACCACCGGCGAGGGGAGTGGATGTATTTCGGTACATTCATTGTCAAACCCTGCGAGGTCGGTTTAATTCCTGTGTTCTCTCTGGTAGCAGTTTGGGTGGTGGGCGAGATCATAGAAAGGGGATTGGGGTGAAATGATGCAGGGCGATTTAAACAAAGCCCAAGGGCACCCACACAGTCCAACCCACACACACACACACACACACACACACACAATCATACATTCATGCATGCACACACATGCACGCGCACACTCAAACATTCTCACACACATTAATTATGCAGGAGAAAAATATATTAACATTTGCATTACAAAACAGTACAAGGGCCTCAGTGTAGTAAAATACCTCTTCTGTCAGATAAAAACGCAGAGAAGAAGAAGAATCCGTGTGGGTTTGTCGCTTCCTCGTGTCTTCTGTATGCAAAACTATCTCTCTCCCTTTGCCTTCAACAAAATATCGTTTCTCATTTATGAAAAATATTCCCACAGTCTAATGGGATTCGAGGCACTGGATTATATCTCTATACACAAAAAGTCCCCCTCCCGCCCCCACCCCCACCCCATCCTCAAAGTTTGTTCAGCAAATGGAAGCCAAAAATCTGGAGAGCTACATGATCTAGATGCCATTAAGGGTTCAGGGCTGATGGGGCAATGGGGAGCACTTAACTAGTTAGACCCCAAATTTCTCCTGGCTTTTCTCTCAGCCAACAGTCCAGCTGTCTGGCTCTGTAAAAACTTTGTCTCAGATCACCAGGAATTGAACTATAACCCTCCCCCTCCCACCCTTTTTTTTTTATTCCCATCAGACCCAACTACACCACTGTTATCTGTTTCAGTCAGATTCGTGAGTAAAAGCGATTCATTACTTCTACAAACTTAATTCTATGGCCCTTTGATGGAAAACCAGCAGCCATTGTAGTTTAACACAGCCCAGCGCTGGAGCCTTGTTTAAAGCAGTCGGTTGACAGGGCAGCTGAAACAGTATTTCATTCTAGGGGAGCCAGGCGTCTGTGGTCCAGTGTGCTCCACATCTCTGTGTCCCACAGTGGCCATCCAAAACAGCCACGAGAGGCCCTGAACAATCTGTAATGGCTCTCTGTTGTGCAGAATCCACAGTATATGACCAGAACTTGAGAAGACGTACTCCTTTTCCACAGCTGGCTTACAAGAACAAAAAAAAGCACAAAATAATCGGAACAGTTTCACAGCATGTCGGCATTCCTGCCTAATCTCCTCTGCCAGAGCAGGACCCTTGAGCTCAGTCCACCGGGCCCTGGAAGATTAGTTTGGAACAGCCCTGAGTGAGACTGAGCTGGGTGGCACAGAAGGGGCAGGCAGCGTGGAAGGCGTGGGTGCCATGGGGCAGAGGGATCTCCGACCAGTACTTGACTGACTTCTCCGAACACACATGTCCGCATGGCACGAAGGCATGCGTGGGAGCACCTGTGTCCACATAAAAGGCTGCCTCGCAGCCTAACCACAGCGGCACGTAGGGCCCGACCATGCGGCACATGGGGCACTCTCGCTGAGTGTTGGGCTCCTGCTCTGACCGGTGACCCCAGTTGTGGTAACCATGCACGTGGCCGCAGGCTAAGTAGACCCAAGGCTGCTTGTCTTCCAGAGAGGAGAGGGCGCGGCTGCGTTGCATGCTGGGAAAGGCGAGCGTGTTGAGACCTACGGGGCACTGGGGCCGCGCCGCGTTAATCTCCTGCCTGAGAGCCTCCAGATGCTTTTGGGTGGGAGTGTGAAAGAGGCCTTCTGCGGTACGCCACAGCAAAGTGGCTCCACAGAGATCCACCAGGGAGCCGTCCTGCAGTATATTACTCTCATTCTCCACCTGTAGAGGGTGATGTAGCAGGCACACATTTAGTTTCACTTAGCAAAAAGGAAGAAAGAATGCCGTATCACCACATGCTTTAGTTACTGTATGTACGAAGCTACTGACCAGTTTGCCTGGGGTCTGTGCTGAGCGGGTCTCTCTCAGTGTGTAAACATCCCCACAAACAGAGATCTCTCTCCAGACGCCAGGCTTTGACTCTTCCGTGAACCCACCCTTAGGGTGCATCACCAGCACGCCATTGGTTGTTAGTCCGTCCATGTGACCATCAGGGTTCTTCCATTTTGCAGCTTTTTCCTGTAAGCGAGACACCAACGTAGATCATGATCCGGCTTAAGTGATGTGCTGTGTGGCAGCCTGCAGCAGTTTGTCTGGTTAGTAACTTTTTAAAGACACAACCCGGACATCCAACCGTTCATTTAAAACACAGCAGTGTAAAATAGGTGGTACGCTAAACAGTAATTACCCCGAGGAAGATGTTTTTGGAAGAATCGAAACCAGCGGCGTAGATCCGAGCAGTGAAAGGTGGGTTGCGCTCACAGACAACTCGGCAAGCAAAGCGGGAGATGGTGCTCTGTGTGATAGGAGTCTCTTCACCCTCTTGGCCTCCGGCTATTGTGTCAGTCACCACAAAGTCTATGGGACTCTCAGTGGAACGCCCAATCTACAAAACAACACAGTCATTAATCAATGTCATTCTGTTTTATTATTATTATTATATATTTTCTTGTGATCTCTTGTGAGTATATTGCCCTGGATGAAAAGAGGTTTTTTATTTTCCTGCAGACATTTGAACAGTTCGTGGCGGCTTCACATTTGAATGATGGGGCACAAGTTCACGTCGATGTGTGTGTGCTGAGATGCGACAGCATGCTGTTGAGTGCATGAGAGTATGTTTTTTTTTAATGTTTTAAACCTATTCAATTTAAAACAGGCCACAGAAAACAGTTTTCAAAATAACGTTATGATTTCCCTGTTTCATTTCCTCTTTTTTTCATCTGATATTGTCCTAAAGTCCTTTTTTTTTAAAAATAGTTTCCCCCCTCTTTGCTGTATCTGTTTCTATTTATTTAGTTGTTGTTCACACAGAAACACACACACAACACGGGGCTGAATGTGAATTATGTGTCTGCAACGTTAACTTCCCCTCTGGTCATCATCTCCCTGCTGTACATTCAGATTTATGCTGCGAGCAGAAAGGCTGACAGTACGCATGCAGGTCACTCCCTGGTGGAGTGAGAAAAACAACAAAATGTGCATAGGCCTAGCTAGGTATTCTCAATTAAAAGTCTTTTGATAATCAAATCTAAGATTTTGATTCTTTTCTTCATTAGAAATGTTACGAAACTATATCCGTTTGGCTCAGGACTGTAAAAGAACATCGCTATGTGCTCTGAGAAATTAGAATGGGTTGATGATAGAAGAGGGTGGTAGAGGATTCATCATGATACACGAAGCACCGGACATACAATCCCAACAAGTAACACTGTCGAATAACGGGTTTTTACCTGAAACATGTCTGTGTCTTTATCATGGCTGTACTCCACCACTACCGTCTGGTTCCTGGACAGCGTGTAGGAGATGCTGTGTTGGCCTTTACAGTTCACAGCCTGAAATAATATCACAAACAACTCATTGCAAAACATGCCACACATTGTGATATCACACCACACACCAACAAAGGAGTGTTTATTACCACGTGGTTAAGTAATAACCGCATCATTGCCGAGGATAAATTACTCGTTATGTTTGTCCTCATTTTTTTTTTTTTTTTTGTGGAGGAACAGAGACAAACATGTAAAGTCACACTCTAACGACAGTGACCATAAACTGGCCCGAGTTAACACAAGCTTGCCTACCAGCTGAACTACCCCAGCCAGTGTAGTGACAGACGGGTGGGTTAAAGCCACTCAGGCCCAGCTCCCATCAGCACTTTACCACATGCCACTATCATCCTGCTTTAATCTACGAATTCCATTTCCAAAACAACTCCCCCACCCTCCAAACCCGCCGCCTCTCTCTGTCACGTGCAAAAGGGAAAGAGGGAGAGAGAGAAAGTGGGTCATCAGCGCCACCGCACACCGCTGTAACCTCAGAGACAGACGGGGACAAATGTCATCATCACATGCAGTCCCGTTTCTTGACCGCGCCGCCGCAAACAAATGGTGCTCCACCTGTTCGGAGAAGTTCGTACACACTCCACAAAAGCATTTATTTTTTTTACAAGCACCACACCCCCGAAATGTCACACTAACCCTCCCTCCAGCTGAAGCAGTGAAAATAAAAACAGAGCCACATGCCATCCCACCCCCAAAGGAAGGCCAATGCAAACAATCACACGTGCACAAATGCAGTTAACTGAGATAAAGTGGGAAGATGAGAAAGTGTGGGGGGGGCAGGATTTGAATATGAGGCTGGCAGTGGCATCATGGGAGCTCCTCATTATCGGCCATGAACACCAGAGTGTGCACAGACACGTGAGCTTTCCCTCTCAGCTTCTGAGCCACAGAGCATTTCATTCGTATGAGACTGTAACGCAGTGAGGGAGCTGGAGCAGGATTGGGGATTGCCATAGAAAAGAAAATAATAAAAAAAAAAAGGGGGGGAAGATGGTTTGGTTCACTTTGGTCCATATTCAAAGAGAAAGCTCTCCTCAAATTAAACTCACCACATTGCTTGTCTCTGGGGAATGGCTATTTTTGACCTTGTGTACAGCTGGGAGTGCAGGGTCAGGCAACTGCAACAACTTCCTCAGTTCACCCTCCTAGCCCTCAGACCGGGAGCAGGGTGGCAGAGAGGAAGAGTGGTGAAAGGGGAAGAAGCTCACAGCAGTTCCCATCTCTGAAACCGTCTGTGACCAACTGTGTAAATGACACTAAAACACAGCCAGGGCCAATGACACAAATGTCTGATAGACAACACGTGTGTGTGGCGCAGCAGAAACATTCAGCCATATTTCATTAGACCATTGCAGCAAAACATTCAGCTCAAAAATAGAAAAGAGTGATGCACAATCTCTGCAATGAAAAAGCCTCTGTCACAGAAAAAAAAAACTGATATCAGGAGTCAAGTTCCACAAGGTGAGAGTAACCTGAACCAGAGGGCTTTTGGCCGGCGAGCTAAACTCCTAACAAATGTCTGGAATATTGGCCTCCACAAGGTGCAGAGGTAAGCAGGTCCTCGAGCTTGTTTAGCAGTTTTGCTTGGGAACCAAAGGCAGGAATGCAGGAAGGCAGACATGTTATACTCGACGGGGCAGTTTCTGGCAGGCACTCCGGCGCAAAGAAAAGCTGTGAGGCCCGGCTAGGAACAAGAGTTATTGTACTGGAAATGTCAACATTAAGGTCTGCCAACAATAATGTAAATGAGTTTACTGCACGTTCCACACGCTACTGAAATGCTGCTGCTCGGAATAGATCAGTTTTGCCCCCCCTCCTCAGAGTTCCCGAGTTCAATCACAATCTAAACTCAAAGCCGCCGACATATTTTGACAAAATGGCTCAACGCCATCTGTCTTAGTTACCCATTTGCATGCTGCGTCTAAAATATACATCAAAAGACAAGCAAGGCAATTGTTCACTCGCACGGAGAGTCTGTACAATAAATCACTTATTCATCCTTTGATCTGTTCTGTACCTTGCTGGCCTGGGGTGTGTTGAGGATGTGCACAGTGCTTGGCTTAACACCATTGGCTTTGGTCCTCCTGTATAGCGCAAATCTGCTTTTCCGTCTACCCCGATCTCCATTGGGCAGAGAGCCATTGTACCTGTCACAGAGGGGGGTAGGGGTGGAGGGAAGGACAGCAAATTCACAGTTACATTTTTTTTTTTAAAACATAAAAAAACTGCTGCAAAAAGATGCGTCTAATGCGATTGACGTTAATCATATAACAAGTAAACATGGGAAATTAGAAACATTCACGTGCTTTGAAAAATACCCCTGCCGTGCATTACGTCACTGGCAATCTAGTGCTCCCTATTAGCAAACTAAGCATTACCTTGTATAATGTCTCTTATTACATAATGCACTCTGGTGCTTGTGATTTTAGTGAGTCAACTCAGTGTAAACTGCAGCTGTTCTTTTTGCTCTGTGTCCCTGGCAAGAGCAGGTTTTAAGATGCATGTCAGGTTTGCTATGACTTTGGGAACGCACAGTCTGGGTGGAGGAGTGGCTCACGTGTCTAAAACCGGTTCTCTCGCAGCTGAATTTTATATGCTGATACAGAAAGCTCTAAGATCTCAATTTCAAAGCCTCTGCACAGCCAGAGGAGCGTCTGCGAGTGTGTTCTCTGTTTTCACTTCTCAATACCAGATTCCAGTTTTGCCCTTCAGTCTGCTGTGAGGCACCTAGCCTAGGCAGCTCCTTGTGAATGAAGAAGCCCCTTTCCGGTAGGACTGGTCCTCTCCCCATCCACCAGCTGGTTCCTACAGCTGGGACACCCCATGCTCTACTCCCATCCAACACACAGACCTTCTGTCACGCGCTCGCATGCAAACCACAGTGTGATGCACAGACACTTCGCACAACTGATACATCTCAATTTAAAGCCACAGGTTTGCATAGCGATGAATAACACGAGGAAACGAACTCCACTAACCACCACATAATCCGACCCGTCTCCTCTTTCCTGCAAAACAAATGCAACAGTAGCGGAAAAGAGCCTCTTTCTGTCCCTCCCTACCTCCCTCCAAAGCTAGTCCACCTGTCCCATGTCTCCACACGGCTGGCCAGGCATGGAAACACATGGTCCCAGTCAGCACAGTGCACAAAGCTGGCCTGTAGGACAAGCCACCCACAGAGAGCTAGAGAGGCAAAGGATGATACTGTGGACAAAACTGCAGCTAATACACTGACAGCAGGAGGAAAATAACAAAATAAAAGCAGATATATAATTGTATTAGTGTTTTAGGATGTTCAGTTTATAGTTTTCTTTCCTTTGTGTGTCATTTTAAAAAGACATCCACCCTGGAAACGTGACAAAATTTAAGAATTAAACAAGATTAATATGATATACAAGCTCATATGGTATGTTTTTTTATTACAGACTACAAACATGCAGATCTTATGTGGTTTTGATTATAAAAAAAGATCCATGTGGGACAGAAATACTGATGATCTCTCATTAATAAACACACTTTTAGAGCTAATTTAACAGTGCGCCGACTCTACACTCCAATTTCAGACCTGTCCTAGAAACTTCCCACCTAAATAAAGAGCAGCAAGGCCTATATATTATTCAGATTTCCTTTGAGTTGGGGGGGAGGGGAGCTATCTGTTGGGTACCTGTGCCTAGATATCTCACATATATACAATAACATACAATAAGATGATACGCAGCTTAGCATTTTTCGCCATGATGAATTCCAACTGGAGAATATAACCCTGGCTCTTTGAGAAACGCCACACATGCCTTCTATTCATCATTACATTCAGGAACAATATTCTGTCATCTAGGAACCGCCACCGTCACATTAGCTAGGACAGGCTCTTTAAAGCTGCGCTCCAATTAATTGTGATCGCTTTCCCTTTTGACCTGTGCCAGACAGACGGCGGATTTACCTTCCAATACTTAGGAGCAGGGATTAGAAGACTCTGGCGTATCACCTATCCTCCAGGGTTGCACTAAGGAGCCAACTGCACCTCCTACCTCTTATGCTAACATGAAAGGCTAGTGTTCGCAGAGTGAGGGTGGGGGGGGGATATTGCTGAGTTGGTGTAGCCTTCATTAGCATGACACACACACAGGCAGGAGTGGCCTTGCAGAGTCACAGAGGATGGCACAGAGGTTAAAGTGTAACTACAGGCTATTAGAGCTAGAGTTAGGTCATTCTAAACTGTACATAAATAGGATATCATCACAACATGGAAGGCAGCCATCAGTCAACTGACTCAGCTCTTCTCCTTCTTAGATTAATGGGATTTAAAATCAACAAAGGGCATCACATCTTAACAATCAGTGCCACTTTGTACCAAAGATGCCTCCAAGTTGATTTGTACACTTCCTTTACCGAGCGGTTCTTTAGGGAGAAATGTTCAAAGTTCAATCAATAGACCCAGTCTCCCAGCCACAATGGACAGAGGAAGCTGAGGAGAGGCAAAGGCTGAGCCCTGATCAATCCATCCTTTCATTTCCAGGATACCCACGCCGCCACCACCACCACCACCACCACCCCCTTCTTCTTCTTCCCCCTCCTCACTGACCAGCACCAAGCCAATCCAACCAGGCAGCGATCGGGGGCAGCCATGCAAGTAATAAGAGCCACCACGGTCATGGCAACAAACCACTGAGGGAACTGCTACGCAAACAAGCTTTGTTCCATGCTGTCAGCTATCTTGTCTACCATCAGTTTTATCAATGGGATGTGATGTCATGGTAGTGATTATACACCCGTCACATCTGATTCAAATATGTGTCTTTATGTCGGGAGGGAGAACAAAAAGTATCAGCTTCAAACATGCCACATGCTCGGCCTAGAGGGTAATAAGCAGTCAGCACTTTTTGTCCCTTATAATAAGCAGTGCGGCTGTGAGTGTATGGGTGGAGGGTAAGGGACAAAACCACACTCTTCTATACTCTGTGCGTCTAACCTTTATAAGCATCTCATTTCAAGTGCTTCACACAAACACCATATACATATAATTCACACAGCACAAACAGCTGAAAATGTTAATTTTAAGTTTTGAAAACGTTCAAGTGAGCTGCAGTCCTCGACAAACTCTAATCAGCGATGACACATGAGGTGTTTTCCATCATCTGTGGAGACTGTTGCCCATGACAGCTCATAAATATAAACATGATTGTTGAGAATGATAACTGTCTGCAGTTTCTGCTAAACAAATCCTGAAAAAAAATACACACATATATATATATATATATATACATATATACATACACACACAAAACACAGAAGTGGTTTTGCAATCGTTCTGACAAACAAAGAAAAAGGCAGGATGAGACACGTACACTAATACCACTGCCTTATGTGTTTTAAAATCAACAGATTAGAGCTGGGTATTGTTTGAAATTTTGCAACACTGATGCCAATATTATGTTTCAGTATCACTGCCAAAACTATTAAAACCTTGTTGAAAAGAACACATTCTTTTCTACAAAAGCCTTTTGCTTTAAATTTAACAAAAAGAAGTACAGGTACTCACATGTTAGATCCTGTGTAAACCTTGTCATAATAAAGTTGAAGTTAAATGATTGATCAGGATATAATCTGATAAAAAATATTGAGCAAGATCTAACCAGGAATTTGATGCTAGAAAAAAACCTGTTGACAAATTGACAAAAAATTAACCAGAAACCAATTTCCAATGTGACTGGTGCCAGCAAAAATCCTAAACAGTCGCTGGTTCCAGCTTCTCAGTTGTTTTGATTTTCTGCTTCTCTGTGTTTTATATCACTGTAAACTAAATACCTTTGGATTTTTGACTGTTGGCCAGACAGAAAAGGGAATGTGAAGAGGTCGGTCTGACCTTAAGGAGATTTTTAACAGGCATTTTATAAACCAAATGATGAATCGAGATAATAATAATCAGACTAGATGTTGAAAGTAATCACAACTTCAATACTAGACACATTTTATTTGATACCAAAAGTATTCAAGGTTCAATGCTAAGATTAACGTGCAATGCTAAAACATGTGACAAAAAGTTTACTGATATAAGTATAGAAAAATATAACTACATTGTCATTGTACAGTGCTCATTGTCACCACTACTATTCAGGAGCCTATGAAAGAAAACTGCACCCACAGAGAGTTTGGGATCTCTGATAAAGGTTACTACAGGGCGATATTTGTCTACATAGACATACCATCTATTCTGTGGTAGCTTTCCATTTACTATTTGTATGAAGCCATTGTGCGAAAACAACAAATCACAGAGCAGCACTACTGTTTTATTGCAATATTTTGATATCACCAATTACAATTTGCCTACAGGGGCTCTGAATCATGAACTCACTCAAGTAATGAGTCATTTGTTGGATTAGCCAAGATCAGATATATCCTGTATGAATCATGTGAGCAGCAGACATGTAAAGCAAGGTGTGTTATTTCAAACTATTTAATAAAACAATGATATTTAGGCCATCATTTAGCATCTTGTAAGCATTGCAAACCATGGCCTTGTAGTGCAAATGTGCCTGGCTGTGATTTGTGTGTCTTTGCAGATGTAAAGTTCGGTCTGAGCTACAGATAGTATTTAAAATAAGAATAACCCTGGGGACTGGGGGAGGGGACCATCACCACTTCCGAATTCCTCACCCCACGAATCCAACTTTAAGGTGGGAAGGAGCGCCCTGGTCAGTATGGCTTTCATTTCAGCTCGGTTTCTAAAGTTGTCCGGGATAGAGCTATGTGGCGGACATCGCCTGGTTCACATGTAGAAAGGCTGTTTCCCGGTTGTGAGGGGACGAAACATCGCCACCAAGTCGGCAAAAACTAAAAAAAATGTACACATTTCTGAGTGCGCACGTGTCTGATTAGTGGAGTAACGTGAGCTCGTGAGCCTCCACGGGGCTTGATGTTTTTCTTTTTTCTTTTTTTTTCTTTTTTTAAAACTGAATATCGATTTATCTTAGAATAAAACCCGCGCACTAAATGTCCACATCTCATTTTCAAAACTTAGTCACGTCGCTGCGTGACGTGCTCTTGTGAAACTTCCTCAAGATAAACACTCGCTTTCACATTTACAAACGAGTGGGCCTGTAAAGTAAAGAAAAAATAAATATATCCCAACGTGTGTGTGTGTGTGTGTGTGTGTATTAGCAAAGGTTAGACTCACCCCAGCACCACCAGCTCCCCGTATTTCACTGGGTCTTTGGACGGGGCACAGTGCTCCTCTTGGCTTGACGAAAACATGAGGCTTCTGGCTTCACTGTGTGAACGTTAGCTATACAGTAATGACAACGGCTCAACAAAAATCACCTGGAGTTCCCTTCAAAAAACACGACGGGCTCTCATCTCAGATCGTATATCCAGCGGCTTACGTCTCCGTGGCCCGCACCAGTCCAGTTTTTTTTCTATAAATAACACTGGTCTCAAACTTCTTTAGCGTGACATAGCAAAATGTAACTTACTTGGCGGTTGAATCCGCTCTGAAGCAGATACAAAAACAGCGAGGAGCAGGGCCGGGACGTACCATTCGCTTGTTCTTTACTTTGTGTAGGGGTGGCCGCGTATCAAATATGTGTTTGAATCACTTTTTGTGGCATACATATGTTGTTGTAATTGCTAAAAGTTATTAGATATAGTAAAATAATGTATTTTATGTTCAACGTATTCGTGATTAAACAATGTTATCGCACTTGGAAGAAATCTGCCTAGTTTCGTCACCTCCCGCGGTCCATGGTTCGCCCCCTGTGTTATGTAAACAAAGAGTACAATCTGGGAATTCTTAAAGCGATCATACTTTTCCTGATATGTTTGCGAAGTTTCCAGTTTCCCATATTTAACGGGAATAGGAGTTCACTCACTTTTTCGCCAGAACATCTTGTGGACATTGGCGTCATTGGATTAACTCATTTTCAGCACAAATGTATCAAGGATCACATAATGTTATGCGATATGACTACTTTGTATAAAGTTACACTGGCCTAAGTGAGACCACAGAAGGTGGGGCAGTGGAAATAATCATCCTGGTACATTTCCTGACTTAGATAACATGCAGCCAGTTAAAGGATGGTGAAATCCGATTGGCTTATTTTATTGGTGACCCTCTGGGCCCTTTTAAGAGCTTTATTTGATTATGACTTTATTGCAGTTGGATAATATATGTGATTGGTTATGCAACCTAATGACATCACTATTTATCTGCATGCCTGGAGGTTTTATTTTCATATTACCACTGATCATTTTGATCTTTTCATTTTGTTGTCTAGCTTTCCTCTTCTTCTAGTCACCTGGCTCCATGTGAAAAGATGCAAATCAGCCTCATAACGGCACCAAGGCTTATTTATTTAAGGCTAATTTGCTTAATTGTTTTTGTCTGAGAATCACTCAGGCTGTTTGTTGTAACCAAATGTCGACACCTTACGCAAGGATGTCAAGAACTTCTCAACCTCCAATGTCACCCCTTCCAACATCCCACATGACCAGTTGTTCTCACGCCTTTCTGATGAATGTGCCACTTCTCCACTTTTGTCTTGCGGGCCCATCAACATTTTACAGCCCCTGTCTTGTTTTCACAAGAATCTCCGTGGCTCGAGGTGTCCCTACTGCTTCGGGCCCCTTCAGTGCAATTATGGCCTTCTGTTTGAACTGGTGTTCAGTTTCAAAGTGAAATAACACTTGACACAAAAACAAAAGGTAGTAGGGGGTCACTGGGGCCCATGAAGCTACTTGCCTCCACACCCATATGTACATAAACTCTGCAGTACAATAAGATACAGCATTGATGTGTTATTCCATTTGTAAGCAATACAACTCAGATTAATCCATGGCATTAGTTGGTTCCGTTCATAGCTGCACATACTTGTCCATTAATAGTACAGAGGAGTGAACTTAGCTTCTTCAGCAGTTGTGCACAAGGATCAAGCTGCATTAAGCCTCTAACTACAGGCCTAGGGGCTGTCCTTAAAGCTGTGGGTATAATGAATGTTTACTGCTCTTTTGTGTCACTGTCTCTTTCCGCTTGCTTTCATCCACTGGGCATTGTCTGTGTAAAAGAGCACTACAGTCTTTTCTATGTCTGTCTGACTCACCCTCCTGAGTGAGTGCGCGTGCACACACACACACACACACACACGCATTGTAGAGTTGGAGATGGTGGTGGTGGAAGGGGTAGGGGGATCAAAGGCTCTCTAGCACATACCACACTGATGGAGAGCAGATGCAGGGAGTGGGCTGCTTCACTGAAGTTGTGCTGGCATAGTGCGAGTGCAAATCTATGTTTAGGAGGAGGAGTCAAATGTTACCAGGCAAGAAGCATGCAGAGCAGAGGCCTACTGTGCCAGGCTAAATTGTGCAATTGAGACGAGCAGTATGAGCAATGATGACATAAGAAAGACAAAGCCCCTCATTAACTTCCTCTCTGCACTTTGGCAGGCTTTACACGTCAGTGTGTGACAAAAGTGTAAAAGATTTATTGCTGGTTTCTCCCACAATTAATATTTTTTTGTCATTTACTAACATAGAATGACGTGTCTGGGTTTTCCAAAAACTGTGAGACGCATTGTATGAGATAAAAGAGCTGTAGAAAAGTATACATAGAAATCAATAGATAAGAGCTAAGTCATAGAGAATTGGGTACAATCATTGGGTTTCAGCAGCAGCCTTAAATAGCTGGCTGAGAAAGACATTCCCCATTATCTCGTTAATGATGTGTATGTGGCGGCGCTTGTTTTGTCATGAGATTTCCATGAAGGTCAAAGCCAGATCTCCAATCAGCTGACTACAGCATGACAGTGTGGGAGAATGTGAGGAATGTGCTGATCCCATGTTGCTTGCACCCCTGACCTGACACCCCCACCCCCCAACCAACCAGCACAACAGTCCTGTTGTTTTAAAGGCCTTTTTAACATGCAAAAGATGAGAGCACGAGCTTTCTGTGCAGATACTAGTACTTCACTAGATACTAAGTGAAGTCAGATCCAGTCTTACAGAACCTGTATTTATCCCCTTAGCGAAACAAAAAGCTGGTAGTGGTAAAGAAAAGTCAAAAGCACGGCACATCTGGGCTTACAAAACAGTCACACTCTGCCACTCATAGCATCAACAAGTGACCACAACAGTGAATTTTCTTTAATTACAGCCAAGTCAGATGTTGTCCTTGGTAGGCTTTTGATTATTTCAGCTACCGGTTACATTCTCACTTGCTTTCACAACTTCTTACTGATGGGAACTATTTTGTAAGACCTCATGCAGGATCTGTGAAAACCATCTCCCGTTCTGAGGAATTATACAGAATGTTAGTCACAGGAAGCTGGTCACACCCCATATGTTCCATAATTGCAGCTGCACAATCTGAGCCTCTCTGCAGAGGTACACGTACCTAAAATAACACCATCGCAAGACAAACATGTTAATTATGTACAGGAAAGTCACGAGGAACACTGGGCCAAGTAGCATATACCTTCTGGCAAGAGCTTCATGAGCAGAAGCTGTGCACATTCAGGTTTTTCAAGGATATGAATCACGTCAGCCTGAAATTTCAGCTAAGGTAGTGTGCTGCCCCACAGTGGTACAGAGAAAGAAGTGCAGAGAAAGAAAAAGAAGCAACACTGGACGTTGGACAGATTTATCAAGCATCCCTTTTATTAACATCACCTGTTACAAAAAGAACAAAATCTTCAGTGTTAATGAACTTAGCAACAATATAGCAAGTGTTGATTACAGATGATATGGGACGCTTATTCCTAGAGTAGTTGCAGTAGGATTAAAAACCTCTAACACTGTTGACCTGGCCTTCTCTTTCCACAGCCAGGGTCACAGACTCTCCTCTCACTGGAGCTGCAGTACAGACTTTACTACAATTTGTCCATGCATCTCCATAGTTACAGTCACGTAGTGACCCTTCAAATAAGCTGAGACCCCTTATGATCTCCCTTCTCCCACCCAATACTGAGCCAAGGTATGCATGGAACTATGAATTTGTGAACGCACAATGATGAACAGGTTGATAGTTTTCGGGTCAGGAGGCATACAGATCAACAACATAGTGTATTTCAGCAGGTCCTAACTGGTACATTTAAACAATACGTGTCTTTAAGTTAAGGAAAAAAAAAAAAAAAGGACCGAAAACCCAAAGTTTTTTTCAAGTTGGAAATTTGTATCGCTGCGTCCTCTCTTGACAAATGAACAACAAACTACTGCAGTATTCAAAAGGATTTCACTGAAAAATACAGGTGTTTTAAACAGAGGAATGGTTGCCACACAGTGTATGCTGGATGTCATTCTTAAGTTTAGAATAAAAATTAACTGGCGATGCGGTTGAAGAAGAGGAATGTGGTGGGAGCAGAGTAGTGTGTTTTGGTACAGTGTCTGGAGTGTTTGGAATTAACAGTAACCTCTGCCTGCTCCCTTACAGCCGACAGTGAGACTGGGGAGTGGTTTGCCTGCCCCTCGGCCACAGTTAGTTGGAGGCTGCCTACAGAAACAGGTGAGGTGGCGGAGGTTGGGAAAAGGAGATGGCTGGGTGTGACAGTATGGTGTGACAGTGGTAGTGATGAGACCGAAGGTCAAAGGTGGTCTCTGTAGTGCAGTCAGAGCGGCTGCGTGGGGGGGTCTATCCTCCTCTCACTATACCTTGGGCAGATCTTTGTCAGCCTCCTGCAGGAAATCACAAATGCAGAATGTTCAGACTCAGGACTTTAGAAGTATGATACTATAATGCTGTTTTATTGGACTGTAAGAACAGCGCCATGACAGGCCTCACCTCCTCCTGTCCCTTGGCGAGTTGCCGGCTGACGGCTTGTAGCAGCTGCTGCAGTTCTCTGACTGTTTGGTTCAGTCCTGCAGTCATTTTCTCCTTTTTGTCAATCTCTTCCTGTCAGACAGAAATGTTGGTTTAGAGCTTCACGTAACCACCCATCATACATGCAAAGACACACACCACCAACTGCCCCGGTCTCTTACTCTCTGCGACGTCAGACTGCTATTCTCTATCAGGTCATCAGCGTTGCCTGTCACTTTTGAGAGCTCCCCCTGGATCAGATCAAGAGACTGCTGGGCCTGGATTAAAGACCAGAAAGTCCCATTTGTTAATAACGTGGCCGAGAGTTGGTCCCATATAAGCAGTATAATATTATAATACAATATAACATTACCTTATACAAGTCACCAGCCACCCTTTGCCTCTCGTTCTCTTCCGTCTCCAGCTTGGACAGAGTCTCTGTAAGCTGGGTTTTCAGCTGGAATCAGGAAAACAGACACTCAGCACATTGTAGCGTATCAATGACACCTGTGAATCCCATCTATACTTCAGCTTTGCGTGTAAAGAAAGAGCATTCATCCAGAGCCCACACTGAAGTGACAGTGAAGTGTTCAACATTTGCACAGATTTAACAGATTTTGCTTGTCCTACTTAGGACATGTTCAAACCAAAAATAGCACTGTGTAAAAAAAGAGTGCAAGCGGCTGTAATAGTGTGGGCATGTTGCTACAGGTATCTGTAAGATAAAGAATCAGTCTGGAAAGTCCAATTTAGTCATCCAGTAATCTTAAAGACTTATCAGATGCCATAACAGTTTATGATACTTTGAAACAGGATTTTACAACTCTGAAAAGTTACCACCGCTGCAATCATTTCTTCCCGTCTCCACGATTGCAAGATCAGGAACAATATAATTACGCCATCCACCTGACAAAGTAGCCTACCAGAAATATGCACGTGTGTACCCAATTAGCCAATGAAGCAATATCTTACAGCAAAAGTCCCTACTGTAATTTTTAGTACTTTAGTGCTACTGTTGGTCTGAACACAGGCAATATATTGTTAAACTACTGACTAGTAACACGTCACAAAGAGCACAGAGAAATATCCAGTGACATTATGAGACAAAACAGAGAGACAAGGTTTGTAAGAAGGCTGAAGAAGGAGTAATAGTGTGCAGTAGATATTACAGACATAAAATTATAGCTGAAGATAAAACAGATTTTCAGACTCGTCAGTGCAGATGTTGGCCCGTAAGCCATTTGTTAGTCGCCTGACATGATGAGTGCCAGTGTAGAGAAGCTCGAGTTAGTCTTGTGAGTATCACTGCGCATAAAAAGCGGACTCATCATTCTCAACCTCAGCTGCAGAAGATACGAGAAAAAGCCCCGTCCCGTGGCAGTTAGTGGAGAGTCACCGCTGGGTGCACTAAAGAACAGGTTTTAAAAAGGAGCTCTAGCTAGAGGATGAGCAGCTCTTACCAAATTCAGCTCCTCATTCTGTCTGATAGCCTCTGTATATGAGCCATCAAGTCTGGTCTGCAATTCAGTCAACAGATCTTTGAGCTGAAATTAAGTTTGAGATGATGCGTTTAATGGAACTCTGTGGGAGTCGGGTCCAGGACAGCACTACTGGTACACAGTCCATGAGGTGATATGAGGTGATGGCTAGCGGAGATGTGAACTGCTAAATAAAGTACAGAATCCTGTTGTGCATGACTGTAAATTACCCAAGGCAGTCTATTAGGTTAGTCTGGTAAATGATGTGAATAAGTCAATGCTAGTACTGACTGTGAATTGTGTGTACTTTCGGTAATCAACAATGTGTCTGTTGTGCGGATTTCAGAAAACCTCAAATAAACAGGATGTCATAAAAACAGAAACATAATAGCACAACAGAGCTCAGTCCTTTTTACCACAGGAGGATGAACGCTGTGTCATTACGGAGGATCACAAGACTGGGTAAAGACGTCAGACGTTTCAGACTCACCTCTCTGACCTCCGTCACATAGGTGGCACTCTCACGTTCGGCCCTCTCCAACTCAGACTCCAAGTGCTGCTTTTCTCGTCTCAGCTGCAGAGCACAACAAGAGGTTCAGAGACACTTTAAGACTGAGACAAAAATGGCTTGAGTTTGAGTTTCAACTATAATAAGTCTTGAATAAGCGTTAGCTTGATGGCTTACATTTTCCAGCTCGGCTCCATCAGTTAGTCTCTCAATCTCTTGCTCCAGAGCTGTGACTTTCTGGCTCATCTAAAGGTAAAAGACGGGGGAGTGATAGAATGAAAAGCGCATATGGTGCAATAAATATATCGCTTCAGTCAAGTGTTCAATCTGGGAGATGTTTCCTGCTAAACCTGATCACATACCTCTCTGAGCTCTCCCTGCGTTACCTCCAGCTTCACCCTCCAGCGAGACTCCTCCTGCTCCACGCTGTTCTGGAGGCGCTGCAGGATGCCCTCCTGTGGACGCAGCAGGAATGACAGCTCAGTTTGGAAAGTGGAACCACTGTGGGAGCACCAATGTTACAAACGAAAAAACCTTATCGTACCGTCTCTGCCAACACCTTCTTGTATGTCTCACAGTCTTTCTGTAGAATCCTTTGGGTTTCCTCAGCTTCTTTCAGCTTCTCGGTCAGTGCCTGTTAGAAAGAGAGAGAGAGAGAGGGGAGCATATGTAGCTAAAGATACCGTTGGTTTAAAAGAAATGATGTTCTAATTTCCATTTCCACTTCATTTACCATAGAATCCCCTGATGCAGGGGTGGATTGTGCGGCTGAGCTTTCGGCTACTGCCATCTCAAATCTGTGAAGCCACTCCTGATGGTTCTAGTAGAAAGAGGAGTGAAGAGAAACTTCAATAAAACTTCATATCAGATGAGACGTGTGACAGTAAAAATCCAATATTACCCCTACCTGTTCACTGGGCAGAGGCACATTGGGCAGAAGTCTGTGCAGAACATCTCGACACTCGGCCTGAGACGCTGCCAGTGCTGTCTGGTTCTCCTACAAGGTGTTGAGAGGAGGACAAAGAGGGGAAAGGAGATTGAGTACCCCCTGTGTAGATAGTTTGGTCACTTTGAAGACAAGGTCCAGTGGTCATCAGAGCACTTTTGACCACGACCTTTCCTTCTTCCCCTCCATTATATCTTACAAAAATCAGTCATCATTAAATCATCCATCGAGCCGCTCCATTCAGTGTCACAGGAATGCTTCATTAATCTTTAATTATAATTTTAGAGAATTAGAATACACGCCGCCTTGCTCTTAGTGCCAATTACCCGGAGAAAACATCTTTCGACAGGCCACACCTACACCAAGTGTCAGCAACCTTAGATTCAGAGCACAATACGTGCTTCAGTCCTCCTGCAACCACAAACGCATCAATCTGCTTTCTTGAAATTGTACAAAGTACCTTGAAACTCTTCAGTAAATTAAAAAAGGTAGCTAGTCAGTTCTTCCACAATAGGCTAGCATCATGCACTGTCACTCTGAGGCCTGAAGGGAGAGTGTATGCCAAACACTAGCCAGCTGGCACTCAAACCGCTATTCACATTAACACACTGTGTCACACAAGGCAGCTCTGAGATGAGTGTAGAGTTGAATACAAGCCGCATACACTGACAGTACACAACAGCTGCCAAGGAACTCCCTGTCTCAGCGAAGAGAAGGTGCTTTCTACTGTACTCAGATGGCAAGAGAGCAGCTGCTGCGCTGATGGTTCAGCACGTACCCTTCCCTAATGTAGGGGCAGGACGGCAAAAATATACACACATCACTGTCACTGTAACTGTAGACCAGCTATCTGGTAGCCCACTCTATGTCTACATAAAGGGACCTGCTGCTACAACAAATACACTGTACTTTACATTTAGTTGCATGGGTTCGTCCTGATGGAGGACAAAGATGTTTCAGTTGTGAGTACAGAACATTGAGAAACATAAGGACATTGTTGCATATTCATTAAGGAACAAACTGCAATAAAATTAAAGCAAATTAAAAACAGCTTTCATGATTAAACGTCTGATACTGACGGTACGGATGTCACAAAGCAGAATGGGAGAAAAAACATGCTAGAAATGAGTCACATGACAGAAAGACAGGAAGCTGCAAAATGATTGCCATGAATCTCAATCTAATGACATCTAGTGAAGTCATTTCTATTTCACTGCACACTCATTTCCAAGCATCAGCTTGCGCTTTGGGCAGGAAGAGATCTTTTTATTTCAGAGATTAAAGCCAAAAAAAAAAAAAAAAAAGACGATCAAAACCAATATTTGTTCAGTTAATAAAGTCTGAGATTCTGAAGGGCAGTAGCAGAGTTTAACGGGTCAACACGCAGCCAATTGCGAACTTGAGGGAGAGAGGAGGAGCGAGAGGTAAATGAGTATGCAGCTTTGTTATGGATGAAGGTGGAAAAAAAAAAAAATCTCACTGGGTCAATTATGGCAAATAAAAAAACAAAACAGAAGACGACAGCATTTTGGGGGGATGCATCAGATTGGAACTAGAGTGAAGCAGACTGAGGTGGGGGTGTCGAACCTTGACAGCTTTGCTGAGTTTCCCTTGAAGCATGGATTCGGTGGCTGACAGAGCTTCCATAGCACTCCAGTTTTTCTCCCGAAGCTCCTGTTTTGGTCAGTTCCAGAGAGATACTACTTTCAGTTCAGCCTCAGGGAAAATGCATTCAGTGACCCTCAAATGAAGACTGGCAGAATGACAGAACAAACTGAACGCATTTCTCGTCTTAAAATTACTACACTGCTTTTCACCCATGCTCCAACCTCTAAAAATAAAGTATGAACAAATAGCCTCAAGGATCCTAGTCTCGCACCTCGTGTGGGTAAAAGCAACATGCACAGTACACGCAAGATATATGAATACTAACGATGTTCTGATTTCAAATTAAGGTAATAATGTCTGTGATTATTTGTTTTACGATTAGGTACAAAAATGAAATAAAGTCCACGTAAAATATCTCAAATCAAGCCCCTGTCCAAAATAAAAAGGTAGGCGAGTTTCTGATGCTCTGAATCACCCACAAGCACAGACAAGCTAGCTGAAACAGTCGTGGCCAAGAGTAGGCTGGAAGCCAAGTTATGCAACACTCCGCTTAAGCAATCCAAATCAAAATAGACATCTGTACTGATGTGTATAATCATGTTGAGAACACAACCTTAGCTAAACAACGCTTTCTATTTGGTGTTAAAATCTAAAAAAAAAAAAAATCTGTTTCAAGAGAACAAAAAGCAAAAACAAGTGAGACCAAGTGCCAGTGGACAACAGGAAGTATGGATGTATGCAGTGTGCAACTCCAGTGTGTGTGTTGGGAGGGTGTTTTAGGGTACCACACAAGGAGGGAGAAGAGGGGAGGTGGCAGCTTTAGACCAGAGCAGTTGTCTACTACAGGTTCAAGTCATCGCTGTAGGAAACCTACGTTGTTCTTCTTCCTGTGAAGCTCCAGGGAGTCCCTCAGCTCAGCCAGCTCAGCCTGCAGGTCGGAGACCTGCCTCTCCTTCTCTGACAACCTGATGGACAATAACATAACCACTTATTATGAACATCATGAGTCAGTTTCAAATGAATACATGTGTAAAAGGTATGTTCAGTCTTATTATATGGCATGGATCATTACTCACGCTGTAAGCAGCTCTGGGCTTGGCACTGGTGTGTGGGATTGCTATTTGAAAAGAGGAAAAAGACTAATTTAAAACAAGGACTGAGTGAGAACAGCACAGAACTAACTTTAAGAATCACATATCCCTAGTAAAAATAACCTGTCTATATTTGTTCTTTTATGCTTTCCTAGTAAAAATCTTCCTGATTCAAACAAAAAAACTTTTTGAGATTGTTCCTCACCTGTTGATGTATCTGCTCCATCTTCTCACTCAGCTCTCTAGTCCTTGCCTCCAGCTCAGCCTGCAGCATCTGGATTTCCTGGTCCTTCACTGCTAGCCTGCAGTCAGATGTGCTCATCATTAGTCTGATTTGTAAGGAGGCAACACTGCCTCCTTGTGCAGGAGGCAGTGACTGCGTCGACTGCACAAGTGTGCGTGTGTGTTAATAACTCACTGAGCCTGGAGTTCTACGAGCTGGGTATTAGAACTGGTCAGCTCTTCTGCCGTCTCCTTCTGTCTCAACTGCTCCATCTCTGCCTGCAGGGCGTCCAACTGCTGCTTCAGAGCCTGCGAGTCACAAACAACTTCAGAAGAGGACTCAGACGAGGACAATACATGAACAATATCAGGAAGAGCATCTGAAATGTGTAAACCGAGTATTTCATTGATAAACACCTCAGCGGTCTGCTCTCTGGCTGAGCTGCTTTCTTGTGCTGCCTGTAGACTCTCCTCCATTGATTTTAGCTTCACGTCCTTCTCCTGGATCCTGTAACGCAGAGTGAAACAAGCATCTTGCAGACCTGTTTAAAGTCGCGCAGAATGTGCTGATCCAGTACAAGATGACGTGTAACAACACACAGCCTCTTGTGCAAGCGGAAACCGGATGTTACTATCAGGGGGGTGTGGGGAGTGGCCTGGAGTGTTACGGGCAATTACTTTTGTAGTACTCACAGTAGAGTATGCTTTAAGTAGTACGTTTAGTTTCATAACATGCAATTATAGCCTGCTTTATCTCAGCTAACTACCACCACTGACTGGCTGGTGTCGCTGAAACTAATGTGAAAATATTTTATCCATCTGTGTGTTGTGGACGGGGGTGAACATAACACTTTGTACTGCATTGTCATGATGCCTGAATATCAAAGTCAACTTCATTTATCTTACTTGTTCTGGAGTTCTTCCACTGTCAGCTCTGATGATGCCTGCGTTTTGGGGAAGAGGCAAATCTGAATTAAAACTAATACAAAATCAGGTGGGGAAAAACACTCGTATTTATAAAAGGTTTTAGTCAGCTGACCTGTTCTGCTGTCTTTATCTTAATGGCTTCCATTTCTTGTTTTAGTGCCTCGTTCTCTTCTCTAACAGCCTGCGTCAGGGAAAGATTTTGGCTCATTAGGGATCGTAATTACAAGGCAAGCAGAAAATGCAGAGTCACTTAAAGCGTGCTGATGTCGGTCAAATGTGGGTATGTGTATGAGACAGCATGTTTTCAGTCTCTTTCTAAACAAGAGAAAACAAACACCTTGAGCTCTTCTTCCTTGTTGGCCACCTCAATCAGCCCCTTCTCCAGCAGCCCCTCTACAGTTTTCATGTTCTCCTCCTTCTCTCGGACGCTGTGCAGGAAGCAATGTTTTATTAAAAAGGTTATTCAGTAAATGATTATGCCGTATTAGGTTTATGGACAGAGAAACACGCCTAATCAGCTGATGTATTCAAGAAAAATATGTTCTGGATTTACACACACCTTTTCTGGAACTGGTCCAGAGCCAGTTGGGAGGCAGTCTGCACGGAGAGAGTCAAAGGCAAAGAGATGAGTGTCAAACAGAAGAACACGCAAACACACAGGGTGGTAATAAGTATGGAAAAATAAAAAGTATAGAAAATGTAAGATATGATCATTACGGGAGCTGACCTGATCAGAAATCTGTGCCTGCAGATTCTGTATCTCTGCCTTTAGTGACATGTTCTCGTTGTGTAAGGCCTGCAGAAGAGGAGACAGGAAAGAGATGGTTATTATGCCAAGTTTTTGACAGATAACAGTTTGAGGAATGGCACAGCTTTCATAATTCTGTCTTAGATTTATATAACTAGGAAATTAATTATATCCATCTCACACCTGAGCCCAAAATATCTAAAAATGTGAACTCATATGCCCTCTTACTGGCAGGGTGGTGCTTATAAATTTCAATCTATATTCCCTCCCAACACAATGAAAGGCCTAGAACACGTTGTCCAAATTCCTCTAAGCTAATGAACCAATGTAATGTTGCTTTAAGAATCTATAGATTAAGCGCTCTTGTGACTATACCTGCATGTTAGTTTCTCTACTGGCCCCGCTGCTCCTCTCAGCGTTTAGAGAATCCTCCAAACTCTTCCTCTGCAACTCCTTGTCAGCCAACCTGAACAGAACACAGGGAAACAGTGGGGCACATGAGAAGTTTGCTCTTTTAACGTCTTTTAATGTCTGAAAAAAAGTTTTAAAAGAATCCTTCTTACAGCTTCTGAATCTCCTCAATGTGGGAGACATGGGTGGCCTAAATGAGAAGAAAAGAAATCTTATTAGCCTACATACATCGTATTCTGACTAAACATAGGTAAATGAGGTTGACAAATGTACCTGTGAAGAGATCTGGGCCTGGAGGCTCTCATTCTGGACCTGAAGACTTTTGTTTTCATTCATAAGTTCCTGTTAAACACAAACCGTATTAGTGTGTGTTGCTCTCCTTCAAAGACATTCACTCTCAACCAACATTTAAACACTGTACACTGCACTACAAAATTGACTCCTACAAATTTCAATGCTGATTTTTGTTTTTTTGTTTGTAATGTTGCGGTGACTCACCTGAACCCGGGTCTGCAGCGTGTCATCAGGCATGCTGTGCTGGGACATGTCCAAAAGCTCCATCACTCTCTGCTCCAGCCGCTCCTTGGAGACCATTGCTTCAGTCAGGCTGCCATGCAGGGTCTGGATCTCCTTGTTCTTGTTGTTCATCTCCGTCTCCGCTGCCAGCAGCTGGCTGTGGAGCTCTGCACCCACACATACACAGACATTTAGTTGCTTGAATGCAAGTTAAAAAGGGTCAAGTATTTAGTGTGATTTTATGTTTTATCACCTTGCTTTGAGGCCTGAAGTTTCTCTCTCTCAGCATTGACAGTGTGGAGGAAATTCTGCAGTTCTTCCCAACGTCGCTTAGCATCCTGCAGTTGGGCCTGGGTATAGAGAAATGTCGAATTTGGTCTTCACTTTTCTCCCACATATTATACAACAAAACTTTAAAAATTTTATTAGGGGTCGCTTGAAAGGGAATCGAGATACTGCGATTGAAAGTGTCACAAAAAAAGTCACATGGGTTAAAAAAAACAAATCAAGTCTTCCAGCCTTCCTACCACTCACTTCAATATCATTACTGTAAGGTTGATTTGCATTAAAGCCACATGAATTTCTGAAAGTCTATGATCCTCCTGTCTCTTTTTCTGTCTCTAGATCTGTCAGACTGAGTTAGTGTCCAAATGACAAAAATCTTGCTGCCATTGTTTCACCGATTTTTCATAATGTGTGCAATAAAGAACTCAGGAAAGACAGGAAAGGTTGATCTGAGTGTCTAGCAGGAAGTGTTGTTTATACACAGCACAAAGCCTCAAACATTCCAGCTTCCAAAGCCAACACAATCCCTCCTACCCAGCTTCCATTTCCCACACCCCTCCCCAGGGCTTCCCCTAGAACCTCCTCCCATTTCCCCGATAATGCTACCACACCCACCAACCAGATGAAAGCTTTGCTATGAGGAGTGAAAGCTATGCTGCGTTACCCAGGTTTTCTACAGCACAGTTCATTTTTGTCTTGGCCCGGGGGAAACTGAAGTGCAGGCTAGATAAACACAATGTGCATCTGGATTAGTATACCTCCAGCTGGGACACGTTCTGCTTGTAGCTGACCTCCAGTGACTTCCTCTGGTGCTCCTCCTGCTGCAGCTTGCCGTTGGTGTCTGCCAGCTCTTTCATCAGACCGGCATACTCAGAACGCAGCTTGTTCAGCTCTGCCGAATTCCTGTTAAGCAACGCATGCACACAGGCTCAAATGAGTGTTAAGAAATTGGTCGATGAGGCATTATTGTGGGATGTTGTTGCAGAATCGAACTAGAAATGGCCCTTGCGTTGGATTTCAAATTGTGTAACTGTGCATTAGGATGGATCTCTGCCTTAATGCAAGCAACATGGACAGAAGAAATGGATGAAATTGGTGTTGAGACAGCTGAAAGGTAATATGACTTGGATGACTGAGGAGAGTTTGACCAAGCTGAGCCGAAGAGACATGTGTGAAGCTCTAAAGAGCATGACCAGTATGGTCTTATCTATTGTAGAGTAACACTGACTTGCTCTCCATCTGGTTGGTAGCAGAGCTGACTGCGTCCCTCAGGATGCCGTTCTCTTGCTGCAGTCGAGTGATCTGGCTTTCCAGCTGCTCCCTCACCTGCTGGAACTACACATCAACAAGATAGGGTGTCAGACAACACGATTCAGTCTCCATGTAGGTACGGGTCCCTTCACATTTTTCAAATTCCAGACTTTTCGCACAGTATTGATGACAGAGTTGTAAGGAAACATGCAAATTAATGTCTTTACTTCTGCAAGAAATCAAAGCATTTACCTTTATCTGCATGGTCTGGAGCTCCTGGTAGCTCCCTTGTGCTTTGGCCTGCATACTCCCTAGTTCCTTCTCCATGGCTGCACGTTGCTCTCTCATCACAGCCTCCACCCGGCCTGTTTTTTGTTTCTCAACCTGAAGCTCCTGAAGCACAAAAGCAAGAAAGACATATGAGGTCTTTGCTGAAACAAATCAAATTACTCTTGCAATATGAAGGATAAGTTGGGAATAAATCATTGATCTAGACCTGGCTGAGCTGTTTCACTTTGTCCTTGGCAATGGAGGCCTCCTCCTGCAGAGTTGTAAGAAGTCTCTCTCGCTCCTGTGCAGCGGGGTCAGGCCTAGCTGCAGACTGGTGGTGAGACACAAAACGTTAAAACCCAGACATTGGAAGGCCAAATACAAATACCAGGTCTCCTACCAACTGCAAATAGTGTGAAATGTCACTCATCAAGAACACCTAATTTAAATGTATCACTTATTAATCTCTTACTTTGTGCCAGGCATCCAAGGCATTAGGGGTCTTCTCTCGGAGGAGAGCAATCACACTGACGGCCTCGGCTTCTGACAGAGCCAGGCTGGACAGACCGGACAGCAACTCCTTCAGTTTCACCTCAGTGTTCTCTGTTAGAACACACAAGAGAGGAGATGCAATTTAGCATGGGATTATATGGCAGAGATATGGGGTAGCAAAAACATGCAAAGTCTGGACCAGATTATTTTTTTTCCACTCTTACCTTTGTCAGTCTCGTTCTTCTGTTTCTTGCCACTACCTTTGGATGACACATCATCGTTATGGGCTGACTGGTGGTTTGCAGAAGCTGCCAGAACATGGATTTCATCTACTGGATCTACTGGATTTGTGGGGGAGGGGGAAGGTGTAAAGTTCAGACTTTGGTTTAAGCACATTACCTGCTGTTTTAAAGAAAATGTCCTAATTTAACATGAGAACTCTGTATCGTCATTACCAGGCTCAGTCTTCTGTTTCTTGGCAGAGTTCTTCTTCTTGCCACTGGTAGCAGGTGGAGCTGCACCATCCAGAACTTTGGTTTCAGCTACAATGGGAGCCTCCTTCTTGACTGGAGCTGGTGCCTGCTCAGCCTTAATCTCTGGCTGCTGGTCATCCACTGGAAAGGGACAGATAAGGGAAGAATACTGTCAATCTGAGCCAGTCTGTCTTGAGATTGACGACAGAAGATATTCATCTTAACTATTTGAGCTTCACTTGAGGATGTGGCAAACACATATTTTTGTGCACTGTAACTTAGGAGCTAGTTTTTCTTGAAAAACATGCAAACTGCTAAGCAACACACCTGCTTGTAACTGTACTCTCGGCTACTCACCAGGCTCTGCTTTTTGTTTCTTCTTGTCCTTCTTCTTCCCAGAGACCTGGGGAGGTGTCTGAGCCTGAACAGGAGCCTGAGTGGCTTGAACCTGGACCTCAAGCTGGGGAGAGGGAGGGCTGGACTGTTTGCTTGCAGCCAGAGGTGGCTCCGTCTTGCGGCTGACTGGCTTTGAGCCGTTCACTTCTGGCTCCTCAGGAGAGGGAGCTGTAGCTGCAGCAGCAGCAGCAGCAGCCGCTGCAGCGGCCTTGGCAGCCTTTTTCTCTTTCTTCTTCCTCTCCCTCAGACCGGCAGGAGCCTCCGGTGACACTGAAACAGGCACATAGGCAGTAGGTGATGGTGGCGCAGGATCTGGTGTAGCCACTGGTGCAGCCACTGGTGCAGGTTCCTCCTCTACCTCCAAAGCGGAGCTGTTGGCACCATCAGCCACGTCAAAATCCCGAAGATCCTCTTCCGACTCTCCTCCGCCTCCTCCGCCACCTCCTCCGCTGGCACTCTCCTTCTTTTTGCTCTTCTTCTTTTCGTTCTTCTTACGAGTGTCTGGCTTGGACGGCGGAAGCTTGAGGTCGCGTTTCTGCCTCGCCAGCACCTCATCATAGGAGGTTTCTTTCATGAAGAGCCAGAAGAAGAGGAACATGAGGGCGATGACCAGGGAAGGGGCCAGGATGAGCAGGTACTGAGAGTCATAGATGTCCACCGCCATTCTGAAGAGAAAGAGGAGGATGACGTTTAGTTGAAGACACTGAGCACACAGTCAACACCATCAGCCGATCTGCTACATTTCACAACATGATGTGCATCTGCCGATAATTTACACATGTAAGTGTGACATGATGGTGCCTGATTTTTACCATCAAAAGCAACTGGCAGGGGCTGCAATAAACGCTGAGAGGGTGGGAGTGAGAGGGCTCTTACTGACACCCTGTCCTCTCTTATGATCCACTTAGATAACACTACCCCAGCTACACAGATTATTACCGCCCAACCTTTATATAGGTTCATCGAGAATAAAGGGCATCAAGTTGTTATAGGAGAATAAAAGTCAACTTCAATCACGCTGGTTTAAAAGGGGATAAAACAGGTCAAGAACGTCAGAGACAACTGCGCTGAAAAGAAGATTGCTCACTGTCTCGTTTAGTCACTTCCCTCCTTCAGCCCCCACAAGGACGACATGGCGGTATTCTAAACTCATATCAGGATGGATTTGCAAGAGGCAAAAATACACCCACATGCAAGTGTCACCCGCTCAGGATTGCTGCAGCTGCAGTTTGACCTCTGCATGCCTCAAGCCAAGGAAGAAGAGGTCTCTCTTCCATCACAGGGAAAGTTTACAGAGTCAAGAGGTCCTGAGACTTCATCAGTTTAGCATCTGCCAAAGACATTCTTAGTAACTATTGTAAAGCAGTAATAATGTGAGACACAATGTGTCTCATTGCTCACTAAAAGCAACTGAAACCAAACCAAATATAAAAGCATTGCTTTCATTTCCTGGTATAAATGACGCACACATGACACTGTTAAGATGAGATGGCCTTAACGGTTACACATATAAATATCAAAAATACAGTTTCTCAATCTACTAATCTGATTAAAAAAAATGTCACAACACTGCCAAAAAAATATAATATAATATTTCTATGCCAGGTGCTGGAGTAGGCAGTTTTCCTGTTTTTCTTCTTCCATTCTCTTATTTCAATCTTAATGAAATACACTTTCTTGCAGGATATTTTATTTTCCAGTTTAATCAACCTGACTCAACCTTAAATCGCATTTCTGATGTGACAATCACTGAGGAAAAGCTGCAGTTTTGTAAGAGGCAGAGGGAATAACAGCGTCAACGATTCTGAACACAAACAGAAGTCTGTTCAAACATCGAAGAGTAATGTCTGGCAACACGACAAACAGCAATGACTTGTGAAAATGTACACACTGCTCACAAAAAATAAAACCACTGTTTCGTTAAGCCCTGAGTGACGACAGCAGCATTGTGTTGTCAACAGACAGTGAGTGACACGACCTGTAGCACAATCCTATCCTACATCCGAGATCTGTGGCAGTAATGGAGCGTAGGAGTCGGCGTCGTAGAGCAGACCTCTTTAGTAATTTGGATTAAGCAGATTACCCATGATAATACATTTAAGAATAACTTTCCACAGCATGGCTTCCTGAGACCTAGCAGGCTTAGCCCTATAGTGTAATGTTGACCCTGTTTCACTCACACCTCAAAAACATCAATACATCTGCTATAAACACACAAAATGTAACAGACCTTTTATAATTTTTAATATTTCATACTCTGAGAATAATTTTGCCTGTCAAGCACTGAGCATAACCTAAAACACTTGTTACATAACGTTTGAACACTGTTCATTATATAACATTTTTTGAATAGCTGTGAGGCTAACAAATACACCTGATTGGCTGATCTTACTAGTTGATTATGAATGTTTTTCCTTGAACATTCTTCTGATGTGGCGGTATGGAGTCTGTGTCAAAGAGCATGCATTCCTCCACACTTGATTGGCTACCGCTGAGGGATCACTCATAAAAAAAAAATACGTTGTTGAAATAGGTGTTGGTTTAGAGAGCACTGTGCAGACTCAGTATGAAGTCAAAACAACACTATGTTCTGAAAATATTTGCCTTTATCAGAGGGTTTGTTATTATTCACATATGTTGTGTAGGCTTAGTAAAAAGTGGCATTCATAATGGACAGCAAGGCGCCAATAAGCAACATGCAAAGACCAAAAAAAGCCTTTGAGGGGCCTGGAGGTCACGACTGTGTGAAACCTGGACATGTACTACATATGCCAAATAAGACCAGAGACATAAAGGAGCCATAGTACAGAATGTACTACCATGGGTGAATCTGTTCAGTGACTACCAGATCAGGATTTTTTAATTTTTTTTTTAAAATGTCATCTTCATTGCATGTTCAAAGAGACTTCCAGAATGAAACTGAAATAACCCTTAAAGAAACACTCCTTCTTGGCCTATTAAGTATGGGTGGAGTAAGTTGTGTGAAACGTTGAAGCCTTGCTTGCGGCCTTTCAGTGTCAAGCCAAAGGGTGGAAGGTACATTAGTTTTCCTTGTGCAGCCCGAGCCTTGTCCCAGCATCAAAATGAGCCTGGAGGACAAAGCCCTCTCGGGCTGTTGGCTCCCCGGAATCTAGCCACTTGGCTGGCCAGGCCTCCTGATTTGGCAGGCCTGGGCAGAGAGGGAACTCCCGATGACTATCAGCCCCCAAAAAGCAGTACAGACAGTACTTGAAAACCAGGCCATGCAGCACTCTCCTCTTCACATCTTTAAGATGGAGACAATTGACTAAAAGGCACATCAGTGGCCCAGTAAAGTAAAGATACTTGAAGCTATCCAAGGGAACAATCTCGAGTATATATTACACATATCCACAAGTGTAATTCACAACGTGAAAATGAAACGTAAGCGCGAGTGCTTGACAAAATGGTTCTCAGACATAAAAAAAAACAACATTTCATATCAAGTGATAACATTTGATAACTGTTGCCAAGTCCTGGAAGTGCAAAGGCCAAAGCTGCAGCGAGGCACAATTCAATACATAAATTCAGAAAAGCAGAAGCCATAAAACAATATTGCCAGTCACTCTATCCCGTCTTTCAGATTACCGATCTATTTTACTCTCTCATGACAATACTTGTCATCCAGAAAGTTTCAGAGATTGCAGGTACTTGTAACTACTCTAGTTCAGAGTGACAGGTCAGGAAGTGGGTGTCTGGTTCTGCTGGAAAACATTAACAAACCTGTTTAAAGTCCTCTGCTCTTCCTTGTCGGGTTGTAACAAGGAAACTTGAGAGCATGGCACATACTGAGTCAAGTAAAACCAAGACGTCTTAGATAAGAGCTTATCTACAGATAGACCTCCAGGGAAACAGGCAAAAATAAATAAATAAATAAATAAAATAAGCCAATGGGACAGAACTGACACTATGCTCACAAGAGAGAGAGGGGGGGCGGGGGCTTGAGAATGATGTTACATTTATGGACTGTGAAACCAAAAATGGGGCCACTGATAGTTTCACATAGTCATATCTGTAGTCACCACCTCATTGCAGATGTAGTAGAGATGCCAACACACGTGTCGTTCATTTTATACGCCAGCAATAAGTCACCACACCTCGTCTTGTCTCTGAGATTAGGTTAGGGTGATGTCCAGCAAGTTATCTCCCCATTCAAAAAAAAAAAAAGAAAAAAAAAAAGGCAGTTCACACTATGGCTGAGTACCATATGTCCCAACGTGCTAGGTCATGTTTAATAGTCGGCCTTGTGCACACACTACTGAGCCACGACACGTAATGGCAGCTGTTCTCACAACTAGGAAAAGGTAATAAAACAAAAAAAAAAAGCAGAACTGATATAGCTAACTTAGCCAAGCTAGCTCCTCAATCACACGTTATCAAATGAACCATTAAAGAGACGTTAACGGGCACCATGTGTCGATGTTTTAGCTCGTTTCACCAACATGACTAGCAGAAATATGGTAAATTTAGTAGTGTAGGCCCAATAGTGGCCTGACCATGGCTACAAGTAGATACTATAATAGTTAAATCTAGACAGGAAAAGGCTTGTCGCCACTCAAGTTCGCCTCACTATGAATGGTGGGTAGCTAACATAAATGCTAGCCAACTGACGTTGAGCCAGTTACTAACGTTAGCCGGTCAATCCAATTATTAGTACAGGGGAAGTGTTCAGCGAGAAAACTGACCAGATAAAACGCTAACAAGAAGACACAAGTTTGTTTCTCTTTCACACTCTGCCCGTCTTGGAGGCGTGGACATCTGCCCTCACGGGCCTCGTCTCGCTGGTGACCCAGCCTCCCTCTCTCCTGAAATCTCTGACCCGGTCTGCTGCTTCATTCTTCCGCTGAAGTCCTGAGGGCCGTTCCCAGGCCTGGGTAAAGAGCTTAGCTTGTGCTAAAGACCGAGACGAGCGGATTTTTTTTGTGGGACAAGAAATAACCACCATAACGCTGAACACGACATACCTGTAGCTTCAGTTTGCTGTTCCCTTAACAAATGGTGAAATGGCGTTGTTGTGCGTTGACTCTGGCAGACTCTTGACTTCCCGGGGCAGCTCCAGCCTGGCTTTCTTCTGCGCTATCCGTCAGACTATCTCCTGTTTCTGGTTCGCGGGGGCGGGTCATAGGCAGGCTGCTGGCGTACGCTTGTTTTAGGAGTCGGGACATACCGTCCGGAGCTGTTATTATATAAGGAAAGACGAGAGACGGCCCCACCTTTTCGAGACAGCCTGGCTGCATAAATCTTTCGCTCGACATGAGCAAAGAGGGGAGTGGTCATTGCACTTCCCCCAAGTCCTTTAAGACACATGAGTACAGAAAGTACCTTCATATTTCTAGTACTTGAAAATCATAAGGGTACTCACAGCGTGCCTGTGCTATATAGTGACCTAAACACACTTATTTTATTTTATTTTCATATCAGCTCAGAGATTTAACATACATTTGCTACAATATTTCCAAAATGAACATGTTGTATTGTATATAAAATATTGTATAAAGGAAACCCATGGATACTGGCATTCAAGTAAATCAATTTAATATCAAATAAGCAAACCTGTAAACACAATATGCCCAGTAATGATCATTAGACACCGCCCCTCCCTGCTGTAAGGCTGAGTCAGTCATTCCTCCTCTGTCTCAATGGACGCTGGCTGCCATGCTGCCTGCAGCTCTGCCTCATACTGCTTCTTCAGGCCCTTCAGATACATCCGCAAGCTGTCGTGGTCCAGTCTGGAGTTCCTGGCAGTCTGCAGGAGGCGGGTGGCCAGGTGGTACACAGCTCTTTGCCTCTGTGTTTCTGGATCACTATGATATTTGGCCTAAAGCAATAATAAACCACACCATGGGTCTTGTCTCTTTATCCAGCACATCTCTGATATAAACCAGGATTATTTACAGGCCACAGAGCAGCATTTAACTCATAAGGGATATTAGATTCTTGTGCACAAAAGCTTGTTTTAGTATTGTACACAGCGTGGGACAAAGCTATAATGTTCTGTAAATAAAGTGTACACAGTTTGAGGTAGGACAAAAAGGCAAAATATGATTTTTATGAAGCATACCAAAAGCTGTTGGCTAACTTTGGAGGCAATTGTCTTTGCCTCTTGGATGATATCTGGAGGAAGTGTGGTCATTTCTGCTGCTCTCAGACCTTAAAAAAAGTAAACAAAAACAGTTCTAACTACTTTCATGACCAATTACACGTGTGATTGCGCTGATTCTTTACCATAGTGTCTTTCTTCAGTGCATCCTCGATTCAGCAGGTATGTATACACCACACTCTCAGCACCGGTGTCACCACAGCGTGTGTGCTGAACCTCCATGTGCTGGTTCTCTACGTTGGGATAAAGAGTCTCCAGCTGGCACAGCTCAAGAAAGTGTGTAGCAAACAAGGTGAACGCCTACAAACAGCAGGGAAACAGGACACACCTTAAAGATTAAAATACTGGAAAACATGTACTGTGCCTTATTTACTTTATTATTTTACTGTTGACCTTAAAGGTGTACCATGGCAGCCAATAAAAATGAAATGATAATATAAAGCATTGGAATCTGATTAATCTGGTTTTCATTTCACTGAAAGGAGTGGCAGCCTGATTGGAGCATACTCTACCTTGAGGCTAAGGAGGAACTCACAAATGGAGTGACAAATGCCGATGCCCTCCTCTGCACTGGTACCACGCCCCAGCTCATCTATGATGATCAGGGACCTCTCACTTACATTGTGGATTATATAAGACATCTTTGGAAAGAAAACATGCAGTCAACGATAATTTAATGGTTATTTTTTCCTCATAAAGGTCACTACAGAATGTGAGCAGCTCTAACGTACATACCTCCTTCATTTCTAACATGAAGGTGGAAGAGTTAGTTTCAAAATCATCATCCACACCTATTCTGGTGAAAATCTGATCAGCGACACGAACAGATGCGTACTCAGCAGGGACAAAAGAGCCTGGAATAATAATGCAAGGGCTCAAAAAAAAAAAAAGTCAAATCAAAGCATATTCATGCAAGACCTGGTTACGCTGCTGACCTATCTGAGCCATGATCTGACACAGCGCCACCTGTTTGAGGTAGGTGGATTTGCCGCTCATGTTGGGTCCAGTGATGATGACGAAGTTGCTGCCCTCCGAGATGTAGCTATTGTTTGATACGGGCTGCTGTCGGGCCATTCGCTCCAGAATGGGGTGACGGCCCTGCTTGATGGCCAGTGTGTCTGTGAACTCTGGCCGCACTGGCAGACACAGCAGAGAGAATACCTTAAAAATACCTTAATTTGTTATTGTTTTGTTATGATAATAACTTTCTTTCATGCATCACCGTGGGATGATGCATTCAAATACAACTACATTGAATGGTAGTATTTGTTGCAGATCTTTACGGCCAGTGAACTGTGACTCAGCGATTAAGTGTGTATGCACACAATGAAGTGTGTATGTTTCATATCAAAATAAAGGTATATGATTTCACCTTTCTCATTAAATTCTCACATAATTAACTGCTCGTCGGTTCACTGAGAGGTGTGTCAAAAAAACAGATTTCTGAGAGAGGTGTGTGCAGTGGTTACAGCCAGCTAGCTCCTCTGCCGTGGAGATTTGTCTCGGTAAATACAGAACACCAGTGCACTCTTATGTAACATGGGTAATCTGAGTACAGGCTGGCTGGGATAGAAGGCGGCAGGCACTCAGCACATGTCTATGAAGATACACGTTCAGACAGCTGAGGGCCAGCACTCGCCACCCATGTGGCTGACCAGGCTGGTGTTGCCTACAGCCCTCACAAAAAAAAAAAAGAAGTGAGGCAACCGGAGCTGTCAGCTCAGTGGAGTCGTTTCTGACCGTCACGTGTGATGTTGGCTCGGTGAGGCCTTATGTGTATACAGCACTCCCTTTGACAACATCTTTGACTTTTTCCAGGTTAATTTGATTGTTTGGTTGACACGAGATTAGAAATCAAGATTAAAAAAACTGTAAAGCCTGCACTGTTGACCTAAGAGGTGTATCATAACAGACAATAACAAATTAAATGATTAATGTAAAGCACAGAGAGCTCACCGTAGTCAGAGATGGTGCATGCATTGGCCAGTGACAGTAACATGTCCAGCATGGATACAGCATCAGAGAGCTTGTAAAGGCAGTGAATGTGCTCGTGGATAGTGCTCAGGAGTTGACATATCACCCTGTAATGAGACAGGTTACATGCTACAGGGGCAAAGCGTTGGAGGTTAGCAATAGCTAAGCAACAGCACACTCTAGTGGACACAAAGCAGTACAAAACTAATTGATCCAAATCAGCTCTTAATGGGATGGAAACCTGCTTAGATAGACATATACACAAACTAGCACAATTCCCCTTTTAATAAGTGAGTTGGCTAATTGGTTATTAAAGTCTTTGTCAGCTGACAGATCATTTTTGTGTCCTTTTATCGATGTATTAAGGGTTAAAGGTTATTACAGTAAAATAATCACATATCTGCCATCAAAACAAATATTAAGATAAGCCTTGAATTTAGGCACACAACAACATAATCATGTTTATCTGTGAAATGGAAAGAACTCCAGAGAAACAATTAAAGACAGAATAAATCAACTAACTCCCATGATTGCCCGGCAAAAAAAAAAAAAATCTTTAGTCATGGACAGCCTTTGTATGAAGCCGTCTTTCTTTCAGTGTTCACTGCAGTGTAAATAAGTGCATACAGTACATTACTGTGCATGTTTGTAAGTCACAGGACTGTGATCTCCTCACACATAGGACATGTGAAAGATCTCCCTCAGGGCCTCGTCACAGCGGTCATTCATTTTCATCAGATCCGCAGTAGTAAAGCTGTAGTTGTTCTTGTGCTTGGTTGCCTGAGGTGACAGATGTTGAAACAGTGCCTTAATGTTCATTCAATGAATCAAACTATATTGTTCACACAGGGCAATTAAACACTCTTCATGAGTTATCTTTTTCTCTGTTCTTAATTAGTCTGTTAGATCTGTGATCTCTGCCTTTACTATACCTTGATAAACTGTGAGGGGAGTTTCCCTTCAGCCAAGACCACTCCTTCAAGTTTCATCTGGATGAAGAAACCTCGAGCTGTACTGAAACTGGTACGCAATGGCAAACCGTACTTCTCCCCCATCTGGTTTACCAGCCCTGTGCAACACAGTTAGCTTTGTGGTATAAATAATCACACTTGTAAACCGAAGACATCAACTACTCAGCCAGAATAACCACCTGCGATGTCGTCCACTATCTCAGTGTAAGCTCTGCGCGCAATGTCGAGGAACTCGTTGATGTTGGGGCGGATGGCGTAACACTTCTGGGTGCGCATGTTGAGGCTCCCCTTCAGGTAGGTCGTGTCGTCGTTCATCACTGTCTTGATCTGCTCTAGGATCAAATCAAACCTGAGGTGGACACAAACACATGTACAGTGAAAGAAGTCTGTAGACGGCACACGATAGCAGATTGACATGTGACACAGACACAAAGGTTTACCTGTTGTCTTCCAGTGAGGTGCTGTATGCTTTCAGCAGAGCTGTGTTGCAGTTCTTCAACACCACCTGTTCATAAAGTGCAATGTTTAGAGGATTTACTACTAATGATTCACTACTAAATAATAATTAAAGCAACGATTTGTGTGCAATAAAAATCTTTTTTGTTCTATCCTATGGCAGTAATTCCATGTACGTAAACAGATACAGACCCTTAACCGTGGCACAAGATCCAATGTGTGTTTCAGCTGAATGACATGTGTAATTTTTGCTTCAGCAACCTGAACCTGTAGAAATAAAATAACAGTATTAAAAAGTGCACAAACGGAGTAACACAGAACAATATTTCACATTTCTGGCATTTAGCTATTTAAGATGACACACACATGAATTTTCTTCACGACAAGAGATTCCATTGCAATGAAATCTTTGAAAACAATCCCGGGTGATGATGAATTGTACGTACTGTTTCTTGCTTTGGGATTTGGACAAGAACAGAGAGCAGCTGGTCAATGTCAAGAAAATGACCTATGGCTAAAGAGTGCAAAAATGAATAAATAAAACAGATATTCAAACACTTTGTCACGCTCTCATCTTCAGTTTGCAAAAACGTGTGATTAAAATAGTTTGTGCTCGTTCCTAACCATTCTTCAGACCAAAGAAGAGCTCCTCATCCTGCAGCAGCTCTTGTATGGTGTCCAAGCGTATGTTGATGGTGTCCACATCAACCAGAGGCTCCAGGATATTGGAGCGCAACCTTCTAGCACCACCAGGTGTTTTAGTGTGGTTAAGTACCCCTAGCAGACTATGTTCACTCCTACAAGGAGAGACAGACAGACTGAAGACTTATTCAAATGCTACAGCATACAGAGACAATGTGGTCATCTTCTGGCCCTCTTACCTGTGGTCTCTATTGTTGACCACCAACTCCAAGTTAGAGGCAGATGCTGAGTCAATCATCGCCGTCTGTTCGCTCCCTTTAAAGCTCACTTTGAGAGACTTGGCAGCGTAGACAGAGTTCTGGATGAACTCTAAGTACTTCAGCAAAGCGGCAGCTGCTGCTAGGCAATAATACCTGAACAAATCAGAACATTTGGTAACAATATAAAAATATAGCGTTACAGTCTATTAATCTATTTCGATACATTATTGCACTCAGTGGCATACTTAGCCTGTACTTCCATGAGGACAGTGCCAAACTCTGGAGCACACAGCTGCTGAATGTATTCCAGTCCTTTCCTCTCATTGAAATACTTCCTTTGGATAGCAGTGAAAGCTACTCTCTGACAAAAAAGCGAACAGTTATAATAACAACATATCAATAGGTGGGACACGCCATACAGTTCACAGTAGTGTTAACCAATAGTGAGTGAATGAACTACTTTCTGCTTTAAAGGTGGATATTTGTTGCATGAATTGTGCATTTTACTCATGAAATCTATTCAGCACTGGTACCGGGAAGTTCTCCGAGATGAGGTTGAACAATTTTGTCCCTTTCCCCCTCTCACTGGCTGTGTCTGGCATCAGTATTTCCAGCGGCACCAAGATGTGAATCTTGGTTATGATCTTCAAAAGAGCGATATATGACTGAGACAGAAGTTTCCTTTATTCAAGCATGTAGTTTGTTGATTTATACAATACACAGGGTACCTTGGTATATGTTCCGGTGTCTGCAAACTGAGAGAGTATAAGCTCTGGATATTTCAAGTTGAGACTGGCCATGCCAATCTCTCCCCTGGCCAAACCTCGCCCTTCAACCACTGCCACAATCACAGAGGCACCAGAGGTCGTTGTCGTAGAGGAGCAACTTGTTGCTGCAAAAACAGACATACAAGTATCAGAGACACAACTTCTGCCCTGTTCGCATCCACTACAACATTTAGGACCAGTAGGAGGTACCAGTGTGATCAGTCAGTGGTGTCCGTGCAGGGTGTGACCCCAGAGTCCTCCTGACTGTCGGGGTTCCTCCGTGGCTGCGGTGGGAGGAACTGTCCGAGGTAGAGGTCAGGAGGGATGAATTTGTCCTCTCTAACCTGAAGCTGTGATGAAAGGGACCTGTGCCATGACAAAATATGACTAGAGGTGTGTCGTGTTTTTGCTGCTGTGCCCTCCACTATTATTAAAACACATTCACAGATTTGATGATTTAATATGAAGTTATGCCATTGCTACTTCATGTTGTTGCCTCACTCCTGCTCGATAAGGCCAAACTAGTGTTTTCTTACTACTCTGGCTGGATTACCTGAGGCCATCCGGGGGAGTGATGGACTACGGCTGGAGCTGGTACTACTTTCACCCACACTTTGGTGGGATGAACCGGAGGAAACTGATGCGGGACCGTACGAGCTAATTTCATTTGGTCCGCTCCGGTCCATTGGAGAAACCCATTCGGAGGTGTCACCGCCGGTTGTTACCTCCTCTGTGCTGCTGCGAAACATTTTAAAGCCTCACAGAGGCCAGCTTTTAGACCTGTATTGGTAAATGTACTTGTGTTAGCACATGTGAGCTAGCCTAGCTGCTAACAACCGCCACATCGAACGTGCACTGTCCAAATTAGCGCGCGATCCTGCCGGATCGTTCTGCCGTCAGCAGCTACGATCTGCGCATGTCAGCGACACTTTAAAACCTTATTATTGTATTTAGATGATAAGTGGTGGTTTTTATAGTCGTTATTACGAAAATTATTGTCATTCCTAGTTTAAAAAAAACAGAGCTGCGTGTATTATATGTATATATTAGGTTACACAGTTCACTGTGCTTCAGGAGATCTAACACAATAATGTACATAATAACCTTATGAAAAGAAATAACCCACCAAAAAGTCAGCCTGGGGGATCGCTTGTTTAGGTCGTGGGAATATTTTTTAATTGTGTACCGGTTCTAATTGAAATTTTAAAGCAGTTGTAAATTAATTTGTAAATAATAATGTGTATTCCACTTCATATCATGTAAAAAAGCAAAAAAACAAAAACAGAGACTGTGAGACAGTGAAATCTATTGTGTATTGTGAGTATTAATCTATTTGGATGATTGATTTGTGTATGAATTGAAAATAAATGCATAAATAAATGATCTTTAACAGTTACACAACACGTTATTTATTCACATATTATTCAGTCAACTAACAACTCACCAAAGGCCTAATTAATACTGAATGAATTCTTAGTAAGACATACTAATTTGTGATTGCTTAGATTTGTTAACTAGTTGTAGTTGCCAGTAGACAATAATGTCTGAAAATAGGCATTTTAAGAATGAGCAAAAGGTTAAAAGGGCATTATTCAGCTCATTACTAGCTTTGCTCCCTTATCTGCATCTGTCGAGGGGAAAGTAGACATTTAACCCAGAGGTTGTTTAGCAAAGCACAAATATGAAAATGTATAAAGAGCAATTTTTATTCTCAAGATATCACAACTGTAGCCTGTGGAAGACTTGAGGTCATGGCCATTATTTTATTCTGAAAATATTTGTGAGTATGTACTGTTAAGTGCCTTGTAGTGGAGGCCTGTTCACTTGACAAACTTCACTGTTCACTTTATATCTAAAACTGCACAGAGGTTTTATTCGAATAGTTATAACTACATACACCATTTTGGGGAATTCATGTTTGCATTCTTAATAAAAAAAGCGACGTGTAATTCTTTTATTTTGAAAAATATATCTGACCGGAAATCCCGTTCTCCTTCCTGCCGCGGCCAACATGGCGGCTGACGCGGACGATAGTGACTATTTTGTGAGAGAAATTGAGAAAAACGACGGCTCTACTTTAAGAGTGAAGCAGTGCTACTTAGGAGACGTTGGCTGTGTTGTTTGGGACGCGGCCATAGTGCTGGCTAAATATTTAGAGACGAAACAATTTCATGATCCGTCCTGTGGCGTGAACGTGTGGGCTGGCAGCAGTGTGCTGGAGTTAGGAGCTGGGACAGGAGTTGTTGGTCTGATGGCAGCAACACTGGGGTGAGATCACTGCTCGGTTTGTGTGCACACGTCCTGTCGTTTAGAAATGAATGCACACATGTATCACCAAAGTGTGCCAGTTAATGACTAGCTAGCTTTTTGCACTCCCTTGCTTCCTCGGTGTGTGTGTGTGTGGACAATAACAGCTTTGACATCCATTTTTCAAACATATTCAGACATCAACATATATACATATTCAAACATATATAGCAGGAGTGACTTTTTTTTAAGAGGGCCAGATTTGACAATGTGAAGATGCCCAGGGGCCAATAATAACATTAAAAAAATGAAAAATTAATAATAAGAGTTACATACAGATTTTCTGTAATAATTTCATTTTCGTTGTCACAGTTACAATCTAAACCAATCAGGTGTGAACAAATCTAAAAATCAATTCTGTCTTTATTTCACATCTGGAGTGAGGTAACAAAGAATAAATTGTATGGCATATGTTAAACTTGAATGACGTTGATACAAATCTTCACCTCATGTTCATTCTAAACATGACTTATTATGAGTAATTCCAAGTCCATTAACATTTACGTTTAAAACATATCACTGTTGCTTTTCTCTTTCACAAGTTTATTCAGAAAATAATATTTTGTGTCACTTCTACACGTACATAACACCAGCAGTTATGTCCTTAGAGGTTAACGTTTAGCGCGTTCAAATGCTAGTCCAGAGAGCAGCTTCAAACTAGTCCACTTATATAACTAGTCAACCAAAAAAGCTAAATCTGCCAGCCATACAGTATCTGACAATCCTAGCAGGCCATGAATAATATATTATAAAAACAAAGCTGCATGAAATCTGACCGCAGGTTGCGATTGGCCCCTGGGCTGGACTTAGGACATGCCTGATATATATATATATATATATATAGGAACCCAAGCAATAGTTTTCATTATTGTGTATTAATTCCTATAGTGCTCAAGTTACTGTGACAGACCTGGAGGATTTGCAAACCCTATTGAAGGTGAACATCCAGGAAAACCAGGCACTTATCAGCAGTGGATCCATTACTGCCAAGGTACTGAAATGGTTTGTACTTATATTTCTATTTTATATATACTCTTGGATTTGATTTAAGGCACATATACCTAAGCTGCATGCTCATATTCAAAGTTTGATTTGTTCTCTCTTTAAAGGGGTGAAGATGTGTCCGAGTTCGTGCAACCTCCACATTATGTCCTCATGGCAGATTGCATCTATTATGAGCAGGTAAGATACTATAGTTTTCTTCCTAGACCTTTCAGTCTAAGACCCCTTAAATTGCAAATCACCATCATAGCAAGTGTATCATTGTATTTCTCTTTGTGACTTATCATTTCTTTCCGCACAGTCTATTGTTCCACTAGTTGAGAGTTTGAAGCTGCTCTCTGGACCAGACACGTGCATTATTTGCTGCTATGAGCAACGCACCGAGGGCGTCAACCCAAAAGTGGAAAAGCAGTTTTTTGAGGTGAGAACCCGTTTGTGTGTTCCCCGAATACTAATGAATTAATATTAGAAAGTTTATTTGGCATCGCCTCTCAGTGAATCATTATGTCGTGTCCTTTTATGCTGTCTTTCAGTTGCTGCAGCAAAACTTCAGCTGTGAGGAGATCCCTTCAGACAAGCAAGATCCAGAGTTTAGTAGTCCAGACATCCACATCCTGCACATCCGGAAAAAAGTCTGAGTTTGTGCTGTGAAATTTGTGCTTAGAGTAATCAGTAAATACCACAGGAGGATCAGATTGTGAAGTGGAAAATGAGATGTATCTTCATTTCTGCACTTTTTAAAAAACAGTTTTTAAGAAAAATATTTTCTGATGTATTACTAAACGCTGTCCTGATGTGTGCTTAGAGTAAGAATAAATTAAAGAGTGAACCCATTGTGAATTGTTTTTTGTCACACGCTTTGTTTCATTGTCTCTGTAATTTTAGGACTGTGAAGGTAGATGGCAGACGAGTGCAAGCACTGGCATGACAGACTGTGCTTTATCTTTAATATAACAAGCTCAAAGAGATCACACCCAGAGGTGAGGGATGGACCGAACCAGGCCACTCATTTGGATGTTCGCAATAAATGATTAGCCTTGTAAATGTTTATGAATTCCTTGTTTTTTTATGCAAAACCCAATGGAAGTCCAGAGTTCACAGCTGCAAGAGCCTACAAACATAAGAATTGGTACTGCTGATGAACACTTTCCTTTTTTCTCCAGTACATGATGAAACATACAGTATAATGAATTATTACATCAGGATAATGCAGCTGAGTCACGTCTTAGGTTAAAACTGTTGAGCACATTTATCTGCTGAGACCTTCATACAGAAATGAGCACCTAATGGTAGCCATGAGTTGCTGTTGGAGTGGTTTTCACTGTAATTTAGACTTCCTCTAATTTGTGAATGAGGTATGTAAATTCAGCCATTGCCCATTTAGAGCACTAGGGGGCAACAGCTGTTTAAAATCCCCCACAAAAAAAAAAAGAAAAATTTTGAACTATGTGTAAATGTGTAGGAGCTGGTCAGATTATTAATCTGAAGCTGGTTCTCCTAGAACTAAATATTAATATAAATTGGTGAGCCAGTGTTGTTAACATTATTAGAACTTGCTGCATTTAGAGATGTGGGGAAAATAAACCAGGACTAAAATTCTAAATCCATGTTTATCTTAATGTAGCTTCCTTAGTTTTTAAAACGGAGGCCAGCATAGGCCAGCTCTCCCGAAAGGCTTTGCCCTCCATGCGAGGGGAATTCCACTACAAGCCCCAGATTAGCTGGAAGATTACGACTCTTTTTCAAGCATAAACCATGAAGTACGCCCCATACTCCCACAGGCATGCAGGGGCCCCTCACAGCCTTTCATGCTGCTCTCTGTTTACACAGTGGAGCTGTAGTGTAATGAGCAGGATGGCCTCCAACACTCAAACCAAATCAAAATGTTAATGCTGAAGTTGACGAGGTGGGGTTCGCACTAAAGGTGCCGTCAAATAATCAAATCACTTTATAGTCAACTACAGTTAACCGGGTTTGATTGTGCATTGAGATGCCCCTCATGCTCATCATTGTGTTCGTCTGATGGGATCCAGGAGCACAAAGCCAACCTGCTCGCCTGAAATCTGCTGATACTGTAAGGCAGAGACATCTGTGACGTGTGGAGCAGTGCCTCAGACCAATGAATATTCCTGAATTTAATCTTTAAAGATAAGTTCTTGTTTAAACAAGAACAAGTATCTCTTCATAATCCAGTTGTCAGATAATGCTTTAACTTTGTATAGGCTGAATCAGCTCTTTGCTCCTCTGAAAATATACACTCATGAAGGAACAATCCTTCCTATTCCAAATAATAGATTCAGCGCTGATTGTGAAATGTTTGAAATGTGTACATGACTGAGAAAGATGGAGGTGTGGTTAGGATGAATCATAGTTTAACAATCTGACCCCTGAATCCCTGAAGGGTTTAGTCGATCATACGGCCTAGCACAACAGCAGAGTTTCATTTCCTTTTTTTTTTTTTTTTTTTTTTTTTTACAGATACTATAAATTACTACAGCGGATAGATAATCACTCCCTGTGGCCCTCCTTTGCCCTCTCACTTCAGCCTGGGGCAGCTGGGCTGCTACAATCGGAATCAGCCTATGATTGAGGTCTCCTTTGGCTTTGACCAGAATATGTTCAGCTAATTAATTTGACTCACATCTGGTATTAAGTCCATGTCCCCCCAGTGTGGCGGGGACAGGACCCAGAGGGGTTACTGGGGGAGATTAGAAGGGTAGGGGTGAGCTCCACTATTCTGTGTCAACATTTCGCCCCTATGTCCACGCATAGCACTCTCAATCAAATCATTTAGAATCTATTTCCACTCTCTCTGGTGTTATCTCCTCCTTAAATGTTAACTAAAAATAATTAAAATAATGTAGTTATAGTCTTCTTGTGGTTGGCTAATTAGGCTAGTACTACAGGGGAATGCAGGGAGGCTCACGGTAAATGAGGACAGCGCACAGTGAAGCAGTGGTGTCTCTAATCTGTTATCGTGTACACGTTACAGTTGATTCTGGTGACAAACATTCATTACATGTGGCGTACTATATGCTGCATGCACCAAGACAGAATGGGGGCATTTTCTGCCAACAGATGGTGCTATTAGTAGAAATAACTTACCTGTGTGGAAAACCTGCAGTAAGGACAACACAGTCCTGATAAATAAGCTGAATAGGCCACACTGCTTTAACACTGTCAGCTTATTAATTATGACATGATGATGAAATACTTTGTGGCTCTTTTGTCTTTTTTTTAGCTTTACTGCTATCTTTGAGATTTGTGTACAATTCAACGCCAGGCCAGTCTGCACTTTGCACACATCAAACATCTGCATGTATCCCGTCATCTACGTGCATCTTCTCTGGGTTGTTTCAAAACAAGAAAAACATGAGGGAGCAAGCACAGCGCCCTCTCTAAACCAGATGGGCGGAGGAGAGTCTGACTCCATGCAGCCCGTGTGGTGCGCTCCACTCTGCTGCATCACAGCCAAAGTGACACAGAAGATCCTTTGTGTCACCATTATCACGCTGCCTGGAGCCAAGGGACACTGTTCCAGAAAGGAACAGGACTCATTTTCTCACTAACTATTAGGGAGTGGCTCAAGAATAGACATCAAACTGGGCTGATTAAAAATAGAAGAAGGCTGCATAAATGTGTGACATCTCTGATCCTGCGAATGTGCCCCACGTCCATCACACACACACTCTTGTCTCTTTCACATGACAATCTGAGTCTACTGAACTTTACGCCTCACAACAGGCCGGAGCTCGGTTCCAAAACAGAGCATGCGATCCTCTTTCCCCATCTCTAATAGTGAGGTGCAACAACTCTAATCATTTGTGGCACTCTTATTCAGTGGATTTAAAAGCAAGAGGCGGTACATTGCCGGCGACAGGACAACCAGCTTATAGAAACACAATGCTGACTCCACCTCCCTTATCCCCAACACCACCACCCCCCCTGCAGGGGAACAGGAGGAGGGCGGGGGTGCTGTTAAGACAGCTGTGCTGCAGTTGAGAGGGGATACAAATCCAGTACTGTGAGAATATTGTGCACACTTGCCCCCTTCTTCCATTGCTATTGATAAATGAATATTAGCACGGTGAGAATTTGTAGCAATGACATTTGACAAACAGCACCAACGTGTATGACTCCTATTAGTGTTTGTAGGCAGAGTTAGGTCTTAAAATGTTACAATAAACTTTGTGTATAATATTGGCGATATGCAGTATGTAGCTTCAGTGTGTCAGCCAACGAGTGATTGACTCCAATGTGGTATCAGCAAAAATGTATTAGTCTGTTGATCCCTTGCTTGAAATTACCACAGTTTTTGTGGAGACATGGCTGCCTGTGACTGCTGTCCCTACAGCGTTCTAGTGCAATGATGTATTTGTCATCATTAGGATGTGTGGCGGCCCAGCACCCAGGGGAGAATTGCAGAAGGGACAGGATCAGCGGGTGTGTGTGCGTGCGTGTGTGTGTGTGTGTAACATTTCCCTGAGTCATTACCTCAGTACTCTGATTCTGGACCGTGTGTGTTTGTGTGTATGAACAGTAGTGCGTGACTTGCCAAAGATCTGAGATTTCCTCTCAAGCCCCAAACTGTTGTCTAATCCAGACGCACTGTCACTCGAAACACTGACTCCTCTGTAATTACAGCGATCTTGTCAGAGATACAGATGTAGTCAGTCACGGAGTGTGACAGCGGTGGTGGCAGGCTGCTGAAGGAAGCCTTTGAGGTTGCTTTGCATGGATCTCCATCATTCTGTCAGTCGGTGTGTGTGGAGGCTGTGAATGAATACATGTGGCTGGTGGATACTGATGCTGGGTGAATGACTCCTGTCTGTGTTATTGTACATTTAAAGCGTTGCTGTGAGTGTTCAGGAGGTTATGTAAAGCCAAATTACAGATATCACATAGCAGAGGTCAATGCTCTGTGTACTGTATAAATAACCTACAGGTCAACCTCATACGCAGCTATTTTATTTTGCTTCAGAAACAGATGCACTCAGATTTCTGTTCCTTGCAGGCAAGAGACTGCAGCACCATCTATAATGCCTGCCCCCTCCTGCTCCTTTACTGTAACATTGCTTACATCTGAAGACAAGATGTAACACACATAGCTATGGCTATGAGCCCCTTTACACTCTGTGTTACAGCTGGAAAAACACAGCGCACAAGTCCAGGGACAAACTGGTCCACACTCTCACACAGCTGCGTTAAACATCCTGCAATTCTCAAGAGGAACCATGTGGACAAATTTCAGGTTTTCACATAATGGAATATAAATAGAAACCCTGAGGCTTAGAAAATATAATGGGACTTAGATTGGATGGCTTTTAAAGTGGAAAAGCAAACATGATTATAGGCCAGTGAAACTGTACCAACATAACTGTATGTTTAGTGGCTTAAATTACGTAGTTAATGCTTATAAGAGAGCTTGATCTATCCATTAAAACACAAACTGGTTATGTCATGTGGACTTCCAACACTTCATAACACACTTCTGGTTCTCTGAATTGGCAATTCCACCACAGCAAGTAACCTTCAGTTGCAGATATGAGTGGAATGTTTTGGATCAATGCCCAGGGTGCACCTTGGACCTTAACAGCCCCACATTTTCAACCTTATTTAGCTGTCCTGTACCGCAGCATAACCCCTATTAAAACTGTAAACTTAAAAAAAAAAAAAAATGTAACACCTGCAGTCAAAATAAAACCAACTGACACCAACAACATAGACAGAAGAGTGTGAATACAAAAGCGACCATGCATTTAGTACGCCATTCGAAAATGTTAACCTCAGCAGGAAACCTGAAACAACTTTCAGCCACTTCCGGACCTGTTTTCTGAGCTCTGCATGAGATCATTATTCAAGAGCTCATTCGAGGAGGCTGCCAAAGGTGCAGAGGACATAACTGGAGGACAGAGAGAAGTTTCATAACCAAAGGAGGTTGTTTTACTGTCCTTGGGGAAAAGCAGCCACTGATTTGAGCTGTGTGAACTATGGCTTAGAGTAGGTGTTCCCTCCTACCATTTGGCAGATAAATAAACCGCTTTAATAACGGTGTTCGCCCATGTGCACGAGAATATCTTTGTCTGCATGCAACACAAATCCTACAGTGATTATCCAGTTGGGTGTGGCTGTCGAACTGTGGGCTAGCCAGAGATGACTATATTCACAGCCCACGATCAGAAACAAGTATCATATTAGTGCTACCTGCGCAAATGTTACCCTGCAGCTGGAGTTGAGAGGAAGTGAAGACAAGTAAGGAAGACAAACCACACCCCTGAAAGCCACAAACGTATTTCAAGCTATAGGCGAGTCAGGAGTGCTGCTGTAAAACCACTCACCACAGTTATTCCTGAGCTGTTTCAAATCTTTGTTGGGCTGACTGATGAAGAGCGAGCTGTTAGTCAGGCAAAGCGGAAAAAAGTGCAGGTTTCAGTACTGCAGAACTTTGCTCTCTTTCGATTTCTTCCCACTCTTCCTCTTTCCGTCTAGGATAGAGGAACCGAACTGGCAACTTGCGGCACACTCAGCCACCTATGTGATACCAGAAAAACGCCAGGCCACAATGGCAGACATCCCATCAGGCTGTTGTCATAGGAACGGCCCCAACAAACAGGCGTTCTGGCCGCCTTAGACAAATCTGTCAGACACATTCTTGTGCAAACCAGTGGAAGTATTTAAGTCATTCCCCTTGAGTTATGACACCAGTGGATTATGAACCAAGATCTCAACATCAAGAGGCGCTAGAAGAACCTGTTGCTGTGCTGCACTGAGGACAACCATGTTGTACCCGCACCTTTTTGTGAAATCCAACCCGTCCACACTTCATAAGCAAGAAGAATGAGACCCATTACACAAAGCACATCCTAATGAGCTTCTTTCTATGACCTGAAACCCGTTCCTAACCTTTCTTCTCAGGAAGTGCAAGGAATTCCAGCCGAGCACAGAGGGAGTTGACAGGAGGGCCAGGAGGTCTCATCTTTACAGAGGAGGGGGTCATAAAACCTTGCTTACAGTCTCTGTCCTTGCCCCAGGGGCCCCAGTGTTACCAATAAAGCTGTGAGGATCATATGGTTGTAATGAAGTGGTGGGAACCAAAGTGGCCATTACAGCCCAATTAAACTGCCATCAGGGTCTAATGGAGGCCTTTGACCAAGACCTTACTGAAAACAAAGTATTTACAAATACCCTCAGAAGCTTGGATACTCTCGACTTGCAGTGTGGCTGACAATTATTTCAATTATTGATCCTTTTTTTTCAAATGGAGAGTTTAAAATCACAACTGCTGGAGGTGTGTGGGTAGTGTGAAACATCTTCTGCAGCAGTAGAGTCATATCTGTCTGTGTCACCTGACCTGTCTGACGGAAACCTCTGTGGTGCTAAAGCAAACATCCTGAGGCCTCTACAGCAACTTGCTAAGCACCAGATTTTCCACGCAGCGAATGCCACCATGATTATACAGCCAAACGTCTGTGGATGCAGACAAATGTACACGCAAGGGTACAGTGTCTGCTTGTCAGTAAATGTAAAGTAACTTGTCCGCTCCAGAGACAGAGGGTGCATCCTATTCTTGTAAATGCATAAAAAGAAAAATGCCAACTGAGCAGCTTACATAGTGCCTGTTTTTATGTGGATGAGTAAAACACTGGCAAAGACACAGTGCCCTTCAGTGTGCTGAGTGGAAAAATCCTTCAAAATCTGTGGAATAATACTAAGTAATCTTTTGTAGCCCCAAACACAGTAGTCAGACCATTTGTCAGCATCAATCCTGTCTTTGTCAGGAATGAAAACACTCTTGTTAATCGGCTTTAATGGAAACTAAAACATTCCTCCGCAGTGGTGTCAAAGACTTTTAGACTGACAAATTTAATTCAACTTTTAAAGGAATATTTAAGTAAAATACTGTGAAAATACTTTTACAGACTCAAGCTGAAATGACTGTTCAACAGCAGCCAGCATTAAATAATCCTACTCTGCTAGCAGGTATTGACATTTGAACCTGTTGGAAACTCCCCACAGATTGGACAGAGATCAGACACATTATATAAATATACAGACTATGGTTGTATTGTTATTATGCACTCATTATGCTCATAATTATGTGGAAAGAGCACAGCACATGCTCATGTCACTTCTTGCTTAGAGAAGTTTTCACATTGATTCATATACTCTATTAATAACACAAGATGATTTATATTATTTGTCCTTTACACATTTAACCTCCCCAACACCGACCCATGCCTCAGACGTCACTCACACTGAATTAAAAAAAAATGACTAGAGACTAAAGAGACTCACTTTTTACCAGCCAAAAACAAACTCAGGAAGTTACAGCTGACAGCTCAGCATCAACTCAAGCATGGCTCATAACCAACACGAAAACATTCAAAAAGAATTCACAATTCAGCTGTATATCTCCGCTGCCCCTCCGACTCTCTCATGCAAACTATCATGTGGCTCTGTTGTTGTTCCAAAATGACCAGCAGTTGGACTTCCTGTTTTGTACATTTTCCCCCATTTTACTGGCAAGGGAACTGAGGCCAGCAACTTGAGGGTAGACATAAACGCTTTATGAAGAATCTACCCCAAAGCACTAAAACCCAGAAGAAAAAAGCTAAGACTTTGAAGTTTGGTCATTCTTGAAACATTCCCATAGCTTTGTTTTTTTACCGTTTATTTATTAAGCTATGCTACTTATAAAACTGTCTTTTGCCAAGCTTAAAATTGATCACACATAGGCCTAATCACTCAAAGAGCCTTGAAAAAAGATCCAATAAACCAGACATAACAGATTTAAAATCACTTTTTTAATAAGACATTACAATGACATTGTTCTGTACATGGTTCCCCCAGTCAAAATAGGAGTAAGAGCTGCACCATAGGGTGTCTTCAACATTTCACCGGTAAACAGCTCCCTCTGACTGCACAACAGATGGACTCTGATGTAGGGTAACTGTACTTTCGTACTCATGCTACAGATATAGGCTATCATATAATGTCCCAAAACTGAAACTAATCAACTGTGGTATCAGATTGAGAACTCGGAGCTGAACAACATTCCTTTGGAAAGATTGAGTCGATTGACTAACGTGTTACCCAAAAAAAAAAATTAAAGACGCATCCCAACAAGCATGTTTAAGAGTTACTGGAGGCCTATTTGTTGAATATTCAGCACAATTAGGTATCAAGACGCGACACAAAAGGTCAATCAGTAAACTATATAGCCCACATAAGGGGACTGGGAAGGGTAACAAAACATGTCTTAAGTAATTTTTTTTCTCTGATGACAATGAAATGTAGGCAATGCTGACTTTTGAGTCAGCCACTGCGTTTTCAGTCAATACCATTGAGAAGAAATACTTTCTTTTTTCTTTTTTTTTTTTTTAAATCACAGTAAGGTGTTTAAACAAGTGTCAAAGTCCTTCACATAGGCTACATGAAATTAAAGATCTCACCTTCGAAGAAGAAAAGAAAAAGAACGGTCCAATGCAACAGAGACTGGAGAACCTTGAAAACAAGCTTTTAGTCCAACAATGAAGATAAAAACTTCAGCATCATTAGAAAAAATATAAAATAGGGAAACAGAATAGGCAGATGGTGATCTGTGTGGCTTTAACATTAGGACCAATAAATTCAATATTCATCAAGCAAGCCCCAAAATAATGAACGTGATATTGGCCTGCTACAGAGTACAAGCAAACTTTAAGCCAGCAAACCCAGTTTAACATAAATTAGTCGTGGGGTAAACGTAGTATTAAAAATAAATGGGAGATAATCAACTTTTTCTTAACCATACTCATTTTGAGAAGTTATTTGTTACTTGCAACGTTATTATAGTTTCGACCTAAAACAGTCATGAACTCAATCATTAAGATTTGTAATTTGAGGTTAGCCATGTCAAGCCCTCATACAGTCCGTCACCTGTGGTCGCACAGGAGGGCTGAACATACCAATTCCTATCTCTGATGCGGGTCAATCCGAGCTTCTCTTGGATTTCATGCGGCTTCATGGCATCCGGAAGGTCTTGCTTATTGGCGAATATCAAGATGATGGCATCCCTCATCTCCCGGTCATTGATGATGCGGTGAAGTTCCTGCCTTGCCTCGTCGATGCGATCCCTGTCCGCGCAATCCACCACGAAAATTAACCCTTGGGTGCCTGTGTAGTAGTGTCGCCACAGAGGACGAATCTTATCTTGGCCTCCAACGTCCCAGACGTTGAACTTGACATTTTTGTAGGTGACAGTCTCCACATTGAAGCCGACTGTGGGGATTGTGGTGACAGACTGTCCGAGTTTCAGTTTGTAAAGGATTGTTGTCTTTCCAGCAGCATCGAGTCCGAGCATTAATATTCTCATCTCCTTGTTGCCAAATATTTTCGAGAGCATTTTCCCCATTTTGAACTCTTGTGCATAAATACTTTGTTCCTAATGAGAGAAAAAAAAATGTTTGATACTGTGCTGACGAGTATTCGCTTTGACTCTAGCTTCACTTTAAGGGCTTACTTGTGAAAACATGACTCAGTGAAGAGCATTTGTGAGGGGGGGTAAAAGTCAAAAATGCACACTCATGTTAAAACCTAAGACACCGTGCTAAGGGACTTTTTTACATGAGAGTCTTTGCGTCCTGTGAAGTGCTGGGACATTTATGTTCAGAGTATCACAATGTTTGCAGGGCCTGTACACAACATGGCACGGTTACACTAAGAACTTGGCAGCAGCTGTTGCAGGACGTTCATTTTGTTGCCCAAATCAACATTAAGCTGCGTGACAAAGACGGGCCGGTGACGATTAAAAGCTGCAGAGAACAGACACACTATGTGTGCATAAAGGCCCCTAACAAGCCGCGGCACTTGCGAATCCCTTCTGGTGTTTGTGTCTGGCGGTCCTCCTCATCGGGTGCGCCCTTGTTCTCTCCACGGCTACCGGTGGAGAAAAATCTCGCTTTCTGCGGGCTAGCGTTAGTCCATCAAGCGTCGAGCCGGGCAACTTCACCGCGCTGAAAAGGACGTCTTCGAAAAAATAAAAATCCTCGGTGACTCAGCAACACACGTATCCACTCCTGAAAGTCCACTTCTCGTCCCCCTGAAAAGAGATTTAGGAGGAGGGTCAGACATGCCAAATTAGCAAGCTAGCTTACCGCTCATGGCTGCTAAAGAAGGCTAGCTAGAAAGCTAACATCGGCTAGCTTGTTGCTAGCCACGAGCTAACTAGATAACGGCAGTTAGCTGTTGCAAACTACTCCTATGTGGATAGAAAACAAGCGCGACAGTGGCAAAACGGTTAGCTCACGTCTTCCCGAGGTGAACATTTAATTGAAATATAAGTAATTTACCTCCTATCTCCCCCTCCTGTCTCGATAATTACACCCAGCTCTCGTCTTTCTCCTTTAACTCGAGCTGGTCGCAGTGCTGCTACACCGGAAAGGTGTGGAGCTGCATTAACCGCCACTTCCTCCCGTCTACTTCATTCAGCTGCTGCTGCTGCCTAGTACAGCTCTCACTGTCTGGGGCATCCACGACTCACAGGAGAAACAATGACATACCCAAACTGACCTGAAATCTAATGCAATCTTACTCCTCTGCACACCATGTGTCCAGTTATTAGTTAATGTTGTACATTAACAGCAAATGTTACGTTATTCTTTATTCAAACTGTTCCCGACAACGATGTTAGGGTATCATTTTAGGTTTCGTACGAATAAACACATTAAATATGAAAACATTTTAATGTGTGTATTGATGTAAATATGTGTTATAGGTAAAATGTTCATAATCTAATGTTTTCACTTGATTCACGTTAGTGACAACGTATGTAAAAGGTAACATCACCCCCTTGTGGCAGTGGTAGCCAGCCTAAAGTCACTGCACCACTTAATATTTATCTGATATTTCTTCTACAAAATGATATAGATTTTTATTAATAATTACAATAACAATTAAATAATAACAATTAAAATTAACCAAGTTAAATGTTCTATAAAAGAAAACCGCAACTCTAACGAATTACACATATTATTATCATGTAATACACAAAAGATTACCAAATCAGTCAAAGGTCATATCATATTGTGTCAACTATTGAAGCCTTCAGGAAAGTTTTCGAGTGATAGGCTACTTGTAGGTTTTTTCAGTGTTATTATGCGTAATACTCCTACTCCACTGCAAATGATAACGGCAACCATTTATTTTATTATCGTTAATAAAGGTTTTGCATTGGTGAGTCTGTATGTAAAAGGTAACATCACCCCCCTGTGGCAGTTATATCCAATCTAAAGTCAGTCAGTGCCATGTACCACTGCACCACTTGCATTATTTTCCAGTATTACACTGTTATTTCTTCTACAAAATCACATTGTCATCAATAATAAAACAAATAAAATGAATTACAACTATTTTAAATCACATACAGAAAAGATTACCAAATCAGACAAAACTCATATCAGATTGTGTCAGCTGTTAAGCTGCAAAATATCATTACTTTAGTCAAACTCCTACATTCCCCTTATGCTACAATGCCCTTTACCCACAATGGGCAGTAAATAAACCTGCTGCAGGTTAAGATGTCAATATAAAAAAAATGGCCTTTAAATCACAGCCATGAGGCTGAGCCTATATTTCCTGGGCCAAGAAATGCAATGGCCTGAATATAGTTCACCTATGTCTGGTGAAAACAAAACTTAAAATTATGATAGACAAAGCTATGCTCAGATGGACAGTGGTTCAAATAGTCCCAAATAGGATCAGAAAAGTGGATTAATGCAACATAAAAGTACCAGTGCAGTACATTATAAAGCTTTTATATGGACATCATGCACTGTTTGTCCTATTTGATTTGTTTAAAATTGCTGTTTATTAATGAGCACTTGTTTCTATGCAGTTTAACTAGGTGAATTAATGCAGATTGAAGGTTTTACACAGAACATATACATATAACGTTTGATTAACGTTAGTGAGTCTGTATGTAAAAGGTAACATCACCCCCCTGTGGAAGTTATAGTCAATCTAAAGTCACTCAGTTCCATGCACCACTGCATCACTTGATTTGCATTATTTTCAATATTACACTTATTTATTCTACATAATCACATTTCCATCAATAATCAGCCAAGTGAAATATTCTTCAAAAGAAAACTAATAAACTCTAAGGAATTACACACTCATTATCATGTGTAACATTATGGTCCCAGTTAAAAGTTTCCCATTCCTTTCATTCAATACCTTTTCTTTATTTTGTAACTGTATCTAAATTGTAGATTACCACTGGACACATCAAAACTATGAAGGAAAACATATGGAGTTATGTTGTGAATTAGAAAGTGTTAAACAAACCAGTCTTGAAGGACTTCCCAGAGGTGCTGAGTACTTGTTGGCTGCTTTACTTCCACTCTGCATTCCAACTCATCCCACATCATCTGAATTGGGTTTAGGTCTGGTGACTGGGGAAGCTTGTCATCTGACACAGCACTCCATCACTTTCCTTCTTGGTCAAATAGCCCTTACATAGACTGTCCTGGAGGTGTGTTTTGGGTTATTGTCCCAAATAATGATTTCCCTAAGCAAATAGGATGGCATGTTGATGAAGAATGCAATGGTAGCCACGCTGGCCTTGAATTTTGCATAAATCACCAACAGTGTTAACAGCAGAACACTCCCACACTCCTCTTCCATGCTTCAAAGTGGGAACCACACATGCAGATACTATCCGTTGACCTTTTTCTGCAGTTGGAACCAAAAATGCTTATTACACCTTTTTTTAGAAATACATTTATGACCTATTTAATTTGTTTAGAAGAAAATTCACTTTACATTATCCATAGTGATAGTCATAGTGATATTCATATTAAATCAATGTCCCTGCCCCTTTTAGCAGACTTAACAACAGATGAGTCAGCAGCACCCCAAACTAGTATTGAACTACAAGACGCAAAACAGTTGCAAGCCTTTAATTAGAGTTATGTAAAGCTTTTGATGGGATAGTTGGGTCCTAGAGATATGGTGACAACAGCTGCGCAGAAAGGGCCCAATTTGATTTTTTTTGTCATGGGGCCCAAAATTCCTGGCGGCACCCCTGCTTCACAATATAAAGATCTGAGCTCACATGACAGCTTGGAATTCTTTTAAAGGACCATTACAACACAAAATGGGTATTTTCACCTGCCAAAAATTGATTGAAGACCAAATACGGTTAATGAAAGGTGATTTCTGCCTAAATATGACTTGATCTCATCCTGGAGCTTCATAACATAAAGATCTGAGCTCACAGGACAGCTTGGAATTTCTTTGAATTCTTTTAAAGGACCATTACAACACAAAATAGGAATTACAACACAAAATGGGCATTTTCACCTGCCAAAAATTGATTGAAGGCCAAATACAGTTAATGAAAGGTGATTTCTGCCTAAATATGACTTGATCTCATCATGGAGCTTCATAATATAAAGATCTGAGCTCACAGGACAGCTTGGAATTTCTTTTAATTCTTTTAAAGGACCATTACAACACAAAATAGGCATTACAACAAAAAATGGCCATTTTCACCCGCCAAAAATTGATTGAAGGTCAAAGACAGTCAATGAAAGGTGATTTCTGCCTAAATATGACTTGATCTCATCCTGGAGCTTCATAATATAAAGATCTGAGCTCACAAAACAGTTTGGAATTCTTTTAAAGGACCGTTACAACACAAAATAGGCATTACAACACAAAATGGGCATTTTCACCTGCCAAAAATTGATTGAAGGCCAAATACAGTTACTGGAAGGTCATTTCTGCCTAAATATGACTTGATCTCATTCAGGAGCTTCATAGCAGCATTAAAAATTTGAATTTTTAATGCTGAAAATAATCTTGTATTAGGACGACATTGTGGTATCGCTGCTGCTCAACACATTGGTACTGCTTGGAGTATCCAGTTCCAGTTACTTTGTGCCTTTCCACATCTTTTGTGTATATCCATATGTTTTCACTTCTTCATTTAACATGATTCACTGACTGATGAACTGATGACTTTGAGTTCTGGCTAAAGATGACATACAGGTCAGACTAGGACAGACGTTCAAGACATCTGGTCTAGCCTACCTTTGCCTGTGGTCCCAAAACAATGATACAAAATGACTAAATAAACAGGCCAGGTGCACACTAGAAGTGAGAAAAAGAAAGAATTACCATCAAATCTCTTTGCTGTATTTGAGGCTTGGAGCAAACAGTACATTATGTGAAAAGTCTTTAGCCTAAGACATATCTTAACTGTTAACTGTTGTTAATCGTTAACTGTTAACTTGTTATTTGTAATTATCTCACAGGACAGCTTGGAATTTCTTTTAATTCTTTAAAGGACTATTACAACCCAAAAATAGGCATTTCTACCTGCCAAAAATTGATTGAAGGCCAAATACAGTTAATGAAAGGTGATTTCTGCCTAAATATGACTTGATCTCATCCTGGAGCTTCATAACATAAAGATCTGAGCTCACAGGACAGCTTGGAATTCTTTTAAAGGACCATTACAACACAAAATGGGCATTTCACCTGCCAAAATTGATTGAAGACAAATATGGTTAATAATGAAAGGTGATTTCTACCTAAATATGACTTCTTGATCTCATCCTGAGCTTCAATATAAAGATCTGAGCCATGTGACAGCTTGGAATTTCTTTTAATTCTTTTAAAGGACTATTACAAATGTACAAAATAGGAATTACAACACAAAATGGGCATTACACCACAAAATGGGCATTTTCATCTGCCAAAAATTGATTGAAGGCCAAATACAGTTAATGAAAGGTGATTTCTGCCTAAATATGATTCTTCATCTCTCATCCTGAGCTTCATAATATAAAGATCTGAGCTCACAGGACAGCTTGAATTTCTTTTAATTCTCTTTTAAAATTCTTTTAAAGGACCATTACAACAGAAACACTGGAAAGCTTTGAATTAACAGGTGCCTCTTAAAAGGTAATAATGATTGCTTTACTTTTGATAAGTAATATATATTCTGTAGATAAACCTTTGAAGTTTTTAATTAAATTTGAATTTTAATTGCTGAAAATAATCACAGTATTGGGACAACATTGTGATATCGCTGCTCAACACATTGGTACTGCTCAGAGTATCTAGTTCCAGTTACTTCTCAGCTCTTTCCACATCTTTGTGTATATCCATGTTTTCACTTTCATTTAACATGATTCACTGACTGATGAACTGATGACCTTTGAGTTCATGGGCTAGAAGATGACATACAGGTCAGACTAGGACAGATGCCCAAGACATCTGGGTCTAGCCTCTACCTTTGCCTGTGGTCCCAAACACGATACAAAATGACTAAATAAACAATACAGGTACACAATAGAAGTGAAAAAGAAAGAATTACCATCAAATCTCTTGCTGTATTTGAGGCTTGATAAACAGTAACATTATGTGAAAGTCTTTAGTCAAGACATATATCTTAATTGAAAGCACTGTTGTTAACTGTTAACTGTTGTTAACTGTTAACTGTTAACTTGTTATTTGTAATTATCTCATGGACAGCTTGGAATTCTGTTGAAGGATTCATTACAACACAAATAGGCATTATAACACAAAATGGGCATTCTACCTGCCAAAAATTGATTGGAAGGCCAAATACGGTTAATGAAAAGTGATTTCTGCCTAACATGACTTGATCTCATCCTGAGCTTCATAGTATAAAGATCTGAGCTCACAGGACAGCTTTCTAAATTTTTAATTCTTTTTAAAGGACCATTACAACACAAAATAGGTATTACAAATACAAAATGGGCATTTTCACCTGCCACAAAAATTGATTGAAGGCCAAAATACAGTTACTGAAAGGTGATTTTGCCTAAATATGACTTAAAGATCTCATCCTGGAGCTTCATAATATAAAGATCTGAGGTCACAGGACAGCTTGGAATTCTTTTGAAGGACCATTACAAATCACAAAATAGGCATTACAACACAAAATGTATTTCTACCTGCCAAAATTGGATTGAAGACAAAATATGGTTAATGAAAGGTGATTTTACCTAAATATGATTCTGATTTCATCCCTGGTTTCATAATATAAAGATCTGAGCTCACAGGACAGCTTGGAATTTCTTTTTAATTCTTTTTAAAGGACCATTACAACACAAAATAGAATTACAAATACAAAATGGGCATTATAAATACAAAATGGGCATTTTCACCTGCCAAAAATTGATTGAAGGCCAAATACAGTTAATGAAAGGTGATTTCTGCTCAAACAGGATTTGATCTCATCCTGAGCTTCATAATATAAAGATCTGAGCTCACAGGACAGCTTGGAATTTCTTTTTAATTCTTTTAAAATTCTTGTGCTGACCATTACAACAGAAACATCTGAAAGCCAATTAACAGGTGTGCCTTCAAAAGGTAATAATGATTGCTTTTACTTTTGATAAGTACATACATTCTGTAGATAAAACCTTGGTGCTTTTAATTAAATTTGAATTTTAATGCTGAAAATAATCTTGTATTGGGACATTATCGCTTGCTGCACAACACATCGGTACTGCTCGAGTATCTAGTTCCAGTTACTTTGTGCTTCTATACATCTTTGTGTATATCCATGCTCTTTACCTCTTCATTTAACATGATTCACTGACTGATGAAATTGATGACTTGAGTTCTGGCTAAAGATGATATACAGGTCAGACTAGGACAGACGCCCAAGACATCTGGTCTAGCCTTACCTGCCTGTGGTCCCAAAACACGATACAATGACTAAATAAATGGCCACAGGTACACAATAGAAGTGAAAAAAAAGAATTACTTCATCAAATCTCTTGCTGTGTTTGAGGCTTGACAAACAGTAACATTACGTGAAAAGTCTTTTAGCCTAAGACATATATATTAACTGCAACTAAGCTGTTAACTCGTTAACTGTTAATTGAAATATCATATATATCTACATCTATATCTATATCTATATCTATATCTATATCTATATCTATATCTATATCTATCTATCTATCTATCTATCTATCTATATATATATATATATATATATATATATATATGCTGGGATGCTGATTGCTGGATTGTGTATTGGGGCATGTTATTGCATTAAAGTACATTCAAAAATGGTTTGAAATGCAGGAAAATTCTGTCCTTTGAATTACATAGGTCTAATATAAATCATCCATCAAAGTTTCTAATGTGAAGCAACATTGCTTTTATGTAATAGTACTAATAAACTCAATGTGCTTTCACTACAAAGTAGTGTATTAGTAGACAGGTTTATGCATTCAATTTTAATAAAGCCAAAATTGTTTGCCCAAAACTCCAACAGTGAAATGAGTTTATTAGTGCTATTACATAAACTGATGACTCGCCTACATTAATTTTGTTAGTTTATTTATATTAATAATTATGTAATTCAAATAGATGGAAATTTTCCATGTAATTTGAAAATGCAGAAGTGGCTAGCATTTCTTGAGGCACATTGTGGCATTTGAGTTCTCTGGGCTAAAGATGACATTATGTTTATCTACAGGTGTCTTTCGACATCAATCCGTGGCTGCTCCATACTCTCACTTCTTCATTTAACAGTTCCACGGTATCACATTATCACACACACTACACACTCCTGAAAAAAGGAAACTGGCAACTTAGATTCATTTTATTTTATTCATTCCTGGCGTAGCATGAAGAGGTCTGCAACTTGTCTGTCGTATAAATTACAAAAAAAAAGTACTTTGGGCAAATACAATGATAATAATTACTTTTCATTTGCATTATTTAAAAGTAGTTATGCTATGTCATGTTTTTTTTATCGTTTGTGATGTTTTCGCTGATAATAAATAAACTGCCACTCAGGATAATAACGAATGCCTTGACCAACCTTTATTATACACTGTTGTTAATTTCAAACCCAAAGTTTGTGAATTGTTTATAACACTTATGAATTGTAATTAATTAATTATTAATGAAGTTCATGTTGTCATTGCATCTGCCTACCTCACAACATATAAAATAACACTATGAAACTAATTTAATAAACATTGAGTAATAATAATAATAACAGTCGATAATGAAGAAAAGGTAAAACAGTAGAATATTGAACATTGCCTTTATATTGCATACTGTACTGCAACTCTTTTGGACATTGGAGTTTTTTCACTGAAGAACAATTAAGCAATAATTAAGCAATAAGAGACGCTCAAGACATCCGCCTAGCTGAGGGTCACAGTAGAAAGTAAATGCATGACTGGTCTGACTGCGAACTTAATGATACAGTTAAAGAAGGCAGATAGTCTATGTTTGTAATTTTTATTTTGGTGACTCCTTAACAAGATTTTGTCTGTGGCCCCAAATACCTCTTCTTTGTCTTGTCCTTTTCTATAAAAACGCTGTGCCAGGTCACATGTTTAAATGATAAAAATAAGGATTTTGAGTCGCCGTGTCCCTTCGATTATTTATTTAAAACAAAGCAAACAATAAAACACTCTCAAATCCAACTTCTGAGGTCAAAGACCGTGTCGTCCTATCTAGCTTGTGTCCAAGGCATGTAGGTTCAGAAAAAAGGACCTCTTCAGTCACACCTCTTCCTCTTTCCACAGCTGACAGAAATCTGAGTTAATTATAAACAGCTAAATAAATAAACAATAAATCCAAATAACTATTCTGATATTTAAACCATAAGTTAGATGTCCCATATTAAATAGAACTCATCTCTCCAAATTTAAAATAGTTAAAAATGCTAAATAGTTAGACAAAGTTTGTTGATAGGTCTTTGTAGAATACTGGTTTTGGTTTTAACTAAGACACTGCAAACCAGTCCTTGCTTCCTGGCAGTCTGTAAAATCTGGTCCTAAGACCCAGGAGTTTCTTGGAGCAGAGTCATCTACAATTATGACAAATAAATCTCTCCAAAAGAGGTCTGCCAGATATTACACTTGCCCACCTTTCTCCTGGAGTACAGAGTACAGGGTTTTTAAGAAGCAGATTGGGTGTATAGTTGTCTCCACATCATTCAAGTCATTTGTTGCAGATGTGATGGGTCTATCAGCTAAGAATTCTTTTAAGGACCATTACAACACAAAATGGGCATTACAACACAAATGTGGGCATTTCCACCTGCCAAAATTGATTGAAGGCCAACACAGTTCCCATCCTGAGCTCTACAAATGAAATGAAGTGCATATTAAGTGTATTGTGTGTTGTATGAAACAACAGATGTACATATTTAACAAAGTTGCATTGAAGATACCACTTAATTCAATTCAATCAAGACATTTAATCAATATGTTAGCTGTGGAACACAAGTGAACTGGAATTAATAAACAAAAATATTCCTGAAATAAATAGAAAAGCATTTAAAATGTTTGGACTAAAAACTGACTAAAATCTAAAATACCCTGTGTCTCTATAAGCATATATATACATATATATATATATATATATATTAACATGATTCATCAGATTGATGATTGTGCCAACTGATCACTTTGAGTTCTGGCTGTTAAAGATGATACAGTGTTTTTCTTTACAGTTGTCTTTTGACATCAATCTGTGGCCGCTTCCATGACTTTCACTTCTTCATTTAACGCATTTACAGTTCCAGAATACATTATTATCACATCGTACCTAACACTCTCTCCTGAAAAAGGAACTTAGCAACTTTTAGTTGAGATAATAAGGATACCTTGGACTTAACCTTTTATACACTGGGTTGTTAATTTCAAACCCAAAATTTGTTTTCTAGTTAAACACAAAAAATTGGCTCCAACATTCCAGCCCCTAATTACATAAATCTTAAATGTAGCAATTACAAACAACTTAAATATGTCTATTTTGTATATATCATTTATACTAACAAACATCACGACTCTGTGGAATACTGGTTTTGCTTTTAACCAAGACACTGCAACCAGTCCTTTGCTTCCTGGCAAAGTCTGTAAAATTCATCCTAAGACCCAGGAGTTTCCAGAGACCCAGAGTTACGCAATCATGACAAGGTCTTCTGGGTTGAAAGTTCCTTTGAGGTTATCTCCATTTGTTCCATATATTTATATAATATTGTATTCATATCTCCATTAGTACAGGGTTTGTTTAAGAAGAAGCAGATGATTGGGTGTTAAAGGTTCACATCATTCAAGTCATTGTTGTGATGTGATGGGTCTATCAAAGCTAAGAATTTTTAGCGACCACATAACACAAAATGGGCATTACAACAAAATGGGTATTTACCTGCCAAAAATTGGATTGAAGGCCAAACACAGTTCTCATCCTGAGCGCCTGGGCAAATGAAATGAAGTGCATATTAAGTGTGTATTGTGTGTTGTATGAAACAACAGACAAGATACATTTAACAAAGTTGCATTGGAAGATGAATTAATTTAATTCAATTCAATCAAGACATTTAATCACATGTTAGCTAGGAACACAAGTGAACTTGGAATTCACAAACAAAAAAATATTCGAAAAGAAATAGAAAAGACTAAAATGTTTGGACTCAAACTGACTAAAATCTAAAATACCCTGTGTTCTATAAGCATACATATACATATATATATATATATATATATATATATATATATATATATATATATTAACATGATTCACTGATTGATGCATTGTTAACTGATCACTTGAGTTCTGAAGCAAAGATGACACAGCGTGTTTCTTCTGCTGCGTTGTCTTCGACATCAATCTGTGGTCAGCCCATGTAATTTCACTTCTTCCATTTAACGACATAGTCCTTACTAATACATTATTATCACACTGCAACTAACACTTTCTCCTGAAAAAGGAACTTTAGCAACTTTTTAGTTGAGGGATAATAAGTGATACCTTGACTCAACTCCTTTTATACACTGTTGTTAATTTAAACCCAAAATTTGTTTTCTAGTTAAACACAAAAATTGGCTCCACATTCCAGCCCCTAATTACATAAATCTTAAATGTAGTAAATTACAAACAACTTAAAGCACAGCCTATTTTGCATATATCATTTTCAACAAAAATGACTCTCTGTGGAATACTGGTTTTGGTTTTGAACTGAAGACACTGTAAACTAGTCCTTTTTGTGTCTAGTTAAATACAAAAAAATGGCTCTAATATCTCCAGCCCCTAATTACTTAAATCTAAATGTAGCAATTACAACAACTTAAATACAGTCATTTTGAAAGAATATTTTCATACTAACAAAAATGACTACTTTTGATCTATTCTTCAAGACTCCAGGAGCAGACAAAGTATGTTTATGGTCTCTGTGAAGCTACTGGTTTTATTTTTAACCAAGACACTGTAAACTAGTCCTTTGCTTCCAGCAAAGTCTGTAAAATTCATCCTAAGACCCAGGAGCTCTCTCCCCAGAGACCCAGAGTTATCGACAATCATGACAAGGTCTCTGCTGAGTTCCTTTGAGGTTATTCCATTTGTTCCATATATTTATATAAATATTGTATTCCATATTCCATTAGTACAGGGTTTGTTTCAAGAAGAAGCAGATGATTGCGTTAAAGGTTCCACACATCATTCAAGTCATTTGTTGTAGATGTGATGGGTCTATCAGCTAAGAATTCTTTTAAAGGACCATTACAACACAAAATGGGCATTACAACACAAAATGGCATTTCCACTCAAAATTGATTGAAGGCCAAGACTGTTCATCCCGGAGTCACAAACAGAACATGCATATTATGTGTATTAAAGTTGTATGAAACAAATAGACAAGACATTTAATGTGCTGTACTGAAGATGAATTAATTTAATTTAATCTAACTCAAGACATTTAATCAATATGTTAGTTGTAAACACAAGTGAACTGGAATTAATAAACAAAAATATTCCTGAAATAAATAGAAAAAGACTAAATGTTTGGACTAAAATCCGACTAAAATCTAAAATACCCTGTGTCTTAAGCATATATATAAGCATATATATATATATATATATAATAGGTTAACATGATTCACTGATTGATGCATTGTGCCAACTGATCACTTTGAGTTCTGGCTAAAGATGACACAGTGTTTTTCTACAGTTGTCTTTCGACATCAATCTGTGGCCGCTCCATGTACTTCACTTCACATTTAACGATTTACAGTTCCATCAATACATTATTATCACACTGCACGAACACTTTCTCCTGAAAAAGGAATTTTAGCAACTTTTTAGTTGAGGGATAATAAGGATACCTTGACCTTAACCTTTTATACACTGTTGTTAATTTCAAACCCAAAATTTGTTTTCTAGTTAAACACAAAAATTGGCTCCAAAGATTCCAGCCCTCTAAATTACTAAATCTTAAATGTAGCAATTACAAATAACTTAAATACAGCCTATTTTGCATATATCATTTTCATACTAACAAAAATGACTACTTTTTGATCTATTCTTCAGACTCCAGGAGCAGACAAAGTATGTTTATGGGTCTCTGTGGAATACTGGTTTTGCTTTTAACCAAGACACTGCAAACTAGTCCTTTGCTTCCTAGCAAAGTCTGTAAAATTCATCCTAAGACCCAGGAGTTTCCCAGGAGACCCAGAGTTATCGACAATCATGACAAGGTCTCTGGGTTGAAAGTTCCTTTTGAGGTTATTCCATTTGTTCCATATATTTATATAAATATTGTATTCCATATTCCATTAGTACAGGGTTTGTTTTAAGAAGAAGCAGATGATTGGGTGTTAAAGGCTCCACATCATTCAAGTCATTTGTTGCAGATGTGATGGGTCTATCGTTCATGATTGTTTCCACTTCACATAAGGCTGTTTGCAAAGCCTCACCCTTTGGGATTTGTTCTCTTACTATAGACCAGAGGATCTCTTTGAATAACTTGATAAGTCTCTCACACACACCACCGTGATGCTGGGCTGAAAATCAACTTTATCCCATCTTGTAGCGCATCGGATTGCGCATTGTAGTGCATTGCGCAACAGTCAGCTGATTTTCCAGTCAACTACTGAGGGCCAGGATGTGTTATCCGGTGGCTAAAGATGACACACAGCTCGACAGTTGACCCCCACTTCCAGTTACTTTCTTACGTTTACGTTTTTCCCACATATATAAGTGTCTGTCCATATGCTTTCACTTCTTCATTTAACATGATTCACTTTTCTATGAATATGTTTATCACACTAATTGGAATTAAAACTTTGATCAAACAGGCATACAGTGAAATAAAACTCTTTAGCTTAAAAAATATTATATGCTGTTAATTGTTAATTTCTATACCCAAAAGTTTGTGAATTGTTTAATAAAGTTCATGTTGCCTATTGCATCTGCCTACTCAAAAATATGTAAAATAACACTATGAAACAGGGCTTTTCTGAATAATTATATCCTTCTCCTTTAATAAGTTTATGCATTCTGTCGTTAAAACATTTATACATTTATTTATTTATTTTTATTTTATTTATTGTAGCATGAAGAGACTACAACTTAAATTTGTGATTGTGTACTGTGTAATTGTGTGGTGTAAAATGACAAAAATATTAATAACAACAACAACAACAACAATAATAATAATAAATATAGGAGTAACAATAATGATAATAAAGAAAAATGAAAATGATTAAATTGTGGACATTGTGGTCTATAAACCAAAAAAAAATCATATCAGAGTGCATGGTACAGCTAAATTGCACAACATAAAATGCAAGAAATATATTTCACCTGTATGAATCTGAATATGTATAATCAATACAACAATCAATGTATAGTAATAAGTGTACTGATATTTTTTGTTTTTGCAGATAGTAGGACTGTCACAGCACAGAAATAATGGTTATTGAAACTAGTTATCAAACTAGAAAGTCAGCCCCTAGATATAGAAGTGTGGGAAAGAATCTTTAGCTTAGGTATTTTATTTTGTTTGGATTTGTCAGATTTTTCTCATTGTGTCAAAGAGGTGCTGTGGTCACACATATTAACTCAATATTACTGAAGACATTTTCATGAGAGAGGGGCTTTCCTTTTATTTGGCAATTTGATCAGACAACATGAGTTACTCACAAGTAAGGAACATACAGAAAAAAAGTCAAGCTGAGAAAGTCATTAAGTCATGCTGGTGTTAAAGACTCTGACAGCTGTTGAATGAAGGCTCCTTCTTACATGGTAGGAGTAGCCCCTGAAGTAGTACTGAAGGAACTGAAGGAACTATTTTAGACCAGTGGGTGGAAGGAGTTATTCATGATAGATGTCAGCTTTGAAATACAAATCCATAATGCAAGCCCAAATTAATAACTGATACTGTCACATGACTGAGTCTTTATTTAACTTGTCATTCTTATAATTTATTTAACAGAGTACTCTATCTTATCACATATCAATGTTTTATCTGTAACCGCTTGGGGTTGGAGCCTATTCCGAAATAAAAATGAACTGAGTGATTAATGACACAGTATTGTTTTCATGCTAATGTATATAACCTTTAATTACCGGCATTCACTCCCCCCTGCACTTGTTTTTCCGACTCCCCCTCAGGATCTGACTCCCCTTCGCGTGAACGCGCACGCACTGCAAGCCAATTTACGGATTTTTGGTTGAAGTATGATTACTGGAAACAATCCTACACATTCTTTTCAGTCTCTGCCGAAAAGTGACTGCACCCTATAACTTATTTATTTATTTCATTGCAAGAAGTGACATTGACCAAATTCACTGTGCATGCACCTGGCAAACACAGACAATGTTATGCGGACTGTAAAGGCAATCCGTTACAGTTACAGTTCTATATATGCTACATCACTGTATTCATAATTATACTAATATTGTATTCATAATGTATACATAATTATACTTAAGTAAATGTGGAGTCTGGAGTTTGTCTCATCAGTGGTAAAACTTCTATGTTTTCATGTTGGCGTAACACAATGTTTTCCAGTAAGTCCCACCCCCCCGTGCTGACGTCCACTGGCCACTGCCCATCTGCCTTTCAAGGGCAGAATCCTAAAGGGTCTAACATGGAGATGAGTTACTTACTGTAAGCTCCGCTTACATTAATTTATTCGTTACGTATACTATAAATGCGGTTCCAGCCCAGTTTTCCTACATCACATGACTGCGATGGAAGCTGCCCGTCGCTATATAAGACTGGGTAAACGGTACTGTGGATCATAGCGACCACAGCACGTGGACCTCTTCACAACAGAAACGCGCTTGAGAAGCTCCGGATCACTTCATCTCCACCTCACGGGTCATCATGGCGGATAACAACATGACATCCCTCGCTCGTGCTTTGTCGCAGCCGCAACTCGAGCTGCAGCCGGAAGGGACCAACGAAATCGTGACTCCGCGGTGCTTACCGGTGCAGCCGCCGCGAATGACGCGGCTGTCAAGCTGCGCCTCGCTCGACTCGAGTAACACCGCGACTTCACCTTGCACCAGAGAGGCGCACGTCCTGGTCATCAACACCGGGGGAACCATCGGCATGAAGCGTAGTAACGGTAGCTAACCTTACAGTGAACTTCACTTCTGTGTTTATGTCCTTGTACCCGAGGGGAGGGGGAGCTGCAGCGTGTCCGCTTGTTAGCACCGCCGCTAGCGTGTTGTTGTCCCGTTACTGAGGTCATCCTCGTCTAATCCACAAACCGTTAGCAAACCTGTTTAAACTACCATGAGCGTGAGCTGCTTGATTTCATGTTAAATGGAGCAGTGTGTCACTGCTTTGACACATTCAGCCGGTACATCTCTGAGCATCATCGTGACCCATTCTCTCAATGAATAACTAGATGTTGACATTAGTGTGTTGAGCAACATCTGGAGAATATGGTGAGACACAATAACATCCAAAGGTCCAACCTGCCTCTCCTTCAGTAATGTCACACGTTGTTCACCTCTTATTTGTTTAGAGCAGTATTGTGTTGATAATCTCATATAATGTTATTGTTATTGTAAGGTTGTCTCTTAATCTTGCCTGCAGCCAGAGTCAAACTTTGTCTGCCAGTTTAACACTTCAGTTCTTGACAGTCATGAAATTATGCAAGCAAATGCAGCCTTATTGAGAAGTGCTGAAACTTAAGTTGTGTTCACTTTGCAGCACTGAAATATTCTTTTGTGTGCCTTTTTCGGTTAATGGCTTTTCCTCCCCTCCAATCTCCAGTCTTTATTTCTCACGGTATATTTGTTTTTCTTCAGGGCTTTTGCTCACGTGGCTGTCAGCTGCCACGTAATGTCTCTGTTTTTTTTTTTTAGATTGATGTGTGGAGAAAAATCTGCTGGCGTTCCTTCAGACTGCACAGAAAAACTGGCTCCATGGAGCAGCTAAAAACAAAAAAGAGAGACAACATGTGGTCGGCTGTGCTGACTGTATGCACAGAGCTTCGCTTTTGGTTAAAGATTTTATGTGCGCCAGGTTAAATAGCCTAATGAGTGGAGCGTATGTAAAAATAACAGTCAACGCCAGCAAAAATGCCATTTCTTACATTTGCCACTAGGGTTCAGTATGAGACTGATGATGGTGTTGGGATGATTGCAGTAATCCAACAGATGGGAAAGCTATAAAAATAATAAAATAACAATTCCTCCCCCCCCCTGTTTCTGTCAGCGAAAGTGTATGTCCCAGAGCCCAATGCTTTGGTGGACAGACTGCGCTCGTTGCCCATCCTTCACGATGAGAAGTATGCCAAGGACACCTGCCTGTATGACTACTATGGAATGAGCACCCTGGTCCTGCCGTAAGTGCACCCACAATTCCTCCCTGCTCACTCAGCATAAAGTCATTATGGTGTATTGTGTAGTAATTATAATAAGCCGAGTTCTGCTCTTTTTCATATTTCGCATTCATGCGCACGTGTCTACGGTGCATGTTCTGACTGTAATGTGTAATGTCTTGTAAACTACGTGCCGTAGCTGTTTTGTTTTTATTTAAGACGACATTTTAAAGAGATTAAGGTCATTTCAAATGAATTCAAGTCGGCTTTACAAACACTTTAAAAATGAATCTACTCGACCAGCATCACAGCGATCTGGCTTCACTTTGTTCCTCTGCAAACTTTCAGTCTTTAATTGATACTTAATGTCAAATATTGTACCTGGAAGATTATCATGTGAGTGTCGCATCTCTTATCTTATCTTGAACTGAAAAATTGTCATGCAGTGTGTTCTTCAATTTCCTTTATACTAAAAAAGAATAACGTGCTTCACCCAAATACCCACCGAAGCCTATCACATTCCATTTGACTTATAGGTGTACTAAATCTACCGAGTTGAGTTCCTTAAGGTATGTTTATGTCTGTTACTCTGCACCAACAATCTAGCTGCTTTAATGTGTAGCGTGTAGAGGAGTAGCCCAGCTCAGATAAGCTAATGTTTCTTGGAGGTTTGTTAGAATAGCTGCTGTTTGCCTGCTGGGTACAGCAAGGATAACGTAGTCTGTTGCATGATGCATTCATATTGTCTGGCGCATGTGCTGTGAAGATCGTGAGAGCTGATCATCAGTTTCTGTAGGGTCCTAATTATCGGTAATATTGAGACCGCCACTACCAGAAACTTAATTTTACTCACTAATTTCCATACCCCCCTTTCATGTTCGCTGCTGCTGTGAGAATGGTTGGTTGAACGGCAGGGTGGAGTCGGATGCATGGTAAAGATAAGGTATCTGTCCATCAGATTTTACTAGACTGTTTTGCAAAAACCTTTCAGAGGGCTGTTCAGTTTTACTACCCCCCCACACCATTTCCACGACCTTCGACAGCTCCGTGTTCGTTTTTTAGCTGCTTGGTAAATGCCTTAAATAATCGGTTCATTTGGATGAATACTGAGCCTTTGCTCACAGACCTTTTAACAAATTAATATGTGAATATGTATCATCGGAAGTGTTCAGCGTGATGTACTCTTTTGATATTTGCTCATCCTTGAGTTGGCATAGTGTTAACATCAATTGAAGTCGACTCATATGCAAGTCTAATGGGCATACTGGTGAATATATGCCCAGCCTGTGTTGAAGGAGGCGTTTAGTTTATTGATTTATTGAAAAACTTTATTCATGTGATGTCGAGAGGCAGCGCCACAAGGCTGTCTGCACCCCACCTCCAACCTTCTTCCACTTCTCAAATCCCCCATCACTCACACACACACACACACACACACACAGCTACATATACACACAAACACACTTGCACACATATGTTCATTATTCTTAACCTATAAGGCATCTTAGCACTGGTATGCTAATGTGTAGCTTTGCTACACCTTAGGGTGGACTGCCAGATAGATGAATAATTGGCGATTTGAATAGTATTTTCTTGTGGCACTTTGGCTTTAAGGTTATCAACAACATATGTTCGAGGGTCGTGTGAGGACTTAAGGCTAATTAGAAGAGCGTGCGCAAGGATCTCTGGTTGGGTGGACTCAGGCTTGTCTGTCCCCCTGCTGTTCCATTCAGCTCCTATCTCCATGTTATAAAGCTGCCCTATGGTAATGTGGGGGGGTGTCTCACTCTGTTTCTTTTAAAAGGGAGATTAAAAAGAAAATCTTTCCATGGCTGTTTGGCCAGTCACGCTGCCTTTATATGGAGTGTCGCAGGTGGGGCCATGGGACGCTTGAGTTAAACTTTACTGGGAGGCGATATAAATATGTACATGCAAGGCTTCCTCCCATATCTTTTGGGAAGAAAAGAAACAGGTTTTTGCTTTAACCTGGAATGACTTGCCAAATAAAACTCATGATAAACAGCCACCTTATGTCCCACGGCTTCTCCTGTATTTACAAAAAAACAGCGTTAAAGCTCCAGAGAACATTAGGACTTGACAGTGGAAAGGAAAAATGGCACATTTTGAAGCGCAGCTCTCACTAGCAGTATACCTACCGTACCCCTCCCTTTTCTGAAACTCCCTCACTGTGTGTCTGAAACAGGTTCTGGCACCCTACCGCTGAGACAGAAGGCCCGGCTAAATAGACTTTGTCTCGCTTCATAAAGTCAGCTTGGTTTTTAGCATTCCCCTACCCTTCTTTAAACTCACTTTTCAAATTTAACCCGAACTTGGTCCAACTTTATTAAATAAGCACAATGAAGTCAGTCATTTGCCTCAGTGAGGATAATAATCATTCGATTAACCATGTGTCCTCTCGGAGTGAATGCCTGCACAAAGAAAGACTGCAACCGCTGATTTATTTTGGGCTGTTTGTCCTGCTTTTGTTGTGTAGTAATTAAATGTATATAAAATGAATGGTAGAAAATTAAACAAACCGTAAATGAAATAAACTTCTCTCTCTTCCAGGTCGATTCCAGGTTATAACAGGATAGTCTACACTATTTTGGAGTACGACCCTTTGCTGGACTCCTCCAATATGACTCCAGAGGACTGGATTAGAATTGGAAAGGACATTGAGGTACTTGCTGCTGAATCCACGTTAGGTTATTAACTGACTGATCACAGGTTTTATGCTTTTAAATGCTAGGTATCAGTTGTAATATTCATATTGCTCTTAAAACATATGTGCTTGGAAAAAAATGATACATTTATTGATGTTGCAACTAAAATAATAATTTTTTCTTGTTTTATTCCAGAAACACTATCAAAGCTACGATGGATTTGTGATCCTTCATGGCACAGACACTATGTCTTACACAGCCTCTGCTCTGTCCTTCATGTGTGAAAATTTGGGCAAATCAGTCGTTCTCACCGGCTCACAGGTAAAACAGATGCTGCCAAGGGTCTAACAAAAAAGACTAAACGTGTCTGCGGCACTTTAAGTGACGATAAGATGCCTTCTGTCTTCAGGTGCCCATCTATGAGGTCAGGAATGATGGCAGAAACAACCTGCTGGGGGCGCTGATGATTGCAGGCCAGTTTGTCATTCCTGAGGTGAGGAACTGGAGGTTGGACATGCATTACACGCTACTCACGAACACGGAATTTTTAGTGGAGAGTAATTTCTTTTTAAAAGAATGAATTCTGCATTTGTGTTTCTGTATTTGTGAATGAGAAAAAGAGTAAATATGAGGCTCTAGGCCATCACCAGTTTCTTTTGTGAGCTTTCATGTTGTTGTTTTTTTTTATATATGGGCTTGATGCATGATAAATAGATTAATTCACAGGTTATGATATTGTAAATCCATATATTTGTTCATGGGCTAAGAAAATACAACGTGTTCTGCAAAGACACTGTCAGCAACGACTTGTCTGATGAGAATACTTTCTACCGGCAGTGTGTCGCAATACCGAGCAACAATTACAGAACAGGAAGAACACTGAAAAATATTATCTACCTGTATATCTATGTACGACTGTATTTTGAAATGTTACTTATACACAGGATTTATATGTTGAGTTCTATGGTGTTTTAAAGGGATTGTGTTGTATTAAATATAGAAATATAGGATCTTTGTCTCTTTTCAGGTGTGCCTGTATTTCAACAACAATCTCTACAGAGGGAATCGTACGACCAAGGTGGATGCTGGGAGTTTCAATGCCTTCTCCTCTCCTAACTTGGGTCCTTTGGCCACCGCTGAAGTGGATATTAAAAGTAAACAGCGGCGTAATTAGTCTGTCACTCTCCTTCAAGTGTGTGTGTGTGTTCTGTTATTTTTATTTGTTTTCTCCATCTTTTCCTTTTTAGTCAACTGGGATACAGTGTGGAGGGCAAACACCATGGCAAAGTTTCAAGTCAGCACCGAGCTGAACAGTGATGTGGGACTGCTCAGGCTGTTCCCAGGAATCACTGTCGCTACTGTAAGTCGCTCAGCCCCTGAATCAGACCAGAGGTGTTTATTCTTCCTCTGTCACAGTCACCTAACATCTAAAGGTTACTAGTCGCTCGTGGTCTTTGATGTGACACACAGCCGAATAATCAATAGGTGTTCTGGGGAAATTATTCAGCTTGTCATCGTCTGATGTATTGCCTCATACACAGACTTGACTTGATTTGCCCAAACTACTGGTCGTACACTCGATACAAAAGAATCGCATTACGGTTCAATCACGACCTGCTTTAAATTTGCATAATCTCAGAATGAGGATCTGCTTTATTGGCATCCGGAATCTGATTCATTCCATTATTTATTATTATTACCATTTCAAATGAACACTAAATCATATTTAATCACCTGATGAAAGGAGCGATATCGTGATGCTGCTATGATGAGCAAGCTTTCCTTCTCAGTGTATTAAAATGTAATTAAAAAATATGTTCTTCAAAGGTAACGGACTGCTCAAAAGTGTTGTTTTGTCGAACTGCAATAAAATACAGTTAACTTTAATTTAATCACGCCATTACCCCGTCTTCTGTTACCTTTCCTGCTCATGTAAACTGCCACCAAAGCTCAGCCTAAAGAAAGATGAGAAGAAGTTATGGGCCATGACCAATCACCCTGTAAAGAGGGAGGACTGTCATAGATATCGTAACGTTTAGCCGCACCTCCCCCTGCAGAGGCTGCTGGGAGGCTGACTTTACTGTCTCAATCTGCTCTCATTGCCCAGCTCGGCTATCAACACTTCCTTACAGCCTTTAACTGTCTTTACGAGGCACCGTTTTGATTAGGCACCAGGCCCTCGTGTGCCTACCACCTCTGCCGTATGAGAGCTTCATTGGTAATCTGCGTCAACCATTTCTTGTCAAAACTGCTTATCGCATCAAAAAATACTGACTGAACCTGGCACTTTTAATGTCACCTTCTTCTCACATTTTATGGTAACTGCCTTGGTCTTGCCAAGTGACTTTATGCTCGCTAACACCTTCAGATTAATTGCTCTCCATCCTGCCATTTCAGTCATCTGCCATTCTAGTCATATGCCATGGCTAATGATGTGGTATAGGGCCTCCTGGTGCCAGCCAACCAGTGATAGTGGAGAGATACTGGTAGATGGCACCAGATGGGCTTTTAGGAGAGTGAATGGTCTCATGCTTTTGAGTGAAAGACGCTGCAGGAAAAATAACATGGAATACTAATTCCTCAATTTGATTCTTCACAGTTTAGTTGGCTGTTAATTTTGGAAGTTTGCAATGCGAATCGTTGGTATGTCTGTGTCCAGGTGAGGGCTTTCCTCCAGCCGCCCATAAAGGGTGTTGTCCTGGAAACGTTTGGCAGCGGAAATGCCCCTGATAACCGTCCTGACCTGTTGGAGGCGCTGAAGAAGGCCACTGATGCCGGTATCATCATAGTAAACTGCACCCAGTGTCTGAGGGGAACTGTGTCTTTATCTTACGCCACTGGCCAGGTGAGTCATGTCACCTACTGGTCAATCCTGACCCACTTTTACTACATTTTGTGGTGTTTTTTTTTTAAAACGTTAGTCAAATTTTACATCCTGTGATTTCTCAGGTGTTGAAGGATGCAGGAGTGATAGCTGGTGGGGACATGACTCCAGAGGCAGGCCTGACAAAGCTGTCCTACGTGCTGGCTCGGAAAGATCTCAATCTAGAAGACAAGAAGAAGGTTGGTGTTCACATTTTAGCGCCTTATTCTCTATAAAGAGAAAAAAAAACTCCACATGATCATCATAAGAAGATCATCATGAGCAAAAAAAGTGAAGTACATGTGTTTTTATGTTTGTGACCCTGTCCAGACAATGGGCAAAAACTTGCGAGGTGAGATGACTGCTAACTTGTCAGGATCCAAGCTGAGTCTGTGTGACAGCCGCTTCATCCAGGTCGTTGCCAAGTCTCTGCGCGTCAGCTGCAAGGAGGTGAGGATATCACCTACACACAGACAGATTTCCAGGAAACTACATAGATGGCCAGATATGTTTTTACATGTTGAAATGCTGTTCCAAAACTTCAGACGTTTAATCATGTCACATTCAAGTAGCAGTTTTTTTTTAATAAAGTGGCTGTCTGCAGGAACTGGAAGCCATCCGCAATGCCCTGATTCCCCCACTGGCATGTGCTGCAGCTAAGAACGGAGACATAGAGGCTTTAGAAGCCCTAAAGGAGATGGTAAACAACCCTACACTCGCACAGTCCTATGACATTTCTCTAAACAAAGCTAGCGCTAAACGTCTATGCCAGCAGAGCACTAGTAGCACAGACACTTGCACAGACACTTATCTCACTCATGTTTGTTTTGTGGGGTAAACATACCCAGGTTATCCTTTCACGAGGATTATTTGTCAAAACAGCTTTTCAGGGTCACTCTAGAAGGACATAGGAAGTACACAGGCGCCCTGCTAAACAAAATATGAAGCCAGACTGGTAAAACAGCCTTGAGCTGCCCCGATGGTCACATGCACATGTTTGTATGTGGCCCTGACTGGTGTGCAGACTTGGATTACCCAACAGTTTCTAAGGACAACTCTAAAGTAATATAAAGTAATACTTGACAATCAAGTGGTTGTTTAATACAATTTTGAAATGTCATTTGCTTGAACAATTAAACAGAAGGTTACAGTTTGTTACAGGATAAGACTGGCGATATGAGACGTTTTTGTTATTGTCAACACATCCTACAATGTGGCAGTCAGTCTCCTAACACTTTCCAACTTTGCTATACTCAACATCATTCCCACATGTTCTTACTGAAGCCATAAAGAGGAACACGTCACCAAGTGCATCTGTGTGGCTCATCAGTAGTTTTTGCATATAATAACAGAGGTTTATGACAGTAACAGCTGCCATTTTGAGAAACTGGCAACCAGTTATCGGCCTTCAGTTGCCATCAGCAACAACCAGTTTCTAACATAGCAAAATGAGCACCCGGATTTTTAATATTTGTTGCAATAGCGATATTCAAAACTGGGTTCCATGATAAGCTTTCAAGCTTTCATTATTAAGCTGACATACAACCGCGTAGTGTCTTCATAACTCAAAATAATAAGGTGACTGTAAGAATGGCAACTTTATTTAAATTTTCTTTAAAAAATTGCTGAAAATTGTTGAGCCCTGCAGAGAAAAAAGCTATAACAGGCTTTGGACTCAGATAATATGTGTTAGTAGGCTCAATCAATTTATCACTAGACATATCCTTTAACCCGTGTTTTCCTCTGTCACAGGGCAGTAACTTGTGTCTGGGTGACTATGATGCACGTACACCCCTGCATATCGCCACCTGCGAGGGCCACCTCAAAGTGGTGGAGTACCTGCTGCGTCAAGGAGCTTCAGTCTACGCTAAAGATCGCTATGGGGACACACCCCTGTGCAACGCAGTGCGCTTCAGGTAACAATCACCTCATTTCAAACAATAAAGGCTAATGTTGTTTGTGTTTGTTTTCATCTGTCTCTTAAAGTAATAATGCCATTTATGAAGTTGCAAACACGACATTTAACATTCCCCTTTCGGCCATTAGCAACCACTGAGTGTTTCCTGAAGAAAAAAAAAATGTAGTTAATAGTGGCAATAGAAGAGACTTCATTAAATGAGCTGCTGCAAGGTAGGGAATCTGGCTCTGCTTAAATGACAGGAAGGGAGCAGCGGCTGTCAGAGGGGGGTTGAAACCAGGGGAACAACTCGTAATGGAGTTTAGAGACCAGGCAATAATTATAAACTAATTAGGCTAATTGTCATCTGACAGTTTAGACAGTGTTTATTTTTACCAAAGCTATTTTCTTAATTTTTGTCATTCATTGACATTGCTCTGAATTTCTATCAGGGAAAAGATGTTTCAGTGTTACTGCTATATTGAGCCTCGGGGTGAAAACGTTGTATGTGTCGAAGCTGTGCCAAATGGCTGTTGTCCTATTTTAACGGTTGGCACTGCAAGTATGGACTTGTTTCCCTTTGTGATGATAGAGGGATGTATCGGAGCACTGAACACCTGTCGTTACACTTCCTGTGCTACACTGTTCAGCCCACTTTGCCCTTCTTAAATGTATTTAACGAAATGGCACTAAGTAATAGAACCAGAGTTTTGAGTTGGAGGATTGTCTGACGCACTTAAATGTCTTTTAACATTTGATAGTGTGCTTCAACCCTGATGCCCATATAAGGAGTGGCAGCGAGCACAGGTAGAGAAGGGTTAAACAAGAAATATGGGGAGTGTCCTCTGAACCAGTCTTACCAACCTGCTCCCAGTTTCACAGATGAGAGATACTGGCTTCTTAACGCTCAACAGGAAGTCTCTTGTGTCCTTTTTAATAGTTTCTTTGGTTGCAGCTCGACATTCCTCAAAACAATTAAGCATCAAATTGAACTCTGGGTAATTTAATACATGGCAAGCCCAGCTCTTATTTGTAAACTCAGTTGCTCAATCATGAACAAATTTAGTTAGCTTTGTTTCATTGTTAACTCGCCGTTCACAAATGTTACTGCAGGTGACTCGTGCGTGGGCGGTTCATTGTGGGGACAAGGAACTTGTTCTTACACGCCAAACTACAATCACCGGCACACTGACTCTGTCAGTGAAAGTCCAGATTTTAAACTAAAGTGTTTTGAAAAGAACATTTATCATTTCCATTAGGATTGATCAGGTGATGGTTTCAGGAGCAGCTGATCTTTATGTGATACAGTAATAAATATACAGCTCCTTTTTTTATTTATTTGCATGTCCTCTAACTAACTTAGGCACAAGGAGGTCGTGCTGCTGCTGAGAAGGACCGGCGCTCACTTCACCCGAGACAAGTTGGAGGAAGCAGGAACAGAACTGTGCAGGTGAGACACACGATCGCACGCATGGTACAGTCACAAATATTCTCAGCTATCCACTGTGACCCATCCTACATAGTTGACACAGGTACAACCAGTTGTCCCACTGTTACACAGACTGTAGGAATGCCCCCTGGCAGCATAGCTTTTGATCTGTTCTGCATCTCTCGTGTCGGCATGTATGTAACACACTGGCTGGCCACTGTTATTTATCAGCCCGAGACACTCAACAGGTTTTGTTCCAATTTACAGTTTCAGAAACACACCTCTTGTTTGGTAAAAATGTGTCTCTGTGCCTGCATTATCATAAAAGGAAAACATTTGAGTCATAAAGCCCGACACTGCTGATTTTTTTTTTTTGCTTTGACGCGCTGGCCAGTTTTAGTCTCTTTACATAACTTATCCTTCAGCCTGTGTGTATTTGTTTGTGTCAGTATTACTAGAAATTTGGAAAAAAAAATGCTGTGATAATAACTGTCAAATCCGGTGTGTCAGGCTGGCAGCCAGTGGTGACAAGGAGGGCCTGGAAATCTGGAACCTTGCCGGAGCGGACCTGAGTAAACCAGGCTATAATGGACAAACGGCAGTCCAAGTGGTGGGTTCTAGAGACACTTATTCCACTTAAATAACACTTGAAAACTCAAAGTAAATTGACTTCTTATTCATTCTCGGTTCTCTTTTTTTTTCTCCTCTCACAGGCCAATGATCTTGGCAAAACTGAAATGGTGACATTTATAACAGACAGACTCATCAAGGTATCCACTATTCTGCATTTCAGCTGCTTTACATTTTTCATTTCTCTGAAGCCAAACTGCTTTATCTTGACATGCTTTTGTCTATAATTGACTCTCAATTACATGTTTATCTTGTTTAATTTCAGACAGTGGAATATGGATATAGTGAATTTAATGATGACAATGAATGGGTAAATGAGACTGTTTCCCAATATTAGTGCATTTCCCATAGTGAGCATGATCCCTTTTAGCATGTCTCCGATCCATCTTTGTGTCCATCCCTTTCTGCCTATCATCCATCCATTTTATATGCTGCTCAGGGTTGTGGGTTGTGTTTCCAAGCATGCTCTGTACAAGCTTGCGCCCCTGGATCACGGGAAAACAAACAACACACACACAAACAACACTTTCACACGTACAGACAATTTAGAGCTGCCCACTCATCTGGCACCCAGAGGAAAACCCAGAAATCCTGTGAAGATGATTTTTCAAGTACTCATGGCAGACATTATTTACAATATGTCAGCCGAGAAAGTGACACGTGAAGCAATTTGCTCGATCAGCATAGCCATCTAGTCTGCTACATCACTCAACTGGTCTGTTCACCTAGTGTGGATCTACCAGTCACTGAGGTTATGTGAAGTTTGAAGACAGAAGTCCGAAGACAAGTATCACAGTCCCTACGCTTCACCTAGATAGAAAATAGCCAACCCCTCATAGCATTGCAAATATTTGTGTGGCATTTTATTTTTAGATTTGAGAAGCAGCCAGTACCTTTTTTTTTGATTTTAAGATAACCATAACTCCGACCATTTCTTTCTTTCGTCATAACCATCAGATAAAGTCTGATCACCTGTAGTCCCTGCATTTGCATGCCTGCAAATGTTAAACCTGTGTAGCCTGCTTTATGCAAGGCTGTCTGTCCTGCGTGCATGCGTGTGTTTGTATTTGTGTGTGTGTTTGTGTGTGTGTGTGCACACTGGAAGTCGAGAGAACGCTGAAACACCCCCCCCCCCCCGTGCTGCATAATAATCCTGTCTCTTTGTTTCTGTGGCAGTTGTGAGCTGACGCATGCGGCGAACCATCCAACAACAGGAATCGTCCTCCATTTACGTCCACTTCATCCCAAACCGTCCTCTACACACCGTCCACTGTCCTGCCAAATTTAACTCGAGAGTGAGAGACTCTCTCACTTTGAGTGCTTTTATTTGTGTAGAATTCAAGCCGTCTTTGCTTACAGTCTTTCCCTCCTAGGCCACTTAAATAGCACAACATTGTGTAACAATTGCACAGTGCTGAACTAGGCCAACACTACGTGTGTGTATAAATTAATGTTTGATTGTTGCACAAAAGTATGTGTATGTATAAGGAAACATATCAACCTGTATGTTTTAATCAAATGCTTTTATGACTGAACATGAATAACACTCTCTTACTGTAATGATCAATCAGGGATTTAAGGCTGAACTTGAGCTGTTTAACAAGAACAGTGTTGATACCTCTGAGGACCATTAGTCCTAAACAGTGTAAACAACGGATGACAGTAAAATTTTATTTTCTATATACCAGAACAGTTAAAGAACTGAATACTGTGTCATTACTTTATGAAGTAATGTTGCCTGTAGCTATAGGAATTTATTTGTGATATCTGGCACAACAGGGTACATTCACATATTTTATTTTTATGCTCATTTTAACAGTGAGATACTAGAAAGTGTCTCATAAGCTAATAAAACTAAGGATGTCTTTTTATCATCTGGGACATGATCCAGTTGTACCAAATGTCCACTTCGGCCTAAGACTGCCTCTGCCCCCCCTGAAGCAGAGGTTGTCATTTCCTTCTGCTCGAACAGGCGCTACAAAAAACCTGTTACCTTTCAGGCTCATCCAGCCTGTTTCACACGCCGGCGATCGAGCGAGAAGAGTCGCATATCTAAACCTTTTGAAACGTAAAGGAGGAAATTCGGACTGTTGTGTGAGCCAGATGAAGCCATAGTTTCTGTTTTTCTTCACATATCTTGATTGTCTTCTTACAGACAAGACTTTTTGTTCTTATCTTTGTTGTGTAACAAGAAAATTGTTCTTTGCTTTGCTTTGATGTCATTTACTTTAAAAATCAATATGGATCAGTTGTGTCGCACTCTTAAAGTTATGATCTGTAAGAGAATCTTACGTGATTTGCCCGTGGCTTTAAAGTGAGAACAACTTCCAAATTACTTGAAATTTGTCCTGCTGTTTACAGTGATGTTATTGTTTCACTGTTGTATTCAAAAAAAAAAAATAGCGAGAGAAGAGGAGGATGTGTCTGTGTGTGTGTGTGTGAAAGGGATTTTGGTGTTAGGTTTCTGTGGAAAAAGCAACAGAAATAAATCTCTTGTCTAAAAGCAGTGTCTCCTGTGTTTCCTACTGTTAACCCAGAAACTCACATGAAACTGTGCACGTGACGCTCCCGGATAAAGATTTCTGAGCATTTTCCCATTCGCCATGGTTTTCTGTATGAATTAGCACACGTCCAACCAATTATTGGAGGTCATTTCTCTTAGTGTGCACAGTTGTCTTAAAGAAATGTGTTCTGGATAATAATTGGAATGTGACCGCAGCAGGCCTTTGGGAGGAATACTACATCAAACCCAAACGTGGAGCTCTCTCAACACGTTTCTGTGTGAGCTCTTACTGTGGCTATGAGAGAAAATTTAACAGAAATTAGACAGAAAGTTAGAAGACAATAAAATTCCAACAGTCCATGTGACTTCTTGGCCTGCAGTGGCTGGTATTTGCTATCTCTGTCTTGAGGGCGGCTGCCCTGTCGTGCTCCTTGCTGGTGGAACCCAGCTCATCCGGTTAGACCAGCATGGGCCTCATTCCTCCCTGAATGAGAGGCTTGTATGAACCTAGCCCCAGAACAGTATATAAAGAGCTCTGTTCTGCAAGTCACTCAGTCTGGACTGGGATGACACCAAAGGAAGCACCATCTCAAGAAAAGGACAGAACTCACCTTCTCCAGGTAAGCAGTCTTGACGCAGAGCTCGCAGTCGGCCAGTCCTCTGCTTGTTTTTGTGGATTTCTACTGTAGTGATGCGTTCACTGCCGACAAATCCTTTCAGGAAACTAATTCTAGCTGCTGTTTTTTTCTTCTTTTTCTTCTTATTTTCACCAGTGGGATCAACAGTTTGAAGGATGGACTTTGCCCCTGAAGAAGTGTGTGTGGTCTCTCTGATTAAGTGGTTCTCAACAGTTCAACAGTTCTTTGAGAAAATTGTGAAATGTTTAGGACCACTTGACCAGTCAGACAAATGCTGTCAGCTTTGGAAAATACCGCCTCTGATTGAATGGATCGTCTCTCTCTCTCTTTTTTTTTTTTAAAGGACAAACACCTCCCGAGGCATGCATCTGAATGATTTTAATATAACTGTGATTTCCTCTGCTTCTCTGTTTCCTTAATGTCTCTCTCTGTCTTTTACTCTCATTGTGCCCCCTTGTGTTACAACACCAACCGCAGTCCAGGAGCTGTGGGAGGCTGTAAAAATAATCAGGCGTCGGTAATTTCATTCTGCTGGCACAAATACAACATTTTTAACAGCTCTGCTGCTGCAGTAAGTCTTTTTTTTTTTTTTTTTTTTTTTTTTTTGCTCTGCTTTAATGTTGACACTATTCAGAAGTACTGATTAAAACAAGTCAATAAAAAATCATTTGTCTCTGTTGAGTTCGTGTGGGATGGTCGCTGTCCAAAGTACTGAAACTTGCTGATCAGGTTGTAGCAAAATCACTACACCTTATTATTATTATTATTATTATTCATAAATATTTTTTGTAGTCTGATCTGCCAGATTGGAGAAGAACGATGACTAATTTTTGGGGTATGTGTAGGTAAATAATTAGACATGAGTCACCTATTTCTGCTTTTATTTCCTGGACTCTTAAACCACTCAAACCACAGTTAGACTGCAAATGCCTTAGTTAAATTCTAAACACACACGACTGAATTTAGATCTTTTATTTTCAGGACTTAGTTTGATGGGAAAGCCTGACCCAAAGACTCAAAATCTGACACAACTCCCCCAAGATATAGGCTACTTTATACCGCATAAATCATTCATGAAAGCACTGTGCACCGATTATTCCCCCTCTCCTTTTAGACAGCCCCTGTCTCCTTTCCCCCTCTTTGATCTCCTCCATGCGCCAAGAACTATCAATATTTGCTAAACGTTTCTCACAAAGCCTGGCTGTGCACCAGGAGAACCTGCAGAGGTCTCACAGGCAAGAGGATAAGACATGGGAGAGGCATTAATGAGAGGCCCAGAGCGGTTTCCCCTGTGCGTGCACAAGGGCAGCAGATGTAGCAGCACAGGCAGTCCCAGGAGACCCTCCCCGTCCTCGGAATTTCATCAGCGACCAGGGGACACCCAACCCAGACCTCCTCCATCGGGGAGAGCTGGGTGACGGACGTGGTAAATCATCTTTACTATGGATTGTAATTATCGGTTTGCTGACAATCCCTCCTCCTCCCCCTCCTCCTGTGAGTGTGTGTGCGTGCGTGTGTGTGTGTATGTGTGTATTCCTGTATGGTGATGAGTCGCGTGGTTTGTGGGGATCAAATATAATTTATTCATCCCTAGTATATTTATCATCGTCCCCCTCTGCTCATCTGTCAAAGCATCATTGTTACACGAGAGTCTGAATCTTTGGTTTTTAATCATCTCTGACCTGCTGATAAAAATAAAATAAATAAATAAAAAACGTATTAAAGGTATAAAAGTTTTTGTTCGTGTGACCTGCAAGTTCAGAAACACTGACTGGTTATATAAATTACACCTTCACCTCGTACAAACGTGAAAATAAAGTTGAAATAAAACTTTTTGGCAGCCATCAGGACTCAGAACCACCGGGCTACATTTGGAGATTTAAACGTAATTTCCTTTTATCCTTTTATTCCAGTGTGTGTGTATGTGTGTGTGTGTGTGTGTGTGTGTGTGTGTGTGTGTGTGTGTGTGTGTGTGTGTGTGTGCGTGTTTTCATTTCACATTTCAAGAACAGCTTTCTCGTCATACTTGTCAACCTATAAAAAGAGTTGTTTATAACTTCCTCTTTGTGACCCCTATGATGTCATAGTGATGTCACTAGGGGTACCCATGCCTTACACTGTATACATACAGTATGTTAACGGGAAATCTGTGTTACAAACTGAGGGTACAGAGTTCGAAAGATATGACCACTGACTAAGTAGGTGAGCCCTGTTGCATTATGGGAAATGTAGTATTCGGTGTTCTTGGAGCTTGACTCACACTATGCACTACAGGTCAAAACATCTGAGCCTGCGCTTCTTAGATTTTGACAGTGTTATAAAACCTGCCTGCTGAGGTACAGCAGTACCATAATAAACGACAGGAACATCCATTTAAATCCACTGAACCACACACTGATCCATGCAGTTTTTTGTACCATTTGCCGCAGTTACAACAACCCTGATCTGAACGCATTGTCAAGCTGTGAATCAGAAAATATGGCCCATAGCTCACAGTGAGTGCTGTCATGCTGTCTCACTGCAGCTCCATGCGGATGACATCATCATTACAGTCAGCTTCAGATTCACGCATGCTAAAGGTCTCACTGACTTTTAGACGGCAGATGCTTTATTTAACACCAACAGTTACAAATACTTCCAATGGCCATGCTGCTCAGAGGTCACACACAGGTTTTATTCAGTATCAGCTGATGATTTCAAAGCACATTTTGATTGATTTGTTTTTTTTTTATATAGCCTACAATAAAGTTTATTAAAATCAATCCAAATCAAATCAGTCCTCATTTAATTTATGGAAACCTTTCCCTACAGTTGAGCCTCATCACCATAGTAAGTAAATAACAATTCAATGTCTCCTATTTGATATTCTCATGTCAAAAATACAATGATAGGGCTGCATATGTGGTGGTGTAGAATGCTGCAGGAATGTAATATAGGAGAAAGAAATACTATAACGCAAGCTATGATGAGGCCATTACCGCGTGCCACAGACACACTGTAAGTCCCTACATGGATATTATAGGAATATTACAGGGGATCAGTCGTTAGGGGTTATGGCCAGGACTGTCGTTGTGCTTTACATCTTCTTGTGATGGTGGTGGTGGTAGTGGTGGGGGGCTAACGGCGACGCAACAGCAAATCGTGTGGGAGAGCAGGTCATCACTGTCTGACGGGAGAGAGAGAGAGCGAAAGAGAGAGAGGATGACTGAGTGAGTGACTGAGAGAGAGAGAGAGAGAGAGAGAGAGAGAGAGAAACAGGGGGAGAATGGGGGAGTAAGAGAGAGGCTGGAGAACAGAGAGCAGCAGACGCACAAGGTGCTCCTTCGCTCTCAGACCTGCAGCGCTCAAAGATCAGACACAAACAGCCTCATTTTGGCTTTAAAAGTATTTCACTGGATGTAAACCTCTTTTTTTGCATGCCTGATGGATTGTATTGCTTTATTGTCTACTCGGACTACTGGAGACCTGAGAGGCTGTTTTACGCACACGTGCGAGCGCTCACCGTGAGTCACTGGATGTCCGGATTAAAACAACTTGCGGATCTTTTTGGAGGGTACGAGAGAAATGAATTAGATGGATATACAAATCAAATAGATTTCCCGAGGAGTGGAATATTTTTTATAGGCTACACTCGCAGCCCACATGGCTTTGCCAAACTCATCGGGGTCTCCCGGAGCTGGGAAACCCAACCCCGGAGTCATAGACCTGGGGACAATCTTCGTTGACTCCGACATCATATTTGGATTTACAAGTCACCTTCTGAAGAGAAAAACAAAGGTAAGACTATCCTGAAGGGGTGACTGAAACACAAAAAACGCGATCTCATGCTGATGTGTTCCCACGTATAAAATACATAGGAAATAGCGATAAGACTGACAACTGATGTGACTGCTCCTGTCCGGTATTCAGGACCTGGAACAGCACCTCGCAGCATCTTCAAACACTTCTTTTGCTCTCAAACTCATCCCTGGACCTTACGCACGGCCAGTTTGCGCTACTGAACCTATTTAAGATGCAAATAAAAGCGTCTCTGGCTGCGATCAACTTTTATTCTCTGAAACAGAGCTTAGTGGTCAAAGCGCATCCTGAAGGTTGGACAGAAAGTAATAAGAAGCAGCTCTCAAATAAATAAGACTCATCCGATTTAAATAGGTTTGGTAACTTATAAAAGGAGCGTTTGTGGATCATTTGAAGATTTTAAATAAGTAGTAGTAATACTAATAATAGTAATAATAATAATAATAATAGTAATAATAATAATAATAATAATAATTAAGTGATTTTAGTTTCCAAACAAAAATGTTTGCGTGTCTTTCAGACAATCCTTTTGCAGCCTCAGAAGCTTTAAACCGCTTTAAATGACAGATATAAAATGTATTTGACTATCTGAGCCCGTCACGTCGTCTTGAATTTGGTGTGAGTTTTACAACCAGAAGACAAAAGGCTGTGAGTTTCCCTAAATAGGTCGTTTGAGGGCAAAAAAAAAAAAAAAAAAGAGAAACCGTTTCAGATGTGAAGAGCAGAAGCGCATGTGGCCACTGTCGCTTACATCACCCACATGAAATATTCAAAGTTTACCAATTAAATATTTAACCTTAGTACCCCCACACCCTTCCAGTTTGGGAACTGCTGCTCTGTGTTTTGGCCAGAGGATGGCGCCAGACACCAACAACACAGAGGCTGCTGACGTGCCCTGACACTGAGCTGTGAAACAGAAACCCATTGATAGAAATCACTTATTCTATTCTCTAAATAGGCTGATAGACCAATTAATCAACACTTAAGTGGCTGGGATGTCAGGAGTGAAGCACCCCGGATTCAATTCCACAATTTTTACTGTGATGTCATGCAAAATTCAGTTAACACAACGGACAGTGTGATAATGATGCAGTTTTATTATTTTATCAGACGACATAAAAAAATAATAATAATAATTTTCTCAAAATATCAGTAAGAGAGTGGAGCTACCCACCTTTAAACCTGCTGAACCTCAGTATAAAGTCATGGTGTGGAGGCAAACTTGCAGAACTTTAAATCCAAATGGAGATGCCTAAATTTTTTTGAATTGAACAATGATGTGTAAGCCATCTACACTATTCTCATGAAGCTGTAAAACATGGAGTCAGGGGTTTAAATCAGTGAAGGCATCATATAGCTTCAATGAGCTGGATACAGAGCTGTGATACTCTTGGTGTGGAGTAAGATGATTTTCCCAACCTCAGAGCTAAAGGAAATGAGGGGGAAAATATATATTATGGGGGTTCTTTTAATGGACTAATATATTACTGTATTACACACTGACAATCCAGAGTGGTCTCTGGTATAATAGTCCTCATGTAGTCCCCCCACCCTGCGCAGGAAAAGTTTTCTTCAGCCCTCCCATTCCAGGAGTAATACCGCCTCCTGCGTACCGCTGAGTGCCCTCCTGTACCAAAACTCCTCCGCTGTAAACTTATGGCACACACTCACCAGTTGCCTTCGATCAGCGGCTACTGGTCCAGTATAATCTGACAGATGACTGGTAACCCACAGTCAGGTCTTCAGTCTAGCCTATGGCTCTGCCCCGCGTTTTCCAGCGGCAAAACCTTTGAGTTTGGTTTTTCACGAAGACGTTCTCCTGAAGGTGTAACCTTGATCAGGGAGAATGAGCTCATTCGGGTGCAATGCAGCTCCTGATGGAAGGGACAACAACAACCGCATGTTCACCGTAAGTGTCTCACTGCAACATGATGGGTCGTTTCCTTCCTAACAGAATAAAAAAAAAAAAGACGCACGGCTTGCATCTCTTTGGTGCGTTTGGCATTTGGACAGGTGCTCTGTTTTTTAAAAACCGGTTGTCAAGGTACAAACAAACAGTTTCACTCTCGCACTGGAGGTGTGGACCTGTTGTCATTCTTAGAAATCCAAGTTAACCTGAGTTTTTTTCCCCCTTATGCTAAAGGTGGAGGGATGTCCGAGTGGAGAGTCTCCGGTGACCCCAAGGAAAAGACTTCACTCTGCGGAGGACGCGCGGTGCAGCAGCCGGCCTCCTCCTGAGGGCGCCGGGTCAGTTTCCATCTCCGAGTCGGAGGAGAAGGGAGGCTTTTGCCAGCAATGTCAAAAGAAAGTCATAGAGCTGAAGAAGCAAGCCCTCGCCTTGGCAGACCAGAATTCATTAAAGGTGGGTTTGATAACTAACTAATAACTTCAAATTCAAACTATTCACACCTTCAAATTTGTGATACTGTGATCACCTTAGCCTCACTCCTCTTTTACAGTATTTCTTGTTAGAAAATAGTCAGATCTGATTAAAAATATCTACATGTAAGGCAGTTACAGTTAAAGGACCCTTCTGAACTGCTGCAGCAGTTGTGTCTTTTGGCTTTTCTCACACACCTGCACCTGCTCTTTACACTGATATCTATAGACAATGAAATCTGATCCTCCTGATGATTTATAATTGTACCAAGAAAGCTCTCACCATCCACTTGCAAAGTTGTTTATTGCATGCTTGACTTCAAATGCTGGCCTTGGATGTGAAAATGGAAGCTTTTGAGACTTTGAAAGTGGCCCATTGTTTAGCTAAACAATGCTTATCTCTTTATTTTGCTGTTGGGTGTGGGGGGTCGCAGGAGTTGAAATGAGTGAGCTGCTCATGTTGGAGACTGAGGAGGAAGTTAAAGTCCCAGTCGACCTTCGCTGTGCATTGAAAGTGTTCCTGTATGGCTGCTCTCACAATTCCCACCGCTGTTAAATATAGGCCCTGAGACTTCTGTTGTTGTGGCGGGCTGGGTTTGCCCCCTCGGGTCGGTTCTCCTTTGTCCCGTTTTGGAGAAAGAGTCCCAAAGTCAGATTGGATTACAGTTCTTCAAGGTTCACCCCAAATCCCACAGCAACTGATGTTCATACGGGAACAGTTAGACAAGGGACAAGGGGGCATTTCTGAAGCACCTGGGTTCCTTGTTTGAGACATCTGCATGTGTGGTCTAATCTTTGTTCTGAGCATATCAGATCTATGTTCAGGTATCAGGTAAGTCCACCCTGTAAACACATTAAACCTCCCCTGGCCTAACTGCCATTATCTGCCATGGGAACTGACCTCCCCTTTTTAGTGTGGGACCCTCCAGCAGTACTATGTGGCCTTCACCAGGTGCTCTGTTTTGTAGAAAGAGATGGGAGCAGCTCGTTTCCCGACTATTTTGGACTTGTTGATGGCTAAATTAGACCTTAATTCTGGGGTGGCAAACGGTGATGGCAGGGTGCGCTTATCGTACCAGGGCTATGGTATGGGCTGCTTCTTCTGAGGGATAATAAACCCATTGTCTTTGTGAGCATGAGCTGCCCACCTGTTGGGCCTCATAGGATGGACGCGGTTATGGATGATCGCTTCCAAATTGCTTCCTCCATGGAGGGAATAAGGTCAACGGGGCGACTCAGGTGGCCTGGCGGTGTGTCTGGGATCATGCTACCTGCTAGGTTCCGGCCAGTGTTGTGTCTGCGGTTGTCATGGGAAAAACGAGAGCGGAGACTGTTTACCCGAGGTTGCACTTCCCCTCCCTCCCCATCCGCCCGCCGTCCCGTTTTTTTTTTTTGTGAAGAGGAAGTCGGCTTGGTCCCCAGACATCCCTCTCCCCCTCACCCTGCCTGTAGACTTATTGTTTGAATACAGTAGTAGTAACGAGTAGATAAAAATTCAAGGAAGAGTGTTTTGGTAGAGTGAATACATGAAGGCTAGCAGAGGGAAAGTTCACTGTTCACAAACACCGAAGCCTCCCAGACAGCTCTTGTGTTTTCCTGTTTGGGTCTAAAGGAACCTGCTCACACTTTATCCTGCAAGATATTTAGGGATGTAGCCTCAAGGTGTAGGTGAACTCTGATAACAACACAGTCTTATTTTTGCACAGAAATCTCTGGGCCAGCATTAGAAAACTCAAGATGACAAATTATTTCATGCATCCACATCAACCGGCAGCAATTAACTATTTTTTTATGCTTCCTGCCTTTAAGTGCTTGCTTTTTTAAGAGCGGCAGTTCACGATGTCTTTATGTTTGTGTTACAACTTTTTAAAACTATTTAAACTGTGCACGGTACTCCACTGCCCTTTATACACATCATTTGCAGTGCTTTTCTAATTATAAATATTTTATGACATTGTGTTGAAGGGCTCAACCCCAAATTAACTGCTGAAATTATGTCCTTGAGCAACCACCCTTAAGCTTCAGCAGCTCTGGAACGTTTTATATTTTTCATACAGAAGATGATTAAAAAAAAAAAACCCTGGGAAAAAATGCCCTTTGCTAATAGGACAGGGTGAGACACCAACAACCTCCAGACTTGATCTAATCAAAGGTATTCACCTACTTAATTTGCATAATTAAAACCTACAGTAAGGAATGACTTCAATAGTGAACAGCAGACAGTCTGGATTCGATAATTGTAGACTGTGCTTATTGTGGCTGGACACAGTGGGTAGGTGAGGTATGATATTAAGAAAGATGATCACTTAAACCTCAGCTTCAAAGAAGCCAATTAGCTTCTTACAGTAAGCAGAGGCTCTGCCAACACAGGCGGATAGGACCACGCAGCTGGATTAAAGCCAACCTCAGCTCATAAATGCTAACCGTTCTCTGCCTTTTGCAAGTCTCTGACCTGAAAGGGATACTTCTCATTTTGGTTGTGTGCGCTGATGAGATGAAATGAGAGGACAGTGTTTTTTGTGCCTGTGCCGTCAACCATCTCATGAAAAAGTTAAGAGAGTGTCAGTGACAACAATAGGCGATTAGGTTTGTATGGAGCCAGTAGCCTGGAGTTATTATGACCTGTAAGGACTATAATTCCCTGCCCATGGCCAGACTGGAGCAGCTCAAGCCCCTCAGTCACGGTTTAGACAGGAGCTCTGTCACTTGATATCTTTTTTTTTTTTTTTTGAAAAGGCTAACCTTAATTGTATTCACTGATCCATGAGAGAGGTGACATTCAGGGAGAACGGGAGCCAAAAAGACTGGATTATGATGAAATATGCAAAGAGGTGCATCTTTGCTCAGGTTCAAAGAATCCCTGAATATGAAGTTAGAAGTGCACAAAACTATTACGGGAAATATGCTAATGTGCTTTCTTGCTTAGAGTTAGGTGAGAAGGTTGATACCACGATGATGTCTGCGTGCTAAATATGGAGCCGGAGCCGGTCTTCTTCTTTGTCACATGCAGTCACTTTCAGGATTAACGCAACAACGTGCAAGGCTAGCTGCTAGCTAAGTGAACCGACTGCTGGCTGTAGCTTCAAATTTATCTTGCAGACATGAGAGTGGTGAACTAGGGACCTGTCCAGGGGGTACACTGCCTCACGCTGGGATTCACTCCAGCTCACCACAACCCTGCAAAGGATAAGTGGTTCTACACAATGGATGGACAGATGTTCAATCTTCTGTGCAAGAAAGCAAATAAAGCATATTACTGACAAAACTTAAAGTTGGAAGTTTTTTCAGGTCAATTCTGGTGCAGATACGTTGGCGTTTGGTATTTTGCAGAGACTGCAGGTCAGAGATAAAGTGAGCAGCGCTAACACCCGCTCATAAATACTGAGGCCTATGAATATACAAGCACTCTTGGACCTTGTGAGTGCACAGACTGATTAACAGAGAATGTCCTGCAGGGCAGTGAGGGCCTGAAGATTTGGATTAAGTTGAGCTGTTGGAGGTTGAGGTCAGTTGTAGCCAGGCCTTACCTTTCTGATGACCTTTGCCCTCTGGCTTTGAGGAAACTAAATTTAGGATCAAGCTGGTCACCATGTGAATGAGGCATGATGAAGTTACAGAATGAGCGAACCGCCAGCTAATCATGAATACCATGTACTGCTGATATATGCATAGTGTGTCCAAGCCTATTATGTATGGTGTGTGAGTGTGACTATGAATGCGGCTGCAGGAATTAATTTGTACCATGAGGCTTTTTGCCAGTTTTTTCTTGTTCAATTCATAAATTGTGGGACCAGTAATTCTCACAAATGACTCATTTGGATTCATGTTTGATTTGTTGCTGCTTTGTTTCTCATTTGACCCTTGATCCACTTTTAAGTGCAGAGCTAGTGAATCTGTGAGTATTACAAATCAGGTTCTGTTTCCTGAAGTACAGAGGAAAGGAAATTAATCAACCCTACGTCATGCAACAAATGTTTCCTTGCCAACATGTCAGTGACATCGTACGAACTGGGTTTGTTTAACTTTGTTTTGTGTGAAATAAACACTCCTTTCTCCGCAGTCATTTGTATGTATGTTGCGAGCTTTCCAGACATTTTCCTGATACATGCTGTGACTGCTTGTCCACTTATGGGCTTGTGTAAGTGTTAAAGAAGAATTGGAGCAGAGTGTTTGGTTGCCATGGTCAAGGAGCCTGCAGGAACATTGCTTTGTTGATAATAGTACTGTGCATAGATGAGTGTGTGTTGTTCAGGGGAGACAGGGAAGAAGTGGGTGCTGGTCAATGGCTGCAGGTCTACCTACCTACCTGGCTGCTGTTTCTCAGACAAGCCGTGGGGGAGTGTTACTTCTCCTTTGTTGACTGACCTCTGACCTTTCTGTCAGTTCTCCCAGTCTTTATGGTGGGTTAAGGTTTCAGGGGGCCGACCTGGGCTGGAACAGGTGCTGCCAGGTTCGCTGCAGGAGGGCAGACGACAGGACAGAGTGACTGGCAGACGGATGGAGGGAAGGATAGGAAAAAAAAGGACTGTGTGAAAAACCCCTCCGGTTGTGAAACTTGAGCTAACGTGGAGTTAAAACAGAGCATGACCATATTATTCTATTCACCTCTAAGCACCTGAGCCCCCGAGGCTCTCTGTGATGTGTGTGTTGCGTGCCTGTGTGCCTGCTCAGCAGTGCATGCACTCCAGAGAGCCTGGGAGGAGATGAGAGACGAGAGAGGAGAATAGAGGAGACTCCAGGCTGAGCCATCCCCCTCCCCGCTTCATCCCCGCATGCAGTGTGACTTCTGCTTTATGGCATGTGGCTGTATTAAACCGCAGAGCAATAATCTGGTGTCAAGTGGTGCAGAGACCACAGACATCAGTCACGGCGCTACCGTGCTGCACTGTATCTGTGAGCCTCAGCAGCATGCAGCTGTTTACTGCCACTTTACCTCAAGTTTCCACAGCTTCATCCATTCACTCTTTCAGCTGTCAGCCGCGTCTTCATGTGACAAATGTGCATGCAATGTGTTTGCTCCCTGGCATCAAATATCTGGCTTGATTCACAATTTTATTTGCTTATTTTTTCATCAGTTCTTGACTGAAAGTTCCTCATTCATAGTTCTTGATTTAAGATCTTGCCAGACTACAGACTGTATTGTGTTAAGTCAATGTCTTTCATTTAACATTTGAGAATTTTTGCATCTTTTGTTAAATAAAAGGGAGGACTGTAGAAAAATGTGGTTGTATTTCTTAAACTGTAGTACACAAGCGCTCCTATTAAATATCTTCAAGCAATACCAAACTGTACAATACAGTATTACAGAACAGCGGCATAGAACAAAGACCTCTTTGAAGAAAATTCCTTCACTTCCTTTATTTTCCAGCCTTTATCTCCACTTGAAAGCTGCACATTGCAGCCACAGTACTTTAAATGTGGATAGTGGTGTAACTCCGTCAGTAGTTAAGGGAGCATAAAGAGTTTCTCATTCCTACTTCCAGATTTTCACAGCTGGTCCTGCTTTTCATAGCTGACTTTCACTGGGCAAAAAAAAAAACCCTTTTTCTAACCTTCAGGCAGCTCTGGAATGAAGGCCACATCTTCACTATGCCTGCTGCAGTTTCACTTTACATCTTTAATTTGGTGAGCTGGAAGTGAATTGACCCCAATTCTCGCTGCCCAGTCCAATACTTATCACAATTGCAAGGGTAAATTACTACAAGGCAGAGTGCAGGAAATGGGTTCAGGGCATGCAGATGCAAGGGGCTGATGGGTTGGGATGGAAACTGAGCTGCGGAGGTTGATGCTCATCGCCTTTCATCGGGGGGATACTGAAGGAAACTGTTGGTGGAGGAGGAATTCTCCACCTGGAATAACTGCCATTCCTTGCCTCTGCACTGCACTCCTGTCTGCAGATCCACAGCAGGCAAGATGAAACAGGAGCTGACTGAGGCTCCCAATGCAAATGCAGACTAACGCACACACAAACGCACACACACACAGGCGCACACAGTCTGCATATACAGGCACGTGCAAACAGGTGAACTCATGCGTGAGCTCAGACACGCACACACATATGGACAGAGTTTACCTGAATGTGTCCTCCTCTGGCCATCTGGCCCTTTCTAGTGTGGCTGCATGCCACTGTAATGTCTACAGAGAGCCTTCCAGATGTTCCCTCGGTTACCTGTCAAGGTAAGAAGAGCTATTTAGAGCTGCTTAGACCTGAGAATTTACTTTGCTGCCTTCACTTACTGTAAAGGTTACAGTGCCTCTCATTCACTAAAGTCAAATATGTAAAGCCGGCCTATTATCCTTAGCAGCTATTCAGTAAAGACATTCAATCAAAGTGTGTGATTTAGGAGACCAGCTGCACCATTATTTTATAATGAGCTGATGAGAAAGCAATAAGCTACCAGAGGACAAGAAACTTCATGCATGGTTGAACAGCTTTTCTTAAATATTAGACTGAAGTGGCCCTGATGCATTTTTAAAGGGATGTATTCTGAACAAAGACAAAACCCCATGATATGATGATTTAAAGAGATTATAAATGTGTTTTTTAACATAAATAGTACAAAAATCTTATTATCCTTTGCATGTAGAGAGATACTGATACCCCTCTCATGACTGTCTGTTCAATATGAAACTGCAACCAGGACACAGTTACTTTCTTAAGCATATGTAGTGGGAAACAGCTAACCTGGCCCTGTCCAAACAGGTGTTGTAGTGAAAATGCAAGTTTTCCCTTTTATTTGGGGAGTGTGTCAGTAAGGCTGCAGGTTATGTCAAAAAAAAAAAAAAAAAATCCAGTTGAAACGTTAAGCCAGAATCAGCTTTTAGAGAAACATAACCCAATGTCACACTGTGGTGGTCAATCCGGCAATCAGACAGGTCAAACTGCCCAACAGCCAACCTGAAAAGTCACTAAAGACGGGCACTATCCAGGCAGAGATTACTCATAATCTATAATAAAGCCCTATCGCTAATTGCCGCAATGCCTGATTTGGTCTCAGTACTGCCTAAAATGCACAAACAAACATATAAGGCATTTGTCATTTGTTTAATCTGTACAAAAATGACAAGTTGTGGTTTTACAGGGTAACTTTTAAAAAAGATGGTTTCTGTAATTTTAGGTAGTTTTTACAGCTCTGTTTTGTGTGCAAATGTTAATGTTCACATCATGATTGACATGTGAATAATGCTTAGTTGCTGACATGCTGACACATCATGTTAATATAGACTGTCCATATTTACCACAGGGGCATTGCACTAAATTATTGCCCTAAATCACACAATCACATGCCAGAACAACTCAGTTTAACCGACTTTTGAATCCTGTTTTGTTTAACAATCATTTTAACAAGTTCTTTGAATCAAAGCACCTGGTTATGTCGAGATTATGACAACACCTGTATTATTTAACTGTTTCTCATTCTAAGTGTGTTTAAAGAATTATTGCCATGCATAATAGCACTTGTCTGAATGGGTTTGCTGTTGTTTGCTGAAGGATCATGCGTTACAATGAGCCAGACTGAAATGAAACAATGGATCCGCAGTCTAGGCTGACAGGGTGATGTGTTACAGCACAGGTCTGCAGAGCATGAGAACAGAGCAACAAAGGCACAAATGTCAACGAGCAAAGAACACAAATGCAACAAGAAGTGTAACCAGTGGGGAATTAATCAGTTTGACTTGTTAATTTAGGGCCAGCCGCCTGTGTTTGTGATTCTGAGTATGTGTCTATGTATGTTGTTTTATGGTATCTTGGGGCTCGTATTGCCTGGCTCCATATGTCACGGTGAAGTGAGACGTGCTTGATCCAACCAGACTGCGGTCCATTATTGAGTCTGATTCAGAGTATTGGAAAAACATAGTTGTTGAGATAAATTTTCAAGACGGTACACAGATATTGGGGGAGTACTGAGTTGGAGGTAATCTCCTGCTGGCTCCATAAAACGTGCTCAATTGACAGCAGGCCTTGTGGTAGCAGACAAATCGCCTGGCTTATAGCAATGTGCTGAAAGAGAATGCCAGCGCTGTGTATCCTTGCCAAGATGGATATGCAGACAGCAAACTCCAGGCTGTTTGGGCGTGGCTCCCTTGCTCACAGCAAACAGTGGATCAGTGGAGAATGGTGGCTAAGTTGGACTTGACATTGCCTTGTTTGTTTTCCTTTTTGGCAGATGTTGAGTGCTGGATGTTCATGTTCGAGATTCAAGGTTATAAAGTCTGTGATAAATGTTTGCAGGGAATGACCAACCCCCCCCTCTGACCAACCATTGTCAAAGTGCCAGTAGCAAGACACTTAAAGAGTTTGTTTTTTGCAGGAAGTGTAATTTCTTTCCTACTTGTGCAAATTGTAATAAACGAAAAGATGACTGATTATACACAGTATTTTTTACACAGTGTTTGGGCAGACACAAAATTGGCATATCACCTCATAAAGCTGATATAGTTGTATATAGTTATTCGTTTTGAGTTGTGTTTCAGGCCTCCTGCCAAATGTAAGTCAAACATTCACTTTCACATTCACTTTACAGCTCAGTTTTGGTCTCCACCAACTCCTGAGCAGCTTAACACTCCACTACCTTCACTGGCTAATTGCTAACTTTGTCCATGTCCCATTTGGTGCTGTTGAGCAAGCAGCGTACAGGTTTTATCGCTTTTTCACTACAAGCTGCTGGAAACAAAGCTGTTTGTAACTCATAGTTTAAGGATGTTGAACTTCTAGAAGCTCCTCAATTGTAAGGAAATACATGATTGTGCACATGTTAGCACTAGCATTCCTTTCTTTCCAAGAGTGTTTGGAACTACTGGGTGAAATTTGATATTGCATAAAAACTAACCAGTTCATTCCTAGAGGAGCCTTTTAGCGGCCAACAGTAGTAAAGTGTGGTCGTGGTGTGCAGCTGCTTTGTGAGTGCACCAGTGTGCTTTCATGTCATATTTCTATATATGTGTCTGGGTGACAGTATGCAGGCATCTCTGTGTGATTCTATTTGTGTTTGTGTAATAGTAGATGGATTGTGATGGGTTGTGTTGGGATTGGTAGATGGGTTGTGTTAACTCTGTCTTACTGGGCTCCCCCCGCTATGCGTTGGGCTATTCTTTATTGTCAGGAGCTCATTCTGATACGTATATAGTGCTCCATAAATCCTGGCGCAGTGTGAAAATGCCAGTCAAAGTTCACGCTGCTCATGTTCATTTCATGCTTGAGTGTCCAGCCCTGTGAGCGAGGATGAGTGTGTGTATTGATGATGTGTGAATGTGCGTGTAAGTACCAGAGGAAAAAGAAAGAGATGAAGCACATTCGGAGTCCTTCCATCCTTTCCACTTTGCCGCAGAAGTCATCCGTCTTTCTCAACTTAACTGCTACCAATTTATGATTGCATTAATACAGCCAGTGTTTTATCCTCATTCTAACACACAGGGCTGGTGGTGGTCTGGTAAACGGAGAAGATGACTGGCCAGTGCCATCGCTCTGGTTTGGGGTGAATATGATGAGAATACCAGCTCTGTTTAGCTCCCTGAGTTTATCCCTGCTGTTTTTTGGGTCTAACACGTCACTTGTCCAATTGTTCAATCACACTTCACTCCGTTATTAGCTTCATTATTGGCCTATGTCTTCATATCATTTAATAAATATCCTCTTGACATAAGCATGTATCCCGCCTGTGGTCAGAAGCAGCAGAAGGAAAGAGGAAGTGTGTTTCCGTGTGCATTTTTCTTTCATTATCGAATGACTTGACTTAGCAATTTGCCTGCTGACATTTTAAAGGAAATAGTGTTGCAATGCAAGTTGCTTTTATTCCAAAGGAAAACTGTGCCGCAGAATTTAGGCGAATAGGCGGAACACTGAAAAGGTCAGCCTCAGCTGTATGGATTTTCATAATGGATTTTTTCAGCAGAAAGAAGTCAATCAAGATTCGGTAGCAGTGTTGTTTGTCTTTTATTGGCATGTGAGGGCTTTTTTTTTTTTTTTATTTTAGCAGACTTTTCACTTTTAGGAAAATGTCTGAGAAGCTTCCAAAGCAGTGAGGGCTGAGATACATTTTGGTTGCTGCTACTTTCGTGCTGCTTTCCTTGACGGTATCATAAAAAAACGGATGTATTTTCATCTGTGCTACACAGTAGTTAGTTTAACCTCAATACTGACACTTGGCAGCCTTCCTTTATATTTTCTCTCATTCAGTGATTCAACCAGACCGAACAGCGCCAGACTGATAAAGATGGAAGAGAAAGCGGCAACATAACTGTTGCAGTCAACACTTAAAGTGTAAAGTCGATAAAAGTGCTACCTTGAACTTTGAGAAACGGCAGCAAAGTAAATAAAAGCTTCATGATTGTCACTATTTTTGTACACTGATGTACTTGGCTGGCTTTTCGCCCACTTGTGAACTATTGCAGTAAACACATTTACTTTGGAGGTCACTGGTGTCCAGAGGAAAAGCTAATAGAGCATAATTAATTTATATTCACATCAGCAGATATACTGTCTTGAGAAATTATGCCATCTTGAGCTTGTCATTACTCCCAGCGGATGCTTGTGGAGTAAACCTTCCCCTGCCTCTCTCCCATGAACCGACTCCCATTAATAGATCCGTCCTTTATGCTTCCCCTCTTGTTACGGCCGCTCTATTTTATGATGTCACTCTCTCTGCTGAAGAGCTCTGGGCTGTTTTATCTCCTTCGTGTGTGTCGGGCACTTAAACTTAAACCTCTCTGTTTACGAGTCCCAAACTGCCTCTCCATCCTCTGCGTTTGCTTCTCAGTATCAGCTCAGCATCGCCTATAAAAGCCCAGCTATCCTTGCTGTTCTGGGAACTCGCTGTTGGGCCTCACTGTGCATACCCCCAACTAAGTGCCTGACTCCCATGCTGAGTGTGAGAACAAGCCTGGGAGAGAGAGAACGGACAAGTATCTGTCTATGCACAGGTCTCTTTGGCCTAACCGAATGCTTGTGCTTGTTTCCTACATGCTGGTGTTTTGTAGTGTGTTTTAAGTACTCAACTGCCTCCCTCAGAGGCATTTAAATCAACATGATAGATAGTAGCCGTTGTTTACTGCTCTAAATATATGCATCAAACAAAAAACATTGCTGGAATGCCTTTGAACGTGTCTGTGCAATGCGGAAATGCGTCCCTCCCTCAGATGCCCGGTGAAAACGAGGGAAGCTCCCGGGGAGCACACCTGTGTCTTTGGCGTTGGTGAATTCCTGTGTAGCTTTACTGTTCAGAGCAGGAGTGGACGCTACTGTTCAGTCCTCTGACCCTTTGCTACGTCCATCCCACCTCCCCCTTCTCCTCCAAGAACGGCAACTCAGCAGCCCATAAGAGCTAAAGCCTCCAAAACCAGGGTCATTCTCTCATGTCCACTGCAAGTCCAGACAGCTAGCCGGCCATAAAACTATTATGTGGTCAAACTTAAATGTGTGGTTTTATTTACACGCAGTGTTTTACAGGTTGTGTCCGCCTGAGTTTGACGTTGAAGCAATATGGTGGTTTCCAGGGGAGGCCTTAGTCATACAAAGCAATGCTGACCTTTGGGCTGGAGTTCATGAGCCGTTCAGAAATAATTCACTCCATGATCAACATCTTTTATTGATCTCTTCTTGTGATTGGTATTCAGCTAGCAAACAGTAAATTAAGCCGTGAATGCTCAAATCATTCCCGTTTCCCTTTTTTCCCCCCCTCTCTGTGACCCAGATAAATGTGTTTGCGAACATGTGTATTCAGTTTTTATAAACCTGTCCTTGCCCTGTGAGCATTCCTTCACCAACATGTATTCACCGCTGTGACACGGTCATTACCACATCCATCTAGTGAGACATCGCCCCCTCCTCCCTATTCTGTCCATCCACTGACCCTTTAGCGTCCCCTCGTACCACGCTGGGCGTTTATGTCTTCATCTCTTTGTGAGCGAGAGGCTGTTTTGGCCACAGTGTCCAACGGAGGGGTGAAGTAAGGACACACTTGAACTCCCGCAGAAGCAGTCACCACATTTGAACTGGATTTGACCTGTCCGACTGTATCAGCTCTTTTATGCACCTCTTACACGCGTGCATACACACAGCGTTCACATCTAATAGTTAGTTATCATCAGAGGTTGGTTCCCGTATAAGAAAGCGGTTCAGAGAGTGATTTCTGTTCGAGTTGTTAAGTTATAGAGGTGGCTGTAAAAGCCCTACAGTAGCCATTGAAAGTCATGGTGGTGCTATGGGGATAAAGGGCCCGAGGCTCTTGCAGCCGCTGAACAATGCTTAATTAGCTCATAAACAAAGGCTAGTGGGGGATCAGAGAGGGCAATCAAAGTGTCCCGTTCCTTTGAGCTTCTCTCGCCATCAACAAAGCCTCTCTAATGGCCCCGTCACTCCACTTGTTGTGTCTCACTGTGGTGTGCTTCCTGACAACATAAAAGGCTCACATTCCAAAAAGAGCCTTGGACAAGGGACGATACCCGTCCTCCACCTCCCGTGGCCCCAGATGCCTCCCTTCCTCTCTCTCTCTCTGCTAGATATTGACATTGCTCCTCGGCTCACCTCCACAGTGTATGTTTGGTTCCCCGTGGCGACCGTAGCTTTCATCTCTCCTCTTTCAGCCTTGTGTCCGTGACTTTGGTGGTCCGTTTTATTGCGCTCCTTTGTGCGACCCAGTGCTGGCACGCTGCTGGGAGTCTGTGAGGAAGCGCTGGACACACAGAAGACTGTGCCAAGCTCGGGAGATGTTATTCAAGCTTGGCATAAAGACAGGTGTGTAAGCGATGTGTGTGTGCGTGTCAGGTGTGCCTGTGCCTGTGCGTCACAGCGGCCTGCTGTTCATGTTTGTACAAGACAGTGAGTGTGTTATTCTTTGTGTGTTTGGACACGAGGCCCTCCTAAAAAAACAGACGTCCATTGCCACATGGGGGACAGCACGGCAGCAGGTCGGAGGCAATCTCTGCTTGTTTGTGTGACTATATTATCATCTCCTGTTTCCTGTCAAAACAGGAAATGACAGGGGCGAAAATGGAGGCTAGGAAAGTGTTGCCTTGATGTGTGTTGGCTGGAGGTCCAGCTCTGCCTGACAGTGACCCTCCTAGCCAGGAAAAACAGACCCGTTCAGGGCGTAACCCACAGCGGGATCCTTCATGGTGTTATTTTTATCACTTTCACAAAGCACAGTGAGGGATGCTTTTCCCAGCTGTTGACACAGGTCTGGGTCATTTTTGTCTCCAAAACAGCGCAGCAGAGGAGAGAGGGAGACGTCCCATCTGGCGGTGTCCCTTTGGCTTGCAGCCTCAACCTGATTGTAGTCTCTGTTTAGGAAGGGAAATCCTTTTTGACATTTTGTTAATCATGAAAGCAAGACACTCCTTTTCTTTGGATGATCCCTAGACCTCCATCACAATACCTTTTCCGTCAGGCTGGAGTTGTCATGTGATTTTATCCATCCATCACACATATTTGTTAATTCTCTACAACAGGATGGCACACACACACACAGTAGACATGGTAAATGCTTTTTTTTTATGGGGAGTACATACCAGAGTCGGAGTCAGCTATCAGTGTGGCTCAGATGGTGGATCACTGCTGGATGGCATGGCAGGTAAAAACCCCGGCGTCTGCTGTGATATGGCTAAATGAGAAGGCACGGACAGGCACGCTGCACAAACAGCTGATTAGGGAGTCGGCTAATTATTGACTGTTGAGAAATGATAACCATCTCCTGTTCTGCTCTGCGTAAGGAGTCACTGTGTAAAACTGAGAGTTCGTCTAGTGGAATTCCAGAGTTTGAAGGCAGAGCTAAGTTTAGCTCTTTATGGGGTCTCTAAAAAAGGAAGAGCCGCGTGCACAAGAATGCTATTGTTGGATTGCACCAAGCAGGCTTCTCTGCTTTTGTTTTCCCAACAATTTATGTGCACACTGAGGCCGGAGTGACCATGACTTTTATCTATCTTAGAAAAGAAGTGGAAGACCACTACCACTGCTTTAGTCGCCAAGTTTGACATCATGGAGAGTGAGATTTTTTTGTTTGTCTGTGATATTTGATGAGTAACTGAACATGAGACCAGACAGGTAAACATGAGCAATAGCTCCTTTGGCACGTAGCGTCTATACCGGCAGCAATGGTCTGCTCCTGTCTCCGTGACCCAGATTAAGATATGGCGTGTGCTTGCTGACTGAGGTCGATGTCATCAGCAGGGAGGTCAGAGTTCATTTGTCTTTCTTGACAGACCTTCAGGTGGCGTTCCAGTGTTTTGGCAGAAGGCCACACCAATGCTGACCTCCATGAGTCGCACAATTAGTTAGCCTTTGACCCCTAAGTCACACAATCAAACCCTGAGCAAAGGCCGGGCATGCTTCTGCATCCCCAGACCCACTTTACATTTGACTCAATGTGTGTGTGTGTGTGCGTTTGTGAGTGTGTGTGTGTGTGTGTTTGCACCCCAAAAAGGCACAGATGTAGCGTGTGATTCAGTCTGACATGATGAAATTACTTCCCCTTGTTTGAGTCTACTTTTTAAATTAACAAAACAAAGCGATTGGAGCTGTGCATAAAATTTTACATCCCCAACTTGATGATATATTTGGCTACTTTCCATTTACCACTCATAAATATATAAAAGATCCATTAGTCTGCATCTGTCTGCTGCAGACCGTACAGTTATTCCCTTCTTGAGTGACAATTGTTATTTAACTGCTCTTAACTGTGTGTTACTCATGCTCTTAAGTGCAATTAAAGCACATCACTCAGGGCTTATGCAGACAGACAGAGTCAGATGAATACCATCGTATCCTTGAGCCAAAAGTATAAATCTCATTGCAGACTCATTCTTTCTATTATCACTTTGTTTGACATGTTCCCTCCTTGCAGTGTGACTCTGAACATTGTGTCTGCGTCTTCCTCCTACTTCTCCCGAGACTGCCTCGTTTCTCCATCATGGTGAATTCCTCAACTCTCACTCAGCTTTGTGCTGTGTAGTGACATTTCATGTGAGCAGGCAGAAAGAAAGACCCTGAAGAATATGAAGAGAACAATTCAAGACAAGAACTCAGGGCTCAACAAAGCTGCCAACAACTCCAAGGTTACCTCTTCATTTGACAATGTGAAATGACAGCAGCAACGTCCTTGTCCGCCCATGTTGGCGTCCCTGTCATGAGAATAGACAGTTTTGTAACTTGTTCCCAGGTTTGTGAGAGGTTGTGCTGAAAAAAGGCTGGATTGGCAGCCTCCCACAGTAAGGTCATGTCGATTTAGACAGTGATTTGTCCGTTCTCTTAGTCATGTAGAGGCTCGTTCAAATGGGTGGATGAGTTACAAAGCCTTTACAAATTGTTCTGCTTTCTTTTGTGTCTGCTGGTGTTTGAATATTATGTTAGTCTAACAGCTATTGGGAGGGCAATGTCAGTCTTTCGTTGGTTGGTCAGTTTGTCTGTCCAGCACTTTGTTTTAGACTTCTCTAGCACCAGCAGTAGGTTGACATTCTTGGCTTCTAATGAAATATATGAACTAGTATCGACAGATTACTATAAAATCTCTGCAGAGAGTGGAAGCTCACTCTACCGGCAGGTTAAAGTTTTCATCCTTCCTGTGAAATCTCTTAACATTACTAGATGGATTGGCACAAAATGTGGTAGAGACATTCATGGTTTCCAGAAGATGTATCCCAATGATGTCGGTGATCCCCTGACTTTTCCTTTAGCCCCACCAGGAATGCATTTAAATGTGTTCAACAGACGGTATACCTACTCTACATCAGCATGTTTACATTGACACCGTGAGGATGTTAGCGTGGCGACATTAGCATTTAGCTAGTCTTGTTTGACTTGATCAGTTTTGCAAGACAAATATGTCCCATTTAACTTTCCTGTGAATTAATAATAGCTAGAGATATTTATTATTTAGGGAACAAAATGGCTTTCAGCCTAACCAATTCGCACCAACTGATTTGAAGTAAAATGGTTGGAGTTGCTTGTTGTTGTAGGCCACAAGGCCATTTGCAGGGTGCCATTGTTCCTGAAAGACAAAGTGGCAAAATGTGCATGTGAAACAATTTTGATAAGGCAAGCATTTTCTAGGATGGTGAATGAAAATCCTTCAGACTCAGTAAGTGGATTAGTGTGCACCATTCTCCAGCGAGATAGTTCAGCCTACTTCCTTATCTCGCTGATGTTCAATTGAATGTGTCTAGACGTCTCAATTAGCAATAAAGAAAAAAACAAAAAAAAAAAACAGATAATGGTTAGTGCTTATCTCAGTGTGTTTATTTTTACCAGTACTCTCACCACCAGCTTTCAATGTTTAGTTCTCATAAACAGACAGTTTTCCATTAATACAACCCTTCCTGGCTGAAAGCCTGGGCTGATGTTTAAATTTCTATTATTAGTGATAATTGTGTTCTCTGAGAAGTCATTGGCATGGTAATGACATCTTTCATGATAAATTAGTACCCCCCCCCCTCTGTCTGCTGTACCTACACAAGGCTGTTGCACCAAAACGACTCCGCCGCTCGCAACTCTACTGCTCCATTGTTCTGTCGACACGCAGCAGCTTTGTGAGACACAAAGCATGTCACTCTCTGAGATAATGCTCTGCAGACTGGGAGTGGATGTGATAGGGACGCTCGGCACAGCTCACCTTGGCTCAGGATGATTTGTGCTTTGCTGTACAAACACGGTTAAGGAGCCAAAAATGGGGGGACTAACCTTTAGCTCGTTCTACAGTCCCTGCAGCTTTTGTGAGGCTAATCAGTTAGCCTGTTGCTCACATATCTGCGTTGGCACACGGGCCGATAAGTGAAAATTGAGATATCTGCCGAATAAAAAAGTGCCACGCTCAACAGTAACCACTTACAGAGCCTCATTATGTGGCTTCTCCTCACAGACTGAATCTATAGAGTCACTTCATGTGTAGAGAGAGAGAGTGGGAGGCAGACTGACACTCCAGGAGCAACTGAAAACTTGAATATTTATCCATATGGCAGTTTGCCAGCATAATTACTGTACCGTCCATTACAGGGGGAGAATAATTGTTGTAGGATACTCAACATTTCACCTTGTCATCATTTTCATACCACTCTATTTTCACGACTGTGAGTATGTGTAGCTATGCATTTTCGTAAAAGGTGTCTGGGATAATATATCGCAATAATCATATAAAATGAGGCTAGTGTGCTGATATTGTAGATCCATATGTTCATCTGCATGGCAACTGTGCCGCTTGGCATGAAAAAGTATTTAAATGTTGATCTAAAAATGATGAATTCTAATCATGTCGTTGATGTGTAGACTGAGATTTTTTCCATTATGAGATCTGGAGGAAGTTGATGAAGATACCCAACGCAATTACGCTGTTTGAGCATGAGTAACTCCCTTTGCATCTTTCTTGCATAATTAACCATTCGTATACACACATGTCACACTTTTCCCCCCTTACTGTGGCTGACGGCGTCCTGCAATGGAGATTAAGCTTCGGCAGTGGTTTGTTTTCTCTCTAAATAAACTGCAGGGAACCGGGGAGTGCTCTGTGAAAACGAAAAGTTCTCCTGCAGAACAAACTGCGGTGAATGCAGCTCTTTCGATGTGACAGTTCAGACAGAGAAGAAGCAGGTGGCTGCCGTCACATTGGTAGACTGAATAGGGGTTTTAAATACAAGTGAAGTAGTGGTTTGGACTGTTTGAAGGAACTATTGTATCAGGATCCTCTGCATTGCAGTGAGTGTTTGAGAGTGGGCTCTCAGACAAAAATAGATCTTTCAACAAGCTCCAGTGGATGGTTGGAAATACTGAATGCTGTTCAGGTCCACTCTGCACACTAATGAGGACTATATGAAACAGTGGTGAAATTTTGATTCTGTGGTCATATTCTTTTATGCATATTTTTTTCCCAGACAGTCGACTCAGAGGAGATGACCAAGTATTAATCTCTGTTTTTCATTTGCCATGCACTCTGAGAATGTGCCAGATGATTTTTTTTAACCCTCCTCCCCTCTTTTCAACCTTCATCGCCTCATTCCACTTCATCCTCCCCCTTTTTGCCCTTGCTTTCACCTGCAGTTTACAGCAACACCTGGCTTCTGCCTATCCAGCTTGCCTGTTGAATTTTTCATTATGTAGTCATTTTGGTTTGTTTCCATAGCTGAGCCTGGTTGGGGGAAAAAGAGAAACTACCTTGAGAGCATCTCAGAGCCAGAAAATTAGCCATTCTAATTAGAAGTGCAGAATTGTTGGTGCAAGTGTACATAAACACAATTCACTGTGTCCCTGGTGAAGACAGCAAAGCAAGCAGCCCTGCTGCTGTCTGACTTGCTCTGCAGCAGCTATGGGCAGGGAGGTGGAAAATATATGAAGAGGGAAAAAGTATTTTCTTCCTTCTAGTTTGTCTAGTGATGCATTTGTAGCTTTACATTTTCCACTGTTGAGGGAACTTTAGAGGAATGTTGTTCTCTCTGCAACAAAGAGCATTGCTTCATCTCTTCCACATTACCACCAGATGTCCGATGAAGACATCTTTCTTGCAGTTGCTTAAGTCCCTCGCTCTCCCACTGGTGAATCCAGGCTGGACCTCCCAATGGTCTGACCTCGGCCAAAGCCGATGAAAGCGTGACACTGAGCTGAGACAGTGAAGGCTGCCTTGGGTCCACACGAGAGAGAGAGAGAGAGAGAGAGAGAGAGAGAGAGAGAGAGAGAGAGAGAGAGAGAGAGAGAGAGAGAGATGTTGGAAGAGGGGGGGGTGGGGGGCTTTTCAGACTGTCCAAACAGTCTGAAAAGGGCTTGTTTTCTTTATGTGCGTGAGTGAACAGGAAAAGGTAATTAACTGGCCAAGTGGCGAAAGGCTGGAGTGATGGATGGGAGTGGTGTAAAGAGACAGCCACACAAGGGGAGACACACACACACACACACACACATATTTCACCCGCTGCTCCTTCGAACATAGAGCCTGGTTAAGTAAACCTTTTTATGTAATTACGCTTTTATAAAAACATGTATGTGCGACTCATTTTGCCCTCAGTAAGAGGAGCTACAAACAGTCACACCCTGATAAATGGGTCGACCATATGGAGTGGTGACACATCGTTATACTCGGTCATTAATGGTTGCAGGGTGGTTTTGGCAAAGACTCACGGGTGATTACATCTGACTCTATCTATGTTTAACCTGAGGGTCAACAGGATCTGTGGTCTTTTTTATTTTTGATGGACAGTGACATCTGTTTTTATGGATGACAGGAAGAGCTGTAGGCCGCAGCCACAGTGTACAGCGATCTGTATCACAGTGCAAGTAAGCCCAAAACAAAGCGACATGTCACACAAGATCTTATCCGGGTTTTCTTAAGAAAAAGAAATTATTTTGTAGTGAATCTTGTGTGTGTTTCTTCCGACCCTGCAATCGTCCATCAGAGGATGTGACACTGTGATATCCTGGACAGGTGGCGCTATGTTGCTCAAAGTGTCACCAAGGGGTAAAGCCTCTTTGCATTTTCTGTCAGCAGTTTGCTGACAGTTAAAGGGAGGAAAAGGCTAAATCACACAGGCCAGACAGACTGGCATCTGTCTCTGGGAGCTCCACATGAACAGATGCCTGATGCAGGGAGACTTGGCTGTTCATTTCAAGGAATATTGATGCAAAAATCTGATACGCTCTCTAAACGAAGGTAATCGTCTGTTTGTTGACTTTGTAAGTAAACTGTTTGTCTTCAAGATAGCTGCAGAATTAGGTAATACGAGCTTATCTATCTTCAGAAGAATGTCATATTCTTCACTGTTTTTGCATTAAATTGAAAAGGTTTTAAGATTTTAAACATAAGTAACACCGAATATTCTGTCTTACTTGGTTTAAAAGTGAGTCAGAGTGAAACAGGAGCAGCAGCCCATGAAAAGCAGGAATGGAATTGATTTTTGCAACCGTATCTCTAACAAAAGCATAAAGTAAGATAACGGGATAAGAGTCTAAATGCAGCCTCACTTAGACAAAAGCCAAATTTCACATTAGGAATTCAGAAGAAGAAGCAGAGTTATTTCATCATAATTTGATGGAATCTCATTGTGCTCCAATAAAACACCCAAAGAGTGACAGAAAACTGAAGCACCTAAACTTTTTCTGCACAGCCACCGAGGATGAATGAATTCATTACTGTGGCGGTGTGTGCTTTTTGTCTGAGGCAGTTTTATCAGGTAGGTAATGACAGTGTACTTGTGTTGCTGCAGATACCGTTGCTTTGTTTGGGGAAAGTCTTATTACAGGTTGGTTTAATCTTGTCAAGTCAGCAAACGGGGGCAAACATCTGTTTGATGTGATTTGGTGAGCCGTCCCATTTTGTGTTCTACCAAAGGCGTTCCCACAGAGTTAAATAGCATGCTAGTGTGACATCCTGAGTCATTGTCTTCTCTGCCTCCGAGCAGGCAGTGGTTAAATTTAATGGTCTGTATCCGAGATCTGCTGCTGCACTAAAAGCTCTACCTGATATCTAATCAGGCCTTTCCAGCCCTCCGGTCCTTCAGGAGATCCAAGTCGAGTTGGCTAGCTTGGGAAAGCGGTTGAGAGAGGTGGAGGTGTTGGGGATAGTTGAGAAGGAGCAGGGGGCAGAGAGGGATTACACCACTGGATGTGTTGCTTTTATCCTGGGAACGTAATCTGCCTTAATGCCCTGTGCTCACCCGGGGCAAGGCCAGCAGCTGTGCTCGTTTTTCTCTGACTTGGCTGTCAGAGTGAGCCAGGCTACCTGTGGGAAAGCAGGCCAGCTTGAAGCTCTCGTTGGGACCCCGGGACCTGGACTGGGCTCCTGTGGTTTATTGGGGCCAATCCCTTTGAGACTTATGGAGATGGTGTGTGGTTAGGGTCAACACTGTCTCAGGCCAAGTAAACAGAGATGGCTTGGTCGCATCCTTACAGGGAAGCAGAGGAAGGGAAAGCCGGGAGTTGAAAGGGCATTAGATTGGGCAGCTGCTGTGTGGTCTTTATTTTACAAGAAATGTAGTCATAGGAAGTACTTAAGAATTGTAATGTGTAAACAGGACTGGTGCTGGTGAGAACAAAGTTTAGTGAGGACAGATATAAAGCAGTGTGGTGTTGTACTGACTCCTTTTGAGGAATGTTTCCATGAATAATAAAACAGAAACCTGGAAGGGGAAGGAAGGAAGGAAAGAAAGACTGAACAATTTAATCTTCAGGAGTTAAACTGGCTTGTGTTTCCGTTTACTGAACAGCTACAATGAATACAGAGGATTATTGCTTATTGTTACAATGCCAGCTCTGGATTGATTCTGGGTTTGTTGCACTCTGACTAATGTTAGAAACAAGAAAGTAAACCAGATTCAACAGAATGCTTCAAATTGTCTGCAATTTTAAAACCGTTCACATATAAGCTGACAAGCCGCAGGCTGCACTATGTCAGAACTTTTCACTTTATTTTTTTCATCATTGTAGATGCACGTTGATACAATTCTCACTTCATTTCACTTTCTGCCTCTGCTCCAGTGGGTCATGCGCAGCTTTTATGTCTGGGAAATATCTGTTGGCCTCAACCGGAATAGAAAATATGGTTTCCCAGAGTATTTTGCTTTCAATGGAGCGTGCCTAAAAGTCTCTCGGCTAGCGAGGGGCCTCATGCATTTCAAATCACTATGACCTTCCCTTGATTTAGGTCAGTTTGCTGCTGTATATATGGCCTGGCGCTCCATATCAGAGGCACATCGGACGCTGAATGCAGAAACAGACGGCAGTTTCGCTTTGTCTGGTTAGAGAAAAGGTGTACTGACGAGGTGAGGTAAATGAGGTGTGATTTGAGTAAAAATCCTGTATGTGACTTTACCCGGTGGTTTGCACCCTAAGGAGGCATGGGAGAGAAATCATGCACATCCTTCTCCCTGTCCCCTCATCCATAAGTGGTTACGGCTGAGCTTGTTTCCATCAGCCTCTGGGCATGGGCTGTCTGTGATGACACTCTCCATCAACCCAGAGAGACAGTCAGTGGTTCTCTCTGCTGCTGCTGCCCTGGTTTTCATCACAGTTAGAGTGAGGGACAGAGACAAACTTAGGTCTTTAAGGGCTGGGAAAGGCTCATTCCACAGGCAAGGCTTTCTCTCCCCAGTGCTCTCACCACACCTCCTTAGCATAATAAGGCCGTAGCATCTGACTACATTTGTCCCCAGAGTTTAATAAAGATCAGTGCTGACAGGCAGTAAACCAACACAACCACCCACAAGCCTCCAGGCAAGGGCCACAACCCCGGCCTACCTCCTCCCACCTCACTTTTTCTCTCTCTCTGTCCTCTTATCCTCACTTGTACACTCTGACTCTCTCTCTGAGGATAGACCTCGGGTTGAAAACCAAAACCATCTCCCACTTGTGCAGAACAATGGCTGAGGAGTCAGAGCCCCGAAGTAGTTCCACGCCTCTCCGCTGACGGGAATGCTTTGAACATTTTGATTGTGTTGATGCTGTGCGTTACATACTTCACTCAAGCAGTGCTACTCTTCACACCCACTTGCACCTGTCAGTAATAGATCATATGGATGATAAAAGAAACAATATGGCTTTAGGGCTGGGAGCACTCATGCATCGTCTGCTTCATGTTTTCCACTTTATGCCTATGCACAAGATCTCTTACATAAGGGAATAACTACACGGTGACTTTTCAGCAGGTTTACTGCGTTAAATGTATATATTTTTATATCCAGAGTGATGTGTCAAATATCTATTAATCTTGATGTCCTTTTCGACGTGCTGTCCTCTTCTCCATCATTTATATACCATATAAAGATGGATTCAGTAGCCTTCGGTTTCATCATATCCACATCCTTCTCCTCCACGCCCCCAACGTCATCATCATCCTCATCATCAGTGCCACCAACCTCATAAGCCTTGTGGCCCTGACCCTTTATTCACTCCGTTGGGTGTAAAGCTTACAGACAGCTTTACAGGAGAAGCCCGCTCTCTAACCTCCAGAATCCTAACTGAATAGCAGATGGGCTCAGCTTTGTGTGTCTTTTTATTAGCTCCCCTAAATCAACACCTAACAATGCATGGAGAGAAAGAGAGAGCAAGAGAGAGAGAGAGAGGGAGAAATTGATTTTTTCCATCTACCAATGCCCCGAGGTGGGTAAGGGGTGGTCGGAGGGTAAAGGGTGAGGGGGTGATGGAAGGGCGGAGTTATGACTTGGCTTCAATTTCCTGTCTAGGATGCATACACATGAAGCCAGAGCAGGCTGTGAAAATAGCAGCCAGTGGTGTTTTCTGTAGCTCTGTCTCGCATTTTATTCCAATTTGTCAAAGACCGGTTTATCTTTCAGTGGAACTGTCCTGCCCTGCACTAGAGATCGTTCACGTGTCAGGATCTAGCAGCATTAGATATAAAGCTCTAGCATTTAGCATCATATTTCTGTTATAAGCTTCTTACATTTAAATCCATTCCTCACTGAGATATACTCTAGCATCAACATTCACTTGATACCATACTGCACTTGATCTACTGTTAACCAGTCGTCAACCCATGGGAGTTTCTCATTTATTGTGAGATTTATGGGTTTTTCTACATCCTGACTGTGCTTTCTAGTTGTTCTTGCATCCTGTCCGTGCCTGCCCATGTGTAAACTAAGTAGTTAGTATAGTAAATCATTAACCAGAACCACTCAGGCTAGTCCTGTACATGATTGTCCTCTAAGTAGAGGGATGATATGGAGATTATGCTTATCCATCAGGGTACACTGAGTATAATTTAGGTGATACAGCTTTCTGAGAATAAGAGAAATGCACAGATGATGCATATCTACATTTTTCTGTAAGGCTGTGGGAAGGTTGCGTGATCATACTATTAATTCTGCGGGTGTTTGCAGGGAAAGGTCATCTAAAAGTCTTTGTATTGAGCTGCTTTCATTGGGAGGAGATTTAGGGTCCCTCAGCCTGCGTCTGTGGTCTCTGGGTCTATTGGGTTATCTGTATTAAGTGGCACTGCATTAGGGTAGAGGATTGTTGTTTCCCCGCTGCTTCACTCCTCCTGATCACCTCAGAGGTTCCACGGAGCAAAGGCCTCATAAACATTTATGTTTGGGCTGTGGGCTCATGTCTTAGGCCATGACTCCACTGGGCAGAAGCCTAGAGCCCCTTTATGCCTCTTAAGAGACTGTGTTGTCTGTGTGTGTGTAAATGTTTGTGTGAGTGTTTATTTCAGTAAAAACAAAAAGAAAGTTATGTTCCACCCTCACTTAAGGTTTAAATAGTTCACTGATAGCTTTGTGTGACTCCGGCTTCCTGGAAGAAGTATTTATTTTCTCATTTGGTGGCTTATCATATGTTTTCATGCTGGGACACTTATGTAAATGTATGGCCTGAGGGCACACGAGTCCCCTCAGCTGTTGTTTTCTTTTGTCATTCCTCCCAAGCAGAGATGGACACTCTAGGGAGCGTTCTTAGAGACGAAGCGAAAGGACAAAACTCCACTGGACATCGTCTCTAAAAGCAGTAATAAGCTGAAATCTGCTCAGCCCTCTTCTTTCTAAATCTTCACAAAATAAACGAAAGGCACATTTCCCTTGTTTTCTTTGTGTGTGTGTGTGTGTGTGTGTGTGAGGAATGTCTCTGTGGGATCTTCAACTAATCCCTCAGAGCCTTATTTTCAGAGTTGTTCCTCACGTTTGGCTTGTTTGGACTTAGCTCCCCTGCAGACGCTGTGAAATGAGCACATGCCTGGTGAACCTGATCAGCAGTCTTATGTTGCATGCAGGCAGAAGCATCTCAATCTAAACAAACAACCGTCTTGAATAAAGAGGAAGTGGTTTAATTAGGGAGTGAGTGTCCCGGAGGGCAGTCATGGACCACACTGCTAGCAGACCACTGACGCGCCTGGAAAATGTGAACAACATAGAGGAAATCCTTTCAAAAGAACAGATAGTGAGATATGCTTGAGATCGACTTGCTACATGCATAAAGTTGTGTATGGGCATATTGTGTACGGAGTTAAAGCCTCTCTCTTTCGTGTGTGTTTACTTTGCAGGACCCTGGATATGCAACCTTCCTGTTTGAGCAGCTTCAAACACCTGGGAGCCATGAAGCTGGTGTCAGCTGTTGCCAGGTGTGCGGCACACCTCTCCACCAACTGAGGCAGGAGGCCCTGCAGACGCTTCACGCTCCCATCCTCACCATCAGCTCAGACATCACCGCCATGCCCACTCCATCTTTTATACCACAGCCTGCTAGACTCACCGTGTCGTCCTCCAGTGTCCATGCAAAACAACTGTCCAAAGCCCAACCAACTGCGCATTCTGTCCTGCCCTTGGGGGAGCGGCACAGGGTACCAGGCTGGTCGCAGAGTCCCTCAGTCTCTTCTGGGCCTAAGACAAGTGTCCAGGTGACAGTGGCAGGAGGGCAGCTCAGTGGATCCCTGAGCTCTGTCACCATTCAGGCACAGCAGTATCTTGAGGGCATGTGGAGCATCTCCAGGGTCAACAACTTCCTCCCTCAGCCTAAACCGGTATGTTTTTTTGTTGTGTGTGTGTCCTTTTTCACATTTTATGCATTAGAGCAACTTTAAAATAGCAAAACAGTAGAATGAGCTTACATTCAAGTAGTAGAGAATAACTACTAGCTACTAGGTCTAGCTGCTTGAGTGCCCTTTTGAAGATTTGAGGGCCATAAAACTATCATGTACTTGGTCTGTAATAGATATGACTTTTTATGGCAATTCAGTCACAAGAAACAGTCATAAGAAATATTCCAAATACTGAAATCAAACAAATGTGAATCGGGAAGTACTTGGAGAACAGCATTTTTTCTTAAAATGGTCATCTGGTCAGGTCTTGTGACTACAAATGTCACATTTCAGACTGTTCGAAGAGATGAAACCCTGCAGAGAATCTGCGAGTCAGAGCTCTGCAGGAGTGCTGACCTCTCATTCCTCAGTAGTCATGGAGCCTGAGTGATCTCAGGTCAGAGGTCATCGCAACACTAATCTGCTGACCTCCTCCTCAAGGGCATTTCAAATGACCACCCCACAGCCTCACCATAACTCTTCTCTCGTTTTGGATAAGCATTCGTCTGTGCTTTGTTAGATGTCTAAGAGACTTGGAGAGGTCCTGAGTTTTGCCCTTGGCACCATGCTCTACCTTGTTTATGACCTTAAGTAACTGTGCACCGTGGTGTTTTTCTTCCAACATAATTTCTACACCAAAAGGTTTGAGTGTTGACAGTGATATTTAGCATCTCAGCATATTTCTGGCTGCTGATATTGAGGTGTCCTTTTCACTGATGTGTCTCTTCCTGCATTGACAGGGACATCTGGCTCCCTCCAGACCTCATTTACAAACCTGTGACATTCTTCACCAGACAGACTCAGTGTACAGACCAAACAGCATGTGCATGTAACATCAACTAGTCATTGTGCTTTGATATTACCCATCAGATATATATAAGCTGTAAATTTCAGTTTTAACTGTGTGGATAACTGCAGTGTGTTATGCATCTTGGCAGTGTTATTCCTTCCTTTCTGCTTTGACAATTGAAGACAGATTTTCGCTCCTCCCTTTAATGTCAACAAGTGCCTTGAGAGATGGTTTATGGGAGGCCATCAAAAGCTTTTAACTGCATGTACGCAATCTAGGGCAAATCAAACAGCCTGGTACAGGAGGGAGAGGCTGACTTGCGCTCTTCATCTATGTGTCTAAAAGCAATTAGTGGCCCTTGGAGCTGCGATGAGTTGCTCAATGCCACATAGCTGAGGCTGGGGCCCTCCTTAGACAGAGAGAAATGTCCCTTCAGGACATAAAGTTACAAACACAGCAGAAATGGGTGTTATTTTCTCAAGCTCATTTCTTTCATTAAAACCAGATCCTTCAGAATGACAAAACACACATACACACACACACACACACACTCTCTCTCTCTCTCTCTCGAGGACTGGGAGTTGCGCTGTGCCGAAAGGCACAAGCTTCAATTCATTATTCCCTCTTGGGTTTTTTTTTGTGGGGATAGCATGCAGTGTTGTTCAGACAAAGAAGGAGAGATGGACAGTGTGTGTGTTAGACTGAAATCATTCAGAGTCTGTTAACCAGGGAGCCTGGGGCGCTCCCACACACAGCCCATTATAGGGCACCTTGAATCTCCCATTTGGGAAAAGGCTCTGGTTAACATCTGGAATGATGTTTGTGGTCGATGGAATTGAAGCTATCTGACTCCCTATTTGTAATAGGCTGACATTGGTTCATATGAGTGTAGCTGCCTTGAACTTTGGAAACGGCACCAACTGCACCTTTCCGAGATGGTCTTTTGTAGAACCTGATGCAAAGCCCCAACTTAGATAAGCTCCGAATTCAACTACTTAAGTAATTCCTGGTGTTATTGGCTGCTTGATTGAAGAGAGAGAGAGAGAGAGAGAGAGAGAAAGAAGTATAATACTACTTTTCAAAACCGATTGCCGGAATCTGTGATTCTCCCTTTGCTCCGTAAAAACTTACAACCACATGTGCGCTAATCTACAAAGACCAAGTGCTCTTGACCCATGAGGGTTTCTGTTATTAGCCCACTGGTTGCCTGCTGCCACTGCCTGCTTCGCTGCCACCAATTTGAAGCCCAGCAGATGATCTTGGCTCCTGCTTCTTTGGTGCAGCTGGGCTAGTATGGCAGTGTGCCACAGAGAACATGATGATAAGAAGAAAAGGATACAGGAAGGAAAGGGAAGGAGAATTCCCAGTCTTGCCAAATTAGGAAACAATTAAAAATTGGCGATGATGTCTTGGTATTTGCTGATAGACAGTGGACATTTTCAGAGCAGAGCTAAATTTGAGTGTTTCACTCCAGTTCTTTTCTCACGTGACAGAACTCCACTGTTGTTAGAAGTCAATTCTCACCTCACTTGGTTTCTGTTGGTTACAGAGGCCAGCCAAGCACGACAGCCAGATTAACACAAGGCCTATTTCACTTCTGCTGTAATCGTCTGTTGACCGATGGGATCATAGGTCACAGGGGAGTCCTGGCACTCTCAACAGCTGAGGAGAAGATGGACTGCTTATAGGGTGCTGCCCATCCCTACACACTTTAGACTTTAGACTTTAGAAGAAGCACTTTCCTGAACTCTTTTTCTATCTTTCTATTCTCCACTCTCTTCGTTATGTTCAAATCTTTCGCTTTGTCTCTTCCCCCCCTCCCTCCTTTTCCCGCTCTTTCTTTCCAGTGGCAAACCAAGGCAAAGGGATCACGGAGGGCTGGGGGTTAAAGGGTGGAAGGCCAGCTCATTACTGACTCTCAGTGCAAACGGTCGAGCACACATGGCTCCACTGACACTGCCTAATAACCTGACCAGGGGATAGATTGTACTTTTCAGCCAGTATCAGGGCTAGTCCAGGTCCAAGGCTACAGAGAACAGCTTGGCTGAAGGACTCCAGGCTTAATACCAAGGGGAATACTCTTTGATAGGGTGTGATGAGCTTGAGTGTCCGCACACCTATATATGTGTTTGAGTCTGTTTTTTATACATTTTGAGCCCACACCCCAAATCATCCTTGTCAGGTCCTGAAATCTGCTGTCAGTTGATTTTTAAACTGTCACTGCCCCGACTCAATCAGTGACAGATTTGATGTGCTATACACATCAGCTTCCTGTACGGCTGCGTGTGAAGTGCTCTAGTCTTTCGTGCCAAAGTGTAATGGGTCTACTTCCCTGGTATGCGCAGCGTTCCTAACCTGTCATAGACACCAGTATGGTGTGAGGCTTTCCAATTTGGCATCTGTGTGAGGATCTGTATTTGGCTCATTTCAGCTTGAAGCCAGTTTTTCCATGGTGTACTTCTCAAGCTATAACTTCACACACACCGCAGCTTGATATCAGACTTAACCTCGATGATAAAGTCTCAAGAGAGCACAACCAGAACTCGGCTGTGATTCGTAACTCAGATAACAAGCTCAAAAGTAAGAAATGGGAAAGTGGTGATTCATGAAGCACATACACTGTGGGCCCACTGTTTGACAAATGGTCAGTGAAGCTTTTCTGGGAGAAGATAATGCAGCCGTGCTTTAATATAGCAACACATTGTACTGCATGTAAAGCTAACAGTGACCGCACTCAGAGGAGCAATAGCCAAGCTTCTCATGTGAATGTCAGAATGTAAATATGTCCTCACATCTTGATGTATAGCATTCACATGTCAGGGCTGGCATATAAATAGTGCAGCTGTCGGCCCGTGTTGACAAATGGCAGATAATGGAAGGCCATACACTTTACGAAAAAGATTGTAAAGGATGTTATTTTAGTTGCCAAACATGAATCTGGGGCAAACACTGAGGTGGTAAATATGCAGAGGGCCTGAACTGTGTTTATAATACATATCCTGTCAAATGGCACTGAGGCTGCAGCGCTCGTGTTGTGCTCAATTCAAGGTCGTTGCTGATTACACAATGTTTGTGTGTCAGTGTTATAAATGTTTTTAGGAAAACTTTGGCCCTTATTTATTTAATTTTTCCGTTGCTGAAAAGCCACAGAACCAGTTCTTGTCAGCTGCTATTGATCATTGTCTCGCAGGATAAACTAGCGGCTCCGGTGAGGATTAACCTTTTGTCATGGCGTGGCGAGTCCAGCTCAAGTGTAGTCTTGGAGTTAGCTTCTGGCTCGTATAATTAGCTCTCTGCCCTCCTTCAGCTGGACAACGAGCAATCAGTGAACCACTGCAGGCTCTATAGAGCTCCAGCTGAACCTTCATGTCCACTCAGCTACACCCGTTTTAGCTTCGACCTCAAACAGAAACTAAGAAACTAAGATAATTTAGTGTGTGACTGGCTGCTTTGTGGACTCTGCATCTGTGGTTGTGCTGTGTAAAAAAGCAAGTTTTCAGTAAGTTAATAAAAATCTGGTTAATAGTTGTATAGCTCTCTGATGATGATATCTGTTCATGGATGACCTGCTGCAGAACATACATATCAAACACGAAGACGTCCGGGTGGTTATGTCCTATTTAGCTTTAGAATTTTAGTTATCTGAAAAACAGATGCAGCTCACCTCAGTTAACTTCTGTTCAATTACAAAGCTGCCAAAGCTGGGTGTGTTCATGCAGGCACAGTTTCGATACCTCGTAAACATTTAGCCCGTGAGAACTAATCTCGTTTCTCACATTGTTGTTTGCGCCCTACGAAACTTGCTTTTAGATCAACCTGCAGCATGACACGTTCCTCTTTGCTGACTGAGTAAAGTGCCAAATTAGCCATGGAGGTACAGATATAATCGGGAGCACAGTGAAGTAAATCGCTAGTGATTTAATTACTAATTAAATGTGGGTTATCACTTAATTACAGTAGGCTACAGCCAGAGCAACCTCAAGAGCGTTGCCAGAATCAATGAATGGTGCAGCATCCTTGCAGTTCTGTGGGGAGCTGCTGTGGATACTGCTGACTCCCGCTAACTGGTGCTGGCTGCAGCAGCTGCCTGTCCATCTGTGGCATAGGGGGAGTAATGGAGTGGAAGGAAGGTGGGCAGGAGCGGTAAAAGTTGTTTGTCGTGGTTGTGGTCTTATCTCTGTATCTGTATGTCAACAGGCCCAGGGTTTGATAGGAGACGCAGACGTGGATGTTACAGCCTTGGAGGCCCCAGTCACCACCATGACCACCAGCACCAGCAGCATTAGCAGCAGCACCCTGACGCCCTGCCGACTGAGGAGCTCCAGCCAACAGGGACTGCCAGCACCCGTCACCAGTGCGTCCCCCTCCCCCTCTCCCTCCTCATCTGCAGCAGCTTCCTTCTTCATTAGGTAAGCACCTCCTCCCCCGTACTGTCAAATCGTATCACGGTTGAGTGTGTCAAAAGGTAGGGAGATTAGATTGAGCTGTTGTGGTGTTAAACGAAGTGTTTAGTGTTTGTGTGAGCCTGCATGCACTCAGGCTTCTGAGTGTGTGTGCGTGTGTACATTGACGAGAGCTGAAGAGGAGCTATGCACAGACTCGCCTTCAGCTGTCTGTCGATGGTTGTGGTTCATGGTGTTAACTTCCATGGGGGCACCTTTTCCATGGAGATGTTGTTCTTGCCATGGTTGAATTATAGCATTGCCTTGGGATACGCACCATCATGGGGCTAAATGAACCTTTATTTACAGGCACCAGTGCCTATGAATGGATAATAGAATTACATAATTCGATATGAAGAGGGAGTGTCTCACGAAGGGGCTTAGGTTAAAGCCGAGTATTGTCCTGAGGTATTTCATGTTTAGTTTTTTTTTCTTTGTTTTACTCCTTCAACTTAATGCAGCTCTTCAGATTTTGCAGCTATGCAGTAATTTTTTTATGTCGCTGAAAACATTTGGCCCCCGTGTATCTCAGGCAGAGGGAGGCTTTTTTAGCACTGCTTGGCTCTGGTGTTGTTGCCCCGGAGAGTACTTCACCCTCTACAGGCGGGTGGATAGCTGGTGCTATGTGCTATATTGTCATTGATAGATTTGTTGGCAGGCTGGTCAGTGCATATATTCCCTGCCTCTACTCTCCAAGGAGTGCTATGCCATAATGAATGTTGGCGGAAGGGAAGCTGGCTAAGAATGATGCATAGGACCATTGAAGCTCTGCACCACAGGAGGTGAAGAGACTTGTGGAGTGTGACAGGAAGCCCATGGGGGGATCTGTGGAGCTTAGCCTTTCTCCAAGCACCCCAAATGGAGTTTGTCTTGCCAGCTTTCTCACAATCAGAGTGTATCAGTGGGACCATGAGGCCTCCTCTTTAGCTTTGGCTTCCAGATAAATCCACTAAATATGCAACTTCCTGTGCGTGCTGCTTCCCGTCACAAGAGCAGTAGTCCTGAACAACAGCAAGGTGTGGCCCTCCGCTAGACAGGGTTAATTCCCGACACTGATTTATTAGTTCTTATGTTTTCTTTGGACCTGAGCTCAAAAAGAGTCGCATAGAGAGTCGAGTCTAGCCAGCCAGTGTGGGCTAAGCGCAGGGAAAAAGAGGGAGGTGGACTTGTTATTTCCCCTGTAGCAAGTCCTGCTGGGGCACAAGTCCAGTAAAAGGGTTCCACCTTTCATTTCATCCCAGTGATAATTTGCTGCCAAGAATGTGGTGTTTTACTTGGCCAAGAGAAACACAATAATGATGGGCCAACTTCAGAACAGCATCACATTCTGCAGACACAGAAAAGAGTGGTGGAGATGCACTGTGTGATTTCAACTGCACACGCTTTTCCTGACCCTCCGCAGCTGTTGCCTTCAACAGGAACATCATCATCGCCCTCCTCCTCCTCATCATCTTGTTGTTATCTTTGTTTCATATTTTTGTATGTCACTGCTGATTGAAATGTAAGTTCCCAAAAATCAAAACGAATTGAATCAATCCATAGATTTTCTTGTTTTCTCGCTGCCCCGGGGCAAAAAAAAGAAAAAAAGAAAGCAATTGAAAGAGTGTTTTAGACTTGATTGAAAACTCATATCTGATTAGTATTCCTTTTTGTTCTCAAAAGATACAATTAGCGGGATGCATGTGTAAATCCTCAGAGTGTGGGATGTAGGAGCAGAATAACCAAACAGCAGTTTCTACCCCAATGGAGTGGAGAAGGCTCCTTAGACACTTGTCTGACATTCACTAACACTGTTCCACTCAGAGATGAAATTTTAATTAGAATGCAATTAGCCAGAGCCTAGCTGCTCAAGCTAGTCGGCGGCTGAACTGAAAAGACGAGAACAAAAGCGATTCATTCATTTTTCATTGCAAAAGTAAGTCAACCGTTCAGCTGGTTAAAAAAGCATTTAATGTGTTACATTTAAAACGAAGTTGAAAAATCATTTGAGTTTAAGTGTTCATCTGATAACTATGGAAACCAGCAGGTCAGACTCACGTTGTTGACAGTCTTTGTGCACAAATTAGTAATGTGTCCCTTCAGAACAATCAGCAACCCTGAATAACTTAATTGTGTGAGCAAATTGCTTCCTTTCAAAATAAGGTAAAAACATTTACATATACCTGAGTTTTGATTGCTCAGTGGGAGAAGCACCCATAGTGTTAAAGACATATATGATCAGCTGTAGCAACAAGTTAATATATTCATTTTAGTATTTAAGTTTTATTATCAATTAGAGGGAATAAATTCTTATTTTGAAGGAAGGAGTTATTAATTCAAAGGAACAATTGACTTTGTACACATGCATCTCAGAATTTCTAACCCTTATACCTGCGAGGCTAATAAGAGCTTTTGTGCTTTTATTCTCTGTGCTATTCCTTGTGGGAGAATTTCCCCTACGAGTCCAGTTCTGAATATTATCTTGTGATGCTGCTATTTCAGAAACCAGAAAAATGCCTTTGATCACACAATGAATGTACAGTGTCTTTTAAAGCGTTTCTGAAATTCTGTTGAAATCGTTCTTTTATTCTGCTTCCTGTCTCTGGTAACTGCGAAACCCTGAAACAAAGATGACCCTGAGGGCAGTAATGACCAATTGGCAATTAGGACTGGCTATAGAGTCGCATGGAGACAGGAAGAGTCAAGGGTCAAACTCTGACCGGATAGTGTGTGTGTGTGCATGTGTGCATATCATTATGTGTATATGTGTGCGTCTGTCAGAGTATTACTGGGGGTGGGGGTAATGGATTTAGAGCCATGTGTTCAGCTGACTAGCACGTTAAGCACTGATTGCCTTGTGACAGAGCATATGATTAGTGTATTGACACAGCGTTGTGTAATGAAACCAGGCGGAGCTCACAGCAGGGGCTCGACGATGTGGCTATCTGCAGCCTTGCAGATCCTTCCACCCATCTTTCTGATCCATTAACACCTGCTGATTGTGACAGTGTGTTTATTACCCATCGGGCCCGCAGGATTTCTCAGTGCATGATGCTGCTCAGTTTATAGTCTACTTTTCTCAGTGTGCTCATTTCTGCATAGCAGCATGAGACAGTTTCCGGGGTCTATTGTTGGTCCCTTGTTTACGATTGTTTGGAGCAGGCTTGTCCCTCTGTCGTCTTGCTTGCATTAGTCATACTCAGGAGGGGTATGATTTGCTCTCTCTAAAGATACACGTGGGTAATGAATAGAACAGCATAGAAGACTTTGGAGACACAACAGGTCCGCAGAGGATTTAGGGACGTATGTAGACTGCGGAGGTGGCACATAAGCTGGCGGTAGGGCTGCTGCAGGGGCAGGACGGACAGCTGTTTGCTGGAATGCAGCCCCCGAGGAGTGTCAGGAGGAAGTGGTTTTATGGTCGTCCATCGCCGCCCTGCAGCTGCTGCCCAGGTGAGTGTTTCTTCAGTAATGACTGTGATTCTGCAGAAGGAATCCTCCTGTAATTGTGGCAGCAGGGCCATTTAGCCTCTGTTCTCCTGCGCACACAAGACCCTGCTTTTGTGTCAGCAACACTCACTCTGCCCTTCATCCCCCAGGCTGCTCTGAGTAACCATAGAAACAAGTCATTAGCTTGTGGGAATAAAATGTGACTGATTTTTCTTTCAAAAGTGGAGATTGGAAATCAGGGAGTTGAAATAGCCCTCTGTACGCCACTGGACTATAATTTAGTCGGAGGGAGGGACAAGCATCACTCGATAATGAGCCCTGCATATGGCAAAGTGGAAGCACTGCAGGATCACAAGTGCTTGTTCTTGTTCTGAACAACACATGTCAGATGACTTGCTGAAGTCCATTGTCCAATTCGTGTATAGTTAGAAGTTTCCATGAGGAACTGGGCCACTGAGTTCATCCTGTTTATTTGTAAAGAAGGAGGAGATGCTAGCATGTGTTGCTGGGGGGGAAATACAGTAGTCCTAACTTCTTTCATGAAACACTCAAAGCAGACAAAGCAGGACAGCGCTGTGTTTGGTTGGCTGTGCTGTGATTGACAGCAGGGATCCCTGTCACTGGCTAATAGGCAGGGCAGATTATGTGGAGCAGAGGGGTCTACTGAGCACGGTGGATCTGGCCCACATGGCAGAGGGATAAAGATACAGAGCAGGACGGTAGCTTCCCGGGATGAATGTGCTTGTAAATGTTGTCATTCAGAAGGCGTGCTCGGGCTGATGCTTCATTCTGACAGCATCAGAAGCAGGAGGTCTGTGGAGAAGAATATTGGATTCACTACCATGGGAGTCAAGTAAGTTATGTTGTACACAGACACCACTGAGCTCACTTGGATGTGTGATACTCTTGTTGTGTGTATTTGTGTTGTATGTGCAGCCGAATGTTTGCGCGTCAGTTTTTGATTCTGTCTGTTGAGCTGCTCTGTTGTCTTTTCTCTTTTTCCTCTCTCTCTCTCTCCTTATCTTTCTTTCTTTGTCGCTCTCTCTTTTCCGCTTGGTGGAATGTGCAGTTTTGTGCAGTTGGAGTTGGACTGTCTGCTCCCTGGAGGTGAGAGGGTAATGGTTTTGTTGTCAAGCCACAGCGAGATGGATTCCTCCACCAAAGCGAGAGTGTGAGCAGAATGTATAGCATGGCAGAAAACATACTGATGAAATGCTGGCTCCATTTTGAGGAAACAGCCACGGTGGAGCTGAAATGTTAATACTACCTCTACCTCTAGAGCCTGACAAATGAGAATTGATTCATATCAATCTGTTGAATCTGAGCAACACATGCCCAGGGCAGCGAATGGCTCATCAGAAGTATTGAGTGGGTGGTAGCTGCGATGGTTGAGCTGCTCTGTGGTATTTGTCTTTGTTTACTGTTGGATAAAACACCAGCTGGCATTTTCCTGCAATAATCAGACTGATGGGACTAATGGCTGCCTCCGTGCAGCGGCAGACACAGTGGCAGCACCAGCTGAGGCCATGAAGGTGCTGCAGCCTGTAGATAAGCCCAGGTGTGAATCCATCCAAGGCCTGACAGGCGCCGTCAAGGCTGAGGTGTTGATGGAGATCCAGCCTGGCCTTGCAGCCTTAGGGATCTACAGCAAGTAGGTACATCTCACTACCCTCATGCACCTTCTCATCCACCGAGCAATGTGTCGCCTCACTCTGACTCATAATCCTCCATGATTCTTGCATAACAAACATTGTTGTTTTCTGATAGAGAGATACAGATATAATCTTAACTGTATCTGACATTCTTACAGAAGAGACATGATGTTCAGACAACCTGAGTGACTCTTATATAGTGCATGCTGCACAGGAGTATATACTGAATGTTGCTTGAGAAATTCTTATTTAGATTCTTTATGTTGCTCTTCACATAATCAGTGTTCTGAAGAATTTGCTGCGCTCTCGCTGTGGTGGATTCCCTCGCCTTTTTTTTTCAGAGTGCCTCTTCCCTGGGATATGATAACATGGTGTGATAGTGCTGTACCCCTACAGCACTCGGGTGATGGGCAGCGTACAATCTCTTGTGCCTGTCGCCATGAATGGCAAACAGCTTCGGCGATAAAGAAAAGAAAAGAACAGGGTTTGTCAAGCTTGCGTGAGGCATAACCTGGTGCCCTTTCCCCCTGTTCCCCCACAATAAATCCCTGAGTCAGGAAGTCTGTCTGGCCCACTCACATAGCCTGCAGGGGGGCAGTGGAGGGGGGTCCGACAAACAAAGAGCTGAAGCGCTGACTCAAGCCTGTGCACTCACCCTGGGTCCACGTCTACTAAGCCCTGTGGGGAGAGGGGAAAGCACTGCCATCCACTCCTGACAGATTCCTTTCACATGTAGAGAAATGAGAGGATGTGGAGCACAGACCTCTGTCCTATAGGCTTGTCACCTAACATAGGCTTGCCTTTGTCTCTCAGTATGTTGGTAAGGACGATCAAAAAGGCTAGGTTGCCTGTAACTAGTTGAGTGTGGGCAGGAGAGGTCATGCCCTCTGCATAAATCCATTTCGAGCTCTGTTTGCCTGCCCACTTAGCGCATTCCCTAACTGGATAATGGCTCTGATAGTTGCCCACAGGGCTCCATGATCAGTGCATTAGTGTAAGTTATCATGCCCGACTTTGCTCAATTCTCCGACTCCCATCCTGTGGAATGGATACCATGTATCATGCCTGTGGGGGCAGATGGATTGTCATCTAAACATCTTTAGTGTCCCTCAGTGAAAGGTGTCATGCAAATAGAGTCTATTATCTTTGTCATTACAACCACAGTCACTTCTGCATTGTGGCTGAGGCACAGCGAGAGAGTGTTGTGGAATAAGAATTGCAGTAGCTGGTGGCAGGGAATATGCATTTTATGACCTATTGTGTGCAGATGCAAAATAGAGCCCGTGGCCTCTGCTCCCATGAGCTGCCTTTATGTCTTACAATCCAAAGAAACAAAGATGGCTCCTGATGGGGCTTCTCAAGCATCAGTGCTCCTCAGTGCTCAGCCTCACTACGGCTTTCCATTTAACATGAATAACTAATAGCTGCTTAATCAGTGGTAGGAGGTTGATTTCCCCAAACGCTAGTGCTTTACTTTTTCAGAAACACACACACACATACACAAACGGTACCCCTATCTTTCCTTCTGTTTGTCAATGGGAAGGGCACAGCTTTTACGGATGGAGCTCAGATTACCACTGAGGATAAGGCCATTGTCAGGACAGGTGGTCTACTGTTTACCTCATCACCCACAGCCTCAAATGCTGAAATGTTTCACCATCATCATACTGCCTGCTTTATCTCCATTGTGAGATAGCTTGGCTGCTGGGGTTTTGAACTTCTCCAGACAGCCAAATGGTAACAGCAGAGGAATTATGGGGCTGATGAGACTCAAGAAGCCTACTGTATATTATTGATAGAGTTCATTATCTGCAAATGTACAAAATTAACCTTTGGTTTCACTGTAGACTGGTCCAATAAATACACAGTCAGCCACAGGGGAAACAATGTAGTGCTTCTAGCACATATTCCACATCATATTTGCACCACAGTGTTCTTAGTTGAGTATTAGTAAAGATTAAGAGTTGTTGTGTAGGATGTTATGCCCTCAACCTTTTCTTGTCCAGTTATACAGTAGAGTCAGTGCAAAGCCGCTGTATCAAACTGAAAGTAGCAAGGAGGATTTATCTCCTCTCTGTTTCTGTTACTGCTTTCTGCATGTGCACATCGTCTTGAATGGAGAGGATTATTGCCTGTAATCGGTTCACGACCCAGCACGTGAGAGCCAGCTGCAGTGTGCTAAAAATCCCATTATCCCCATACGCTCTATGTGGCCCAGTGAGTGTTGCTCTGTCTGTGTGTGTGTGTGTTTCTGTGGTTGACTTTATGAGTGTGTGATACAGGATAAACTGCTTAACTTGAAATAATGCGGTTGTAGTCACCAACGTCTTAGTGGCTGTTCTCAGGGAAACATTTCCACATTAGATTAGCATTCCCTTCTCTATGTACTGTACATCTGTGATGTGTTTATTGATCCGCTTGATCAAAATGATCATTCCTTCCTTCCATCTGTACGTCGTTTCATCCTCCGCTCCCAGATCTGCAATTGTGGACCCCCTCTAGTTTTTGTTAGGTCGCCTATTGACTTGAATATAGATGAAAGATTAAGAAACACATGTTAGAACTCCCCACCCACTCCCCTGCATTCTGTCTCTCCGGACGGCCCACTGATTAATCACTCCCAAATGTTCTCAGCAGCCTGCGGGCCTGTTTGTTGTGATAGCCTCTGTGTGGAGAAGTGCAAATAAATAATCGCTAGGTGTCTTACCCTGGCAGCAAGTGATTAATGAAGCAGAGAAGTAGAGCAGAAGTATGCTGGCTTTCTTCCCCTCTGTCTGTCTCTCCCACACTCATCATGTTCTTAAGTTATACTTCATACCGATATGGTGTTACGTATTCATCTAAGAGGGCATTATATTTTTTCAGGGAGGCGTTCCATGTTAATCATTATCATCATTTGTCTCTTGTATATCAAATATCCTGCCTCCATTGTGTGCCGAACTAATTACGAGACAGGAAACGTCACTCAGTCAGTGATGACTTGATGCGAGTGCCAAGAGTTCTTCTGTGCATGCCCTGAGCAGAACCGCCTTCCTGAGGTTTTCAAGGGAAAACGTGGGTGGGATCGTGGGTGAACCGGAGTTCAACATGTGTACTGAAAGTGTGAAGTTATTCCAGGTTCTCTGCAGCCTCGGAGAGGAGCGTAGCAGAATACCTGCAGCAGTGTCTGAGGAGCAGGAGTGAAAATGCGCTGGAAGAGATGAAAGCAGCTGTTAATCTTTGTCAGCAGTGCCAGAGGTTTGGTAGGCTACAGTCTGCAGAGCAGGGAAGAACATATCTTCATTATCATCCGTCACCCATCAGCTAAAAAGTGAATTTTCTTCCAAGACTTTTATTTCTGCTGCCTGAACCAATTTTGACGTAATAGCTGAGCATTTTCCCCACTCACATCCAAGCAGTTTTCTGGAAGCCTCTTGTAAACAAGTAACGGTCAATTGCTAGAGATTTTCCTTCAAGGACCTTTTGACTCTCATTGCAGGTATTTCCAATTCTTTCCTCTAGGGGCCTTAAATTGGCCCCTTTATCTCATTGACTGACAAATGGGTCCTGCAGAGCTAATGCCTGTTGCTTTGTTCACCTCTCCATGGTCTAATGCTCATGCTAGTTAAGGCTATATTAGCGAGATGTGATTCTCATTGCTAGAGAGAACAATAAAATGAACAGTAAATAGAATTATAGCCCCCTGACTTTTACTCTTGAATTTCCTTCCTTTGCTTGTCTTAAGCCCCCCTTAAGCCCCTAACTTAGCAAGAGAGCTTTGTGGCCTTTCAGTGTGGGGATAGTGGGTGTGTGACTAAGATGATGGGTGCGGGGTGTTTGAAGACGCAATGTTTATGGGCGCGCAGACACCGGATGTCAGCGTTGCCACAAGAAAGGGTTTGTCACACACTCTTGTGGGCGCCCCAAAAATATTCCCTCCTCCATCATTAAGGGTTTAACCTTGGCACAGACACAGAGCACCTTCTTTGCGCGGCCCTTTGAGAGTCTGTTGGCACGAGCCTTTTCTTCTTGATCTGGTGTCCAAAGGCACAGAAGATAAATCTGCTTAACATAATTCCTTTGATATTTCACGACAAAATCAGTAAGGCTAAAATGAATTAAGAAGTTGCTTTCACCTCTCTGTTGATACAAGCCAGTGCTTAAATCTACTGTTGCTTATGACACTGTAGCAACATACCAGGCTTTCTTGAATATTGATGAGTTTTTTTCACTTTTTGGCGCCAACTGTTCCATTTATTCTTGGCCGACTGGGAATTCCCATCTTTGGGAATAAAGCAATTCCAAGCTGGCTGTGGCATAGCCCCAACGATCATTTTTTTCCTGTTTCTTTCTCAGGCAGAAAATGATTTACCTCCTCATGGACAGCGCCTCATTGGCACAGAGCCAGCCCCACTGATCGAAGAGAGGACTTGGCTGCACACCCTGCAGCCCCATCTCTCACTGCCTCTTTCTTTCTGTCTCTCTTCCTCCTCCATCCTCTTTCTGACTGTATTTGGAGATTCTCCTATTCCATCTGAGTGATCTGTAAATTATTATTTTTTTCATCACCACCCTTACCTCTGCACTGTCGTCTTCCTCACTTGCACTCTCTTTCTTTCCTACCCTGTGCTTCAAATGATCCCCCGTTGTTCAATCTATTCTCCAGAGGATGCCCTAATCCCTCGTTTTCCACCTCAGTCCACAGACCGTTTCAAAGAAGTTCTGAAGAGACCGTGACAGAACAGGTTTTCCAACCCCCGGGTAGAATTTGGGATTTTATGTACGCAAAGCTGCATGTTTCTCTGACAGTAGAGCTCTTTGAATCTGCGTTATGACATGAATGTGACAAGTCAGCTGCATAAGGAGACATCAGTTTTTGCGGGGAATATTTTCTTTTCTATGACAACACATTGTATTCACAGGTGTTACTTGAATGCATTTGGCCTTACCTAATTGGCCGGGGATTGGTGCAGTGAAGATGTGTGTGCAGCCTTGGGCTGTCAGCAGTCAGCGCACAAATGATGCCCCATTTGGTATTCTGTGTCCAAGGCCAGACACTGTACAGGAACAAAAGGCTTGTTGAACACCTTGTTGGAACAAAGAGATTTTCTTAAAGGCCTTGGTCCAATATATTTGGAACGTGCGAGGCTGGGTGTTGCTCAGCTAACTGGACATCGCATTCATTCCTGTCTGGTTTAGCTGGGATCCATTTATCTATTTCTGAGGATTTATAGGAAGTGTATAAATCCTAGCCTGGAGGTGTTGGGCCACTTCCTGCAAACTACTGTTGTGTAAACCGACACAGGAGAGAAGAGCTCTACCTTCAGCCTACCATTAAAACAGCCAAGCAGGAGGAAACAGGCTGGCAGTCAGTTGAAAGCTTCAGAGGTTTGGATTGATAAGATTCAACTGACAGCCAGATAAGCCGGTTAGTTCTCTCTTCCATTTTAATGTATCTTCAGCTGCCGAAGGAGAGAGGAAACACATTTTTCAAAATGACTGATAGATTCCAGGTTTTGGTTGATGGTAATCTGAACCTGAATGATAAGATAGCAAAATCGCACAAAGGGGAATGTCTGTTTCTGTATCTCCAGGTGGGAGATTTTTTTTTTTAGCAGTTTCGGTGAAGTAAAATCGCACATTTTTACTAAAATTAACATTTGTTGAACCACATCGTTGTATTCAGGATGCGGCAGCCTCAGGCATTAGTTGTTTTGAGTGATTTAGGATAAGTGAGAGGAAGTGAGAAAAACAAAATGAATGTTTATACCAGTGGTCTCTTGATTGCAGGGGGACTTTAGAAAGGAGCCAGGCTCATTACCAGACTAAACCTCAGCGCCACACAGGAGGCTCGGATCCGCTTTGTCATACATTCGACAGCCCGTTGCTCTGTTACTGTCCCCATGTGCCTGACACTGTGTCTCAGGTAACCCGAATCTGCATATTTCTTTCATTATTTTAAGAGCCCTACCTGATATGACCCTCTCAGCTTTAAGTGTTGGGGTAATGCATATATTTATACATGAATGGCGACACATTTGCAGGATGCTGACACTCACGGCAAACAGTCTTTGACCCATTTAAAAACAGCAATGGTTGACTCTGAGAAAAAGCGTTTTATGGGGTGGAAGCATTTGTCTCATACTTAATGGCATCCTGACCTCACTAGTAAATCTTGTCTGGGTGGGCCTTCTCGCTGCCAGAGCTGGTTGGCAGGGTATGACATCATCTCCTCTCGTCTGTGCACCATATGAATTTGTGTGTTCACAGGCTGATGTCATGGTCGCTTAATCACCACTGAAGCCTGTGAAGGCTGTGGGTGACCTGGGACCATGGCCGTGGAGACCGGCACAGAGACGCAGATTTGTTTTCACCCAACCCAAGTTTGGCAAACCATGCTACAGTGCCTGGTTGCACTGTGGTGGGCTGAACATTAGTCTGGTGCTTTTGGTTTAACTGAACTAAGACTCTGTTTCTCTTACAGTTGAGCTCATTTGGTAGATTTATGTTATCCCCCCTACAGCTTTGGGGCAGAGGGCTGTTTGATCGTGTCAAGGGCAGCCCGTCAATAAGACAGTGTGTACTGATTTTAGCTCTAGGGAGGTTTCCCATTGATTATCTTATGACTGAAAAACATAGCACCTCACCTGGTAGAGCTACACACATCCCGGCCAATCAATCATGTGCATCTGCTGATATGGCATCTTGGGTTTCCAGCACACAACAACGTGGCTTCACGCACCTATCTCTACTCTAAAAATCTCACAAATACCTTTACTACCGAGTGCAGGATAAATTGTGAATGTATCCAGCTTTGAGTGAGCCTGACACATTGTGCTGTAGTCATTATCATTGCATGGTGTTGAGGCTGGCTTGAGCCCAGTATTCCCATCTCCATTCATGAAGAGCTATGCTGGTCTGCTAATCAGCAGCAGTGCGAGGCCGTCTCACTGTGGGGGGGATAAAGCAGTCTGATATCAGTCACACTGATCTGATCCCTGCATGAATGGCCAGAGCAGCCTTATCTTGTCTGCAGAGGGAAAAAAAAGGAGAATAACAGAAAGGAAATGTCAGGGATAGTAAATGTGGCCAATGTGGTAATTAGCCACAGAAAGGGGGCGACCTAAAGAGCGATATAGCTGGTTGGGAGAACAGAGACAAATTTGCACAAACAAGCTAAAGGGTGTGCCAGCTAATGATTCTCTTGGGCAGAGGAATTTCTCTTGTTAATTTGACAAAGCTTGAAAAGCGAGCGGGAGCGATTATTGACAGCAGGCCAAAGAGAAGCTTTGAAAGCAGCAGGCAAACACAGCATCTCCACTCTCTCTCTCTCTGTTCCCCAGTCATTGACCTCCTCTCCTCCTCCCTCACTGTCACTCCCTCCATAGGTAAGGACGAAATCTAGATGCCCTTCCAGTAACAAAGGCACCAGGAGACCTTTCATTTCAAACGATCTTTGATTTTACATCTGTCTTGCTTTAGCTCATTTATATATATTACAGTCATTATCTGTCCCAAAGGTCTGTTCATAAGGAGACAGTGATGGAGCTGAAAACCTATCAGGACAGTTTCAACTGTGGCTGTTTCGTATTATTACGTCATTTTGATATATAACACTTGAAACATCACTTAGGGTGGCAGCAATGAGCATGAAAATAATGACTGCTTGCACTGTCAGGGTGACCAATGTCCACATTAGTATTGTCTGCTATTCATCTGCTGTTGCCAAACTTGATTCAAAAGGGATCTGGAGTAAAAGCAGCACGTGGCAAAGCTTCAGGGGCTGGTTCCTGCTCTTTAAAATAAGCCCACCTCAGGCAAATTAATTTGGACACACTGCAAAAAAAAGCAGAGGTAAGCTTGCCGTTGCGTGGAGGAAGGTAAAGGTTATGCGATATATCAAACTGCTTCGTTACTATAGAGTGCTCGCCGTGGTGGGTGTTATTTTTTTGTTTTTGTTTTTTTTGTTTTTTTTATTGCCTCCAAATTTAATCCAGAAGAGTTCATATAAGGGGCACTGTGTCAGAAGGACAGAGGCAGAGAGAGCTTGGTGTGGGTTTGTGCTGAATGTACTTTCATCTGGCAAGTCTCACACCCACTCTGTCTGCCGATATGTTGTAGTAGGCACTCTGCAGCCAAAGCAGCAGCCTTTCAAACAAGACTGGCTGGTCGGGGGCTGAGAGGGCTTACTGGTAAATTGGCAGCCCAGGGAATACAGGGCACTCTCACCCCGGCGCTCGCCCACTCGCATGCTTTCATTCCCCTTTTTACCCTTGACCATCGACTAACTGCGCTCTTTCTCACTGGCCAGCATAAATCTGCCTTTCTAAGATGTCATCTGTTCATTGTCTGTCCTCTCCCGTTTCCTCCCTCCCTGGCACTCTTTTTTTTTTTTTAAATCTCTCCCAGCTTTCCAATTGAGTCAAAGCATCACTCATTCAGGCAATCCATCTTTCTGCTCTTAAGTATATCCTTCCTTATCTGTGCATCACTCCTTATGATTAATAGCACTCTCATTCATCTGGCTAATTACATCCTTCAACAAAGGCAAAAAAAAATACAAAAGTGTACACTCACTAGCCCCACAAACACACACACATACACGCCCAGGCTCATGCATGCATGCACTGTAGGCATACTAACCAAATCTGTTTGAAGTGTGGGACCCTAAAAGAAGAGAAGGCTCCTGTATGCATTAAGTATTCATGTGACGTGTGGTGGGGTGCATGCATGTGTGTGTATGTGCTGGCTTTTGTATGAGACAGAGTGTGTGTGTGTGTATGTGTGTGTGTGTGTGGGTAGAGAGAGAAAGAGAGTACTCGCAAATTGCGCCGCGAGCAGCCAGCAATCGAGCGCTGACACCTCGTCTGGCAGTCGGAGGGAAAAGGGGCTGGGCTGAGGAAAGAAAGAGAGAGAGAGAGAGAGAGGGAGAGAGAGGAGGGAGGCAGGGAGAGAGAAGGGAGTGTGTTTGTGTGTGAGAGAGAGAGAGGCAGGGAGAGAGAGAGAGAGACACGGCAGGACAGCTGCCAGCATTTCTCCGATAGCGGGAGAAGGACCGAGAGGCGGAACAGGAGTAGAAATTCTCCTCATTCTCAGCCACCCAAGGAAATGTTCCAGCCCAACCAGGCGTGCTGATTCTCTCCCCCTCCTCCAGCCTACAAGCAGCAGAGACTCTGAGAAGGACCTGGGCATCGGGACCTGCAGCCCTTCACAGCAGAGACACCACAGTGGATTAACTGAATGAGAGACAACCATGCAGCCTGTGGGATAAATGCAGAATTGGATGTGGAAAAAGCTGAGCTGCAGAGCAAGCTGTTGCTAGGTTTTTGCATCTCTGAACTAACACTGAACTTTTTTTGGCAAAGAGACATGGAAAGAGTTTGGAGGTGCTTTAGTGGCATATGAACAGAGGAGGTGCTCCTTCTCATCCGTCCTTCTCGCCTCCTCCTAAGGACTACCTGCTCCCCTCACTGTGAACCTACTGCTTTTTCCACAGGGTACTCATTTGTCTGCCCACCTCCACCCTGCCCACCTGGCGCTTGTTCCATTTAGTTACTATGACGCCCACACCGCCTCCTCCTCCTCCCGCTTCCCCCTCCGCCCCTCCAGCTTCTTACAAACCTCTGTGAAATCAAGTGGAACCTCGATGATTGCGATCGGAGCAAAGAGGACCCCTGTGCCCCAACTAGTGAGCAGCCCCGCCTTGCTCCGTTCTCGGCGACTGTGCCTGTGTATCAAATGTGCAAGTAATGGAGAGCAGTGACAACACAGACATGGACCACAAAGTTGAACTCTACCAGTTGTCTGTTTTTTGACTATAAGCATAAACTAGATAATGGATTGGAAAGAGCTGTAAGTATCATGGCAGCATTTTCTAACGTGGTGCATGTTGAAACAAACCTTTGCTTCAGTTTGTGTGGCACATGTGTGCAGTGTGTGAGTATTTTGGACAAACTCAGACTGAGAGCTTCTGCTTTGCTAGCACTTTCTTCTTTGAGCATTTAGACCAAGTTGTGTTGGAAAACAGCTTCATTAGCATGGAGATTGGGAGTGAACAGGTGGACAAGCTGTTGTTGGCGAAGAAAAATGAGCCTGTTCTAACAGCCTATTTCCCATTGAGTGATCATATAGTTGGGTAAGGCGGAGAGAGCGGGAGGGGAGGAGGGAGGGAGAGGTCGAGAGAGAAAGTGGCAAGCAATTCATTTCCCTGCGTACGTGCGGCTGTGGCGACAAAACAGCATTATCATCTTTTTTTTTTTTTTGCTCACCTTCCATTGAAGAACACATGTGCACTGATCGTCATTGTGCAGCATGAATTAAACCTCAAGGTTACAAGCTCAGCTTTATGTTGTGAGCACTCCTCACTGGTCAAGACAATTATAAATCAGTACGGTGCCTTTTTTTTTTTCCCTTCATGGTGTGTTACGGTGACTCCTGACGCTTGATTTATCTCCTTGCTGAAAAGAGGAAAGAGACAGAATGAGGTGAGAGAGAGGGAGTGAGAGACAGAGACAGAAAGACAGGGTGCATTTATCTTGAATGAATGTGCTGCGGATACCTCTCATAAATGCGCATACACACTCATAAGCCCGCATACACACACACGTGTGGTCGCACACAGCCACGTGTACCCCTGGTGTAGTTTCCCCTTTCTTTCTCTCCATCTCACATTCATCTATTCCATCTCATTTTTTGCAGTCACGCGATCCGTCTCGCATGCTATCACACATAGGCAGCTCCCTGGGGAGAGCCTTCTCCTGTAGCCTACTTGGATGCAATAATTATTCCATCAGCCGGCAGTGTGTTCCCTGATTGTGCTCTTGGGCTGTCGCTGCAGGGGGTGTACAGTGGAGAGGGGAGTGTTGAGGAGAAGAGGGGGGCCGGTTGTCACTCTGGGACGCAGGGAGACGCAGGGGAGGGGGTTGTGTTTTTGGCAGTAGCCCACCCAGTCCTGTCCGGAGGAACCCAGAGCAGGACTAATGAGCTCAGGCTGGCCTATTAGGAAACTGCTGCTCACTAGGACACACATGGATCTGCTCTTTTTTGCTCTTGCTCTCTCCCTCGTTCTCTTTTTCACAAGCTCTGCTTCTTTTACCTCTCCTCAAATCCCTTGCTCTGCAGATTTCTCATCTTTTAATCTCTCACTCCAATTTTCTTTCATTCTCCCTTCCACTCTTTCCTTCAAGTTGACAACCGCCTCTTTGTCTTCCCCGTATTTCTCTGAAATCTGACTGCTTGAGTGAAAACCATTTGAGTGCATTTGAATTTCCTTGGAGTATTACTTTCTTCCCTGACCTTGAATTTCCAGCTGAGGTACGGTGTTAGCTGATCTAGGGCGATGCCATACCTGGAACCACTCAGAGTCTGGCCAGATTCCCTGCAGGCTGTGCAGAGATATTGGTGCTGTCCTTTGATTTGCAGGAATTTAGACAGAAAGGGGTGCATGTGCCTGACTCTCTTGGCCCTGTGACCAATCTATGTCTCCTCAGCACTGAGTCTGGGAGACAAGAGGCCAAGATGACAGTGGATTTTAATTAGAGGACTGTCAAAAAAAACTAGATTCGGTTACAGCAGAGGGTTCTGTTAGGTGCCAGCACAGCAGAACTGCTCAGGGAAGTATTTGTCCCTCTAGACTACCACAAGTAGAGGAAAAAGTTGGGTTCACCTCTCTGCCTCTCATCTGCTGATGTTGGCCAACTTGTTTAATGTAAATGATAAAAACCCCCCAACATATAGTACACACTCCAGCTTTGACTTAAATTATGGGTGAACACACTCTGTCATAATTGCTTAGCTCAAGTAACAGAGACAGACAAGACTATATCCCAGAGGGCAGTGTTTCAGCAGTCCTCGCCTGTCATGTCTGTGACAGTTGTTTTGTGTTTGATCAAGATAAATGCATGCATTTACTGTGCCTTCTTGCTATGACAGCCTAAATTTGGTCTGTGACAGACGAGGAGCTTGGTCTGGTAATCATTTGTCTTATGGATTTGCAGTTTATGTTGCAAAAAAACAAGGCAGGTAGGTGGAAGACTGAAGCATTATGCTTCTTGGTGGGGAGCGTGAGTTGGTAGTTGGAGGAAAAGCAATTTTAGAGTGGTAAATGGTCGAGAACGGTGGCCCAGTGTAGCTCTCCTGCTGACTTTTTGTTCTTTGGGAAACTAAATGGAGTTTGTTGACCTTTACTTTACAGTGGGATTTCTCGAGCCTTTGCAGCACAACCATAAAACATCTCAGGCAAATCAATAAGCTCTTGGTTGTGTACTACACTGGAAGAAAACATCACCTGAGCAAAGAATGATTTGCTTATGTATGAACTTTATGGAATAATGGTTTTCTAAGTTTAGCTTCAACCTTAAGGCATTTTTTTTCCCCCTTTCCAGGGCAGCTCAAAAGCTGAACCTCTCCTCCAAGCGGAAGAAGCACCAGCCCTCACTGCTCCACCCGCAGGAGCCGTCCATTTACCCCACCAACTTCAGTGGCATCCTGCAGGTCTCGCCGCCCCCTGCCCCGCCATGCCTGCTCCGAGCTGTGTCCAAAGTGAAAGAGAACCCAGGGATGGGAAAGGTGAGAACAGACCAGTACACACAACAGATTCAAGTACAGAAAAAGTACGACAGATACACACAGACTCATGTGCTCATGCCTGCCCCCATAACCCCTACACTACACACCTCTACACAACCACACACACACAACCATACAGATACGCACAGACCCCTATTTGAAGGGGAGAATGCAGAGTGGAGACACGCTGGTCCACGAGCGGCGTGCCGCCTGGTCCAGTCCATGCAGATTTGTGTCAGATAAGCCTCCTGGAATGTCATGAATTCATATAGTTTGTGAGAGCAGCATTCCTGTCTCCGAATACAGAAAGACAGCGAAAACTATAATTCACAAATGTGCGGTCACGTTAACAGCAGGATGTCTAATTCCATTTTAGGTACAGTGAGTGATGATGAAAGTCAGGCTGGCAGCAATAGGACGGTCATTAAACAAAGCTGTATAAACACGTCGCTCTTCCTTTGTGGTTTATTGGGTATTGTTTGTTCGAGCTGGCGTCCTGTATTTATAAAGCAGGAGAAGAAGTCCCCTAACAAGATTAGATCCCACCTGGATAGGAAGTGCTTGATATTGTTGCCAGGTATCCAGACGGTTGAGATTTTTCTGTACATTGTAAATCTCCCATTGACATGCGGAGTTCATAAAAAAAAAAAACTGTTATTAACAAGCCTCCTCAAGCACACGCCCGAGGTATATTGTACATCTGTGCAGCTAAAGCGGTTGGTTTTAAAGGGGAAATCAAGATTTATGATATTCTTTCAAGCCTATCAGGCCAGATTTTCAGGTTTTCTCATTGTAACACAAACACACGAATGTGCTCTCTCGGTTTCTTTATCCCTGTCTCTCTCTTTCGCTTGTGACATCACAGTTGCAATAACATTTTCAGTAGCCTACATGGTTTTGACTTTGCCTGCGTCTGTTTCACATTAATTCAACTTAAGACTTGAATGTCTTGTTTCCATCAACCGTATGTGGGTCACATCCACATTTCCACTTTTGACCTAGAGACAGCACTTTCAGGCATAGACAGTTGAGTGGATGGAGGAATGCCAAGCCACACTAATGGATTTTGTGGGGGATCAAGGGACAGAGAAACAGAGGCCATTAGCACGGAGTCTGAGGTGTGAAAATACTGTAGCCAATCCTATGTAGCCTCCAGTATCTGATCTCTGCCAACATAAATAAAACTGAGACATTAACTTGCCCGGTAGACTCTGTCTGGTAGACATGTGGAAGCCCAGTTTAAATGTCATAGCAAATGTAATTTACTCAACATATGCACACGTCAGTCACGATAACAGCCCCCTGTGGAGTATAAAGAGAGTTTGCACTTGCCCTCCGGAATCCAAGATGAATTCACTCACTGAAAGAAAGGGATTTCCAGTGACATTGTTTCAGAGGGCTGGAGTCTGGATCTGTAGCAATATTTATATACTAGTGAGGGGAAGAATGGGCCTTTTGTGTAGCCATGAAGAGGGTGGAGAGTCCCAGGCTAAGTGAAACGCTCTCCTCTCAAAAAAGGGAAGGGAGTCAGCTATATATTAAGGTCTTTATTTCAATGCCTGAGAGGCATCATAGGTACTTTTTCAAGAAGCTTTGAAATGGCTCAGGATTGAGTTTCCTATCACATATAGTGCACGATATAGACACTGTTCAGTTGATATAATGCTAGGTGTAACACTAAACACTCAGGGAGTTGACAGGGACTGCTATACATATCCCAAGAGCCGTTTATGTCTCCTGTCAGTCACAGATATATTTCCACAGTGCCTTTGGAGATATAGTTGAGGTGTATTTCTGACCATCAGATTGTAAGGCAATATACAGGAGAGTTGTCAGAATTTCTAAAGAAGGTTATTGTGAACCGGGGGTGTCATATGGCTTGACATGCACAAGTACGACCACACCCACACAAATCACACGCACGGGAAATGGTGAAATATCTTTGGAAAGAGGCGACATCCTACACAACTGCTAGAATGACTTCACTCCTGTAACCACTGCAATGATGCCAGACATGAACGGGCTTGTCAGAGCAGTTCCAAATCAACACCTTTTGATATAAGCTGTCATCCTATTGAGCGCACGACATAGGCATGATGGACTGTACCGAGACCTGTGGAATGTGTTAAGACTGTAAGCTTCACTTTATGAACGTCACAAGAGCACAGGATGCAATAGAGCGGGCTTTTCAAGCTTCTTAATGTGGAGTTGCCATTTTCCAGGCGGCAGAGGGGAGGCGGAGGAGATGGAGGAAGAGCGAGTAGGTGGGATAAGAAAGGAGCGGGGGGGGGGGGCATATGTTTCTGCTCTCCCATGTTGTAGTGCTACTGCTGGTCCAGAAAAACAACCCCGCTACAGGGATAATCCCTCCCAGCAGGGCGCTTCACACATTAATTTCCACCATTTTCTGCTACGACTTTCAATACGCACCTTGCTGCCTTTCACTGACACCATTAGGCAATGTGTTGACCCATCGGGTTCGCCAGTCAATGCGAGACTGAGTGTTTCCATGGCAACCTTCAATGTCCATCAATGTCCTCTGTTAGTGCACTGTAAGTAAAATATGTTATATTTTTTCCTGCTTTCTGCTGAATCTGGCTGAAAACGTTTTCTCCTTTTCTAATCCTCCCTCTTGTTTTTTTTTTTTTTTCCTCTCTCTTTGCTGGTCTGTCTCACTCTGCGGTCTAGGTGAAAGTGATGATGCGTATCTGTCCATCTCTGGAGGCCGCAGACTCTTCAGAGTCTCAGTCCTTCTTGAAAGTGGACAGCAGGAAGAAGCAGCTGACCCTCTATGATCCCGCGTCCAGCCCACACTCCAGTGCAGGACACAGGAGATCTGCCACTGTGGCCGTCCCAAAGATATTCGCCTTCGATGCTGTTTTTACCCAGGAGGCCTCACAAGTAAGGACCAGTAGGAGATATGTACTATATGTGTGTATGTGTGGTTATTTTATTTTTTTTATGGTGTCGTGTGGGAATTCAGCCTTTCAAGGGCAAAGGGATGTCTTTATGCTGGCAGGGTGTGGCCAGGGGCTTAGAGAAAAAATGTCTGTCTTGGGTCAGAGGGCATTCTTACCAGTGTGGGCCGAACAGCTGGGGCTTTTAAGCCTTCTGGGGAATGATTTGAATCCACTCCAGTTATATCTAACCTCTCCTTTCATAGGACAGCTATATCTAACCTCAGACCTCTGCAGCCCACAGCAGGCATACCCTCTGAGATCAAAGGCAAAGGTCATGTACATGTTTACTATATGGTGACTTGGGAGCAGACCAGTTTTGCTTTCTCCCCAGCTTAAAACAAACACCATAGTCTTTTAATGGAATGATTGTATCTATGTCAGTCACTGCAAGATTTCCTAAAAATCAGAGGTCAAGTATTTTATGCATTTCCCCATGGCGCAGTAAACTCTAAATAGCCTCGAGAGCAGGAGAGATTGTCATCAGTGGTTTAGGATGGTGTTTCTGTCGCGGGGAGAGTCTCAGATCCTCTATCATACCACCTACTTGGAACAAGTATTTTCCTAAGTAAGCTGCTACCTAAATGTTGCTTCTGGAGAACTGAGGCCAAGCTGCTAGATTGTGCCGCTGGGACAGCACTGCTGGTGGCTAACAGTTACAGCAAGCTGTTCTGCTGTTAGAGGCCTTGTTTGCTGTGTGATGTATGGGAAGGGGCCTCTGCTGCAGAAGCCTTGCCCCAGAGGACCCATGCTGAAACAGATTGCAAAACTGAGCCGCACATTGCAGCACACACAAACACACATGGACGCACATACTCCTGAGTGATGAAAAATACTTGAAACCATTGATGTGCTTTGGTGTAACCAATGGCAAGTAAATGTTTACACAATACCATTTTGGATTCATTGTTCTCAGTATGCCTGTTTGACAGTTTTTTCTTAGACGTGGCCAAATTGGAAATTGACTGTGAGGCGGCTGTCTCTGTGTGCTTTTCCACAGGCTGAGGTGTGCTCAGGGACAGTAGCTGAGGTCATCCAGTCTGTGGTGAACGGTGCAGACGGCTGCATCTTCTGCTTCGGCCAAGTCAAGCTCGGTAAGCTCCTCCACTGGCAAGAGATTAGACAAGAGCCTTTGTTAGCCAAAGAAATCTCTCATTGCTCTTTGTTAGCTACACTTGATGTCCACAATTGGCTTAGCAGTGCACTGGGGTGAATCAAGGAATGGGAGATTGGAGGAAAGGAATGGGTAGTGAGTCTGGGGTGAGAGCACTGGGTAAAGTGCTGCATCCAAGCTTCAGGGCTCAGACTGTAATTAAAATCTTAGTAATTGGCCTGGCCAGTACTCTTAGGCTGAAGGGCTTGCTCTGCTCATGCTACTGTTTCCACTACCTATAATTCTCAGCAGAATTACTGCTTCTGCAATGGGTCTGTGGATTAGTGTTTTTTTTATTTGGCATGTACTGGATATTACCTCCACAGCCCCGCATCGACCATTATTAATTTTTTTTCATCAGCAGTTGTTAAACACAATAACCCTCAGAAAATATCCTATGTCTATAAGGTCTAGTCCTTTGTCAACGTTCTGCCCATTCCAGACAGCTTAATGAAAGAAATGATTTTATTTTGAACATATAGTGAATGCTTGGCTTCCACACACAAGGCAATATTTCCATTTCCACCCCCCCCCCTCTCTCTCTTTCACAAATCCCCAGGCAAGACATACACCATGATTGGCAAAGACAGTACCACACAGAGCCTAGGCATTGTGCCCTGTGCCATTTCCTGGCTCTTCAAGCTCATCAATGAGCGCAAAGAGAAGACGGGCACGCGCTTCTCTGTCCGAGTGTCTGCTGTGGAAATTTTTGGTAAAGATGAGGAGCTGAAGGACTTGCTGTCCGAGGTGTCAACAGGCAGCCTGCAGGAAGGCCAGTCCCCAGGCATCCATCTGAGGGAGGATCCTATCTGTGGCACTCAGGTGAGAAGTATTCCACCTCTCCACTCTTTCTTTGTTCGCTGATCCTTTCATTCTCTCTGTGGGTTATACAGTATTAGTCTGTCTGAGTATTGATTTCTTTCTGTCTATGATCTACCTCTTCCTCCTCCAAAGATGTTTGACTTTTTTTTTGTGAGTCCGTGTGTGTGTATGTGTGTTTTTATCTCCCAGGACTTCCTAGTCAGCCTCGCTCTATCCTACCCGCCTCTGAAATCCTGGCTTTATATTTCTACCAAACCCATCTGTGGTATTGATGGCTTTCTTCTTACCTTTGTATTGACTCTCCTGTCAGCATCCATCAGCATCTATTACCTGTGTGTTAGTGCTAGCCTCCTACAGCACAAAAGAAGTGTTATTGGGGGATGGTGGAGAGACTGTGTAGGTTTGAAGGCACTCACAGGTGTTGCTGTCAGATGTTGTTTTTTGGGGATCTGTATGGACTCTGACTTCAAAGGGTGTGCAGTTCTGTGAAGCTCCTTCTTGCTCTTCCTCTCAGCAGCCACACGTGGGCTCTCTTTATGATACCCCCCGCCTTCTCTCTCTCTTCCACCTCCTCCTTTCACCTCCTCTTTCTCTGTATCTCACCACCACCGTCATCACATCCACGATGAAGGAAGTGCCAATGCCTCCTGTTCCACCATTACCTCTCCTAATCCTCCTCCCTCTGTGTGCATATCTGCTGTTTTAATTGCCCCCGAGACCCAATCTAATGGGTAAAAATGTGTGCCGGGGTCCAATTAACTGGCTCCTGTCTCTTTCTCTTTCCTCTCTTCCCTGGTATCCTTTTCACATCTGTCCTCTTTCTCAAGCCCTATGAGGTCTCCTTTGCTCACCCATAACCTCTTGTCTTCTCCTCCCCCCGCAGCTCCAGAATCAGAGTGAGCTACGTGCCCCGACAGCTGAGAAAGCCGCTTTCTTCCTGGATGCAGCCATCGCTGCACGCAGCACCAGCAGACCCAATGCAGATGAGGAAGACCGACGCAACTCCCACATGCTGTTCACGCTGCACATTTACCAGTACCGCATGGAGAAGAGCGGCAAAGGCGGAAGTTAGTACCATTAGATCACTACATCTACAAGTCTGTAGCAGCGCTCCAACAAGTTCCCACCTCACATTTACATAACAAACTAATGACGACTAATGGTCTTTGGTCAGTTTCACAGCACTTTTATACATAGTCTTGCATATGTATAAATCTATAGTATATTTTCTTTAAACATTAACTTTCCTGGTTATGGCTTTTCAAAGGTGACCTATCTGTCACAGTGAGTAATAATGGGGTGGTTTTGCTGCAGCAGAAAAGTGCACTATAAGAACGAATGGAACATCAGACAAGGCTCTTATTTGCGATGATATTGGATGAATTTGTTTGTAGCCGAAAGTGAATGATTTGAGGCCTTACTGGCAGGAGTTTATTGTTTTTCTGCTGCTGTTGCAATTATGCCCATATAACAATGTGTAGCCTGTGATTTTTACGATGACAGCCAATTCCCTTTCGCTGTATTTTAAATCACCAGAAGGGGAATTATGTGTTTCTGATTGTCAGTTCTTTCGTTTTGAATGTGTTACACCAACGCAGCCTCCTAGTTATCATGATTTACACATCTGGTGGGAGTTTACCAGTCTGGCTGCAATTTGAATCACTTCAGTGTGGGAAACTTACTCATAAATAAATCAGACAGCTCTGACAGTTACTCGTCTAGTCTTGGCTGAGCTTCGTCACTTCTGTCGTCATGTGACTATGCGTGAGGAACTGACTTCAGAGAGGGAGTGTCTTCGCTGTGCTCACCTGGTTCTTCTTCTGTCGTTGGCACAGTGTCAGGTGGACGGAGCAGGCTGCACCTCATCGACTTGGGGAGCTGTGAAAAGGTCCTGAGTAAAAGCAGAGACGGAGGAGGAGGCTTATGTCTTTCTCTAAATGCACTGGGAAATGTCATCATGGCGTTGGCAAATGGAGCAAAACACGTACCATACAGGTAAGAGAACCATCGTTAGTCTTTCACCTTTACTGTGTTTTGGCTGTATCTATAAGTAATTGCTTAAAACAAGCTGTTGCATGCGTCGTCAGTATTGCAGGTTTGCTGTATGACTGTTTATTTAGTTTGTTTAGTTAGCCTCATAATGGCTTTCACTGGTGTCGCACAAGATTAAATTATAGTTACTCGGGTATGAAAAGACTAATGGCTCGTCATTTGGGAGTATTTTCAGCTCAGAGATTTCAAAATGGCTCCTCCTGGAATCTTGTCAGGCACCTTTATTGTCATCTTGAAATAGTACTGTACGGTTTGCTAATAACAATGTAAATCTGCCCTGTAGGGATAGCAAACTGACAATGTTGTTGAGGGAGTCCCTTGGCAACATCAACTGCAGAACCACCATGATCGCCCACATCTCTGATTCCCCCGCCAACTATGCTGACTCACTCACCACTATCCAGCTGGCATCCCGTATCCACCGTATGAGGAAGAAGAAATCTAAGGTGCACCGATAAACTGATTAGCACTAATAAATCTGGTTACACATATGCAGTGATAAACTGCTAAACAAGGACCGTAATGTATGAAAATCCAGTGACAGCAGTAATGGTACAGTTTTACAAGGCATTTGGCAAGTTAAATTATAATACTTAAAATCATCATTCCTGCATTTAATTAATGTGCTCCATTTAATGCTCATTGTTTATAAATGATAAATGTCTGAGAACTTATTTAACACCACATTTAAGCATTTTTATGATAACTGTTACATTCTTAATGTGCATGTGAAACTGATTACATTCGTCATATTTCAAACCATGACTGAAGTTCTTAAATGTTTCTTCCTCCTGTAATTTTGGAGCTATTAAGAAAACGAATGTGTGAATGCTTCAGCAAATGAAAGATTATTAGTGTAGTAACTCAGAGCTAGTTTTTCTCGTCTCCTTAACACATAATCATGTAATCAATACCACTGCCCAAGCAAGTGTGTAATGCTCCATGGATTAGGGAAATATGCTCCACATAATTAGGAGGAATGACAGCATGTATTTATTTGGTATTGGTCGCAGGAATGATTATAATGCAGTCCACATATAGCAATTTGTATTATTGACATTAATTTCTGTCTCTATTGACGTGCCCTTTTAACCTTTAGATAAATATCGACTGATAATTTCATAGGAATTTATATTTTCTTCAGTGATTTATTTCACTATGAAATATATATAAATTATAAGGAGCAAAATTATTTTGTAGATTGTTACATTAATATTGTAAGAAGATAGAATCACATTTCTGTCATCGCTTAAGGAGATTGTTTTTGTAAAACCCGAAAGACAAACTTCGCTTCTGCTTTGACTCTGCTTTGCAGTATGCATCCAGTTCATCTGGAGGGGAGAGTTCCTGTGAGGAAGGGAGGATCCGCCGGCCGCCCCACCTCAGGCCCTTCCACCCTCGGACAGTAGCTCTGGACCCAGACCTGCCCTCAATGCTTAGTGACCCAGACTATTCCTCCAGTAGTGAACAGTCATGTGATACTGTCATTTACGTGGGCCCTGGGGGTACTGCGATCTCAGACAGGGAGCTTAGTGACAATGAAGGCCCACCTGCCTTTGTTCCAATCATCCCCTCCCTGAACAGGAAGAAGCCTGCAAAAGAGGGCCCTCTGGACAGAGACCAGTTCTTTAAATGCAACACATTTGCTGAGCTGCAGGAGAGACTAGAGTGTATAGATGGCAGTGAAGAACCCACTGCCTTTGTTGGGGAGGGCAAGAGAAGCCAGGGTAGCCCCAAGGCTGAGAAATCTAAAGAGAGCCAAGGCTCTGTTTCACCAAAGACTGTAGCAAATGTTTCTTACACCCAAGAGAGCATCTCACCTAAACAGTCTCCAAAATCTGTTGCCACACCACCGTCCTGCAGTCCCAACACTAAATCGAAACTGGACAGTGCCAAGACGCAATGCATACCTGCAACGCCATCAGACAGTGTTCAAAATGTATGCAGAACTAGTGCTGACGGTGAGAAGGCCTTGGTTTCAGAAAGCAGAGTTAGCAAACCTAATTCTGAGCCTGTGGTGAGGGAGAAGGTCTACTTCAACAAGAAAGCTTTGCCGAAACCAGCCCCACCTCCTTCACAACAGAGAGACTCCAGCAAGGAGAATACAGACAATGAGGAAAGGTCCAGCACCAGAATGCCTCCTGTAGGAATGAGCCACCAAGCGGTGAAAAGGAGGGATCCTTACACTTCCCCCTTGCTTAGAGCTCCAGTGGAGGTGTGCCAGGTGCGTTCTACCTTGAGGGAAAGATGTCTGGATCGGGACATCCTTAGAGCCACTGTCACCCTTCAGCAGCCTGTGGAACTGAATGGAGAAGATGAGCTGGTGTTCACTGTGGTGGAGGAGCTGTCCATAGGCAGTATTGTAGATAAGGGTCGGCCATCCAGCATTATCAGTTTTAACAGTGACTGCTCCCTTCAGGCCCTGGCCTCTGGTTCCCGACCTGTCAGCATCATAAGCAGCATCAATGATGAATTTGATGCCTACACATCAGCCGTGGGAGGATCAGAGGTGAACATTGCAGTGGTCACACCCCTCCAGGAGGGAGCAATGGAGTGTGTAGATAGCAGGGGTTCATCTATCAGCTCTTGGCTGAGTGAGGTTAGTGTCTGCACCTTGGAGAGTGAAGGGGCTCACTCTACGGACGTCTTCCTTCCACAGGCCAAACAAATGGGACCAGAAGCCACCTTTTACTTCGATTCCCTAGATATGCTCCACTGTGTATCCTCTCCCAGAGATGCCAAGAACTCCTTAAATGACAGTGGATTTAGTTTTTCTGAACTAGACAGTGACAGTGGTGCCTCAAGCAAACTATCTTTGACAAAGTGCCCCCCATCTCCGGAATCAGCCAAAGGCTCTCTCAGATTCACATCTAAAATAACTAAAGCTCATTCGCTTAGCTCCTCCCAACTTCCACAAGGCCCCTCCATAGTTCACTCCAGTCTTCCCAGGAAGATTAAACCTACCTCATCCATCTCTCATAGTAGCAGCAGTAGCAGCAGCAGCAGTAGAGAGCCACCAAGGCAAGAGGCTAAGCAGGAGGATCCTTGGCAGCGCAGTGACAACCACTCAGAACCTCAGTTTTCTGACTCTAGCAGCACCAGCAAATTTCTCAGAAATCCCCCCAGTGGCATCCCTTCCAGCAAAACATCCAACAACAGCAACAGTGTACCTCGCCCACCAAAGGTGCAGGGGTCTACCTCATCCCAGAGGGTGGTCGATGGCTGTGAGAAGTCATCCAGTAAGAATCCACCCAGCAAAATGCCTCAGCTGAGGCGAGGTGCCACCACACTGGGAACAGTCCCCGTCATTCATTCATCCACTGACTACAAGGGAGCCCAAGATATTATTGCATCTACCACAAGCCTTAAATTCTCCTCTCTGGGGAAAAACAACAAGGCTAACTCACAGAAAGCAAGCAACCTCCCTAAACCTGGTTGTACCTCACCTCCGCCACCTCCGGTGAGGAAGTCCAGTCTTGACCATAAGACTAAGACCCTGCTGCCCCAAAGTGCCTTAAAGTCAGCATATGGGGAGGCAGGAAGGGCCTCTGGAGCAAGGGCAGCTGTATCAGAGGACGAGCTTGAGGTACGTCACAGAGTAGACTCTACAAGTTTGAAAACATCCAGCCTCAACACAGCCAAAGTTACTTCGAGCCTGAAGGCCAGAGGCCCTAGAGGAGAGGCTGGGCAGCATTACGGCAGTCAAATGTCCCTGGAAAGGTGTGAAAGCCTGTCCTTATCAGGTTCCAGAGCTGCGCTTAGTAGGGAGAACAGTGGAGCAAGTCTGGGGAGCAGCAGTGGCAAATCCAGCAAGTCCATTCCGAGATTTGGTATTCCTAATTCATCCAGCTCTCCTATAGCTACCTGCCCATCATCCCCAAGTGGAGGAACGCTTAACAAACCTGGTCAGGTAAAAGCTTCTGCAAATCCCAGAGCATTAGGGGCAGTCAATGGTAGTAAAGCACGCTCATTGTCAGCCAACAACTCCAAGGGCCTAAGCTCCTCCACCAAATCTTTGGCCACTCCCGTGACCAGAAACACCAATGCCAACCTCCCTCCATCAGGACGGACATCAGCTCCTCGAACAACTGCTGCTACCAGCAGCAAGCCTGGGAGAGGCACTATTATGGGCACCAAGCAGGCCATGAGGGCTGCCAACAGCCGTGTGAGCGAACTGGCAACAGGCAATATATCAGGCAAACACATGAGAGGTTCAGGAGATTCAGACAGCGGGAATGACAGCGGGGTGAATGTGAGTGATGACAAATCCCCCATAGCCATGCTGCCCTCTCCGTACAGCAAAATTACAGCACCCAGACGGCCTCAACGCTACAGCAGTGGGCATGGCAGTGACAACAGTAGTGTGTTGAGTGGGGAGCTGCCTCCAGCTATGGGCCGCACAGCTCTGTTCTACCACAGTGGTGGCAGTAGCGGATATGAAAGCATGATCCGTGACAGTGAAGCCACAGGCAGCGCTTCCTCTGCCCACGACTCTATGAGCGAGAGCGGCATGTCATCTTCAGGCAGAACGAGGAGCTCCAAGTATCCCAAAAAGAGAGCAAATGGTGAGAAACTAATTTTGGTTTTGGGGTTTTAAACACACCACTGTACATATAATATTCACAAATATTATGAATATATCATGCTGCTAATAACAGCAATGTGAGATCAGAGCGGAGCTTAGCTGTGAACGTACGTGCATTGAAATAAGTTAATAAATGAATGCTCTCTCCTAGGAAATTAGCCATATAGTGGTTCTATCTTTATGAATCCATTCTTATTACATTCACGAATTGATATTTCATTGGATTTTCTTTCGCCTTGAATCAGCAGCATACATTATTCATACATATATGGGAAAATACTAATGAATGTTTCAAACAAGATGACTTCGAACTCTGTGATCAAATAAGATGAATTGAACATGAGCAGCGGTGACCTGGTTCAGGTTTTTGTCACCTTGTATATATAACCATTTGAATTCATGTGCATTAAGCCAACCTAGAATGTATTCAGGCTGCGTATACACAAAATAGTAAGTCATGAAATACTTATAAATATGCAATCACCACAACTCGGCTGGCCTCTGTAAAGCCCTGCATCACTTTACATCTCAGAGTGAGACTCATACATATTTACTCATAGATCCCTGCAAATACCACTATTGTATGTCACCAAAGCAACCAGTGCTTGTCTGACCATATGCATGGTTTGTAGGCTTCCAGAGAAGACGGCTTATCCCGGCACCCCTGCCAGACACCTCTTCCCTGGGGAAGAAAGCGAGCACAGCAGGCCAGTGGGTGGACTTGCCTCCTATGTCAGGACCGTTGAAGGAGCCTTTTGAGATCAAGGTGTATGAGATCGATGATGTGGAACGGCTCCAGAGGCGGCGACAGGAGGAAACCACAGAGGTGAGCAGAGGGTCATTCCCGACTTGTTCTACATAGTGGTTTATCTCGCTGAACTTGCTTGGAGATAACGTAATGTCTGGGTCAAGGTCTTGTGAATCCCACTCGCTAAGTCTCAGCGATATTTTGCATGTGCGACACTGATGCCATGAGCGCTTAAGATGTGCCACATTGATTTGCGCTGTGGGAATGTCTTAGCTCACATCTTCCCAGTTTCTTTTTAAAGAACAAGACGGGAATAATATGTCTCAGGCGTCTGACCTTCAGTCAGCTCAGTGGCAAATCCTGGAGTTTAAATGTCTGTATCCAGATTCCCAGAGCTTGGTATTTTGGCAGCGATCCTCTGGAATGTCAAGAGTTCAGGAGGCAATTACTGACGAGGGTTAATTGGTTTGGATATGAGTGATGATGACTTGGCTTACTGCTGACGAGAGTGTGTGTGTGTGTATGTGTGTGTGTGTCGGAGAGGGGGGAAACGAAGATGGTATGAGAAGATTGGTCAGGGAATGTGTGATGACTGTGACCAACACAAGCCCAAATCAGCTCCTTGCTAGCACTCATCACTGACTGCCTGATCGCTTTTTATAGCTGACTCCTCTTCTGTGGATCATTAACTGCTCCCACAAGTTCAGCACAGGCATACAGGGATTTGTGAAGAGAAGATATTAAATCAGTTAGATGGCGGTTTGATTTACTTTCAATTAGGAAGATATGATCTCTCAGCAGCCACTGTCTGTATGATAAAATTGCTTTCCTGTGACTTTAACTCACTGCTGCAAAATTAGTGTTAGTGTATATTAGTGCACTCTTCACATACTGTTAATCTATTCTATTAAAATAATATTCTGTCTTGTTTTACATACTAACTTGTTCTTTCTGTTTCCCCTAATTTCTTCAGCAACCATTCCAGGATGTTGACAAGGTGAGCTAATTTTTCATGACAATTCCCATATTTATAGCACAACTTAGACTTTTAAAATGTACTGCTCTTTATTTTTAGGGCCTCAAATATGACATAAGTAATATGTTAGCCATAGGTTTCCCAATTTCACCTTTAAGAATGGCTTTTACTGGTAGTTTTCCTTCTTTATACTGTGCCAGTGACTTACTTATTTTCAGCTGATGGTGTACTTTTAGCTACTTCGGTCATCTGAGCTGTTGAAGCATGGTCACTGTAATTAATCACCTCTCGCTTTTTCTCTTAGGGCCTACAGTATTTTAACAGTAAACTGAAGATGCTGGAGAGAAGGCAACAGCAAGTGAGGGAGCTGAGGGCAAAGCATGAAGCGTTGTTGGAGGAGCTGGAAGACACCAAGGTGCGACTAATGATGGACCCCAGCAAGTGGATAGGAGAGTGTAAGTAAATGTTCTTTTAATGCAAGTTGATGTCATTTTAAAAGATACTTGCTGACAAAACTGTTAACCCAAACCTGAATTTCCCCTTTCCAACAGTTGAGGTGGACCCGAATTTGGATAAAGAATCTCCGGAGTACCTAGAGGCCTTGGCACAAGCCACAGAGGAGCTGGAGTTCTGTGTCAATCTATGCAAGTCCCGTGTCATGATGGTGACCTGCTTTGACATCAGCATGCCGACACCTGGTGCTCAAGAGGGACTGCGTGAAATTGAAGTCTGAGGACAAAAGAAAGTCGAGGTAGAGAAATGAGGAAGTGAGAAAACAAAGGATGATGAAATGTAGCCGTCAGTATATAAATATCACTGGAATGAAGAACAACAAATGACAGAGATGAGATGAGAGTGGATCTTTGCATGAAAACCGAGGAAATCTTAACCACCTTGCTACAGTGCCTCGTTGTCCAGGACATGTTTTAATGGCAGAGAAAAGAAACGTGAGCACAAATGCTGTTGCTTAAATGGCAAGGCAGTGGCCATCACTTACTCAAGAGTCAATGAACAACACCTGGAAGTGCCTTTTTTACTGTTTTGTTTTGAGTCATTATTTTTCATATGGTGCAGGTATCTTAAGCATACCTGGGCAAACCCTGAACATATTGCTTTTAAGAAAAATATTTTATATTGCATTGTATAGTGTATTTATATGATTATGTGGTGTGTACAAATATCCTTTAAAGGGAAAAAAATAAAGACGAAAAAAGAAAAAAGCAATAAGCTAATGTTATTGCGCTCCCAGACTTTGCCTTTTCACTTGTTTCAAACCTCAGTCAGCATTTTATCCATGTTCATTCAGCCTCTTGCGCCTTATGTTATCTCTCTGGTTCTGTAGTTTTCTAGATTTTCAAACTGGACTATGTTATCTCATCAAGGACTGCATTTGCTGTTGTCACTCATCGCCTGCCAGCTGGCCTGTTAAGCTAGCAGGGTTGAGTGAATGTTTTTCCCTCCAGTTGCCTTGATCAAAATGGGTCTCAGCGGATGCACTACGGTAGAGCAGCAGTTACGTTGGTTTGGGGGACAGAGATGTTGTTTATGTTTATCTCACTGAAAATGAGAGATTAAGCCAAAACATATCAATCAGAGGACCACTGTGATGGATAGAGAGTGATTTTTCTCTCTCTGGTGCCTCAGTACAGTATGTGGTCATGCAACCCTGAGAGACTTAACCCTTGCTACACACTAGCCTATGAGGATAGCATGATGAATGGTTACACTGAGAGCAGTGCATATCAGTGAGCCCAGTTTCTCTGCAAATGGCCTTGGACTGGGTGCTGTTTATACACTGTAAAACAAAGAGGCACAGATGAGATAGCACCAGTCTACTGGCCTCAATACTCTTTCAAGCGCTACCAAGCCTCAGCTCTATGCATTCCAGTACATTAACTGCAACTACTGTAAGAACCTCAATACTTAAGGGCAGCGACATAGTTTGGCCTCTTTTGTCCCCTGATGTTTTTTTAAAAAAATAGGCAAATTAGCAAAGTTCATCCAGTGTCTCAAACAAAGAAGATTGTTAGCTTCCCGTGAAATGATGCAGTGAATAAAGGCAAATAATCTCGTGACATTGTTTAGGAAAATCAATCATGATATCAGCTCTTTGTAGCTGCCAGAATGTGCTTGTTATGAATCAAACGGCTGACACAGAGAGAACAAAGATGATTGGTGAAAATGATTGTTATGAAAAACAAACTGGCTTTGTTGTATTTTGGTATGTTTGATTTCTATATCTATGACAAATATGACTTTGTTTTCTTTCTTTTACAAAGATGTACTCTCTCAGGCCCTCTCTGAAGATGCTGCATGAGATTTTTTAATCATTTTTAAGAATGATTTCTACTCCATTTTTACCATTCTAATTTTTTACAATAACTTCAGTTTTCACTAATGTGGGGTTAGGCTCATAAATTAAATGACTATTACCAAACCAAGACCTTTTTTCCAAGAAATTATTATATGTGAGGTCATATTTCATATCAAAACTCATATTTTCGAATATCTTTGTTTTTGTATAGGATTTTCAAACCCTGTGTATAAATGTATGATATGGCAGCTTGTGTTTTACTTTTACAGTACCTGTGAATAAAATGTTTCTTCTTACTGATGATTCAGAGTTGAATGTTTTTTCTCAGTTCACATATTCTACATTTATGGGATTGTTTGTCGACACACATTTGCAAAGAAGAAAATGCATCTATAGTTTTCAACAGCAGGTAGCCAAGAGAGAAGCTTCATAATAAAAGGTTAAATCTGGGGCAACTGGACTTGGTTGCTCCAGATTTAACCTTTCTGAAGAAAGATGACCTGAAAGAGTGAGAACCTTCACAGACCACACAATAAAATCTCAAGACTACATCAAGGAGACACTTTTTGGGAAAATACAAATGTTCTCGTACACAACAGGTAGCTACTACCTGAGATACATAAGAGATGAAATATTGATTAACAGGAAGATGGGCAAACCTCAACAAGAATGTTTTTTTACTCTGATTCTGAATTAACTTACCAATGAATGTAACTAAATTGACATGCCTGTAGACCCTGTATTCACATGAAGTCTGGAGGAATACATTGACCACTTGTACTGATGCTGCGTTCTAGAAAACTTGGAAATCTAAAAAAAAAACGAACTCCTAATAGACAAATTACAATGAAGCACTGGGCAAAGTCAATAGTTACGACTTGTGAACTATAGCAAATCTATCTACCCCGACTTCGTGAAGAAGCAGTTGTCTGATGTCAAACACACACCTGCCCTGTATGTGTCATGAGGGGTGTGGGATGTGTTGACTGTAGTATTTAGATTAGGCTAGTGAATGCACTATTTGTTTGGAGACCTCCTGCCTAGCTAGCATAGTTGTGTCCAGCTTTAACCTTAGCTGAGGTCTAATCAGCCATGCTGATTGAAAACACCTGTGCTGCCTGCATACGTTGAGGAGGAAATGCACAGTGGGTGCCAGACTAGGATATGCTGACTGTTTGGTTACACTAAATCCACCACCGTTACACTACAAAAAAATATACCATTACTGGTGGTTTTTGAAGCCACCATGATATCATTGTATTTCTTGGCTTAAAGATGCATTTTCTAGCCGTTTTAAACTTCAAATCAAGTGACTATCATACAACTGGCTACAGGGAGTACAGCTGGTTCCAATATGCATGATGCATGTTGAGATTAAAGCAACATTGTGTAACTTTTCTACCATTAAAATAAATCATTTTGATGTTACACTGTCATGTCATCAGGTGTAGGCCTGTTTTCTGCATTATGTATCGTTGTCCTCAGGTTATGATCACCTGCAAGAAGTACATAACGTTTTATGGCATTAAGTCACACACCACCAACTACTTCTCTGATTTTGATAAAACTGGATCATATTTTATGGAAAAAATGTTTTCTGCTCTGATGCTGCATATCAACTCCCAACTATAGCTGCTGTTAGCTAATGATAACTCATTATGTTAGTGTTTGTACCATAGGTGTTTTGAACAACCTGAAAGAGAAAGAGAAGGTTTTCAGGTCCAGGGCAATGTTGGTAGTGGAATGTTGACAGGCAGCAGAGCTGGTGTCATGCCAGAACAGGAGTTGGCCAAGTGGGTAATGTAACCAGACTCAGCAGCCTCTATGGACATAATGACCGAGGTAGAAAAGGCCGAAGGTGCCTTATTCATTGACAGAAGAAGCTGAGAAGAGAAAATAAGAGAGTGACTGAGCTGAGCTTCTTGTTGTAAATAGTAATATAAAAAGTAATCTTATCATAACAAATACTTTTCCATATTTAGACCCTGGGAGTGATAAATCGCAAAAATATAGATTTCTACGCAGTGTTGATTTTAAGATGGTCTTTGATTAAAAAGTATGTTATCTCATAAACTCCTAACAAATTTAGATTTTGTGGATGACTGAATACTCCATATAGTTGTCTCTGTTAACTTAAATCAACAGAAGGAAAAACAGTAAAACAATGAGCTTGATATACAGGAAATTAGATAAAAAGAGAAGGTGCGGATCCAAAGTGATTAATTACTCCCTGTATCAGGAGGGCCTTCTGCTCAGTGTGTTACACGAGGTCCTGTTGAGTATTATACTGTAGATGTGTGAATTTGTTCAGCTTGAAATTGAGCCCCACTGAGCAATAACATCTTGCCTCCTCCCCGTTAATTCTGTTTTGATCAAAAGCATAAGAGGTTAATTTGGCTGACTGGAAAGACCAGCTGGTCACTGTGATTCAGATCAAATTCTTTGGGTGGTTTTTGCTCTCCGGCTTAGTGGTTTTTGGCACTTAGATACCTTGTGAAAACAGTCCCAGACAGATTTCACCTTACGGAAGAATCAAATGTGCCTCTACACGTGTGTCTGACAAATAAAATGTAGGAAATCGTATCCTGTTTTTTTAATTAGTATTCAGTTAATCTTCAGCTTGTCGTGATTTGGCAGACAGTAAAAGCCTTCTGACAAATCACTGAAGAGCCTGTCAGACTGTACCTCGGCGTTATTAGGAAGTCGGTGTCTGAGTGGAAACAGTTGGCCGGGGCTGCTGCAGACGTCTGATGGCTGCTGAGTCTGTACTGAGCACAGTCAACCCTGGTGTATCCCAGCCCACTTTGCCTCCAGGCTCTCATCATTAGCAGGGAGTTGGGTGTTGTATGAGAAAAGAAATGAGTTCACTGAAAAGTCAGGAGTACCCCCCCACCTCTCTCTCTCTCTCTCTTGTTCACCTCAACCCAGCATTGACCCTGTGTTCCCGTGTTGGAACTCTTCTCACTCCTCTCCCTGCTGTGTGAGTTTTTATCCTGAATCAATCCCCAGCTACTCCAGTTCGTAGTCAGTTTAATTTCTTTTCCTTTCTTCACTTCTTACATCTTTATTTCAATTATCGTCTGTTCAACGTGGTCAGAGCGTTTGTTCTTTTTGCCATTTAGACACTTAAAAGATATTTAAATCCTACAAATGCCAATCGAAACCCTTAAAAGAAAATTATACTTCGATTTCTTTTACATTCCTTTGGCATTTTCATTCATCATTTTAGATGACCCCATAGCTTCAGATATATTAAAGAAAAAAACATCTTTTTCCCTCTCTGCCCCCCCTCCACCCCTGTTAGACTGCCTGCATCTGCCCTGGGCATTGTTAGCGGCAGTAGTTGCTCAGTTTTGGATTTACAGCTTTGCAGTCCCACAGATTGGTCTGTCTAAACCAAGCTCGCTCTTTGAAGAAGTCCCATAAACCTGACCAAATGCCGCCACTTATTCTCAGTAATTAAAACAAGCTGGCATGAAGAAAAGTCCTTAAATTATCAGAGGCTAGGCAAGATGTAAGCCCCACACAGCCTCTCTGCCTGCGTGCTTCAGGGGGATCGTAACCATTGACATCTCCATTCTCAAAACAGATTGCATGTGTGTTTTGCTCCAAGACAGAAACCTTTAAGAGATGTAGTCCTGAAGGCTTTCTCCCCCATATGTACTGTAAATTCAGGTTGGGTGGCCATACAAGTCCAACAACATGCCACTGAGCTGAGAAAACTCTACAGGCAATAAATCTAACCAACGCAATCCATAATGTGAAAGTGATTTAATTAGCCTCTTAGAGACAACTTGAAATGATCTATCGCTGAAGATTTAACCTTGTTTACTGTGTGTCACATAGCAAGCATCAGGGGGAAGAGAGGCGATGGAAGCATTGCTATTATAAGCTGTAATGATGTCGATGATATAGGGCTAATAATTTAGCATACTGGTACAAACTGTAATGTGAATCATCTCCCTCGTTATTATCATCACTGAACACCCCGAGTCCTCATCCAGCCTCTCTGGTTTTGGAGAGGAATGAAGAGCAGGATGTGCATCATGAGTTCAACTGGCCTGTTGTGTGTTGACCTGCAAGCTGGCAAGGTAATGAGTGTCTAGGTGATGAAGATGCACACAGCCAGTGTCTGATTCTGCCTGTCAGTGAGCTGGCAGTGTCATCCTATTATGTAGTCTGAATGTGTTTGGTGGAAGAAAGAGTCACACTAGAGGTGGATGTTTTAGGTTTTTGCCAAGACGAAGCGTTACATTTTTAATGCCTCATGTAATTTTCTCCATCAAATCACAGGACTTGACCAGAGGTGGCTACAGTATATTTTGAAATGCCAGTTATTCATGCAACAGCCATTGGTTTATCATGTTTGGTCAGTGCATGATGCGCTGACCTTGTCAAAGAATGAGGAGAACTATTTTCTCCACCATATGGACTGACCTTATTGTATCTGTGGTCTCTTAGCTGAGATTGCTTGTAGATAACCACTGATTTACATAAAGGCTTTGTTTAGAAACACTGTTTTAAAATGCTTTTAGAATACTGATGCGAGGAGTTAATGAGCAATGAATATTCATGATTTTTTTTAACAAAAAGGTTTTACACAATTGAGCAGAGGAAAAGACAGTGTAAAGTCCTTGATTACATCAATTGTTGGGTAGGTTGCAGTACACTAAAGTCAGGTTAATGACTTGGTGCAGGTCTTTGTTGTTGTTGTTTTTTTAAAAAGCTCTTTTAAAGATCTACAAATTGCACTCAGGAGATCACTGCCCATAAAATTTTTCATTATTCCCAAAGAAGAAGCTAAATAATTCTAGAAAAAAGTGCTCACTGAGATTTTGCTGTTAATTGCACAGTGAAAATGAAGCCATTCCATCAGGTAGCGTTCTCTTAACAGATGGGCAGGCGTGATGAAAAAGACCTTTTTAATTAGCCTGTCTGAAGACGTTTCTTCATAACCGACAGCCCCCTCTACGTTTAAGTTTCAGTGGCCACCAGGCAGGCTCTTAGCTGGCTCCCAGCAGCAGCCATCTGGTGGACAGCAGCACTGGGGCTACAGGGTGGCTCCTCACTCCGCTGAGCCTACATGTAGCCCAAGGACATAAGGAAAAGGCTTGTGCTGACGAGTCTTTACTCTGTTTAATCTGGTACCTTTGTGCTCTGTGTGGGGATCAGGGGTCAAACCAACAAACTACATCCCAAGATGTGTAATGTTGTAGGAGTAGGCCTGACAAAACGTGATGGTTGTCAGTGTGGTAAAGGCTAAATGCACTTAACTTTGTTGACATGTGTTAGGCATGTAGCATAATTTACTCACCGCAGTCATTCATATTTAAATGTGATCTTACCTGAAAGATGGAGATTTATAATTAAATTTTTAAAGTATATCCCCTCTTCAGACTTTTTCTAATTGGTTCTCCAGTGACTCTTTATCCGTAACACCTTATACATCATGTAATTTGATAGCACATAGTTGTAGAAAGATTGCGACCTTAGGATTGCATTTTTAAAGACGTGCGTGAGAGATACTTTCATCAGAAGGCTGCAGGACACATTTTAAAGCATCTTCTTTCTGCTAGGATGATTTCATATTCAGTTCTCTATGATTGACAGGTCATTTTTCTTACATCCTGTCCCTTTTGGTGGGTAGATAAGTACATGTTTAAATTGTATGAGCATTAGACTTTCCATCTTTTCCCAAATGAACTGTGACTTATGAAATGCAAAGGCTAATATGGCTTCAAGTTGCTGTTATGCTGCTGATAAGACGAATTGGATTTCCTCACGGGAAAGCAGAATTGTGTGTGTTTCTTCCTCTTTTTATTGGAATGAATCATATTGTGTATCTGGGCATTTGATTTTTCAGGGCTTTGATTGCTTTCTCAGAAACTGCATTGAACCAAACTACCCTGAGAAATTCTTCAAAAGTAGTATCTTAGCACAATACGTTCTTGATTTGTTTGCTTACTTGGAATTTGCAATATCAAATTGCGGTATTGTGTGCAGAGGATGCGTACTGCTCTAACTGTTTTTGTATCCGTGTGATAACATGAAATCGTTTCATCAGATGGAAATGACAACTTTAAAGAAAGAAAACTGATTCAGTGTCTACATTTTAAAAAGAATGCATGATGTACATCAAACCGTATCTTACACTTAATCACACACCAGGTGAACTTAATTGCAAATCGTGCAAATGGAATGTTCTCTCCTTTTCAAACGGAGAAGTGCAAGTTGTTGCAGTATAATGAGCAATTTTCACAGCAGTCCAGCCCACTCCTTTTTGTATTTTTCTCACTGTTTACCTTATTGTGATACCATTTATATTGCATTCATGTTTTCCCCATGACTGGAAAAATATAATCAAACTGTCATAGTCCAGCCTCTGGGTTAATCCACCAATCAGACAAAGCCTTGTTCTATCATCATGCTTTCGTCCGCCCATCACTCACACCTTTTGATTATGTGTGCTGTTTTCATTTACACATGTAGATGATGATGATTATAGCTGTGAGGCATTCTTTTTCTTTTTTTTCCCCCTTCCTTAAGCATTTCCATTGCAGCAGTGAGGGGCCCCCTCATTGTCAACACTGAGAATACAGTGCATTGTCTCATCAGACAGTTTCAGAAGCAGCACAGTGGTGACAGCCCAAACACTGTCTTTGTATCCCCTCTCTGTCTCCCAGATTAGAGCTTGATTGGTGCAGGTTGTTGACAGGAGGCTGTCAGTAGTTGTGATGTCTGAAGTGGAATATGTGCAAGTGAAGAGGTTAATTACACAACATTTAAAACCCTCCTTTGCCTCACCATTCATACTGTAGCCAATCACATCCAAGACGCTCGCTAATCAAAAGTGGGCTGGCAGCTCTGAGCCGTGGCAACAGTTGCCGTGATGGCGGCTCGTCTGGCGGGGAGCACACGTCCTGCTGTTTGCTTATTTGAGTTGGTTGGCAGGCTTGTACAATTTCCCCTCTCTTTTACTGCTATTCATTCATCGCCAGATGAAGGTGGAGAATAAATGTGTTCTATGAATTACTGATGGACTAGATCATTCTCACTTGTTTTTGCTTTGTGCTTCATTCAAGCTGGTAATCATATCAAAATTAAAACCATTTGTCTGTTATTCAAGTAAAGGAAATAGAGTATTTAGATTATTTTTATTCCAAAGTCTTAGCGATGACAGGTATATTTTTATGCTCTTCAAATGTTTTATGTGTTCATATACATATTCAAAAAATTCTGCTCTTTTATTGTTCATACCTAAATCAGTCAATTCTGATTTTAGTGTCAGCCTCTTGACCCGTATTTGCTTGTTTGCTGCTGCATTAGACAAAGTAGAAACAGGTGACGCACAGAGGTTCAGTTTCAGATTAAGTGACAAACTTTGAAGTTGACCACAGTCACAGTGACATATGGCATTCTTGACTGGCCCCCCTCATGTGCTAACACGAAGACCGTCGTCCACAGCTCCAAATGTATGGCCACCACCGGTCGCTCCGTGTCAACAACGTCGTCACTCTGCCGCCTGAACTCCCAACTTCGGCTTTCATCTAGTTCACTTTAGAGTGTGACCTCTTCGACCTGTCAGAGACACACACATCCACTCTCGTCACACCTTGTAGGACCTCTCACCACTGCGGTAATGAGCAGGACTGCTGAAATTATCTGCAGGCTTTTGGACAAGAGTGACAGAGATTATGAGCCAACGAAGAGGAAACTTGAATCTGTGCCGTTATAGAGGTCCATATGTTATCCTTCTGAAGTGGCATACTGAAATCTTGTTCTGAAGTGATGAATAACCTATTACGCATATGTGTGTCTCTGCATATCAAAAGATTCATGGATGACTTTTATTCTACAGGAAGACCCTGCTAATTATTTTCTTTTATGATTATATTTCTCTGTGGAGCCCCATATGGAAGGCCGTACAGTTATGCAGATTCCCAAAGGTATTAAAATCACAGAGACTAGTAACCATCCTCCTTTTTTTATGATTGGTGTCGTAGAATGTATAATTCTGTTTGGTTTCCTCTTATACAGCGAGGATCATTTTTACAACAAAAATGCATGTTTTTCACTGTGTAGTGCAGTACAAGAAAGTAATTTGACTTTGGTTCTTGTTGTTAAAGTAATGAAACTGAACAGAATCCCCTCAGAGGATAGAAACAAAACATAATGTCCTTGACAACGCTCAGCCTCTTTCTTTTCCAAATGAAACAACAAGACATTGTTCAAAATAGCAGCACTGAGATTATTTCTGGTGCCAATTTCCCCAAGGTAATGTTCATTGTGTTTTAGTATATGTTGTTCCATAGCAACTGAGATGAAATGGTTATTGATTTGCTCAGGAGCAAATTAGACCTCACCCTGGAGCATCCATGCAATTCACTCTGCGCTGCCTCCATTGCGCAATGAACAACCTTCAACAGATATTTCTTCCTCCTCTTTAATTACCACTGGTTACCTGAATGGCATGGCACACAGAGAGAGCTGCCCTCGTAATTAGCTGTCAGCTGTTTTAAGGCACAGCTCATTGATTAGGTCATGATCGCTAATAGGACGTGAAATCCTGCTGCCTTCTCTATTGATATAGACAAGAATGAATGAAGGTTTTAAATCGGCGCCTCACCTCAGAGTTAAGTACTTGAAAAGACAAATGCGTAATAACAGTGTTTTACAATCACGTTGGATCATTTTTAGTATACATCCTTTTCTAGCAGTTGATCTGAATTATAATCACTGACTATATACAGTGATGTTGGTTATTCTAACAAAGCAATTACATTACGTAAAATTGGGCAACCCATGAATCTATGAGAGATGTGCTTACTGTGTTGATTTCATCCTTCAAACTAGCTTAATATTTTTGCAGGGATGATCGAAGATCAAAATATAGATTTTGCCAACTGTTACAATCTGTAAACTCTACGCTTGTAGCCGCTATGTGAGGTTGCACATTAAATATCCAGATCTCTACATGTTGTTTCTTTGTTCATTCGTAATCATTGATCTTCTCTCTGGGAATGTGACTATAGTCTGGATGAACAGGTGGGCCCACATGCCTGCAGGCATGTGAACTCAAGGCCTCAGCAGCTCTACCATCCAGACTTTGTGCTCAGGAGACTTTTGGCGGACGTGTGGCAGTCCCTCCTCCTCCTTCCATCTCCACAGCTCCCCTAACACAGTTGTTCATGAATATGGATGGCAGGCAAGGCTCCCTGGCATCATTAACGTGCCACAAGCCCATATAAATCACATCACCATAAAACCTCCAAATGCTCTGACGAAGAATGTAACACGATAACAACCGGCAGAAGTCAAGAAGACAAACAATTCTTGAGAGGAGAAACACTGGGTTCTTGGTTAGTTGCTTGTTCGGCGATTTGATTGGGTCCTATATTACTCTGCAGTTGTGGAGTAGTGTTAACAGCCTCAAACATCTCATGTGACAAGACTGGATGCAGTTACATGCACACACAGTTTATCTTGGCTGAGATGTTGACAGGCACTCATGCACAGCTGCAATAGACTAAGAAGACTCTCCTTTCTCAGCATGGGGAGGAAAAGCTCTGACATCTTTTCACTGTGAAAAATGAGCGCACATATTAAACTCTCAGTACCACTTTTGTTAAACTACTGCACTTCATGGATTGTACGATTCACCCTGACATGTTTGAGTATGACGGTTAGAGTCTAGACAACTAAGTCCAGACTTCTTTGGGAGACAGTTTTCGGAACTAAAAATATAGAAACCAACTACTATGTAAACTGAGTAGATTTTGAAGCATATTTTGAGCATTTGTGTGTATTAGTTCTAACTCTTCTGACAATATTTAAATGAAAAAACACTTTTATCTCCCTCTCTGTTGAAAAAAAAAAAGTAAATGTAAATGCCACAATCAGCAGCTGGACTCTACACTGAGGGCATTTTGACAGTCTGTTGGCAGCCAGCCTCATCCTTTCTCGTCCCTTCTAACAAAGCCATACACAGCCATGAAACGTACACAAACGCTTGATGTGTATTGTTGCCCGTTAAAAGACCTTCTAACCATCTGTAGTGTTCTTGAATGGAAACCTTTATGACTTTGGTTTGTGGTACACGTGAACATGCCATGTGTGTCCTTAGGCCACGATCAGACCAACAATAGCACTGCGTCAAAAAACAACACAGGTTCATTCTCTTTCAAAGAGACCACTGCATTGATGAAGCAAAGCGCTCTAGCAGAAACGCACACAGTTCGAACCCTGGGCTGCTGCGGCAAGGACTGAGCCTTTGTACATACTCTACCAACTGAGCTAACCGAAGCCCTTTGAGGCAAATTTGTGATTTTGCACTAGATAAAAACAATTTACTTGACCTGACTTCTGTTTATCTCACAAGCAATGACTTGTAACATACAACCGTAGGTGAATATAAACTGTTGCACAGTGTTCTGCCATCTGATAAGCCTTTGAACTGGACCTCTTGGTTTATATTGTAGCAAGACACTCCTGGGTTTTTCGACACAGTGCTGTTGTTGGTCTAAACACAGCCTTAGGTTAAGATATCACATTGTGCATAGATATGTATTTTTGCTTGGATTATTAATTACTCTGGACTTTGGTTTTCTTATCTCAAGCATGGCTAATGTTGTATGGTGCATTTAGCAAAATGTGGAACTAAATCATATAATTTTAGTGGACGTTTTAACAGCTGCATAATGCAATTTTTTACACTCCATTTGCAAACCTTGTTCACAAAATGGACAGACAGTTCTATGAAAGCATTACATCTCTTTGACCAAAACCGCACACAACAATACTGTATGTTGCACAGATCCTTTATGTGCTGGAATTTTTTGAGGGGCGACTGACTGTAGGGGGACTAATTCTCTGCACCACAAAAGAGAACACAGTAGTGCCTGTTATTTTTTCCATGACAGTGCACCCCTGCAAACATCAAACAGTCCCCCAGAACCAAAAAAAGGAGGTGCTTTGAGTTCGACTTTTTGCTTGTTTTTGATGAGTGAGTCCCCCCCCCCCCCCCCCCAAATCCACACATGAATATGGAGTAGCAGGGCCTCGATGAGGCAGGCAGGCATCTCCCCTCTTTAGAGTAACTTCAGACGAGTTTCCTTGTGGGGGGTCTGGAGTGGATTCTGGGGGGCACCACAATGCCAGCTTTTTTCATAAACCTGGCACTTTTGTCTTTTCAGAGAAGCCATGCAAAATTCATTGTTTTCACCCTGCGAAGACAGAGGATGGATAAATATTTTTGAGGCACATGTGTTCTCTTGCTCTCCAATAACATTGCAAGGTGCTATGGATGATTCAAATACAGTGTACTGATCTCTTCTTCCTAATCAATCATGGGGATATGGAGAATTATTCAGTAAGGTTGTACATGATTGAACATGTGGCTGCAACACTTTGATCTTTCATGAGATAATTCATACAGGTTGAGGTAGTTACATCAGTATTTCCTCAGCTGCCTTTGCTTTACATTTAAAATAGGCGTTTTTGCTTTTAGAAGTAAAAATTTTAGTGATCTGAAATCTTTTGTTTTCAGCTCCGGGACATCATATTGAAACATTACTTAAGATTCTGACACTGACAGATATGTGTCAGAGCTTCAAGGATCCCTCAAACATCAGAGCTGCATGAAAAATGTAGAAAAGACTGAACAGGATTGCAATTGCTCACTGAAATCGCTGATTTAATGCTATATATTCCATTGTAAAGCAGCTGTAAAAACATGATTAATGTTTTATTTTGATGTAGCAATTCTTTTGTCGCTTTAGTTTCATGTCTGACCAGGCTCTGATTTCCTCTGGGACTTTGCACACCAGCAAATCATCCATTTAGAGCCGTTGAAATCCGGGTAAATTTGCTGAAAACGATAGCCTGTAACTCAATTAAGACAACTTTAGAGCAATGCTCTCCCACTTCATACAGAATTAGATTAACAGTAGCCGAATGCTGATATTAACCAAGTGATGTAATTACAACTACAGGTTTGGTGCTAAAGCAATTATCAAGCTGAGTGAATATTCCCAAATCTGATTAGCAAGGTGAACTTCAACCCCTCCGGATTGAATAAGACATAATTTATCCATAAAGAGGATGGCTACACCTCCCTTTGCCTTTGACTTATCTTTTACAGTAAGATTAATATTCATCCACTTAAACCTGCCTTTGTCATAACTTAGCCTCATAGGCCATATTCAGTATGCTTTATTGCATCTCTTTTTCACCTATTCAGACATGAATCTGGTTTATCTAATTATAATCACAGCTGCGTGGTGCAGATTCAAGCAGATATTTGACTAAATACAAAACTGAACCCAGTTAAAGAAAAATAGTTTCTAATTGCATTTCTTTGGAGTGAGCCATTCTTTTTAAATGAGGTGAGCGAAGTCTTGTTTTGGAGCTAAAGCGAGGTGGCCCCTTGGACACAGGTCATTATTATTGCCCAAGGTTAGGATTATGGAAAAGCTAATGCTAAGATATGCAGTGGGACAGCAATGTGGGTATAGGAAGGTTGAGCATGGATTGACTCCTTAATGTAATTACAACCACTCGGGGGAGAGAAGAAGACAGAAGTGCGCTGGAGATTTGAGAGAGGGATGTGACAGCCTCACAATAGAGAGCAGAGGAGTGTCAGCAGACCTGTCTCTCAGGGTTGAGGGTCGCCCTCATGGCCTCGGGCCAGGCACAAGAGATTAAAACATCCTGGCCGTAGGGGCCTGGAAACAGCACACCCAAACACAGGACGCAGGAGCTGGAATTAGAATAATGGGACATGAGGATGATCCGTATAATTCATTGTTATTCCAAGCACATCCACTCGGTTCACATCCATGCAAATTCTGTAGCCTGTTTTTGTTGCACTAAATTTCAGCAAAAATTGAGAATGTGAAAATGTGTGATTCATAATGTTTTGCGAGGCTTTAGGCAAAGCTTGTTATTTTTTCAGGTGCGATTTCTAGCGTAGACAATGTAGTTTTTACTTCTTGACATGCAATCACAGAATGGATTGCCCACTCTGGAGTTGGCACTCCCTCACACAGAGAAAGAAAGAGAAGGGGAGAAAGAAAGGCCCTTTGATGAAAGGACTGAACCCAGCCCCCCACTCACACTCTTTCCCTCCCTCTTTCTCTTCCTTGCCCTGTGGAGTTAATCTGGCAAAGAGGAGGCAGCATCAGCCAATTTACACAAGGAGCAGCTTTTTTTTTTTTTTTTTTGTGCTGTGCCTTCTCCTTCGCTCGCCTCGCCTGTGTCTCCACCCCCATCCACCTCTCTGTTCTTTGTGTATATGCTTGTTTGCCTGTATTTGTGTGCACAGCGTTATGCTGCATGCATCGGGCGGTGGAATAATATCAAGTACAGTAAGGTGAAAGACGGTCCAACCCCTGAGGCTGGCAACACCTGCCTCATGCAAGCTGTGCAGCTGAGGTGTCATGGCACAGGTATCACAACCTACCTTCGCCCGTCCTCATGTGCCCCCACTGATTGTGCAGTCTGTCACTTCTAGTACCCGCCTACCATTACTTTTCTTTGTTAGTTTCCATTCTGTCTTTGTATGGTGCCTTTGAACAAAGGTAAAAAACAAAAACAAAAAACAGATTAAGAGTTCTCCATGACTGAGCCCCACCCTCCCAGCTCTCCTCCACACACACACACACACACACACACACACACACACACACACACACACACACACTGATGTCAAATGAGCATCCCTTTTGGGCACCTATGCATGTCAGACTCAGCTGTGGCCCTGGAAAAGAGGAAAGAAATTGAGAAAACATGTTTTAATTACCAAGAGGGCTTAAATGGCATTCAAATTAATAGCTTGAATGATGCCGTGTGTTTTATTCCCATCATGGCGGGCGGATGTTGGCGTTAATCAACAGTGTTTACTCTGTCCATCACTGTGTCCGAACAGTAATTGCCTGAGCACAAACTATGGTTTTTGTTTTGTAATGGTGTTAGTCGTGCTGGTGAGAGCTGTGTCTGCTTCCTGCTGTAATGTGTTCAGTAAATCCTGCAGACACACTGATTCTCTTGCATTTTGAAAAAGGATCCAAACATTGTGGCCCAACGTTTTTTTTTTTTTTTTTTCTCCACCAGACTTCTCCACCCAGATCAATTCAATCAAAGTTCTTCTCAGCCGGACATAAATTATTTAATGAATGGCATCTGGATGTGTGGCTGTGCATGCATCTGAGCTGTGATGGGATGGGAACTGAAAGGATATAGGATGTTATTCATTAGTGCTGCCATCTCCTTAATATTTTGAGGCTATTTCTTCCTAACACGTACAGGGATTCACCTGGTGCATTATCCATGGTTGCGGTAGTTATTGTGTTGGATGAATAATACTGCAAACACTGGTTGCCTGGGAAACTTAGAAGTGATGTAATTTTGAAATTTGAATTTTTCTCAACATATCAGAACGGTGCCATTGTACAGATTATTTTTGTGTAATAAAGTTTTTTAGTCACCACTCTTAAGAAGAAACTATGGCCGCCAGTGACAAATATACTCAAGATGGATGTCGATTATAGCACCAGAAATTTACAATATTTAAGAGTCTGTCTCTTCTCCTTTGAATTTTCTACGTCTGGCTTTTCTGAGCTGTTGGTCAAAGGTGAAGGAGACCAGTCACATTCTAATTTACACAATGATGCATCAGCACTCTGTGTGTCCTGGGTCAATATAAGTCTGCCAGCACCTCGTGCAGCCTGTCAGAGTCAATAGACTGGCTGACATGACATGTCCTGCACCAGTGATTGAATTACTGGCCATTTGTCTGCCATGATTGTCTTGCTGTCATATCAGTGTTAATCTCGTTGTTGCCGCTGTCCATCATATCTTCATCAGAAGAGACAAAAGAAAGAAAGAACATCGTGCAGTGATTAGGATTTTCTTTGTTATAGGAAGCCATATATTCCTATTTAAGACCAATCCTATGTACCTTCACAACTAAGACAGACTTGTAAGGGCGTCTACCCTTTCAATCCTCATCTTTTCATCCAAGATTTAATTCACACCCACAGTACAAACCGAATAATAAATCTATTTAATAATGTTCAGCAAAAAAACTATTGTCAATATTCATTTTGCTTCCAGTCCATTTATGTGAATAGTATTTTTTTTTTTTTGTGAAATCAAGGTTGTACTAATTGTACTGGGAATAATAGCAACCTGATCATGGTGTCAATGATTTTCCTCCACACTAACCTCATTACTGTACAGAGCCATGTTGGCAGAGTGAGTGTTTGCAGCAAGGTAGGTGCATCAGAATGCCCACACACAGCATGTTGCAGTGCAAATATGTATCATTGCACGCATACAGTATTTATGTAATGTATATGTCCAAGTGTTCTGGCTGCTGCACCACATTTTCTGTGAATACATTACCAGCAATGTGCAGTATGTAGTAATTATCCCGTGAAGGAGTGGCGTGGACTGAATTACGATTAGTATGAGTAAATAAATAAAGAGTCACTGGGGATATCAACTGGAAGGAATGCTCCCAGAATGGCTGACATTTACAATAAACTAGAGTGTTGGCCTACGATAAACAAGAGTATCAATCTATGTTATAATGTGTCCATTCAGGCCTGTATACTCAAAAATATCTTAAAGTAGTCTTCCTGAACATACAGTCATAGCCTGTATTTGTTAGCAAATACATATATGAAATTAATAACAAATACATGAGTTACTATTGAATGAACACTTTTATCCTCTCACATTCTTGACATTATGCTCCACCAATGCTGAGACAAACCATTGAATTGTTAATAATTCAGACATAGTGGAATATGCATGCTTTTTCTCTCATAGACTACTTAAAATGCACAGACTGAGACTCTTCAAATATTGATTTTATCCCTCTCTGCAATCGTGTTTTTATGCAGAGAACCTCCGATTTATCCCTTTCTGTGACATATGAAACAAAGGAGTGCGAAAAGGTAGTTAGGCTACAATAGTAACTCTTTTTTTGGTCTACTTTTCTTTCAGTGCCCGCTCCTGCTTTAGCTCAGTATTTGCATCAGTAAGATGATGGTAATTTTGTGGCATTCTTCTAATATAAAAAGACATAAATTCCACCTAGCAGGATTAAGCAGCTCACTAATCTAACCACAGTAACTGCCTTGCACGTGTAAATTTCTTTTTACAGCCTGTCAGGCCTTTGCAAGACGCTCGGTGGCACAACTTCAGAGCAACTCCTTGATGGCTGTAATTCATCTGCTGCAGTTTTCAAAACCTCATAGTTCACCTCCATCCTCTGATCGGGACCCGGCCTGGCACGTATTATTTAACAGGGAGATGAATGGCCGATTGGGCGTTGCTCATGTGTCATGGCGTAAGTCACGATAAATAACAGGAGTAGACGGACAGGACACAGGACAGTAAAGAGTAGAGATATCAACATCAACACAGGCTCAACCAACCGCAATGTAATTTTGCAAGTCGTTAAATCACTGCCAGAGAAATATGAGTCCAAGGTTATTGAGCGCAGCGTGAGTGATGGAGACTTGGAGTGGTCCGCAAGGCTCAAGTTGCTGCGGAAATGAGATTTAACACTGTGTCATGTCATAGACCTTACCCGAGCAGAGGAGAGAAAAAAGTCTGAGTGGAGCTGAATTGTATCTGTTGATGCAATTCTTGAGATGTTTAGTGCATTTTATTGGTAAGAATTACGGACTGAAACTTTATCTGAAAATGAATCAACACTGTAGTGCTTAAAATGCACTGTGTGTCTTCTGCAGCAGGGCTTTTTTACTTACAAGGATGTTGTGTTTGTTCTGATGGACAGTACCTATCTAGTACATAATGGAGAAGGAGAAAGGCAAGGAAGGGTGAGGTGATGTGAGGTGGAGGGGGGTTAGGCAGGGGTACACTATCCAATTTGTGATGGACCAGATGCTGTACCCTCAAGCGAGGTATTTTACCCCAAACGGTACCTGTAAAAACTCCATCTGTTGAAATGGGCCCTGGAATATGTCAGTACTAGCTGAAGGCTCTCTTGCTGTGCGCGAGCTGGCTGTCTGGCTCCCAGGATCATGTGTTGTCAGCTGTACCCCATGGGCTGAGCGAGGGAGAGAGATGCTGCTATGGCAGTCTGACAGCAGGGCTGTGGCAGCTGCAGCCTGTACCATCTCTCCGACAACCCAAAAGGGGAAGGGAGGGGGGTGCAGAGAGGAGAAAAAAAGAGAGAGATCCTATCATAACATGGAGCCATGTCGTTGAATGTCAGTATGGTGGAGAGATTGCAAATCACCTCTTCTGAATGTCACAAAAGGTGCCATATGCATACAGCTGCAACATTTGCTCTGGATGAAAATAAGAATGGTCAGCACGCTTCTGGACAGATGTGCCCTCTGACGCAGGAGAAAAACAAAGTCAATAGGTTCACGGTCCATGGGAATTTTACACATGGAAAAACATGTGTGACTGCACATGAGTATGTATTAAAATCGCCTACTAATTTTGTATTGTTTTTTGGACTTTTCTTAAAAATCAGTATTTAAGTGTGGTTAGGAGGTTACAGTAATTCAGAGAGCAAAAGCCCTGCAGCCTGCTCAAAGGAAGCCTCAGGCATTGTCTCATTGTATGACGATGTGAGTATCCCTGATTGGAATTACATGCACTGTATGTTGCAATGGCACTTGTGTGTTTTGCTTATTAAAATATATGTTCTCTTGATATTTGTTTTTCTCGACACTCAAATCTGTAACAGCAAGCAGAGTCTGACGTTTGATTGATTGCTATTTAATCGTTACCTTTCAATTAAGGTGTGGTTGAATACTGAGAAATATTACTCAGCAAGGACCTTTTGAGGTGAGGCTGAAACAAGAACCAGTCTGTTCAGTAACTCCAGATTTAGGGGGAATTCTGCTGATGATAGCGTTCACACCACACGCTGCCAAGAAGCATACACTCCTTCTGTACTCGGAGGCAAAACACTGCCTGCAATTTCCCATCCAGTCTTACTCAATTTAACCGTGCAATTTAAAAATGTCCAAAATGTCTTTATAAAGGCCATGCAACTTCACCAGTTCCTGCCCATCTTCTCTCACGTTTCAAGTAAAATAGCTGCTTGGAGGGGTTTCCTCCCCGTGGCTGCAGTCAGAAACAGGTAATCTGTGGATGTGCTGTGGTTCGTTGAAACCCCACAGTGATCCAAATACTGCACTTACAGCTGGACATCTGTCCTCTGTCTGTGCTTAGAGGACATTTATACCCCCACTAGCAAAATATGTAATACATTTCATTTGCAAATGAGGTCAAACAGTAGGCTGAAACCTGCAGCCGGTACAATGTCTATATTTTACTTTCATTTTGTCACGATTTTTTAGAATTTCAACACTTCTCATTAGAACTAGTTTTCACACCTGCAGCAGTTCAGTGCAAGAGTGTGCGTGTGTGTGGAAATAATCAATCCCCATAGCAGTAATCAATGGGGGAAGAAGTATGCAGTAATTTAGTTAATTAAAAGCTGGGGGCCATCAGACAAGACTGGGCGTTAGATCTCCATTTTAGAGGCAGCATAATTATGTGCTATACTTTGTAAAATGGCTGATAGGGATTTCCTGCCTCTGCAAAAGAACTCTGAATATTCATCAGGCATTGTTAAATAGTGTTCGTAGACATATTACCACTTCGGGAGATTTACCCTCGCTCTTCGGTTACTCATCCAAAGAAGCATTAGTGGAAAAACAATTCCACGGGCCGCAGTGTTAAACGTAGTGTTGCACGTGCATGTTAACAACTGAGCAGAAGCACGTCTTGTAGACACTGAAACAAGGCATGAGAGCAATGTGGTAACCATCCTGGCAAGAAGAAAACACCAATTAGCTGTAATCTGGTGAAGCTAAGTGGACTTAGAGTGAAAGCTCAAATCAAATAGGAACACGAGGGATGAATTCTCTCTAATTTGGAGTCATTTTGATGGGCAACCTGAGCACGGTGGAGCATATGGCAGACAATTCCGCTGTGTTTTGATAGTGTTCATAAACAGAGACCATTGCCATGCTTCATTTCAACCCAAGTGCAGTTTGCTAAAGATAAATGCAGCATAGACAAATAAGGGGGTGTAAATTGGTCGGTAATTGCATTCTCCAGGGAACAACCTGAACACAAATCTTGTCCCGTATGCACTTGCTGTGTAACACCTACACATGGAAGTTATCTACACAATTTGCATTTGAGCAATTTTATGCAAATGTCCATCTTTCACTCCCACAAATACACCTCTTAAACTTTGGCAGAGTAAAATGACACGTTGTGTCTAAAAGTGGTTTGCTCAGAGATTGCGGATATGCTTACTAAATGAGAGCGTCTGCCTTTAAGAGGCTTAAACCACACCAACTAGAGAAATGCTCGTATCATGATGTCATCCAGCTTACTCATTTGGTGTCTTTCCAGATTTCTTAGCTGAAGCCCGACGGCATTGAAACTGAAAATTGAATTGCTCTCCTTCAGGTGAGATGTCTGTTCTCTCTTAAAATGAAAACCTGTTGTTTAACAGCATTTCCATGTGTTTATTACAACCCTGGAGTGTATGATTACTGTGAGGCCTGGAAAGTACCTAATGCATTTCGTCAAGTACTGTCCTTATTAAAGTACAAGTAGCCTACCTCAAAATTGTACTTGAGTTTCTCTGTTGTAAGCTGCTTTGTAATTCTACTATCTACCAGCTATCGTTACTTTTTAAATCAATATTTTACACAATATAAAATGACGAAAAGCTTCTAAAATCAAGATGAAGCCAGTATTTCCCAACCTTTTTGTGACCTCTTACGACAAAGCATTGTCAAGTTTCACATGCCTGTGAGTTGTTAGTTCTACAAAAGAGACAAATCCATTAGGTTTAACTTATGACTGTGTAGGTTAGCAACCCCATTACACCTGTTCTTGACACAGTCCCTACTGGACCAGGTTGTGGATTGACTTGGACTTGTCTAATAAGGCCTTAATTACAACTTCAATTGAAAGTCATTATGAGAATTATGTACCAATATAACTGCACAGATAACCTGATAGTTTAAACGAGCATACAGATGTGCACTGACTTTACATGGTGCTGCCTATCCTTGTTTGAAGTGTCCATAAAACATTATGGGTAGTTGTAGTCTTTCTGCCTGTTTAGGGGCTTACAAGTGAACGGCACTGACAATGTCGACAGACATCTGTGTTGAGGAAACTAAGATGAGTCGTAATTTGCCCTGAATCACATCCTGGACTTCACTCTTACAATGAATATTTGGCATGCAGGGAGAGACAGCTGGACCACAGCCGTGTCTCCATGTCCTCAGTCCACCCTGCAGTGAAGTGCTTGTATCATGTCTACTCTTATCACATCTCTGTCCCGGCAGGCCCTACGCATCAACTTCGCCTTGATGCTGTGCTCGACCTGCTCCTCTAATGGAAAGACAGTGCGTTACACACATGGTACAGTCCGCATACAATGTTTTAATTAAATGGCCTGCTTCAGCGGAGGGATGCTCAGAGGGTTAGAGGTGGACCATAGGGTGAGAGACATCTGCCCTCACAAGCATAAAGACAGATGGACACCTTTGTGGGGTCCTTTTAATGCTAATTAATACGAGGGTGAGAATGTTTTATTAGTGACCTGAAGTATGAAAGTGTATGATGGCCAGCTCTAATCTGATCTTAAAGGATAAGGCTGGTGATATTCTATTATATTTCTGTCAACAAATCCCAGTAAAAAGGTCAAAGTGGACAATGCCTAAGCCCATCGCTTGCTTTCTGACTGGCCTCAAGTCCTACTGCCATCTTAAACAACTTGTGATAAATGTATGTTTTTTTTAAAATGTTTGTCATTTTTGCTATTTTCAGCAGCATTAATACATATTTGGCGCAGTAGTGAGAATTTTCAGCACGGCGGTGGTTGTACATGTAAATGGTTATGAGGATCTGACAGCCTTAATGTCACTTTAATTATAATCAATTGTACAAATTGTACAAATCTCTGATTTTAGATGACTGACTTGACGGATCAGACAAGATTTTGCCGAACGTCCTTCACATTTCCATTTAAATCACGTGCTTTTATGCAACGTGCACTGGTCCATTTAGAGTTATAATTGTGGAAGGAAATAAGACAGTGTTAGTGATAATAGTTTTTTTCCTGTTTATGATGTAAAACATATATGGTGGGATTATGTCATTGTTAATTCATGAGATCTTCAGATGAATAATAGATGTTGTCCTTTGAGACCCGTGCCCTTGTGCCTCCCCTCGTTATTAAGAGAATTCCAGATCATATCAGGCCAGCGCTCTCCTTTGGTGTCCTGCTGGAAAGTCTTTTTCAAAACCGGCCACTGATCCATCATGTTGCCTTGGTGTTGCACGTATCATACATCATCATATATATGATACTGTGTATGTTCTGCTCCTGTCTTCTGTATTATTTGGCTCTGACATTTTCTATTTCTGTTGCTATTTCACAGTCGGTCCTGGATGTGCCTTTGGAAAACTAGGATAATTTTTTTGCTCTGCGGGAAGCTGGAGTTCATTCATGGTTTTCCATGAATGATGTGATGAATTATGAACTTGATAAACATTTCACTAGTTCAACGTTCGCGCTCTCAGCCTGTAAGAAATGTGTGATTATCATACTCGGTAATGTTAGAACGATACACTCTTCATTACGATCTACTGTGTTTAAAATAGCAATAATTAAACATCTGCCACATTTCAATTATTTCCACTTGTGGGGAAGAACGGCCCCAAGCAAACAGGAGGCTGTGCCCTGTGCATCTAGGGTATGAGAGCCTGAATAATCGAGATAATTATCTCCCACAGCAACAGGGTTTCTCAAAAGGAATTACCATAAAACATTACTAATTTTAATGGGAGACCCAATGCAACTTAAATAATTATAGCAAGATCGGATGAGGGTATAGAAGTGGAGGTAGGCTTGAATCATTCACCCCCATTTAGAGGAAGAGAAGGGGGAGGAGATAGCGGTTTATGTATCAAAAGGTGGAGTCAGATCTATTGTCACTAATTGATTTTGCTGAAAGCCTGTGTTGCAGGTAATATGGGTCATGGAGTATTTATATTTTATAGATTCCATTTTCTCATCATCTGTGATTACATTTGTAGACGTGGCACCATTTACAAAATGAATATGTCCAGTTTTTCATGTTTCTCCTTCTCTTCCACATACACGCAAAATGACCAAAAAGGTCAAGCAATTAATCTAACCATAAACCACGATAAATTACAAAGACCAATTTTACAGAATAATCCATACTGATATCAGTGCAGGGTGGCCAGGCTGTAAATACCAGGGTTAGATGCTGTGATGCATGGCTGCCGAAGACTGTGGTGGAAATAAACTCTTACGCGTGTCCCTCGGTAAAGGAATGAAATTCAGGGTCAAGTCGTTCTCATTTCGTCTCTTTCTTGCTCTCTGTTGGTTTCTAGTGATTTGTTGGGTTTATGTTTTGTGACATGTAATGCTAACTGAGTCCCTTTTGTTTTTCCCCTTCCTCTCTGTTTTGAGCGAATAGCTCTCAAGGCAATGATAAACAGCTCAGCTGCACGTGCCGGCTCTTTGCACCGGAGTAGGGAAGTTTCTGTCAGTCTTCGTGGTATACTGGTTTTACATATGATGTTCTTTCAACGTGCTTGCCATATCTTCTAAAGATTTTACAATAGAAGCCACTCGTTATTGTTTCTTCACAAGATCAAAAGTCATCAGAGAAGCGCTTTAACCCCAGTCACTCGTCTCTGACAGACTTGATCTTCAGTTGATGTGAGTTGTGTGCAGGAGACGGGTTCCCAAAGGCAGCCGTTCCAGAGCTGAGTGCACGATATCAGTTCAACCCTTAATGAAGCTGCTGTAATCACACTCGTGCAGGACGGTCGTCTCTCATTAGCACTCGGGTTGGATAAATGCTCGGAAACTCTTTGATGTTGTCAAAGATTCTCACCACTGTGTTCAGAACAAAGATTGTCTTCCTCTAAGATAAGGGGAGGAGGACGCTTCCTTCTGCTGTGCTGAGGATGTCAGGAAACTGTTTGAATTGGGGAATCCTTTGTTTGGGCTCCAAAACAAATTATAGGGGGAAAAAAGCCTCACTATTATTGTGATTTGTTCTGTGGAACCTAATTTGAGAGAGGGTGAGGCCTAACCAAATGTGAAAACACGCAGCACTTGTTGTCTCTGTGATGGTCTAGTGACCTGTACAGATTGTTTACCTGCCTATTAACCAGTTTATGCTGGGAAAGGCTCTCGTCCCAGTGCTCCTGAATGTGAGGATAAATGGATGGATGAGAGGATAGTTGCTCACAGATGTCTAAAGCACTTGCATGGCACTTTTTCATGTTTTTGAACCTATTGGCATATCTGGCATTTGATAAGGCTCCGTTCCAAGGTTGCATTTGAGACAGGATCTTGTGTTGTCCACCCGTTGGCTCACACTGCTGTGGCTGCTGTCTGGAGATAACACTGAGGCTAGTCGTCAACCTAATGCCACAGAACAATTGGCTAAGAAACAGGGGGAAGCAAAAGAAAGCAAAGTGATTGTGAGAGTATGGGGCTAACTCTTATTTTTCTTGACTCATTTTAGATTGTCTGGGAGGCTTTGGTCACACATGGGAGCTTCCTACGTTGGCACTGATTAAAAGGCACCACCACTCTCCTGCCTTGAGCAGAACAGCTGCAGGGAATAATACCAAACAGAGAAGCTTTCCTAATTGTCTGCATACCTGTAGGGCAGTGGAAGTTAGTCAGCTAGCCACACACTGTTTACTCACTATGTATGAAAGGAAACAATTAAAAGAGGGGGAGGGGAGTCAAAGATTAGTTTTGAAATTTCAATAGGCATGTAGCCTGTTTGTTTTCCTCATAAGAAGAAAGCAAGCTTTGCAATTAAAATTTTTGTAGGATGATGGCAAGACTATTAAAGAAACTACTATAAAAACACTGTGCTGTAATTACATGGCACCTCACCCAGTACTGAATGTTAATGAGACAGATAAAAATGTCTGTTTGTCATCTTTTAAAGCATTAAACCACTGGTCATTTTCAATCAAAAGACCTCCAGTTGGCCGCAAGAATGTTTTGTTCGATATTGCAGGTACATAAACTGAGAATTTTTTTTTTATACTCCTTTATACTCCTAACTACACAATTCACTGTGCTCTGTACTTAGCACAGTGGAGCTCAGCAATATAAATATCTTGCCATAATGTCATAATGGCAGACTTACCACGAGCTAGGAGACTGTGAAACAATGGTGCATGCTCCTGTAGAAGCCGAGTCCACGATATCAACCATGCTCTAATACTATTATTAACAATATAAACATCATGAAAAATAAAAATAAATGTGTTACTATTATCTCATTGAAACATGTTAGAAAGGTATTCCAATGGTTTCTGGAATGAGTAGTTCCTTTACTCTTCCTTTTTTCTGTGTTTGTGTTTTGTTTTTTTGCTTACAGTCAAATGGTTTTTGGTTTTCCGTAGTACTTTGAGATAAATGCTAACAGCAGTATGCTAACATGCTCCCAAGGATAATACTGATGTGTAGCAGGTAAGCAGCATACTGTTTACCATGTTAAGCAACTTTAGGTTATTACATGCTAATATTTACTAATTAGGAAGCAAAATTGTCAACCTCCTGGTAGCTCAACAGGAAAAATCATCAGGCATATGTTACCTCATGACCGTGGCGCTCCTTCAATGAACGACGCCTGGCTCTCCCTCCTGTTTGTTCAAGGCAATCCAGACTTTTCTTGTCTGTTGTTCCCCGTTGGTAGAACGCACTACCAGTTACTGCCAGAGCCGGAGCGTCCCTCTCTACCTTTCTAAAAAAAAGATCCAGCTCTTCAGAGATTACCTCCTTTCCTAGCACTACCAACAACTAGACGTGCTAAATCTACCCCTTTAAGAATTGTCACAGCACTTATTGCTGCACTAAAGTTTTGTGGCATGAAGTAAGTGTGTTTTTCATTGTTTTCTGATAGCCTTGCACCTACATGATGTGCGTTTAATTACTCTGCTTCAAACATTAGTCAAGTGTGTAGAGTAGCATTGTAAATATAATCTGATGTAAACTGAGGTAATGAATACTCTTGGCCATGATGGTCAGGGATCAATGTTCTCTGGATAGATCATCTGCCAGTAACCAAACACACTAGTGCACACATTTGACCAGCGTAATTATACCAGGAGGAAATCAACTCTCAGCTGAGGGTAATCAAAGTTTTAATCTAATTAAAGATAAGACTGCACACGAAGATATGCAGTGTGTAGGTCTTTAGGTTTTACAAGCTGGTGGCCCAGGCTTGGCAGCTCTCTAGAGGAAAATTAAACTCTGACTGCTTTACTGTTAACATGGAAATCTATTGGCTCTGTCACAGAGTTCACAGTGTCACCATCCGTGAGTATTACGGTGTGCGATGACACACCAAATGTTTTTAAATCATCTCATGTACATAATAATCAGGATCTGGAGTGAGCCCACTGCAGACTTGTGTCCCCTATGTTTATCTGCCTCAAGAATTTCAACCACATGGGCAAGCTTGAGACTAACTTAAAATAGCTTCATTGGCAGATGGTAGGCGTTAGACCTGCCGTGAACAGAAACAATCATTATATCCCCATGGAAAAAGGTCCAATTTAAACCCTGCTTTCTCCCCCCTGCTGCTCAGAAACACACACACACACACGCAGACACACGGAAGAGTCCAAACTTACTGTCTTGTTAGTGTTTGAATTGACTATTCCCATCCATTGATGTTTTTTTTTTAATGCTATTGGTAACACTGCACTTACTAAGTAAAGTAAACAGTATATAAACATTTAATAAATATTTTATAACACACTATAACGTTGAAGCAGATAGAACAGGACATACATGGATGGCTGATGTATACACAGACTGGAAATGGCAATATAAAAAAAACACAGTTGTGAGTTGTATTTGCTGACAAAGACTATAATTTAGTTATTTCAAAGGGTTAAAACCAATTTATTTGTTTGTATACTCCTGTTAATTAGTTTTGTGAGCATGATATTTCCTTTGGAATTTAAAACGTGTGTATATAAAATCTCCAATGATGCCATTGCAACACTTTTTTTTTTATCTTCACCATCTGTTCAATAGCTCATCGTATTAAGAAACTTGGAATGATGGTAGTAGCCATACGAGGAGCTGAGCTGCTGCTGTATCGTAGCTTTCTGCTCCTTGATCAGACCTTTAGAAGCGGAGTGGCGCTCTGGATTTTACAGCTCTCAGTAGACAAGCAGGCTATCGACAGCAAGCAGGAGACTCCTCTGAATTCTGATTACAGCCACTTTGTGACACCTGGGGGACTGAGAAAGATGTCTTTAAACCCGTCATAAATATTCACAGCAACTTAATTGTGCGTGCTGAAGTGATATAAAGACCCAGCAGCATCACACTTCTGGGGAATTGATGTTACAGAACAGAGTACTTTGGCACCTCACTCGGACTTGACTTGTGAGAAACTCACAGGAACGGTCCGTGTCAGATGCTTGTGCGTGGTGAAAAAACTCCCAGTGTACAGTCTGCTCTGTCACACATTCAGCCCTGCCCCTTCATGCCTCCTGCCTGCTGCAGCTTCCTTTGCAGTGACAGCTTTCCTGAAGCTCCTCCTCTCACCTTCTGCCATTGTTCCTCCCTCACCGGTACCTCCCCCAGTTTTTTTATTGACTACTTCACTAATTGCTGCCTGCATAAACAAAGCGTGGATGGGACTTGGCAGTATAAAATGCTCAGATAATTAGTTTTGCAGGGGGAGGACTGTGTCTGTGGGACATTGATCTGATGGTTTGCTGTATTGAATGGGTGAAGGAGGGACTCCTGTGATGGTGACAGGTAGCCTGTCTCATGGATCACAGCCTCTCGTCAATACTACTCCCCCCTTTCCAGCGGTCTGCTGTGGAGCATTTTCTAGAATGACACAGGTGCCAATTGATTCAGGGCACTGAGAAGAGGCATTTGTTGTAATTTAGCATTATACCAGTGCGTTTTCATTGCTTTTCTATTCTGTTGTTGCCTTTTGCCAACCTTGCATCATGTCTTCATTAGCGAAAACAGAACAACTCTTCTGTAATGACTGTAGAGATAGATGTATCAACTGTTGAAAAATGTCTACCAGTGAAATTTTCTTCCAGAGAGGTTTTGTATGTTTGCTATTCATTGTACAACAGGTATTTTTTGCAGGTGGGATATAATCCTCCGTGGTATGACACACTTGCAGAATCTAAATGGTTCATTTTCTCCTCTATTAACATTGGAGGGGGGGAGTTGGGGGGAAGGGTTTGTGCAGTGGCGTGTGCTAGGTGCAGCGGGAATAAAGATGATGATGACGACGATGATGGCAGTGTTGGGGTGCAGGTGCACAGAGAGCAGGGGAGGTGACCTTGGCCATGGTGGCAACCGCAGAGAAGAACAAGCCATCTGTCTTGGGCCATGAGGAGTTGACCCAGCATCATTGTTTAGTCTGACTGAGTATACTGGGGTCACTGGGAGGGCCAGACCTCCCGGGTAGGGACCAGAATTGAGTGTCTGAGCTTTATGAACACTCATGATAAAGAGAATGAAGATGTTAACCAAAAGTGTACAATAAATCATGTCCTCATTTTAAAAAAAAATTTCAAACAAGCTGTCATCTACTCTATTATTCTGAGCGAATGCAGTGTAAAATATAAGAACTGCTAAATCATACGGAGTCCACCTCTGTGGCCTTTTTCTATTCCGAATCCATTTTTATACCAATAAAATAGCCCTTGCCATAATTATTCTGTCATTTTGATGTGGCACCCCATAACCCTTTACCAATTTGTGAGGCATTTTATTGAAAGCACTAAGAAGAGAAGCGATTTGGACATAATTTGCTCCCTGACTCAATTCAAAATGGGCTTTTAATCTCCATGCTTCACCAAAAACTGTAATTTTTGTATCGGCTCACCCTATTTTCTGTTCAGGCCTAGGATGCTGGTGGAAAAACATTTGTGATTCTGCTTCTTAATGATGAGTGCAGCATGGTTTAAAAAAAAAAAAAAAGAAATGAGTTGGTGCACTGAAGAGTCATTTCCCGTATCTGTGTCATGTGGGTTTAGCCACTGGCGCTGCCCTTTAGGAGACCAGCGGCAGGTACTGAATCTATTCACTCTAATGGGAGAAGTGAGTGTGAGCACAGATTATGAGTGATCCTTTTACCACTGGTCACTGAATAAAATACTAGACCCATTTTTTACACTCCAAACATTCTGGCACAAAAATGGCCTTTTTCAGGTATTAACTTAGTTTAAGATCTGTCTCAGCTCAGCACAATCTTCAGAGATCTGGCAACACATATTTCTTCTCTTTGGGTTTCACTAAAGATGATTTTAACTTCACCTAAAACCTAAATAACAGTGCTGGATAAACATGCTGGTGCTTAGCAGGTATTTTCCCCAAGTTTACCATCTCAGTTTAGCATGGTAGCATGCTTATACAAACTTATAGCTGATGAGGCTGGTTTTGCAGGTGTTTGATCATAAATCAAATGAACAACTTGAAATTTCAACCAGGTGGGGTATCTAGAGTTAAAACCACCAGAATCATTTGGATTCATTCTCTGGGGAACATATATGTCTATAGAAGAATTTCAGGATAATCCATTCAGTAGTTCTTGTGAAATGTCAGTCATGGACCACATTCGTAGACTGACCATCACATTGCCATCCATAACGCCACACTGCTAGCATAGCTAAAATAATATAATAGATCAAGTTAATGAAGCACCTGGACCTCAGCTTTTTTTAAATGATAGTTAAAAGATGAGTTTATTATATGCTTTTACAACAACTACTACTAAATCTGCAGTAACAGTCTTTATTAACGATCATAAAGTAGTATAATCTGAGACGCTATAAGGAATTCAGTCAAACCACTGTCTCTTTAGCTCACGGATATGGAAATATTCGATTTTTGGACATATTTACTGACCATTTTTTTCCTTTCCTCTGTTGTCTACCGAATGGGACAAAGACCAGACAAAGACCTCTGATGGAGCAGTCAGTCTGACAGGGACATGGCAGACATGCAATCAAGGTGTTAAATGATAGGAGGGCCATAATGTCTGTCCTTTCAGTTTAATCACAACCCCATAGCTCAGGTTTTACTCAGCAGTTTCAATCACCATCCCTGTTTCCTTTCACACAGGCTTGACCCTCTCAGCTTGCCCCTTTCATATTCTTCACTCTAATGACAAGTTTCACTTCTCACCTCATGCTCATTAGTCACCTTTGTAAGCAATAACACCATTGCAGCAGGGTCTATAAATTCACAGGGATATGGACACATAAATGAGGAGCTTTTTCAGAATACTGTCACGTAAAGCCAGCTCAGCCTGTGTGAATTTGACCATAATTCAGCTGTGTTATACGATAGAAAACTTGTGGCCATTTTAAACATGATTAGTTGTATGGAAAGTAGTTATAATTATGTGTTAATCACACCCAACTTCAAAGAATGAGTTCAACTTCCTGGACTCCAGCTGGACTTCAAATTCAAAGACGAGCTTGCAAATAGCCAATATGAGTGAGATCAGAGGTCGCGGTGGAGCTGTGGTCTGTCGGCCACTAAGCAGATAAAGAGTGACAGGGTAGCAAGAGCCTCATGAAAGTCGCCATAAAAGGTTTAAAGCTTTGCATAGTAAAACTGACCTCTTCACATCTTTTTACTCTGCAGTGTAATGACATCGAGCTCTACAACACCAACATACACCAGGACTAGATGAGAACAGTGGAGCGGAAGGCTGAGCAGCTGATACAGCTAAGGCCGGCTAATTCCTGTCACTTCCTCTGTTTTATGGGAAAACTTTCTTTAATCTTGAGTTAATTGGTGCTGTGACTCCATCTAAATCACAGCATGCATTGTTGAGTGTGTTGTGATATGACATTTGTTTGACCCACAGCACAGATTTAAAAAAAAAAAACACACCCTTTTCCACAGACTTTAATTTTCAACATGTCACAATTCATTTTTGCTGACTTGCTCAGCATGAGCTCTCTTTAAAAACGAAGAGGAAATAAAAGGCTAGGTTAGCAAAGTGTACCGTAAAATACTAATTCTATAAGGTTACTATACTTTTAAAGGAATAGTTTGACATTATGGGGAATATGCTTATTTGCATCTGTACAGTAAATATGAAGCTACTGCCAGCTGTTAGTTAACTTAACTTGATACAATGACCCATCCAAAGGTAACTTCCTGGTGTTTCAGCTGGTTGCCTACAATATTGCTGGTAAACAAATGTTGTTACCATTTGACAGAGCCAGTCTCTCCTGTTTTCAGTGTTTATGCTAAGATAAGCTAAGCTAATCTAACCGGCTGCTGGCTCCTAGTCCTACCTAACCAACACCAATCTTCAAACATGTCTAACCATTCCTTTGACTGTGTTTCACAAGATGTTTGTTATTTTAGGTTATTGGAGAAGGACCGTATGTTGTTTATTTGGTTTATACTTATAAATCATCTTCCATCATTGCACTTTGAGGATAAATTGTCAGCAGGTACAAAGCAAAAATAAATTTTAAATGTATGTTGCTTTCTGTGTCCCCTTGACAATAGTTTGTACTTTACTGTTGCTCTGTAGGCTATGGTATGTGTACATTGGGGTTTAACTCGACTGGAAATTGTAGCCTTACAGGTGTGTGGAGCTGCATTGCTGTGAAGGTGATATGTCTCAGAAATAGTTAATTTCATGGTTGGCACAGTGCACCATCCCCCTCTGTATTGAGTGAGGGTTAAGCCTGTATAAATGCATAGGTTTTTTTGAACAGCACATACCTCTGACATGGTGCTCCGAGTCCAGTATGTGTGAAATGGCGTGTGGTGAATCTCACTTTTTATTCTTTTAGCATGGCTAGCACCCCTTTTGATTTCATAGGCTCCATTACTCTTCAATCTGGACCATGCTTAAAGGCAAAAAGTATGTAAAGGCTGCTAGCATATCAGAGAAAATGATACTTTTACTATGTTTATGTTTGAGCACACAGTGGCACTGGTAGCGTAGGTGAAATATGGTGTTGGTGTGCCGCTTTAACCTGAGAAGTATATGTATAGCATAAAATAAACAATTTGCTTTAAATAAAATGTGAATTTAAAATGTAATTATGGTGAAATGTACATGCAGAAGAGAGAAAAAAACACCTCTACACAGTAGTCATTGGACAGTTTTATGTCTTGGATTAAAATTTATGACTCCATGACCTACCACACAGCAATCCAAGGCAAGTAGCTGTATGAAAGCTGCGCATAGTGAAGCACACTGTTGCTATCAGATTAAATCCAAAGTGTCTCGTCCATGACCCTCATGTCCAGTTTCCAGATGGAGATCCATCCAAAACACACTGTGTGTCCTGCGACCGCAGTCTTGACTCTTGACCTGGGTCATTGAACTTGACAGGTTTCCGACCTTGTGGAAGATGGAACAGGGAAGACATAAGGTTCACACTGACCCTGGCTTTTAACACAAGTGATTTTTATATGCGCTTCCACCTGACACTGACGGATGAAGAGCTTCCTTTTCTTTTCTTGTGAGAGGAGCACACAATAATGAGAGTAACAGGCAGTCATTTATTCTCGGAGCCAACAAATACATGTCATCTATCTGACAGTCATCCGTACTTGCCGTTTTAATAAATATAATTAAAATTTGTCATCTAAAATTGGCAGTTACAACCATGCAAATCTTACATACAGAAATAGGCTGCCTCCATAATCCTCGTTGTGTGTTCAGATAAAAATAACATTGAAATGCGGTGATGCCAATCGCTGGCAAACAGAGAGAGAGAGAGAAAGAGAGAGCACAATATGAAACAGATGCCACCACAGATGGAGGATAAACAGGCACATACATTTCTGTTACAAAGCAGAACTGTCACTCGCAGCAGTAAATGAGTGTGGCAAAATAGGGATTCTGAGCCTGTTGTCTCTGGGGTTTCATTGCAATTCTGTACATCTGTCTTACTGAGGAAAATAAAAAATCTTCACCACAGCTTGTAATAAAGTTAATTTGATCATCCGAGGCAGAAATTAGTTTGCCTTTTGATTTCTCCTTGCTGAACCTTTACCACGTGGATTAAACCTGCTGTATGGGTATTATTTACCAGTTTAAGTAATGATACTTATGTAAATGAGTCTTTCTACTATTCTCTTTGGAGAAGATTAATGCTGAATTTCATTATCATGTTGCAATCTTGGCCTTAACCGATGCAGTTTGTAAATGCTGTGAAGGGCCAATCTAAAGGCGAGGCATTTCATCAACAAAGCAATTCAAAACGTTTTACATAAAACACACAGTTAAATAGAGTTTAATGGAAAATTGCAGTGGAACAGAAAAGGAAGAGTCTTCAAGCTTGATTTAAAAGAAGAGAGTTAGAGACAGCTGGTGCATAGAAACTGAAAGCTGCCTCTCAGTGTTTAGTTTTCCGAAAGCAGACTTGCCTAAGATGACCTGAGATGTCTGGATAGTTTATAATGTAGCAGAAGATCAGAAATGTGTTTTGGCCCGTCACCATTCAGTCCTTTATAAACCAACAAAAGTAGTTTTAAATCAGTTCTGTGACAGACAGGAAGGCACTGCAAAGACCTCAGAACTGGAGGGATGTGATCCACCATTTTGGTCTTGGTAAGGACACAAGCAGCAGCTTTCTGATCGATTTTCTTTTAGAGAGACCCATATAAATGCTGTTACAGTAATTGAGTCGACTGAAGATAAATGTATGGGCATGTTTCTGAAATCCTGCTGAGAGATACGTCCTTTAATTCTTGATAGATTCTTCAGGTGATAGTAGGCTGACTTTGTAATTATCTTAATGTGGCTATTGAAATTCAGGTCTGAGCCTATGCCTATGCGAAGATTTCTGGCTTGGCTCATGGTTTTTAACATTACCAATTAAAGCTGAGCACTGACTTTTAATTACTCTTCCTTGGCCCCAGAAACAATTACTGCAGTTTTATCATTGTTTAATTGAACAGAATTCTGGCACACCCAGTCGTTGATTCGTTCAAGAATTAGCACTTCATTCAATAAAGCTTCAACTAAAATCTCTTTTTTTTGTCTCCAATCAACACAATTATCCCGTGATGAGTGTGTTATTATTACTGTAAGTGAGAAACCCAGAAGAGACTTTTATGTATTCACCTCAAACACCCTCCTGTCCTCCAATGTGATGATTACATGCAAGAAGTTTTGATTAACTGCCAGCTCAGGTATGAGATTACAGTAACTGTCGCCCTGTCTCTGTATTTATTATGCAGACTGTTTATATTTGGGCCATTTCTGTACGTAGGGGGCAGGTGTGTGGAGTAGGTGAGACAAGGTCTAGAGCTGTCACTTACTAAGAAAGCCCAAGGGAATACAGGGAGTGATTTACACTCTGGCAGGACACCTGCAGTCTTCAGTATGGTGTGTTATGACATGTAATCACAGATAGTCTTTTAGGTGTTGCTCCACTCTTTGTCTCTTTGCTATTTTTTAGCACTACCCCCCATCTCCCATCTTGCAACCCCATGGCTATATGCTGTGTCTGAGGCTTTTGGAGGCCTTTTTGTTTTATGACGTGCATGAATTTGAACTGGTTTACGTGCCGTTTGTAAGGATGTCGTTACATGTATGAAAGTATAGAAAAATTCAGCGGATTCCAGATGTGCATAGTAAAACTAAGAGGCAGCACATATTAACCTAACTGGAGGGGTTTTAACAGCTAGTAGTGGTGGATATTTTTATCGACCAAACACTAACAAATGAAACCTGTGTAACTACTGCATGTAAATATCTGGAAAAGCTTGTTGTTGTCAGTACATAAATATTCTATATTAAAAATTCCATTGCAATAGGTCACGTGTTGGACTGTCCATTTGTCTTTAGTAGCCTCTTTAGTCAATAAAAAGTATTCAGGTGTTCCACTTCAGTAAATATACTAATATCACACTGTTAAAAATAATCTGTTGCAAGCAAGTCCTGCATTTTAAACGTTACCTCAGTAGAAGTATGTAAACATAATCAGGAAAATGTTCTTGAAAAGTATGAAAAGTAAAAGTACTCAATGTGGAAAAAACATCCAACCAACAGTCCTCAAAATAATTAAAAATAATAAAGCGACAAAACATTTGAGAAGCTTGAAGCATGACATAGTTTTGCACTAGCATAACTAATATTTAATCGACTGATTGCTTCAGCTGCACTTGTAGTTTAATTTATCATCGTCATACAACATCATACTTCATAGGCTCTTCATGTATTTTATATGTTACTAAGTATGAGTACCTCATATTTGTAATGAATTTATAGTAGTTAAGTTAGATTACACCACTGATGATGTGTAAAGCATAAAATAAACAATAGTTTTCATACTGTTTGATAATATTTGTGTGTACTTGCGTTAATGCTTATGTTGTTGTTTCATTTTTGTCCCGTCCATAAACACTGACAACAGATTGCATTTCCACCATGTTGAAGCTCATGTAACTACATTTACTATTATGTAAGAATGCGGTTACCTTTGGGGTGACGTTTCCAGGAATATTTCTGCTTTTAATATCACTGGAGTCATGGTGGTGCATGTGGGTGGAAGGTCTGTGGGTCTGTGTCAGACATTTTTGCTGTAGGTGGTATGCGTGTCTGACTGTCATCTCCTCTTTACAGGTCAGGCCGTGGTTTAGCTCTGTCTAAACACAGCCAGCACTCAACCTGAAGCCTATGCCTTCTCCTCTGATCTGCTGACTGACTCTGTATACAGCAGACCATTCAGTTCAGGAGGCAGAGAGATACCAGGAGAAGCAAAACAATGTAGCTGAGAGGCTTGGAGATGACAGGTACAGCAGTACAGAAGAACTGCTATTTTTTTAAGCAGAGGGCAAGCACTCAGTGGTTACAAACACCCACGCACAAATATTTTAGTGCACAGACAAATATTTTTGTGTGTAGGTGTTTGTAACTGTAACACACATACGCAGACAGAAAGCCAGAGTGAGAGGGGGAGAGCACATAGAGCATATTTTCTATTTTCCATGCCCTGGGCGTTAGACATACCAGGAGCGACAGAAATCTAGCCAAGTGGGATAAGATCATAAAACTGCAAGGCACTCTCCTCTCATTTTCAACTAAATGGATAAAATGGTGTCAGCATGTTACTGCGAGCCCCTCAGGAAAAAAATACTGGCAGGACTATAAACTAAAGCAGTTACTCTGTGACAAGACACTGAATCCTTTCCCATCAAGACAGATTTCATTTGAAATGGTGTAGCAATTGCAAAAAATATCAGAAAATAAAATAGGGCTGGGAAACATTGACAGAATATTCTATTATTTTAATAGGTTTGACAAGAACACTGAATATCAATGTGTATCAATTTAATGTAGCTGCATTAATCGCTATAATCTGATAATATATATATATATATACACACACAAACACAATTATTATTATTAATGTGAATATGATGGCCAACAAGACAAAGCACTAGTTTAATTCTTTATGTAACCTTAAAAAATGCAATCTATATACAGTGTAAGCTAAACAAAGGAATTTTTGGTGTTATGTCCTTGTTGGTATACTGACCAGTGGAGCAGAGAGCTGGCTTACAATGCAGTTTTTGATCAAGCCTCCTCTATCACACTTGGTTCTTTTGTAAACACTGTGTTACAGCAGGATGCAGAGGTGTTGATAGAAACTCCCCGCCGCATTGTAAAGGAGTGCTGTCTTTTAATTTCTTTTTCTCAGTTTTGCTGATCCTGTTCAGATTTCGAAATTTCAATTACTGTTGCCACTTCTCCGTGCTTTATGGGTTGGAATTGTACTGTCAGTTTTCAAAGTCATTAGGCTTTGTGTTAACCTCAGGGACCAGCGGGGTCATGTGTCACTTCATGGTCTGGGCACAGATGAGACAGGAAACAAGTGAAAGAGGGGGAATGAAAGGGGAGAGGGGTGATAATGATAAACTGGATTAAAGGACATCTGAAGGTGTTAGATTCTGTCAGATCGGCTGGAAAGGTGTTAGTTTGCGATATATTCAGCGGTCACAGTTGGTTGAAAAAAATCCTTTGATACATTTCTCACTAGTTTGCACTCAAACATGAGACAGTTTGAAATAAAACTTAAACATTAGTCACTGTAAAATGGCCTATCGGGTGTTATCCTGTCACTAAAACACATTACAGACCTTTGCACTATAAAAAATACATCTTGTCAAAGCGTTGGTTTTGTTCACCAGATTTTCTGCTGTATCCTACATTATAAAACACCTGCACCGGTTCAGAAATCCCTCAAATACTTTTCAACAAGGGACCTGTTAAGCAAGATTATATCGTTCCCGTCTTCACTCCTTTTCTCTGCTTTTCTGTCATTTTGGTTTTGACAGTGCTGTGCTTATAGCTGAAGGCAAGTAAAAACTCTGTGCGCTGGCTCTCCATGAGGCCACACAATTATCTGGAGTCTGATAGTAGAGCCAGAGTCTGACACATTCAGTGTCACCATATTGAGTGTGAGTGCAGGGTGGGAATGGAAGTTACCTCTCGAAAAAAAACCTCCCCTGGAGGCACAGTACAACAGCAGCATAGAGATCAGCATGGTGTGTTGCAGCGTAAGCTGTCATGTTAGCATGAATTGCTGATAAACCAGTCTCACACACACGTATTTTCCATGAGGACTCATTTACTTCCTATGTTATCTCATTATCAACTTTAGCTAGAGCTGTTTTCTGTTTTACCAAGCTGGATATGAGCTGCCCTCTTTATTAAACGAAATACTGTTTATGGTGATACGTGTTTGCGTGCAGTTGTTATTCCGTCCTGCACCCTCTGTGCTTTGAGGAAAGGGTTTGAATCGGGCTCATATGATTGAGTGGCACCTGCTTGTCAGAGGGTAGCTACAAAATATTCCTGCATTCAGAGAAGGCAGTACTCCACCTGCATGCCAATCAGTCTGTCAGGCTAATCCCCTCCACCTCCATGCACTCACACACAAACATGTGCTCTGACTCTCTCCTCCTAGTTTGTTTCTTTCACCACACATTGCCTGTAGGTATGGACACATATGTCCATCACAACATCCATTCATGCAATGACAACACTTTCAACTAGGCACTAATTAAATTTCCTCTGTGTGTACTTAGCAGCGTTACAGATAGCAGAATGTTTTGTCAGACGGATTGTCTTTCCTAAACATGGAGGTAAGCTGACACTGACGCTATTTAATGTCTGCTCACTCTAGTATGGCTGCCAGCATTGATTCACCCACTCAAGTGTTGGGCGTGTATCAAGCAGGATTCTGTTTTTCTTTTATTTGCAGTAGCTGACATCCATAAAAACACTTGTATCAATGACAGAGATAGAAGAGAAAACGAGGAGGGTACTATCTGCTTGTTTTTAAAGCTATTGATTTACACAAGAGGAGATCTGAACAAGGACCTTTGCCCAAGCTTATGATCATCTGCGGTGCTCTGTGTGTATGTGTAGGAGTGAGTGTATTTCATGCAAGCATGCTCACATGCATCTGCATTTTTTTGTGTGTGTGTGTAAACAACAGAAGCCCGAAAAAAGGGATTTCTGAACAACTGTGTCAGCAATAGAAGCTCAGCTATGCACGCAGAAAGCACAAGCCCATTCTCCTGAGCATCTCCTCTGATCTCTATTTTCTCTGTCATGTCAAGACAGTAACAGGTGTCTCACCTAAGGCAAAAACACTGTATCACTGTCTTCCTCTTTATCTCTCAGTATTTATCTATTGTTACAGCTCTCTGGGATGAAGCGGGGAACATCGTCGTGAATTTGGTACCCAGGCTATGTCTCTGTCAGGCTCCTTCACTGTGCCAACCGTGTAGGCATCTTTGACGCTATAGTTTCATAGGGATTAACCACATGGTGCTGGCTAGCTTGGATACATTCCCAGCAATGCACCCATGCTGGGCTGGCTGGATGAACAGAAGGTCGGAACATGCCATAACACTGTAATGCTGGGCTGGTGACAGCACCCAGGTGGTGCCAGGCACTGGAGACCAGATCAGGCGCCAGTATCAACCCAGTATCTCACCTGAGTATGTTTAGTGTTTTTTTTTTTTTTTTCAGATTTTTATTCATCAAGATATCACACAGTGAGTCTGCACAGTGTAAATCTTTACTGCAAATTGGATTTGATCTGTAATGTCATCCACCGCATCCAATGATAGATGTGCGATTTCACAATGACTGCAAATTACATCATGGAATGTGGCATTAACGTGAAAATGAGACGAGTCCTGAATTATTTTTGAAGAAAATTGTGGCAAACATGCATCTCTTCCCTCCTCTGTTTACACTGCTCATTGGATGAGTCATCACGTTGTGTGTTTCTGCCTGTCCTTTTAGCTCTAAAGCCTCTTGCCTCCTCCACATCTCTGCTCTCTGAAGCAGGTAGTCTGACTGTAAAACAGTAGAGCCTCGCTCCCTTGATTAAACACCGTCAGATTAATTTACATCTCAGTGCTGCTTGACAGTACAATTTGTGTTTCACAGAAAGCTGACATCATCGTCTGTCTGACTCATGCTTACGTACTCGAAATACAATTTAAGTCAAATTCAACAGTTTGATTATGAACACAAAGAAAATAATATTCTCATCAACCATGCAACATTATGCAGTTCAATCCAAACACATCCATTCCTCTATTCATCAGCTGCTTACTAAGGTCAGTTTGAGGTTACCGGGGCAGCCAGAGCAGCATTTTTCTTCACAATGATTTTCTCCAGCAGCAATTTACTCCATCTTGGGGCATCCTTCATGTCTCTGTGCTCGCGGTTTTCCTCAGGCTTTGCAAATGTTGGGTAATCTAATATTTGCAAATTGGTAATTAATTACCCCTTCATTAGAAGAGATAAAGCTCTGACAATCGGACTGAAGAAAGAAAGCATCGCTCTGCCCAAGATCAGTTATTGTAACGCCCTGAGTGGATAAAGTTAATGACGCAGTCAAAACCCTTTCAAAACTGGGTAGACGGTGACATAATGATCCATAAATACACAAATCACGGCAAAGACGGCATATGGCTTCTTTAGAGACTTGAGTCTTCCATTCGTATGCTTTCTGATATACAGCAGATTAAGTAAAGAAAGTAAAGTAAAGAAATAATTAGCGGCTATACGCAGTATATCTTGAATATTAACTTGTTGCTAATATGGTGTGGAAATATAAGGATTTATGTTTAATTTTAGAGATAGATTGTGACTATTTGAATCCCTCGTTTCTTTATGCTGCAATAACTGGTCACTTAGTCAAACAGCAGAAAACTATTCAGCAACTATTTTGATGTGTTTTTTCTCTTATGCCAAAATACTTAAGGTTCAAATTTCTCCATTGTGCAGATAGTCCTTTATGTCTGTAAAACAAATATCTTTGGATTTTTGAGATTTGTATTTTATTGACAGAATAATTGATTTATAATGAAAATGAAAAATGAAAATCTGCATATTCTGCTCTAGCTGACTAGCATTCATTTTAGAGACTAATAATTCAAATTCCCAAATCTGTATTTTTGCTGTTATACATGTGAACATATTCTCTAAAAATGTATCCAGTGGGCCTGTCCAGTAATACAGATTGTTTCCACTCATATGGATCTGAATATAAATTAAGATCACAAAATCAAGATCCGAGCAAAATGCAGGCTTCCTAACTATAGTTTCTATTGGAAGGTGCACTTTTCTTGTTTCCTAATTGCCTTCAGTCAGATAAACAGGATGCTTCTGGGGCATTAGACTAATAATAGCCTAAGCACGGTGAAGCCAAACACCACCTGGCAAATGTCACAGCCAAGTCAAGTGAAGTAGGCGAGGACCGTGTTTACATTGAATCAGCCATAATTGTGTGTGATTGAGGTATTACAGACTAATTGTGTCTTCATTCGTGGGATTCATCCTGTGCAAACTGAACCATTACTCCAGAGAAGCACTTAAGTAAGACAGCATATTTTTTAATTATTTCCTCAATTGCTTGTTTGTTCCTGGAATTACAACCGAACTCTCATGAAGAGGAAGTACATTTAAACACTATTCTGAAATGAAACTAATTACCTGAGGAATGGTGGTTGGTCAGACTGACAGGATTTTTTTCCTCCTTCCCCCCATTTCTTCTCTGAAACCGGTCAATAAACAATCTGCATAACTTTACCACATCAATATTTAATGTGCCAGCTAAAGGTCTCCTCTCCTACAGGTCGCAGCCAGTCTGGGTTTGATGTTTAGTACTTTGAAATTCGCCACAGATGCAAACAGTCCCAAGGGGTTTTACTGGTGTGTATGTGTGTGCATGTGTGTGTGTGTGTTTGTCCATGTGTATGCATAATGAAGAATGTTTGTGCTTAATATTTTTATTGTACTTTGCAAGTCTGCCTTTGTTTGTGTGTCTGTTGGGTGTTTCCACACATCAGAGACAGAGAAACCTCAAAGCCCTCCCAAGCCAGTAGAAACGATCTGCCTCCTCCCTCAAATTGCTTACAGCCGGTCTATCAGTGGGGAGGGGAAAATATGGGGGTGAATTTTTAACGACAAAAAACAAATGAGCCAACACAAGCACACAATTAGGGGGAAGTCATGGCTATGTGTCGTCTTTAGATGAGCAACATGATGGCCTCTTTACCCCTGGTGGGGGTAAAGCCCTGCCCCAGGAGATGGCTCATTAGGGCTGAGGAGGAGAGGAGACGAGAGGAGAGGGGGGGCTGCTGACAGTCAAAACAGTGGGCGTGGGGAAAGAAGGGGGTCGCTGCCACTCAGGGAGGAGAGGGGCTCGACTTAAGTCCTTTCACAACAAGGGCCATTCTGTTTCTGTGAAAGACATTAGCTCATGGTGGGAAATCATCATGTCACACAAAGGACAGCTGCCATAAGGGCTGCATTAAGTCTAGTGCCAAAATATTGCCTCATCAGCGTGGATACTTTGTAGTGTGGTGAACTGTATTTTTTTTTCATCTTTTTGTAATCTCACACCCGTTATGAATACTGCGTCATCTTATGTATCTTTACTAGTAATAAGTGATATTTTCTGGAAACAGATGTGTCATATTAATAAAAAAAAAACACTAAGCATATGAGGAAAAATGACCTATTGACACTTTATTGATCGTGCCAAGAAAGAGATATTATCTCAGCGAAATTCAGAGTGATTGTAATATCTTTGTCGATCTGACAATAATGAAAGCACTCACCAATTATGCTTAATGAACTGTAATGTGGAAATGTCATCTACAGAGTTGGTCTTCATCACTGATGTAATCATTAGATGATGCATCTCATTAATCGTGATATGGCTGTCTCAGACCACGCGTCTTGATTTCATTTGAACTTGGTGAAAAGAAGTTTCCGAATGACGGAGAACAAAGAAGGACGAGCAGCGCAGGCGGGAACTGTACTGTACATGGATGCTTTATCTGATTGCGAGAGTGTTACTGTAAGGATAAAGTGAATGTGATCTCCATTACAAAAGCCTTTGTTCTGTGTAGTGCAGCAGCTTTTGGTCCCATTATGGGACTGTACATGTAGCACACTCTTGGGTCCTTAAAAGCTGGAAGAGTGCCACCAGATGGTTAAGAGCAGAAGTGAAGATGCCATTTTCCACCTTGCATCTTTTTTAATGATCCATTACAATGTACTCTATCTGCCAATAATGGACACAGTACTCCATAGCTGACTAATCACAATAATACAGCGTGTATTCTGTACAAATGTATGTAGCTATGTTCTGGAGGCACACATAATGTGCTCTCTGTGGAAACAAATTTCCCCTTTGGGGACAATAAAATCTATCTATCGTATAGTGCATACACATAATTCAATTAAAAGAAAACAGATAAATTTATGGATAAAAACTGCTGTTTATGGGCAATATGTGAAAACAAACTACTTTCAATTATAGATGTACCCTGAGAAAAAATGTTCTTCTAAATTTAAACTGATAATCATTTAATGTTTGATGTACCATAGTCTGGTGACAGTATTTCACCCATCACACCTCACTAGAAGTCCCAGCAATATGTTTTCGTTGTAATGGCTTATCCAGAGATTTCCCCATGGACAGCAAGCTCCCGATTTCCTGTTGCTACAGTCATGATTTGTCAAACTTTCTCTTTGAAAATGACCGCCATGTTTCGCTTCTCTGTTGATCAAAGGAGCTAAACCCAGAAGGATTCATTTGTTGTCTGTCTCTCATGTTGAATTACCCTGCACTGCTGTATTCCACTAAATTTGCATACTGGATATTGGCTTTGGAACAAACTGGGCTGCACACAAAGTGCTTACAGCTTAATTTCTGCAGCTAATTGAGAATCGAGTAAGCATCTCTAATCTGTTTAACAAAAAAAAGAAATAGTATTTTTTTCAGCTAATTAATAATCTTCATTTAGCTAATTAAAAATCCAAATGAGAGTATACACCAGCGAGTGTGTGTGAAGTAAGACTGACAGGAGTTTAGCACTTATATAATCACACCAACCAGAGGCATGTAGAAAGTAACATAAACATGAAGAATAAGGTTTTTAAGCTGACATCGTGTGCTCGTGTTTTAAATTGTTTCTATGGAAAGGACCGCTCATAGAGATATCACCAAAATCCATAAACATCACTGCAGGGATTTGTAAAAATGTAAATTTACTGACACCTACTGTATATGTAGAATCATTATAACCACATTAGCTCACTATAAAAAGGAAGTGTGTGAGGAGAGGCTTCTTTACATCTAATGGTTGCTGTGAGTCTGTGCACCTCTCTCCCTGATCGACACTGCATCAACTGTGAATCAAAGCTAAGTGCTATTATCTCTCAGCATTTAATGAACATGCATCGGTGAAACCTTTTATTTATTCATCTCCAGGTTTGTCGCAGGGCCAGGCTGGATGCATCAGATCTGACAGGAGTAAGTCACTGTGCAGATTTTGTGAAGATTCTCACGTCCTTTTACTCATACTGAAAAATGAAACAGTGTCACGAAATCTACCACTTTCAAAAGTTCATTTCATTTAACTGATGTGTCAGCGTTCCTCACTGCTCAATAGGCATCTTTGCTGTTTTCTTGCGGTGCACTTTCAAGGACACATACTGCACGGCAAGTTTATGTCTGACACGCTCGGTTCTTGACCTTGGACAAAATGGCCACCATCTCTATCAATCACCAGCTCAACCAAGAACAAGAGAAAATGATGCAGCTAACAACATTATCACAGCACTTGTTCACATCTCATTGATTTGACAAAAGCCATCACTCAGCAGTGTCAGTCACATGGTTCAGTGCTCAGGGATGGGCAGCATAAAAAACCTCAGTGATAAGATTAAAAACACTTTCTTTTCACTCTCTTAAAATAAGTTTTGATCCATGTGGCACTTGGAAACATGCTCAGAAACACAAAAGAAACGATGTTGAATGAAAAATCACCATAGTGTTGATTTCCCAGTAAGATGCGTGTGAGCAGGTTCTAGTTACGGCCATGTTAGGGAGGGGTGTGCCACATTCCCGAAAAAAACTCTTTCTGCCTTCCTCTTTATAAGAAAGAAGCTTCAAATTGGCCTGTCAAAAAAAAAAGAAAATGCTTTTAATGTTTTGATTAATTATTGATCAGAGCAGGAACCCACCCCTCCATGCTCCATCTTAACATAAAGGCCACATAGTGCTTGTTTTTTTTTTTTTTTTTTTCACGGACAGTGGCACACCCCTGCTTCCCTGTGGGATTCTGATGTCACACTATTCATCATGTACTACTGAGAGGCGACGAGGGAATGGATTCACCTACGAGCATCCCCAGCAGTGGCTCCCTAGACAGCTTTCCCGCCCTCTCGTCCCCTCCGCGGTGTCCCTGGGGAGGTTTCAATTAAACAGCCCGAATGTTTGGGACATTTTAATCCCTCTTCCACCTCGTTTATCTTTGCACCCACACCTCTAGAGCCTAGGCAGTGGAAGAGTGCATCCGTGGATAAAACCATCTCTCTGTTCACTTTGTGTACTTGTCTTCTATATGGAGATTAGAGGCGCAGTGTGCATGGAATTAGCCTTCTTGTGCTTATTTAATGCCACATAGAGAGAGTGTATTACTGGATTTGGTTGTGACACCACTGTTAATGTGTAGTGCAGGACTGAACATGGTAAAAAAAAATATCGTCAATATAGTCAATATATATGTATATATATATATATATATATATATATATATATACTTGAACTTAAAACCCTGCTGAAACCCTGAGACAGACGGTAAAGTGCACAATGGCTCAAATGAAAGTCGTCTTCTCGATAGAACTCTTTAAGTAACTGTTATGCAAAGGGAAGCTGAAATAAAATCTAAATTTAGGATGACAGAAACACAAAAGACTCTCCCCCACACTCACAAAAAAGGTCATGCTACCCTACCTTCAGTCAAAAGAAAAATAACATTATCCTTCTCAGATTCTGACCCCCTCTCACCCGCAATAATTACAATAATTGTACAGTCTTAAGCATTAAGCTTTAGCCGACTAAACAGTGCTGTTTCTATCTATGGAACATGACAGGATAAAAGCAAACCTCCACTCACACTTGAAATAATTGTGAATGTCAAAATAATTGGATAAAATTCTGATTTTAATAAAACTAAATCAGCTACTTTTTGTCTTTCAGTTCAGACAATGTTTGCTTCTCCTCTTGACGGCATGAGAAGAAGTTTTGTTTGTGCTACATAAATACATGACTTCACAGAGTTTATGCGACAATAACAGGATGTCGACGCTGTCAACCTGTGTCAGACCTTTTCTCGGGGTCTTTAAATATTCATGTTTAGATTGACATGTTTGTAAGAGAGAGAGAATTTATGTGATGCCCTTTAACAATGAAACTGAATAGGTAATGGTCTTTTTTAAAACATACGCTAAGCTCAGCTTCAGATTTGTGTTTCATAAAAGTGACTTCATTGCTGTGTTCTACATAAACTAGAGATTGTCCCAAACAATCTTTGGTTGGTGATTTTCTGAGAAACTGCTTCTTAATGGTCAATTGATTTGGCCTTAATGGGAGTATTGATCGGGGTGATCTCAAATGTAAATTTTTCATCCGATGCTCTGATGTGAAGTCAGACCGAATAGTTGGCGTGTATGAGCAGGTCATGTGTTAAATGTATGTCATTAGTATTTTACTCTCGTCTCCAACTGCCAACCAAAGCACAGTCAGATTAGGACAGAAGAAAACTAACCTGAACAATCTGCAATCATTCAGTTCCACAACAATCACCACAGTTTTTTGTGACGCTAATGGAAACCAACTTCTTGCTCTCCGCTGTCAATATGCATTTTAGAAAGGTCAAATAATTTTTGATGGAAGTGTTGGTTTGTCCGTATCCCAGTCCAATCAGGGAGTCACGTGCATTTCCCCTGCGCTTTTTAGCATGCATCCCTGCGTAAATCAATACTTAATGTATCTGTTCAGTTCATTTGCACTTTCCAATTCACAGTGGAATGCACTCTTCATTAATGAGAACTACCTGGCTCAGTGTCCTCAGAAAATTTGAACAGCTGCAGCATTAAAAATGACTGAATTTATTGAGATCACACACACATACCACAGTTTGACTACTTTAATATGCTGTTAATACCCATTTAAGTCAAAAAGACATAAAGATACCCTGTGGATTATTTCGTATTGCATATTATTTCAGTTGTGTGTTTTTTAAATTGTCCCATTCTGTCTTTAAATACAAGTATACAATATTGTCTATCAGTGTCAGGCTAAAAACCATCTAAAGACAATCAACATGTCTTTGGTAAAGGATGAGAGTGCCCGGGAGCCAAAGAGATTCATCACTCATCAGACACTGTTAGGGAAATTTAGGAGCTTAATTTTGTCGTTCCAGGCGGTTGATACAGCGAGTGATTCAACATTGTTATACCAGAGACTGATGTCTCCTCTATAACTGATGTGCAGGCGGGCAGCAATTCCTCAAGGAGAGGGATGGTCTCTCCTGCTGGAGTTAATGATGTCATGCTGGTGGTTGATCAGACTTTTTTTTTTTTTTTTGTACCACCTTTGTTTATATTATCAATGTAAAGCTGTTTCAGATGAAATATAACAAAACTGTTACTAAAAATGATCACCAATCATTTTAATTGATTAATAGTTTGTCATTTATTAGGCAAAAATGCTTCTAAATTGTTTTATAACAATAATGCAAATATCTTTAGGTTGTCTAGAAAAAACAAGCTATTTTAAAAGGTGCATTTTTCATTATTCTGGAAACCATAATATGAATTTGCTTCATAGATAAATCATCTGTTTAAATCGCTTATCATGCAAAAATGCCAAATATTTGCTAGATTCAGGTTCTCAAAACTGAGGTGTCTGACCTTTGGTTTGAAAAAACAAGTAATCACTTTGATTTTTTACAATTTCCAATGCTTTATTTTTATTATTTATGGACTAAATGATTCATCAATCAATCAGAAAAATATGACCATACTCTCAAATGGCAGTTTGTTAGATAAACATACTGTAGCTGAAAACTACTGTGGTCTTCCAATAAATCCTTCCTTCATAAATGTTATAATGTTCACTTTTTGTTGCAACTCTTCTGGACAGGTATTGATTTCACTGTATGGTCATTTTAGAGGCTTCAGTCTATGGTGCTGTTGAATTGTTTTGCACTGTATTGACAGGTCTTTCTGTTATATAAACCAACAGCACCACAAGATCATGAAGGGAGGATTTAATATAGACTGCATTTTTTCCCCCAACTGAGTGTATGTGTATTAGCTACAGTAATGGAAACCATAAGATGCACCCTTCAATAAAACAAGAAAAGAAAAATTGTTAAATGTATTTCCTAAAGCTGATATGTTATAGATGAACTCTATGGAGAAAACTTACATGTATGCATATATTAGACCAGCTTCAGCTGAAAGGTCTGCCGTACAAATCCATTTTGACATTGCCCAGGGCTTAAGATATGAAAGGGGTTGATCTTCATACTGCTGTTCTGCTTGTACCTGGATCTCCATTTTAATAGGCTAATTACTGGGCAGCTGGCTCGGTGGCCTGCATGAGCCTCAGTCAGAGGTCTGGCTCTGAATGGGCTGCAGCCTCAGCCAGTAGACTGGAGACAGCTGGCTGTGTAGTGTGCTTTCCAGAGATGTCAGAAGAATCCTTTTCTAATCCTCCGCTCCCCTGCTGGGAGCCTGTTGTTGGAAAGGCTTCACACAGAACATATGACAGTGTCGATAAGAAGGACTCTGTGCGATTCAGTCAAATTAAAAAAGGATCACTTTGGGTTATTAGCTACCTGTTTGTCAGAATGTTATCGCTTTCAAAACGATACTTATTCAAAGCTCATTTGGTGGCGCTGAATGCGTCTGGCTGTCACCAGGGCTTTCTCAAGAATCAAGTACAGCGTTTCATGAAGTGGAGAGGATAGACAGCGCTTAGATTTAATAATTTATACTCCTCATCCCAGTCTGGATGAAGTGTGTGTCATTCAGAGGTGTGAATGGAGTCACATCTCAAAGGAATTGCTGTTGGATCTCTGCTGGGAGACCCAAAGAAAGAAACAGCTTTCCACATGATTTACCAGGAGGCAGATTCAGACGGTGCAGAAAAGCCCTCTGCTTCCACTGATTTGTATCATAGGAGAGTACGGCATGGTAGTCAAGCCAAGGTCTGTGTCCTACTGTATATATTGAAGACAATAATGTGCAGTTTATTAAAGAAACTGTCCTTTGGTGACCTTTTGTTTTGCATGGATTTAAATGTGTTAGGTTATATTAGCAGTGGGATCAGATAAGCTGAGCAGTGAAAAGAGTCAGGGAGCGCTGTGCTAATTGCTCTGCGGCTAGATAAGAATCTTGGAAAAGCTCCAGACGGGAATTATAAGCACACTCAGATTTAACTACCTACACACTGATGCAACTATGAACACAAGGAGGTCTGACCTGGGAAATAACTGTTTTATATTTTGGCTACACTGACTCCTGACTACTGCATACAGAACACACACATGCGCGCACACACACCTGCACATACAGCAAGTGGGTGGTAGAATATGACTTTCACCTGGCGGGGAGCAGCATAAATCTTTCTGGAAAAAGAAGAATGAGACCCATCAAGATGAGAGCGATGACTTTAATTCACTGGTGGGCTTCTGGAAAAGGATATAACATGTTTGATATTCCCAATAATGATAATAATAATGCCATAGGCCTTTTATTCTGACGTGCCAGGAGGGGATAGAGGGAGCAGCTGACTCTGTAACTCATACAATACATGATCGAAGAAGTCCCCTGTACTTCTGGGTTAAGAAAAGTACATAAATGTGTAGGAATGATGTCAGAGGATTTGAATAAGTCTATTTTTCTTTGATGTGCCCCCAGTGTTTAAGAAAAGACAACAGAGAAGCTTTTTTTTCTGCTTGTGTGTATAGACATGCACAGAGAGCTACGCAGATATCAGGGGAGTAAAAATGGCCTGTGTGTTCAGAGAGAGGCTCAGAAGAGTCTGATTGATTTGGCTGTAACAGTGACAACAGGCCTCCCCTGTGTTTCACTCCGCATAATTCTTTGATTAATGCCGCGCATCCCAAAATCGCTTCACTGCAACACAAAATCAAATTAAATCACCTGGATACAATCTGTAATTTATTGAAAATGTCAGAGACGAGGGGTAATATCGTTTATAACTTGAAGGATCGTTCAAAAATGTGGATTAAGTGATTTCTTTTTATATTGTGTTTATTTGGGCCATAATGCATTTCATCATGCTGCTTGGTGGTATCAGGGTGTCACATGTGAAGCATCAGTGGTGAATATCTTTCTTCTTTGAGTGCCTATTTCACATTGACAGATGCCTGTGTCACCCGCTCCCTACAGCCAAATTCAGATGTATGTTTCACTGTCGTTGGTTGTTGTGTATAAAATCAGAAGCCACAGATCACTAAAGCATTAAATGAAAGCACTGTACTCCTCTATTCACTTCACAGTGTATGACTTTGTTTCAAATCAATACTGTAAATTATTGAAGGCGTGAGGTGGGGATATGCCAAATGATATTCATTGAAGGGAATCATGTTCCCCTGGGCTGTCAATAAAGCAGTGCATGTTCTTTCACTCCTACTCTTGGCAAGCTTATTGTACTGTAGATAGGAAATTCCTACTTTGTCAGATTGTATTTTTCATGAATAACAATTACAGACTTTCATAATTCCTTTCATGCGAGAGTGTACTGCCTCAGTGATTGATCTTCTTAAATCTGCCTATCCCTACCTATCCGTGTGATAAGCTGACAATGCACAGTAACGCATAATACATCAGGAGCCTAAAGGTTTGTCTGTTTGTCCTATTTCAGGCTCAGTAGTATTTTTAAAGGTTATTAAAGACTGTGTAAAAGGCAATTTCAGGATGTCTTTCAAAATACATTTAATATGTTGGAAAGGAGTTGCTAAAAACATGTGAAAAGACTTTGAACGATGTATTACTGAAATGTGGAGTTAGAGGTTGAAGCAGTTTTCCACTAGTTTTTCAGTCCAGGATTTTTTGGTCGGTCCATGTTTGGTTTTTGTTCAGTTTTAGAGAAGTATTGATTCAACTGTTTGGTCATTTTGAAGCTTCTGGTGTTATTGTATTGTTTTGCCTTTTTACTGACTAGTGTTGCCTTATACTTGAATTTCTATTATCCTGTCCATCTCATTTATATTAGTGAGTGAGGATAAATAACAGACACCTCTCTATATAACGCAATACAATTTAACATGACATTTTACATGAATGCACGTTTAACTACATAATGTTAGCCACAAAGACTAAATTTCCAAAACAATGTCCCTTTGAAAAAAACGGTAAACTATGGAATGAAAGGAGTAGTTCAACAGTTTGAGAAGTATAAATATTTATTTATATTTTAAGTCAGAGCCAGGCTACCTGTTTTTTATCTGTATGCTAAGCTAAGCTAACCAGCTGCTTGCAGAAGCTTCATATTTACCATACAGAGATACAGAGAGTGGTATCAATGATCTGATGTAACTCTCAGTAAGAAACCATATTTTCTCTGTGAAACTATTTCTTTCATTTATTTTATATTAACTGTCAGAATGGTATACCATGAAAGTAGTATAATCCCTGTCATCCTGTTTTATTTTTTTTTTCTTCCAAGCACAAGACTCATCACACCAGTTTTATGTGATAAAATCCATATTTTATATTCACATTCTTGTTTTCAAGGCACCGTGTTTTTAAATTTCACCATAAACAAACCCCAAGTGGTCCGACTGACTCTTACAGGCACTGCTTAGTACTTAATTCTCACTTTAAATGGTTCCTATCTTATTTTGAAATAAATATCTCAACTCTGTATGAACAATATCTCATTTCTAACCATTTTTTTTCTTATTAAATGCAAAGTTCTCATGGCCCTATAGACAATGGAAGTAACTGCAACAGGAGCCTCTTCCTCAATGTCAGACGATCATTTTTTTTTTCAGTCAGGATAGCTTCTACCACAAAAAGAGATGATGTGCGCAAGGGTGCAATCATTAGCATCCGTCACGTCAGACGCACCACATATCACATTCCTCTGAGCAGATTTAGGTTTGATAAGTTTCCCACAAGCTCTGCTGACCCACCATTTTTGAGAAAAAGATGCAAGGTAAAACAAGTGCATACATTCTGGGCTGTTAAGGTCCAACAGTTGCTTCACTGATGTGTGACAGCCATTATTATTCTAGCTGTCAGTATTACGCACATAAGTGAGCAGATGATGCCTTATGAGAGGTAGTGTCCTGATAGAGCCATCAATACACACATCCTTGGCCTCATTCAGTCCGTCACACCTTGTTCCACTATGTGTGTGTGTCGGTTAGAGGGAGGTTTATGAATAAATCAACGGAGTGTGAGATCTTTGAGCATTTTCTGCTGGCAATGGGTGACAATTATCAGTTCCTCCCCCGTAACCCGATGCCCCATCTTTTCTTTATCAGAACATTATAATCAACTCACACTATTGTGGCCATCATGAGGTACCACACATTGTTTACCCTCAAGCATGGTTCACAATTGAATGAACATTTGATGAAAATAATCAAGAGGCATAATTGGCTGGGTTTTTTTTTTAAATGTTAAAAAAAAAATCTTAATGAAATGAAAATTCAAAATGAATGGTGTGCACACAGAATGTCTCCATGCATCATTGCTTTAATGATACTGATATGTAGGCTGATGGCAAGAGCAATAACAAACTATCATCTCTTTTTTCATTTTCATTTCTGAAATTCTCATTGTCCGTGTTCCATTTTGTAATCATCATCTCCTGCTGTGAGCTCGGCCATCAAGAGGCTCTTGCAACATGGTACTCTACCCATTATTTACTCTCAAGCATCTTTCTTCACGCTCGTGCCTCCATGTCGCTCCCTTTCTTCACTCTTTGTCCCCTTACATGTGCAGGAGGAGATAATTTCTTGGCTTTTCTCTCCGCCCAGCTTGAGTAAATCCTGGCTGACAGTTTAATGGCCCTAAGACATGTGGGTATAGAGTCCATAGCGCGAGCCCTGATATCTATACCAAGCTGACCGACAGATGAGCGATGGAAAAGGGATTGAAAAGAATGGGAGATGTATCTGAAACGTGTGATGTGTGTCGCTCTCTTCTGCAAGCCTGCAACCAAGTTCAAACGAGGACACAACAAATAAAAAGCAAAGAAGACTGATATTCTCATGTAGAGGTCTTCCTCAAAATGTGGAAGGAATACCTTCTTAACGTAGTTTGTGAAGGGTTATCCACCAATTTATGATAAATGTCACATTTATTAATGGAAGAGTTTGACATTTTGGGAAATATGCCCGTTTGGTTTCTTTCCCAGAGTGAGATGAAAAGGTTGATAATCATTTATCAAGGAAAAAATTAAAATAATTGCTGATTCCAGACAAAACATGCAATTCTAAGGCGCAACCTTGAGCTTGGAAAGCAGTGCATGATTAATTGAAAAACAGATTAATCTTTTGAAAGCATTTTAGCTTCAGCCATAGTGTGTGGTGCTACTGTATGTAGCTGGAGCTAATAGAAGGTTAGCTTTACTTTACAACTCCTGTCCTACGAGTGTACGTCAATTTTGTGCATTTTTGTTGAGAAACTGAAGCGTTGCACGTAATTAAACTCAATGCTCAGCAAAAGATGATCCTTCATTAGCTTATTCATTCAGTCCTCTTTAAGGAATTACATTGTGAAGAGAATATCTTATTGTGAAAAGTGCACATGTGTAGATAATTTACTATAATCAATTAAAAGTGTAATTGGCAGGCAGGGGAAATCCTGAAGCAGGACTCCAGGACATTGAGTTTCATATCTTCACATACCACATATATAGATCTTTAATTATTTGAGTGGATAATTACGGCATTTAAAGATTATCATCAACAGCTGGCTCAGGTCCAGATATGGAGTTATGTGGCTCCATTGCTGTGTTCTTTGGTCTTAATGTCAGACAGGACATTTTTGGCCCCAGCTCAGACCCCCTGCTGATTCCACGCGCTAAAGTCATAAGATTCAATTTGGTTTTGTAAATGATGCACTGGTACCGTGGCTCCCATTCAAGGCAGCCTGGTTTTTAATTACCGTTAATTACAATTTGCATAAAGCTTTTTAGCAAACTGCTCCTGAAGCGCCTGTAATAATTATACATGTAAATGAATGTTAAGCTGATAAAGGCTTGTGAGTGTGCGAGCGCTCAAAAAAAGGGGGTCTGCTTTTAAAAAGCCATCTGATAAGTAAAAGTCAAATGGAAAAGAGCAAAATAAATGTTCTGTGGTTCGGTAATGTGTGGCAACAATAAAAGAATGTCTGTTTGCTCAGATGTTGTTTGCATGTGTTTGCAAAGAGAGGAGAAGGGCTTGTCACATTTCATGAAACCCAAATGCATATATTTTGCAAATGACAATACAAATAAAAGTGGTGGGAGGCAAGGCTGTATGCCAAACAATAGCCGAGAGAGTGTGGAGCATATCTTTGTCAGATTTTATTATTTAGGTTGTTTGTTTTTGTCAAATTTTCTTTTCAAATATCAAAGACGTTTGAAATTCGCATGTGGCACTGGCTCAGCAAATCAAACTTTGCTTAAATCTGTATAAATATTGATCCAGTGTAACTATGCTGAAAAGATAACAAGGACATCTGTGTGAGACTTCATAATTCTCCACTCACCATTCAAAATCGACAATACCACGCTCCTCAATCACAGCTAAACCACAATTTTCATCTTGTTTGTTGCATAGTGTCTAGACTCTCTCACCTCTTCTATTCATCACTACCTCCGACGACAAATAGCACCATTAGGCTTCATTTTGTAAACTGGAAACAAAGATGTCTCCATCAGCCAATCAGCACCGCTAATAAGAGATAGCTTTCACTCATGTCTTCATCAGCCATGTGTCTATGCCAAATGCTGTAGTTAAAAGGTGACACTAAATAAATTGGGCTCTACTGAGATAAACCATGGCTGAAAACTGAAATCACGTTTGATGGCAGTCATTAGCTTGGCTGGTTGGCCAAATACATCATCCTGTCACAATTTTGGCCCACGGAAACTATTAAATGCCATTAGCGAGGAGCATTTGAAAGCAGCAAATTACCCATGTGCTACACAGGTACCTGCATCGGTATTTTCAAAATGTTTTTCAACATGGATTGTGAATTATGAGTACTGTATATCTTCAGCTTTTAGCGTCCACATTCTTAAGTGTGTACTGTGATGAAGTGTGTGATGTGTGCTGCCACAAGCATACCTAAACTCACAAGGGACACCTGCTGTCATCAACTGTTTGTTATATTTGAAACAGAAAGAAAGCTTTACGGCCCTACTTTGAATACAGTGCTAACAGGTTGTCCGTGGTGCATACCAATGAGCTGACATTTAAAATGCATCTCAATTTCTGAATCTTAACAACAATGTCTGACATTCAAAACAACCCCAGACATCCCTTATCGTCAACCACTAGCTATGTACTTGAACCTCACTGACATGGCTGATAAACAAGACAGCTCTGACACAGAGGAACCTCTGAGGAGCTGATGTCACCCTGTGACCCTCTTTGGCCCTCCATCCCATGTCAGTGTTTGTGATGCCATGGTGACAACCACTGTCACAGGAGGGGCCTGCGACCTTTGCTTAACTAATGGATCCTTTATCATCCCCCCATGCCACTACCATGAGCCCCGTGTTTATTGCTCTTTATTTTAAATTAAATCCACAGCAGTGCCCATCCATCATGGTCGCCCATGACCTTTACTGGAGGTGATGACTTGGCCCCAGAGAAGGCAGTGTGCGGGTTGTAAGCGGCCTACCATACCTGAAGAGACAGTTCCTTTGAACTAGGTCAGCTGTCTCACGTACCTTAAATGTAAAATGTTCCCTTACTTTTGCAGACAGGTAATTGTGGCTATGTGTTTGTAATCAAATGAGTTATTTTTTAAAGCTGAAATCCTTTGTTATTTCTAAGTTGTTATAATATCACGATCTGTACAGTAGATTTTCAGAAAACCCACTCTATAGTTGCAGATGTTTTCTGCGAAGTTGATTGGCTTAGTGGCTTGTTAGGTCCCTCTTGTCTTTGTTGACCATGGCAGAAAAGTTAATTCAAATCAGAACCAAGTAGAAGAGATGCCTGTCGTCTCATGAATGCATCAGAATTGAGCAAAGCCCATGTGTATCATAATTTTATGGCTGGCATATTTGAAATATCCAGGTTTTGAAATATTTATAAATTTGACCTTCTACAGCATTTCTACCATCATGCTGTAGATCTCTCTCTGTAGAGGGCAAGAACATTAGGGAAGTTGTGAAATGAAGGGCACATTGTTACGACTGTTGCCTGCACAAGAGCAGCAAGGATCCCACCCACTAGATGCACTCTTAAAACGAGCATGTCAACATCAACAGTATGTTTTTGGCCTTGAGTGATGTCCTAAATCATTGGAATGCTGATCACTGCTGTACTTTGGTTTCCCTGCTGAATAAGAGAGTGGCATAGCAGTCTGTAGAGGTTATTCTCCCCCATTCCCCTGGCTCCACTGTGATAAAACAACATCAGCTATGACGGAAGAGTTCCCCGGTGGCTAATAGGAGCTGATAGGATCTTTCCAGGAAAACTGAGACGCTGGAAGAGAGTGCTTCCTCACTTCTGTGCTGTACTTCACTTCAGCTAGACCTTGGTAATTTTCTGCTATCCATCATTACCTTTAATAGTTTGTCATGTTGCATGTAGCGATCCAAAGATCAACTCAGGGGAACTTAGTTTCCTTGAATCAAACAAAATACTAAGGAGTCTCTGACAGAGTGATGTAATTGGCTGTAATTATGAGCAGTGCTTTTTTTTCTTTCAAAGAAAGAATCGCATGATGTTTTTGACTTTGCATTTCATCTCTTTGAATGTTATAACTTTTTGCAACCATGGATAAGCGTCCGTCTCCTCTTTTGCAAATTGTTAAAATTATGATCTTATAAATGTGTCCTACAGAAAGGGATTTTTTTTATTTTTTAGCCTTTACAGATGCGCATTGTGAAAACTCTGGATTCTGTGCAGCGGAGTGCCTTTTATGGCACTCTTTTGTGAAATGGAACTCAAAGAAAAGAGACAAATTACATTTTACATTTTGAGTGGGTTAATGTCAGATTAGAGCATGCAATTATACCTGTTCGCTGCAGAGATTTCATCCATAAAGCCCACTTTACAGTGCTTTTGGGGGTCATGAGATGTCGTTATTTCTGTAAATGGAATATGTACAATGGAAAGCAAGATAATGATTGACAGAAAAATGTGCATTTATCCCAGTCTTCAGCTTGGATGGGGAGAATCCTGTGTTTTTAATAAAATCCCCTCAGGCTCTACTGAATGCTGCTGCAGTTCTAGCTGGCCTATGCTTTGAAATCTCAATGTAACACAAATGGGAACTGCCTGCTTTGCCTTCTTATGAATTAGTAGCATGGAGATAAAGAGAAGTTCTTTTTACTGCAAAGGCAACCGGAGGAAGAAAAGATTTTAATAATGTCATCTGACATGTGGAACCGTGGCTGGCTCTGGGTACAGTTGTGGATGTTCATTGGACCATGACTTTTGAAGAAAGGAGCTGCTGGGCTTTCTCCGATGTCTGGAAGCTTCTGTCAGTCACATTTAATAGAGCCAACCGAACAATGAGCAAACAAATCAATAGAATATCATCTGCACCACCAGGAGCTGAAGTTATCACACCCTCTTTTTAAAAGCAGCCCAGTTTGACTAACTGTAAACCTCCAGCATAATAGAAAGTCCTCAGAACATTTTACAACCGCTGTTATCAATGAAAATGAATGCGCAGAAGTAATGTTACAATAAGGGACAGTATGTTGGCAACTAGACTATGCAGGGACATTCTGATGTCCTTTACTTCATTTCCCAAATATGCTTTATGTATACAGGCATTAAATGTGTCCATGCAAGTATAGCATGCAACCACAGGGCAGCAATGTGTCCCTGTGATGCTCGATCGAGAGGCTTGGAAAACCCTGAAAACCAAAGTGTCATTATCCTGCAGGTCAACAATAATACAGTCTGCCTTAAACATAATTGGATAATGACACCTTCATTATAATTTAGTCCAATAGAAGACCACCACTGACCACAGCTCTACGATGACCATAGTTTATAAATGAGAGACCTGAACATTATAAGCTTTACAAAAATAGGAGTTATTGCACGGCGGTTGGTTTGGATTATATTAAATTGCTCGAGTGCAGGTAATGCACTAATAACTGTAAGTGTGAGTGTAAGTGGCTTTGTTTTAGTTCACTGCAGAAGTAATTTGCAATAATGGTCACTATGAGGTATAAACTCCTTTGAGAGCCGTTTCCTGTTTTGGTTTGCCTTTTCATTTTCATGTGGTTCCAGTTTCTGTTGCCTTTCTCTCTGCGATTCAGAGCTCAACAAAATGCACGAGAAGTCCTTGTAACTAATAGCCCTGCTAAAAGCTAAATATTCAATGGATATTTTTTCATGACCTTATGGGGCTTTTTACTACTAATTTGCTATGCATTTTAAGAGCATGTTCGAAATTGCTTTATGTTTACAAGCCCATAGGTCAGTGGCTCCAAGGTCAGATTTATTGTTGAAAATTGAAACTAATGAATATGCGAAACAGAGTAAAAAGCTTCTGCACTACATGTCCTTTTTTACGAGCTCCAACAACCTCAGAGTTAATGAGGGTGAATACAAGGCTTTAATTCACCATTTAAAATGGACAGATATCTGCTTTGTGCAGCTCTGTTGTAAGATAAAGTGCATTTAGATAATAGGCTTTTTTGTGTTTGGAGTTCATATATTTGCACTTTATACTGTATTTATGCTATGCTGTGTTCCGTTTTAATTATGTTAGATGTAGAATAGTATAGAGTCAAAAGTCAAAACAGATTATATGAAAATAATGTAAATATACTGTGTGAGAATTGTTTTTCATAGGAAGTCTTTAAATAAACTGACAGTGATTGTTACTGTTGCAAGTTTGATGCTTCTTACTTAAAGAAGCATCAAACTTAAAAATAAAAAAAATGTCTGATGATGGTGTGGCACAGAGAAATATATAAGTATGATTTTTGTGTGTGTTGTCATTGTTGATGCATTGGTAAAGAGACCCATCACAGCAGGTCTGATAAGGTAGACACTGCCTCAAAGATCCCCAAAGCCTATAGGGCTGTCACCTTCTCCTTTGGCGTAATCTCTCCCACCGTGGAGCTGGCATGTCTGTGAGGATGAAATTGAGCGATAGCTGTCTGTTCTTATCTGACAGGATTTGGTCCACTGGGAGAGATTTGGCTGCATCGGGAAATGGAGGCAGCCCAGTGGAGCTGACCATAACTCTCTCTCTATGGTATATTCTGGTGACCCCATGGCTCAGTCACCACAGCACAATCGCAAGAACACACACAGACACACATATACAGGCAGATAGATATACTATACACAAACATAACACACAATAACAAAGATAGTCCTCCTGGACTGTAAAGGCCAGGTGGCCATGCATGTTCTTTGTCCTCTGAGCTATATCGCTCTCCTCTATCAGCACTTCTTGCTGTCTTACCATAATAGACTCGCCTGGGATTTAAACGTCAGGTCAGCACCCCGTTCCCAGACTCATCAGGATACAGGATATTGAAACAGATAAATGAAAAGGAGCTGAAGGATAGAGAGATGTGTAGGCTGTAGATTGTCTTAGAAACAATGTCCAGACATACAATATTTTCAGCAGGACACATGGAGATACATTATCCTTTGACTGATTGGAATGCTTAGCTTTAAAGCACAGAATGACCGATCTTATCTAGTACATTGGCTCTGCTCTGTATTATAGTCCTGTCAGACATCTGAAAGACCGCTTTAAAGGAAACTGTTTGTGCTGCAAAGTAATGTAACATAAGTAATGTTTCACAGTTTCATCAAAGACAAATGGACACTGATGTTGAAAGTGCTGGAGGAACGGCATTTTTCTGGAAGGATTGTAAAGCATCTATTAATTTTTATCAGTGAGATGAAAACATAATTATACAGCATGAGATATGAAGGAGTTTCCTTCCGATTGCAAGAAAAGCAAAATGAAATACTTGTGAAAATGAATATGACATTAGACTTAATGTTTTTCATTAATGTCCATGAGAAACACTAGACTGCAATAACAAGCAAAGGCAGATTGCTGTGTAATACATTTTTATAAACTTAATTTATAATTGCTATATTCCCTATTCTCCATCTTTGTCTGGCTCCACAACTTCCTACCTTGTATCAGGCACAACGATGAAACACTATTTCATCGTTCACAGGTAATGAAACCAAAAAGGTCAAATGGGAAATACAGTAACAGTGTGTAAATCAAACCTTCTTAAGCAAACACACAGCAGCCAAGCCACTGAAAGCATCCAAGCACATGTCCAATGTCACATTGTTTGGGCCTGACAGCATTAGCTCACAATAACACCTTAATGACTTTTTCCCCAGGATATGCGATATATAATTGCTGCTTTTGTAAGAGTATTATGGATTTAGATGTCAAATGGTCCTATGCACGGAAAAAGCACTTCATGGAGCTGTTGTTTACATGACAGCAGCCATGCAAGTAAGCCTGTCCTATATTGTTCTTGGCTAATGTTGGTTCCCAAGTATGTGCTTGTACTCAGGCTTATTATTATTACCCGTGCCCTGCAGCTCAATGATCCTTCTGACAAAGGACCCAGGGGTGGGTTGGTAGGAGGACAGGCATGTTGAATAATTTGTACGTTGAGCATATCTTCAGGAAGAGCATGAGAAATACTCACACAGAGCCAGAACCTAAAGCAGCCTTTAGAGAGGGATTGAAGTGAGTGGGGGGAAAAAGTCAAAAAAAATTAAACAGTATTTTCTCTCTGGATTACCATTTTCATTTTATTGTATTCCTCTCTTGTTATCCTGGTTGACCTGTTGCTATTCTTTTGCCATGAAGGGGATTGATACTCACATATGGATTACTACACTATGCCACAGACCCCAACTTAACCTCCAGTCAGATATCTCTACTCTGCAAACAAATTATTTAGAGCCTACCTTTCATTTAACCTTGCTGCTGAGTGTAATGAAATATCTTTGAGCATCATCTTGTGATATCTCCTCCACCCCCCTCCTCTCTATTGCTCACTCTGTGCAGCCAGCTGAACCTGTGGAGTTACAAGTGAATCCTGTGTCCTGTGTATCACAGCACTGAAATATCTTTCCCTGCTGAGTCTTTAAAGCCAGAATAACATTCTTGCTGCTGCAGGCTTTTGCACCTAGGTACAGTATGACCACATATAACCACAAGATTTACTCGATTACCTATTAACCTAACTGTTCATGTATAAACATGTTTGTGTAGGCTGACATCTGGGAAATATTTGTATACTTTGTGTAAACATGTGAGCAATATATGGGTAAAAGCAACCTTATTTATACTGATTTATTATTTATTTCCAGCTATAGCACATGCATATGTCTGCCTGCAATCGTGAGTGTAAATTTGCAGAAAAATTCCCTGAGGTGGAGCTGGTTAAAATATAACAGTTGTGGAGCCATTACAAATTTGACTGCTGGATTATAATTTGCAAACAAGCGTAGCTGTAATGTAATGAGATGTTAATGTACTGTATAATAGCATAAATGATTGCAATATCTAAGTTGAAATATGTAAGAAAAGAGAAGAAATGGGAGGAATAATCACCTCAGTTTTGTTACTTTAGCTGTAGGATAGGGCGAGGTGATGGCTGAAGTAATTCTACAAATATTAAAGCAAATTATTTACAGATGTACAGTATATACAGAAAGTCACAATATGAAAAATTACAAATAGAATGATCAAATATCGAGTGCAATGAACTGTGCTTCACATATGTTTAATCCTACAACAAACTGTAAAACAAAAACTTGAGAGGCCATGGACAATGATTGTGTTTAGACCTCTTCTTTGATTGACATCTCCTGACTCTCATTTGTTTCACCTGTTAGAGTGAGACAGCTGTCCCACACTATCCAACAGTTTACTTGAGAGTCTGAATTAGAGTGAAATGTATTTACTTCTGTGTATATATGGCCCTCAAGAAATTAATGAAAGAAGTAGTGTCAGTAGCGTGTGCAGTTTTTTCTGCTAGCAGTCCAACGATTCCAGGCGTCGCATTTTATAGATGCATGAATTTGGCTTGTCGCAGTATGAAAAGCAGAGGTGTAACCAATAACATTAACAAAGTCTTTGTTCCAATCACCCAGTGACAGTGTAACAATGAACTAGTATAAAGGAACCCTCAAACTGAAGCAGCTAAACAGATAAAGGAACCACATAAAGGAACTTATTTCTACAATTTTCGTCCTGCAAAAATCCTGCAGTTATTTTTTGACCACATGCTCCTGCTAGTGGCAAATTTTAAACCACTCACTCCCACGAGCTGGCATTGAGTCCTGCGGGACCTCTGGGATCCCAATCCCATTGCAGTCCTCTAATACATACCCTCATCTTTACTAAAGCTTGACAGTTGCAGCAGTTTCACAAGTCTGCATGAGGAACAGACTGTCAGCTGTTGCCTTCTACTAAACAGTTAGCTAACACTAGTATTAACCAGGCTGCTGGGATTTCATGCTGCCACCATAGCAGTGGCTGTAATAATTGGGCAGGGACTTCTTCCTCCCAGTCTGGGGCGTTAGGGTTGCTATTTATGCTAATAACGTGGGCAATTAGCTTCTGGAAACACAACTTAAAAGACCTAATCTGCATTAACCCCTTAGACACCCCTGCAGCGGACAGGAAGTCACAAACACTCTGCTGACCTCCTAAGAAGCCCCAGTTCTTAGAGTTCTTCGAGGTCTGAAGTGTGTCTCTAAGTTGTAGGAGAGCTTCCCGTGAGATTTTGCGGTCACGTCTGCAGGAGGACAACAGCAGCCACATATCTGACTGCCAACCAGACAGGAGATCCCCTGTTGGACGGCAGTGATCCCAGTGCCCCACTCGTGATTGGCTCTTCCCGTGTCCTGAGGGTGTAATTAGGAGATGGGTCAGAAAAGGTCTGGCAACGTCTGTTGCACCAGTGAGGCACAAATGACCCATCATCTGCCGTAACAATAATGACATGTGTGCTGGTGGAGCGGTGATGACAGGCAGCCAGCAGTCATCATCATCGAGACTGTGGGATTACGTGAGTAGTTGAACTCTTGCTTGCTGTCACAAAACAGGGCTTTTATCTTGAGAGTCACTTTAAGTGACCTTAATCAGCAGATAAACACAGAAAACTGGAGGTTTTTCAGTCTTTTCCATCTGATACTGACATCTCAGAGTCTACTCTTGAGCTCCATCTTTTTTTCAATTGCTAATTGTTCCATGGTGAGATGTTTCCATTGTGTAATGTTTTTTGTGAATACTGTGTGTGTGTGGTGTGATCAAACCCCAATGGGGATTGAAGGCTTGATAAAGCATGTGTGACCCCCGCACCCAGCTGCTGCTTGCATAGAGCGTAATTGGAAAGTGTTTATGCGCAGTTGACATTTAGATATTTGAACAGGCTTTCCCATAATCCTAGAGGGGAAGTGGTGAAGCTCTTTTATTGGCTTGTGACATTTACGCACGGTGTGTCATAGTACAGGGTGATATATAGTTAAATATTATATGGCTACATTAGTATGTTTACTGTTACTACTCTGTATGGGCTGTGGTGATTAAAAGTGTAGTGTGCCCTTACTGTGGCGCTCATCTTGAAAAAAGCAGCAATATGCTCCTCTGAATGATTTGCAGTGTCTGTTGACAAAAAAGTTTTAAACTGGTTTAAGGTTTTGTGTCAGGACTTATGCATAATTCATAATTTTGTAGAGTGTTTCAGAAACATTAACAAGAGCTACTTCTGCACTTTGTACTCCATGATTCTCAGATTTCTTCATATTTAGACGTGAGAGGAGGAGAGAGAGGGATTCTGAGTGCAAAGGTCAAAGAGGGGGCACAGCAAAAACCTAAAACTACTTCAGTTCAGCCAGTAAGCTCTTCTTTTGATACATGTCACATCTTGTGCTATTCAAATGATCTTTTGCTCCCTATTCCACCCCCAACTGCACAATGTGCTGTACTGAGACCGATTTTGGTATTTTATGAATAATAATAATGAGGCAAACTATATTTCCTGAGATCAACAGTTTTAAAAACAAGGAAAAACCAACATAAAGTGTCTTATGTAAGGTGTTGGGCCAAGATGCCAAGTCTTTGGAACTCTATTGGAACGATGGAACACCTCATTTGGTGTTTGAATGTTGTTATCGGTCCAAAATCTCCCACAGGTTCCTGTGTTCATGTGGGCTGAGATCTAGTGACTGCTTGCCCCTACTACATTTTCACTGACACAGCAGTCAAAAAATGAAAATATTTTATTCAATAAAATATTAATCACACACATACACACACATACAGAAAGATGACCAAAGAACAAGATTAAATAAATAAATAAATAAATAAATGCGAGGGTCTCATGAGGCATCAGGAGTTTGAATTTTTCCCTCAGTCTCACTTTCAACTCTCTAAAATCAAAGATAACTAATATCGTATTCATACCATCCAGAGATATGACCTTATGCAGCATTTCTGTTTCCCCTTTTGATTACAGCATTAGTTGTAGAACTTTTCACCTTTTGGTTTCATTTTCATTACTTGATGGTCAGGACTGGTACGCCTTGCCGGGGAATGACTGTAGACTAGCATTTCTGGTGTTTCAAATCAAGAATGAATGTGTGTATAATTTCTTTGGTTAATGCTGGCCATTGTGTCTATGTTTGCATTATAGGTTTACAATCTAATCAACGTCACTATCTAACTACAGTATCTAATTAACGCCACTAACTAACAAGCTGACTAACAGTTGGCTATTGTAGTGTAGCAGCTACCTAGTGTATGGATGCTTATTGTGTATGTAATAAAAATAAAAATCATAAAAGTGACTTGAGTTGTATCCGCCGTACTTGTCCCGATAACCCTTCCAGAGGGGAGTTTATTAAACTATAGGAGGTAGCTTAATAAAAGTCTGGACATTAGTGATTGGATAGTTGGGGCTTGAGGGTCTGCTTGTACTGTTCTTATTTCTTTGGTTTGAAACACTATTCCATACAAGGATACAAGAGGTAAAACTTAGAGACTTTCACATCAGTCTGCTGCAGTGTGCCAGATGTTTTCAATGGTGTAGCATTAAAAAAAAGCAGCCCTACATAAAAGTCTCAGCAGCACAGCTGGGTCACCGATACATTTCGTGACAACATGATTCCTTTCAAATGAATGACCTAGATATTCAAATGTCTTTTTGTCATCGTGATAATGACCGCACCATTTATCAATCATCATGTCGTCAATTGGCCGGTCCTAAGGGCGAAGAGGAAAATTGTTGTAGGCAGTTTTGGAAAAGAGAGTTGCCAAGTTGTAAATCATATAGTGCAAGTAAATAAAAGCAGCTTCTCTGTTTTATTATAAGTGCGTGCCCTCTAATAAATATGCTGGAGGAAAATAGTTGTATGCGCACCCAATGCCCCTTTGTAAAGCTTTCATCGTGATAATCAAATTATTTTAGCACACTGACATGCAAGATGCCTCGACACCAATTCACCTCTTTCCATTTTTAATGAATGCTCTGTTTATTCAGATATTTTGCTCACTTTTCACTCTGATTTCTGGGTCACCTTTTTTTTTTTTGTCTGATGTTCAAAGACGCTGCCTGAAAGCAACAAATAATTTGTGACTCTTTTCTGGCTTGAAAATGTGCTCTGTAATCCTTCAAGTGTAGATGGAAGCTTTTAAGACTTTGCTATATAATTAATTTATTGTATTTTCCTTTGGGTTTTTTTTTTTTTCAACCTGATGATGGTCTGTACTGGCAGTATCATCTCTTTGCAACCCCCCCTGTATTCCATCATACTGTAGCACAACAGCCAAGTCGCAGCACATAACAAAGAGCGATGATTACATAGCAATCCATAGCTATTACCCAAGAAGTGGAAAACATGAGCAGCAGCCCTTCACTCCACCACCGCCACCGTCCCTGCATTCCCTCGCTGCCTGGGCTGTTCTTCCCAGAAACACTGACCACTAATGATAGTGGAGCAACACCTGAGCATCCTGAATGACAGCGTGCATCAGGCACTCATGGGAGACACTTCCATAATATGATTCAGATGAATGGGTTGGCAGCATTACTTCCCTGAATCTCAAACCACAGTATCCTCCTCAGGCAGTTGTCATACACCATTTGGGCCTGTAGCCCAACAACAACGTCCACATACCTGAGAGGGGCTTTTAATATTCCATCGGGCATGCACAGATCAATACACTGTGTCAACAGGATTAAAATTGATGTGCATGGTAATACAGTAAATATATCATTTTAGTAAAGTGTATTGACACTCCTGTAAATTTGTGATCGCTGGTACTGTTGTTATATGATGACTCATGGACAATTGGTCAGAAATCACATCGATTAGACGCTGGGTCCAATTAAGGAGATAGCCTCGACATAACAAATAGTTTGTAATGGATTGAAGCAAATAGTTTTATTGTTTGGAAACGTCTATAGTTTAGCTGTAAATTATCTTCAATTATTGACAGATTATTCTGCTTGTTTTCTCCCAGCTGATTTCCCTTGAGAGTTAAACAGGCTGCAGAGAAAAATGCGATGCAGCCTTTTGAGTTTCAAATTAAATGTATTCTGTTCGGCTGTGATGTGTATAATCAAATGGTAAGCAATACGTGACTACATGCAAATCCAGGCCAATTCAACCAGACAATTCAATTTATCATCACGGAAAGATAGATCAAAATCATTTTTGTGATTCAGTAATCAATATCAGAACTGAATAACTGATTTACCCTGTTATTTGTAACACGTTATTTTACAGGTTTGTAATTTCCTAAAAATCGTTTTGGATGTTTCCTCTAATTCAAACGAGGGAAATTAAGACAAAGCTTTGAGTTTATTTATTGAAATAATTGCTTTATTTAAGTTATTTTGATTTCCTTTATTCTTTACAAATGTTTAACTAATTTGTACTAATCTGTTGGCAAATTGCCCATGTGTGCACAGCTGACCTGCTGTGTAATAACTAAAAGACTCTGTGTTATACTAGAAATTAATTGGAATAGATTCATTCATTTTACCTGTGTTATTTGTACCAAAGTCAATCATTCTTTGATCATTCAGATTAAAAGTGTCCTGTGGAGTTATAAACAAACAACAGTTATGTTTACTTTGCTGACATAATTTCATTTATCATAAATCTTTAAACGCTGCATTATTTTCATCTATGTTTACTGGCTAGCTTCTCTTCTCCCTTCCTGCCTTTGCTGATGTATTGTTGCGTTCTTACCACCGCCTATATATCAGTGAAATACTGTGAAACGATTGTGGGAAATGTGTAGTGCATAATGTGCACATTTGCATGAGTCCTGATCCAGGTGTACAAGACAAAGTGTATAGCATATACACCCTATATCTCACCCTCTCCTTAATAGTGTGGAGGAGAAACTACAGTGGCTGTGAAATGTGCAGTAAACCCAAAAGGTGATGTCTATGTGAGGCAGTGCTTAGCTGGTCCATTTTGGGCTACTGTAGAAACATGGCAGTTCAACATGGTGGCCTTCATGGAAGAGGACCTGTGGCGACTGTATGTTCCTTTAAATGGGAAATGATTCTGTAAATTATAGATCTTTGTTTGTCTCAGTGCTGCATAATATCCTCACAATATGACCTCATAGGATCTGAACAGCCCTGCCAGGATGCTCTGTTGTCTTGAAATTCAATTCTGCAACCATGATGTCAGATGACATGGACTTCAAGACATCCAGGGGTCAAGGGAGCAGGAAATGGCTTCAACTACTGAATAATGTCAGGTAAATGAGAAATGGAGAGTGCTGGCTGTCCTCCAAGAGGAGCCTGCACCCTGTGGAAAATTAGAAGCATCGGAGACTAAATTGCCTCCAGCTGGACACCCATATCAGATATTGAGAGTGGATGGGACAAGGAGCACTCCTGTTGTAGCACTGATTGACACACGAATATAATTTATAAGTTTGAAACAGCCACTCATTAGGATTCATGAGCGGTCAACGTGGTACTTCTGTGACCTGCTGCTGCTCGAAGATCCATAATGGGCAGTTTGAGAATCTAATTACATGCACATACTGTATACAGAGATAGTTATTCCTGACATCAGTATAAATTTGCTATTTCCTGCACCTGCACTGCGAGGAAACACATGCACATGCACAAACAGTTTATAAAATACCTGGAAAAATAATTTAGGAAACCAACTTGTGCTTCACATTCAGAACATTTCTAATCTACATTGCACTAAAAAAATATCAATATTTACATATTATGCTTTGTCTGCACTATTAATCATTCTGCTCATCTATTCAGTTCAGCTGGCATTCATTTAATGATAGCAGGAAAATTCAGCGATAGTTTGTTATGCTTGTTTGAATCCCAATTTTCTCAGGTGACGCACACTACAAGGTATTAAATGAAACCTTTGGAGAGACACTGATTAAGCAGGGCAGGATTTCTAATACATGGCTTGGAGCAAGTGTAAACATTGCCATATTGTAGCTCAGTGAGAGTCTCTGTACGTTGTATTCTATGTTTATCAGCTCCTCTGAGGTGCAGCGTGTGGCTTGTGTCTTGGAGACGCCCCTGCTGTCACTTGCTGGGATCAGCCGAGCCCAGATTAATCTAGGAGACATGGTGTGCATCTCTCCATGCTTCTTTGCTCTGTAGAAAACTTGATAAGAAATTCACAATCCCTCCAATCATCATTTAGAACCACAGAGGAAAACTACAGTAATGAGTTTCTTCCAAGGCCATTTGATTGCAGTTTTCCAGGTGGAAGATGGATATGGTGGGGATGCAGTCCCTCAAGGCCCCCAGGCTATAGTCCCTCCTCTGTCTGATTTAAAAGGAGACTTCTGCAGACTGGCTAATGGGAAGCACCCGCTGAGACTCAAGGCTGAGATAAAGAGAGAAGAGGAAGAGAAAAGAGAAGATGGCAAAAAGAGGGAAGAGCGGGGAAAGTGCTTCCAGTTCCCTTGTGACAGACGGAATGAGCATCGATCAGGAGAAGTGTCTGTTAGTGTTCTGAGCAGAGTCTCACTAGTGAATAGTGTGAACATCAACCAGCCAAAATGCACCATGTGGGACTGCTCTCATAACAGGTGGCAAGAACGCTGCTCCATTCAGCTTGGAGATGCTGTGGTTCCAATACCAAACTGAAGCTACGATGAACCCTATGCTCTGCCTCCGAGTCAAAATATTTGTTCAATTATTGCTAAAATTATAAGAGGATTTGCCAACACTGCATCAGGTTAGGTAAGGTGGTGCTGTTCGGGAAAGCCATCCATCACTGAGGCTTCCTTCAGCTGTCATTAGCAGGGGGTTGTGTCTGTTCTTGTCAGGAAGATGCTGGGAACAGGCCCTCAGAGGCCCATGGGTAAATCTGTCCATGCTCCTGATTCACTGGGCCATAAACATTGCAGGGACTTTGTGATTACAGGGCCTAGGTTTCAGCTATCTGGGTTTGGGTTGAATGCAGGTTGGGAGGGAAGTGCCAGTGTGCTGTGAAAGGATCCTCTCACAGAGGACAGGTACCAACACCGCTATCTGTGGTGGGAGAGGTGCTGCATGATGGAACAGGATCTGAGGTTACAAGCTGCACAGGCAATGACAACTTAACAAGATGGCACATTTGTAATTATCATTCATGACTATCATTATCTGTTGCATGAGCTGGCTTTTCATCCAGACCATCGCACTTTTTTTTCTGTAACCAAGCAGGTATTTTTATATGGCATACTTTTACAAAGGGTAAAGTGTTCCTCTAGGGCATGGAAGGGAACTATGCTGCAGATATTCATACGAATGAACTCACTGACCCGTAACTATACCGGAAGCAAAACTATAATAGTGGATGTGAGCGAAATATTCTATTCCCTAGTGCAACTTAGTCTGTATTAATAAATCTGCCTGGATATTTTTTATTGTGTCTTCGAGATCAAGATTCATTCATTTGTCACTTTAAAGACCTGTTAAAAAGGCCACAGCAAACAGACTGCAGAGATTCTGCCCAGGAGTCAAAAAACAGGCAGGAAAACGTCACTGCAGATCCATCACACCCTGTGCATTACCTGTTCCAACGTCTCTGCTCTGGTAGGTGCTACAGAGCACTGTGAACAGTTAACACAAGACACAATCCCTGTGTGAAAGCCGTGTGACTCAAACATCCTCGAGTGTACCTATACATAAATTATCCTCATCGTTTAAGTACACAGTTTTGACGTGGAAGGAGTTTTAAGTTAATGCTAACCAATAAAAGTGATTCTGACTCTGAAAAGTAAATGCATTCATTTCACAGAAGTAAAAACTAATTTAAAGTTTTACAGTTAAACAGAACCAGTTATTAAATCTGTTTTAAATATTATTCATGAATACAGAGTTGGCCATGTGAGACCAACAAAGTCAGACATGCTATCTTATAAATAGTATATGAGTGTGAGCAAATGAGCCATGCAGTAGGTTTACCAGTAAGTGAATGTGAGTGTTTGTAAGCTTTAAAGTCATTTTCAGCACTTAATACTTGTCTGACAGAACTATACTATATTAAAATTGAACTGGTGGAACTTGCTAGCGTGTTTGTTTCGTTACAAAAGCTATATTTCTATGTACTTTATACAGTTTGAGCCATTATCTTGCATTTGTGAGGTCATGTTTTCTATTTTCCAAATGCTATTTCAAAGATTGACAGCCAAGTAAACCACTTTTATGCACATTCACCCTCAATTACACTCTTGTCTGTATCTTAATACTATACCGTTGTTGTTGAGGAGAGGCAGCACAGCGGTGCACGGAGTACCCGGCTTCCTCCCACAGTCCAAAGACATGCAGTTAATAGCTAAATTGTCGACTCTCTTTCCCGTAGGTGTGAACAGGAATGTGAACGGTTGTTTGTCACCGTGTCAACCCTGTGATGAACTGGTGACTTGTCCAGGCTCTGCCTCTTGCCCAATGCCAGCTGGTATTGGCTCTAGCACCCCCACAACTCTGATAAGGGTAAGTGGTTGGATAATTTTTGTTGAGTTTGAAGTATTGTGATCGCAAACGATCATGCGAGTGCCAGAATAGCACATGGCATAGCAGAATGAACATACTGCTAAATATGTGAAAGTGAAGTGAAAAAGACAGTCAGTAACTGCATCATATAGTGTGAGGTCACCATACAGAAAGGGTAACAAATTGAAAATCAATTTAAGGTTTATGGTCCATGAGCCAGGAAATATGCTGCCTCCAAGGGTCGTCATATTCTCCCCTTGGTCATGATCACGCACAGTAAACACACTGAATACATGCTTTTGTTTGATTTAACATTTCATAGCAGTATGTATTGTTATGGATTTTCACAGTGTTGCCTACACAATTTTAATTACACAAGGGACTAGAAAGAAAAGAACTTGCTTTAATCATCCATATAAGCTCCAAACTCCTCCCTCCTCCTTCACAGTAACAGCCTCCTCTCTCCAAATGGTCGTTTTGACACCAATCAGCAGTATATTGTGCGCCCGAACACACTGAATCCTCTGGAGTATCTTCTTTCTATTCTAGAGGTTTGCCATCACTGCATGCTCGGCTTGTTTGTATTGGATACATCTCGCAGCATTTTGCTGGATGGCAGCTGAGGAGCCCTGTAATTGTCCTTGACAGAGGGAGAGAGAGCTGCATTGAGTGGTAGAGATCAACATTGTGCTGGCCATGTCAATCAAGTGGGCCAACCCAACAGGGCTGAGATAGACCAGCCAATGACGCAGGCAGAATAAAGTGACTCTTCTGTAATGGCCTGTCGCCATACCATTTTCTGGGTGACAGTACACATTTCCAAGGCTGGCAACGACTCAGCTGTTGATGGTTAGGTAATTGTTTGTGGCAGTAGAGCAAAAAGGTATTTGCTCAGTTATGTACAACAAAAAGAATGTCTGTACTGTATTTTTTAAACTTCAGGGCTTGAAAACTACTGTACTGTATCTTTTGAGTCTTTAGGGGTTGTTATTCGTGTCAAAGTGTATTAGTCCACCACTTTGACCCAGAATGAAATATCTCGACTACCTAACAGTGGATAGCCAGATAGATGAAATTTGGTGCAGAAATTCATGATCCCCAGAGAATAAATCTCAAAGACTTTGGTCATCCTTTGACTTTTTGTTTAGCTCCACCAGTAGGTAAAATGGATAGGTACAGAATTTTGTATGCACATTTATGGTTCACAGAGGATCAGTCCTCATGAAATGTGGAAATTCAGAACAGATATTCATGCTCTCCATAGGATGAACTGTAATAACTGACTGCTCTCATCAGGTCAATTTTTTTTAGTTCTTCAATACTAATGGTTTGTGACTAAATGACCAAAAAAAATCTAACGACATACCCATCATCCTGACCTTCAGGCTAATTTGCTAATGTTGGCATGTTAAACAAATATTATAATTAACATGAAACCCCATGTTATCATTTTCATTGTGAGCGTATGAACATGGGGATGTTAGCATTTAGCTCAAAGCACAGCTGCGCCCGGTATCCATTCTTACAGAGTTGTTAGCTTGCCTGTAGTCGCTTCTGTGTGGTGTATTAGATTAATATCTGAAATAACTTAATTTCAGTCCGAGTGTTTAGTGTTGCCTGCACAATGACATCATCATGAGGCAGCAGTGGTAAAGAGGTTGTCGGGAACGATGATTGAATCATAAAAATCACATAGAAGAATTCCACAACTCCATTTACTCTGTCCTTTGTTTTACTACCATAATCCTATTTTCACATTTTACCATCTATCACATGCCTGCATTGAGCTTAAAAAATGTTGTGTTTTTATAGCACTGAAGATATAGCAGTGCAAGTCTCTGATGTGTTGGCTTTATCTTCTTTATTTGCCCATTTCTCTCTTTAGGATAGCATTACTGGGGCAGAGGCACAGAGAGCCATCAGGATGTGGGTGTAGGTGACCTCCTCTCTGCCTGGCGTGATTGTTTGTTGACAGGTCCTGTTTGAGGGAGGAGTGAACAGTGATAAGAGTCAGTGAGAGTGCACGGGCGCTGCAGATAGAATGACCTGACAACGAGAAACCTGGGGAGGGGTGAGAAATGCTCCATTGAGATACACTTCCTTTTTAATAATGTTTATAGAGCGAACCAAGGAGATGTTTTCATTCCACTAAAAACCACCAACAGAGACACTCAACAAAGACTGACGTTCACTCTGCTATTACTGTCTTATCTGGAGCCAATGAGGATGCGATATGGGGAAATTACATACCGATATGTGTGTGGGTAGAGACAAAGGCTGCTTGTGTAGCTCTTCCCTAGGACAGGTTAGAGGATTTGGTTACAGTCATGCTCTTGCTGCCATGGCAAAGGAGGACACAGGCATCACTCTGTGGCTCTGTCTCCTTTGGCAGTCGGTGGAGTGAGAGATCACAACATAATTTCCAGGCAGGAAGGAACATGCTGGTGGAACATGCGTGAGGCAGAAGGCCACTGAACAGGCGTGAACATTAACACAAACACTGCCAGTCAAAATGACTGATTACCTCGGAGGGCGTGCTGTGAAAAGTCAATTCAGCACTCAAACCCCCTCTATCCCCCAGCCTTTAAATGCTGGGCCACAAGCCTTCATGCACCTCTCCCTAGGGTGTTCAAAATGTATAATCATTAAAATACGACCAGTGGTTGGCCTTCATTGTAATTTCTAAGTAGTGCCGTTGGAAACTCCTTTTGCCTAAGCTGTTGCCATTAGTCTTCCACAGCCACACCTACAAAGTGAATGCATGTTTTTAAATGTCTCTGAATGTATTCTGGCGTACCACTGTGATTCTAAATTGTTTTTACAGGGTCCACAATTCTGTCCTTGTTTAAAGCTAGAAAACATGGCCAGAAAACAGAGCCCTGATTACAATATAGCACCAGTAGAGCTTATAAATAATATAAAAGGTTACTCTGTACTACTGTATAATTCCTAAGCACTTAGATGAATCCAAACCTGATGAAGTTACAATTAAGCAATGTCTATCCGCTTTAGCACAGTGTCTCTGCTACTGTAAGTGCTCACATACAAGTTGAATGTCACTCCCATTGGACCTGGACAGGGCTTCTGTTTGCTCTCTGTATTTATAGCCTGTTTTCTATCGGAGGAGGACTAGCTGCCCTCAAACTGCCCTTCACATCTGCAGAAACACTAGCCTGTCCCACAGTGCCACCACACAGCCAGACCCTGAATTATCACATTGTTTTTTGTGAACTCCCTGACATTCAGAGCCATCTTAATCTTACAAGAATACTGCACAGCACTCCTTTGAATAATGAGTGATTAGGGGAAAAGCTATGCACACTGTAGATTAGTCAGCAGAAACCCTCTCTAACCATGCACTTCTGGTTTGCCCTCATTGTAAGCTCTAGAGCTATAATTCATTTGTCTATAATGTTAGCAAACTTTCTGCTAAACTGGTGTACAGATCTGATATGCTTGGTCTTGAAAGCTAAACTGTACCCAACACAGTTAAAGACATATTTGGAAATACGGTCATTAGCTTTCTTGCTAAGAGTTTGATAAGAGGATTGACCATGAAGCTTCAGCCAGCAGCCAGTAACTGTAGCTTAGCTTAGCACACAGATGGGAAACAGTAGGGAAAAGTCTGGCTCTGTCTGTGGGTAACAGCATCTGTCTGCAAACACCTCTAAAGCTCATAATGAACATGTTATATAATGTTTGTTTAATCCATACAATAAACAACAATTTGTGGTTTTAGGGGGGCAGAGTGAGGCTAGCTTTTCCCCCATGTTCAGTCTTTATGCTAAACTAAATAGATCCTTCTTGGACAAATATGAGAATGGTATCATTCTTCTACAGTAACTTTCAGCAAGAAAAATTAGCCCAACATCAAACCAAATCAAGCCATTTCTTTAAAGGAAAGCCACTGTATGATCACCCAATGGATTTGTATTCCAGCATATTAAACACTACTGTATATTGAACCCGGTGTATAGACTTTATTGGCGGGTCTACCCACAGACATTGTATGTTGTTAGATGTTAAAAGTTAAAATTTACTGCAACTTCCTCTGTTGATCATTAGTAGCCAATAAAGACATAAGACACTTTCTGTTAATTTTATCTAATTACCTGTCGCTCATTTGCATTTAAGATTTCTCATTGGCTGGAGGAGGAGCAGATTTCAGACCATGTTGTTGCCTCTTTGTGTTCTTAACAGTTAAAATTTCTATTTCGATAACCAAGCTGTCTTTACTTTCCTGCTCATGTTTGATCTATTGACGCGTGTCCTCAACGACCTGACAGCTTATTTGGGTTTAAATTTCATTTGCACTGTGACCCTCATTGTCCCATATTGTAGCTGTGTAAAACAACTCTTTAATTCCATGTCCATATGGCTCCTCTTAGTTGTTGTTTGCCTAGAGCCCTTTCCCAGTGACCGTGTCAAACTGCCTTCCGTGGATCATGGGCCTTTGACAGGAGAATAGATTGCATGTATTTATATTTCACAGAAAAAATCAGCAGTCTATTGCCTGAGGGTTTGGTTGCCTATCAACGTCCTTCACGATTGTTGGAGAGGGAATATGTCACACTTTCATCTGTCAACATGGACAAGAAGAATGTTGTTTCAGGTTTCAAATGGAAGCTTACAGTAAATAAAGTCTGCAGGCCAGAGCTGCTGTTATAGGAACCTTATCCATCTTTCCCCTGCCTTCACATATTGGATATTGGATAAGCAGAATAATGCTATACTACCTTAAATATCTGCCAGTTATTTGAATTATAGTCGTAACTAAAATGACAGAACTATTGCTTTACACTCATTCCAAGGAGCTCCTCAGAGGAAAAAAAGGGAGTTTTATCTATTAGATGTCCCTCTGCATCTCCTCCCCCATGCATCCCCTCTTACAGCCTGACAGTGTAATCCTGGACCAGGACAGCATTTTATGGGGGCTTCTTTAATAACCACCAGTACAGCTTGACCTCTGTGAGTCCCCCAAAGACGCCACCTCTTCCAGCCATCCCCCACCTCAGCCTCAGGACCTGAGGCTGACTGTCCCCTCACATCACCCACCGTCCTTTCTCCCAAAACATACCCTAAGCCTCCATCCTCCTATGCTGACATGCTCAGATGCTCCAGTAATGTCTTGTAGGTCTAAAGGTCAGGCCTGAGCTGTCATGGTGGATTGGGCCTCAGACATAACAGCACTCTTTAGGGACCACAGTGAGGCGTGCCTGTCTCCCCGCCAGTCATTTCTCACTGCTAAAAGATTGAGTAACCCCATGTCATATGTAGAGTTTGGACTTGTTGTCACTATTTAGTATTTGACACTTGTAACTGATAGTTTACTATTGGATGTTATCCATCTCAAGTAATTAAACCTAAAGAAAAAAAATGGAATAATTTTCAAGTTGAGACATTTCCTCACAGACAGATGTTTTTAGTTTGATTGATTTCTTTGAGAAATCTGAAGGGACTTTACCAGAACAAAGATCCGGTGGGTGATGGAAATTTGCTGCATGGGGGACCTTTGAAAAAAAAGATCAATTACAATTTGGAGACATGCTGTGGTGTTGTGCTGTGTTGTGTTGCCTTTGGAAATAAAATCGAGATCAAAACTAAGGATGCAAGGACTTCGTTCTGCAGCCTCTTTAACACCCCTCTGGTTGACCATAATACCATACACACATACATAGCAGATCCAAGTAGCATATAGCTGCTATTCTGTGACAGCAGATTGAGAGTGCTTGACAGTATTCATAGCAGGAAAGATATTAGTATAGCTGTATTATTATAAAACGCTGTAATGATATCTCATATTAGTTCATTAAGATGAGGCAAAACTGCAGCACTGCCTATTAATAATGTATATCTTTATTCTACAATAGTATTTCTTATCAGACAAACCCAGTTTCATCTTCACAAGAAATGCTATTTGTTCGACAGATTCATTCATTATTGTTCTAAATAGTTTGTCTAATGACTGCACAAGAGGCAGTAGCGCCTTGGCACAAAGGCCCAAAATGCCCCTGTGGAGAGCTGTACAAGACCGAGCTTCTGTTAGTCAATACAGTGAATACTGAGCCAGGTCCTGGCAGGGAGCTCAGGGCCTGAGAAACTCAGCAGGCGCAACGATCTTAGATGTATACAGGATGTATGCCTGAATGTATGTGTTCTCTTTGGATATATGTCTCCATTTGTGTTTCTTTGTGTGTGTGTGTGTGTGTGTGTGTGTGTGTGTGTGTGTGTGTGTGTGTGTGTGTGTGTGTGTGTGTGTGTGCGTGCGCACATGTGTCACAGGCTCCTGTTGATGGATAGGGATGTTTCTATTTCCTCTAGACCCTCCTGACAGATCATCCATCCTTAAACAATTTGGCAGTGCCCTCAGAGCCTAAGAAGACTGAGAGAAAAGATGGGCCACACAACTGACAGTAGCCTTAATGAAAGACTCATCGGATCGGCTCCAGGCAACCAGGAGGCGAGTGGTTTCACTGTCTGGGATGGATGGAAGAATAACATGCTGTCAGGTACGGGTGGCCGCGGAAGCAGGTGGACATTATGAGCTTCTGTAGGCAACAAGTATACGGGTGGTAGAGCTGAGGCCGCATTAGAGATGAAGCCCTCGTCTGAAGATTACTGAGTGTCCTTTGAAATGGTCAGAAAGCAAAAGGGGATGATTGCAAGGCACGTTTACAGAGGGTATACAGCTGAATAATATACTGTGTGGGCAAATTTGACATAGAAAATAGAATAGTTATCGTCTAATAGGGACTATAATTTAGTTAAATGCCATATGCTGAAGTGGGATTCAGTCTTAAAAGGCTCCTATCCACTTTCAGAGTAGACTACATATTGGACTAACATGATGGTGTGTCTGGGTAGTTTGTATATATACCAAGTAAAACCAGTGAGAAAAAGCTTTGGGCTGCTGTCAGATGGAGATTTATAGGGCGCAGCTGCACGGAGTCGTCTTTGGTCTCTGTGTCAGCCCTGTAACTGCAACCTAACCTCTTAGCACTGGCTGGGTCTCTGTGATGGATGGATGTGTTTAAGTCAGGTTAAAAGTCCACTTCCAGTCACTTGCTGGGGCAACCAGACTTTAATCTTGAATCCTGCAAGGACTGCCTGTAATACAGCTATTCCCTGGCCTGATGAACAAAGTGAGGAGACTTGCTCCGCTGCGTCGAGGCCGGATGAATGAAACCCTGGCTCCTCTCCCACTCGTCAGATTACCCACCTGCTCTGATCACGGCCAGTGTGCACAATAGCATTAACTGTCCCTCTCCGCTAATAAGGCTCGCAAATGCATGTGAACGATGCAGCAGAGTCACTGTAACTGAATCCCAAATTTGTTTTGTCATCTCCTTGTTGTAAGTGATCGCTTTCATTTTTTCGTGAGCGCTGGCTGTGTGTTTCCTGGTGGGAGCAGGCCAAAGACAAAGCCAGGTAATAAGGCAGCATTAGCAAGCTAATTAGGCTACAGACCTGCTTTGGCACAGCAAATCATTTCATTACATCTTTCACAATAGGGCATCACAGCTCTTCCGAGTAGCAATATTTCATAGCCAATTTCCTGCGCCTCGTCTATATTCACCAACTTTTGTCAATAAATCTCTCATATCCATATTTATTGAGCTGAGAGTTGGAGGCCAGGAGTGCTGCGCCTCGATAATGAAGACAATGTTTCAGCGTGGATTCAAATCCCTCTGTGAGCTTTAACACATCCTACTGATACTCATTCTCCTGTAGTCTGCGGCGTACACAGGCCTTGTAAAACTGACTTGATGTCAGCTCCATGTCTCGGCTGTCAGATAGGCAATAAATTACTTTGACTTACAACTTAGTGCACGTGTATGTTTTGTTTATTCTAATGGCTTGAATCAGTAAAGAACATTGTCCAGTTTAGTGAGGAATGCATTCTGCATACGTTTTGTGTGTGTGCATGTGTGCCGGTGCATTTAGCAGTGTCAAATAATGGCCTTCTTAATGAAAACCAACACACACGTGTATCACTACATATTAGAACTGCTGTGTCCTGTTAATGTAGGAGTGTGAGATCCCCAGTCCTGCTCTGATTGAATCTGGCAGGATCCAATCCTATAGTATCTTAGAGTGGAGATAACAGGTATGGTTCTGCAGTCAATGCATGCCCCCAGCATCCACATCCACTATCCATGCATGGATAGGCCTGCTCTCACTATAAGTGAAAGTAGGATTATGTGTCTTAGCCTTTCAGGGGTTTTTTTTCTCCCCTCTGCTCATCCTTTTTTCCCTCTCTGTCTCTGTGGAAGGTCACCTGAAGGAGGTAATCCCTATTCCTCTCTGTTTTCTTTCTCTTTTATCTGAGGGGCTTTGTGGCCAGCACCGGAGCCCATCCACTGATCAGCAAAGCAAGAGCCGGCACACAAACGGAGAAGCAGAAGGGAACAGCTCGATGCGCGAGATTGCTGCCTTTTATCCCCCTGGTGTGAATAGCAAAATAAGTGCCTCACTATAAAGCATGAGGCGATGCTGAGATTTAAAATATGTATGAGTTCCAGTTTTCTAATACATTGTGCAAACTTACTTATAGGATGTGACCAGCAGGTCCCTCCCTGATTTAAAAGCAAGTATGTGTGTGCATGTGTGCGGTGAGGGACCGTATCTGTGTGTTCCTGTTGCATTCTGAGAGGAAACCCAAGGGAGGCTGTATTTACATTCAGCTGTTTTCTGGTAGATTTATGCCTTGGCATGATTTGTTTACATCATTTCTACAGTACATGTCTGTGGAGGATACAGCTGGAAAGCTCCACAGGGAGAAACCGCCTGATGGGATCGAGAACTGTTGTATGTGGCGGGATGTAGCTGTTTGAGATGGGATTGCACTGCGCCTCAAAGCTTCCTCGTGCACTCGTTCAACTATAGCCAACAGTCGAACCCTTCAGCGTGGGAGAATTTGGCTAACTCCGAAGCAATAATGTAATCAGTGCTAGAAAGACATTAGTGCCAATTTGCCAATTTGATGTCAGAGCCATTTGGCAGTGACAACTTGTGCCTCCACTCAGCACAATGACTTATGGGATATTAAAAAAAAATGAATCACCTCCACGGGGGAGGAAGGGTTAGCCATCAAAGTTATGCTACTGAGGAACATTACCCTCCTCTGTATATAATGAGACATATTTAAAACAGCAATCATCCCCTCCTTTGAACTCTGGGTCACAGTGCGGAATCAATCCTTCAGGTGATTGAAAAGAAAGGCCATATGTGTGTGAGACCGAGCATATTAACCAAGGTCACATACGCTGCGCACACGATCCGCATGTGCAATGGATGTTCTCTAAGAATTGCTGAGCGCGATTAAAAATCCACAGCACAGAATCACATTTGGACTCTAAATCATGGGTCAGGTCATTAAGTGAGCTGCGGGTCTTCGTTGAGCTGTTTCTATCAATTGAATTAGGGTATTATTCTGGATAATTTGGTTTGGAGATTAGCAGTTCATACTGGCCACACTGTCCATAATTGCTTTGGGATGAATGAGGAAGAAAAGACACATTTCAAAGGATAATTTATAATAATTATTTTTAGATATTTACAGCATATGCTTCCTTTAACATTGTTGTATTGCATAATTCAGATTCAACATACAGTATATTGTGTTTTAAATATTGCTAATTTGAGTCTGTGGTGGTGGTTCCTACCTGTTCCATTTGAGCTGATATGCCAGTTGTGGTTTGACACACACTTAAACAGATATTTTCTTAGTAAGCTGTTGTGGGAATTCATAAATACTTCTATGTGAGGTACTGTTTCCCCATACCTAAAGAGATTTACAGCCATAAATGATTCAGCTGGTTCTCGGTGTCAGTTTAATATTTCCATATGGAAGGCAACACCTTACTAACACAATCAATCTTTATCACTGGTTTATGCATCAGTGAAGTTATGATTTTTATTATTGCTTTATTATTATATTGTATGTATTTTCAAGTGATGTGGTTGGATGTGGACCTTTGGCCCAACTATTAGCACTCTTTTAACGCTTAACACAGACACACAGGTGTTACAGGTTAAGGTTGAGAACCGAGTTGATAATCCAGCAATAGAACTGCATTAAATTTGGGCTCTGGTCAAATTTGTGAGTCAATAAATGGTAAATGGACTGCACTTATATTGTATAGCGCCTTTCTAGTCGTCCGACCACTCAAAGCGCTTTTACACTACATATCTCATTCACCCATTCACACACATTCATACACTGATGGCATTAGCTGCCATGCAATGTGCCAACTGCTCATCAGTTTTAGAAGCTAACCATTAATATGCATTCACACCTTCGGGAGCAATTTCGGGTTCAGTATCTTGATCAAGGACACTTCGACATGCAGACTGGAGGAGCTGGGGATCAAACTGCCAATCATCTGAGTAGTTGACGACCCGCCCTACCTCCTGAGCCTATTATGAATTCAAAATATTCAACAATTTTGAACCTACATTTAATTATCTAGCTGATTTTAGCTTACCATGTGCCCATAGTGTAGAGTCAAGTGTGTGTGTGTGTGTTATATAGTCTCAGTTCAAAGGAAAAGTCACTTTCACGCTATCTTGGTAGAACATATATGGCCACTATTTGACGCTAATGAGAATTGAGAAAGATATTAAGCCCCTGCAATGTCTGATAACAAGACAATAACGATGCAAGCATATTTATAGTCTTGTAAAGGTGTTACCACATGGAAAGCTAATTAAGCAAGAGGGAGATAAGAGACACTTCTTTTAGTAAAGGTCAGCATAGGGTGCTAGAGCATATTTGCTGGAGTCACTACTACAATTTTTCAAAAAAAAAAAAAAACCTACGCCATCAGCGTTTGAAGCTGATCAGTGTGAATAATTTTCCTGCGTAGTCTAAGCTGATGATTGAAACGGCGTTGTGTCTTAGCTCTCTGTTGGGAAGGAAAGACACATAACCACAGCGCTGGAGATAAATCCTTGCAGAGCGAGGGGACATCATGAAAACAGAAAGCTATACTACTGTGATAATGAACTGACAAGACCTACTCTGCGACTGCCCTGCCATAAACCCCAACGGCAATTTATGAGTGCAGAGTGACCAGAACGCCTCCCCCTTCTACAGATAACTACCACAGCCTTGCAGATCACGGTTGTAGTGTCAGCTAACATGAGATGAGAAGGCCTGTTGAAAACATGCTGTGTGACAGCCAGGAGCACAGGCGCCTGTACACTGACTAAAGTTCATATTTGACCAAGTTGGCATTGTCATCTGTTGACTGTGCTGTTAAGGCTTCCTCACTGAACCCAGTATGACATTTAAAAGCCTCCTGGAACGACTGCAAGAGAGACAGCATATGAAATATCTGATATATAAATGATGTAATATTGAACATTCAGTGAGATGAACTTATAGCCAGAGGACAGTGATTTCAATTATTCAGTGGAATGTAATTACAAACCTCACCATCCAGTGCTGTGCAGCAGTGTAGTTTTGCCACAAGCAAAGATCATCCAGGGTCTGTTTTTATTGATATTCTCATTTCTGCCCTGGTCAGGGATTTCAGCAATTCTACACCACAGATCTGCTCAACACAATTACAGCAGTGCCTCCCAGGAGGAGTTGGCCACATAGAGGGCCTGGATAACAAGGCAATGCTGAATTAGTAATATGGTAAATAAAATACTAGTAGGATGGAAATCCCAGTATGCCAAGCCCCGGAGTCACAGAAAGTCAGGTTTAGAGGATCTGTGGGGTATAACAAACATGTTGTGAATGTTATTGATCCAGGATTGCCTAGGTAACAGAGGGGCTGCTGGTATTACCGACTCTCCTGACCTCTGTGCCCTCTCAGTTTTGTGTGGAATGATTTGAGACGTTTTTGGGGTTTTCTGTTTCAGTATTTCATTTCTAAGAATGAGGAATCGGCCTCACTATGAAGTAAAAGATAAAATATGCAAAGCAGCGTACATGATTAAAAGAATAGATGAGAAATACACTAATTCACTTACTTTGTTTCTTTCTTGCGAGTTTGATGTGAAGATCGATAGCACTCTCATATATGACGTGAATACCAGCGTCTGGTTAGGTTAACTTAGCACAAAAACAGGGAAACAGACTCTGCCCAAAGGAAAACAATCTCCCTGAAAGCAACGCTAAAGCTCAGTATCGAACACATGATATGCTGTTTGAAAAAATGACTGACTGTTTCTAGTACAGTGATGCTGGGGTGGATTTCGTTGCATTGGGACAAAGATGAGAGTGACAAAGCAAAGAATAGTTATAACCTAATATTTAATAAAATGATCGAGTTTATGCATTGCGGTATTTGCAGTGTTGTGCACCACAAGGCATATAGGTGGACTGTTAAATCTTGAAGTAAGACCGAGTTGAAAGTTGAAACTAAAAACCTTTAGTTTATAAGCTCTCTGATTAGTTCTTGGGAAAAACACATCAGTCTGCGTGAGGGTGATTACAGAAGAGTGCTTAAATCCCTAAATTGCCTTTGCCGCTGTTGGCTCCCTGTTGTTATTGTTATTTAAAAGTAGCAGTTGGATTTGATGCAGAAGGAGGTGAAACAATGAGTGGCCATTATTGTCGGCAGTCTTTGTCTACAGTGCACTGGGCACATTTCTTTGTGAAGTAGAGGACTTCCTCGCTGTATTTGCAAGTTGTTTTTCCGTTGTACTCCCGTCATTAATATAAATAAAATGGCACTGTGCACAGCCACGCATGAAAATGTAATCTCAGGTTGGTTGATTCAGAACATCATCAGCATACATGTTATCCAGGTAATTTGGGTGATAGACCCTGAGAGCCCCAGTACCGTAGCAAGTATCATGCCTGTGTTTTATAGGCATTAAAATCACTCCAATATGCAGCTTATGTCTGCACTCACCTTTCAGAAACCTATGCTTCTCTTTCCACTTTGCTTGCAGTGGCAGTGGAGATGAAATACTGGCCCCCAGAAAGCCATTTGGCACCTAATTGAGCAATCCTATTACTTTTCTCTCCCTTTAGACTGTGACTTTCATTGCTTCAAAGCGATGGTTGGAAGCGAGTGTAAATGATTGTGTTGCAGTAGGTGTGAGCATATGTGTATTTAAGTAACTTTGTTGTAATACCGTGTGTGCGTGCGTGAGTGTCTGTCTGTCTGCCTGTGTGCACTCGCATCACCTCTCCTCACCTGAGCTACCTCAAATTTTAAACGTTGATTGGATTCAGAGATGGACCGCATTCGCCAGAAACGACTCAATCTTAACTCCTCATGTGGTAGCTCATGGAGGACCAATTCACTATTTATGACCGACTCGTGGACACAGAGAAAGACCAGCTTCGATCCACTTTTTGAAAATATTCCCAATGCCCCCTCAAGAAAAGATTCTGTTTTTGAAGTGAGACCTCACATCACAGTATTAAAATGGAACTTGCTGGGGTTATTCAGTGCTTTGCCCCAGGCTGTGTCTGTACTACAATCCTACAATCCTATGAAGTATTTCAGAATGATGTTAATTTCATTTTCTGCTTCAAGCTATAGTTAGAAGAAAAAAAAAAACCACTGAGACCATAAAGCATAGTGATGACATTGTTGATATTGGAGGACTCTGCGTGATAATGATTTGAAAGACTTATTGTCAAAACATTTTTACTAAACAAGTTATACTGTTTTCTGATTCAGTGTTGCACTTCCATACATTTGAAGGACTTGTAAAATACCAATTAATAAAGGTGAAAATTGATGCAGCACCAGCCAAGCTATTAATTATGGGTGAAGTCACTTCCTACACTTGGCACGAGACAACTCAATAGCATCTCAGCATTGACACGTAAAGTGTTGATTTCTTTATTAATACTAATGTTATCAATTAAATTTAGAATTGTTAGAGTTAATGTTTAAAAACGTCAATTTCAAACAAATCCTATCGGAATTTATGTGCATGCACCTGCTGTATAATTGTAATAAGTTGTGTCTTTGAACTTGTAAGAGCAAACGTGTGTCTTCATGTTTGATTGTTACACAGTGCTACATATCTGGACCTTTGGTGTCTTCAGAGTTGGAAACAGTGGAACAAAAAGAGTGACTGTTGAAATATGCCAACAAAATGCAAAAATATGGAGAAATGTGCCACTCGGATTGCTTAAGTGCTTTTTGTAATTTGGACAGAGTGCATCGGAGCTGCCTCAAACAAACAGGGCCATTAGCATAAAGCATCTAACACCTGCTCATCCATTTATCTTCAACTTGTGGACTTTTCTCCGTAGCAGAGATACCACAGATTTTCAGATTCACCCCTGCATGCCTGCATGCTTAAATGTTGAGGTCATCCTTTGTTATCTTTTAAAATACTCCTCACTACCTCTAGAAAAATGTACAGGCTTTGATGCATGACGGTTAATAAATTCCTAATACTGTTCCAGTTGAATCAAGTGGATGTAACTTGTAATTTCCTTGAAGATGTAAATGACAAGTGATTAGTTCAATATTTCTTCTTAGGATTTCCATAATTAGACTCCCTGACCAGAATATTATTTTAATCTTTTCTGGTCTAAGATATGCGCAGACATTCTCTTGGAGATGATTAAATAATCTTCAATCAGCGTTTAACCAGTGGGACTGTAATCTGGGAATTGGAAATGGAATCTCCAAGGGAGATGTCTTTCCTTTGTAGGATGATGTACACATTGGCTTTGTGCGTGTGCATACTTGTGCGGATCTGTTCCTGGCAGGCTACATGTACGTGTCACGCTCAGCTTTTGATCACTTGTTAGCTTCTCTATTTTTTGGACATGCTGGTTAGAGTACATGTGGGAATGCACCTCAGGTTTACAGTACATATTAGCCTTTCAAAGGAAAAAAAAATACTTCAAAACATGTTTAGTCAAAAGGAAACGTTTAGATCAGCTACAAAGCCATTCTTAAGAAGAAAGAGCTTTAAAAAAAACAATACCAACATTTGTGAAAATGAACATGACACTATAATCTGTTGTATAGATTCGTACACTGAAGCAGGGCATTGCAGGGCTGCTGTTTCAAGCAAAGACATCGTGTCTATTTAATGCTCCTGCAAGCTGGTGACCACATGACTAATGTTACGTTCTGATGCGTGCTCTGGTTTTATCTCTGTCTCCATAGGGGACCATCGGGGTTTTAGATATGTGGCTACCATAGAGCAGCTGCCCATGCCCGCTCCTCCTTTGTCCTCGGTTTTATATAATCAAATAAATCACAGAGAATGGAAAAATTGCCCCGTCTTTTTTTCCTGTAGAAATAGCTGGCCATGTCAAGCGCACAGCACACCTTACTGCATAATTCAACAGGCTTGATTAGTTTAAATTTCCCAGGTTTATTTATTCTATTTAAATGTGCTGTGAAATCCCAGTAATTGCGGATTGCTTTGAGTAGGAATGCGGGTCTTGTGCTCATTTGACTGTGTGAATTCAGAACAATGCAGAGCCGCACTGTGGACGACGGCTTTCAGCTTCAATTTGTTTGAACAATATAAATGATTTTGACTCAGCTCATTTCCTTTGCCTGTGGCTGTTAATGTCTTGATCCATCTAAAGATAGCCTAGAACCTCTAATTACTCACCGGGCTGTTGATGCATTAGCCCACATTCTGTGATAGAGAAAAGACTGGGTTTCTAAATTGAATCGTCACCTCTACAATCCCTGAAACATTAATACTATTGCTACAGCAAAAATATCCCTCAGTCTTTTCTGAAATAACTCACTTCATTAAATTCAGTCTGCCCCGGGGCTGATGCCTGTGATTTATTGTTGACAGTTTCCGGTGAATTTGTAGAAAAGCTGTAGTAAAGAGTTGTGTCCCTCTGTGCACCCCGCTTCTTTATGTTTTGACTGCAGGTCAGGTCTGTTGAGGGCCGGCTTTGGCTGTAGGGGGCCCAAAAGATTTGGGTCTTATCAGCCCCAGCAGCCCTCTTCATGAGCCATGGAACAACTGTGGGCCTGGAGCCGCTCACACACTGGGACTGCTGCTCAGCCTGCTGGGCCTGGTGCACTGTCTGCCTGCCTAAGACCTCAAGCAAAATATCCTAGAGGCTGATTATATAAATACTAACCAATGCAAAGTTTTACTTCTGCTGTCAAAACTTCCCTCATTATTGCCCATTAACATCCTTTTAAACACATATTTTATTACACACTTAAATAAACACATACACAAAAACTTGCTCAAATGGTACTGCACACACACACGCGCACACACACACAGCCAACCATCATGGATGAAAGCCTAAATAGAACAGACCATTAGAGGGAGGAAGGGGAATATGCCCAGTGGTCAAGCCATCACTAGTTATCATGTAGGTGGAAACCCAATTTGCAGTTTGGTCCAGTTGCTCTGAGAGCATTTTGGGGGCGTCAATTACTTCAGCCACTTGCTCGTGGGCTGTAATTGCAGTGGAAAAGAGGACAATGTTTATTCATGCGGTCATGCATTGATGGCCTTTCACCTGTATGCATCTCTGCTGAATATTTATCTTTGCACATCCCCCAAACCAGATACATCGAAAAAACCTCAGCTAAGACCCCCTGCTTGACTAAATCCATAGTGGCAATTTTTATTTGGCAATTTTTCAGCCTTACTCTCATTGTATCACCAAACCACTGTTTGTCAGTGTAGCCGGGAGAATGCTGACAAAAAATATGATCTGATCGTCAAAAGGTTGCCGTTTTTGAACAGAAAACAAAGATAACCCTATAACTATAAAGTGTTAGTCAAATGAAATATTTTCTACAAATTAATCCCTTGTAGAAATAATATTTTGTAACTAAAAATACATTTTTTTTTCTCCCTAAAAATGAGGAGGAGCAGGAAAACATCACATAATGAATACAGTACAGAAAGAAAGGGCAGAGCTTTGGACAGATAAATGCCTGGATTGCCCCCACCCTGTCTGTCTGCATGTTGCCCCATGCTGGGAGTGATAATAGCTGGACATGGCCCTCTCTCTGGCAGTCAGCTGCTCTTTGTACTGAGCCAGGGAAATGGAGGGAGCCAGGGGACCAAAGCAGGGCGTGTTGTGTGTGTGGACAGCGGTCAATGGGCTGGTGTTGACAGCTGAGCTGCTCACTGTCCAGGAACAAAACCTCAGGTCACCATTTCTGATTTTCCTTGTGTAACCTGACTCATAAACCACAAGAACCATCAAAAGAGTCTCCATTTTGGGGAGAGGGGACTTCTAGAGTGAAACAATTGACTGTTTCCTAAAACCCTAAAATGAAATAGCGGTTGTCCAATCATAGCTTAGCAACTGTAACTAGGGATGGCTGGATCGTCAAAGGGATTTCTCCCTCCAAAACCCAGAATACAACAGCTAAAGTGTAGGGAATGGATTAAACAATGTGTGTGTCACAGTGTGCCACTGTTTGTCTGCCCTAAACTGGAAACATTACCACGTCTGTCAAACTAGCTTGTTATCTACTATAACCCAGTGTTATGTCCCAGCAGTATTTCACACTGCATTATTTTGTGGGGTTACAAGATATATAAAAAAACCTGTTTAAGATTGCACCATGTAGTAGCCTATGTGCCCACTGTTTGGGAACTGTTCCTAGATGCTTACATATCAAAGCACAGACTATATTATACAGGGGTACCTGGCATTATAAAATGCAAGAGGGGAAATTTGTTTCATAGTAGGGAAAGTTTACTGTGGTTAAATACATATGGCTGATATTATACGGTGAAGACTTTTTACTGGAGCACAGGCCCATTCTTGTATTCACATGCAGTGGTTTGTATCAAATTTCCCACAGTATAAAACAATTAAATAGCGTAGACCTTTTTTTTCTTTTTCCCGCGCTGCTTCTATGTGCACCTTAGCTCGCTGAGCAAGAGCGTCACTGTTGTCATGAACCCCACAAACCATTCAAAGTAATGCATTACTGTAATGTGTTACTCTGAAACATGTCACCCCCAACACTACTAACCACTGCTTAGCAGCACAGACTCTGATGTAGAGTAAGACACAGAGTTTGATAGAGCTTTGGCACATTTATTCTATAAGAGAGTAACTGTGTGAAAACCTGTGTTGCAGCTGGGCTTGCTGATACTATGAGAGGACCTCTGGTGTGTGTTTCTGTGGGGGGGTATCAGTACATAGCCATAGCCATGCTGTTTATCCCAGTCAAGATTACAGTTTGTAAGCCCTAAATATTTTTTTAAGCTCTGAATATAACACAGTTATCAGAAGAAGAATAAATCTTTCTTGTGTATGACAATGTTTATCTGGTTGCTAATGCAACCAGTAGCCATGTGTGAGAGGTACAAGCTGGGGCTGTGGTTACCCAATGTTCTGCTTATACTTGACATGACAACTGCTAAAGGGGGGGGTTGCGGTTCATGATGAGCCGGGGAATCCATGTGAACCAAACTTTCAAGTCCAAGCAGACACAAGCTTATTTTGAGCAGAAAAATAACCTATATGATGTGGAGTGTATCGTTCCTCTTTAAAACTGAAGCAGATTCTACATTTTCATTTGCATTTTATTTAGCTATGCCATTTTTTCCTCTGCTGCGTCTACTCCTGCAACTCACATCTGTTGCTGGTAATTGGAGAGAGACGTTCTCTGGCCAACTGTTTATTTTGCTCTATTTCTTTTTTCCTGTGAGCATGTGATGTGCAATTCCTGGGAGAGGCCAAACTGGTTAAGGATCACTGCCGGGGGACTTGCTTTGCTCAGGTTGCCAGAAAACAGCCGTTTCATCTCTTGCACAGTGAAGCAGCACAGGTTAGCACGGAAAGCAGATCAAAAGCTCTGAAACAGCTAAGGTGACAATGACAGAGAATCGTCCATATCAACACCGACACACAAACCTCTGGTAAGTTCAGCTGAGGCACATATGGAGAGTATCTTCAGCACCCAGAAATAAGACATGTCAGATAATCAGTGATTCATTTTGAAAACGCAGGCAGAGAAATTAAAAGGAAGTGTATACGAACAGCATGAGGGAAAACCAAGAGAGGGGTAAATTTAAGAAGGGATGAGGGAGCTCCCACCAGATGTGAGAGCATTAATTACTCCTAATCAAAGACTGTGCCAGCCTGGTGACAGTGGCAGGCGTACAGGAAACACTCAAGGTCATTAGTGGCACACACACACTCACAGAGCCATGGATGCCAATACACACATTGTGTCTGAGGCTCTGTCCCACAAGTCTAAGAGAGTGAAGCTACTGTTTCACAGCATGAAATGAACTCAAATTCATCATCCTCTCTTATGTCACAGCATTGTGGCTAAAATATTTCTCAGTGTCGCCAGATTCTGATTCCTATTGATCCAGTTTCCCCAAAACAAATTAAATGATAATATATGAACAGGTGAAATAAGTAGTGTATTAAACTGTGAGACAGTTCTTGTCTCACTCTGTTAACGGTAATATGGGTCTATGGAGGCACTGTTTTTTTTTTTTTTTTACAGCTCTAAGAGGATTACAGGTTGTTTGTTACAGTTGGTGTCTGGGTAATGGTGATAAGACAGGGAGAGTGTGTTTCAGGTGTACCAGACACTAGCAGGCAAGGTGAGATGGCTTCTAGGGCATAGCAGCCAGGGATGAACGCGAGTGACATATTGTGCCAAAGGTTGTTTTCCGCTGATAATTTCAAAAAACTAATTAGCTTTTTTTTAATAGCAAGTCCTTGTTTTTTTTTGTCCGGATTTTTGGTGGATACAAAATCACACAGGAAACAAGTGTTTACTGACAAAACTGTGGCTAGTTAATAACGGTTAAAGCTGCAGTAAACGTTGTGGCCACTTGGGGGTAGTAGAAACAAGACGGAATGGACTGACATATTAGCGCCAAGTTGATATGACTAACCTGTTAGCAAACAGCAAACAGTTTATTAACTGCACATCCAGCACAAACATAGCAACAGTTGTGTTTTGATCCAACTGAAGAATATCTTCACCACTTTAGCTCTGCTTTTGGTCTCCACTGACTCCTGAGAGAAATATCTGGCACGTTAGCTCCTGAATGTCCACCAGCATTTTCGCTAACATTGTTTGGCTTTGTTTGGTGCTTGGCAGATAGCATACAGACATTTTTATTTAATTTCTTTTTTTTCCAGCTTTTTTTCTGCTGCATCCGTAAACAACACTATGCACTTTAAATAAATCAAGACAGTAACATTTTGGGCCAAAAACCAAAACAATGAGTTGACAGATGCTAAAATGCCCAGGAGAGCTGTGCTGACTGCAAGCAACTTCTTTTACATTACACATTAGTAGTTATTTGATCCATTTGTAATATAAAACACTAATTGATTGATTACATTAAAGTGATGATTTTTTTACTTGTCAATTCACATTTAAGCCAGTTATATACTGTCTGTTATTATAGATATGATGGCACCTGTTATGGGCAATAGTAGCAGCTATTGGCTCATAGTTTTCTTTGGTAGGGCACTCACTGATATAAATCCCCTAATATCTAGAATAGCACAGTTGAAATAAAGTACGCATATGCAAATTCTGTTTGATTGGTTTCTTACGTTTACCAGCTCAATTGAGCAGAAGCACAGATAGACAGAGAGTGGTGCCGACTGTCATCATTACAGCCTCCCCTTTCGTCTGCTCCCTGGGGGCCGTCGTATCATTGGGCTCACTCCAGTGCTAATAGCCCTGTCTAAGAGCTAGCAAGGCACCTTTCAGAGGTAATGCTCCCTGCTGCAATTTAGCTTGCCATTCAGCTGTGGCATGTCCCAAGCGTTGCAGGAAATTACAGCAGAGTGCTGATGTGGGGAATTTCCCCCCCAAAGAATATATCTTTTGCAGGCAGTCTGAATTATGAATGATGCATGTAGAACAAGTCAATCAGTCTACCTTATGCCTTAAAATAAGTATGTGTTTGCATGCATCACACATAGATGCACCCAGTGTGGACCCCTGCAGTGATTTGTGCTGAGCACACAACAAATGCCAACTAATCAGAATTCCACCAACGTCCTGCTGCAACCTTTCCTCCATGTACGTCCCTGAAATCTGACATTGTGCTTTACATGTGTGTGAATTTTAACCAGTTTATAGACCTTGTGAATGCTCTGGTCTGTTTTCACCTCTCATTGACCCTGCAGACAGAGAAGGGAGTGTAGTGAAATCCCCTCAGCTACCTCAGTAAGGCTTGGCTGAGTAAAGAAGGAGAGCTCTCTTTGACTGCTCAGCCTGTGGATTACTCCTCAATATGGGATTACGCTTCAGTGAATGAGTGCAGACACAATACAGGCAGCTCAGCTCTGAACTATACAACAAAGATTTGGCTATAAAGCTGCAATGAAATATCTGCTGATCTAGTATCAGTTGGCATAGACCTGCACACATTCACACGTCTATTTTGCCTTAATCAAGGTCTCTAGAGATACGTACCAGATGAGATGCCATGGCCCCAAAATTTAGAATCCTAACTGACAGATGTTTTTCATGGTTTTACTCCCTGATTTAGTAGTTGTGTGTCTGTGTGTGCCTGAAATAATATCTGTCGCAATTCCAGTGAAAAGGAAGACTGACCATGATAGTGGAGAATCTGATTTCAAGAGCCTCTGTATGTCTCCTGAAGTGTTTTGACTAGGCTCGCAATACCGTGTGGTGTTTTGTTTCACCCAATCTCCAATTTTATCACCTTGGAGAGAGGGGCAATGAAACAGTGAAGTTAAGTTCAGTGAAGCTGTCAATAAACCATTAACATCGCTGTCTAGGTTGAGTTGGTTATTAGTTATCTCTAACATGTGATCATAAAAAATTAAAGTACTATAGTACTATGATATAGTTTATCTACAGTCATTTCAAGGGATGTAAATGTCATACCAACTCTTCAGACATTTATATTCAACCCTAACCCTTAATTCATTAATTGAACCTCACAATTTCAGATCATCACAAGTGGTCCCATAAAACCATTTAATCAGTGGTCACCTAAATCCTTTGATAACAGTCATACTGATTAAAGAAGACAGGCCTTTTTTTGCTTTTCTTGCACAATTCGCAGCCATTTCAGTTTCTCATTTACGCCGGGAAAGAGAAGATGGGCTGCAATCTGCAACTACACCACTAGATGGCGCTAAATCTTACACGCTGATCTTTTAAAGCCACAATAGATGCTACATTCACGTAAATATATATTATGGCTACCACATGCACGTGTATTGTGTCCTTGCTCTGTCGATGAATCTTGGCTTCATGCTTGGATCATCATACTGAATTAGAAAGCCCAGTGCAACCAAATACAGTGGGAATACTGGAATATAACAGCGACTCCACGTCCATCTGTATGGCTGCCATGGCATTCACTACCCAGTGTTCTTAATTACAATGTTGTGTGTTCATGTTGTGTGCATTGCCAAATTCATCCAGAGAGGAACAAATTTGCCAATATGAGATTGGTGTCTAAGAACCATGAATAAAACATATGTTTTTCTCATGGGATGATGTGTGAAGTCGACGTATTAACAATTCTCTTTTACAAGCTGGACAGTGTTTTTAGTATTTATAATTAATAAATTCTTGAAGTTAAGTTTAGTTATCCAAGATTTGTTTGTGACTCAAACTCTGACATTTGTTTTGAATTCCTTAAGAAGGCAGACTTTAACCTCTTTCTGAGATCTGTAATGTCACAAACAAAGTTTGATTTATTTTGAATGAGGCCTGACAGCATATACAGTGCTGTATGCTGCACGGTTTATATAGTTTGAAAACTATGTAAACTCTGCTTAATACAAACACTGTTGTCTTTTGCCAGAACTCAGACTCAATTTCTGTCATTGTAATCCCTGTGAGTAAGAGTCAGTATTTTAAATCACCATTGAAAAAAGATAAAATGTCTTTAGGATGAATGGATTCATATTTCATTCAACAGTGTCAAACGCTTGTTAAAGCGATCCTTAATCAAGTACTGTATAGCATACTGAAGCTACAGTATTAATATGGCCTACTATATGCAGTATAGAGTACAGCATGACATGATTTATTGTGGTATTTGTATGAACATTTTCCCTGATGTATGCTGGGTTTACACTTGCAGAATAAGCTTCTGTATCTTTCACAGATAAGTAATGGAAACGCTTCAAGAGTGATGCACTCAGCAGCTGGGTCATTACCTTCCTAAAAAGTGAGAAAACAAGGTATTGCCTCAAATATTTACTCTTTCTATCCAATAAACATTCAAAGGCACTGCTGTACATATGGCTTTTAATATAATCCTCTAACACAGTACATAATGTTGATGTTTAAATCAATAACGAATGACCGAACTTCAACGGTGGTACATTAAATGACTCATACTGTACAGCACAGAAACTGCAAATATGAAAATCTTGGGATGTGTGGAATAGCAACATCTTCATGTCTAGCTTTTAAAATCATATATGATTGTAAACTGAATATCTTTGACTTTTGGTATTTGTACAAGTTGTAAGGCTCCCTTGATGGAGCTCGGCTGACTGTTCTTCCTCGCCTTTAGTCTTTGTGCTAAGCTAGGCTAAACACGTCCCAGACCTCTCTTTGAACTGAATGAGATAAAAATTGATATCGATCCTTTCATCTAACTCTGGGTAAGACAACAAACACATGTATTTCACAAAATGTCAGAGTGTCCATTTAAAGTGAAATGCTGACTGTTATATCTCCTCCAGACAGATGCAGTGACGAGATTAGCTGTCAGTGTGAGTTGACATGTATCATCTGACTTTGTACATATGGGCTTTAGGATACCAGCTACCATATGCAGTATATACAGTATATACAGTATATATATATATATATATATATATATATATATACTTCAAACCCTCTCAAGCTTTAGTTCCCCTGTTCTCCTGTATGGGTTAACAATGATGTGTATAGGACTGCAACCTCAGATCCAGGTCTGCTGTAAGTGCTGCTGACCAGGATTTAACAGTCAGGTATGAGTGGGTCAAACGTGGTTTGAACATTTGTTCACCATTCAACATCAAACAGAGGACTGGTTGAAAGTAGTATCAGAGTACATCTCAAGAGACGAAAACTACCATCAGAGAACATTTCTCTTTCTTCCTCAGTCCTTTGATGTCTCTATTTCTTACCATGGCTTCATCTCACATCCAAATTTAGTTCTCTGTACAGTTTATGACCCACCCACTACATGCTCCTTCACCCTCAAACCACTTCAGCAGATTTCAAAACCATTTTGCATCCGGAGTTTATCACTCGTGAGATGCCCTTTAAGAAGAAAGGAGAAAAGAGACCCTCCATTAATTGTGCGTATAAAGAATAATGAAGAGGTGCAGAGTTTTCCTTCGAAGGTGGCACAAGCCCTCCCTTTTTGTCGTATAGTGGATCCATCTCAAAATCAAGTGCAGAGCGCCTTTGTGGTGCAAATGATATGGCTTCTAAGGAAACTAGCTTTTTTGATATTTCCTGGTTCTCTACCACAAATAATCCATGACCATACACCATGAAATGTGCAGTTTAACAATTTAATTCACAAAAAGCACACAAGCATGTATTTTGTGTGTGGGCTGAGAACAGCCACACGGTGAAAAACATATCACAAAGCCTATTATTTTTCATTTCAGATCTCTGCATTGGTTTCGCACCATAATATTTCGCAACATTTGCTGCGTCTTGGAGTTCTGCTTCCTCTGCATGCTTCACATGAATTCCTCTAGCATCATCACATATGAATGAGTCTAATTCCTCATTATCACCTAATTGATACGTAATTTAGATGAAGTCATGGGAAGCTAATTGCCTGTCATTCTGTTTGCGTAACACTCCTCCGTTTTGAATCAACCGAGGCAGAGAAAGCTAATGAAAATGTCGCATAATGAGATTAAATATCACCTGGCCGGTGCACATCACAGGAGCGTGATATTAAACATTTCACACCTAGCCCTGACCTTATCAGGCCTCCATTCTTAAAGACCCTGAAGAGACAGAACTTTTTCCACCTTTTAAACCATTAATTTAACAACATCTTCCTCGAGCCACAAATGCTTCTTTCAAGGGTATCCTTAACTAATAATATTGCTGATTTAGTTTGCAGACTGTTATTGCCATTTGATATATTTTTAATTCTTTGGGGTCCTGGCGATGTATTGTTTTTCATATCCATAGGTCTCCCTAGAAACCAGTTGAGATGCTAACTAGATTATCCTGGTGGAGTAAAGTCAAATTGAATTGCACTGGAATTGAATTGAATATATAGGAAGCCTCTGTGAGCAGACCATTTTTAAATAACAGTCAAAAGCACAGATTCCCCATTTGCTGCTGTCTGTCCATTTAATTTCCGAGCACCGGATTCGAAAATGGTATTCATATCTCCAGAATTGAATCTCAGGTGTCTCACAAAAGTTCGTGTGACATCTGGTTCTCTCTCCATATTTTTTTTCCAGCAAAGATGCAGGCAGGCAGCATACCAAATCAATTTGTACACTATTGCTGCAAACAGTAGACTGTTGTTTGGCATTCCTTCTTTCTGGTTGTCATAGAAAAATCTGCCTCATTTAACCATTTACACCTTTAGTCCTATAAGATAATGACACACGTATGCTGTACGCCAGCATCTGTACCCGTACACTAACTTCAGCGCAGACAGAGGAAGCAGAGTTTAACCTCATAATCCAGTTGTAGATATTAATGAGGGGAGGATGACTTCATCTGTCATTCCCCATTTTGTGCATGTCACCCTCCATCCATAAAACAATCAGTCAGGTGGGCTCGTAGGGCAGTCGGTTTCGTCCACAGAGTGGCCGCTCATTATTCACTCCCTCAGATTAACATGTAATTCCCCACACTGACATACTACCCCATTTATTTTAGATTAATACCGAAAAATGCTACAGGTCAGCGTAATGTGTGGACTCATGCTGTGAACGAAGCACTGAGCAGAGGGAGGTTTTACTCACAAGACAGCTGTCTCCACCCAGTGGCCACTTTGGAAACTGAATGGAAACTCAATGCCACAGAGTATTGGGAATGGCTTTGACCGTAAAGATGATGCGTTTCCATAGTGTTGCATAATATTACTCATCGTACCCTTCAATTACAGATCTTATTTTCTCTCCCTCCCTCCTTCTCTATCACTTTGGTCTGTGTCCCTCACTTGATGTTCCTAAGTAGTCCTCTCCTTTAAACCCACTCGGGTATGCCTAATGAACAGCATTCATCAAAGTCCTGTCCCTTTGATCAGAGCAAACCCACTGTGCCATGCCTTGCTCCCTGCTCCATACTGTACTCCCTGTAAGCAACCACTCATAAGTCAAACAAAACAAGGGCCCAATCCCCATTAGAAGACTGGCTTCTGCTTTGTAATGATGCTTCTTCAGTACGGAGCTTGTTACTGGGTGATGGACTGTGTCTCTATACAACTGGTTGTTGTCAGAAGTAAGGCACCATGCATCAAATGCCCACAAAGTATAGCAAGGGTATTTTCTTGGACATTTTTGATGTTATTGTACTGTAGTTTTTGCCACAGAAAGGCACTTAATGACACCAACAGCTGTGGAGCCATTATGCTCCATCTTGTTCCTCACCGAGCAAATGAGACTAGAGCAGAATGGAAAGAGGGCTGTGACAAATGGTCAAGTGGTTTAAGGGATCAGGACAGGTGCAGGGGGAAGAAAGAAAGAGGGCTCCTTTTGGAAGGATAAATCTATTAACTAGTTTAACAGTTACCCTTCATTGCACACTAACCCCCCACCCCAACTGCTGCCATCATTATCTGACCCTACTCACAGCTTACAAGCTCTGCAGCCGCCATTAGCATTCATCAAAGGAGCAAGAGGAAGTGACGGTGATGTGCAGCTGGAGGTGATGTCATGTCTGGCAAGGAGAGCCATCACTTGTCCAGCCGTAGCTCCCAATGACGGTGGCGATACACTACATCACATTAAGTGCTGATTAGGCCAATAGGTAGGAACCACCTGACATACTGTGGTGAAACATTTTGTCGGATCCTGCTAACAGCTTCTAACACCGTCAGTGTGGTGATTATTGCCTGTTTCAGAAGGCACCGTGAACACAACGCGGCTGTTCTGTGTCGATCATTATTATCAACATGGGAGCATGTTTTTACCAGTAAAACAGAGACACAGCAGAACCAGCAAACCAGGCTCATTGTCTGTCTAGCTCTAGCTAATCCGGCCTTGACTTTTTATGTGTGTAATATTAGCTATTTGCGAGTCCACCGAAGTGCAGCTGGTTTACGGGCAGAGAGTCATAACATTCAATGAGACGGCGATCATACATTTTATGTACTGATGAAGGGAAAACTACCTGCTTCAGGATTGCACACATTACGATCTTCCTCATGGGTCAGCTTCAGCTCTTGGTTATTTGTTACGCTGGAATTATGCTTCTCCAAAGATAAATGTAAACCACTCCAGAAATAGCTATGTGTAGGTTGCAAAGGCTTGCGGAAGGAGCAGATATGCACACCTCCCAAGCATCAAGGGGTGGGTTCAAAACTGACAAGATTAAGCATAATTACATACCAAGCAAACATATCCAAGCGATCCATATGCACAAAAATAGTATACAGTAAGAAATGGTATGCGGATAGATAGGTGGTGCTAGTGGCTTTTTCTAATGTTCTGCCATTTAGCTATTAATACTGAGCATGTCACACTCAAACTTACATAGTATAGACACAAGTCAGATCAAAGACTTTTAATGTGAAAGAACCAAAAAAAAAAAAAAACCCTACATGCTAAAATTAATAATGGTCTGAGGATTGGAAAGTGGAAAGTGTCTGAGCGTGAAGGATTTTTTTGGTTCTTTAGCAACAATTAACATCCAAAAGAAATCAGAACGTATAAAACATGACACATCCCTACATCAGACAGAGCGAGCAAGTTCTAATGATAGAAACAGATTACAAATCAAATGAGTGTAAATGACAAGTTCTGTGTTCTGGCTGACGAGTGACATGAAACGTGCAGCATTTAACACACCCCTTACATGTACATGGATGTCAGTGTGTGTGTGTACTTGAAGGACAGGGACACCTAGATCTGTTTAATGACTCCATGTTCTTGTAAACCAGTATCCAAAGGGTAAAAACATAAATCCCGCTTTTTTATTAGATCCCATCCTAACCACATTGTAGCTGACAATATATCCAATAGGAACCTCCGGCTAATCCTGCTAACAGCCCTGCTTTGTACTGCGATAGGACAAGCCATTAAAATCATAAATAGAAAGGTTCTAATGAAATATCAATTAGGCCATAAGAGAAGACCAATGCTATGTTTATGAGGCCAGAGCTCATTAAGAGAACTACTGGCAACGCTGTGAGATCATTTTGTAATTCTCCACTGATAATCCAATTAGCCCACAATGGATTTCTCCTGGTTGAGAAATCTTTGTTATTGGAGTAAAGTTTCACTGCACAGGGGACGTATAAATCTCAGAAGCTCCTTAAAGATCAATTATGATGTGCTAATGGAGGCCGTAATTATGATTATTACTTAATAATCCTAGATTTTTAGTGAGTAATAGCAGCCGGTCCAGTCATGTGTTTTATTCTGATGGACCGATTTCAGCTTCTTGTTGCAGTCCTGTTGCTCATACGTGTTCATGTTCATTCTTTCATGGGAGATGGCTTTTTGATAGTGTGGACTCAGGGAATGATCATCTCTGTAATTTTTGATATTTCAGCACTTGCCATGGCAGACAATAAGAAAACATCTATTTTTAATCAGGCATGTTTTTTCCCCCCTCGCTCACTGACCTTCAGCCCGTGAAAATTCAACTCAATAATTCAGTACGCTCTGCATTTCCCATCCCCTTTGGTACACACACACATATGTACACTGGGCAGACATACACACACACACATGATGAGCACACAGCAGTATGATATATGGATTGTGATTGCTCCTTGTGGGGAATGTGTTTTCCTACTGACAGCTGACTTGTATCTTCGCCTACATTTTGTTTTCGATTATATTTATTTTCTTTCCTATGTTTTCCTCCTCCTTGTCTCCCTTATCTGTGTCGCTGGCTACTAGTGGCTATAAGCACATGAATCCCATTTTCTAATTTCAGTCTTTTTCCAAAGCCGGGATCAGAGAGTTGATCTAATTGACTTGAACATGTTTTGCATCTATGCTATATGCTTTATAGCACTGACATTCATGCTATAAATCCTGACCACTGGATCGCATACATCACTTTATAATGCAGTAATTCATCATATTCACTTGATTTTGATGCACCACACACTTTGAAATGTTTTCATCAATTATACATGCAGCGGGGCAGATCCATTTTTGTACACACAGTCCTTGGCCATGTCTGCTTCCTGTTTAATTTCACACCTGACCGTCTCAGACCTGAACACAAATGCTGCGGTCTACCTCTGCTTTCTGTTAATCTATGGCAGACAGCACTGTAATCACTACCATTCCATTTCAGAGGTGGAGTGACATCTCACTGTCAATCCAATCTGATTCATCCATGACCTACTGTAACAGTACACAGCACTGCAACAGCTGAGACAGAGATGTGTCTGAGATTTAGTCTGAAAAAAAGGCGAGGATGTTGTGAGGTTTGGTGGCGAAACTCTTTTGTTCGTGCAATATTTGTGAGCACTGTCTATAGATTTACAGTCTTTTGTTTGGAACAGTACTTGGAGTTTTTTTTTCTTCTTCTTTTACACACATTACAGTGACACCCTCGAACAAAAGATCTCATTCGCGAGTTCCCTATTGTCTTCGACAACCTTGATTCAAAAGGTATGAATGAGGATTTCACCTCAAATGCCTGTGTTGAGGAACAAAGAGAAAGAGGCTCATTAGTGACACACTTTATAGTGCTGTCACTATCAGATAAAGTACATAATGGCAGCTGCTAAATTAAAATGAAGGTCGGCACTTTTTCAGAAGAACTTTTCAGCTTGTTACTCAGAGGTGAAAATTGACTGGTGCTGTGTGTCTCTGCTCTTGCACTGAATGCCTCACTAATGCACATTTGCAGCTGCATGCATGCTTATTAAATTCTCAAAAAAAAAAAAAAACTCAAGATATTGAAAAATGCACAGTAAGCTTGAAGTTATTACAATGTAAAAACTACCAAAAGGAGACGAGGATCCTTGTACTGAATATATTTTATTAAACTGAATTTAAAATTTTTAATAATTTTAAATAATAATAATTTAAAATTTTTAATAATTCAGTTATTCAAATAATTGAATAACTGAATTATTTGCATTTTCCAAGGTCATTGGTTATTACAATGTAAAAACTACCAAATGGAAGTGGTGATCTTAGTACTGAATGGCTGCATGCTGAACTAGATGATCTGAATAATGATATTCCCGCAAGCGCTATTATATTCACACATCCACCACTCACCTGGAGCCAATTCCTGGTGTTCCGAGTCGGCATCAGGAGGCAAACTTTGTTGCGTATTTGATGGTGTAGGATGAGCTTCCTGTTTACGTGGAGGAGATTCCTGTTTCATGTCATTAGGAGACAGACACCTTTGGTGGTGTTTTATCTTACACTTATTGTTCTCAAAGATGCTATCAGCAAACACTTCTGCCATTGACTGGCACTTTAACAGCTGCACTATCAGGTGTCATCTCTTTTTTTAGGGACACTTCACAAAGTGTCTCATCTTACCATTGAACGTCCCGTTAAATGGCATTGGTTTGACAGCTATTTCTACATAATCATATTTTTACAATAATCTCTTAGTCAAATAAGAATCTGAGAAAGGATCTTGAACCCGATGAGTTCATAAGACTTGAATACCTGCCTCCTATGGTGTAACAGGCCTTTTAAAGGTCTATGAATATAAATTGCAGCGGAGCAGAAATTTACAATGCAGGTCATGATTCTGAAAGGTTTAGGTTACTGCTCATGAAAAATGTGCCAATATATTGCCTTCCGGCATGCTGTACATTATTTTAAAGGTGTCCTTTGCTAGTTTTAAAATTAGCAGCTTCTTAATCAAGCTTATTTTAATATAAATATACAGCAGCGCTTAAGTGTTACTGCTGAATTCGTCAACTACTTCCTAACACCTCTGGTTGATTTACTGAGTTTCACTACTCGTCTTTATGCATTTCCAATCCATGACATTTAGAGAGCCATTGAGGCCCATATGGTTCAGAATATATCCAAGTCTTTTTGCAACTTCCCCACAGACCTCCATAAAATCACCCGCTCCAGGGACAAACAGTGAAACACCAGTAGACATTTGGGGAACTGAGAGGAAATTTGATTGTTCATGCTCTATAGAGGATGACTGGAAATACATTTGGCATGCTGTGATCGTGACACCTCTTGATGGTGTGTAAAGGGCCTGTCACCCCTATTTCCCTCGTCTCTAGACTCAATCAATACCAATTTAGATTTGATCAATAATTCACTCTTGGCTTATGATTTTGTCTCATTAGGGCCACTGCCACAAAAAGAAAGTGTTTAGGTGCAGGTTTGTGTAGGTTTCACTTTGCCCAGCATAGTCTTACAAATAATATTTCACAAATATAGTTAATACCGCCCTACAACGCAGACTTGTTGAAGTGTATTGTAAAATAGACACACTATCTAAGGTATAACTTCAAAGAAAACAAAAAAATCAAACTAGTGAGGCTGCTACAGCTAGCCATAGCTAAAGCTACATTTACCTGGTTGGTTCCTCCTAAATGATACGCAAACTAGCCTAGAGCAACAATTACCATTTCAGAATTGGACTCTAATAGAATTCAGTACAAGCTGCTCATAAATCACACATATAAGCTAATTAAGTCAATTAATTATGTTCATTTTAATGTAGTTATTAATAAATACTGTATTATGCTGTTATCTAGACACTTAATGGCTGAGTAAAATAACTTAACTACCCCAAATAGCATACACTTTTCTGTGGCTTTGCAACGGTGCTGATAGGCGCAAACCAGCAACAAATCTGCAGGACTACATCAATGCATCCGCAGCTTAGCTAATTAAGAGGCAATACATGTTTAAAATACAGCATGGGATTTATACCAGTTACAGAATAAGCCAGGAAGAAGTAATTGCTGAGCTCTCGTGATCTTGTGAATCTTGAATGTGAATGTGAAAACCCCTTCAATCGAGCACATTATTTTTAGATTCACTGCATTACACAGCTACAGTAAGCAAGCTGCTAAATGAAATGGGGGAGACAATGTTATCTGAAATTGAACTCAGGTTCGGTGCATGAGACTTCCTACTATCATCAGGTATAGATGGGATTGACCCTGAGAGATAAATGGAGCTGTGTAATTATGTGTCTTTATCAGGTCCAGGCAGCCCTGGTGCTGGAAGAAGTCACCCAGGCTGTGTCCTTGTCATCTCTCCGTGAATGGCACGCTGGCCAGTAAGCATGATGCCAATGTGGCCCCATGGCACCACGACAAGAAAGGTGCCTTTCAGGGTGCTTATTAGTATTATCAAATCACTGTCTTCACATCAATCTCCACATCTCACGGTGTGAGGTAATATATGTTTTGTTCCACACAAGGATGTTGTTTCTTTCCATGGTGAATGAGGCCTCTTCAATCAGTTATGAGAGTAGTAGTGTTTTTGTGCTACTGTCTGAGCTGCGTTCAAGTACTCAGATGTAAACGTGGACAGCTTAGTGTCAGACCTGTGCTTTAATGGAGCCCCTGTCTGCCCAAACTGGTATTTCAGCTGATTTAACCCATTAGCGCTCAGTTCTTGTGTGCAGCCACACACACACACACACACGCACACACAGGAAGCAGCCATCATGTGTGATGCATGTGATGTGAGCTGACAGCAAAACACTTAGTGTTTGCAGGAATATTCAGGCCACTGAGCCGCTCTGGCTGTCAGCAATGGGCCGTGGCACAGGGGCAACAGGATGCTCTTTCTACGCTGTATTAGAGCACCGTCCTGGAAAAAGAAAAGGTGCTGCGAAATACAGTACAGCCGGCTGTGTGTGCTGAAACAAGTGACATCATCGAGATCCTTGTGTGAATGGACACACACACACGCACACACACACACACACACTTCAAAGATTAAATCAATAATAGATAAGAACTGCAAACGATGTGGAAGAGACCCTGCAGTAAAGACGAGTTTTGCTGTGTTTAAGTGGGCTGTGCATTGCGTTGTATTGTAGTGAATCACACTTGTTTTTGTTCACCGCTAATCTCTTTTGCCACAGATATTTTTCGTCTCCTTCCGCCTTACTATGTGGCTTATCTGTATCTGAGTAAAGGTGACAGGCTATTTTTTCTGCAGCCGAAGCCATTTATACAATGAAGTATGAATTGAGCCTCTATAAAATAAAAAATAAAAACACACACACACACACTGGCTGTATGAGGACACTGTGTAAAGATGAAAACTGTTTGAAGTGAGAGGAGAAAACAAAGGCCTATTTAGAGCATGCTCGTTTTCCATCAAATGCCTCAAACCACATGGGTTTTATCTTCTGCAAAGTAGCACTTCTCAAATTACCAATAGATTTGGAAAAAAACATAACCATTCTCTTGGATAGATTAGCTGTGTAATAACCCCGCTTTATCCCTGAGTATCAGCTGAGTGCAAAGACACCATTGAGATCAACATAAGCATGATTAGGCTATGAGCAGCTACTCTTTTTCATAACTCGTTTGAGGGCCTCATTCCACTCCAGCTTGTCTTTGAGATAATGTCCTATTTAATTAGAAATTGGAGATATCACATTGTTTTTTAATGAGAGGAGCACTTTAGCAGAGCATATGAGGCATCAGAGAATCGTACACAAGAAGGATAATGGCTGCATGCGAGGGCTTGAGGGATTCAGACGAGATGCATCTTCACTCAGCTGCTCTGTATTCCCTTTTCACTATTCTCTGAATGCTTTCCTCCAATATATCTTAACTTGAAGATAGGGAGCACTTCAGGTGTAATTCTGTGCAGTGATGTGTAAAAAGTCCCAGATTCTCTCATTACCTATTTTAATGTTTTTCCGATATCTCCTTTTGTCTTAACTGTACACACGCGCACACACACACACATACACGATAATACTGTATTTCACCCTTGTATAATCTCTTTTGTTCTGTGATTTCTGTTTAGGGCACATCAGCAGGGTGGAATGCAAATGTATGTGTTTGCTTGTGGGGAACATGGGAAGAGAGCGTTGAGCCATGAAAGCTGGTGGTGCAGGTTTTCATCAGGTCTCTTATTACTTTGCCAGCTCAGCGGCACACTCACAGGCTTTGACCTTTTACTCTGTCGCCGTCATGGAGTGAAGGGATGCAGAAATATATGCCTCTCTTAGACCGGGGTGGGGGGGGGGTCACAAAAAGTGCCAAAAATTCCCCAACTATTTTCATTTCTTATGTGTCCAGCCTCTGGTGAAACCACTGGAACAAAACCTCAAAGTACAAAGTTCTGTTAGGGTGTATAGGTTGGCAAATGCACCTCTGCCTGCAGATGCATCTCAGTTAACAAGGCCAGTTAATGACTTGTCAGCTGGCAAAGGTTAATGTATGATGTATCAGTGGAGTAAAGGGTAATTTATAATGGATATACCTTCTTAGGGGAGAGGTATCCACATTTAGATTTCATATTCAGTTAGCATCACACAAGTGGAAACTACTCCAAGAGCTTAGTATTTTTAAGGATATAGGCAGGTTTTTAAAAATACTGATGTGTATGTGTAACATCTTCAGATGTTCTGTGCACACAGTTCACACAGATACATCTTGAGACAATTAAAGCATTACTCCCATATGATTATCGTTCCCGATGCTCATCCCTCCTGTCATATCTCTCACCCTCTTTCATCATCAAAAAACACTGTGTTATCTGGGGCAACAGCTGCATGCATTATGGCTTTCATTCTAATTCGTGTCAGCGATTGTTAGGTACATTTCTAAACAGTCAGATAATGTCTGTAATTGTTTTAGTTGCGTTTTATAAGAGTGAGCCAAAAGACAAGATACAAAACACTCTCATGCAAACAGTATTTGTGTGAAAAAAACAAATAATGTGCATCATGAGTTCCAAGTTTGAAGTAGTCTTTTTTTTTATTGCACCATTAAAGGAAATTCACTTGTTCACTTACTTCCTGAGTTAGTGGTGAAGATCTGTGCCACTTTTATATCTGTTATACCAGTTAGCTTATGTAGCTAACCTGGCTCTGTCCAAAGTCCAAGGGCAGATTGTTTTTTCACTCCAGTTTATGTGCAGAAAGAAATGTGATATAGCATGGTAATTCATTTGTTTTGGGCCAAATTAGTTAACTTTGGACAAAGCCAGGCTAGCTGTTTTTGACTAAACAGTCTTTAAGCTAAGTTAAGCTAACCAATTGCTGGCTGGAGGAGGGTAGTGTTAATCTTCTCACCTGAATATTGGCAATAAGCAAATAAACATTTTTTTTCCAAAAATGAACCAAATTGAACTGTTCCTTTTAAAATATTTGCCTTCACTGTTAACTTTTTTACTGTTAAAGTTACCTTCCCAAACATGGAGAACATGACCTCTGTATGCTCAGTTATCCTTTCTTCACGGTGTGAAATAGATATACAGAATTTAAGCTGTGGGGATTAGAACAGAAAGCATACTTCTATTCCCACGCAGTGTGGGAGGTTCCTCACGTATGATTTGTACTTGGAGGTGTGAGATATTGATGCTGTCGACATAATGATAAGAATTCTGTCAGCATGTCAGAATGCTTGCTGCTAATAGGAACTGTGCTATCATCACCGTAGCGCCCCACAGGCTCTAAAATGTCAATGACAGCATTGTGACTTGAATAAGAAATGTCCCCGTGAAGAGCGTGGCTTGAGCCATCAAACTGTGATCACTTGTAGTCTCAGGCAGAGGATAGATAAACCAGGGCTGCGGCTCCTGACAAGGCACTGACAGATACCCTGCTTTGCTCCACACCACATTCCTGTGATTTGTCACCTCACTGACACCATTGTGTCACCACTTCACAGCGGAATAAAATATGATTGGCACATGTCCTGGACAGAAAAACAACAAGTAATAAAAACTTATTTATACTTTAATATTGGATGGAGCTGATCTTTATTCAGTGCATATTTAACTGTCTAAAATGACCTCAGATGAGGATTTTATGACACTATCTCGTTGTTTATTGTTTTCTCTTCCTTTGTGGCACAGAATCAGCACTGTACTTAGATGTCTGATGAAGATTTTAAAATCCTCAAACATGTTTAGCCAGTAACAAAGAATAAATAAATCTGTAAAGTTTTCCAGTATCACATTTTTAAAGAGTTTTCTGGTAACAAGTCCAGACAATTAAATTCTTGATTTGATTTGTGTTGTAGCACTTTTTCCAATGGAGTTTTAGTTTAATTGGAAACAAATGAAACAATGAAACAAACAAATTAACTTTTAATTTGAAAAGTAACATTTTTGAACTTTTTGAAAAAAAAAAAGTTTGACTTTGTGGGAAACATGCTTATTTACTTGCTTGCTTTTTGTGTTTTTGTTGTCTTATTGCTAAGCTAAGTTAACTGGCTGCTGATCATAGATATAGTTACCTTTATATTTACCTTACAGACATGAGAAAGCTATCTATCCTTCTAAGTAAGGAAGTGAATAAACATATTTCCCAAAATGTCAAACAATTCCTTGAATGATTTGGCCGTTTGGTTCTTTCTTTTGGCATGAGTGCTCGCTTAAGTAGCCTGAGCTCTGGCCATTGTCTCCTCTGGCCCTGCCTCCCCTCAGTAAAGTCCTTCTCCAATGGCTGACACTGCTGGCTCTGTTAAGATTAGATTTGAATTTATGAAGATTGCCTCACCTGGCACACCGCTGTAATCTATGCTGCTGTTGTATTTCACATTTAGGCCCTCATTTCCAATGCGGTCAAGAAGTCCCATATTTCACCGTGACAATGTAATCACAGTTCCACATTAAAAAGTCATTATTGTTTAAAATCAGTTGGCCTGACTGAGAAAACACTGACTATACTATAGCTGTCTTCACCATTCACACGGATGTTTACCCAAGAACAGAGGGCAGCGTGATTTAAACACACGCTTACCACCTTATTGATCACACTGGGGTTTTAAACACACGCGCACACACACACGAGTCATATCATTGTCTGTTGGATCCACTTGTGCTTTTTGTGCTGATTAGCAGGTAATCTCGGTAACAAGCTTTGATCCCTGCAGATTAGCAAAAGGATAAGTACACAACATGTTTATTCAGATAGTTTAGACATGCTATGATCCGTCTTTGCTCCGTTGCCCAGTGGTCTTAGAAGACTTTTTAATGTATTTCACGTGCAGGTCAGGACAGGCTGTGTGGTTTACAAAGTAACGGCTCCAATTAGGTGTTTTATACCCTGAAATCCAAAACACGGTGCTTATTAAAACAGAGGAATTTGTTCTAGTATTTTTGAGACACTTCCTTTTTAATGATTCTTGTTTTCCAGTTAGTACCTCTCACAAGATTTTGTCTATAACTGCTGAATCTCTTTTCATAACATTCTGAGGTGTTGAGCTTTTCATCTTGATTTCATTACACGACAGAGGGAAAGAGGGAATCATTTTTTCACTACGAGCCTGGATAAGTCCTCAGGCATAGCATTTTACAGTTGACTGCTCGCCGGCTTTGATCCTGACCCTGGAGGTCCTTGTCCCTGATTCTTTTTCAGCAACAAGGTGAAATTAAAGAACAAAGAAATGGTAGGCTCATCCTATGTGATCTTGATATCATCTTTTGATATCATGTCTTGAGGGCGGTAACACTCAGAGATTCTCTTCTTGTGCATGTGAAAAGAAATACATGTGTTTTACTTAACTGGTATATCCAAGCAAATTAGTGGTTGCAGTTCTTTTTCATCGTACCTCAGCCTGGTCTTATCAGGATGCATTCATTGGTGAATCATTATTGACCTCCCTCTTCACCCAGACTTTAATCAGCATGATTTCAGTGAGGATCAATAACTTCTTTTCATGTCTTAGACTTTTCACAATTTTTTTTTTTTCCAGAAATCAATACGATGCATGATGCGTTGTTCTGCTACCGCCTCTCCATCCCCACACTAATGTAAGTAACATTGGCTCCATTCAGCTTTTACTTGTTCCTGTCAAAATGTCAGATACAAGTGGTAACATCTTCCCTTTTTTTGTGGCTCTTGTAAAGGACTCTTTCATACTACAGCACAGTACATCTGCTATACTACTAATACTAATACTACAGCTATCAACATAGGCCAAAGAGATTAAGACAGCATAAGGGACGTTAAAACTAAAATTACTCTTAATCCATATTCTTGCACAAAAGCCTTTTTTTAATGAAAAAAAAACAGTATGAAGTCATCTCTTGCAGAGCCTTTGATCTATTTGAATTGATTTAAACATAAAACCGTGTCTTCTGTACTATAGATCTATTATTTCTGCAATAGAAGGGCAATGTGGTTTCTATGAAATGCATATCCAAGCCCAGATCAGTGAGGATTGCAGAGCCTTTGTTAGTGCTGAAGCTTTGTTTTCCTCTAGATTTATGATCGTTGTGGGGAGTTGGCAGGAGCTTGTGTGATTACTGCTTACACACTGATTTATACCTCACTTTTAATTATCTGAGGGGGTCTGCAGCTTGCTGATGCCAATACATCCCTTCTTTTGGGACCAGGGTGGGGGAAAAAGGAGCCCTATCTGGTTTCCACCCCACCCATTCTCTCTTTCTGATGGTGGTACTGGACTTCAACAGGGATCCACTGCGCTTCTGGCAGTGTCCCAGTCGTCCCCAGAGCAGAACAGACGGATGTCTCTGACATTCATACCCAGTGTGGGATCTGAAAGGAGGCTTTATGGAAATATGAAGCTGCTGTCCACTGGACATGTAACTCTAACTAACACTCCCCAACGGCCTATAAATTATATGGTTGCGAGAGCCACACAAATCACTTCCCTTAGCCCATCTTCTCTAGTTACTCTCTACTTTTTCTTTTTTTATGGAGTCCTCTACTGTGAAATTACAATGGCCAGGTCTCATTTCAGCAACAAGCTACTGATTTTCCCATCTCATTTAGTATTCAGTTCATACCTAGTGGTGTAAGATTTGAAAAATCTATTAGTGCCCTTACTCTGCTCTTAATTCTGAAAGTTAATTGGATAAGAACGCAACAAGTGACTGGTGGTTAACATCATTTCCATGATTCACTGCTTAATGTAATTTCAGTGCATTTTGTTTATTATACTGGAAAGACACCAGGGCTGTTCAATCTTTGGTAATGAGATGTGCATCATGAAGTTAGAACAAGAAAATCTATATATTCATACTGGCCATAGATCTCTCTGTTTTTAAAATACCCTCCAGATTAAATCCACAAAGAATGCAAAATACTGCTGTGCTCCACACTTCTTGTAGTGAGACCCTTAAGCAAACTAAAGCCTCGTTAGCTCAGTGATTTAAGTTAAATAATTAACACAGGATATATCCCAAGTTAAGACGGCTAATGGACATGGTAATTCTGCTATCTCCCTCTTTATACCAATTTAATCTCCAGTCACAGTTTCTCTTCAAAATGTGTGTTCACAATAGCGTATTTGTGGCATTTTGGCTTAAAGGCAGAGCAAGTAAAAGACTGTGCAATGTGCAAGGGGCAAACATACCTGATACTGAATACGAAACAGTAAACACCACATCATGAAAACAGATTTACTTCGCGTTTGAAGTATCTGCTCTAATCATAATTGAACAGCCTGAATGCTGCTCACAGAGGGACATGTTTTGGATTTAAGGAGGGTTCATTGCGAGCAGGATTGTTTTGTCTTTTCTAATTATTTTTAATGTCCGTCATTAAGCTGTCCCTCGGGGGAGGGATCCAGTCCTCTGTCTGCTTGGACCTCGTATCAGCAGCCAAAGCTTGCCTCCCTATTAATCCTCTTTTTGTCCGTCAGACTTGTTATGTGTCTTCCCCTCCAATCAACAACACAAGAGCAGCGACAGTGAGAGGGCATTAATGAGCTGGAGTCGAAGAGATACAACAAACAATGTAATGCTTATCGTTCCTCCGGATGCCATTATACACAATTTAAACCTCTGTGGGCTTGCAAGAGCACTCGATAAACCGAATATCATAAGGTGATTTCACCTGATTTAAGTGCTCGCTCACATAAGAATTTAAAGTGAATAATTAAAACAGTTTCACTTCACTTGTCAGGAATATATAATAAGAGTGTGATGGGATTATCAGAAGTCTGCCGTGCAGATTTTGTCATTAGTTTTAAGAAAAAAAAAGATTTTTAGACTTTGCATTAAATTAAAGGATTTGTAAAGATAAATTATTTCTAACACTGACGGCTGCTGTCTGAGCCCTGGGGATACGCAGATGACAGCAGACAGAATATGTCGTGGTTCTTGCATCGTCACACACATTATCCTGATTTTCTCATATGGTCTCCCTCGTCCCCATTTCTTTCTTTTTTTCCTTGTCATTTCCTCTGTCTCTCTCCTCGCCTCAGTCCACTTCAATCCTATTCAAAATTTTATAGCTGAAAATCAATGATGGGCATATCACCTGATTAAATCTGTGCGCCAGGCTCTGTTGTGTGAGCAGGTGTGGCATCCGAGAAGCTCCTCTGCAGCTCCTCCACATGGGGGGGTTGTAATGAGATTAGCGTAGCATGCAGGACCTCACACAGGAGATGTGGTGATCCGATTAGGGGCAAAGGACACTGTAACTTTCGGAGGCCTTACTGTGAAAACTCACAAGACCACCACAGTGAAGCTTTACCCTGTAACAAAAGACAAACTAAGCAGAAGTCTTTGGCTCATTTTGACCCTGGGTTTACAGCAGATTTCACATTCTGGTGTCCTCGCTGTCCACACCCATTAAGTGTGGCTAGATTTGTATGTAGAGGTGTGTGGTGAAGGTGGTGGGCATGGGGGGATCGGTGGTGTCACATTGATGGATTAGTCTGCTCATTGCTAGCTCCAGCGATTAGGTCAGCAGCCCATGAGACAGCAACACGTCTTCTGCGAAATGCTGATGCTAGACTTACTTACTGATTATAAGTCACTGCATCAATGCCAAGCGGAGCTGCACACACTCACCGAGCTGCAGTGAATAATACAACGGTCCTCCACAGAGAGAAGGGCAACAGACTTCAGAGGGCCAGGGGCGGTTTATACGGTCAAATCTGCCCTCTCTGAGGAAGGTCTGAAGCTGACATCTCCTCTGTGTTCAAAGCCCATATCCTCTAAATACATGCATGCCTGCTTTCTTTTCTCTCTCTGTAAGTGAGAAAGTGCAGAGTGGCAACAAAGACACACACGCGCCCACATTAAACTGCTCAGCTCTCGCAGTGCCATCCTCTTTCACAATAATGCCATTCCCCTCTTCCCAGCAGCCCACTTTCATTTGTTCAGTAGTGAATTCTGTGGCTGTTAAACTGAAGGATTGACTGTGGTGCTTGTCAAGCTTTTATCTTTTGCCCTGATTCATTTTCATTTCCACTATGAAAGGGAGGGCAGAGCGGCATCCAGTGCCATTATTTTGTCTGAGACAAGCCGATCTCGCTACAGAAACCCAAAGACGTATCATCGTGTGTGAGTCACGCCATTGTTTCTCAAAGACATTGCAACATTACTGTACTAAGAGAGATGATTGCAGTAGAATTTTATGGACTATTACAGTGAGAGCGATGGATCTGGTGACCACAAAGTAATGACATCCATCTACTCCACACCACTGGGTTTAACAACGCATAAATGTGATTACAGTAGAAAAACTGTTTATTTCTGTCATATTACCACACCAGAAATTACACCATATTGTTTTCCATAACAATCTCATGACCATTTCGTAAGTTAAGTAGGTTGTCTCCTCCAGTTTAAAGGACGGTCATTTTCTGATGGCCATTTTCTGTTTTTGCTGTTTCCAGCATGTTCTTAATGAAAGAACCAATATGATTTCCAGAGACGTCCAATTATCTTATTAAACTATTTATCATCGGCAAATTCACTGGTTAGATTGTAGATGCTTGCTCCCATTTTTGCATATGAAGGTTCGAACCTTCACAATAAGACTTTTACTACTTCCCATAGCATGAAAATGATCATGGATTAAACCATAGATCCGGTTTTATTATTCTGGACATTCTATTAACATAATTATGTGAAGAGGATTTGTTTCTATGCATATTCAAAATTCGAGTGGAGCGTCGCCTATATTGATGAGTCCATAAATGGTAACTACACAGTAGCTGGCATTAACTCTCCTGGACAGAAAACAAAAGGATGTGAATGAGGGGAACTCCTGCTGTAGTAAAAGCCTCAGCCACGGGAAGCGCCACAGCCACAGTATCATAAAGATAAGGAGACAGGTGTTTTCGCTGCTTCCCAGCCATGTGCCACTGTGTTGGCTTTTGTCTGAACACACACACGCTTCTTTGGATGGATGCCTTTTATAGCACACGTCAGAGAGAAATACACTTCTATTTCCCGTGATTGCTCTTGTCTGCTGGGCAGTTATCATGCTATTGTCACTGTTACTTTGCTGGAACTAATGGATCTGATAAGACTACGGTTGCCAAGCCCCATACATTTGAATACAATGCTGTTATATATATTTATTAGGATGTAGAGATGCACCGTTTTATAAATAAGTTATGATTAATTCTTTAGCCGTTGAAAAAAATGTGGCCAAAAAATGTAATTAGTTCTTCATAATGAGCTAAAATACCCTGCATTGTATCAGCGGGTCGTATTACTTTTAAATGAATGCTGTACAAATTAACAAATATCTCTGCACAAAACACTCTGTGGATGTGATAAAGGCTGCCACCCTCTGTCTTTAAAAGAAGACGTGTCTGCCCTCTTCAGGCCTGGAAAATCATTTGGAAATGTAAAACTGCCGGTACACGGGCGATATACTGTAGATGATCAGATTCTGAATGTCAGGAAATCCAATTAACCCAACAGGTGTGGCAGATGCAGCATTGGGTGTAACTCAGCAGGTGTGCTTTTTTTTTCCCCCCTCTTGTCTTATTTTTCTCCCTCAGAGGCCCTAAAGGAGAATATCTAACTGAACTCACCAGGTAACTTATTTGCAATTAGATTTGTTTTATTTGCCCCATTTCTCCCCAACAGCATCTGTAGCTTCTGCTGGAGCCAATTACTTCCATAGTAAAAATAGAAGAAGTGCAAAACAGGGATCTGCTCCTGTGCATGCATACGTGTATATGTGTTAGTGTGTGTGTGTGTGTGTGTGTGTGTGTGTAGTCACAAAGGGAAATCAAGCTTGCATGTGTGTGTGCAGCAGTGTATCTACAATTTGTGACAATTCCCATCCAGAGGCCGGGATCCTCTGGGGGACTTCCAGGAAATTACACCTTGCTCTCATATCATTCCATCTTCCCTAAGCCTGTTGAGCTGCCCACTTCCTCACCAACTCCCCCCGCTGCAACTGACACAGTTACTCTACCACTATATGGCACCGAAATGTTACAGCAGCCCAGTTTTTGAAAAGCCATTTCATTTCTCACTCTTGTCTAGGACTTGCAGTAATGGGCTCCTCTCACTCCACAAGGTTCCATCAGTAACACACATTCAGTCCAATACTCGCCGGCCTTCTGCGACCTCAGACAGCGGATGCAATTATGACAAGCCTAATGCCCTACTGAACTGCACTGCCAGACTGCTTTTAGTCAGGCAGAGCCCGGCGCTGTGCTGCATACACACCATAGATTTTTTTTTTCTTTCCAATCCCTACAGGATTGACATCAAAATGACATCATTGCATGTCTTTGCCAGAAGGCAAAAAATGGAAACTTAATGGCTGTCAAATCATAAATACAGCTTCACTGAAACTGTGCATACTTCCATGATTCCTGCAAGCATGTAGAACAAACCTGAAAATTGTCTATTCTTTCACTGACAGGCATCCAAGGAGCATTCATTCAGGATTATACACAGACACTCAACCTTTAGACCAGGGTCATGTCAGGTCTGACAGTAAGCTATGTGAGTCTGTACATGGATCTTTAGGTGCATTATAGTTGGATGGTGTTCGGAGCATGGAAGCTGAGGATCAGAGGTCTTATAGTAGATTTCTGTCGACTGAGTGCTACAGTAGGTGCAGGTCCTGCTGACGTTTTCCTCCTTTTGGGCCCATTCTCCTCTGAAAAGAAGTTAATCAGGCAAGAGGCATGCTAAATCCACATATATTGGTAGTGAGCAGGAAGTGACTTGAAAGATGAATGTTTGGCTTTAGTGGCTGCCCCCCTGTGATGAACCATCACCAGAGTAAGAATAAATTAACCTAGAGACTTTAAAAATTGTGCACCAGGTGTTTCCCAGTCATAAATAGTGTGTAAAAAAGATAAAGCTTCAGTATGGCAATGGCTATTGGAAGCTTTTGAAGACAGCTTTCTACTAACCCTGTCTGTCATGAGGTCACAGTCCACCATTTTGGGTTTGATTTCCCAGGCGATGGATCCTCCTGACTTTGGTGATCTCTGCCTTTTACTGTAACACCACCATGAGGTTGACATTTATGGTTTTTGGTGCTATGTCTTGATAATTATTTCAAGGCCTGCCTTGACATTTATGTCCTCCTCAGAGTTAACTGTGATAACTTTTCTGGTCCACTCACTTTTCCTCCAGCGCCACCATCAGGTCAAAGTTTAAATGTGTGCTACTTTGGTTTAAAAAAAACTCAGCCTCACCTGTACTTTGTGTTAGAATCAGAAAATGTCACCATGCTATCACACTAAACTATGTCAGTGGTCATGGTAAACATTATACTTGCTAAATATCAGAAAGTTAGCAATATTACTGGGCACACATTAGCATGCTGATGCTAGCATTTTGCTCAAAGCACCACATTATCTATGGAAAGCCTCGACTGTAAACTCTTAGCCTTGTCTTAATTCTGATTTCAAAATATTTCAGAACCCAAATATGTCTGACTGAGAGTAAAATGTAGAATATTTCCATCATATACAGGCCGTTTCATTTTACAGCATGTAGATACAGTATACACAGCATGTGAAATACATTTTTAATTGAACTTGAGTGGCAATTTAAATGAAAAAAACAAAACTGCTTCAGACCAGGAGATTTTCCTGTGACTGAATATTCAGGTTACATACGTACAATAGTATATTCTACAACAATACAATGGATACATTTTTGCTTCAATGCTATGCCTGCTTTACAGTAATGCAGTAACTAGGAAGTGGCAGGAAGGAAAAGAATGTTGTGCATTGTTAGAAACATAATGCATCATCTCAAATCACAAAGACGTTGATGTTAATGTTTACGTTTTAATGTTGAGTTCATGCCTCCCTGTCCTGTTCTAAACAATTCCATACAAAGTAAGTCTGGACTGGTCTTTTGTTGCTTTTGTCTATTTGCTTTGTGGGTATAATTTCCCTCATGATATGACAGTGAAGCATTGAAATTATACCAGAAAGCAGCATGTGGTTGGGATACAACCTCCAGTAATAAAACCAATATTGTAAGATAATTATCATGGATTTTACAATATGCCCACTGCATTTCTCCTGGAGGGGAAACTGTCAAGCATTTGCAGATGAATTTTGCTTTTTATTAGCTCACAGTAAAACACTGCCTTACTATCTCACATGTGATACATTAGCCTTGCTTTATAGTCAAGGGAACATGTAATAAAAAAATAAATGCATCAGTGGTTGCATACTAATGTAATGTGCAACATAATGCATTTTATACAGTATGCAGTCATGTTGTTTGATGTTAGATATTTTGTGAGATATAATTTATGTCCAGATCTGTATAGTGTTGTTGCCATAAGTTTGCTATGTAGAGACACACTTGTTATTCCCAACACAACTGCAAAAAATTACAAAGAAATAGTGAAATTAAACTGAAAAGTTTTATTCTGTCAGTTTGCACTGTATGTATACTATACTATATACAGTATATAGTTTATATATACTATATGCAGTATATACTAATAACAAATTAATATATTTTTGGATCCAAATAGAATTGTTTCATACTGTAAATAGTCGCCCTTACAATGTAAGATACCAGTCTCCTTGTGAACAAGTCATCCACCTAACGTATAGCGCCAAACTCTTTCTGCAGTGTATTTTTGTTTCAAAATTTCTGCACACAAAGTGTTTTTTCAAAGTTTCATCTTCAAAATATTCAGGCACCTTGGTTTTGGATGGCTGTCAAAACCTCATGCAATATATATAATTCTTATTCTGGAAGACACTGGCATGTTTGTTTTATTGTTATGTGACTGGAGAGTGACAGGAGTGACGGGAGCAAAGGAGGGATCGACGTGTCAAGGTTCCCCAGCTGCATTAAAACAGAATTATTGCTATGCATCAGGGCCAAAGGAAGTAAGGGAATTGCTTACCCTTTATCATGAAGACTGTCCTCAAAAAATACATGTAAAGTCAACTACAGGGCAGCTGTGGCTAATTATTCTAACCTTTATAGCAGACACAAATCTACCACCAGCTGTTTCCAGTGTGTTTTGCTTCAGTTTAATTTACTGCATGGAAGGTAATTCTGTGGTTTTAGTACATTTTACTCCAGTATTGTATAACAGAAAAGCAGCAGTACATTCTAACACTCACAGGAGCAGCAGGTTAGTCTGTCTGACTGCTTCTTTTCGGCCTGTCAGAATGAACCATTGCTGAGCAGGTGGGATTGTCCCACCACGGAGATGTATGCATCAGGAAACTGTAAATCCTCCTCCGCCTTCCATTTGTTTACGCCTCCTGTTTCCCGCCAAACAAACTACTAGATTTCCCATGAGAGCTCCTGGCCCCCGCACAGCGTCCTCAGTGGAAATGCATTACAGACATCACAGTCAGATGAAAACAGTTAAAACACCATTTTTAAAAAGGTTTGTTTGTGCAGAGGGGATAGCAGGGCTTAGATTTAGCTCAATTATTAGCGCAAAACTAGTTGCGCTATAAATCAGCGTGCTGATCGCACCTGTCGTTCTTTTGTATAAACGCCCTGATTCATTTCGGAGACAAGCAATTATACTCAAATTTTATTTTAATCCATCTCCGGATTCATGCATCAGAAGCTACAACACAGGTCAGGTGAAGAAGAGTGAGAGCTGCCGTGTTGACATTTCTAAAACCATTATCACAAAACTAATACAATATGGACAATAAGTACCAAAACCATGTTAATTACACATGGTGCAAATGATCAAATTAATATTTTTCATTTGAGCTGGCAGATTATTAAATGTCTGCTTTTATTTTCTTCAGGATCGTCTCTTGGATTTTTCTTTTCTCATGGAAAAAATTGATTTTCTTTGTTGTCAAGCTCAAGCACATTATATAAGTATGCACACTCTGTGATTTCCCGCTCTTTCTCACTTCAATTAAAATCCAAATTATGTCGAAGCTGCCATCCCTGATGGATTCTGTTAATTGGGTGCACTGAAATGTCAGCATTTTACACTGATTTGAGATGGTTATACCGAAGCTAAATCTAGTCTAAACCTTGTGTGAGTGTGTGTGAGTGTGCACCTAATATTCGAGTTTTATGTCTCTGTGCCAGAATGTTTTATTAACGCGGTGCCTCACAGACGAGTTGACATATTTCACTAGTGAAGGACGTGACCCTGGTTGTTTATTTCCCATGATGAAATTGTCCAGAGGTTGATGACTCCGTAAATAAACAGTTCATGGAGCAGTAGCTCTTGGCTTCCGGTGACCAATGTAATTATTATTGTGTAATCATCACGGGGCAGATGTGGCTGTTCAGGTCTACGATTCTTGCAGCTTTTCTATTGTTACAATTCAGGACTTAAAAACACACCACCTGCCTCCATTCACCAACCTAAGGCACAGAGTCTGTCTCAGGGTGTGATTTCTACTTGGAAAAATCCTGTTTTTTAGAAGAGAGACACCACCCACATCCTCACCCTAACACTTCCACAGTGTCATCCTCTAACTGTACAGCTGCTAAACTGAAAAAAAAGAAAGCAAAGTAACCATTTCTAAATGTTTTTTGGGGGAAATTTTAATCAGCTTTTGATTTAGAGGGGACAATGTGTATTAGTCTAAATAAAGATTCTACAATTGGGCAGCAATCAAGATAAGGCAACAAAGGACAATGTTCCTCGGGTATGAATTGCTTGTGGTGACTATTTCAGTCATAATGTCTGAAAGATTCATTTATTTTGCTTTATTTCATTTTATTTTTTGCGGTTCTTCCTAGGACAACACACTTCAGTGTCAGTTTTCTATCTGTGAAACTACAACATTTTATTTAGTGCATTTAAATTAAGGTTTTGGTAAAATGTCCTGTTGCTTTGGCCTCTTTTGCTCCTGCACACAACTTCTTCCTGACTTGCTACACAACGGGCAAACGTCTTCTCTTGCATCAAAAAATCCAACAATCTCCTTACTGTGGAATGAACACATCATTGTGGCCTCACAAACCCAATTACACCCAATAAGCAGACCTGGTCATACAGGATTTAATCAAATTTGCTGACAATTAATGGACATCATGTGGAAGGAGCTGTCTGTTAACACCAGAACAGCTGAAACCTGGGCTATGACACAGAAACAGGAAATCTGGCAAATGCTGCAATAGCTTTCATGAGTGATTTTCTTCGTGCTCCTCCTTGGATTTAGAAAATCAATTGACCTCATCATGCCATCATCATTATCTGAAAATCTCTTCATTAGTAGGTCTACATCACAGGGTTCAAGAGTACAGTCGCACCATATAAGAATATTTACATCCTGAGGGGTACATTTTGTAACATTACCAGTATCAATGAATGTATAGCAATCTCATTGTACTACCTTAATTCAGCTCTGCATGTTCTGATGAAGTTTTCTACCCCAGCCACCTTACCATGCTTTGTCAGCACAATTTACTGCCTATAGATCCACAGTATGGACAATCTATAAAGCCCTCCCTCCTCACGCCCATGCAGCTGTTAGAAACTGTGTTGCAGAGAGAGAAATTAAAGGGCCAACCAAACAGGGATCTATAAACATATTATGTCCTGTTGTTAATGGAAATGTCATCAGCAGAATTCTCACAACTCTATTGAGCGATGAGCCAATTTCCCCGGCTCTGTCTAAACCACTCACATGTAAAATGACTGGAAATTCTCGGGATTGAGTATGTACAGTATCACCAGTTCGCCACCAAAAACAAAACGACCAAATTTTCCAACCAATTAAATTTAAAAGCCTCTTATCCCGGTTTTGAATGGACCATAATAAAAAGGAACTTGAGAGTAGAAATGTAGAGCTTCTCTTGGAGGATGAATAATGACACATAAACATTTACTGTGTGTGGCCAGTCCCTGCTAGTCTCTGGCCTTCTCCGCCATTCCATAATACCCCCTCCTACCTATTGAGTTATCATAAAGTGAGGTGTGTGTCTCAGCCTGTATCAGGGGTTGATTGACCGTGACGCTGACCGTAGCTTCTCCTGAGGCAGCAGCATCACACCGTCACGGTCATGAGTGTGGGTCACTGAATGTGGAAAGAGACGACGACGCTTAACCTTTAATTCTATCACTGGCATTCCTTCAAACCTGTGAGATGTTTCTTATGATATGAAGTCATGCAAGAGGAACAGATCAAATTAAGATTATCTCAGCATTACATTAAAAAGCAGGAGTTGTTATCTGGGTGCTGCCTTGCTTCATAGCTTTGGTCGACTGCTCTGATCAACAGTGATATCCAATAAATTACCATTTTACCAGCATGTAATGAAAGTGAAGGTGAAATGGGTTCTGCAAAGAGCTTCAGTTTATCAGATTAGGGACATGCAAGAGTCCCTGAGGTGTCTCAGGAAAGCTTTCACACACAAAAAAGGTTATAAATTGCAAATACTTATTTTAACAAGATATTTCAACATAACATCAACATGTAAGCAGTAAATGTTGTGTGGGGCTGTACATAGGTGTGTTTTGAGTTAACATTAGTTTGAGAATCTAGGTGATTGGTAAACAAGCCACATGTGAGCGTAGTGTACCAGTCTCAGTAGAGAGCCCTTTGACTTCACCTTGTCGTAGTGGACCCTTTCATGCAGGTATGTAACCCAATTTCTGCTGCATTTATTCTGGTAGTTTGTAGCGAGCAAAGCCAAAGTTGATTTTCTGACTTTGGTTTCACTTGGGTAATAGTTTGGAGTAATTTGACAATAGTAGTTTAACCCCTAATTTGTTGCATTGGATGACGAGTGAATGATGTTAGCATTTCACCACGCTGGTGGTATGCCCAGTGGTGATTTTGGATGGTGGCTGTCAACAAACCATAATATGAGGCTCATTATTTCAGTGGATTTTAAACTGTTACACAAAGCAAAAAAACACAAAACATTACACTCAACTGTGTTTTGGCCAGTCATGCTGTGAGCGTTTCCACCATTGACAGCATGCTGATTGTAGAAATACTAACCAGAAATCCCAGCTTGAAAAGCGATACAGTTGCTCCGTAAACTGCATAATGTTAGAAGATTACACAGTAAACAAGGTTCTTCTGCCTGTTGCCATCATCCATGACAACTTCTCTGCCGAAGGTCTCAGTCGGGCCTCATCTTTTTGTTTGTTTTTTGCTGGTGCAGCCACTTTTGTATGCCGATGCTCGCCATGTCTAAACTGTATTGAGCAGCACATACAATAGTTTTTTGTAGTAAAGTTTATTTGTATGTGGTGAGTTTACTGAAGTGGTCACAAGTGGCTGTGGCTATAGAGACCCAAAGATACTGGTAAACATGTGTTATCTGTGTATTTTAATACATTTGTAGCCTTGTGTACTGCGGATATCTGTGTATCTGTGTTTTCTTGCGAAGTAAGTTATTATACTTCTTTTATTAATGTTTTAAATATAAATATGTGCATTACATTTTAACATTGGGACTATAACAATTGCATTTTTGTTTCTTTTCTCAAACTAATATTTTAAATTGTGATTTTATATATACCCTTGCCACAGACTCAGCCACATGGCACAAAATATTAAAGTTTTAAAGGTTTTTCCTGCCCCTTGGCAGGAGGTGGCCTTGTCAGGTACAGAGGGCTAACATGTTCAGAAAGACAATGCCAAAAAGCTGATGTTTAACAGGTATAATATTTAACATATTCACAATGTCAGTTTAGTTTATTAGCATGACTGAGGCCTAAAGAGCCTAAGGCTGGTAGGAATCTCATTAGTTTTTTTAGGTATTTGGTCATAAGCCAACGTGTTTTACAAATTTAAATTTAGCCCCGATGATGTTCAAGATTAAAAATCAGGGAATCATTAAAGTTGTTCCAAATTATCCTGAGGCAACACAAATTGAGTCCAAAATTTCATGGCAATCCATCCAATAGCTGTTGAGATTTCACTACAAATAAACAACAATTTCATGTTGGCACTAGAGGAAAAGTCAGAGGGATTTGTCCTCTGGGGACCATGAATGTCTGTACAAAATTTCATGACAGTGTATTTAAATCTGGCCACACCAACTAATACATGTGTTTTAAGGTTTATGCTTATAGTGCATACAAAGCATTGAAAATGTGAAGATCAGAGTGTTGGGATTTCCATTAGGAGCATTCTCACTGGTTTGTTTGCAGCTGTTTCAAGGCTTTATTCCAATTGCAATTGACTCCCTATAATATGCATTTCTTATTATTTAACAATCACCATCAAAAACTCTGTCTGCACATATTTTGGAAAGCAGCTTAAGTGCACAGTGTTTCAGTAATAACACTCTTTAATGCAGAATCCCACAGTAGCTTTGTTGTGTGGTATGCTTCTTACTTCTTTGTGGCTCAATTTAGACTCCTAGTGGAGAAAAAGTGAAAACAACGTGGCTACAGAATTACTGTTCGTTTCCTCTCACCTCAGAATCAGCTGTCCTGGAGTGCTTTGCTGAGCTATGTGTTTGTCTTCAGCTCAAATTGGAAAAAATAACTGGGCTTTGGTGTTGTCACGAAAGCCTCCCAGATCTCATCATTATTGTTCTACTCAGACACCCTGAAGGAGAGAAAGCAGCCAAATGCTACCGCTTTGATGGAGAGGCCCACATCTGCATGATTACGCAGGGAGAGGGGAAACATGAGAGAATGAAAATGATGAAATGATGAGCGGCAACAAGGCCAGCGAGGCTGCAGGTGTCTTGTTAACACTTGAGCCGGATTGACAGGTGGCATGTGGTCTGTGTTGAATTCATCACAGATATTAAACCAGTGATCTATTTCACCACTAGAAAGACCTTTTGTTAGACTGATACCACTTGGCATGACTATGTCCTGTGGAATTGGCGCTGTTTGGACAAGATTTACATCCTATTAATGTGTCATTTATTTATTGTTTATTGGTTTTTAAGCGATTTTGCAGGGATGCTATAATTTGATTTTTCGCTTGGTTTACTTAGTATCTCCCTCTCTCCCTCTTTCTCTCTCTCTCTCTCTCTCTCTCTCTCTCTCTCTCTCTCTCTCTCTCTCTCTCTCTAGTGCAAAAATAGCAAACAAAAGACCCAGGTGCTGTTCGTAATGACTGTGTGCCGTATGACCATGCAGTGCGAAGCAGTGTGAAATAAGGTTATGTCTAAAAGGTCTGGCAGAGATCCTGTGACTGTAAGCATCATGATATCCCTGTTAGAATGAGTAAGCAGCTGTGAGTGTCACTGTTCTGCCGTCATGTCCCATAAGCATTTGAAAGGGCTGAGACAAAAGCACAAAGAAACAAAAGAGAGAGCTTTGCAGAGAAGCATCGAAATAAATGTGACAGATCAGAGAGGATCAGAGGATGAGTGGGAGTAGGTGACGGTATCAAACAGCCAGCAGTCAGATCTGAGTGGCTGTCACAAGTGACTTACAGGTATGTAATTGTGATAGACATAGAAATTTCACAGTAAGAAGTCAATTCTGTCCTCTGACACATGCTGTTGTCTCTCAGTTAAGCTCACACACAATGAAAAGCCGAAAAGAGCCATGAGTTGCGTGGGCCTTTAAAGATTTATAGCATCAAAATATCATTTAACTAGATTCTTGTGGTACAGTACAATTGCAACAAGTACAATTCTGAGGTACTTTTACTTTTTTGAGGTACTTTATATTTCCATTTTTAACCTTACTTTTCAGTAATGTGGTTGATTGGAAATTATCTGGTAGGACTAGAAAGCTAAAGCAAAGCACAGATTTACATCAGGTCATCATGAACTAATAAGAATAAATTAGCATTTTTATCACTTGATGCATAATATTTTAAAAACACATTCTGCATGAGCATGTATAGATTTGATACTTTCATCAAACTTTACTTACATTTTGCTGATTATACTTATATACTTTTGCTCGAGTAATATATGCAGAATTTTTACTTGAGTACTTGTACATTGTGGTATTGCTACCTTCCCTGAACCAATACCATCACTGCTTTATCAGCATTCATCAGCATAATCTTAATACTACAATATTCATTTCTGAAAATGTATTTATGTTACATATAGAGTAATTCATATTAATATATTCTTTGTGCTGCTGTACTACAAATGTTTTTGTACAGTGTACCATGTAGATGAGACTCTTCTTTAACCACAGAGATACACATTGCTTCATCCTGCTTTCCAAAGCTTTTTTGAAAGAATTGTCCATCAATTTTCAGACTGTTTTCTATCTATGGATTGTCCACTAGAGGGTGCAAGAGTGGAGCAAAAGATAATGAGCCCGGCAGAGGTGCTGTAAGAGGCAGCGTCCCCTTTAATCAACAGTTCTTAATGAATTGATTTAAGCATACTGTGATGAATCATTATAAACACAGTTATAAGGCAGTTTTCATTAAGGACTTTTAAATAAACCTCTTTCTTCACAGTGTTTGTCATGCTGGGTGTGATGTACGGTATATACTGTATGACCCTTTCACAATGAAACAGTGATGAGGATTCAAGTAAAAATGACCCCACAGTTGTAATTGTACAGGATCTATGGCTTAGAGCTCATAACTGAAGGACAGCTGTCGCGTTCAGAGGACTGCGGGGATAAGAACTGACCCAAAAGAAATCATAAAGAGTGTTGGATGATATATAGAGGTGTCATAATCTTAGCTGGGGGATTTGCGTTACTGTGTTTACCTGGACAGTGTTTGTCAGTAAAAGTCACTGGGTCAGATAATTGAGTAAAAAGAGACAGATGGTGGCAGCATTTACTGCTGATTACATGGAGGTCATAAACTGCCTTTCAGTAGCTGGGGGTGTCAGGTCCAAGGCTATTAAACTGCCAGAGCCTGAATCTTAGAGGGATGCAGCTGCACAGGCAGGAGAGTGGAGGGGTTTAAACAGTAGGCCTGGAGACTAGAGACTCCAACATCCATAGTGCATGCACACAATATCTACTGTGTATCTGAACAATGATGCAAACTTTCATATCTCTAACAGTGCATACAGTGTTTTTTGAAACTTTTATGTCTGTAGACTCTGCACAATCTCTATGGTGCCTTATTTTAAAGAGAGTACTTGATCTTCTCCTCACATCATTGGAGTTGGCATACTGTAGCAAGGGACGTAGCTGCTGTCACTCACAGAGAGTAAAATATTCCATACCAGAGGCCTCTAGGCTACAGTAAAATTGCATAGAGTGGCTGTATGTGCACAATGCAGGAAATATAAATAGTATATGCTGATGTAGGGCCATGCACAGTGTCGTGAAATGACACGAGGACACCAGAGAAGCAATGTTCTTCTGCAAACCTGCTGGACAATGCAAAATGCATTATTCTAACAAATGGTTTATGAAATCATCTAAGATTTATGACCTTATGGTAAATATCCACATAGTCCGACTCTGCAAAACTGGAGCTGTTTTGCAGAATAAAACAAGGGCCACATTTGATTTAACTCGAAGTTTTGCAGTTATCTAGGTGTATTTATTTACACTGCTATATTTACACCCGCTGAAGTCATGGTAGAACAGTGTAAATATAGATTACACAAAGCATTAGCACTAATTGAATATATTGAGGTTTACTGCATTGCGATAACCCGCTGATGTTAGATTTATATCTGTGGATAAGTCACTTTTTCATTCTACTCTGCATTCTGTTGCAGAGGCCTGCTCACCATTCATTTACATTAGTCTGGTGTATTGGCTTCCCTGGGAATGGCTGCTGTGGAGAGTGTTTACTGATCATACTGATGTATTTGTCCAGCAACTCTGCAAGACAGACAATCAATATCCCAATTACAGGTAGATTTCCATTCTTGCATTGTAGAATAGTGAACATCAGTCAATATCTTTGTCAAAATGCCAGTACATACAAAAAAGGTATTTGGTGCAGGATGTCCTACAGCTTTGAAGAAAGTCGAATTTGTCTTTTTCCAAGCAACAATTGTATGTCAACATAAAACAGACCAGTGTGGGGAAATGTAAATCACCAGATCTCCAGTGTCTGATATGCAAAACTGCATCCAGTGTAGAAAACTTTGGTGGTTTGGTTTTACAACACAGTGTAAAACAGGATATAAAATAGCTATAAATTTCATTGCCTCATGGTGAGGAACCCAATTAAATATCGCCACTGAATTTGAAAGTGATCTTTGGGCTCAGAGATACTTTAGTGAAATTTTTTGTTAACATTTTGAAAGACGTTGCATGTGCTGTAAGACAGTGGAGACGTAGATGTACTATAAATCTTTAGGAATGCATACATACACTGGTGTTTTATTTTGTTTTACATAGTTTTACATTTACACACAACACATTCATTTTTAAAACATATTACAGGATAATCTTGAAATGGTCATCATATTGACTTCCCAGGCTACAGGGGGAGATGCAATATCATTAGATTCAGACATAAGACATGTGGTGCATACATGGATAGTCTCAAAAATGTTTCTATGGTGGATTCACTGACACAAAAACAGTATGTGCTTTATCATATTGTGTATGGATAATGTGTGGAGACAAGCTGCACACTGCCAGTAATTTGTTTTCTGTACTTATTTTGTGTGTTTTGTGTGTTACTTACTCCACAACATTACCAGATTTTGTAAAATTATTGCTATATTGTGATTCAACACCATGCCTCATTATATGGCAAAAGCTTGAAAAGGTTATAGTCCTGCTTGGGTGGGATTCCTGTTGCATGGTTGTTGTCACATGTTGTTAACATGAAGACAACAGCCCATTGCTGCCTCCTCACAGCTGATGTCTGCCTGTTCAGCTTGACTGCCCTGTAATAAGAAGATGGAGCCCACTCTTTTTCAATTAGGATTTAACACTGAGTCAGCCAGTGGCCCTCAAGCTCAATCAAACAAGAAGCTTTGTTTACTTTCTTGCTGAATTCTAACTCAACACTATTGACACCCCAGTAAAGTGAGCAGAATCATCTGTCTGCGTCCCCTGTGCTCTCCAGTTGGAGGGGATAAAGAGTTCCTGCATCAGCATAATCAAGTCCCACGGCTGCTCTAGATGCTGTTAGTCCAAAATGAGCACCGTTCACAGTTCCCTGAGTCTGACCTGCCAGTGCAAGTTTAATGCTCTCCTATCCCCCATCCAGTGGCATTCACAACCATTAAAATCCCATCTTGCTTAGCTAGGTGCATCGGACACTAATGGAGACTGACTCTGCCCATTTGCTTTGTGTTACCTCATTCATTTCCTCCAGCTATCACGCTTGTGTCCAAATGGAGCGCGGGCGGGGAGGAGTGCTGCTCTCAAAGTCAAGTCCCATTCATGAACCTCTGGATCATCTATGGATCAAGTGCTGTGTCCATATCTCTTCTTCTCTTCTCCCTCTCTCTCTCTCTCTCTCTCTCTCTCTCTCTCTCTCTCCTCAGGCACAGATTGGTCTCACATTAATGTTGATTAGCAGAGTGTGAAGGGAAGTGAGCAAACATCCAGAGGAGGCGCTCCATTTGAATAAATATTTGTTGTCCTTGTTTGGATAGTGAGGAGTGCTTTTCTCCCTCTCTCATACGGTTCTGTGGCTGTTCCTAATGGCTCTGTATTTGCCTCAGCTGTCTGCTTTAGCGTATCTACACAAGCTTGGTTTCTCTGTGGTGATTTGAAACATGCTCACACAGCATTTATTCTAAGTTTGCTTGTTGATGCATAATTCTTATGCGCTCCTCATTTATAAATCATAAGTGGGGCAGTAAGATTCACACACTGTAGATATACCTAATGCACTGCTCTGTAAATGCACAATAAATAGAAGTCTTGTTATATATTACATTTAGATATACACTATAGAACACGAGCACCCCATATTTGGTTTTCATCATCGAAACTACAGTATTGCAATCTCCCTTTTCAGGGATTGGAGAGAGACCTAATGTGCTAAACACACGCTGGTGGAGCTACTGTACATGAGCAGAGCAGGGATTGGTCAACAGCTCTGCCACTCAAACAGCAAATACTCTCCGACTTCCTCTGTCCTCCTTTCCTGGTGCAGACAGGGAGGAGGGAGGGGAATGGATCTTTTCTGTGTGAGTCGCCGGAGCTCCCTCAGCCTGCTCCTTACCACCTGTCCTTGACTTACTGTGCTCAGACGAGACTGAGTGGAAGCTGTGCTGCTTATTTCTTCCCCTCAGGCACCTCTCTGTCTGTGTTTATGTGAGCAGCTGCATTTTTTTTTTCTTTTCTTTGAAATCTCTCACTCTGTGTGTGGCTGTTTCTCTCTACCTGTGGTGCTTCAGTGGAGTGGCGAGGAGAGGAACGTTTGTCCTCAGCCGGTGGAGCTCTGATGGGAGGCAGTGCTGGCTCTGGCTGGGACTGGGGATGCTGAACGGGGGGAGGGAGGGCCTGTTTGAGCTGGGACAGCAGCTCCAGCAGCAGGGGGAGTACCAGGCCGCCCTCCACTGCTTCCTCAGCTGCCTGTTGGGACTGACCCATGTGCAGAGCTTCACCTCTTTGCCCAACTGTCTACACCAGGTAAGCCTGAAGATTGGACACACACACACACACACACACACTTACTGTGTCAATGCATGTGCATGTTCATTACATGCATGCAAAATCTGCTGTATCATGTATATGCACAGCTGTACAGACACATTTGCATCAGTTCTCCTTAAGGACATCGTAAATTATCACACAGCCCAGCAAACAGGACACATTCAACCTTGATATCACTAACGCCAATGTCAAATCTAACAGTCCCTCTTGTGTCCCTGTGTTGACACTGTATGATCATTTTAGTATCAGCAGGACTGATAGTGTGCATGCTGCTAACTGAGATATCGGACGCAGCTCTAATATACAATGACAGCGTTATTAGACAGCTGACATGGTTAAAAATACTTTTAATATCCACTTCATGTCTGTCCCATTGTGTGTGGGCTATGTTTTGGCACTGAGTAGCCAGGCCAAAGTAGCTGATTACATACTGTGATGCTTTAAAAGGCCCTCTTACAAAGGCTAGGCTATCATTTTAATTCTGTTTAGTAGTGCCTAAAGGAATGTCCCTGATGTCCAAACAAAGCCTTTACTCCAGAACTTTGGAATGTGCGGCACGATGTTGACTAGACCAACAGTGCTGCGAGGAGAGCAGAATTATTTGTTTTGACAGCCCATGACATCATGCACACACGCACACACAACTGGGAATCGTGTTGGGAATGAATTATTTAATACTTAACCATGTCCCTTGGTTGTTTTTTCTGTGCTTTACAGATCGCAGAACTCTTCATCACTGAAAAGAATTGTATCCTTTATGAACTCAGGGAAAGTTCACACTCCCCATCCCCATCCCTACAGGACTGTAAGTGTTAGCAAGCAGGCTAACTATAAAACTAGCTTTCTATTTCTGTGAACATGTGAGGGGATGTCATTGGTGTAAGCCTCAGCAAATTCCAGCACAATGGAGGATGTAGGCCCTTTATTGAAAGCACTGTAAATGGAGGGCTATGAGTGGATGTCTTTGTCCCAGAATGCCATACGTATTGTGTCTAGCTCAGGCTATGTATCTGTCTCATAAGAGGATTTGTAGCCTCTTATCTCTGCACAACAGAGTGGAAGCGCACTAATTAACCTGTATCTGCACTGACTAGTCTGTGCGTCGCCACTTCACTGCCTCTATAAACTATAGTGGTATAGGACATAGAGGTAATAGAGAGGTGTTACGTTTCAGGATATATTACCTCCATGGCTCTTCTCCCCGTTACTGAGACACTCCAACACTTAACTTGCCAGCTCGGGTTATCCACCTCAGCACGGCTCTACCCCTCACTGTCCATTTTCCAAAATAGGTCGATTTGCTGAGCTTCACTTCATCAATAGCCAGCGGTGGGCCCCTTCTCAGCATGAACAAGTATCTACTTAAGAGGGTCATCTACAATGACAGGGTTAAATCTTCTGACATACTGTACATTATTACATAACATCATCAATAGTAATGGTGTTGTGTTATGTCAAGCTGTGGCATTTTATGTATGGTAGAGTTACCATGTTACATTGTTTTACACTTCGTGTAAGGTTACAGCCATGGAGATGTAACCACATACATTGGTAGCTGTTTAGTAGGTCAGCAGCCCAAAACATTTCCAGAAGCTGCTCCTGTTTTTCTTTTTTGTTTTGTTTCAGATTTTTTTAATCAGTGATGGCGTGGTCTTGGCAATGCAGTCCTCCAGGGAGGGAGGTGAAGGGTCAGTGTGCTCAAACTGGGAGAGAATGTGGGAACTTTGGAGTTTCACACAAATATTTACAACAACAGAATTTACAGGGTCTCTTCAAGTATCTGAAACAAAACCACGAGTAGGAAAACAAAGCTGACTTTACATATTAAGAGTATCTTGATTTCTGGAGCGCTGGCTTTATTCCAGGCAAATATTCTCTATTAGATGCAGCTGATAGTGATAGTAGCACTGCCATGACCACTTAAAGCTTGATGCATTGTTATCAAAGCTGGCAGTTTTTCACAAGTAACCTTTGTTCAAAGCCAAAAGCTCTTTTGGCTGCTGAGTGTTTACTGATACATGCTTCTTGGAAAGTATGCTTACCCAGATCATTTTTTCCCAGATCGACATTTTTACAGTGTAAATGCAGTACAGAAAAAGCAGCAATAAATAGTCACAGGAAACTCATAAACACAAGCTAATCAATATAGTGCTATCACATTCAGTAATATTTGTTCACATGATGTATAATTCTAGAGGAAATCCCAGATTCATACTGGCAGGAGTTGAAAGTGTACTTCATGAGTTTATTTGAGTGCACACAGAGTTGCGTGGCACGTGTGGTCAGATGTGCCTTTGAAGGTGCCAGTGTTAATGCAAGTTCTTGTCGAGTTTCAGAGTGCAGTCCAATTACCAGTTCAGGGGAGGTTGTGTGTGTATGTCTGTGTGTATAGATGAGCGTAGCACACATTCCCTGGAGAGGATTGTGTGAAGTTCCTGTTGTGGCGTTGTTGTGGTCCAGCTCTGCTAAAAATAGCAGGCAGAAGTAGTGCTCTGACCTTTGATGATGGCTGTTCCCCTAATCCTCCCTCCCAGATGGTCCAGCTCATACTCACCTCATTCTCAGGTGACTCGCAGGAGCCGGGACAGGTATACTGCATTTCTAATCATCCCGTGATATACATCCAGATTAGATCAAAACATCAAACCATGTTTGTGGTATTGTGTGCAATAATAATAACGATAGGTTGCTTTGTGTTCCCTTACATTAAATTATTCAGATGTACATCCTCTAATAGCTTTTTAACATCCACCCGTCAGCACCCTTCATCTTTTCTGGTATATTGTGGTACTCATCAGAAGGAAACATTTTTAATGTTTCGGTTTAATAATATTTCCTTATGTTTAGAGCCACATGTACTGTGTCATTGTTTTTCTTTATTCTCCTGGTGACAAAATGAAGGAAACCAGCTGTTGTGGTTTTCAGTTCCAGGCTTAACTGCTCTTTAAAAGTCGAAACCTATTGACCAACTTTCCTACCTCAATTTAAAGCAGCAGATATTTAGTTCTAGGTGAGATATATTAAAGTATAATTGGCAAATAGTGTCGCCACAGTGATGAAAAGTGAAATACCCAGAATGGAATTCATAGCGTTTTACACTTGAGAGATCTGGTGTTAAGTAGGACGTTTAGACAGGCAGGGCTGTGTTTATTTTAAGCATTCTTCGTCCCATTGGTCTTTAAATTCACCTGACAAGTATCAGTGGTGTCATTTTACTGTGGGACGGACTCACTCTCAGTACGCAGAATGCTTTTGACAAAGGCTCTATTTCTAGGATGCTTTTTATAGACTGTCTTTTCATGGAATCAAAACTGGCATGAAGATTAATCAAAGGGATTCTGTACAAAACACAAAAACAAAAGATAAAAATAGACATTAAAATATGATTATGATGTGAGATGATACAATGAGGTGTGATCAGATCACATCTACACAGTGAATCAGCATCTGAAACTGGTTTTGCGTCTCAGTTGCTCCATTTGTTATACAGTACGAAAACCACAAACCACAGATAACCGCAGAAAAACAATGATACAGACGCCTCAAGATCAACAATCTGTTTTGGATTACTACACATTCTGTTTGCCTGAAGGGGTCATTCTCTAGAGAGGTGGAAAAAAAAAAAAAAAGAAAAACAATGATGGGGTGGGCAACGAGGCTGTTTTTAACTTCAACAACTGACTAATCCCGGTGACAACTGAGACTGATCCTTCACCCATATAAACAGATGGGAAGGCCCTGCAGTTCATCCAGGCTGAAAAAATGTTCTATGAGGTGGCATTGATCGAGCTCACAGCTCTTCAGGGCAGCACAGGCAAGTACTTTTGACATTAAGATGTCCATCAATACTTCTGGGAATATACTTTAAGTGCATATACAATGCTGCATATATATCGTGCAGTCATCTACTTTGACTAATATTTTTAGATTTTTTTTAAATGTTTCCTAAAAGAAATAAGTTATATGGTACTGATTATAGGTCAAATAGAGAGATTGTTCGTTTTGTTTAGTCTGTTGATTCCACTTAATTGGTAACCTTGCAAAAATGTGGAATTTGTGAAATTTAGTGTATGTGAAGAAGGGTTAAATAAATCAGTTGTAAGTAAATACTTAAATACTAAATACTTTACTTTGATTTAATTGGATTCAGTCTTTAAAAAAAAAGATTAACCAGTAACTAATTTGCCAGTCTAAGAATTGCGTCTCTTTTTTTCCTATAAAAGTGCCAAACTGTACAGTACGTACGGTAATAGAAGTTAATCATAAGACAGTTGTGTGTAATCAGATATTATTTTTCATGTCATTTTGAGGCCGTTAATAAAGCACCATACAGCTTGTAGTGGCCAGCTCTACAAATGGACTTGTGTGTGACCTGCATCTACAAATTAACCTTTAAATCCTTAAAACCTTTAAATTCTATATACAGATTATTACACCATGTGTTCCTGTTACACCCCAAAAACTCTATGCTGGTGACTCATTAAACCAACATGAAAATGATGTCCCGTTTTGGTTTCTTTGTTTACAATATACCTGGTGGAGTGTTGACCGAGCACACTCACGGCAAGGCCTCTCATTCATCACCTGCTGCTGCTCCAGACGTCTGCTTCTTCCTCTCTGTCTGCTGCTGAGGCAGCAGCGCAGTGTAGCGTGCTGGGCACAGTGGAGGAGATCTGGGACAGACGTAGTAGAAGACAAATGGCCACACTTTGCTCATTAGGAGCTGTGTGTCGCTATACAATACTGAAGCCCCTGATTCAGCACTCACTTGGATTGAATGCTTGACTTCTCCAGGGGCAAAGCTGGCACTATAGCTGCAGCTCACAAGCTTTCTTTCTCCCCTGTGTTTTTTTCAAATGTACCCATCTCAATGTTTTCCCACTGACAGCTAACATAATTGTCACTTTGTGGTTTTTGTAATGCAAACACCTGTTACAATGATTTATTTGCACTTGCTCGTGGAATGGATTACAAGCCAGACTCATTTCCACCCCTACTCTTGTATGTCTGTGGTGTGTACAGTACATACTGTATGTTTGTGGTTTGTCACAGTGTGCATGCATCTGTTCCAGTGGGCGTGGTGAATGTGTTGTTTGACTCCCTTATCCACTCTGTCATGCCCTTATCTCTGTTCTCGTGTCTCCAGTCCTCAGTTGGCTCCACTCTGCTGTTCAGGCATAAAGTCCGCAGCAGTGCCAGACAGGCCAATAGCCAGACTGCCCAGGCTTTTCGGGGGTTTATTTTTCAAACTCTGTGCAGTGGTAGAGACGGAAAGAGAGCAAAGGACAGCAAAGAGACAGGGATAGATAGACGAGCAGAGGGAAAGTGCGTGTTTGTTGGCAAGCCGACTGTGATTCCATGCCCTGTGTTTGTGTAACAGGGCCTCAGGAGGAGGCTACGCTGGGCTCCGCAGGATGGACAACCCCAGAGGAGCTTTCGGAGCAGGCCTCCCAGGCACAGCACCTCGAACGGCTGGCCCAGCTGTGCATCATGAGCAAACAGTAGGTAAAACTGTGTCCTGCTGTAGCTACTGTTGTGGTGTAATTAATGGGGCATTACATGTTCTGATAGTTTAAGGCCCCAGTGGGCTCATAGTGAGTGAATTTATAGTAAAATAAAGTCACTTTTATGGCTGTTTTATCACCAGTTTTGTATACAGTTAAAATACGATATGCTCTTATACACATCTATGGTGTATGTGTAAGTGTAAGTGTAGGTCTGTGTGCGTGTGTGTGTATGTGTGAGTGAACACACACAGGTTGTATTTGAGCCTTCACTTCACAGAGCTGACGTAAAAATGGTGCTGATTCAGTGGGAGCAAAGCAAACAATGCATTTGCGTGTGTTACTGTTATCAGTTTTATTACATAAGGAGCAGCTTAGAGCAATAAAAAGCTCATTTGTTTATCAAGTAAAACTCTTGACTTAGTTTGTAAGATCAAACTGAAATCATTTTGAGATAAATAATTTACTTCAAGATCCCTGAAATGAATATTTGGCTTGCAACTGTAAATTTCTGTGACCATTTAAAAAAAAACTCACTTTCAGTAATGGATTACTTTAATCTTTGCTTTTATTAACATGTCATAGTTATGTGTAATTTATAACAGCTCAGGACAGTCATTGTTGGTTGTATGCTGCATGGCAAAAAAAAAAAATTTGCATATCCACGTCATCTTGCACGTACACATATTCATTCCGGAATGGAAATTTTTCGAACTAGATAAACTCCAGCTCCAAGTCTTTTTTAGAGACAAGAGTTGAATTTCCCTGTAGATGTGGAGAAAAGAGACACCGCACTCTACGTGAGTGTTACAGGAGGAACACCTTAACTGGATCTGGTGGCTCCTGTTGCAGGGGTACTTTGTTAGACCGTAGCATGTGCCCATTTTATGTGCCTCTGTTGTCATTGTTTGGATTAGGCCATTTAACCTGATTGCCAGAGAGGGTGACGTGGGGTGGAAGGTTTGCTCAGTCGAGCGCCGGTGACGTGCTTCATTAATGCAAGGAACATACAGTAGTTAAACTTAAATGAGATTGTACTGATTGTGCATGATTGTACCCAGAGGTTCGGGTTTCCGGCTAAGCAGGACTTTCTGTTCTTTGTTTTTGTTTTTTTTTCTTGCAGACCTCAATCATAAGCCTAAAGCCCCATTTTTCTTTCTTGCTTACAGGAAGTTGTAATACTTCCTGAATCTTTCGGCGATGTCATAGGAAGTCCTTTGAGCCGGTGAAGGGCTTTTTCTGTCTTTGCCTATCAGATGTCCCCTGAAAAGGACCTTCTAAAGTAGTGCAAACTGACACCTGGCCATTACTAATTGAAGGGAAGTGTGGGTTTTGAACAGCGAAGCTGACATCTGTCACACTAAACAGAGCTTGCTCTACATCTATAGGCACACGTGAAGGTGTGAGGGTGATGAATGTCCTTGGCTGACTTTCCAAGGCAGATATGAGCGGAACAGCTGGCAGATCCTCAGTGAACCACATCGTGTTCACCTAGCTTAGCACTACGCAGAAGAGTGGTAGAAGGGCACAAGTCAGTAAACCAACCTGTAAGCGCCATGCCTTCTGTAATTCACCCTGGGGAGTAGAAAGGGGTAGTCAGTGCTGGCAGAAATAGAAGGTTTCCACTTCCTCCATGAGGCGCTTGAGCACCTGCAGCCCTGTTCTGTGTCTAATCACAGCACACGTATGTTTGGATTTCTCTTGCTGCTGTGCTCTGCTGAAACAGATACGCTGACCTGAGAATGCAACATGCGCCACTGCATTTGATTAACGTCAGGCATTTGTTGTTGTCTTTGAAAATATTTGCGTTTAAATGGAGGAACAATGTGTAGAGGTAGATTTCATCAGATATTTCTGTTTGTACGAGACTTGTTTTTTTTTAGCCAGTACAAAATGTTTTACTCCCATGATACAGAAACAAAGTGACAGAACATGCACTTGTTTAATAGTGCCACTTTCCCTTCCCTTCCCTTGCAGACCTCATCTTGCTCTAGAATACAGCGGTAAGGTACGTACATTTCATCATCCTCTTTGTGTCCTTTTCGACCCCTGCAGTGGTTGAATGTAACTAAGTATGTTAATTTAAGTATCTATATACTTCTACCCCGTTAATACTCTGGAGGCCATTATTGTACTCTTTATGTTGCTACCTTTATTCGACAATAGTATTTAATAATTTCTTTGCAGATTCAGATTAATAATACAAAATATAAATCAACTAATAAATGCTGGTATATTATTAGATCAAGGTACCCAGGAGTATATGAAGTGATTAAAATTCCACCTTTACCTGCTGCAACATTGCAAGTGATGAACACATCAGTGCATCCTGAATTAAAATCCAGTGATTTATTCATCTTTCAGGCAACAAAGATCCACCAGAGGGCCTTTGGAAATGACCACCCCATTACAGCCAGAAGCCTGGAGCTTATGGCCACCGTCTATGCTGAAATTGGCAAGACTGAATATTCAGGTAAACACTCACCTACGATGACACAGGAAACACTAATGGCATCCTGACACGAGGTCGACAAAGGAGTTTACTTTATGGAGATTAGTCGACGGTGAAAAACAAACATGGTTATATGACTCTATAAGCAAACATGGAGGACGCCTCTCTCAGCTGTATATGATGCATGAGGGTGGAGCCCTTCATATCTTGTGAGGCATGACAATACCAGAAAAGTGACGGTAATCTCAAGAACAAGTTCTTCCTCTCTGCAGCACGCAGCACGGTGTGCATGTAGTTTAAAGCAGTTCATTTAGCCTTCAAACTGTGTCACCATGTGAAAATGTTAAATTAATAAACACTTGCAGTCGTGCCGGACACGGTAGTGCTTTTATGCAGAGCAAAAAAAAAAAAGAAGAAGAAGAAGAAGAAGAAGAACAGCTTTGTGACAGTTTAAGGGCACAGTTTTGTTGTACAGGATGTATGCTTGGCTTGCATTAAGGAGAAACAGAACTCTCTGCCCGATCCTAAACCCTGCATTTCTGTGAGGACTGCTGTGGTGTTAAAAGCAACAGAAACCAGCTTTGTTGTCGAGTCAGCTTTCAGAAGAAGCGGTGCTGAACAGGGCCAGCTACATAAAGACAGAAGTGTGCAGCAGATTTACAGCAGTCCTTGTTGTTCACCTTAGATGGTCTTAAACATGTTTGGTGAAGTGGTGAAAAAAAGTGCAGGGTCAGAGAGCGGTCGTAGTTGTTATTGCACATCAGATTGCGCGGTCTGTGTGCACTTTTTTTGACCTTTTATTCTGTATTGTACACAGTGAAGTTCTCTTTGACCCACAGTGAAACATGTTTTCAAATCCCCTGCTACTCACTGTAAACTGGATCAGTCACCCTTCAGTTAAAATCCTATTTACATATATATGACAGATGAATTAGAGTATGTCAGCTGTAGTTGGACAGCAGCATGTTGTGCAGCAATATGTGAATTTATTTTTGTTTTAAAGCTACTAACTTTTTAAGGAATGTATAAATAGAATGTGTAAATGCCCCAATAAAGGCCACATTATTCATCAAATAATGGTAAGAAATAACTCTATACAGGTGGCAGCTCAGCACAACACAAGGGAGGAAGGCTGGAATAAAATGTACTCCTCCTCCACTCTTCCAAAAATTTCTGACTACCCACATTTTCACAAAAAGAAAAAGTCCATAATCTTTTGGGGCCTGATCTTTCCCCTGAAATTGGCACATAGATCATATTTATTTCATTATCATCTCTATTCAGTCTTAAAGATTACTATTTTTTCTTTGCCCCAGCCTGTATGGCAGAAATTGATTCAGCAAGAAAATTCCCATGTCAGAGATAAAAAAGTTAACGATCAACGTCTCTCAGGGTCCTCCTTCAATGAATTAGTCTCCAAAGAAGCTGTTAAGTTGTAAACGACCCATAACTGTAATAGACTGACTTATCACTTGATTAAATCACTGATCAGCCTGGCAAGTGACAAATTCATCAGACTAAGCTGTACTCTACCTGGTGCTGACAGGGTTAACACTGGCGTCTTGTCTCTAACCTATTTGCATGTTAAACTTTGTATGTTTGACTTCACCTCTTTGCTGCAGAACAGACTGCAGACTTCAGTGTGAAGCAGCACTTGATCACGGCTCATGTCTGGTCATGGTTCTCTTACTAGACTCCCTGGGTCAGTGTGTGTCTGCACTGTCCAAACGCTTCGCTGCTGCAGAGTCCATCAGAGACTCAACAGTCAACTGTCTTCCTCATTCCCACCGGGAGAAACACTCAGAGGTCCGCCACAGAAAGGACACCCACCACCAACAGGAGGACACACATAAACCTAAGGTAGTGTTGACAATACCTGCAGGCATCTTCATCAGAGTTACTCTGGATACAAGCTCTTTCTTTGCCTTCAAGATATTTTCTGTCAGTCTCAGAAATGTATTACACTAATCCTGAACTGTGTCTAATGCAGGTAACCAATGGCAAAGTCCCCACTTCCATTCTAAAGAGGCCAAGTCCCAACTACGGGTCAGACACAGAACCCAACCACAGACGGAAAGGCGAACGGAGGGTTCGATTCAGGGAGCCAGAGACCACAGTACATGGTGAGAAAACAAACAAACAGTTTGCAAACAGTTTGTATTGAGACCAGCCTGCTCAGTCACAGACCATCAAATGTGTTTGTACAACAAGAGAGGACAAGAGGGCCCTCAACCCATGTGTAATACGTGTACGCCCTGCACTTAGTAAGAAAGAGGAAAAACAAAATGAATTGCAACATCCTGAGATTGCATCATAAAACATTGTTGTCCTTGGGGGAATTCTCTACTATTTAAAAATAATGTAACACCGAGAGACTTACAAACATGAGCAAGTGATTTACTCTTTGGTAATTAATTATGCATGCAAATGAGGCACCATGGAGCCTGTTCCTGAGAGATAGTAGAGTCTACGAGGGCACAGCAGCGTGTTGGTGGCTGCTGCACATCACACAGGTCGGCTCTTGTTGACTGACTGGCCTCTTTTCTGTCGGCTTCACAGACATTCCTTACTGTGACTGTTTAGGTGGTAAGTCTATCTGAAAGAATCACTAATATGCATGAGAGAGTGACAACAACACTTCACTTTTATTAGAAAAAAATCTCTTGGATGTAAATACGTGTGTGTCATGTGTTAGGTAAAAGATGTCAATTAAATGATGTCACTTTTGATTAACTTTGTTGCCTGAAATGCAAAATGGAGTTAAGCCTTTCACTGTCACCCCCCTCTTTAACAATGTTTGAAACACAGAAAGCACAGTTTGTGTGGCACTACACTGTATATATGTATGAAGTCCTTCATCAAAACCTTCCCTCCTGAGCACTTCACTTTGTCAGGTCAAAAGGAAATAGAGCATTTAGTGCATGTGACAATACAAATCCTCATTTACAAACCAAAATTCTGGGGGGAAAAAAAAAATGGTCTTGGTTTTCTGTTTCCAGCCTATGAGACGACACCGTCCCGCCCCCACCTCGCTCTGTTCACTTGCCTCTTCCTGCTGATGTCATTCCTTGGTGTGGCCATGTACTGCACAGACCGCCGGCGCCCACAGCGAGTGTGCGAGGAGCTGGAAGCTGCTTTGGCTGTCTACCTGCTGCACATGAAACAGCTTCTGTGGGGATGTTGGATATGGCTGACCATGCAGTGACTGAAACCAACCACAGGTGGAGACATGGAGCCTCCTTTATTGTTTTTTTTTTTTTTTTCAGACCCGTCTTTTATCCTATCTTGGAAGGAGTCCAGGCCTACAAACACCTCAGCCATTTGGCAAGGCTCTGTACACTGTCTGCGGTGTTGAAGCACTCTCACAGTGAAAAAGGGAAAAATGCGTAATCCCAGAAATATGTAGCTTCCATGTCTGTATGTATATATGTAATAAGGTGGTGGGTATGCCACTCCTTGTTTAAGTTGTAATGATTTTGCACATCTGCAATGTTGATGTTCACATATAACGCTCACTTAATCACCACAACCATTTGATTTTTTCAGGTCATGTCACAGTCTACTCTATGTGAGTGAATGTTACCATGGAATGCAAATATTTATTTTATTACCGTCCATGATTTGTGTATATCAGATATTACACAGAACTGAATGTGTATATATGGATCAATATATAAGGACTATCACAATATTCAGCCTTGTAATTGCACATAAATGAATGTAGAAATGTCTGGAAACAGCTTTGATTTGTGAGGAGGAGGAGGAGGAGGAGGAGGAGAGCACAAATGTGCAAACTGTTCGATAATGAGATAGAAAACAACGGGGCTGCATCCCTTCACACTACCAGGTTGAATGACTAACAGATGAAAACACCTCTTTCTTTACAGACTGTCTGCTCTTCAGCTGATTAATAGCTCAGCTGAGGAGGAAATTTGCAGCACAACGTTATCAGTCCTCTCTCTTTATCTATCATCAAAGAGAATATACTCAAACTGAATGAATGCTAATGCTTTTGACAGTGTTCCTCTTTATAACCGCTTGAATCTCACAAAATATCCTTTATCTAAATGTTATTTATTCTTCTATACTGTATATCTGCATCTGCGCAAATATCCAACTTTCAATTATTTTAAATTTTTTAACTTTTTGTTACCGGTTACATTTCTATTTAAAAACAATAATATTCAGGTTTTAACCGTGATGTCAGATGCTCATCAAGCTTTGGACACATGTATGGATGGGTGTGGGCTCAACAGATATTTGCAATACATAAAATTCCTTATATCAAGTTCGTAACTACTAATATGAGGCCAAATACAGAAACATAACAGAATCGGATACTGTATGTTATCGTATGAGTCCCTTTATCAAACGAAGCAAATATAATTCAAACAGCCAAACCACCACACAACTGGATTATAGGAATCAAAGTTCACAGTGATGCACATTCCACAAACCTCTCATTATGAGCAATAACACACATCACATAGTTTCCAGTAAAACGTTGTTCTTTATATAACAGGTTTCAGGGAACTCAAAAGCAAAGGATTTTGGGGGGGGGGGGGGTTCACATTTGAATGTCAAAGCAATATAAGGCTAATAAACGCCTGTATGGAAGAAAGAAATACTCTCCACTCTGTACTGTCAAATTAAATTGTCATTAGCAATAAAACAATACCCAGTGAACTCATGTCCTGTATATGCACATTTAGCTTAGAAGCTGCATTTCACGGCTGTCCAAACATTTACGGTCACTTTGAAAGAAGTGCCTTTATGGAGGGTTTTCTTAGTTCCTACCGTTTTATGATTTCAGTTGTTTTGAATAAAACTGTCATTGCCTATCAAAGTCAAGCAAGTAATTTGCTTTTTTTTCCTGTAATCTCTGACAGTAGGTGAGTGTGTGTGATGTGTATGTAACAGGGAGAGAGATGCATGCAGGTACATTTGTGCGTCTATTCACAGTAACACAGTATATTGGTTTGTAGCCTATAAAGTGAAGCCTGAGTTACTACTGTATATGGAACAAAATAGGATTTGCTTTTATCTCACACAGATTGCTAAAAGCATTTTTGGACTGGCTGCCTGATACATGAATGTTCTGAACTACGATTTGTTACTTTTTTATAAAACACCATTTATCACTGCTGATAAAAGTGTGAACACACTGCAAGAACACACATAGTTTTGCTTTGCTGCAGCATGCAAAGAATTCTCACTTCGTCAAGTAGTTTGCGGTGTGCATCCTACCAGAAAGAAGCCTGCTTTAAGGAACACATTTATTGGTGTATAAAACAAAAGAACATCCCTTTACATCTAAAAACCACCACCCCATTACTTTGTCATGCATTAGGTCCATGCAGAAGTTTCACAAAGACGACATGATCCGATCGGCCAATCTGTCTGAGCCATTCACACTGCGTTTAAAAAAAGGGGTGTGTATTTCCGTTCAATGCTATCAACACTAGTTAAACTCAACTATGGTTGTGTGTGCTGAAGAGGAACGCGCACAATGATGAATAAACTCAATAAAGCAGGACTCTTCAAGGATTTTTTTTTGAGGGGAAAATAATTACCTTTAGAGAACAAAGCTAAAACCTTTCGTTTGATTCGATCCGTGGTCAATGAGAGCAAAAGCCAATTCATTTTGATTGTCTACATAGGCAAACGTTGGTGTTTCTCATGGCAGGTGAGAGGACTGTACGGTTGAGTGTGAGTGAGTGTATGTTTGTGCGCCCGCCGGTTTCTAAATCAGGCCGGTCTTGAGGTCAGAGTTGCGGCGCGAGGAGCGGCCAAGCAGCAGGTCCTTCTCGTGGATCAGGCTGTCCAGCAGGTCCTCTTGTCTGTAGTTGTGGTAGACCTTCAGGAAAGCCATCACTGCGATCCCAAGCCAGGTGAGCCAGGCAGCCCACAAGCCAAACTGCAGGAAGAGACATGATTGTAAACATGATTGGATTCATGATTTTGTTAAATGGCCTGAATGATATCAACAACAAAACAGCCTCACCTGAGCTATAGCAAACTGGTCATAGAAAGCCGAGTTGTCCAGCCCAAGTTCTAGATCAGTGTCCTGCAGGTCCTCACAGCTAAAACATGACACACATAAGCTCGTATTTAGGAGGACCACTGTGCAGTTTAATAATAATAAGAGTCTGAAAAGTTTGTGTGTTGCCCTCTCACCTGCTAGGCATGGTCCCACTCTCTGTGATGGAGTCGCACCACATGTTGAAACCCACACTGACAATGGTGCTGGACAGGAAGACCGTGAACACCACCAGGGAGCTGATCAGCAGGTTGAGGAATGCGTTGAAGATGGAGCTGCAGGCAGGTAGAAGAGGATAAAAAAAAAGACCCTACAATCTCTGCTTGATGTTTAAATAAATCCTATTTTTTCTGGATCACGTCAGCCTATAAAACTGAAACACAATGAGGTCTGTCACACAGCATGATTTAGGTTCCTGTGATGGAAATGCTGTGAACATGTAAGCCACAGTATGATTCTGATTTTTCAAAGCCTACACAAGTGTATTCCCTCCATCTTTATAATGGAGGACGACAGTGACGAATCGTTTTTATAGGCTCATTCTATGGCTTTTATCATCATCCCATCCATTGCATGCAGTCTGTATGATTCTTATCAGAATATAGCGCACATATAGGGCGTGGGAGATGGAAAGAAAAAACACATTTACATTGAGAAACCTGAGCCTGAGCGTTTTTATGATGCTGGTGTTGAATTGTGTTGAACGATCACAAGTGAAATGTCACTCACTCGTCGTGTCCTTTGCACAGAAAGAACAGCAGCCTCCATGCCTGCACTGCGGACAGGATGAGGGACGCTATCCCGACAAAAGTGATGAAGCTGCAGGAGGTCTCGGGTCCCCACTCCTCCACGATGAAGCGCTGCTTCGACACAGTGATGTTCTCATTTTGCCACATACCCCGCGTGAAGAGCAGGCATTTCCCCCCGAAATCCTCCGTGTTCTCCGACAGAGGCACCACGGCGATGAAACCGAATACGAAGGCTAAGAAATAAAGGATGCATTGGGCGAAAATTAAATTATCGAGGGCCATTTTTCTGCCTCTCTCTTCTGCTCTGCGTCCTGGAGAAACTGCGGCTGCGCAGTGGAGGCAGCGATGAGCGGAGGCGCAGCATCCGACTACGCGCTCTGCTGCAAATTAATGAGCAGGCAGAGGCCTTCGGGGCTTTCCATCTTAACTACATCCAAACTGTGAAGATGTTGTTCTTCACTGGTGTTCTCATTTGCGAGCATTTAAAGCAAAATTGTCTAACATTTCTACCATAAAATTGATTTTTTAAATCAATTTAAAATTTTTGTTGCTTCACTGACTTGTAATCAGATAAATGGCGCTTCTTTCATTCCCACTCTGCACCCTGTACACCTGTTACTTTACTATGTATCTTTGAACTCCGGGTACGAGAAGTGTGTGACGCTTTACAGCATTAAGTCACACACCACCAACTATTTCCACCAACTTATTTTCATAAAAGTGGGCATCAACTCTGTGATTTATAAAGTGCAAATTATTGCTGCTGTTAGCTCAGTTTGTTAGCCAGGCTGGTCGGACTGAGCTCAGAACACCAGAGGAGTGTTTGTGCTTGTACCACAGGCATTTTGGACCACCAGGAAGAGGAGTTTATCAGGCCCTGGGCATGGGGGAATACAGACGAGGAGCGGAGCCGGTGTCATGGCAGAACAGGGGCCAGGTGAGCGGGCAATATAACTGGACTCAACGGTTTCTATGGACATAATCACAGAGAATAAAGGTGAAATTAACTGGGGAAGCTAAGAAGATAAAAATAACAGAGTGACCTGTCAAGAGGCCACCGGACAAGAGTAAATCTGGGACTGACATAGGAACATAGTGAAATAAAAGACTGAAAGACTGATGCCAAGTTGGACTTCTTGTTTGGACTAGTAAGTAATATTAGCAGGCTGCAATGTCTTGTGTTGCACCTGCTTGATGTAATGAAAGTTGTTAACTCACTAGTTCTTGATCGTAAGTAATGCGATTATAATAAATGCATGTATACAACTGTCCACATTTGTGACAGTGTTGCAGCACTCTGAAACTGTGGGCATGCCATTTTTCCATTAGATATAAGGACAATTCATAGATTTGAAAAACATCAGCCTGCACAGCAAATGTAGGCATTAGTGCAAATACCTTATAAACAAAACAAGAGAATGTTTCCTCATATACTGTTGCTGCAGCTCCAATAATGTTCTTTCAGTGGGTTAAATGAAATCATGCCCTTGTATGCAGACATACATTTTGTACACACACATAAAGCTGCACACTCACAAATTACAGTAATGGTTTGTTTATACATGGCGACAGTCCTTAAGGAAGGGCAGGTAGCTGTCACAGCCATCTGATATGCTTCACTGAGCCCATCTGGCAAGCTGGCCAAGGTGTCTTTCAACCTCCCTCGGCCACCCAGCCTAGGTGCCGTTCACAGTGCCCTCCAGTGGCCAATGCAGCTGCATAATCAGACCCCTCCGTTCCATGTTCCAAGTTAATCATTGCCTTAATGTACAGTCTACAGATACACAATACTGCAAAATGTTAAGTAAGTTAAAGGTAAGAAAAGAACTCTGGTTAATTGGCCCAAGAAATGTTTTGATTTCGATTAGAACATGTAAAAATCTCCATTTATGGTGGTTTAGTGGAACAGCAAAATGAACAGCTTTTCTAGTGGCTGACGTCAAGTCCTTTTCCCTTTTCCTTGGAAATATCCAACACAAAGACAAGTATTTATACGAGAGCTTTCCAGACATCAGACGGCTATTTGTTTCCATCATACAAACTGCAGCATTTTGCATCCTCTCCGTTGCACATGATTTATGTGCCATTTTGCTGCAGCACAGCACTCTGATTTCCATGACGTTATCAGCTCTCAGATTAGTTAGATTAACTAGCTTGAGTTATTGTGTGCGTGCTAATGTGTGTGTGTGTGTGTGGTCTTGGCCTGAAAGTTGATTTCATTCTAACGTTCAGAGTCGGTTTGCCTTTCAGAATCATTAGGTATTGTTACTTGTGTTGCATGCTCCGTGGTTTTTTTTTTCTGTTCTGGCAGATCTTTATCTGGTGTGTTATAAATTCTCCAGATTACTATTTGCTGTAATAAATCATTTTGCAGTTGAAACTCCTGCTGTGATACATTATTGCTGGGGAAGTGTACTGCTTGTAAAATACAATTCTCTACATTTTTTCTAAAAAAAAAAAAAATCAGAGCACAGAACAGCAAAAGCACCTCAGACGTCATCTGGTATCAGATGTGCTGCCACACCTGCAAGGTCATAAGGAAAGGCCTAACAACTCTATAAGACATCCCTCCCTTACACAAACAGGAGATTACACGCACATCCACACACACACAACTCCAAACCACACTTTTAAATAATACAGCATGTGTGGGCTCATGAACTGAGCACCCAGGGGAGACCCAGAGCAGAAGTGTGTCAAGCTGAAATATGTGTTAAGTTATTCACCCCTAGAACAAGCCACAGAGGAAGGAAAGAAGTGAGGGAGGGAGGGAGGGAGGGAGGGAGGGAGGGAGGGAGGGAGGGAGGGATGAGGATGCTAACCCAAATGCAGTCCCTGGGCTCTGTGCAAATATGGGGAGCGATGGGCAGCAGAAAGCAATGGGAGGTCATCCATTTTTCATGAGATGCAATGGCAGCAAAGCAAACATCCTTTTTTTTTTCAAGAAGAAAAATCTAAAGTGCAGAATCATTTTCAAGGACACCATCACTTCATTTTAAATGCAGTACATTTATGCTTTAAGTGGATGAACATTCATCCTTGAAATGTTGACCAGATAATAAAAATACACAATAACAGCTATTTCTACTGGAGTTTTAAATGAGCAAATTATTCAATAATGTATGTCTATCAATAATTCCTGAGAAATTCATTATTGAGTGAGTGTTTCTGACATGTGGTATTACAGTGGAAGAAAAATGGCGTGGTAGGACAATATCATGGGTGGGAAAGACCACTGACAGAAGCAGCTGTGGCAGCAGCCATCAGAACAATCTGACCGGGTGATTGATGAGGACAGGGAGATGTATCATGTCAAGGTGAAAAGTCTGTGTTCTGATCATCAAGTAAGTTTTACACTTATTTATTTATTTTATCAAATGTATTTCTGATGCGTCATGCGTCAGAAATACATTTCTGCGTCATGTTGAAAGACAAAAGTATGTTTTCTCATTCAGTTCAGTCTTCCATGTGCATCACTGTGTGTCAGACATGCACTAAATCTTCAGGCTCTCTTGACTCGTTTTCCTTTCCGTGAACGTGTTCTCCCACTTCTTATGGCACCTTGTGAACCCCTCCCGAAACTACTCCAACCTGCGGGCTCCTCTTTGTCTGTCTGTAACACAAAACAACAGCAAAAACAGACACAATTACAGCCTCATATCCTGGCTAGTGATGTGGAGGGCCTGATGAAATATCCTGTACCCATTAATCTTTCCCCAGGGGGTGCAGGAGACTGGGAACACTGATTAAATGCCCCTAATAGAGGCCATTCGTCTCCCCTTGAATCTCGAATGTTTTAACATGCGACATCACCACACTGCACCACGAACCACGACTCCCTGCCTCGCTCTCTCTCTCTCTCTGCAAATATTGGCATTTTCATAAAGACAGCAAAGTCGATAACATTTCATTTTGCGATATCTTTTAAAGCGGGCATGATCTCTTTTTGATCGATGACTTTGTTTTCACCACAGTGAATATCTCATTTATAACCATGCCACAATAACCATCATAAACATTCATGCATGAGGTCAAATGGGACAAGATCAAAATTTATAGTTTGCACTAATAACTATCTTTAATATCCTGATTTCCATATCTTCAGCCACTCTGGCATTAAATTGAATGATCAGTCATTAAGGGTTTGTCTTAAACTAATTTCCACACATTAGTCATTAATATCCCTCTATTAAGCAAATCCTATGCAGTATTATTTCTGGCATGATGAACAATTAGATAACACTAACAGCACTTCTTTCAAAACAACCCCCTGGAAGCACCCACTCACACTGTGACTGCACATTAATGAATGTAATGTATCCACGACAAGCATGTACGGTACAACCAAATAGATTTTCCATGATAGACACACTGTTTGTACAGTATAGGCTACTCAGGCCCAAAGTATAATCATCATAAATTAACATGGCCTAATTATGTTTCACCTGCCAAGCTCCATATGGTCCCCAATTCTGAACAAAATAATTAGCCGACTGCATCCCAATTAAACAATTATCCAATGAAACCTCTGTAAAACAATTACCTGGTCATATCCGTGCAATGATATTACGGTGTTTAGCAGTGTAACATTCAGGCTGATGCACAAGAAAGCAATGAAATTATGCAATATGAAAAGGTGACTACATCAGCATTAAGAGTGTGATTTTGACAAATAACTAGTAGCTACATTCTGTGCACTCTTGGCTCCATACTTGAATACAAATGATTCACATCCCCCGAAACACTGTCCTCATATTTGTAAAATGACATCATTGTAGGCTTAGATCTTAAAAGCAATTGTGTTTATGCTGGAGGACAGGAGAAAAAGGGATGAAGGGTAGTAAAGAGGGCACCTGCTGGGTTGTGATGAAGCAAAATCCTCTGGGACCAAAAATGAGATCATCCAAATCAGAGATGCTGTCAAGCTTCTTAATTGGAACAATAGTGACCCCTACTGATCAGACAGGCTTTCACTGACTACGCCACAGCTTCAATGTACCTGTTTGTCATCTCTGTTGTCTTCTTTTTGCTTCGTGGTAAAGTCCATAAAGCTGACCAGACTGTAGGAAAATGGTTGGCTCAGTACAAGAGAAGGTCGCTTATTATCTGTGAATGAACAAAAACAAAACCGTAAAATAAAGAATGGTCAGAATTTCTTTGTTGTTGTAAGTATCCATTGCTAGAAACCTGGAAATGGTTGTTTGGGGAAAAATATGATGCTATGCTTTTAATTTTATGCAACATTGCTCCACTGTCTTTAACCCTTGTCCCAGTGACAAGGTTGGGGCATCAATGTGGGGCAATAGGCCGTGGATCCCTGAGGCCCAGCGGTGATCAACGCAACTCAGCAGATGGAGGGAGGTCTGCTTGCCGTGGTAGACAGTGCACCTTCCACCATAGGAAGCATGGGGGAGGGAGGAAGAGGGGGTTGTTTTATGGATGACTGAGTGCTGCAGCAAGGTTAAGGGAACCAATCTCTGACACTTCACTTCCTCACCAGTCTCCTTCCCTTAGTAGCAAAGACCCCCCGCCTTTGCTACATGTATCTGTGTCCTGCACCCTGCAGCGGATAGCAGCACCTCTGACATTTAATTATGCTTGGCCAAAACACACACACACAGATTATTTGGCCTTAGACCACTGATAGCAATAACGCAAATTTGTTCAATATGCATATTGCAATTGACTGTTTGGATTTTTTTTAGCACATATTTCATTACCATATATTTGCACAGGTTTGCTAAATTCTTCACCTGGTGTGATACCTGCTCCGGGCTCTGTAGCGCAGTCCTGTTTCCACCAGCTGCCCACTTTGCAATGATGGAGGCAGGCTGAGGTGCTCTGGACACAGGGTTCATCCATTGTTAATTGGGCTTTCAGGGAGCTCTCATTGGCGGTGTCAGAGGGAGCAGAGTGGGTTTTGATGTTGTAGGTGAAGCTGGAGGTCAGAGAGCCACTGAAGATCTGCTGTGTGGAGCTGCACATGGGAGGGACGAGAGAGATGTCCCACTGGTCCATCCCTGCTGAGGCCCTTGTGCTGCCGGCTACAGGATCCTCAGACAGAAGGCTCTGGTGAGGGTCATTCAGCAGGTCCTGAATTGTTTCAGACATGGCACCAGAGAAACCTTGACTGAAGCATCCCACCGTGTCCTCTTGCTGGTGATGCTCATACGTTTTCTGTGCACATAGTGAAAATACGTAAGAAGCCCCATTTTGAAAACAGTTACTGTGTATAATAGATTTTTAGAGATGCTGCATACCTGATCAGGTTCTTCCGGGAAACAGCTAAATGTGTCTGCCTCACTTAAACTGAAAATCTCATATGGGATGCAATCTGACTGGTTCGGTGACACTGCAGAGCTCCACAGATCGGTGACATCTGGGGGGCCGTGAACGATTTCTTCAGACACTCCTTTACAGCAGGCCATTTTCTCTGCAGATGAAAGTTCATGCAGTGATGTGAACATTCAGTACACCACATTTCAGGCTGATAATTTTGTCACTCCAGCTGGATGCACCCACACACCATCATCAGGTGAGAGAAAGCCGTGAGTCTCCACCTGGGGCTCACAGGGGGAGAGCACAGATTGGCTGTCCTCATTGCTGTTGAGCGAAAGAGGAAGAATTATTCTGAAAATGAACCACACAAGATGATCCCTCAGTTTCAATCATTGACAGTATTCATAAATATAGTCTAGATGAAAGGACTTCTGACCTCTTGGTCAGAGGAATGGGGGGTTTTGCATCAACAAGAAGATCCTCGCTTGAGAAAACATCTGCAACGTTTTCTTCTTCTTCTAGAAAAGAGTTACAACTTGTATTTATCACTCTGCCTTTTAATGTGAATGGTGTGCAAATGAAAACCAACACAAAGCTTACCCTTTACAGAGCCGACCAGCTCCACCAAAGCGTCTTTGTTCAGGTTGCTGAGGAAAATGGGGTCTGTGGTGCCATCTAGTGTCGCCTTCAGCTCAGAGCAATCTGGCATGGCATCACTTGATGAAGGGGTTCTGCTGTTTTCTTCTTCGTCCTCCTCTTCCCTGCTTTGGCTCTCTCCATCAGTTAGGAGAGAGGAGATCCTTTGCAGAGTCAAAGTACTTTCATACACATAAGGACGGTCCCGACTTGACAGAAACAAGGAGGAGGCTGAGGTGAAGGAGGAGACGGACTCAGATCCGAGATCCTCAGAAGAAGACATGTGCTGTGGTGATTCTGGTTGTTGCTAGGGCAAGAACACACATAAAGGGCATTATTTCAAAACCATGTGTTGTAAAAATCAATAATCTTTTAGCAGGGACAGTGAAAATGCATACATTTTGGACAGGCTCTTCTTCTTCTGGTTCATCTGTATGTGCTGTTTGTTCTATTTCTTCCAACATGTCCATTGGGGAGGGGCTGGGCGTGAGATGACGCAGAGCCTGGGTTGACAGAAACATCTCTCTGCTGTTCGATTTTCTCTCTGTGTGCTCTGGCCACATCACCTCCCTGGAATAATGGAGAAATAATCAGTCGAATTCTCCGGGGTACTGATTTAACACCGCTTGACCTCTGTTGTCCACATGCATTCTACAATCTCAGTACCTTGTCCTGGGATGCGGCTTTCTCACTTCCATCACAGCCTTTCTGAACAGTTGGACTAGTTCCTCTGGGGACACAGTGCTGACTTTCTGAGCTTGATACAGTTTGGCAGACAGAGGACAGGGTGGCCTTCCTGCTGAATGGTTGAATAAATTGAAACCCCAGGGTTAAATATAATCATTTTATTCTGTCCTGAAACTATTTGGGATATTCGATTCATTTTATCTGCCTTACTTTTCTTCATTACTGGCACTTTTGATCCTGTAGTTTCAGTTCCATTTACATTGTCTTCTTCAACCTGACAGACATTAATTAATGCAAAAAAAAGTCATTTAAAGGCTCAATATCTGTGGTACATATATTTGCTGTATTACAAGACATTCACCTACAATGTATCCTGCAGGGATGCACTTTAAAGCCTCTGCACACAGACCAACTTCATTACAAGCCTGGAGGAAGTACATGACCATGTCTTTGCTTTCTGTGTGGCCTCGCTTCAGCAGAGCCCAGGCTTCGGAGACATAACTGGAGACCAGACACATTGTCAACAAGACACAATAAGACAGTAAGTCAAATATGACTGCAATGTGATCTTAAATCCAATAAGCCACCAGATTGTACCTGTTTTGAAGCAGTACATCTGCACAGAGCTTAGCATCCTCAGTGCTCTCTATTGCGGGTCTGGTCCAGTGGAGGTACCTCAATGCTAACTGAGGCTGCTTCCTTGTTAGCAGACAGTGGGTGATGCAATGATGCTGCCAGGAGAGCCGGGGAACCGCAGCCCTGGGGCTGAGTAATAGCTCCATGGAGGGCTGGGTGACATGTAACATGACATAAATCAGCATGATAACGTTTTTTTGATTGATATTTTAATCAGTTACATCTCTACTATGTGTTAACGAGAATCAAACTTGCAGCTTTCTTATCATCCATCTCGTTTTCCAAAAGAGAGGTACCCTGTAATTTCATCACTAACGAGTGGCACAGTGGAGCGTTACTACATTAATCATACGCGCTACTCAAGTGGCCCATTAGTGTCACCTGCAGACCATTACGGCTGCTGAAACAAGGACACTAATGTAATCAACAAGATGGTTAACTGGCCCTTGAATGGCGCTCACTTTGCAGTCAGCTCGGATACGTTCTTTTTAATGACTTCATCAAAATCAGAATCCCCTAATACATAAAATCAATTTTCTTGGTTATATACCTTGATGTGTCCACGATCAAGCATCCAGAAGGCCCTGATTTGTTGGGAAAAGCTGGAGGGAATCGTGAAGGCATGGCAGAAAGATTGGAGGAGGTCATCTTTGCACTGCAGGAAGTTTGCCGTATCCAGTACAAAGTACATGAGCTGTGATACACCAAGGTTAGGAACTGCATAACAGAGAATATATAGTACACGCAGCGTAGAATAAATACTATTTATCTTGAATAAAACAGAACAAAGTACAGAAAAGATGCACACTATGTTCCACAGAATTTGTAGTAGATTATTTGGATGGATACGAGAGCTTGGACTGACATGTTGTCGATATGAGGCACCAGCACAAGCTTCAGCAGGGACTGTAGATTAGGAGGAGGATAACACTGGTCTGTGCAGTCTTCAAAAGTCCAAATGCACCCATGTTGTCTGTCCAGGTGAGTCACCATCCCTTGTATCAAAGACCTAAATCTTCCTGTTTCCTCACATCTAGTCGAATATAAGGAAACAGAAAAGCAGAAGGACCCTTCGGTGAGAGAAAAAAGGTAAAATGGCCCGAACTCTATCAAGTCAAATCATCCGAGTTACCCAGGTGTCTCGAGACAAGCCTTCCGATGGCTGTGACTCATTTCCTTCCACATCTGAGAGATACGCTTCACCTCCTGTGCCTCTGACAGCAACAGCAGAGAACAGAAAAACCTTTAGAGGTGTTTGAACAGCTCATCGCATCAAAATGTTGACATATAAAGGATCATATCAGTACCAGGGTACTTGGGAAGAAGCCCCACGATGCCCCACCATTGAACCAGGCGTCCCAGCCAGATATGTTGCTTTAGAGCCCTGTGCTCTCGGTTCCAGCAGCCATGTCTGACATCTGAGGAGCCGAATGTATCTCTGCACACCACGCATGGGACCCCCATACCTAAATAAAAACAAACATTTGAATTTGTTAAATTCTAGAAGACATGTCAGAGGGTTAGCGCTGTAGTTAGTGTCAGAAATATCAAGGTGTAGGTGTAGTGAAATGTGTACCATGCCAGAGGTGGGCTGAACTGAGCTGTCTTCTTGCCCACTGGGCCAGTGTGAGCAGGTTCCTCAGTCTCTGGAGCAGCATGTGCACTCTGGTGAAAGAGCTCCGATCCAGAAACATCCACAGGCCCTGGCAGCGGCTGAAACCTGCAGGAAGACAAACAGAGATCCTAAATGTGTGCTTTGAATTCAAATATCTAAACGTGATTGATGAAGGAACATGTTCTTACATAATGTCAATAACTCCTTTTTAGCAAACTCTGATGTCCTCTGAACCCAGCAGCTGAAAGTCGGCAGGATTTCTTCCACATCTATTTCACCTGCAACAGGATATCATTGAAGATGAGTGTTTTTGCAAGTAGTGGACAGAACTACTACTTCTACACTTGTATAATGGTCAAATGCTTCGAATATACCTTCAGCTGTAAGTTTCCGTAGCCAGCGGATGATGGCTCTTATGTTGTTGCTGGCTAACGCTTCAGACCACTGACCCTCTGTATCCAGCATGGTTACCTTCAGACCACGAGGTCAATTCACATTAAAGAACCATTTCTGGAAAAAGATGCTGATGCCTATGGTATATTATAGCAGAAGAAAATATTCATTCATTCATTCATTCATGAAGCCGTACTGTATACTCAAGATGTTTTGATCATCAACATGTTCTTGTTAAGAACAGATTAAAGCATGAATGTGTTATGTGTCATTAGTTTTAAGAGCCTCAGAGAAGATTTTATAGATTTGTTGGAATCTCTCACTTACTTGGAGATGTGGTTTAGTTAGTCCGGTAGCTCCATTAAACTCTGCTCTTGGTGTCTGTGCTGTGTGCTACGTCTCTGCCTGGAGGATTTGCCGACTGGCCCAGTGGCTACGGTAACACTCTCTTCTTACACAAGCTACTTTGGTACATGTTAATCCACTAATCTCACTCTCAGTTAACGTTTCATTGGCTGATTTGCAGCATGGCTGTGGGTGTATTAATGTGTGCGTGTGTTGAAATGGAAGTTGGCAACGGAAAAGGGGAGACCTGCAGGGGTGAGATGATAGCAGGAGGTTCAAAATTAACTTGTTAAATGACAGAGGGCAGAAAACTTACCCTGCTCTCTACAGCGTCAATCTTTCAGGCATTTTGCACTTTTGGCCACACCCCAGCCAGTGACGTCACAACAAGTTTTTTTTCCACCATTTTGCACAGGCAAAACACCTACTATGACATCACTCATCCAAAGCACCACATGCATGCTTTATTTTGTCATAGATGACTGAATGATGATCAAATGATGAGTATCTTTAAGTCTTGGACTGCTGAAATCACTTTCCATTTCCATTCTTCACTTTTTTCTGACAATCGACTAATCAAAGAAAATGAGACAAAACAAATTGAGAAGATTTATCAGTAATGAAAACAATTGTTAGTTGCAGCCCTACAGGAAAGTTTCGAGCAGTAGAGAGCTGTGCAGCATCTTCTAAAATTATGTCAGCGTTTGCCCTTAGTTAACCCTTAGTGACCTATACAGTGTACTTACAGATCAGACAGATCAGAGGCTCTCAGATTTTCTCAGCCAAAGACCCCTTACAAGAAAAAAACAAGAGAATATACTGGGGACTACCTCATATATGTATTGTACCTTAGCTTATCTTTTTTTTTAAAGCTTCTTTTAGTGTTTAATCCTTCTAGTCTTTAGTGATATGAAAGAACAACATTAAAGAAGCATATCCGAAAGACATTAGACATCCTGTATAATAAAAATATTTGCACCATCTCAACACAGAATACCATGACGTGTGCATGACCGGCATGAGCAAATATTCAAAGAGCTATAGATGGATGTTTGGATGGTTATTCATTCATTGTAATTGTACAATATGTTTGCGTTGATTTGTTCTGTACACATGACATCCATTGCACGTCTGTCCGTCCTGGGAGAGGGATCCCTCCTCCGTGGCTCTTCCTGAGGTTTCTTCCACCTTTTTTCCCTGTTAAAAGGGGTTATTGTGGGCAAGTTTTTCCTCACTCGAACCGAGGGTTTAAGGACAGAGGGTGTCACTCCCTGTACAGATTATAAATCCCTCTGAGGCAAATGTATTTTGTGACTTTGGGCTATACAAATAAAATTTGATTTGATTTGATTTGATTTGATTTGATTTGAGATTAGAACATAATCTATGTACATTATCTATATTTTATATAGTTTTTGTATGTCTATCTATCTCTATTTATATATTTAGATAAATTAATTTGAAAACTTTTCCCTAACCCTCTGGCAGTGTGCCGCAGATTATTTGAGAATCACTGCTCCTGAATGTGTGATCTTCATAAAAAGCACCAAAGGTCAGCACACCTTCAGTTATTATTACCTGATTATTCTTTATGTGTTCATAAATTAAGTTTTATTTCTCATTACAAGCTGGCTTGATTCAAATGTTGATGCTGGAGATGAACTATAAAATATTACATTTCAGAATGAATAGACACTTTCTTCACTTTGGACATGAATGAAAACACACACAAACAAGCACACACACACACACACAATGGCCACCGTCCATTACTTTCACAGAGCTGGGACAGTCTACAGATTTGCGTAGGTGGCAGAAGGTAGGTCCAAATCCCTCGTGGGGCCCAGGGATGATTAATGATTAAAGGGGATTAGGCGGTGGGTCAGGACTTGGCTACTAGTCTAACTCTGATGCTGCCGTGGCTGCCTTCATAGTATCTGTGTCACTACGACCACTCGCTTCTCTCGGGACTAAATCTGAGGCCGTCAGCAGGAATACAAACTAAAAATGAGAGGAGAATGAAGTTAGATCTTCAAGGTCATTGCTGACCAGCATAAGGTTGGTACAGAGGACTTCTTGGATTCTGTTTCACTGACAGTTATTTCTTCCTTATTTCTTTCATTCTTTCTTTTCATTTTGTTTTTAGAAAGTTTGTCCAGGCAGAAATGCCAGGATCACTGGATTTAAAAAGAGGTTTTTTAAACCACATTACATCTTAATGATCTTTTCTCAGTTTCTCACATGTACACTGTTTCACCCTTCTGATTATGTCATTGCATTGCATGTTTTAACATTGTTTTCCATTCAAGGAATTGAACTGTCATGTGAGATTTCTTATTTTTCATACTCTAACCATTGCAGTCTCACAGGCCTGCCTGCATCTACAGTATAACCATAATGCAGCGTCCACAAGATATTGATCATGACTACCGGGCTAAGCTGATTATAAGAGGACCTTCAGAGAAGTGTACAACCAGTCCCCCTCCCCTTGGTCCCCCACATCCCCTGGAGGATAACCTGTTCCTCTCCCCTGCTCTACCTGCATCCCACCCTTAATCCCCCCCTTGGACTTTAAAGAAAACTTCAAAGGAGATATATACGATGGCGGTCTTGAGAATGAAATTCACAAAGACCAAGAGGGACAAGTTGGCCCAGGTTCTGTGGATCCTGAATTGGATCTCAGTGGTGACAGGGGCCATCCTGTTCAGTCTGGGGCTGTTCCTCAAGGTGGAGATCTACAAGCGAGAAGAGCTGATGGCTAAGAGGGACATCCAGTACGTACCCAACATGCTGATTGCTGTGGGCCTCATCGCCTGTGCCATAAACTTCCTGGGTGGGAAGATCTGCTATGATTGCGTGGACAGCACCAAGTTCTTGCGTTGGAAGCTGATCATGCTGCCCTACATTATATGCACTTTCTTCTTCACCTTCTGTGTGCTGGTGGGGGCTCTGATGTGTTACAGCATGCGGGGGGAGCTAGAGGAGTCTCTGAACCTGGGGCTAACAGAGGCCATGAAGTTCTATAAGGACACGGACACACCAGGACGATGCTTCCTGAAGCGCACTGTGGATATGCTACAGATAGAGTTTCAGTGCTGTGGAAACAATGGCTATAAAGACTGGTTCCAAATCCAGTGGATCAGCAGCCGTTACCTGGACATGTCCCAAAAAGAGGTGGCAGAGTAAGTGCAAACCACAGAACGAGCACACCGATTTAGTAAAAACTGCAGTATTTTAGTAAAGAAATCTACATTTCAGATAAGTTCAGAAAGTTAGTTTAGTTAGATCCCTCTAAAAAAGTTAAACTAACCTGCAGGAAGAAAAACAACATATCCCCTCCCATGTAATAATCTTTGTACAGTCCCAAACAACTACACAGTAAGATTAAATATTTCACACAGAGACCTCTTTCCATTTCCTGCTTTATAGCCGATTAAGAAGTAACGTGGAGGGGAAGTACCTGATGGATGGAGTCCCCTTCAGCTGCTGCAACACATTCTCTCCGCGGCCCTGCATCCAACAGCAAATCACCAACAACTCTGCTCACTTCAACTACGAGCACCAGACGGAGCAGCTGAATCTGTGGATGAAAGGGTGTCGCCAGGCATTGCTGGAGTACTACAACCACATCATGCAGTCCATTGGCCTCACGGTCCTTATCACCTGGCTGTTTGAGGTGAGGAACACACTTAAACACTCATGAAGATAAGGGGGAACTGCACTTGTTTAACACATCAAATATTGTCTCAGGTCTTTGAGACTAGTACTATTGAATATGAATATATTACTGTGTGTAAATACTACCATAAATGTGAAAAAATAGTATTTTGCGGTTCCAGAAGTCTGATAAATTACCTCAAGTGACATAACTTGAGGCAATGTCAGTTGCGGCCAAAGACTACAATCAAGTTAGAAAGAAGTGAGTTTACCAGATTGCTGTAGCCCGCTTGTTTGTGTTACGTTTGAAACTAGCACACCTGGACTGTTGGTGGTTGGGTTGCATTGTGGGTAATGTAGGCCCCAGGGTTTTATTAGAAGGAGGGACGCATGGAATAAATATCTCCTGTTCTGCTGCATCGATTTTGATATTTTTTGAATTTTCCATGTTATAGTAGTGCAATGCTAAATGAATGCAGTATTCCTTTAAAGTGACTGCATTCTCCAAAAATAACTCCATATATTAGGCTACTGCAACAGTATTGTTTCTGCTTTACAATCCTCAGATTTGTATTAAAACAATTTGAAATATGAGACATGTGAGATAAGTTAAGTGACTGCAACAGTAACAAGAAAAGATGACAGAAGAAGACACAGGTGGAGAACATGATCGGTCTTTGTTACTGCACTGTCCCTTCACACTCTTTCAATACTAATCCTTGAGTAAATCTCTACTGTCGTATTATCTCTGGGTCATCCATGCAGCACTTAAAGTGGACTCTCCTATTGTCCTCTACTCAGGTGCATATTGGTTTAGGAAAGCAGAGCTGCAAATACAAATTAGAGGCAAAACTGAAGCATATGAAGGAAGCAAACAAAACTCTTTTTTTGACCTCTCATATCATGATTTCTGTCTTTTTTGTCACGTGTGTCTGTGTGTTTTGTTTCAGCTGTCAGTGTTGACCGGGGTTCGTTTCCTACAGACCTCTCTGGAAAACGTGCTGAGACAGGGTGACCCCAACTGTGAGTCTGACGGCTGGCTGCTGGAAAACAGCTTTATGGAAACAGCTCGCATCAACCTGAATATCATTAAGAACCTTGGCAAGTGCAACCAGATAGACACTACCAACAATGGAGACCCCAACATAAACGTACCCTGCACCTCGAAAGCACACTATGGGCCAGACAATGTGCCCCCGAAGGAAACACCTGAAGACAGTTGATCTTTGTCAGGCCTCAGTGAACAGCATCCTTGAAGGACTAAATAAGGGCCTTCATCTAGACTACTTGTTCAAATTACATACATACATATGAATCAAAATCTCTCCATACATGTTTCTTTTTTTTCATTGACTGCAAACAACATCACATAAATCACCACATCTGTACTGTACATCTGTTGTTTACGAATGATATCTTGTTGCCTGTGTATTGTGTGGTTTTGCAACAGGTTTACACCTGTCAGCTGCAACACTGGAGTCAAAAAGGAACTTGAAATATATTATTGTTTCATAAGAATAAATTAGTGATAGGAGTCAGAAGTTGAAGGCGACATATTTGTTTTGCCTGATTTTTTGCCTAAATGTATGATATAAAGTACAGTCAGAGTTTAGAATTAAAGAAAGAATTTGTATATAAATCAAAGTCCATTAATAGAGTGTTTTGGCCTCAAGTTAAATAAGTTGTAGTATAAACCCTGGAGAGAAAGATGAACTTTATATAGTTGTGGGTGTTTAGATAAATAGTAACATATTCGGATCTGTGCATTTCACTTAACTTCAGCGAACAAGGTTGCACCAAGGGTTGTAAACAATGGGATGAATACAGTATGTTCTTGCTTTCACATGAGTTAAAAGCACATATCCAGACAGAAATCTAACTGATAACACAATATACCACATTTTCTAGAACATTTGAGCTGTCACAAGTATGAATCTCATGTGCCTCAGCAATGCCACCATGGTCTTATGAAAACACCTCAGTCATTTTTGCTGGGATGAGCTACTACAGCTTTACAATAAACCTTCTGCGCTGGTGATGGCTGAGTTTTACTCTGTGTAGGATCCAAGCCATGGCAAACTAGGATACTATGCTGTACTCTGTATTAATGATAAAGCCTTCAACACGTTGGCTGGTGGCAGGGTTTTGTCTGTTGGTCATAGAAACCATCTTTCTGCTTTATATGCCTTTCTTTTCAGAAATTATAGAGTAGAAGGCAGCTGAGAAGGTAGATTACAGTTTAAGCATTTTGGAGCAAAGGGAGGGGGGGGACTTGGAGGTTTGTTAAAATAAACATGTAAGTTAATAAAGTTTTCATTGTGGCTAAAAACAATTGTGAAAAATTAGAATGTTTCATATTTTTTTGCTTCATTTGGGGCTGTCACTTAAAACAAATAGTTCCTACACATTCTTTTCAAATTCAAGAACTTTCTAGGCCCAGTTCCCCTTGAATTCAAGGACCCAACACAAATAGTTGAGACACGGGTCAAGGTAAATTACTGTGAGAACACTGAGGATCTTTATAATGAGAACTATCAGGCCTTACAGAAGCTCAAACACAATTAAAGATAGAGACTTGAATGTGTGAACACTTCCCAACTGTGCTGTTTCACAGATGTTGTAATAAGTATAACATATTTATATATCAAAAGCACTTAAATTTCAATTCTTGTACAAAATATATAAATTCAAGCACTTTCCATCCACGTCTATTCTAACTTTCGTGGCCTTGAATTCTTCTCTCAAATTCATAAACATTCAAAGATTTCAAGGACCCCTGGGAACCATGAAAGCAACAGTGATGATGGAAAACAGATAAATATATTTATGGGTGGGCAACCTCTGAGGAGATTTTGTTCCATTGTTATGAAACTAATCTATTTCCATAAAACAGAAGTCTGCGACACTTTTCAGGTCACGAAGCAGGGACCCTCTCCTTCATATATTATATGTATAAAATTGTGCTGCATATTAAACTGGGCTTAAAATAATGTGTAAATGATGGGTAAGGCAGCCTATAGCGCCAGCCCAGATGACAGCACAAGGATTCATCGGTAGCTGTCATCAAAGTGTAAATCGTGTAAAAATTGTTTTAATAGGCCGATTTATCTAATATGTTGGAATCATGTTCATTAAATGAGCGAACAATAATTTAGCAGTGCACACACCCCACCCTCAGGCCATTAAACAGATTATATAGATGGAATAAATTTTAGAAACTGCGACACTACTGTACTGAGAGTGATTCAGGCCACAGAACAGTTCATCTGTATAGAGGCTCGTGTCTTTATTTCCACAGCCTGGAAGTCATGAAGTACTGTCAAACAACACAAAAAGGAGGAACATGTATTTTCACACTTTTTTTTTCCTGAAAAGGCTGACCAATAATGCAAGGAGGGACAGACAAGAAATCATATACTACCTTAGATCTCTACATGTCTTCTTCTTTAAATAGTTTTCTTTTTACTTAAATTCAGGTGGAAGTTAGGTGGAAGGAATCGTGACTGACAATCTTGCAATGGTCCCTTTAAAGTTTTAATCATTACAAACACACAGTGGATATCTGATAATTAGAATAAGTTTGGCGTAACAGAGTTTTTTTTCTAAAAGGTCGTCTTATAAATACCATGTAAGATGGTGGAGATGATTTCATATAATTCAGTAACTGATTCTTAAGATCAGTGACGACTTGTAACCATAAATACCAAAAATGGCTGAAATATTCAGAAAAATTGATTCTGGTGTCTGCTCATTATTAAATGCATTTACACTGGTGGTGGTTGAGGTGACTTACCCCCTTCCCTCCAAAGCGCTTTGAGTATCAATGATAACACATTATATTAATGTAATCCACCATTATCATAATTGTATCAGAAAATTATGGAAGCAGATTACTGTACACTTCTCTCAGAATATTGAATCTGTTTGTTCAACTTTGAAAATAATGCGTATTCTATAAATGTTTTATCCATGGCATATGCATCTATATATAATATACAGGTAAAGGTGAAGTAGGATGTGGCCATCATGCTGACCGCCTACACAAAAAATGTGTAGGATGTGTGATCATGCCTGTTAACATTTCCAAATAAATGCCCTCCAAAACAGTATAATTCAACAATTATAACTTAGGACAAATCTGAATTTCTAACACAAAAAGAGAATGCAGAAAATTCACAGCATTACTGAGGAGAGAAATCAAATACATTAACTGATAACAGAAACATATTAGTGTGTATCTGATGTTTGTCTTTATTTTATGAGCCTCTTTGCAAATAACATTATTCTAGGATGAACTCATTCTCACAGCAGACAAATTAAAACAAGGCGACTTGGGTTTACTTATGAACCATCACCCTCCACTATTTGTCGTCTTCCTCCTTTTTGACTGTCCCATTTCTCTCAGACTCAGCAGGGGTTTCATCAGGGAGGGATTGGCTGCTCGCGCCTCCTCGGATTGTAGGAGGGCTGTTAGTGTGCGTGTGTGCATGTGTGTGTGTGTGTGTGTGTGTGACTAAGGAGCACTGGAGCAGATTGTGCTCTATGGCTGTGCTCTTTACTTCCTGGCCACAAAGCTGAAGCATTCATCACAACAGCTGCCACTCAAAGGCAAACACGACGCTGACCACCTCTAGGCTGCGGGCAATTTCTTCCAGGATGCAGTGCTGCTGCCACAGCTGGTTCAGCTTCCTGTAGCGCTCTGGGCAAAGGTGTAATGGATTGCCCCTTCTGGAAATGAAAGGACAGAAAGAGCGATTTATTCAAGGGCTTGTCCAAGAAAATGCACAATACATTCATGACAAAATGATGTACTTCATGGCCGTTGCTATATGCTGCTCTGACTGGATGCAAATCACTTTGCTGCTTTCACTCACTGCCTACAAAAACGAAAGAGTCCTGCAGCTGAATCAAATGAAGTCAAATGAAGGTTGCATACAAGCTTTGCAAATTTACAAACAGTAATCACTCTGCATGACCTAAATGGAAGACTGAAACAAAACAGGAGAGCACATCTTGACCAGTGTTCCTCTTCAAATCTAGCTTAATGTAATAAAGAATATATGAGATGTAATCTTGCTCCCAGTCTGAAAAGTCAATTTGATCTAGTACCGACCACCTGCAAACAGGAGCACACATCACTGGTGAAAAGCACCGAGCCCTGCTACTATTTTCTTGCAGGTTTGCAAGACAAGAGCCGTCTGTTCACATACAAACAAACTACAGACGATGTGCAAAGAATCAATTTTCAGAGTTGGCCTTTCAAACATGTAGCACACAAAATGAGTTTGTGCGTATCAGACATGTTCTCACATGTTGGAAACACTGTTTGGTTTAGGTGAAGTGTGGTGCCTGGATAGAGCATGCGGGACAAGGAGGAGGATACCTGCAGTCTCACATACAGCTCCTCTGGGTAATGTTTATGTAAGTTCAAGGGTGGAGTGCATGTGTCAAAGGGGCTAAAGAGTGTCTGACCTGCAGCTTCATTCAGCAGTAATTCGGCACCAGGAAAAGAAGCTATAATCTTACAAAAGGTGAGGATCAGTCTCCCCATAATCATCCAGGTAAGGGGCAGCGTATGTGCTTCCTCGAGTCTTGCTGGCCATCAGTACGATTTCGCACTCTCTTATCCTGTTAACATGAAATTTAACATGTTTAATTTCATACAAGAAAGAATTTGAGTAAAAAAAAAATGCAGTTTTAGAGTTGGAGAGCCTTAGATTTAACCCACCTAAGGAACATCCCCACTCCAGCACCGCAGGTAGCAGCGTGGGCGGTGCAAGCCCCGACATCTTCCCCATCTAGCTGGCTAAGACAGCAGGGGCTCTGAGAGCACAGCATGGCCCCACAAAACAAGCACAGGGTCGGATGCTTCCTCTCATCATCGGAGGATTTGGGACACCTGTAGACAACAGAGGAAACGAGCAGGTTGAAGAACTCTCGCAGCGTTCCACTGAAAGGTGGCAATTGAAAGAAACTTCAGTTTATCACGTACTGAAAATGGCTGGCTTGATTGAGGAGAGCGCTGTAATCCTCGGGAAGCTCGATTAAACGATTCCTTCTTCTGGGGTATCTAAATATAAAGTTTATTAATCAATTATTAGGAGATCATATGTTACAAAATAAAAGTGGGCATTAAGGAATACAAAAGCCAAATCATACCTCACTGTCTGGATTTTTCCTTTCAAGGCTTTGGTTACAGCTGCAGCCGGGCTCCCACACCATCTAAAAAAAGAAAAAACATTATTATAACATTTATAATATTGTGATCATTCATCAGTGTAGCTACAATGTTTATCACCTACCTTTGCAGCAGTGGAGTAACAGAATTCCTGTGCTCCTGGAAGAGCTGGAACAGATTGGAGGGTAGTGCCAAGTAACTGCACAATGCCTCCATCTGTCCTTGAGACGTAACTGCAAAGACCCAAAATGTCAACTTGAATTCACATCCAATATGTGATATATTATGTGATATGATACTTTGGTTTGACCTACCAGTAGTACCAAAGAGCTCCTCTGGAGGATGCACTCCTGTAAGGCAACTGAAAAAGAGAGCAGCACAGCGCAGGAAAGGTTCCATTCCTCGTTTCACTCTTTCTGCCACAGAGCTTCCGGACACATCTGGAATCAGCCTGACGAGCAAACAACAGAACAACCTGTCAAGTGAGCTGAACGGAGTCTGCATTACCGTATACACCCCTGAGTGTGCAGCATGGAAAGGACCTTGACAACAGGCAACAAGGAGCAATGTTTGAGTCTACTGAGAGGGCAAGGTTGATTCTTGTCAAGTCTGATTCTGAAGCAGGTTAAAACAAACAAAAAAAAAATGAATGTCTCGCTCTGCCTGCTACAACCTTTCCCAGGCACTCAGTGAAAATGTCTGTAGACGTTCATTTTTGTAGGTAAAAGCTAACATGCAGTGCAGGTTCCCTGGTTTTCAAAAAACACTTTTCTCCTTATTGCAGGGTAGAAGAGTAACACTCTACTATGATTCTGTACTGCTATATATGATATTCATATACTGCCAGATTCTTAATGGACTGCATAATCCACAGTTATGTTTATGTTTTATTACAAAGACATTTATCTGCTACAAAAAGCAGAACACAGTTTACTAGCGTGTCTTATTTTAGGATCAATTCTGAATTTCGTAGAGTAGAAGCTGATCACTTTCATGTAATAATTGATGCCTGATAAATAACAGCATGATGAGAGACACCTGTACCTTCCAGTGCACTGAGACACTGTAGTGCACAGCTCTGCCGCTGCTCTTGCCTCCTCTGTCTCCTCCGCACATGCTACTGCAGGGAAATCTGGACAGAATGGACACACATATTTAAACATCATAATCATCCTCGTTAGACCTGAACGCACGGTTGAGGACTCTGCTGTTTGTACCTGTAGATGTCAGAAGGATCTGCAGCACGTGAGCCATAGTGACCAGATGCAGGATGTGTAAGTGGTTGTAGGCGGAGCTGACAGCAGACGGCTGCAAGTCTACAGCCTCCTCCTGATATAGTGATGGTATAGATAGCACCAACCCCACCTGACAAAACACAGGAAGCACGTACACCATTAACAAATATGTTAATTCTAATGCAAATAAATGCAAGTAAAAACTTTAAATTGGGTAGTGGATGGGAATTATATTAAGATATGAAACATACATTTATCATTATGATAAAGCTGTTCCCTTTAAGTTGAACCTACCAGGAGATGGAAGAAGTCCACCTCCAGAACAGAAGGGGTGTTCTTCTTGCTCACGACCGGTAGCAAAACTGGGGAAAAGAGGTTGCAGTTATGATCACAAGGCACCCTTTATTTACAATATAGAGCACATTTCAAACAGTATGGAAAACATAATGTGCACATACCCCCCAACATGTCAGTGAAGTGCCTCTGAATGACAGCCTGGGAGCTCTTGAGTCTCTGAGCTGCGGCAAACTGAACAATTGCCTTCAGACCTGCGAGCTGAAATAGAAAAACACCTCACAAAACTGATGTCTGACAAAGGTCAACCCAAACCATTATACATTACATGTACTGCGTGACAGCTGTTGGCAGCTGCAATATGTGGCACCCCACCTGTCTGTTTTGTAAGGATCCAAAGAGTGGTTTGTCCTCCTCTTGCAATATGTTTTCTATGAAGACAAACGTATTTTAGAAATTGCAAAAACATGAAAAGAGACCCCGTAACACAATAAGTCGAGTCTTACTGTACCTATGGCCTGAATAGTGAAGGCACATGTGTTCCAAGCCATAAGGGGCACACGTGGGCACAGCTCATTGGGTGCCGTCTGCAGCCCGACCCTGTGGACTGTGGTGGCGCACACAGCCAGCATCTCCATTATGCTGTCCGAGAACTTCCTCCTGACAAAGAACCAGCAAAAGACAATTCAGACCGCTTTGCCACAGGAAACGCAGATCCTTAAGTAATACTGAAGGAGATGACAGTTTCACTCACAGTTCTTGTACGCCATAGCTCAGGATGGATCTAAAGTCTGGCTGGCCCTCTCCACACAGTCCCGTGTCTCCCTCAGCACTACTGCATTCTGCGTTGCAATCTGCACGAGAGAAAGAAAATTGTAAATCATCTCATCATCACTGGAGTGTCACAAATTACAGGCAACCAAGCATAATGATATTTAATGGCGCACACAAGTATTACTGAAGCAGAAGGTGCAAATTAAAACATTCTCTGCAGATACTGCACAGTAACAACACCCTCCATTTTTTTTCTGAAGTAGCTACACGTGAGTCTCTACATCTATATGTGGACTTTTCCATTGGTAAGTCAGTTCAACACAAGCTGCAGTGGCTGAACCCTAAAACTTTTCTAGATCATGTCTTTCCAGGTGGCATGCAATTATTGTATATTGAGTATTGTCTTCTTACCATTATCCTGATTGACTGACTTGAGTCCTTTAATCCTGGCAGAGATGATCTGGATCCAGCGAGGCAGGGTCAAATGCGGTCCAATTATCTCTGCATTTTCACTACACACAGAGGACAAATATATAATTTAAGTTCTATACATCTGTACAACCAATAAGAGGCAGCTTGGCTTGAAGAGGGAGGCTGGACTTACTAATTAAACATTAGTGGTTCCAATGGGATGAGAGGGACGACAGTATTGCACAGACTCTTGCACAGGGGACACAAGTACTCCCCATTCTCCAGGTCGATGATCATGTCAGCGTGCAGCCGGTTCCTGGTTGTATTCTGAACAGCCTCAAAATATCTGCGAAATATAGAGAGGAGCGGCAAATAAACTGTCAATTGAGCATTCTAGAGGACCACTGAAAGAATAACAATTAGCAAAATGTGTTTCTGCAATGACTCACTTCTGCCAACACGTGGCATGCATGACATGTCCGCAGCTGCCAGTGTGGGTTCCAACTGCCAGTTCAGGAGGCATGAAGAGGGGATATGTCCCTGTCCCTGTTAGGGATAAATGCAATGAACATATTTCATTTTCCCCTTGAAATTACAGCATTTAACAATAAAATTATTAGTAATTGGACGCTAACCATCCGCGTTGTTGGTCGGTATCTTTCCTCGGCACTGTGTCAGCACCGTGGACCTCTGGACACACGCAGTCAGTACCATGGCTTGAGCCTGGCCGGCCACTTCCTGTTCTTCTTGGCAAAGAATGCAGGTGAGCACCTCCCTCTCGGCTGGAGTGGACCCTCGGTGGGGCCCAACGGCTACACACGGCTCCATCTGCTCCATGGAGCAGCTAGAGTAATCAACATAACCCAAACTGGAATTAGTCAAATGAGTTTGGTTTGGATCTTGATCTCAAGCAAGGTAAACACACCCATGGGTTTGTGTTTATTTGTGTGATCCTCCTCACCATTCAGTAGCTTTATCAGGCTCTCCCTGCGTCCCGCTCTCTGGCATGTTATCATACAGCATCTTGTTTGACTCAATGAAGTTTTTCTGCATTGCTGACATCTGGGCCATGATCTTTTGCCGGTGGAGCTTGGCTGCTTCTGCCTTCCTTTTGCGCTCAGCTTTCTCTTTGTCCTGAGCACTCTGAAATAATAACAAATCAGACAGCCAAATATTTCAATTAATTCTCTTCAATTTTTTTAGAATTCATTTTCTGAACTTCATAACACACACATTAGCTATCTTGGTTTTTACATTTCTTGATGACCCTGGCCCCCGAAACTAAACAAGTTTATTGTTGGAGACAATTAAATCTTGAATTTGTTATTTCACCTTCACTCATCTAACCCCCTAATCGTCTAGTTGACAAAGAACACACTCTTTTTTTATAAAAGAAGCAACAGTAAAACCAAGTCAGTTGTGTTGGTTAATTCACATCTTGTAATTCATCATTGTTCTTTTACCTCTTCAGGTTTGGTTGCTTCCATACTCATAGAGGCTGTTGGACTGGATTTCTCTCTAAGGCACTTGACAATCTCAAACATCTAGCAGAAAATAGAACAGCAAAACAAAAAAGGTGAACGTCACTGTAAAATGAATGCATCGGTGAAAGGAAAAACTTTCATGTGATGCAAATGATAAAAATGCAGAATGAAAACTGGCTAGGCAACAACCTACCTGTAGAACCCATTTAATCATGTCTTTCTGAGCTTCGAGGGAAGGAACAGCCTTAATCTTGGACAACAGGAGGAACACTGACTTGCTGTGTTCTGAACCAATTTCTGGAAGAACAGAAGAGAAATGTACATTACAAAACCAAACCAGTTTATAGAACTATAATGGATCTGGAGTGAACAACAAAACAATTGGCTTTCACTCACTGCGGGCCTTGAGGCTGAAATCAAAGGTCACGTCTTCCACAGTGCTATCCTCAAGCTGTGTTTTCTCTTCAAGCAATGCCTGACCTATCAAGTGCAGCGCCTGTGTGGTAAAAGAATGATTTTTTTTTTTTTTTTTTTTTACTGCAAGTGGTTTGAGTCATAAATAGCAAAACTCAAACAAGGTAGATTCTGTAAAGGAAAAAAAATAATGTAATGTGTACCCTCTGGATCATGGCTTCTGTCCAGTGAGTGGCTTGGTCCTCTGCAGCTTTCTGTAGGACACGTCTTAGGACGTGGATGATAATGTCACAGCAGAGCAGACGGGCTATGCTGGAAAATGCCGGGCAGAAGGCTGGGGGCACCGGAGGACACAGAGCTGAGAACAAATACACACAGGGAGTTAGTAGAGCTGAAGACTGCCGCATCTTGGAGCTGTGCCGAGGCCTGTGCAGAGCAAAGACGTCAGTCACCTTTATCACTGCCCTCCTGGATCTTCCTCCTCTTCTGAGACTCTTCTGCCTACAAGTAAAAGATAAGAACAAAATGAAGACTATCCAACACACGTGTCAATTTAACATCAAACTGGTGAAACATTTCGTTACCTTGCTGTGCTGAGATCTTGAATAATGATAGAAGAAAGGGTTGAACTCTGCCAGACGCTCTTTTTTTACTTCATACAATCCATGTCCTGAAACTCCTGGTTTTCTAAGAACAGAGGCAAAAGAGGCATATTAAACACACTCTGAAATGACTGTTATAGTAATAAGTTATAATTCATAAGCTCTTTCACGGTCTTTACATACTTGAAGGTTGCAACTTTGGTAATTACATTCTCCAGGCCTGTTTCATGGCTCTCCTACAAAGAAAACATTTTGAACGTGTAAATGATTATTCCATTAAAGAAATTAAGATTTTAACTCTCTGCTTTATACAGTATATGTAGCTTACGTTCTCTGGCAGACCCTTGACCAGGCTACTATGAGCCATGGGCTCAATGCACAAGAGGTGGATAACCTCCCGCATTGTCACATCCTCCTTGGTCAACTGACTGATACCGGGGACATAGCGCTCACCTGGGAACACAGTAATGGTCAGACGCCACAGTCTGCTTCATATCAAACCAACTTCCCAAATTTGATTACTATACTGTACCAGTGATGACGATAAGAAGGTAGAGCATCTCTTCCGTCAAACGGTTCCACTCTATCAGTTCATCCTGCAAATACAGTTTATTTTATTATCACTCAATTGAATGTTTGGTGACTTAATTTTTTTTTTTCCTGAATGATTATTGAGGTATTTTGCTTACCTGGTCTTTGCTCGAACAACTCCCATTGAAATAATCAAAAAGCTCAAATCTCAACAAGATCAGCATGAGGAAATGGTTGGGATCCATTTTGGAAGCAGCTATCTGTAAACAGTTGTGGGGAGGGTCATATATCACTACAGTGTATATATGCATAAATAAAACGTAACGGATAAGACCATTGGAAAAAAGTCTGACTGCCACCAACCTGAAGCATGAGAATGTCCTTATCATACATCTCGTCCCTGCATTTTACATCCTGATAGTAGTAGACCTGATCATGTGAAACAACATGTTTTGATCAATACAAAATATAATAACAGAGAGCATATAGAAATTAAACAATGCCTTGAGCATCCAAAAAATGAAGTATACCTGGCTGACTAGTGAGAGCCCGTTTCTCCGCCACATTTCAGCTGAGACCTGTGCAGCCAGAACCACACAGCGCAGAGGCTGCTCTGCCAGCTGGGTGTGGTCATAGCTCTCCTGCAATAGACAAAGAAAAGAAACCATAACTCTCTTCCTTCAATAAGTACAACAGCACAGCACACGCTGAATATTTGTTTGCTGACTCACTGACACCAGTAGCTCGCTATACATTTAAATCATTGTTTTTGGTTTCGTTATGTCACTTACGGGATTATCGAGACGTTCAATTGCCCCTGTTCTGCACAGAAGTACATACAGGCCTGGGGATCACAATGTACAGGTTAGATTCACAGCTGACAGAAAGAAATACAATAAATTACTGAGTCGCAAGTATTAGTTCTCCTACCAGCCAGTAGTCTGGAGATGGGCAGATGTATGCTGACAGGCTGCTGAGACACTTTGTACGGACGAACATGGAGGATGTGCTTGCACATGTAGTAGTCAGTGGGTTCCCTATGGAAGGGCTGGTTATTGCACTGCATTAGGACTTTGTGGCACTCTTTAAATGCAAGCAGCAAGATCTCATCCTGAGGGGACAAAGAGGAAATAATTGATTACAGCAATTCACACCTCTCACCTTTCTGGGACAACTCTATTTTTTAATAGATAAAGTGCTAAAGATCTCACATCAGAGGAACACCAGTCCTGAAACATAGCAAGAATGTGGCGGAGCTGGATCTGAAGAGTAAAGCCAGCTTCCCATTCTGGCTCCACTGCAATGTGTTTACCAAACTGGCGCTTCACCTCCTCCATGCCCTGAAAAAAAAGTGAAAGAAGGCCAGTTACTGTAACTTCATGTAATAGGTAAGACATTACATATTATCAAAGAATGACCCAAGGTAGAGATAATCATTACCTGCATGCATTTGAGAAGCCCAAGAAACACTTTGAACCCCTCCATGAACTGTGTCCGCAGCTCTTCAGTCCAGACTGATGGTTTACTGATCAGAATATATCTGAGAGAGACACAAGTTGCATCTTAGCTAAAGACCAAAAAAAAAAAAAAGTTGGGAAACAAGATTTGGTTGAAATTACTTCCCGTTTACTGACCTGAGATCATGGAAGATGACCTGGATCCGTGTGAACTTGTCTGAGTTGTAGCCAAGGAAGAAGAAGCGATTGTTGACATCCAGATGTTCACACAGCAATTCCATGACTGTCTCAACTATCACTTTGATGACATTGACCTGTTCGATCAGCTGTCTGGCCTAGAGGAGGAACGGGAAAGTGAAGACGGAGGTGGATGTTAAGGCACAGATATATCTGGTCTGGTCTTCTTAAAGAAACACAATTAATAAATGCTTGTACCACTATGATATATCTACAATGATGTCTTAACAACAAACAACACTTACCAATGTGGGTACAGTGAATATCTGAACAGACAGCGCAGTGATGGATATACTCCTCTCATGGTCATCGTTTATGAAGTCCTTCTGCAGCTGCTTAAAGTGCTAAAAAGATTGAATTATATTAATTTAAGAAAGTGAAGAAATTGCAAAAATAGTAATAAGTAAATATTTTTTTTACCTTTGTAAATTCAATTGCAAAAAGCCTTTTGAACTCTGTCTCCATTAGCATACTACAGAAAATCAGTTCATGTACTATCTTCCGAGCTCCTGGTGGAAATAACAAAAAAAAGATAATGTTAGTGTCATATATGTAATCAAGATTAAATTAAACTTATTCTGTGTGGGAAAATCAAGCATCTTGCCTTTGAACATCCGAGCATCGTGCAGCATGAGTCTGCTGATGAGGCAAGGCCGGTCTCTGTCTGTGTTGTTCTCTAGCGCCACCTGACAGAAGGCCTGTCTGAAGCCCACTGCGCAAGACAAACACAGGTTCATGCAACTGTACTACACTAAGGTGTATATAGGTTTTCTAAAAAAAGGTACATGTTAATAGTGAGCAATCACAATGACGGCAGCACCTGAATAACTGATGATCTTTTGGAACCAGGAGCCAAGGCGTAGAGCGAAAGTTTGATGAGCCATTACCGTTGCGTGAAGGATCTCCACGCGTAGCGCCTGCATGGAAATGTGCTCGGAGTTGGTCTGCAACACAGCAGTGACAAAGACAGAGTTCACTTAAAAATGAAAAATGGAAAATACTCATTTCAGGTTCAGGGCTAAACATCTTTCTAAATCTAAACTCGTCTTTAGTGTCTCAGAATAGCAGGTGTTCACCTTGATGAGCTCCTTTGCTTGCTGGCAGGAACGAAGGGTTCCCTTCTTTACTGCCCGTCGACCCTGTCAGACCCAAACAGAATAGAATATAGAATTATCTTTATTGTCATTATGGCACGCATAACAAAATGTAAGTGCCTTCAGTGCAGGAAGTACAAGTATGAAACATAGAACTTTAAAAGCAGCTTTAAAAAGAAGAGAGATAAAAGGGATAAAACACAGAAAGATTAAAAACAGCACATACATACCGTATATACAGAGCACCAGTCCATGAGTTATTTCATGTGGGTATTTAGGGCAGTGATGGCCTTAGCATAAAAGCTGTGTTTTAGTCTGTTTGTGTGGGTTTCTATTGTCCTGTGTCACCTGCCTGAGGGTAACTGTTCAAATAGGATGGAGCTGGGGTGGGATGGGTCCTTGATGATGTGCTGGGCTCTTTTGAGGCAACTGGAACTATAAAGCTCTTAACAATTAACAGTTAATAATAATTTTATATAAAGGCATGCAGTGGATATAAAATGTGACATCACAGGAACATTTTAATTCAGAATTTTAAACCTTAATAAGCTAGTATTAAAAAAAAAAAAAACTCTTATCCACAGGAAAGAATTTTTTTTTTTTCTGTTTTTAAATGAACATCCTACACACGGCGCTGGTGCAGAAAAGATCACGGAACACACTGGGGACCAATTTCAGTGTTTCCCACAGAATGTAACTGGGCTAAGTTTCATATTTTATTTGAATACATGACCATGTTTCCAGTAGGTCATTTTTTATGTCACCATTTTAATTCTTATTTTAGTGTTTATGCACAAACTACTTTTATTTGGTCACCTTGCTTTTTCTTCTCTTCTCCCCACACACCTACACCACTCACAGTACACACCTGCTTGCCCAACTCCACTGCTTTCTGTTTCTCTCTTGCTGTATCATACAGAGACAGCAGTATTTTCATAGAAAGCATGCCTCATATTTTGGATTTTTTTTCTCCGTATTCTGTTTTTATAGCAGCTGACGTGTGGAGGAGGTTTGTTGTTAATGACACAGCTGATCAAAACTGACATCAGCACCAACCAGGTGTGTTCACTGTTGCTTTACCTGGTTTGTGCTTGTAAAATAAACACAGTGCTCGTGTCTTCGATGCACTATCAGATAACATCGCTCTCTGTGTCTCAGAAGCAGAGCTGTGTGCTTGTCAGTAAACTGCACAGGAGGAAAACTGAGATGGACATTGTTCACTAGTTAATTGATAACAGATGGTGTTGTTCTGATGTTTTTTTTTTAAATAAACTAGTATGAATATTTTTGATAGCCCTACATGACAGCGCTGTTAAAAAAGAAAAGAATACCTCTTTATCAATAAGTGCTGTGTGTGTCTGTGCTTCAGCTTCATTACAGTTGACCGAGCGCTGCAGGGTGTAAATCACATGGTCGTACGAGTGGTGCTCATCATTGTACAGCACACAGTAGTATGCATCGTCTTTTGTCCTGCAAGGATGAGCAAAGACACTCTCAGAGTTAAGATGAGTGATTTGCATGTGGATTTATGCATTTGCATGTAATCAGGCGGGCCGTACCGGGGCTGCAGTTCAGCCGATAGCTCCAAGTTCTCCTCCCACACCAAGAACTCTGTGACGTAGTGCAGCAGTACCTGGAACAGCTTCTCAGCACGCTCATATAACTCAGGCTCCAAAGAACACTCATCCTGCATAAATGAGAGAATCACAAAGAACGCACATTTTTGAGTACACTACTACCACCTCTCTACCTCCAGAAGTACTTGAAACCCTGTCTTGGACATATCAGAGACATTTCTCACACATTTTATGACAAATAACAATGTAATTTGTTGGTGACCACAACAGTGAACTTCAAGTGATATAAGAAATATGTATTTTTATAATATTGTAACTTTAAATCAGAAAAAAAACTGTTCAATACAGATATTCGTCTTTGCATCTCATGTTAATTTGATACAGACAAGGTTTGTTGGAATAACCTTCACTAATTCCCTATTTCCTGTGTTTCCTACAATGACTCTACAATATGACAAGGAGGTGGTATAAATATTTTGCTTTATAGGAGATAAACAAGCAGCTGGCCTGGTAAAGTTAATATCAAATTCCCTGAGGGCAAACATTCCACGTTGCAGCTAAGTATTTCATACAAATGTCTGACATTTGACACACAAACCAAACAAAACTTACAGTGAGTGTGTATTTAAACCAGCCTCTACGTCACACTACTGTGTGAGAACAAGCACTGGAATCTACCACAATCTAAACAACAAGGGTTCTGAAACAGCACGGCCAGTTTGGAAACGCTTTAAAAGGCCGCCATTTGTAATGCGTCATAGCTTGTTAGGCGCAGGTTCAGATCTGGTTTAGAAAACACAAAGCAGGCTGCTGCTACTGATGCCTTTGTTAACAGAAGAACAGAAGCACCTGCTGTTTACGGAAACAGGCACAGAGCTGTCAAGCTGTACATCTGCTCAAAACCCAGCATGACTTTATCAAATAAAAGCCCAAACACTGTAATCAGCAAAGCAAACAACTGCTGAACAGTAACAACCGATCACCAAAGTGTGTCCCAGCAGCAGTTTGGTGGAAGGAGTAGCTGGAGAAGCTGTAAACTCAATCTCTGCACAGTTCAGCAGGATTTGATCATTGTAGAAACGCTGATCTCCACCATTCTCACTGACATCTGTTTTCCACCAGCCTTCACGCTCTCCACTCTCCTAATCGTTTCACCTAGTTATACATTTTCTCAGTTGGTACGGGTCAACAAAGTGCTTTTCTTTCTCGTTTCCGGAGCTAAAGCCACAGCCAAGAGAGCAGCAACCAGGGCTAAGATGGGAAAATAAGCATTCTGGGGTTCACTGACACAGAATGGGACAAGTACGCCCCTCCCACGTCCCTCTTTCCACTCTATTATGTAACTCACCGTTACCATGGCAGTGGCTGCCCCTGGGTCGTGTTTGGAGCAACACGGGCCGATCTTCCAGGCTTCTACGTCCCCACAATCACAGAATCCCCCGCCTGATGACGCATGCATCTGGGGGGAAAAAAAGCACATACTGTATGTCACTGAGGGCTGAGTAATGGATAGACACAACCGCAATTAAGTTATACAAGTGCTTTAACTGTGGGAACACATCATTATGATGATGCACTGGGGTTTCAACATTAAAGGCCAAATACCAGTCCTACACTAATGTAATCAAACATAAATCTTAATGTATCTATAATTATGTTGCGTTTGTTTCCCCTCAAAGTTTAAGGGACACAGAGGAGGGTAATCAAGCTGACATCATAGCACACAGGAGTAGGAGGATCACGTAGACTAGTGATTGACAAGGATGTTTCAATATGTGCGACCCATATCTTAGAACAAGCAGACTGTGGTTGATTAATGCACTCAATAAAACATGTTTTGGATTTGATTAAAAATGTAAACATTTATATTGACACCAACCTTGTAACGATGACTTTTGTGCACGCTGTCCTGGAAGCAATCCATGCACAGGACACAAGTGGGATCTATTGCACAATCCCTGCAAAAAAAAAAAGAAGTTGAAGAGGATTTGTAACTTGATCGAGCAAAATGTCAACAAAGGTCTATCACTGTGCCACTTGCGTTACTGTACAAACTGCACTGCATCAACTAAACATATTTGCTTCAATGTGAAAATCCAGAGTGTCAATTTGATGAGCACATCAAATTCATTACAGGATTTGTATCAGACAACAGCGAACACACAGGTCTCATTATATATTACATATATCCATTTCTGGTGTCTTATTGTGCCAATTTGAAAAATATGCATTTTAAGGCAACATGCACACACAGATTTATATAAAACTCAAACCTTAAAACTCAAACTTTGATTGTCTTCCTTGAGTCAATTTAAAATGACTCATCACTGTTATGTTAAAGTGACTTGTTACTAATGTATCCTACATTTTTTTTGTAGCTGTCAAGAAATATTTCTCCTCTTACGGTGTATGCTCTTTATTATATTACCAAAGTTTGAGTGTATCGGTACTTCACATCATTTAGATTCACTCACACTCTGCCTCACAATGAAACCTGAGAGTCAACTCGTTAACTATTCATTTTTAACGCTTAGCCTAAATACCGTGGGGTTGTCGTGTCAGATCACTAGAACTAAAACCTATTTAGGACAAACTATTCCCTCCAAAAGTACCTAATGGTGTTAAGTAGCCTTCATGTGTGTGTATTCCCGTCCTTTATCTCTCATCCAGTTACCCCGGATTCCACTTGGATCGACACTTTTTGATACCTCAATTTCATGTCTGAATGTTAGCCCAAATGTTTGTTACTAATAACGGCAAATAAATGTTCCATATTTTATCATAACTACAATTATTCTCACTGTCATGACTTATTTATTACAGAAGATCAGAGGTTCTATTCAAACCTGCAGGAGTAGACAGTCTCTCCCTCTTTGAAGACACGTCCACAGAGCTGGGAGGAGGTGCATCCCTGCTTGAGCTTCTCCAGTCCCTCCTGAGGATCCTCTCCAAACAGGAAACACTCCAGAGGGTGGAGAAGCCGGCTCTGCATGAGCTCCTCTTGATTCTGAGGGCAGGACTCCGTCTCCTGGCAGAAGATCTGTGGCACCTGCTCCTTCAGGTAGCAGAGCAGCTCCGCCCTGCTGTCTGCAGCCTCCAGCCATTCCTGCAGGGCAAAAGACAAGAGCATAACTTCTTTTGCAATGACTCACATCTGTCTCCACCTAATAACACATAACCGCACATAAGCCACCGTTCTCACGGTGATGCACGGATAAACATGCTAACAAATCTATTTAAATTTCCAAATCCTGGTCTGAGGGCATTTAATAAGAATTATGAAGCTGTAGACTTTGTGAATATGTTATTTTGCACTGACTGCTGAGATTTCACATTGCTTTGTCTTTCAAAATCTGAAGTGGAAATATGTGCATCACAACTTGCCTGGCATGAAGTGAAAAAAAGGTTTCTAGTAACATTTTCAGTCAGTCTAGTAAAGTTATTGAGGAATGTTCCTGATTTTTCTTTATTAAAGCACTGCGACACTTTCTGTGTTGGCTGACAGCCACACAATAAGCATCACAGAGGAATGAACAGAGGATTGTTTTTGCTGGCAGAGCAGCCAGATCTAGTCTATGTACTAAGAATTACTAATATTGTTAACATCACATCATTACATTTTGCAGTATATGGCAGAGAGTGATCTTTAGTAATTCTGTGTTTTGAGGCCTAAATGACACATGGAATGACTATTTTAGAGGTAGACCAAGTGGACAATGAAAATATTTTCTTCTTTGAACACCCTGCATCTTGGATTTTCTAGAAATATGTTGTTGTTTTTTCCCCCACAAGGTTTCAGGGGCAAAGAGGATGGTTAATGAAGCTGACACCACTGCACAGCACTGTGAACAAGAGTGAATTACAGAAACTAAAGATGCTTTGGTATGTTTTGGTTGATTTTCACCACAAAACATGGAGTAGTTTCATACATTTTTAAGGTACTCACTTGTGCATGAAGTTGGTATTTATGCATCTGTTTTTCGCCAGCACCTTATCAATTTCAACAGTCAATCTAAGTGGTTGTTGCAAACAATAATGATATGCTTATTTTTACAGTTATAACGCTATGACGTGGAGGCTTGAGACGCAGTAGAAATCAAATCCTTTTCTTATTTTATAGTGTAAGTTCTGCAAGGTTTATAAGATCACATCTGATTTCTGTGTTTTGTTTGTTGTACTCGGGTGTCAAACTGAAAATATCTAACCCTAAAAAAAATAAAATCATATCCGTGTAGGCCAGTTTCACTTTCACATTTTGGATAATGTTTAACTTTACATAACACATCGCAGGTGTGGGGGATGCGGGATCATCCCAGGATAATTACTGATCAAAAATTATAAACTCATGTTCAGGCGCTTTGAAGAAAAAAACCCCCAAAAAGCCACCAAAAATACCACAGGATGGAGATTAACACACTACAGAGCACACTGCCTTATTATCTCCACTGTTGTCCACTCTAATACGTCCTGAATCAATAACCAACAACATACACAGACTGTTGGCGAGCGATAAACGTTGTAGCCTTCACAGAGACGTTTTACCACCTCGGTAGCTAACGTTTAGCAGCTAGGAGCTAACTACGAATGCTAGCCCGGTGAGAAGACACCGTTTAACTGCGCGGTCAAACTATATCATACAAACGAACTAACACGTTACACTTACGTGTTTAGTCCCTAAGTTATTATAACCACTGTCAGCTATATTACCTATTTAAAAACCATACCTTATTGAGCTCCAGCCCGTCCACCGTTTTCTCGCCCTCCGCCATATTCCATTTGCCGTAAAGGAGGCGACCGTTCCCCTTGTAACCGAAATCCTTTTGCGACGCTATTAGGCTGTAATTAGAATAATCAGAAAGATTTATGTGTAGTTAAGCACTTGTGCTTTATAAATCAAACGGGACACTTTGAACAACAGTTTGAGCCTCTGTTTGTTAAATGTTGTTAAATTGCGGGCAAAAAAAAAACTCCTAAAGACACTTCAGACACCAGCGTCTCTATGTATAGTAGTGTAACTGCTCCGTGTGTCCACCAGGGGGCGCCGGTCAAAATTGTCGCTGCTTTCTGTGTCGATGAATGCAGCGGGGCTAGAGGTCAGAGTTGAATGTTTGACAGAAAGCTGAATATGGATTCCATATTTCATGAGAAAGTAAGTTTAAACGTTTAAATTAAACCGTTTAGCTACAAATAAATCGTCGTGTTTATTTCATAAGCCCCGGGACTTCTGGCGGCGATTTATTTACCGGCGCTACCCGGCCGATGTGGAGACATTAGTGGTGGTGTTTGGCAGTATTGTTGTCCAGACAGCTAAAATGCTAATTGCACCTGGTTGTCAGAGATTATGAAAAAAAAGTTTGTTTTCAGCTTGAAATGTAAACACAGTGAGCTTCGTAAGAGGCGCAAGTGTGTTATTTTTTATCAAGTTAGTTAACGAACTGGCTTAGCACAGCTATCTGGTCTTATAAAGTAGTATTAATGGTGCTTGTACGTAAGCTAGCTGTATGTAGCTTTACTGGTGTATGGCTGTTACCGTGGGTAGAGACCAAATCCATACAATTTTATCTTATCCCATATACATAAAGCTAACTATTTCATCGTCCTGTGTCATTTGTGCCGGTGTCTTAACAATAACTACCCTTTTATTTGTAGCAAGAGGGCTCACTTTGCGCCCAACACTGTCTCAACAACCTCCTGCAGGGTGAGTATTTCACTCCTGTGGATTTGTCTTCCATTGCTCATCAGCTCGATGAAGAGGAGAGAATGAGGATGGCTGAGGGAGGTATGGCCAGTGAGGAGTATAGGACCTTCTTACAGGTGAGGAGACACAGAAGATAGATGTCAGTGCAGCAGCCCGTTTAGGACAGTTTTTCTAACTTCACGGTCTGTGACTTTGTTTCCAGCAACCATCTGGGAACATGGATGACAGCGGGTTCTTTTCAATACAAGTGAGTTTAAGAGATCCCTTTTTTTATTGTTTCTTAATAACAGATCAATAACTGTTATGAGTCAGTAATATCAATTTCCTTTTCTGCCATCTACTTTAACTAGGTAATTAGCAACGCTCTGAGAGTGTGGGGCTTGGAGCTAATCCTCTTCAACAGCCGGGAGTACCAGAGCCTCATGATTAATCCAATGTAAAGTTTCTTGATGTCTTAATCTGTATTCACTACACTACTGTTTTACTAGTTAAGTTTATGGTGACCACTATCCCTACTTTCGTGTTTCAGAAATGAGAAAGCTTTCATTTGCAACTACAAGGAGCACTGGTTTACTATACGCAAACTTGGACAACAGGTATGAGGTACTTATTGTCATTATACACATTTGTAATACAGTTTTACTTGAACTAAAACTCTGTTTTGTTTTCATTGCAGTGGTTTAACCTGAATTCATTGTTGACTGGACCAGAGCTGATTTCAGACACCTATCTAGCGCTTTTCCTTGCACAGTTACAACAAGAAGGTATGGTAAAATGAACTTTTATTCATAATATGTTTATATGTTGAAATTCAAATTATAAAAGTTATCTTCTGTGCAGGGTATTCCATATTTGTGATCCGAGGTAACCTGCCTGAGTGTGAAGCGGAGCAGATTCTTGGTTTCATGAGAGTGCAGCAGCAGCAGCGGCCGAGGCTTATTGGAGAGGAGGATGCCCAGACAAGTGCAGGGTATGTACTACCATATCATAGTAGACACGACAACATAGAGGAGCCATAAATTACTCAGAAAGAAGTTTCTTTGTTTATCTTTCATGTCACTCAATATAAACTTTTTTCATTTGCTTGTGGAAACTGATTAAGCCTTGTACTGTGAGCAGCAGGTCAGCAGCTCTGGCCCAAACGGAGATGGCCTTTGGTGTAGAGGATGAGGTCGTGGATGAAGATGATGAGCTGAAGAGAGCTCTGGCTCTCAGCAGACAGGACATAGATGTGGAAGATGAAGAAGCTGATCTTCGTAGGGCCATACAGCTCAGCATGCAAGGTAAAAGAGGAGTCATCTAAAGGTTTTAAAGTTTCTCAAAGCATTAAAAGGCATGGCTTATATCAGTGGGTCACTTAGTTTTAAGTCTTATTTTCACAAATTGTCTAAGTTCACAATAATAACACTGTTTTAAGCATATGCTTATTATATCTTTTGTTTAACAAAATACCTTATTCAAAATCTAGTACTTTAAAATGGGTTGTTGTTTTTTTTATGATATTATAGGTGCAGTGATGAGCAATAAGTCCTCAGAGTCTGAAATGGGAAATGTGAAATCAGGGACCCAGGTAGCAGGGAGTGCTGCAGGAGGACAAAAAGAAGGCCAGAATGAGACGCTCACAGCTGAGGAACTGCGGAAGAGGAGACAAGCCTATTTTGATCGGCAGGTTTACCTGCATGCCTGATGACACAATATTTCAAACTGTTTTTATATCATATTTTATATCATAATGTTTTTAGGCATTACAATACCCAGCCCTGACATTACCACTTTGAGTGAACGGAAAATGAATGCATGAGTTTTAAAATAAATTCTCTGTTGACTTCTTAGGCAGCAGCAACAAGCTCAGCCGAACATTCCTCAACAACCAGACACAAAATCAACAGGTGGCTCAGGTGAGTATATCTGACTTTAATATACAGTATATTCACAGTGGAGATTATTTAATGAAGTTTATCAAAACGTCTATCCAAGAAAGACACAAAACATACTAACCTAAGCCCTCTTCCTTCTTCTAGGATCAGTAAACACTGGGGAGAAGGACCAACAACAAAAGCCCAGCCAGTGAAGAAAGTGTGAAAGGTTTGCCTATGCTGTTTACCAGCTGCCTGGATTGGCAACCCCATTCAGGGGTAGCTTTGCTCGTTCCTCTAACCTTTTGCACATGCGAACATAAGGACAGTCAGAAGGCTGACACGTTTCCCCTGGTTAGTTCGCTGACAGGCTATAGAGAAGAGAACAACGGCAAAGAAAGGCAGCAGTTAGTCTAATCTAACTCACTGAGGCACTGAGGTGTGACCACAGAACTCATGATGCAGTTAATCCAAGTTTGCAATTGCCTTTTTACCATGGCGCCTTCTATTTCTATTGTATACTGTTTTTTATTCTTGTTTTTTTTTCCTCTGGAAGAGATGGAAAAGAATCTTCAGCATACAAAGGCTGTGTTTACTTGAGTAGGTGAATACAAACAGAGTGTTTGGTGAGTCATAGGTGACCAATGTTAAGACCACAGATAAAAGCTTGACTGATGTTAGAGCCTCCTTCCTTTTTATTGGATTTGAGTTTGTAGGGCGTGAGATGTGATTCCAGCGCCTGCTCCGATAGAACACCATTGTAGTTTTGAAATCATTTTTTTGTTGCAACATAATGAAATATCTTTTAGCCAGCATCACTAACACATGTGGATCATTTATTCCCGAAATCATCAATCACTTTACTTGTGAATGTCTAAGAGTGAACTCCTAAGGTATTTAGACAACAGTATATTTTTGATGTTGTGGCTTTGTTTTTACTTTTCAAGTGTATAAGTAGGCATAATAATGTAAGATTACACAGCTGACAAACACTTCATTTGACAGTGTTTTGTCCATTTTTTTGGATGGACAGTGAACAACATAGTTCTATAGAGCTATTTGCTGAATCTAAAATACTTTCGACTGATGCATATTTTTCATATCTTGTCCAGAATAAGTTGACATGTAAGCGGGAACAAAGAAGCAGTCTGCCGTCTGAAACTGCAGCTGATAGATAAATACAATTTTCAGCACAGAATAATCACTTGAAACCAATCTGCCTACCTTATATGTCTCCTTATCAGTATTTGTCATGGCCCATATTAGGAAGATATTATAAAGAGTTTGTAGCCTCCAATGTTACAGCCCATAAAATACATTAATTGCACTGATTCGACATACTTTGTACACATTAGTTGTACAAAAATATATTAATTTGCACTGAGGTTGCCCTGAATTAAAGCTACGAAAGCCACTGACTGATTGATGACTTTCAGAAATAAGAGTAAAATAGTGATAATGAAGGGTGACGGGTATTTAACCTCACACTTTGTGTAATTTAGAACCCAAAGAAAGAAACAATACATCAGAAATGTGTCACCATGTATACACTTAATGTTTTTTTTTTTAGTTTGATTCTGACCACAACTTGTTTGAATCTTTTTCCATTTCCCTCTACAAGCTTCTGTTCAGAAGAGTCTGGTTCCAACACACAATGTTGATGAATAGACCATATTGCAGCATTAAACCAGTGTTTACAGTTATTTTCTGGATGACCGTTCAGCATGGCTATATCTTGATGCTTCCACAAAAGTTATTAGGATTTGGACTTCTTGTGCTGGATGACTTCCAAGAATTCCATGATTTCATAGTTGTCTTCATTTCTTATCCTGTTAGTGCTTTTTTTCTGTATTTGAAATGCACTTGTGACAGAGTATAAAATGTTGGTAGCTGGGTTTTTATCATTACATTGTTTTCACTCACTACATTCTTACAGTAAGTACTCCTCATTTTTTGTTATATTTCACATTACCATAGCACATTCTTTCATTTAATGTATTAGTACTTGTTCCAGGATTAAAGTGACATTCACTCCTCCTCAAGTTTGTCATGTCTCATTTTTGTGTGATTATTGACAGTTCTTGTGACATGAGCTGTGGAAAAGAGGTCCCCAAATGTACACAAAAAACAGAGACTATTTGTAACAGAACAACAGGCAGTATGCCATGGTTAATATGTAACGTTCAGAGCACACTTGCACTTTGTATCCCCAAATAATAGAGCTTTCAGACATAATCTTGCTCAAGCTGAATGGTACGTATGAGTCAGTTAATATGGGGGAAAAATTATTTTCATCATAATTATGTATTGCATATTTATTATTATTTCAAAACTGCATTTATTCAGGTTGTTTTGGTGATAACGTGAATGGAAAAATTAAGTTAATTTATGAGATCTAGTCTTTTTTTGTAGAAATCTGTTGCTGTTTTACTGTTTTGTTGTGCTTTTTAATAATTTTTTAACATCTACATGTCTGCATGTTTCAGTTCGTGCTCCCAAACCTTCTCAGACTCAAAACATGGCGGTACACAAAATGAAAATGGGATTTATTTTCATTATAATCTACATGTGCTTCCTTGATCCTGTGCACCAAGTACCCTCTCCAAGTGCCACCATCTCAGATCTCTCCTTTAAAAATATGGACTTTGCCATTAACCTTTACAGAAGAATATCCAGCTACCATGACAAGAACATCTTTTTATCACCTTTGAGCATCTCCACCAGCTTTGCTGCTCTCGTAGAGGCTTCTGGTGGCCTCACACGACAGGAACTACTGAAGGGACTTAACTTGGAGCAGCTGGAGCGTGCCGACCAGCCAGAACTTATCCCAAAACTCTTTCAACTCCTTAATGACAACATCACGCAGAATGGATCACTGCAACTGGACCAAGGTATGGCCCTCTTTATACACCCAGATTTTGAGGTGGCGAAGACGTTTGAGGACCAGATCAAGAAGTTTTTTGATGCTGACATCAAAAACGTAGACTTCAGTGACACAAAAGGGAGCATCGAATTCATCAATGACTATATCCAGAAAAAAACTCAGGACAGAGTGACAGACATACTTTCCACCCTGGATGCATCGACCCAACTCATGTTAATCAACACAATTTTCTTCCAAGGTAAGTTGAATCACTCTTGCATAGTTTAGAACATCATCTTGGGTCATTAATAACTGCGTTTTGACTCCTATTTGACCTTTGACCTATAGTGTCAACAATTAAATTAACAGCATTATTTCCTCTACAGGAACATGGCAGATCCCTTTTAACTCCAATTTCACTACAAATGCCGCCTTCTACATCGACAACTATAGTGTTGTCCAAGTGCCAATGATGTTTATAGAGGACAAGTTCTACATGATGGAAGATGTTCCTCTTGGTGCCAAAGTGCTGAAGCTACCATACGAGGGAGGTGTTTCCATGCTTGTCCTTCTACCCAACAAAGGCATAGACTACACTGTAATTGATGATGAGATCTCTGCTGAGAGGTTTCTCAGCTGGGTCAAAAGACTGCAGAGAACGTAAGTTTTTAATGTGGAAAAAATGTTTTTCTCCTATTTTGTTGAATGTATTCTGTTGTATTTTTGAGCCTATTAGACTATTGTTACATCTCCTTTAGAAAGGTGCTGTAAAAGCATCCAGCAACAAACGTGAAAATACCTACAGCAACAGATAACAATGAGTCTACTCAACATGGTTGTCCATGTCTTGTTCACAGCAAGCTGGAAGTCAACATGCCCAAATTCAAGATGGAGCAGTCGTACACCCTCCACAAAATTCTACCAGATATGGGCATGACCAGTGTCTTCAGAAATTCAGCAAATCTGACAAAGCTGAGCAAGGATGCAGGCCTCAAGGTGTCAGAGGTTAGTGCTATTTTTTTTTATTTTTATAATACTGTTACAGCATACCTGCATATTCCAACAACTGCAGATGATGAATTTTTATTTCTTCTGTTAAAAAAAAAGGTGCTGCACAAAGCTGTGATTGAGGTGGATGAGACTGGGACCACTGCAGCAGCTTCCACGACAAGTGGCATTACTCCATATTCCTTACCCAGGACCTTCATTGTCGACAGACCGTTCTTCTTCTTCATATACCATGAAGCCACAAACTGCCTGCTGTTCATGGGCAGGGTGATTGACCCCACCAGAAAGTAGCAGTCATGACTGGTTTGTTTGAGTTGTGAAGTGATTGCACATGACCATGTCATGTTTATTCTGGCATTTAAAGGGCTTTTCAATGCATTTTTTAAATCGTGGCTTACAATTCTTGTACCTATCTTTTCTGTAAGCCTCTATTAATAAAGAATAGAAGTTGGTGTGGCTTTCTTTTGGATTTGATCAACTCATGTCAGCTCTGGAATAATAATGTGTGCATATTAAATGAGAGCAGTTTTGTGTGAGTGAACAACTGAATCATAAATAAAGGAACAAATGACTTAAATTGCAGTTGTCAGTCAAATGCATCAGAACCACTTTTAAGGGTCTGAATTTATAACTTCAATTAATAGTAAATAGTTGATGCTTTATAGAAAAAAAACATGAATAAGAACAACTGTTGGGCTGCAAGATTGTAAAAATAACTATAGCTATATCTATATCTATATCAGTGATTTTCTGTTTTTTGAAAAATATACCAAACTCTGTAATTACAGACATTATCTGTAAATTAAATACATTTTAAAATCTTAGTCTCATAGTACAGTATGTCTCATAGAACTCTTAAAGATCTGTTAGTATCATCACTTTATTGTTTGATTCTAATAATTTGGGTAAAATCTGTTAAATATATTTATAGTTTTGTTACATTCACTTGAATGATTTTACTTTTGTATGGCAGCCTTTGCACTATTTTTTTTTTTACAGTGTAACTGCTGTTTATTCTCTTTCAGTGGACTATTTGACTCTGAAAAAGAGCTGGATGGACAACAACCTTTAAATATTTAATAACATTAACAGCTGCAGGGAGAAAAAAAAACATTTATTAATGATTTATTTACAGTTATAATTGTATGCTGCTAGCTTATTATGTATTAATGACTTATTAACATTTTATATCCGCAGACATGGTAATTAAGGAGGTGAGAATCAACAGTTTAATATATTGTGATTGCAGCAAGTACGACTTGTGAAAAATATATAAGATGACTTATATACATGTAACTTCGTGAACGGCCTCGTCCTGCAGCAAACACGTCACTGTACCAGCTGTGGTACAAATAAAGTTTTTCAAACCACGTGATCAACACTGTCATGGCTGCCCCCTCGTGTCATGCGTGGTTATAGTTTGTAACAACATTTTGACATTTGGAGAGACCGCAGCCATTTAAGGTACTGCTTTTTTCATTGTTTCTACTTATAGTTATTATCTAGTTGTTTGAGGTTCAACGAGCCAACTGTATCTGATACTTTTACGAGCATTTTCGATATATTTGGAGTAACTCGCCACTTTAGCTGCGAGCTAACTTCACACATACGCTTTAGCAATTTAGCTCGAGGTAGGTGATTTAACATACTGGCTGTAATTTTGTTGATTTATGTGTTTGTAAGAAAATGAAGCCGAAGAAGATGAATCCGAAAAACAAGCGTCTGTCCTCCGGGGTGCAGAAGAAAGCCAAACGGAGCATCCATACGAAAGGCAGCTGGAAAGCTATAGAGCTTGATCCAAGTATCTTCTCCGAGGAGGGCTTGGAGGGTCTGGTGTGTTTTGAAGAGCTGACAGATTACCGTCTGGTAGACTCCGAGAAGGCTGCAGCTCAAGCAGCAAAAGAGCTGAAGAAGAAAGAGAAGAAGAAGGAGAAGATGAAGGCGAAGATGGAGAAGAAGAAAGCAAAGAAAAGAAAGGCAAGTGAGGGAGGTGAGGCTGGAGAGAAGGGGGATGCTGAGAGCAAAGATGGAGGTACAACAGCTGAACCAGCCAAGAAGAAGAAGAAAACGAAAAACAAGAAACTGGCCGCAAAGGAAACAGCCCAACCAGACAACATCTCTGCAGAAGTGACACAGGAGGATGTAGCTGCAGGTGAGGATGGAGGGAAAGATGAAGCTAAGGAAAACACAGCTGTTAACTCAGAAGCTGATGCCCAATCAAAACCGATGAAGAAGACCAACAAAAGGCAGAAAAAGAAACAGAAGCAGCAGCAGCAGATACAAAAGGTCCCAGAAGAACAGCCAAACCAGGAGTCTCCATCAGAACCTCAAGCTCAGGAAGAAGAAAAATCCACCCAAGACAAAGTGACAAACCCCCCCAAAAAGCAGCAAAAGAACTGGACAAACGCAGCACTTTCTGGCTCTAATGACAAAAATGCTGATGTGACTGCCTGGAAGGACCTGTTTGTTCCCTCCCCTGTGCTAAAGGCACTGAGCAGTCTTGGATTTGGGTCACCGACACCGATTCAAGCCCTGGCTTTGCCTTCAGCTATCAGGGATCGTATGGATATACTGGGTGCAGCTGAAACAGGTAAGATAAAATACCTTTTGCTCTTTTGTCCTCTAACAATCTTCACATTTCCACGAGTGAAGCTAATGTGAGCACTGTCATCACAGGAAGTGGGAAGACACTGGCTTTTGGCATTCCCATGATCCACGCCATCCTGGAGTGGAGGAACAGTCCTGAAAAGGTTGTTGATGACAACACTGAAGCAACCACACAGGTGGAGAGTTTGTACTTACCCGAGTCCACAAAGTCAGGAGAATCCTCCATAGAAGAGGTGGGTGACATGGAGGCTGAGGAGGAAGAAGGTGAAAGCATCACAGAGGAGGATCAAGGTGACGCAGACGAGCATGACAGTGAAGATGAAAATGATGTTGAAGAACAAGATGACAACGAGAGGCTCGGATGTGTTCAAGTTATCGACAATGCAGAGTTTGACTTTGATCCGACAACTGAAGCAGAAGAAAAACCTGATGGTAGTCGGGGGCAACCTCTGCTTGGACTGGTGCTCACTCCCACCAGAGAGCTGGCTGTTCAGGTCAAGCACCATATCGACGCTGTCGCAAAATTCACAGGTAATTTTTATGAAAGGGTTTTGTAATTAATTTAAAATTTAAAAAAATATGAATGTCAAGATACTGAAGATGTTATTCTTCTGCAGACATCAAAACAGCAATAGTAGTGGGTGGAATGGCGCAACAGAAACAAAGAAGGATGCTAAAGCGAAGACCGGAGATCATTATTGCCACTCCAGGACGTCTGTGGGACTTGATTAAGGAGAGGCATCCACATCTGCAGAACTTGAGACAGCTTCGGTAAGTCGCAGGTCACCCCTGTCTTAAAAATCTGTTTTTGAGATATCAAAGTACGGCAGAAATGTAAAATAACAAAGATAAAATGATCAGATTCAGTACACTAGCTGTAGCTGTAGCTGTACTACCTGATTTAGCAGCTCTGTATACAATAGTGCACTTAAACACCTAAATGCTGATCACCTTTACATCCAGTAGCTCAGCTGCTTTGCCTGTATCCCTCTGCTTAAAGAATCCAGCCAGAAGTCAGGAGTAAACCACCGATACAGTGCATGTTTTATTTAGATCTCTGTGTGATGAATTATTTTATAATACAGATCATTTACAGGGTTTCTTGGTTGTGTTATTTTTCAGGTGCCTGGTCATTGATGAAGCAGATCGCATGGTAGAGAGAGGCCACTTTGCAGAGCTGGAGAGTCTGCTGGAGATGCTGAACACTGCACACTTCAATCCCACACGACAAACATTTGTGTTCTCGGCCACCCTGACCATGGTTCACAGCCTGCCTTCCCGCTTCCAGCAGAAGAAGAAGAAGCAACTGGATCAGAGGAGCAGGCTGGAAATTCTCATGGAGAAAGTAGGCATCAAGTCCAAGCCCAAAGTCATTGACCTGACCAGGAAGGAGGCGACTGTGGAGACCCTGACTGAAACACGAATCCACTGTCAGAAAGAGGAGAAGGACTTCTATCTTTATTACTTCTTGCTCCAGTATCCAGGCCGTACCATGGTGTTTGCCAACAGTATAGACTGTATCAAGAGACTGAACTCACTGCTGGTTATTTTGGACTTTACTCCACTGCCTCTTCATGCCAACATGCACCAGAAACAGCGCCTCAAAAACCTGGAACGGTTTGCTGAGAGGGACAGGTGAGTTTTGCACACACTTGCATCACCAGTCTGAAGGTATTTGCCTTAGGGTTGCACTTAATACAGTAACTGTGTACATATGATGGAATATAAAAACCTGTCAAACTCCAACTAAGCTTAAAGGTTTTATCTGGTGTGTGCGACAAAGCCTGGATTGTGTTTTTAATGACTAGTTCCATCATTGAGAGCTGTGAGACAGAATATAACATAGTTCTGTAATTTACAAGTTTGTAGCCACGGTAGTTTTGCAAATTAAAATAAATACATTTTGAGCTCCGTTTTTATTTGATAACAGAGGGAGGAGCTTCTTCCAAGGCCAGAGGACGTAGTTGTAACTTCATACGAGAGTTTTGTTAAGTGGAGCGTGCAGAGACTTGAGTGGACTTTGATCTGTCTGTACATGTGCTTGCATTGCAGCCATATTGGCAAGCTCTGATTGACTTTCTAAAACCCACTTTTTTCACAGTTGTGTTTTGCTGACTACTGATGTGGCAGCAAGAGGGCTGGACATCCCCAATGTCCAGCACGTTATTCACTACCAGGTAATCTCCTTTGACCTGAACATTTATTTTTAAATGAAAACAAGCTACTCGTATTCAAACAACAAATGAGCATTGTCCTACATAAACTGTGATACTAATTAGCTGCAACACTAACCAGGTTCCCAGGACATCTGAGACCTATGTCCATCGGAGTGGCAGAACAGCAAGAGCCACCAAAGAGGGTCTGAGTTTGCTGTTAATAGGCCCAGACGACATGATGAACTTCAAAAAGATTTACAAGACTCTTGGGAAGGACGAGGAGCTTCCCATGTTCCCCATAGAGACCAAATGTATGGAAGCAATCAAGGTGAGATCCAGCATTAGGTCCTGCTTTTATGTCACATTTAAAGTGATTATGTTTAGTAGTTTATTGTCGAGTGTGTTCCTTCACAGGAGCGGGTGAACTTGGCCAGACAGATAGAGAAGGTGGAGTTCCACAACAGCAGGGAGAAGCACCACAACTCCTGGTTAAGACAAGCAGCAGAGGCCCTGGAGGTGGACCTGGATGATGATCTTTTAATTGGTAACACAAAATATATTGTAACATATCCAGTTTATTAAGAAATGTTAATAATACAGACAATTGAACATACCATCTATATCCACAGGCAGAGGAAGAGATGAGGAAGATGACAGAGAGCAGCAGAAGATGGTGAAGGGGATGAAAAAGCATTTGAAGCATTTGATCTCCCAGCCCGTCTTCAAGAATGTGATAAAGACCAAGTACCCCACTCAAATGGGAAAGCTATCCCTGCCTCACATGCCTCTCGCAGGGAAGGAAAGTGCCCTTACCCAGGTTTCAATACAGAAGAAGAAACAGAAGTTAAATAAAGGTGTTACACCAAAGCAGAAAAAGGAGAGGAAAAAGAAGAAACAACAACAGGAACAGTAACATGTTAATGCAAATGTTTAAAAAAAAAAGGCCATAAGGATTAATGTCATTGTTAATTTATGTAAATGTTTACATAAATTCTCTGCAGCTCACTGAAATACTTATTGCACAATGTGCAAAACAAATGCAGATGTTGTTGAATTGCTGTACACTGCAAGATTTTATAAAAATCTCTTTTCATAAGCGTCTTAAGCCCAGTTGGGATTTTTATTCAACCAAAGTCAATATTCCTGAGTTGAGTCCTGCTGGATGACGGGTCAGTGTTGAGGTCTCGGGTAGAGAATGTTATAATGTGATGTTTGGTAGAGGAGATGCAAAGAGGGTTCAGCACCCTCTGGAATGACATGGTGAGCCAACTGCTGATCGTCGCCCTCCATGGAGACGATGTGGATGCAAATACCCAGCGCCTGTGACAGAGCTAAGATGTCCACGTGATCACACTCCATCGCCATGGCCTCCACTTCCTTGAATGAAGACAGCAAAGTCATTACAATTTTGTTAACTTCTGGACAGTGAAAGATGGTGTCATTTTTTTTTTTTCACTAGATGGCAGCAACACTTTGTCACTAACTTGATGACAGTAGACTAGCAGATTGGGCGCCTCCACAAAGTGGCAAAAGAAGTCGGCCTGGTTTTGCAGGTGCGCTGAAGTGAGCAGCCTGAGATACTGCACCACGCTGTCAGACGTCGCCTGCTCATTGAAGAGCTGGAGAAGCCGGTCTTCCTGCTCATCAGCCTGGCACTGTTCCACAACGTTCACCAGCTTCAAGAGAGCACAAACAATTAGGTACTTCCTGCACCTTCTTAATAAGAAGCAGACTAGTCACCCTTAAATGTATCACTTCCAGTAGTGGCAGATCAGCTCCTATTTTCAAGATGTCAGTCACTAACATACAAACAGTGAGACAGTTACAGAGTGTGGACTGACTGGAAATCACACGTACAGTACAGTATATTGGAAAAGTGACTGTCCTACCCAGAAGCTCACTTGTGAATGAAATTTTGTTACAGTTGCTGCTTGTGTCAAATCTCAGAGATTGAAACCTATCACAAAAACATTGTCATTGAGGTCCCAGGCCACTTTGTCAAAACTGTGGCCTCCTCCATGTATTTTTTTGATGAGTGTGTCATCAAATGGTGTCATAAATGTGTCATAAATAAATAAATGTGTCATAAATGGTGTGACTGGAAAAGGAAATTATTTACCGTGTTCAGGTGGTGCTTAAAGGAACTCTCATCAAACCCCGCAGTAGCAAAATCTTCGCAGGTTTGTATAATTGTCTCCTTGAATCTGAAAATGAAACCGACATGAACAACTTAAATGTGTAGTGACTTCAGTTTGCACGAATTGGTAATAGGTAACGATGATAACTGACCTCTGCAAAGCCCTGGCACTGTGCAGCACTGACTCCAAGTGTGCGAAGCAGAGGGCTCTGTAGAAGCAGTTTCCATCCCCGCGCACTTGTCTCACGGAGGAAAACTGGCTGCTTAAATCCTAACAAAGGACAATAATAGGTGTGGTTAATATATAATTTGTGACTATGACCATCTGCAGTGCACCAACCAAACCCAAGTAAAAAGCCTACTTTATATTTGGCACCCGGCGTTTGCTCAGGAAACAGCGAAGAAATGTCCTCTCTGCATGAGACCAGGCTGCCAGCCTCCATTTGTCGAGAGACAAACAGCGTTAACTATCCGAGAGACCAAACCACAGCTTCAGGGGCCGACGAGCCGCGTGACATACCACCGTGTTTCAACAACATGGGAAAAAAAAATAATGAAAGAAAGGGTAATTATAGTTTAGGCAAGACTCTATGCGTCAAAGGTATGTGTCAAAACATTGTTGCAATTTCATTTCCATTTCCTGAAAACCGGATGTTTGCATGTACCACGTGCTCGTGTTAAAGAGACAGTACATGGGCGTTTTAAAGCTGGCTTCATGCCTTTGTAGATGAAGCCTAAGATTAGCCTTAAAGGTCAAGTGTGTGAGATGTAGGGGTCTCTATTTTCAAAATATGGCAGAAATTGAATATAATATGCATCACGTTTTTTCTCTTTGTGTTTTTGTTACCTCACAGGGTCAGCAAGAGTCAGTCTCTTTCATGCTCGTAAAGAGAGATTGAGGTGAGGGGTTGCAATCAACAACTACGCTGATAGATGCCTCTAAATCCTACACACTGGTCCTATAAGATACACCAGTGTGATAGCCTGTTCTAGCTGACTTGGGGCGAGAGGCAGGGTACACCCTGAATAATTTGCCAGTTCATCACAGGGCACATAGAGACAAACAACCATTATGGCAATACATAATTAGCCTATTGTGGGTTAGCTTCTTCATATTTCCATAACTGTATGAGACTCACCAACAGTAAAATTAGCAATACTACAGTGTAAAATAAATATATTTTTTTATTTTACAAGTAAAATACACATAAAAAAAAATCTTTCTAATGTTGAAGCATAAAAGTATTATCTAAAGTACTGTATTTTAACTATACATTAATGTCATATCATCATATTTATCTGTTGCTATATTTAAATCTCCAAACCATCAAGTAACTATAGCTGTTACATTATTTCCCTCTGAAATGTAGCAAAAATATATATAAATACTAGAATACAATTATTTTTGAAATTATCCAAGTAAAATACCTGAGTAAATGTACTTAATTACTCTCCACCACTAGTCATCAATAGTATTCTGAAGCCCTGAAGGTAGGGGGCTCAGACAGTCCATGGAAGGGATCCTTTCACATTTATGAAGCAACCACTAAAATGGCAGGAGGATGGAGGATAGTCACACTAGCCAGAAGTGTTGTTTCACAGCCTGACATGCCAGATTATAACTTAAACCTCAGGAACACAAATTACAGACAAAAAGGCATGGTAGCATGTTTTTCTGCTTCCACCGCACTGCCCAGATGAGTAGCATTACAGCATAATTGGTGATTGGAGGTTGTATAAAACCTGTTCTGCAAGTAATTAATAATTTGCTTTGTAGAAAATGTATTAGTGATATATAAGACCTATAAGAGCAATGTCAGATTGTCTGTGCAACATTATATTTCGTTTACTGTACAAACAAAATGCACAATATTACAAAGAATCCTTGCTCCGCATAATTTAAAAACAGAAAATAGCATGCATGCCATTGCACACACCCATTTAAAGGGGTATTCTTCCTTACAAACAGCTTGATTTGAATGTTACCTTTTATTTCAAAATGCAACAATGATTACATTCCAGACCCATATTTTCAGAGTTCTGATGCACAGTAATTTACAAAATCTATGAATTTTTAGTGCAAAATTTGGTGCATAGCATTTTGTCTACTGAAACTCTATAACACAAACTAAAACAAGCACAAGGTTTATTTACTCCAGAGTCAAACTACTGTTTTCAAGGTCAACAACAAACATTCACACTCAGCAAACATGAAATCAGAACTAAAAAATTCTTCATCAACTCATTGTTTCGCTCTTTCTGCTGACTTTGCTCGGACTTTTGATTTGTGTTTTGCTGCCCATGCTTTTCATCGATCCTCTCCCTCTTCTGTCTGTCAGAGCTGTTTTACTTGTCATGGCAGACCCTGACTCCATCAGTCTCCTCACTCTCTTCTCTGTGTCTGCCTTATCCAAAATGTATTCCTGAAAGCAAAGTTAGGCAAAGGAATTTAAATTTCACAATACGAGTACTAATATTCAACTCTTTTCTTCAGATATTACCTTCACCATGTCCATCATTGTCAGTACGTTCATGTTTTCCAGAGGTCCATATGCTTCTAGATAACACTGCTCTGCAAGGTTGCTGATGGCCATAAGCAAGGCTCCCACTTGTCCAACCTGAGAGACAATTATGACAATGTTTGTAATTTAGCAAGTGTCATTTTCATATCATAATCTTGAAAGCATACCTTCTCTCTGGACAGGCTTTGCTGCATCATCAGGTTAACCTCCGTCTGCTTGTTCTTCTCTTTCAGGGTTTCTAACTCACTCTGGAGTTCAGACAGTTCCTTATTGGCCATCTGCAACACACATAAAAACTCTAATAGGTTGTTCATTCAAGCAATGGCATATAATCTAAATAGTATCTCCGTGTGTCTGACCAGTTTTTTTACGCTGTGTTCCTGCTTCATGGTTTGCAGTTGTCGCTGGCCCTGCTCAACCTCTTCCTCCAGACGCCGTACACGCTGGAGAAGCTCTTTGTGGGTGATGGACAGGGTCTCATGGCGCCGAATGATGGGCATAACCAAAGAGTCAGACCCATTATCAAGGTAAGCTGAAAAGGATTGCACTCCGTGTATAAGTAACTCATTAGGATAAATAGAGCAGGTTCATGTAAACAGTCAGTTTTGAACTCACAGGTGGGGAAATAATCTAGTGTTTTCATCAAGTAATCCTCATAGATTTTGTATTTTGCCATTCTCTCCTTTAAAACTTGATGGCTGTGAAGTGAGATATGATAACAGAGGTGAAAAAGATGACTTAAGAAGTGATATCTTCGCATTAAAGCTTTCATTCGTTCTCACCTGGCTCTAAGTTGTTTCAGCTGTTCTGTCAGATCTTCTAACTCTCTCTGCTTCAACATGTTCTGCTCCCGTGCATCCTCAAACTTTTTCAGTGCCCGGCGTCGCTTCGCATCATTTTCAGCCACAAACTTTTCAAATTTCATCGCCCTCTCTTTAGTCTGGGTAAACAGATCCCAAAGGGAAACTGTGTTAGGACAGAGTCATTTGACAGTGGTATATTCAAACTGGGAGCTTCCCATTCACCTGCTGTTGTTTTGTCTCCAGTTCAGACCTTCTCCGAGCTAAAGCCTCCACGTAGCTCTTAAACTCTTGCCGTTTGAGTGCTAGTTGTTTGTTCACCTCATCCAGCTCAACCTGTTTCTTCAGAACCAGGGTCTTTTGCGTAGTGTTCACTCCTGTCTCAAGGACTCTGCTGGGAGTCTGCATATATAAACATATATTAAAAAATACAATCAGCTGCACAAACACTAAAACTCTTTCCACGTAGCCTGAAAGATCCTAAAGAGTGAGTCAGCACAAATCATTTTTTTTTTTTTTATTGGTAATGTTATTTTAATATTAATATTATATTTCCTAAATGCACAGGTTGACAAGAAATTAATGTATCCTCATCTTTATACTGTCTCACCTCTGTTACAACTGGTATGTGGTTGACATTTTCCTCTTTTCTTTGTCTGAGGAGAAAAATGAATTATGAGACGAGACATTCATGAATGGGTTTTAAAGAGAAAGGACGTTGACATGCTGCCCACTGTATAATAAAAAGCAAATGCCTACCTGGTGTCTTCCGACTGTGTTACAAAAATATTTCTCATTCTGTTTTGCACGGTCAGTTTTAGACGAGGATCGCTACTGTCTATGACAGGGAGTGAAGACGTCGTCATGGTGTTGCGTTTGTTTTCAAATATATCGTCCAGGAATCCTGATGAGTTAACAAGTCCTGTAGTTATTCCACGTTCGGACGATCAGAAAGTCGTCCAAATGGGCCTATTCCGGATGTTTTCCTGGATTTGTGTAGCCGTTGCCCAGGTAACGGAGGCGAGACAACAGGGAATGCGCCGGGATCGTTTCTCCGTTGTCATGGCAACTGCCAGGGAGGCGGCACTGTTTTATTGACTGAATGAGAGGCATGGAAATGAGATCGTTAGAGACCCGAGACGAGGAGAAAATGAAGAGCGATCACTTCGTTTTAATTCCCGTGAACTGTTTAGCAAATCAAGCAGAGGACCGGACTACAGACGGCTGACACATGAGGTCCAAAGACGGGATGCACAGTACGGGATGAAGTCCCGTGCAGACTTTACCAGTGCGATGTGAACAAGTCATCACAGTTCTTTACTACAATACCATGAAAATACCTCAGAAACGTATTATGAACTAAAGTACTTAGAGTATCAAAAGTAAAAAAGTACTCATTAGGTAGTAAAATGGTCCCCTATCATAGATGATGTTTTTGGATTAATATTACTGCTGCATTAATGTGCATGTGTATGCTTTAGATGTTTACAGATGAGCTCAGTACTTTATACTGTTGGGTAGTGTAATCTGCAGCAATGTGTCATGCTCTATAAGAACTTATCCAGGAGCTTCTACAGGAGCACCACTGAGGGCTTGCATTACAGTTTGGTCCAGGAGCTGTTCTGCTCACAGCCACACATCACTACAGAGAGTAGTCGAGGCAACAGACTCCTGACCATACAGGAGATTTTTCACTATTGGTGCCTGCAGAAGGCATCTCAAAGGACCATAGCCACCCAGCTTGCAGACTGTTTTCCTTGTTACTGCCAGGCAGACGGTACAGCAGCATGGCTGCACGCACCACCAGACTTCTGAACTCAAAACCAAATAGGACTGCTGCAAATTATGACTACTGAACCAGACTTGAGTCTATCCTATTTATTTAGTATGTCATATCTATCTATACAGTAACACTTCAATACTTATACATACAGAACACCTACACATATTTTTAATATTCTATTTCAGTATATTTTAGATTTAGTATCTTTATTTTGTGTTTCTATTTGACGCCTAAAATGTTATAATATTGTACTTTACTTCTTTAGCTTATTTTTATTGTTATGTGTAGTGCTGTTACACTGATTAGTGCTCTTAATGCTGAGCTTCCTCTTTCACACATTTCATTGTATTGTTGAACCTGTGTTAACCTGTGCATGACAAATAAACCTGAAACTTGAAACTAGAAACTTGAGATCATTTGTTTATAGCATCGCTGTTCTATGAGAACGACATATCAAGTCAACTTTTCATGAGAAAAACAGCTTTTCCAGCTAATACAAGAGCTTATTTCTTTAAAAGTATCTCAGCCCATAAAGCAGACGTATAAAGTTACAATAAAAAGGAAATACTCAAGTATTACTCAACCCTAAGTGCAACTACCTCAAATTTGTACCTGTGTATTTGGTACTTTACACCACTATGTCCCACAGTTAACTCAGCTTTGATATGGAATGATAAATGCATACATAAAAATCAAAAAGGCTCATAACACAAAGTTTAACAGAGGATGCAAGATCTCATACTTCAGTGAAAAGTTCATTCTCAGTGAGAAGTTCCAACGTCATGTTTGTGTAAGTAGCATATTGAACCATGACAGTTTCCAAAGTGGTTGTGATGTCACAAAAATGTGCTCGCACGCACAGATTTGATGTAAGCACAAAGAAACACATACATCATTCTGCTCAGTGACGGTCAAACAGCCAAGTGAAGTAACATTAAGTAAATCACATGTTTGAGTGAAAGGGGGTTAAATATTTGATTAAATATATTTTTTTCATAGCAGGCATCGATATGAAGCTGCATCCTAATTATAGATTAAATTAAAGATAGCAGGAAAACAAGTGTAATTAATATTAAAGAGCTGAACTTCACTCACCTCTGCTAGTTTCATGGCCATGTCACTGTGTATGTTGGCTCACTGACAAGGCTTCCTGATACGTTTAAATGGAAGTGAGGCATCACATTTACTGTTATGACACGCTTGTGAGAAAGAAACAAAAACAGAAAACAAAAGTTGTGGTAATGTTCATAGGAAAAATTCAATGTGAGCTTGAGTTACTGTGAAATTCTTCCTTGGTGTAAATAAATGCCACTTATCTTATCTTCTTATCCAACAGCCCTGTTCTAAATTCCACCTTCATGATGGTTATAATGTTAGAGCTATATGTTTGTTTATTTTTATGGATGTAACGAAACAGTGTGTCTACATTCCCTATTGTATTTTAAGATTTTAAATTTTTAAGATTTTATTTTAAGTTAAAGTAACTTTAAACACATTCAATTACAATTTTTCCTGTGGTTGACCTTTTAACATTAACTTGAATCAAAACATTTGTTTCCTGGTTGTCTTTGTCAGCCAAAAAGAAGTGTGTTAACAGCTTCAGAGCTACTGGGTAGTCTAGTTCCTCAAGTTATACATAGATAAGCTGAAGAACTTGTTTGTGTCAAACAAAAGTACTTCCATTTAACTGCAGGAAGCATTTTTTTTACAAACACTTCAGAAGAAGTGATTGCAAAACAAAAATTGGCTGTCACGGCTCTGCACGTTTTAAAATTTCACATCATGTGAGAGGTGAAATGACAGGGGGGATGTGTTTAAAGGAGGATCAGCAGACATGTTGAAGGAGTTTGTGTGGATAAGGAACCAGCAACACTTGGTGAGTTATAGTCTTTGAATTATGGGGCAAGCTTTAAATGTTTCTAAACTGTTTTTATACATTTGATCATCTAAATGTGTTCAGAGCTCTCCTTTTTCTGTGTGTGTTACATAGCAGTATTTTCTTAGTCCATTAGACGTAGTCAAACACAGTTGAGCAAATAAACTGTAGCTCCAGCCTCATGTGTTATTCTAATGCTGTCTTTCTGCTGCATAACTCACTGTAGCACTACGCTGAGCCTCACATCAGTGTCGAGCAGCAGAATCAAGTAGAATCAAACACAGTTGAACATGCCCTTAAAAGGCATCTATCCGCATGGCCCTAAGCTGCTGCTCTCTGATGTCTGCCAGTGCAGTTTTCAGCTCCGTCAAAAGAGCTTGGTCTCTAATTCATACAGTATGGCTGTGATAGCATATGCCTATTTTACTGTATATGCATTATCTTTTGTTTTAGGGCCTTTGCAAACCTTTCTTCTTCTATCTTTGGTTTCTAATCGTTCAGTCTGGACCAGCAGCTTCATCACTAGTCTATGAAGAAGACAGCGGCGCGCTGTTGGATGTCCATGTCCTCAGACTAGGCAACACATCCTCCTCCTGGGATGATCGCCGTCAGCAGATCCAGGTCTCTTTACCAGAGACTAAACAATGATATCAGAGACAGGCTGGCTGTCTACTCCCTGAGTCTCCACACTTCAGTCAACTCAACAGTGCTCAGGTAAAGAAACATGATATTACTTTATTAGGCGCTTTTTTACAAGTGGTACTGCATAGCATTCATTATAGCAAAACAATCTCGGAATAAATTTTCCACTGAAATAAAGTAATTCTTTCAGTGTTTCTTTTTACTTGCCATGGTTATAACAGCTGATCAGCACATTAAATTGCCAGAAGAAAACAACAAAGGAAAAGTTTTGTCCCTTCTGGACATCCGAAACTGCTGGCAAGGTTATTCATTACACTGTTACACTTTTAACTTTATTGTATTTTGCTGTACTTTGTGTGTCTTCCTTTGAGAAATGACAGCTTGTCTTACCTCATAGCCGTTACTCGTTATAATGTCCAGCCAGAGGTTTGTGTAGTAAAATTATGTCCAGTATAACTGGCTCTGATTCATGAATTTCTATGGGGAGTTCTTTAATTTCCAAAGCATAGGGCCTCTTCCTCAGTATGGGAGGACAAAAAGACAACTAAACTTTGGTTGAACCCTAAATCAAGTTGTTTTACAGTATTTGTTGCTTTTCCAGACAAACTATGCAGCCAAGCCAAATTTAAAAAAAAAAAAAAATGCTCACCAGTGCCCCCAACAGGACTTAAAAGACACGTGATTTAGTGGCATCTACAGTGTATTGGCTGATTTCACCCCTCTCTCCTCATCCTTTCCTTTTTGTCAAGAAGGAGAAAATATGTTGTGTGCAATACAATGTGAAAGGTCCTATCTGGAGTCAGTATTTAGTTTGTCCTTTCTGGGCTACTGTAGGAACATGGCAGTTCATTTTGGCAGACTCTGTGGAAGTTGGATCTGCAGCATCTACAGTATAGATATGTAAACAAACAAACAAACAAATCATTTACAGTTGATAATATACATTAATGAAAACATAGTTATGTATTTTATATTCCATTTCTGTCATAGTCTGTAAATAGAACCTCTAAATCTTACACACTGGACCTTTAATTTTGAACCCTTTAAGGAGGCATGTGAGGGAAAATCAGTGTCTTAGAAATAGATTAAATGTATTCATTTTTTCTATTGTCAAACACAAACCAGAGATTGTGGACAAAGGTCATGTCATCAGGGAAACTGGAGTTTACAGAGTTGTTTACATTCTACAAAAACATACAGGTTACAAACAATTGGGATTTCAGACATGATTCTCATACATTATATGAAAAGGCTTCTCTGAGCATCTTCGAGTACAGTGCAGCTGAATATGGTTTATTGTTCTCAGACCTGGACAGCAAACTTCGAAGGGATACAGAGTCTAAACCTCCCAGTATTTCTAAAATCTTGGCTACAGTCCTGGATTCTATGTTGTGTTGTAAGCCCATTTATTTATAAGACTCAAAAAAGAGTGACTCATGAATTATGATGGGTCTATCTTTTATCTTCTGTAGCTGTTGTTGTCCTTAGCCTACTTGTTTTATGTTTCCCCCCTCTGGTATTGTTCCTGTTCATTCTTGCTTAAGTTCCCCTTTAAGATCAGTAATTTTTATTAACTGGCTGTTAAATGTGGAGACCAGCCAATAGAATAAAGGCTCCGTGCAAAGAAAGACATCTCAGTTTGGGGCTGCATTACCTCCAGCGTTGTCTGCCTTATCTCTGAGTGACCGAGTCACTTGACATATATGGATAAACCCGTCACTCTGCGGCTCGACAATACAGTCCCAAAATAATCTGAGAGAGCACAGCTGAGCCCCCGACGCTCGACGCCGCTCGCTGCGCCCTGTGAGCAAACACCGCCGTGAAATCTCTCACCAGTAATGACCAAATTCAGCTATTCCGAATACTTATCTCAATTCCGTAATGCTGGAGGTAAATGCAATAACGTTGTGTCGCGACTGCGGGGAGACAGGAGGAGAGGAGACGCTCAGAGCGACATAACGTCAGAGCCGGAGTGAGTCTTTTGTTTGGTTTGACACAGAGACTGCGTGTGTTTACGCGTGTGTGTGTGTGTGTGTGTGAGAGAGAGAGAGAGAGAGAGAGAGAGAACTGAGATCTTCTGTGTCACTTTAGAAAAATATTAGTGAGATATGTTTAATCTTGATTCATTTAATAACATATTATATTTGTTAGAATTCATTATTGCTGTTAAATGGGGCCAACATTCAGATAATCATCTAAATCTATATATTATGAAGGTCCATGGTTGCATCACAACTACAGCCCTCAAACAGTGCTGATGTCTGTCTGAAATGACACTTAATTGTATTTTTAGTGTAAATCATAAAGTGTTTTTCTCTCCTTTTAAGGGATGTTGACCCAGTGGTCTTTGCCATCAGAAGAGGCGATCTCAAGGCTCTTAATGATCTGGCAACATCCGCTGCTCACCACCTCCAGAAGGAGGACAAAGATGGGTGGATACCTTTGCACCATGCTGCCTTCTGTGGACAGACAGAGTGCTTGAAGATGCTACTGAGGGGTATGACATTCAAAGCATTATTGGGGATCTTCAATTTATATATAATCAAATGGGCTCAGTGAGATAATGTAGGAAAATGAGAACAGTGCTGACAGAGTGTTGACACGGCCCTGACCTGAAACATTGTTTGCACGTGTTTTGATATGCTACAAAAGTCACTCCGTTTGTTTGTGTGTTTATGTGTTTATTTTCTTCGCCAGCCCATCCAGTTTCAGTAGACAAACGTACCTTGCAGGAGCAGACAGCCTTGCTGCTTGCTGTGTCTTGTGAACACTCGTCATGTGTGCAGTGCCTTCTGGAGGCAGGTGCCGACCCTGACATCAGCAGCAAGAACAAAGAAACCCCTTTGTACAAAGGTGCAGCTGTGAAATCAATTGTATACAGCAGGTCTATACAGACTAAAACAAGTGTGGATAACTAGGTGTTTGGTAGAAATGACTCAGTGTGTCTTATCTGTTTCTGTAGCCTGTGAGTTGGGGAACGTGGATATGGTGAGCCTCATTCTGTCCTATGGAGCCACAGTGAACCAGCGGTGTGGTCAGGGTTGGACAGCCCTCCATGAGGCTGTATCCAGAAACAACACAGAGATCTGTGAGATACTAATAAGAGCCGGGGCCTCAATCAATCCACCTAATACCTACAGCATCACACCACTCATTGTAGCAGCTCAGCGAGGACAGATGATGGCACTGTGTTACCTTATTGGAAAAGGTACTTTTCTTCACAAAATATTCCCCCTTTTCACGCTTTTCACCTTCATATAAAGGTTATAAAGACTTGATGCTTTTCTGTAGGTGCAGATGTGAACATCCAGACATGTGATGGCGTCACAGCGCTGCATGAGGCTAGTAAAAATGGCCACAAGGAAAGCGTAGCGGTGCTGTTGACTAAAAACGCTGATGCCAACAAACCCACCAACTCAGGACTGCTGCCACTGCATTTTGCTGCACAATACGGACACCATGAGTAAGCTGAGACAATAACTTATAATTAGGTGTCATTATAATAGTTAACAATGGTTAAGATGTAGGTATTCAGATATAACAATTGTGGTCAATGTGCAATAGAGCAGTTACTGTAAATAGTCATATAATAAGAGTTAAATAAACGACTTTGTCTTTGTTGCCTCGATGTATTCTGCTTTGTTAACATCCTCACTTTGTGTTCAGGATTGTGTCCCTGCTTGTCCCAGTGACAAGTCGAGCCAGGCTCCGTCACAGTTGCATCAGCCCCCTCCACCTGGCAGCAGAGCACAACAGACACACTGTGGCAGCTGTGCTGCTGAAGACAGGTGCAGATGTAAACGCCACACTGGCCCACAGTCACTCTGTCCAGTATGCTGATCAACGAGCAACAGCCCTCTACTTTGCTATCGCCAACGGCAGCACTGAGACAGCAGAGGTGCTGCTAAACGCTGGTGCTAGTCTAAGCCTGGACCCAGTCAGTCCTTTACTGATGGCTGTACGGCAGGGCTGTGTCAGCACTGTGTCCTTACTGCTGGAGAGAGGGGCCGATGCCAACGCTAGAATCCCGTCCTATGCTACTGCGTTCCCTGCTGTTATTGCACTTTGCATGAATAATCTGTCTCTTCTCAAGTGCCTTTTGGACAATGGCTGCGATGCCCTCTCCTGTTTTAAATGTACACATGGCAGTGCACCTCACCCAACAGGAGGAGGATCCCACATAAGAAATGGCAGCAATGGATATGTTTTGCTGAATGAAAATATACTTCCTTTAAACTGCAGTGAGCCACCAGAAAGGGAAACACAGGTGTGGAAAAAGAAGCAAAAGTAGTGTCACAGATTTCACAAAGTAACTGAAATTTGTACGTTCTTTATAATTTATCTTTTTCCCCATTTTTTTTCAGTTCTGTGAGTGGATCTCAACATCAGTTATGTGTAAATGGGCAGGACCGATCATAGACCTGCTGCTGGAGCATGTTGGCCATGTTCAGCTGTGCAGCAAGCTCACTGAACTACTGGACAGCCGCGAAGAATGGCTCGCCGTTAAGAGGAAGTCCTGTAAGTGTCAGGCAAAATCTTATCATTTACTTACATCCTTCATGCAAATGTGTCTCTTTCACTTCCTCACGTGTGAGTGTAATACAGTTACCGGTAGTCTACAAATATGCAAGTGACAGTCCTCTTTGCCTTTTCTCCTGTCTTGTCTACAGCGTCACCTCGTCCACTGCTGCACCTTTGCAGATTAAAGATTCGGACAGAAATGGGGAGACACAGACTGAAATCTCTCACAAGCCTACCTCTGCCAAACAGACTGATCAGATACCTGAACCTGACTGACTGACTTTAAGAAGAACATCAAGCAACACAGGCATCAGATGTGGAACTAAATTTATCGTTGTGTTTCTTTTTTTAAGTTGCCTCTAATATCTTGAATCTATAAATGCAATGTTCTATGTATAAAACATCTATTTATAACATATATAATGTGACAGTGAGTTCCTTTAATCCGCATGTCAGGATGTTTTGCAGTTTCACAGAAATGCTCGAGTAAAAATGATCTAATTCCCAAAGGAGTTCTTGAGGGAAGTTGAATCATTTATTAAAAAATAAAAGGCATTTTTTTCAAATGTGCCTATCAAACATTACTTTGACAAAGAAAAGCAATCTATGTCCCACATTCTATTTCCATAGTTGAAAGAGAAAACTAAAACAGGATGCTTTCATTGATTTGCATGTGTACTTCAAAAAAAAAGCAACAGTCATTCTCTGTAGAAACCTAAAAGTAGAAACCTTTTAACTTACTGTCAGTTTTCAGACACTCAGAGGCATCAGAATGACATGAAAGTGAACATGATGACGCTATTTTGCAAGTGCAACTTAGTCTTTAAGAGTTATACGATAAAAATAGATGAAGCTTTCCAGTAAGTGCTTGAGGAAGTGTCTCATGTACAAATGTTGAAAGAGGAAGAGTTGTCTGTGTAGAGCACAGGAGGAAATAATTAGTCCTATTTACACAACGTGTGACGGGTCCATTAGAGGAGTAATTAAATGAATCCAAACACACTGAAGATCGGTGACTGCACGGTGGGTTTGGTTGGTATGGGTTTGACCACAACGTGCGTGTGAATCTTCTGTCCATAAGGATGCTCAGGTCTCTCTATTTCACTCCCTGCCGCTTTGCTCCACAGTCCCAGGGGCGGATGGGGGACAACAATATGACTGTGGAGGACCTGGTGTCCGTGGTACTGGAAGGGGCAGCAGGCGCACACGCTCACACAGTGGTGAGAGGTCAGGTCCAGTTTCAGCGAGTCTTTGTCGGCAGTGTTGCGTCGACTGGACGCAGTAAGAGTGGCCTTTGCGTCATCATCATAACTCTTTTTCCTCTTTTCGTTTTCGCTGCCCTCAGACGTGCCTGCGTGGTTCCTTTTGACCCCTAGATGTGCGTGCTCCCTCTTAGTTTGGGTCAACTTAGGTTCCTCCCAAAATGAGGCCGGTAGTTGGCGTTTCCTCATAGGCACCTGCTCCACGGCGCTGCCCACATTCTCCACACCTTGCGCATCAGGACTGGCCTTCTCTGCGACCTTCACACCCTGGTGAATAGTCCCCATGGGTTTGGTGCACCCGTACTCAGCAGACCTGTGTGTGTGACATCTCGGCACTCTGGAGTACTTCTGAGAGAAACGTTTGAGCTGTTTCTGCAGATATTTCCTGTGATCCACAGAGCGTCTGCACGGAGCTGACTTGTCCAAGGCCGCTTTGATGTCGCTGGATGCCAAATTTACAAAATTCAGCAACGTCTTTACCTCACTGTCTGCGTTTGCCATATTTGCAGCGATTTTGGTCTAATCAGTCCATGTTAGAATTTGTAGTCCACCATCAAGGTCTAAAGGGAAATCAGAAAAAAATTAGGCTTTGCGTAATTGCGCATTTCTGTCTATTTTAGGAATTCTGCAATCAAGTCTAAATTGAATGTGATAACCCTTTACTCACTGCTGGATGAGTCCAGACTCTCTCAAAACCACAGTCCAAGCACAGACTTCTCTCCAGGCTGCAGTAGGGAGCACTTCAACTAGTTGAATGAATATAAACTCCTTGTAGTTATGGTGCTTTCCTTGAACCAATCAGCGACCCCAGGCCCCTCACAATGCACCCCAATCAGCCTCCAAGCGCCCTGGTATCGAATTCTTCACCATTGCAAATTGTTGTCATGGAGATCTGGAAAAAACCGCTGAGGGGATGCGATATTTTTCCTACATGGTGATTTCTGCGCGTTGGCCAAACATCTCCTAAAATTCGGAGTGTGCAAAAATAAAAATGAGCGCAATTTCTGCTGAAATATGCATGCACTCTAGCTTTATTCTGGAGCTGGTAACGTTGAGTTTGTAACATAGATACCCCCCAATACCCTCCCCAAGAGTGATGTCAGCTGTAGGATTTGGTGAAGGGTGGGGGGGATCTAAAGAGTGCATAACCATGGAAAGGGGCTTGAACGCTCAAGAATCTTGTCTTTCTGTTTGCCCCCTCAATCGAGCGACACAAAGGCTGAATTACTCATTCAAACCTCGCGGGACAAAGGGGAAGGAGCTGGATAGCACTCCTGCATTTGTAGTCAAACATTTAGAGACTTAAATCGAGTCGTCATGAAGGAGAAAGAGTCGGACAAAGCCCATAGAATTGCCATCAGCAAACATTTTCCTGTGTCATATTATGGGGTCTCCATGGCTCCCTCTGGCCCGCGGACAATAGCACAAGTTTGCACACTCGAATACTGTCACCCTGCCAACGGCAACAAGGGCCCAAAACAGGACAATCCCCAGAGAAAGCATGGGCTCCACGGGGAAGGTTGCAATGGAGTAGGAAAAGGGGACTTGTGAAATGCTAATTGAGCTTCATCCCCTTACTGAAGTGGAAAAAGAGTACCTATCGTTCCACTGAACCGCAGCAGCAGTGGAGTGAGATGTGAGGAAACTGTTTGTCTGGTAAGTAACACCTCATGCTTGTGCACTGTGCTACCCTTAAAGCATAGTGAACCACTTTAGTACCAGGACAGGGAATCTTAAAAAAAAAATCTGCAGTCTATATCAAGGCTATACGGGCCATTTATTCAGAAAGCTGCAGGCCACATGATTGATTGCCTCATTCACTCAGTTTAAGGTTGTCTGAGGAGAGACTCTGCAGGTCTATATGTGCTCTGACTGGTCTATCTTTTTAGGCGGTGCATCCCTCTTGTTCTGGAAAGGCACTGGGACCCTATTGTCCTCCACTCTTCTTCTTCCCCTCACCTCTCTGTTCAGCTGAAAAGGCCAATTAACAATGGGGCTCCCCTCCCCTGGCCTGTCACCCCACTCCTGTGCTTTTGAAGTGAGGGAGAATGAGAAAGAGAAAGAGGAAGCATAGTGGCATCTATAAATCTCACAACACGTCGCTGTTCTTGTGCCAAGACAGGTGGATGGGATGTTTGTCGATCATTTCACACATTTGGAGGGTTGAGCTAATTTATGGAGCTTTTCTATATTTACCTATCCACTTTATTTTAGTTTATGGGGTTCACAGAAAACTGCACACACTATCAATCCATCTAAAAAAGACAGGCACACAAGTGTCACTTAAACTGCTGCATGTGTGCACAAAAGATATGCACCTAACTTGCATATCTTTGGTGCACATGCAAACTGTTCTCAGAAAAGGTTGCACCCCAGAAGTGTTTTGAGTCTGAAATGATACAAAGTGAAATACTGAAACATCATTTCTCACCATGTTTGCATTCTGTAACAGAAATCTATTTAGTAGAAGTCCAGTGGGGCACCAATACAACTGAAATCTGACTCTGTCTGTACTAGCTCTCTGGCAGAAGCTGTTCAATCCATTAGTGAATTTTATTATGCCAAGCACTCCTCTCTTTGCTCAAAAATAGCTGTAAGATAACACTGTATTGATCCCCAGGGGACAAACAAAGTGTTACAGCAGCACAAACCAGATAAATATACAAGAGCAAGGAATATAAGACATTTAACAATCTAATACGACATAAAACAACATATAATGGATTACAGATCCATAATAGCTCTCTATAGGTCAAAGTAAAATAGGAATCAGAACTAAATGTAGAAATATTAGAGGAGGGTTACTTAATGTGCATTACACAACACAAATCTACAAATTTCAGGGAATGAAGGGACTTTGAATCATTTCATGTTTCTTCATCACAAAAAATAAACAAACAAAATAAATACATAAGCACAAGCAGTGCTGGAGATAAATGCCTATTCTTAAATATTCTCGTCATATAAATAGAATAGATAAATAGACTTTTTAGATTCCTGAAAACAGTAAGATGGTGTAATGATTGATAAGAGAAGAAGTCGTGTTAGGAAGTGACCGGTATCTCTGTGAGAGATGACTGGTTGGCTGCAAAAAGCGATAAAAACTGTGATATAATGGGTCCTCCCAGTTTTAAACACTATGTTATGGACATAGTAAGGTATATATACATATGAACAGATGTACTGTATATATGCAGTACCAGTCAAAAGTATTTATTCATTCATTCCGCATTGTACAAACTATTAACTGCACTGTGCAAATGCATGTGGTGGCATGTCACTGCAGAATGTTATGTTAGTCATGTTGGTTAAGTGTGCTTTGAAGTTAGAATAAATCACCAACAGTGTCACCAGCAAAGCACCCCAACACCATCGCATTTGTTTCTCAGTGGGAACCACACATACAGACACCATCCATTCACCTGCGTCAACCAAACCAAATATCACATATTTGGACCAGACCACACAGATTTCCACTCATCTAATGTCCATTCCTTGTGTTTCTTTGCCCAAACAATTGTTTGGCACTTGATCTTTTAATATGAAGTGCCTAAATGTCATGTGTTGCCAGACATTCCCACTAGATGGCAATCTACCTCCACTATGATACAGCCAACTGGACTGTTACAATAAAGGAGAAACACTCAGATAGTAAAGGTACATGCAGCTCAGTTCATTTTACCTGCAACATTAATGTTCCTTAAACGACACAGGGTTTTAAAATCTCTTGTTGCCTGCTATTACTTATGTAATAAATTTGGACTCTGTTTGTTTGTAGTACTGCTGATTAAGTATATTGGCAAGAATAATTACATTGAAAGACCATAGCAATCTTATTAAGAGGTTTTCTTATCTGAGTTTAAAAGGGATGTGATGTATGTTCTGGCAGATTGAGACAGCAGGAAGGAACCAGGAGGATGTAGTGCTTTTTTCTTGTCAGATAATCAATACACAGAGAGACTGTATCAGAGGATGGACAAGCTGAACCGGTGGACACACTACATGCCAGGCTTGTTGTACACTTCAACAACTCTGAAATATCTCTGCATTGTATGTGCAAATGTAGTTTTACAGCAGCTGCGATTTTTCCACTCTAAAAGTCATCCACAGCTCTTGTGCATGAGCTCACCCCATTACTGTCTGTGAACAGCTTTTTGATAGGCAAGAGATGTGATAAATGTTCAGCTGCAACAAAAAGGCTGTTGGGCTTAATGCTCAATCCACTGATCTTACTACAAAGTTGTCTGAATAGGTGCCTTAGATGCCGTTTATGTTATTTGGAATCATTTGGTATCAAGTAGCCTGTGATACAATTTTGTTATTTAAACCACAAGCGATACTGTCAGAGCAACAGAAATCATTTGGGCACGGCAGATGACTATGAAACATGAATGAGCGATGAAACTGAGCAGAAACACTGCCTGAGAACTAAGCTTCAAGCATAATCCCTGGTGAAGTGCCTTTAAGCAAGAAAGATAATGGATCTTTAACAGTCTAAGGGATGGTGATGGGACTCCACAACACAGATGCATGTAGGATACAGAAGGACAAAGTGTTTAAATTGTGTAAGGCTGCAACTAATGACACATTGACACCATGAAATGTCAGAAAAATGCTCAGCACCATCTCCTAAATCCCTAGATGACATATTCAAATGTCCAGTCAGCAAGACCCAAAGATATCACATTAACAAATATATAATAAAGTAGCTGTGTCATCTGAGAAGCAGGAACTTGTCTGCAGTTTTCTTCTTGCATAATTAACAATTGTTGAAATAGTGACTTTTACAAATGTGGTGGTGTAGCAATAATGTGGTGATATCAAATGAGTATTTCAAATAAACTCCGGATAAAGATCCAAACTACTGTTTTAGTGAACTCCAATAAACTATGTCACGTTGGCTCTCTGTGTACATGGCTCAGGGCTGTGGGGTAATTTCATAACTGTGCCTAGTGGAGACCACCAACAACATTATGCAACTCTGCTCTTAAAAACTATTCACTGCCATCTGAATTTGCACTATGGCCTACATCATCACCTCTTATATCGTTATAATGATGCAAAGGTGATAATGGGAGGGACTACAAATGAACATCAAATATATAATATCTTTGTCAAGCAGTAAATGTCATGTTGCATAATTGATGTTTATGTCAGCGTACTTTGGGACACTGGAGTGTTCTAGCAGGCACACAGCACATCAAACATGGGTAATGTTTTCAGTCGGTAGGCGTCTTGCACTCTCTCCTCCTCTCTCCACTTGACTTTAATTCGGTCGCGTCATTCTATGGACTCGCCTCCACGCATTGTGGGCTTATACTTTCTGCCTGGACCACCATAAAAAAAGAACAAAACAAACAAAACAGAGGATGGAGGAGGGCTTTTTGGAGAAGCGGAGCGTGAATTTATTTGTTAACGCCGTCAGGATTGAGCTGATGGAGCGCTGCATCGAGTGCGCGGTGGTGATGCTCCAGTATAAAATAGTCCGGTTGTGTTACACAGAGGGCGATGCATCAGTTTAACCTCGGCCTTGCCTCCGGACTCGCCCATACAGTATTCAGCCTAGATGTTGGTGGATGATCTTATGGTGAGGAATCCTGCCGGAGGAGCTCTCTGTTCGTCTGTTTGTTTCTTCAACTTCGATGGCTTGAGTGGCCCATTTGCACTCATGCTTGCAGCCGAGGAGGGATGTAAGGTACGGGCCATCTACTGCCTCACATTGCACGGAGTACCGGCGTGATTAAGGTCGCTATCTGAGTGCCAAAGAAAAAGAAACTACTTTCCGAGATGTGAATTATCGAGATTTGTTCTCATTCCACCGGCTCACTTGTCCCATGCTATCGACAACGGGATTTCAAGAGGAAAAAATGATTGTGGTATAAACTATTTCGAGACGCTTTCGTCACAGATATCGCCGCTGAAGTGGACAGAGTGGATGGCGGCTTCCCAAACTGTTCGCCTATGAATATTGCATTCATTTGTTGGAAACGTTGTGTGTGTCTAGTGTCTTCGAGAACAGCGCAGGAGGAATGCTGGTCCAAGATTCACGTCATTTACTTGAGCTTACCTTTTTCTTCGGTCATTACCTCTCACTGTTTTTTACTTTCGTGCCAGGTAAGCACCAAATTCAGCTTGACAATTTACGCAACGAATGTATCTGGAGTTTGATTTACTGATGGATTATGGATAAGATGTGTGAAACTGATTATATTTTTAAACAAAGCATGCACTCTAAGTTATGCTGCAGCTATTAATATTGCATGTGTGTTTACATTATGATGTTAGGAGAATTCAGTCCAGGGCATCACCTGTGTTTAGGGAATTGACAGGCATGCATGTGTAGAGTTTCTACTTAAGGCAGGAGAAATACACAGAGACACCCGCCTCTTGTAGTGGGAATGGAGAAGCCAAGTGTGTTTAAATGATAACAATAGTTTGAAGTTATCCACCAGGATCTCTGCGCAGTACATGTTAATGATGAGTATTCTAACCTCTGCCCCACGCTGCCGCCTACAGATAATGGTAGGAGCTGTTGTTCACACGCACACAGTGCTGCGAGGGTTCATGTGGAATGTTATCATCTTGAGCCTGTCAACCCACGCACACCCTGGGGCAGCCTGCCGCCCACTCTGGTGGGTGGTTTCACAGGACAGACGTGATACTAAGCTGCATGTACTGATACACAGCCCCGTGACAACACTGGAGCTGTGATAGTGAAAAGAATGCTGAGAGGATATCCACAAGAGGCCCTGAGTGTTCAAGCATCTCCATTTGTGCTGCACAGCGTTGTGCTGATGGTTACTTGTGAGTAAATGCACTGAAGGAGGGCGCCTCAGTCATTTCACTGTCTCTCTTCACACCATAAGGGGAGAACTTCAGAGGACATGCTCACGGACTGTATGGAGAAAGTAGTGAACAGTGCCAGCTGGCAGTGCCAGTGTCAAAGATACACCCACCCCTTCCTCCTCCGCCACCTCCTCCGCCTCCCACGGGTTACTGGGCAACTACAGGTAAGTGCTCTCAGCTCACCCCCAGGCTTTCAACACTGAGCCCACCCAAGTCTTTTCTGGTCTCACTTTCAGTCTGCTCTTGCCCCATAGTTGATCTCATTCATGGGCACAAAAACCTTCTGTTTTCAAGTGTTTCTTTAAAAGAAAAAAAGAAAAATGTACCATCTACACCCTGAGATTGATGTGTGAGGTCGCATGGGACACAGTTTTTTGTATGCGCTTCTGAGCATGTGGATAGAGCCAGCAGATGTTGACAGCTGACCACAGGACTAATTTATGCTGGGTCTGACTCTTGGGGAGTACCCAGCTGCTTGTGAAATCCATACCTGCTGGGCTGCTAAGCTCAGTGGTTCAGTGGTAGGGTTTCCGAGGACCTCTGATTAATACAGAGCAGTTAATTAAATTAGCTTTAATTTGATAGAGATAAGAGATTAATGACACAGCCCAGTAGTTCCACTTCATTTGAAGTTGACCTTGGCAATAAGCATATCTTTATGTGTGTGTTAGTGTTTGTATACAGCAAGAACATACAGTAAACTCAGATAACTGCCTGTTGCAGCAGTTTTCCCTTATGACACTCCTTTCGTCCTAATTTGAGATGGTAAACCACTTACAGACAGGAGAACATATTTCACCAGCATGCTCGCTGAAACTTGATATGATTTGTATTTAGTCTCAAGCATCTTAATGAACAGTGAACTGAAATATGGGACAGGCGTTGCTGATGATGCAGCCATTCTGAGCTATTACTGTGACTCTTTAGAATCACTCACCCTGAGCCATTTGAGGCTACAGAGTGGAGGGGCAATTTAATCATTAAAGTCTCAACAGACAGCAGCTAAAAGGTCGGAATCAATCAGTTCCAGTGATTTTTTTCCGTCTGGTCAATTTAAATGGACCTTTTTTCCCCTGACTCACCATGTGGAGCTACCTATGAACTGAGAGATAGACCCTTCTAGAATGTTGGTCACTGGCGTAAATGCTGCCCAGGAACATCTGACTCTAAGCTAAGGCGGGGGTTGAATTTCAACGCATGAGTGGATCACATCTACAGTGTTTGACGCTCTATAAACAGCAGCATATCATGATAGATATGATACAGGCAAATTTTAAGCAGGCATTTTTATTCCTTCAGCTTCATTGGTAAATGTTTGGAGAGGTGGAGACACCACAGAATGCAACCACTATGGAAAGCCTCAGTCCTCATGACCCATATACGCATAATTACTATTTTATCACTCAGTACCAATTTCCAGAATGGTTAGGGCTGAAATTTGCTTTAAACTCTAGTCTTTGAAAATGAAATGAATATGCTAACGGAAAACTGGGACAATGACTGAGACCTTATCTAAAAGTGAAAATTGCCAATCTTAAGTAAGTCTGTGTGGTAAAATGAAAAATGGTTTCCGAGGTCCTTCAAAGGAGTGTGCTTTATCACAACGAAATAGATCTTTATCATGACTGAATTAAACCCTACAGCCAAGTGACAAAAATAGGATTAAATGGATGTTTGGCTGAGAGGAAGTTTTTAAATTCATAGTGACTTAAGATGTGGTGTGCCGTACAGGAGAGCCATATGAGCTTCCAAAGAAATGTGCTGTGTTTAAAATAGTCCACAGCATGGGACCAAGGAGCATTTGTTGCTACGATGTAAATCCTACCTCATTCATAACGAAATAACTATAAATGTATAGATGTATAGATAGATAGATTCAAATGCTGCAGAAAGAGGAGGAAATGATAACACACATCAAGTTGCTGATGCACATGATGTTGTTTAACATTCCCAACATTCTCATCTGCGTGATCTAATGTGGCTACTGAGGAAAGATATGAGTGTCTTCTGCAACAGTAATACAGACAAGTGCTGGTAAGGCTGACGGGACTTTAAAATGATTCATGGTAAGGCTGGATATCTTTGCCATTGAACCTAAGACTCACAGAACAGCCGAGGGCACAGCGCTTTTCCTCAACTCAGTGGAGCAGGGGGAGTAAAATCACCTTCATGCTGCTCTGATGCTGCTATTGTGTTGTATTTTTCTCATTTATTTTGGAAACGTGTTCTATTCATTTCCTTTTCTTCCTACCGCCCACTTCTCTCCTCCTACCCTTTCTTCTTTTTTCTAGTGATAGAGCCCGGCAGTTTCTCCAAGTTTAGTCTCTGTGGACAGAGGTGGACTTTATAGTGCTTGAACGTGTGGGCTGTGCCTCAGTTGTCTTCCTCCTCTCAGCCATCATCATCTCCTACAAGGCCATCAAGAGGTTGATGTCACTCCTTTATTTTCAGTAAAATCGCTTTCCTAGTAAATCTCTGAGATATTTTAAAGTGACAAATGAAATAGAACTGTCACTGCAGGGTTACTTCCAACATGATCATGCGTAATTTGACCCATGGAGGGCTGAACTATCCGTCCTGCCTCAGTGTGTGAGGAGACGCATGGAGGGTTACAGTGATGTCATCACCCTGCTGGTCGCACTGAGGTCAGAGGCTAGGTAATGGAAAGGCTGTAAATGTCAAGGAAGATCCACTACACTGAGTCACCGGCAACATCCTATAACCAACAATTGAGCTAGCTCACGATCCCGTGTCCATGAATTTCATAAGTGTCTAAAGCTTCCAAGAACACAGCTTGGTCAAAGAAAGCAAATGGTACGTGAGGATCCCAAGATGTTGCTGTAGCAGCAGGAACTGCTTCTCCCATTTGGCTTATTAGAGAAAAGGCTGCAGGTTTTAGCCTGCAGCACAAACTGGCACCCAATTTCTGTGTGATGATTCAGGTGAAAGATCGTGCCACACATGCACTCTGGACATCCATGTTAATGTCAGACATTAACAAACATACATGTCTGCATCGCAAAGCACTGCACATGCACAGAGTAGGGGGTATGCAGAGGATGATTACTTGCAGCCATCCATAAACACACAAATATCTTTAAATACATAGATACATCATCTTGGCATCTTTAACAATCATGAAAGTGTCATAAACATTGACTCCAAAGATATTTACTTGATGCACGTTAAATTGTTTTATTTATGTGATTTAAATTGATTATATCACACCTGTCAAATTTATGGAATTATATTGCGACGCATAGATATGGCTCTTTTTTTAAACAACAGCATACTCAGCAGGAAGTAATGGGTGGTTGGTCTAGGAATTCATTATGGCAATTCTCCAGCTGCCTCTAGCCAAGGGGCACTCTTTAATGCAGCAGTAGGAGAGTTGTTGCAAAGGCTCTATCCCCAAACCAGTTATTATTTATGAATTAATTTAAGCAGTCATTCAGTCACAGGCCACATCTTATACACGTAAGCTTACCGTGGTCCTGAAGCTCTCAGGGCTATTACAGTCTAGAGACTACAGGACTGTGCCACACTGAGTTGCCCTACACTCTGGAATGAGGAGGGAAAAATACCAGTCCAGCCAGACTAGCCCCAGACATTCATCAGTCATCAGCCAATAGGTGAGAGCAGTCTATGAAAATCGTGCTTTTAACATTTGTCACGGATGTCTGATTGTTCATCGCTCTCGAGAGAAACAACCAGCAAAAGCTTCCAATTAAAGCAAGTAAAGGTAGTAATTGTTTTAGTCAATAACAATGTGAGAGGGTTTGTCAGTGAGAGAAATAGCCAGTTATAGCCTTTCAGCCTCAGTGCTCGGCTTCCCCAATGAAAACCAGCTGGCTAAGGGCCAGAATAGAGCAGACAGTGAGGAGTCAGCTCTGCAGGTCCCAGCCCTCCTGGCCTTTTGTTATTTTTATAATCTTGTCTGCCAGTCATCTGTCAGGAGCAAAGGGGCCTAGAGAAAACATCATACAATTGTATACAACATCCAGAGCACCAGGAGGTTGGTGTGCAAGCATAGAGAAGAGATTCAGACACACGCTGCATTTCTGTGTTGCTGTGCCGTCCAAAAGTTAAAGACATGATGTTGCAGTCCAGGCTGTCAGCCATCCAAAAGCCAAAACAAACAAAACTCAAACCAACTGACCAATGAAGACGTGATTTTCTAATCATCAACACTTCTGAGTTTGTCCAAAGACAGATACATCACAGCTGGTCCCATCCAAGGGCAATTCAGGATATCCAAAATACCAACCACTGATACAATAAAAGGAAAATACTGTTGCGCAAAATGAATCCAATATTTACTAATACATTATTTATCTCATCTGTTTAATTTTAAAATGACTTAACAGCAACATCAAAACTGTTGACAGATTTTTACAGCCTCCTGTTCTCTAATGCTTTTTCTTTGAACCAGAGCATGTTATCTAATTTCCAGATGGCTGGAGTAATTGTAAACAGCTCAACACATGTCCCAATTCTCACATGATCCATTCCCCAAACTTCAAACAGGAACGCAGTGCTGTGATTGCACAGCTTTATGAACATTCATCTAACCTGTGAGGTGTTGTGTTGCCACCCGCCATGTGCCAACAGCACAGCATCTATTATTGAAGACCTGGGGAGAGGTTGGTCTGAGACCCCAGTACGCACCCCTGTGAGGTGGCTGGGCGACATGGTCAGCTCACAGAGATTACATCCTCAAGAAATAAATAGGGCCAAAGCACTTTCCAGCAGGCTATAGATCATCAGTGTCAAGCAGCATTCACCACCTAGTTTCAAGCTGAAGAATTCAAAGACTGGCTGTAAACAATGCCATCTGTCCTATTGAGAAAACTTGGTATATCCCATTCCTCTAGCTGCAGCCAATCAGCCAATCATCTCCCTGCAGCAGAATCTGCTTCCAGCCATCAGCTGGACAGTTTCCTCTTTGAAGCTTTCCCCTCCTGTCCTACAGGGACAGGCAGTGACGGTCCGGCAGCCAGGATATACTCTGTGTCCAAAGACATACAACCTCCCATCTGACAGAGTCCCACAGCAACAACTTTGCTTCCAACAACACTCAACAGGTAAGTACTTCAAATGCAGTCATTCATTATCATCTTTCTCAATGTGATATTTACACAAGATATAGATGTGATTAACGATGATTTATAAGACTTACAGCAATAGTCTTCAGCTATGCTAGTGGTTCTGTGAGGCTGTACACAGGTGTTTGAGGTAAATGCAACATTAGCAGGCTAACACGCCACGCTGATGCTGCCAACCCTGGATGTTAAAGAGGTGTATTGGTTAATCATTATCACTGTCTCAGCTTTGACTGCCAACATTTCTAGTCAGCACTAAACACAAAATACAGCAGAGGCTGATGGGAATATTATTAGTTCTGCAGGTATTTAATCATAAATGAAAGTATTGACAAACTGAAATGACAGAACATTGAGTCAAATGAAAAGTTAAAGGGATCACCAAAGTTATTACAATTTATTCCAGAAGAAGAGAAATTTGCAAGGACAACATCGTCTGTACTGGGTTTCATAGCAATCCATCCAATAGTGGCCACAATCTCCATAAAACAACAAATGTTAAACTAATGGTGATGCTAGAGAAGAAAGGATTAGTGGCATCTGGTGCAGAGCCGCGTCACTAGTCAGTTAAGATTTACAGGATGCATACTGAGATTTATAGTCTTCAGATAGACCTCACTGTAATTTGTTCTCCATTGAGAGCTGAAACATTTTAATGACTGTTAATGATCCTAAATGACAAACTCTTTAAGACAGAGGAGAGTTACTGATCAGGATTTCTGAGACGCCAGATGAATACAGGAGGTAGAGGGTGGAGGTGGTTCACAGTGCTGAAATGACAGCTGAAACAGCCTAGACAGGGCCAATTTAAACCTGACAGCAACAAGACGATTGTTAAATAGGTGTGGCGAGATCAGATTGGTTTATGTGCTGAGAGCAACAAAAAGACAGCTGGGCAAATTGAGTTGACAGCAAGGGGGAATGAACATGTGCAAGAAAAAGTAGGCTACACATCATAATTTTACCTATGAAGGAATATTCATGTCAACGGTAGTATATTCTAGAGAAACATCAATATTTTATACGGTCTCAGATTGATTATAATTCAGCAAATGTCTGTACAAATAGATATGGAGGCATTAACTGCAATGCAGTTCAATGAATCTGAATTTAAGTCTATTCCCAATTGGAGTGAATTTGCCCTGGTGTCTTGGTACATTAACAGTAAATATATAGAAAAATATGAAGAAATGAAAATCAAATACTAGTAAGTCAGGAAGCATAAACAGAAATTTGGAAATAATATATGGTGGAATAGCATAATATCGCTCATGTGTTAGGCATAAAATAAATGCCAGCTTTCAAGCTCACAATGTATGCATACGTGATGCGATTCAACTCAGTTATAATGTTTTAAGTACATGCAGGTAGAACAGAAACACCATCGAACCACAGAACAAATATAACTCAGTAACTCAATAACAACAGCACAAAATTGCGGTCCAAGTCTTGTGAGGCTTTATATACAGAATATGGCAGAAACGACTATAATATTTATAACTTTAGTGTATAGTTATTCAATATAAGAATTTTTGTTTTTATTACCTTTGAATGAGCCTTTAATATATCTACAGATGCCGTGGGTCCTCCTCCACGGAGTGCACCATGTTGCATTGTCATATTTCTACAGCAGCCCCTAGCTGAAAAGAACACCACAAATAAAGCACTTCACTTTTTTTTTGTGAATTTAATGGCCAGTAGTTTCCCTATTGCCCTTGAAAGAGGAGGGTGATCCTCTAAAGGTCCAGGTCCGATTTCGTGAGGAGGTCCATTGGCAGAATATGTCAGAAATTGAATATTATTGTCATGAATATGATTTGTAAATAAGGCTCATTGTTAGTTACCAAAGAGTGAGCCTTTTGTTGAATCATGTTGAACGGCCATGTTACTACAGGAGTCCACGACAGACAAACCCATCAATGGTCTCTTGTATACTGCCTTCGCATGTTTTTCTGCAGGGTTGTTGCATTGAATTGCATTATATCATGTATCAGAAACTCCTGTAAGACTTCCTTTCTGCATGATTCAAGAAATGGAAAAAGATTTTAGTTGCTCTGAAATGGGAATGATCACCAAATTTGGACTGGCCAGCTGGTGAGCTGCGATAAAGCACTGAGACACTGCTTAAGATGTCATTCATGGTCCTCTCTGTGCCAATGAAGGCACTGCAGAAGAGTGTTGAGTGGGACAAATGACTGTACTAACTGTATTCAGGTCTGGCTCTCATGCATAAGCAGCGCTGAGGGGGTCAGTGCAGAAGCCACAGTACACTGGACAAATATAATAACCAATAAAGGCACCAGGAGCGCATGAAATGCTGTATTGAGGACACCGCGCTCTTTACAGGCCAGTAGTAGCAAGAGGATCATATATTTCACACCAGAACATACTCATAGGAAATTACAGAGTATTGCACCACTGCCAGCACCAGGGGAATTTCACAGGATGTATCGATGTTATTTCCAAGTTGTTTTGACAGCCACATACAGACTCATTACGTAGAGGAATGATTGCATCTAAACACAGTCAGAGAAGGTAATTGCCCTCATCCCCCTGTGTTGCAATGTATCTATGCCTCCTGTCTTCTGCAAAAGTGACCTTGAACACTGAGGTTAGCGAAAGGGACTGCAGAGACCAGAGCAGTCTGTGAAATCAAATCAGCCTAAAGGTTAAACGAAACTCTGTTTAATTATATGGCCTGTGGTTAGTGTCACATCTCTCTTGTCAAGGATTTTGTCTTCACTTTATGAAAATGTTTGTTCGCAGGAAACCACTACGAAAAGAAGAGAACGGACAAGTCGGGGAATATGCCATGAGCATCTGTGTGAATAAGAAGGCCATGGGCACTAACAACACTGTGGTATAGACTGTCTCTGCAGAAGCAAGACATCACATTACTGTCTCTCACCTTCCACCACCAAACACAACAATCCCATCTCACCCAGAATGCAACTGGGTTTCACCTAAGGTTTTTCGAATAAAAAAAGCTTCCCACTTGCTTGGCACGCGTTCGACTGAAGACAGCGCTCAGTCAAGAAGAGCTGTAAAGATGCAAAGAAAAATCAAGGATTTCTCTTGTGAAAGGATGGAGTAAAAGTCCATAAACCCCATGGTGTTGAAAGTGGCAATGTTATACGAACATTATGCCTAGTAACAGCAAGTGCTGCTGACAGGCTGGCTGCAATGCTGGCTGAGGGACTATTCGTTAGTTCGTCGTGAGATCCAGACTCACAATAATTGACATCTGCAATGGAACAACAGACAATACAGCAGCCCTGCAGTCCCATGGGCGCCAGGCAGGGACAGCCCATCACACATAATAAATAAGTATGCAGTTTTTACAGAGAATGCAACATTTTATATTCCAATCCACACGCTGTTCATCTTTTGTTTCCATTTTTTGGGACAGAATTACATGATGTTACTGTCGTTCTGTCTCTGAGGATATGGATTCATCTGACTATGCAATTTAAAGAAATCCATACTATGGAAATAAAGAGGAACAATCGACATTAACATGGGACATTTTAGTTATTTTACCATGCCAAAAATTGCCACTGAAGACTTCGACTTAGATGTAATATAATTTCAGTCATTGATCGATTTATTTGACTCTATTTAATTATCTACCTTGAATTTATTTTTCACTTAAAGAAAATAACTGTCTTGTAAGTTATTCACATCTTTACAAATCTTAAATATCTTGATAAATTAATTTTATTTCTTTATAGCTCTGTTTTTTTAATAATCTATCTGTGATGCTCTGATGCTTTAAGCCTGCTGTCAGTTTGTTGAGACACTGATGTGCAGAAAACGCTGCTAGCTTGATGCCTTCAGCCGTGTTTTGTTTGGAATTGACAATCTTCATTTTTCATTCGTCAAGAAGGGCTAGCCCTTTGCTTTACAAACAGGGGGACATGAGCCCAGGGCTGACCTCAGACTGGGTGAGAGACAGGAGACTGAGCCACAGCCAGAGATCATGTTGCACAGAGGGTGGCCTCAGCAGGAATGCAGTGTGACTCAGTGCTGTTACAGGCGTCTCAACACCACCACTGAAAACACAACTGAGCTGAACTGGAGCATCACTCAACGCTACTGTTAAGTTCTTGTTTTTGTTTGTTTGTTTTTGTTTTTTACATTAAATCTGTAGCGCGCTGATGGTGTCTGGATGAGTGTACTCAGAGAGTGAGTTGTTCTCTGTGGCTGTCAGTTAAGTATAGATTTTGGCTAACCGTGCAAACACAGCTTGCATCTAAACATGCACAGGTTATTAGCTAACAGTATAACTCAACATACCTATATGGGAGAAATGATGGATGCATGAATGTAATGATGATATTTAAATATTTCGTCTTCTAGACTGTTAATTAATGTACAGTGTAATAGAACATGTTTATACATAGTAAAAACTTAAACAGTGTGTACCATTTGAAATATGTCAATGTTGTTATGGAGCAACATTAATGTATATATGGCAATTAATAGTACAATACCTGCAATACACCAAACAGATAGAAAGATGTGTATAAATTCGATTTCACTGCTGAGCTTTTTCAGTTGTAAATAAAGCTGTACATACCAACAGAGCTATTGAGTTTAGAGATGTATGTGCAGAAATCTGTTGTTACCATACTGCAGATAAACTGGCCCATATGTATGCAAGGTGAAAAAAGGAGACTGTTATATTTAGCCTGTGCCCACCCTGCACTGTAGCGTTGCAGCCCCTTGCCGCTCATGTCTTTGAGGACATGTTCAGTCTGTCTCATACAGTACATCTTTAATGAACTGCGATTATTGCCGCATTTCACTCCATGGGGCTTAATGACGCAAGTGAGAAAGTTATACATATATTGTGTTAAGTCTGTGCTCAATCAATAATAATGACAGAAGAAATCGTGGATGCGCATGATTTCTGCAGCTAAAGCAAGAACAGTAAAGCGTTATAACAAAAAAGAAAAGAATATATTCAAAACACCTCTGTGAAACAGAGACACAAGTCAAATAGACATTTTCCTGCTTCTAATTTAATTGCATGATTACATTACATTAACTGCAGTTAATGATGTGAAACAAACTATGGACATGGGAATGTCCACAAATTAGCAATGTGAATGAGGGACCATAGAGTAGCTTGCTTCCCTGCTTTAGATGCGCCGATTTGATAGTAATGCCAATGGACAGTCTGAGCACTTAAACATTGATGCATTGTCCAGCCAAGTCACTGTGATTTCACTGTAATAAAAGCAATGTGACAGCACGAGGCGGGCAGCAGCAGGGATTGTCTCTGTTCAACTAGTTTTATGAGGCTTTGAAGGTACTTAGAGAGTAAAAGAACGGTGGTACACAGATTCTAGAAATCTTGGGTTCAGTACAAAACGATTGATATTTTCTCATCTGTTACAGTCTGTATGAGATAACCTCTCTCAACCTGTTTTAAATCAAGGAATGTCACCACTGGTGCAAGCACCTGGCGATATTCATGCTGCTGCACAAGTGCACTGTGTGTGTCAGAGAGAGGAGCTCACACAGTCCTTTTTCAGCTGACCTCAGCAATCTTTGAGGACCCACTCTCACTCTCTTTGGTCAGTGTTATCACCCTCACTACCTCCAGCTGCCTGCTCATCAGGTCAGTGTTCTATATGGTCCTCCAGGAGTGCAGCAGGCAGGGGCGGGAAAGGATACCTGTGGGACTCTGATTACATAAGCTGCTGCCAATGAGAGAGGCCCCTTCTGGAAAAGGGCTACAGTTCAAACGATCACAACGTGGTGGCAGGGCTGACAGGTAACTCCAGAGCAAGGGGGACTTGATTAAACACACACACACCCATGCACATGCTGGGACACATGCACATACACACCTGCATCCATCATCACTTTAATACACACTCAGAGGCACACAGCAGGAGAGCTACTTTGATGAGCCAAGACTAGAGGTTGATGAGAAGGGGCACTGCAGCCTGATTCAGCTTGGCTTGAGGTCACCATGGAGTGTGTGTGTGTGCTTTATTAGTGACATTTTGTATATCATTGATTCATTTGGTGCACACCTCTCAACATGGGTCCTCTTCAGTGATTAAAAGCTACAATTCAAAATTAAAAAAATGTCAATCAAATTGGACCTTTTATTTATCTCAATAAACTAATTTCCTCTGTAGAATACATTTATAACACGATCTAATTCAAAGCTTGATAACAGAAATTTTTTTTTTATCACAGAGTAGAAGATCAAAACAAAGATTAATGTGCTGTTCGCTTAGCCCTGCTGTCGTCATCTGTTATTCTCAGACAAGAGCTGGTGGTAATGCAGTTCTAATTCCCACAACAATTTAATCATACGAAACCACATAGGCCAAAGGTAATTGTGTTTGCTTGGTATATCGCAACCAATCTGTTTCGCTTGCTGCCAATGAAGAGGGGGATGGAGAGGCAGGATTTTCCACTTTGGGGCGGGAGTGGTACAACCGGTCAGTCTTGTTTGACTTCCAATGTCTGGCCCACCTTATCGCAGTTACAAAGTTGCTGCTGTAACTCAGATTTGCCCCTGACCGATGAGCTCATGGAAAGAGTGCATGACTGACAGCCTGACAAGGATGTGAGACTGAAGCTGAGTAATGCATGTCATGTCATTTTCCAGAGACACCTGAGGTTCAGTTTCTCTGTCCAGAGAGTAAACAACAGAGATGATTTATCGCCTGCCAATTGCATTTGGTAAACTGACATTTTCATTATCAAATAGACATCAAGGCAGTAAATGTCACATTTGAATTTTGAAGCGGTCTGCAATCCATATAAAAAGACAAAGTGTCCAGGCATTTAGAAAAACTCGTACTTTTATTATCCAGCTTGCAACCAAGCAACTTAAAAAGTGATAGAATATGAATGACACAGGGTGAGAATATCTAAGATTCAACAAGCATTTACTTTCAGACCCTCACTATTACTAACACGGGTCTATAGAAATTCTCTTAGTCATCTACTGACTCAAATCTGTTGAATACAACAGTTAGGCCCCTGATACAATTATCCCACACAAGCCTGCCAAACCTTTAATTATCAGCTCCAGTGCTAGTACTTCAAAATAGCACAGATTTACTGTACATATACAGGTATTAAAACAAAGGTGCTGAACATGATTCAGTCCAATGAATCCCACACAGCATCACTTTACATAAGAGTCCCTTTTCGTTCGGAGAGTTCAGCTAGAGAGGATGCATGCAGGTCTGAGGATCCAGACTGGACCCGATGTGACCACAGAGCAGGTCACATGGGGTAGAACTGTGAGGCAGCCTCAGACGACTGGATCTCCACTTGAGCCATCTTAAACTGGGTGCACTGCAGCCATTTGCGCAGAGCAAATGGAGGAGCTCCCGATGTCTGGCCCTGCAGACACTGGTGGTTCACTCGGTTCTGGATGGCCTGGAGACGCAACTGCAGCCCTGCAGAAAGGTGCTGAAGAAGCAAGGAAGGAAAGGTGACAACGTTATAGTTTTAAATCATGCATGTTATTAATCTGTATCAATAAAGGCAAAACATTTTTAAAAGCCTTACTTTAAGGTTTGACTGAATCATGGGTAGCCACATAGGAATTAGCTGTGGGAAAGAATGAGTATGGATATATATTAGACCCACGTGTTAAGGTGTTTATATAGTAACCGTATAATAAAACATTAGAGTTACAGCAAACCTTGACAAAGATGGTTGAGTTGCACTCCTGCAGGGCTTCCATCAAACTAATGACATGCAGACACACCATCTCTACCATCTGAGAAAAAAAATATCAAGAAAACTGATTTTCTCAAACAGGCACACACATTTCCAGGTTCCTACCTTAGCTAGCTTATATAGATCCCCAGTGGAAAAAAATAAAGCAGAGCACTCACCACTTTATTGTGAGCCATGAGCTGCAGGATGCTGGGTGTAACCCGACTCCAGAACTCCAGGCCAGTGAGGATAGCGCTGGAGGAAAACTCTGTCTGGTTCTGGTTCAGCAGGGATGGAGCAGCGGCTGCCTGCTCGCAGTAGATGGTCCACAGTTGGGCAAACATGAAAGCGTGAAACAGAGAGCACATGTGCAGCACGGACGTCTGGGGACAGAGATCAAGACCAGAAAAGGCCAGTTAGGTTGTCATAGATCACATTAATAAAACCTGGGAGGGATTACATAAAGGGATTTTGTTTGTCACAGACCTTTGACTGTTCTGGAAATCCAATGAGAATGACAATAAGGTGATCTGCGATGTGGGAGCCAGCATCTAGAGGTATGGGCATACAGGAGGTGGAGCCCTGGTGCAGGGCACAGTGTGTCAGTGAGCCCAAAAGCAGCCAGGACAGCTGACGAATGTGGGACACACACTCAATGAATTCTTTTGGCCTGCAGAAAAAAATAATATTGAAATTCAGTTTCACAAATCAGATCACAATATATTCTAAGCAAATTTATTCTCATACTTCACAGGCTTACATTCATTTACCAAGCTGCATACAGATATATTTTCTCAGTTATCTCCAGGAGAAAGTTTTGAGATTTCTGCTCTTAGACTGAACCATCAGCAGTTTTTTTTTTTTTTTTTTTTTATCGGCAAACTGAATTATCCAGCAACTGGGCCATTGATTCTGCTGAAAAGAGATGTTGTCAGATCATTTTTGAGCTGTAAGTAGATTCCCCTCTGTTGTATTGCGCAGTAGACAGAAATCTCCTAGACAGATATTTCACAATCTGGAGAATAAAGGTAGATATTACTCGAGATATGCGAGGAAATATGTTTCTATGTCATTTGGATGAACTGACCTTTAACGTTACTGAATTTTTACTAAACTCATCTGTAGTTTTGACATTCTCACCCTTGTTGCATGGTAGATGGAGGATGATAAAGCCATGGAAGATAACGGACTATAGCTTTGTTATCACGGTGATTGCCTTTGCTGATCTCCATGGCAGCGACTTGTGCCAAACCCACTTTCAGGTTGCCCCCGAAAGTGTCCTCGTGCAGCGGCTGACAGCAAGCCTTCATATGGCTCTGAATAACAGATTTAGAGTAAGAAAAGATAAGGCTGAACAATGGACGAAACATGGAGAAAGAAATACCTGTGAAAGGCCACTAAGCAAGTCGTTGTGCTTACATGAACGACACTTACTTTAAGTTTGGTTAGCGTGTGCATATCTGCAATGAAGTCCAGTAGTTCACTGATGTATTGTCTCATGCATTCCATGGCTGCTGTTGTGCACTGTCGGGAACAAAAACAGATTCTCCTTTAGGAGAAAATCACTGTGGGGCCTGGCTTTGTTCCTTGCTGTTTTATGAGGCTGATTCTAATAAGATCCAAACACACATCGACTAAAGTCTTACCCCTGGCAGCGTTGAGATCATGTGCTTTTGGATGATGGTGGATTCTGCTAGCCGTGTACCGATATCTGCACAAACAAACTGAGAAAGTGCGCAGCCAGTTTTAGAATTGTATTCAGGATGAAACACTGTGATTGACTGTGTGCGAGGGAAAAACAATATCTTACCTGGACCAGCAGTAGCAAGTTTGTGTCAGGCAGAGGAGACTTGAACTTAAGAGCCTGCAGAAGCTCTAACACCACAATGCGGGACATGTAGAACTTATCTCTCTCCTGGATGCAACGAGATAAAGAGTGGAGTAAATGTACTGATGCAGCAAGACTGCCTTTTTCTATTATCAGTCTCCCTTACTCATGCTGCGAGGAGAGCATAAACTCTGTAGTCTGAATAGAGGGGGAAGGACAGGCAGCGAGAAGGGAGGCAGGGAGACAGAGAATAGACAGAGAATAGTGAAGCTGAGGAGTAGATTTAGGCCAGTCCAGATCTCTCCTCCCAGAGTCCCAGGCAGCTCAGATGAGGCTGTCAGGCTGCCTTTCTCTCTCCCTGAGGACAGGCTGCTCTCTTTGTTCATCCCTTCCACACAAAGCCCAGCTGCCTGTTTACAAACCACACTGTCATCTTCTGGCTTCCACTTTGCCTCTCTCTTTTCTCTCTGCAGTCATGTTTGCTTATGTTAGGTGCAGGCACATGCTCCTCCGCCTTTACAGAATGCAGAGCTGCCTCTGACATTTCTCACTGTGTGGCTTGTTAATGTGCATACCTGTCCGCAGCGCTCTCATAATTAAAAGTTAATGGAGCGTGTCCGTTTGGTAAATGGCAAATCATACGCTCTCCTTAAGCTAGAGGGTCTAGACGCATTTGGCATATAGTGCAGCTGTGACAAATGGTGCATGGTGAGACAAACTTTAGTGGGTCTAGAAGACTTGACTTTGTGTACTTAAAACCTGACCTCGAAAGATAACATAACTGGCGGAAAAATCCTCCCTGTGCTTCCCAGAAACCTCACCTCTCCATAAAACAACTTCACAGGACCCGGTCCAAAAGCAATTGCTCATAGTGTCTCTAGGTTTTGAAAAGCGGATATTATACAGTGAGGAATTAAAGCGGGTGTAGAAAATCAATACTGCAGGAGACATAAAGCATGCAGTGTTGACAGTTGTGGAGGACTGAGGCTCCATCTGGCCCAACAGTGCAGACAGCCCTGGCTCCATCTCTGTCTGAGACAGCCTCTCAGAAACACACCATACATCCTCAGCCCTAGCACACCAACTAATCATGTTAATCAATACTGGCTGATTGCCTACTTAATCATCTGGGACACATGGCCACATTTCTAGCTGACTAGAGAGCCAGGGAAGTAGGTGTAGCACCAAAAGAGTGATGAGCAGCAGGCCCGTGAACAGGAGCTCAACATTTTTAACAGTGTAGATTAGTTTAAAAGGTTTAACTCTTTCAGCGCTGCATAAATACTAGATGTCAGCACGTTTCATTCCTGCATGCGAAACTACGTCTTTTACGCAAAAAGATGTAATGCAAACACAGTCATGCAGTCATGAGTACCTTGTTGAAGGCTTTGTAACATAGTCCACATAGTTCTACGAGGTAGGAGAGGCTGAACATGCCATACTGGATAACAAAGCTCAGCAGCTTGGAGAAAGGCTCCAGAAGGCTCTGGAGGACGAAAAAGAAGATCCATGGTTAGGTATTAAAGGCTAAAATTCAGGCATATCAGTATGTAAAATTCGGCTCTGGGCTTACCCGGGTTGCATTTGTAGTTGGGATTTTCAACAAACAGATGATAATCCTCAAACTGGAATCCATGGGGCACTAATGAGACACACAGATTGGGGGGGGGGGGGGGGGGGGGATTGCAATCTGGTCTTTGTGTTTTAGATTTGTCTGCAGTGATAAATTGAGTAGAATGTACTGATCTGACCTCCAAGGTCAAAAGCATCAAATCAGTTACAATTTTAAGGCTCTTGTCCTACTGACCCCGACAAGGGCACCGCTAGATGCCATTTCGTCGGCACATAATCACATTAAACCATATCAGACCATGACTAAGTGAGCGGAAGAGCCGATATCTACCTTAAGAGGAAGCACAGAGGGCAGTTTTGTGAGGAAGGTCTGGAACTGGTTGCAGATGGTTGTCCACAGGTTGCTTGGAGAGTCCATGGGAAGAGCCTCCATGAAGGTGGCAATGTTTTCCAGGCAGTGCAGCATTGTGCCCCCTGCTGGCAGACTCTTCTTGTTGTTCAAGCCCTGGAGGGCACAGAGGCATAAACCATAACAGGGTTATATAATGAAATTCTGTAAGCAACGATATTTCCATTTAACTGATCATTCAGTCCTGATCACAATGCTCATGCAGAGGATTTAGGACACCGAAGCACAGATGATTGCTTGGATGAGCTCTTCATGCATCGTTTAGTTCATCTTAACAGTAACAATAAACTGGTACAGTGGAGCAGAGTAAGGCAGGTTTTCTTGAATGCCCTGATGATTCCTTGTTTTAGATGGGCTTATGCTGGACATGAAGCTAAAGCTACAACAGCCTTTGCTTTGACAAGAGCTCCTCCTGCTGGTTAAATGACTCAACACAATTACGTGAAAGAAAATCTCACCTCGAGCAGCATGTTGAGGGCAGCAACAGAACTCAGTTCATTGAAATCTATCAGGGAAGATGCAAGGGTTCGAAGGAAAGTTCCATCTGCAAAAATAAAAAATTTAAAAAGAATGGTGATGACAGTATGTCGAGTGGGATCTTATGAGGTTGGACTGAAAAAAATAGAAATATTAAAATAAATGTGCAAAGAAAAGCATTAAAATATGCATCTAATAAAGGTTGCAAATTCTAAAACTTAATAAACACACAGATCTGAGGGGTTAAAACATGCTGTAAGTGTCGATAGAAATAGTGCATGTATATTTTAAGGATTTTTAGTAGTTGGTGGTATGAGCAGACCTTTGATGTTACTCTGGAAGAGTTGGGGCAAGATGCCATTAGGGGCCAGCTGGTGAAACATACAGCGGAGAAACTGCTTCGCTACACCTGCTACATTCCCTGGGATTAACATACTGCAAAACATCACAGGGAGAATGGCTGTGTTGGACAGGCAGTTACACTTCACATCTATTATTAAACTCATCTATAAGCATACTGAATAATGTGAGCGTTCCTGTGACAGCTTTAATGTCTCATACCTCTCAGCTTGTCCAGAAAAATTGGCACTAGATGCCAGCCTGAAAGAAGTTAAAGCAGTGGATTAGAACTTGGGAATGAATTATGCATGAGCTCTAAGGGTGAGTTATGAAACTTCATTTAACGGTGAAGTGCTGTGTGGATATAGATTGCTGGAGTGGCTGTACCTGCCCACAGACTGCATGATGTCGAGGAGCATCGGAGCAGCCAAATCAGGGCTGAGGTGGATGAACATGGAAAGAACAACCACTGCAAGGCCGAGAGTCTCCTCGTCATATTCCTCCAGCACGGCTGCACAGTCTCGACACCTGGGACATCACATGGAAATGAACCAGACCGGTGTGAGCATTAAGATGATTTATTTCAAGACAGGTATAGATGTCGATTGATCCATCCACCTGTCAGACATTGTTGTCGGCTGCTCATCGATGAACTCTTCAGGAGCAGGGACAAACATGCTGACTGTGCTCGGTGCAGAGAGCAGACTGGTCTTCGTAGGACCTACAAAGGAAATGAAAGAACAGTAGACTTTTGGTAAGATTTGATTATTAGATGAATGTTGATAATGAGGGATAATATGTTAGCTTAGCTTAGCCCTCTGTATAGAACAAATCTGTCTAAATTTAAGTGCACTAGTCATATTTAACAATTTTAAATATGAGCTGTCAAGGCTACTTGTCAACGTTCCAAGACTAGATTTTATGAAGCTTGTCATTATCCATGAGTTACAGAGACAGTACATCCTGTGGGATTAGTGCAGGCTAAAATTTGACCAATTATTCTGTACTAAAAGTAACAAATCTGCCTTGTTTGTCAAAAAATAATGGCCACTTTTAGTGGAGTGTTTCCTCATTTGCATATTTATTTTTTTGCTTACTTGTCTTTTCTTCTTTATTGTGTCTTTGCAAAGTTTGTTTCAGTTACCGATGAAGTGTTGTTTCCTTTTGTTTTCTTGCACATATGTCCGTATACCTCCTCAATTATTATCAAATAAAGAAATGAAAGTTTAAAAAAAAAGTGACTGACCCGTCTCCCAGGTGCTGATGTTGTGTGGCGCACTGGACTGATGTTCCAGCTGTCTCTTCATTAGCTGGCTCATGGTCAGAGCTCCTAGAGAGCCTCGCTTCACCTGACGGTACTGAGCTAAAGGTCAGACAGAAAACAACATCTGGGTTGAAATACCTGCTAAGACTGTTTTTGGCAATGCCAACAAATGTGTGCGGTTACATGGAAAGTAGACACACATGAAAAGAGATGGTGAGGACAAAATTAAGTCAGATATTTTGCTTAGTCCTTTTGAGGAACTATAACATTATAATTATACTTATACTAACTAATTTTAAAAGTAGTTTATAATAGGTATTTTGCCTCCTCCCCTGCTTGTGTTTCCCCTCCCCTTGTCTGTCTGTCTGTCTCTCTCTCTCTGCGTGTTGCTGGGCATAACTTCCAGTTTTCCCTCTCACCTGCCTGATCACTTCTACCACCTACCACCTGTGCTTCTCATCATCAGGTCAACCCCTGCTGTGTAACAGCCCAGTTCAAACTTCCAGACCAGATTTTCAGTCTCCCTTGTGGTAAGAACAGAGTGACTGAACTCCTGAATTCTTAAAAACTAGTTTTTGTGATTCCTGCCTAACCTTGCTCTCCTTCTGCCTGAGGAAATCTTGCCCTCCCCCTGCTATGTCCAGCTGTCTCATATCAACACCTGTTCCTGGAGTTGTTTTGTTGTTGTTTTTTTGCCACCACCAGCCCTGCACCGTACAGGACCTCCTCATTTCAAGAACTCATCCTGTAATTCTGCTCCTGAGAGTTGCACCTCTTTGATTTGAATACACTGTTTAAACTAATGCTGGTCTCAGGCTTGTGTTTGCACATTGAGACCTATACTGTAACAATAATAGTATTTTTTTACATTTTCTCAGGGATTTTACTAATTTAATAATAAAATAAGATGTCAAATAATATTACATGATTTTATTTCATATTTCAAGGTGTAATATGAAGTCCACAAAAGATAATTTGCAAAAAGAATGTATTGAATATGTTTGTTTGTTTGTTTTTTTGTTATCTGCACAGGTAATATATAAGATAGCACATAGATCATTTTAAATGGTAAATTAAGGCCTTCATTTGATACCACAACAGTCAGATTTATTAAAGTTTATAAGGAGACTAAGAAGTATTTGGATCCTACTTGATACTGAAGAGCGGTGGCTTGTTTCAGGCATAGCAGCTTCAAGCGTTGGGGCAGAGGCAGATTCTCGTGGCTTTTCCAATGTAGACAGAACTTTGTGATCTGCAAGGCAATATGGGCGGGGCACTGGCATCAGAATATGTGCCAAGAAATAAACATCCAGTAGTAATGAACACTATTTTTTGAGGAGATAGTTAAAGTTTATTTAGTGCTAATTTGACTGTACGGTTTCTTATGTGAAGTTTAGTGTTTTGTTTTCCTCGCCACCTCTTCTGCTTCTTTTAGGCCAAATTCTACAGTTTCACAGCTTCTGACGTGTGCTGAAAAACCTCTCAAGTGTTAGTATGAAAGAAAAGGAAGAGTGAACACACAAATAGAAACACACCACAGGACACCACACGGTCAGAGTGGTTAGTTAAATAATGATTTGTGGCAGTTTGCGCATGTGTACATTTATATTCAAACATATATTGATATTATGTCTGATTTACATTTTTGCTGCCCAACTACATGCATACCATCACTTTTAGATTTTTCCGAGTATGCAAGGCTGCCATTGGTTTCCATCTTATATATTATCTTATGTTGTAATGTGGTGAAAGTCTAAATTGATTTGAATAGTCTAAAAAGCTGAAACTGTATTTAAATAGCACATTTCATATTGCACAGAAGAAGCAAACAATGCGCCTCACAAAAAAAAAGAAAGGACATGGGAACGTTAAAAATATAGCAGAAAGGAGTTTCTTTTCTAAAGACACACATTTTAGCTTTAAAGATTAAAAAAACAAACAAATAAATAAACAGTAAATACATATACACACTCTGGATGTGGTAAAATATAGTAAAAGCTTCCAGGTAAAAGCGAGATTTAAAGTTGTAAGTGAGGTCACTCTTCCCGAGTCGGCGTATGAAATCACTGTTGGATTTAGTCCTGAACAGTTGATGAGAGACTCAGCAGAACACTAACTGTAAACTAGATCATTTTCAGAGTCTGCTAATTGAATGTCAGATTGTACAGAAATGGAAACCACTGGATGCCTGGAATCATGGAAAAAACACTCCTTCACTAGTAGTAGTAGTAGTAGTAGTATTTAAATGGTTAAGATACACATTTTTGACCACAGTGGTACAAAAAAGTGATTATTATGACTATTAAAGGCATTTGATAAGCTTCATCAAATCTTAGACATTACATAAAAAATTATTCTTCTAATATGCTTAAAATGTGAATTAAACTGCACAGCACCTGACCAGCACACTGGTAAAGTATGACTCATCCTCATCCATCCTTCCTTCTTACCAGTTTCTGTGGCTTGCTCACCACCCAGCTTGTCGAACATATTGAAAGTGATGTCCAGGTACTCCCTCTGGATGGCACTGACAGCGATCTTCCTTTGCTTCCGTTGTCGGGGCACAATCTGGATTTTGAATTCTGCCTCATCATTGTCATCCCCATCGTCAGGTTTTGGGTCGCTGTCCCCTTCATCGCCCATGTCGTCATCTTCTTCATCATCCCCGTACTCTTCTTCATCGTTGCTGTTACTCTTGCTTATTTCTGGTGAGGAAAGAGGCTCTGCTTTGTCTTCTGGGATGTCCAAGAAGATGGTCCTACCAGAGGGACTTGTCCCTAGTCCCATCCCAGTCTTTACATCCTCTGAAGTCACAGAGTTGTCATCTAGAGAAGTGCAAGGGACATGTGGGGTCTTCCTCAGCAAGTCTCTCTTCTGCTTCAAGGTCATGGGGCTTTCATGGCAGACATTTTCTGGTCGGTCAGGAAGATCCAGGGAGGTGCTGGGAGTCACACGGTTTGGCTTCTTTTCGTGAAATGGTTCCTCTGAGCTTCCCTTTTCAACCAGAAGGTCTGGGGTCTTTTTGCCACTAGAACAGTCCTCTACGCTCACCTGAACCACAGGAGACAGTCGCAAAGTGTTGCTGCTTGCAGGGGAAGCCGAGATCTTTGGACTCCCATTGAACTTGGAGGCTATGATGGTGTTAAGGTCAAATTCCTCATCGCTCTCTACAATCCTTAGAGGAGGCAACGGTTCAAACACCAAGGAGTCGCTGTCTGACATGGAGAGCAGTGAGTGTTTTTCTGGAATGGAGGTGCAGTCAGAAGAGAGGTCAATGAGGTCTTGATCCTCCTTCCCCTGAGCTGATCCTCCTAGTGAGCCCTGATCCAACTTGTCCTCAAAGGTCTCCATGCAGCTGAGGCGAACCTCTGGGATAACAGGCTTGGAGATGTCAGACTGGCCACCTCGAGAACCTCGCCGGTCCACGCCATCACTGCCCTCCACCCGAACCGAAGAACCATCGGATGATCCTTTGCCGTGATGCCGGCTGTGGGACGTGGATGAGGATGGAGGCAGGACCACAGGGGGTGCCTGCATGTCACAGCGATCAATGCAGGATTTGCGGCGGTGTTCATCCAGATTGAAGAGGATGGAGTCAGTGTTGGAAATGTCCAGAGACTTCTGCTTGTGCATGGCCTGCAGCCGCTTCTTCCTGGTGCTCTCTTCCCTGACACAGTGCAGAATGCTGTCCTGAAGGGCACTGGCTTCACGGTACTCTGACAGCTCGATTTCGCCTGATACACAAAAGAAAAGTGAAAGTTAATGCCAGGGAAAGCCTCCTGCAAGCTCCAAAATATGTTTTGCTGAAAATGATTGAATCGATGTGCCGTTATACTACACTTTACTCTGAGAGCCTCTGCTTCTTACTTTTCTTGGCATTCAGCTCTACCGGCTGGTACTTCACAGATTTGCTGCCACCAATCCTCTTCAGGCGAGCAAAGAAGGTCTGTGACTCCTTGTTAGCCGCACCAGTCGGCGTGTCATGAACGTCTGACTCATCGAATACACTGTCCTCCTCTAAGATGGAGGAAAATGAACATCAGCACTGCGCTGCAACAGATTGATTCACTGGGAAGAGTGTAATTTTCATCATACCCTATCATTACAATCTACATGGTACAGTAGGTTTTCCATGCAAAATGTTCCTAATTTGTAGTCATAAATATAAATATAAAAAAGAAAGATTTCCACAGAAAATCAATGATTCAAAAGATGTTTTCATTTCATCAATGTATTCAAACTTTCTTAAGCAAAGATCCTATGATAACTCTAGGAATTAGCCAGCTGCTAAGCCCCAGTACACATAATCATCATTATATGCATACATTTTTTCTTGATGTGACACATTCAGCAGACGGCGTGTTTCATAAATTTGGTGCAGAGATAAACAACATCCTTCATTTTACGTCACCTTTTTCTTTCTCACTGTAGCGGCTCATGTTAGAGTTGTCACTGTAGAGTGGTCCCGCTGTAGCGTGGGGACGACAGCTGTGATACTGAGCGTTTAGGGTGTTGATGGTGATGTGGATCAGATGGAGGACCACTTTACTGCCATCCATATCTCTGTAAGGGTACTGTGGTGCATAGAAAAAAACATATTATTAAATACATTCATACAATATATTATCAAGCAAGATTCAGCAAAAAACATGTTATCTAAGAGACTGAATGAATAATGATCCATGCAATGAATTGTCACTGACATATAGTGATTCAAAGAGTACCTTATAGAGGATAACTAATAGGGCTTTGAGCCACATCTGTCTGATGTGTGGCCTAAGGGCCCACAGAGAGCATCGAGGCGGCTGCTGAAAATAATGTCTCAGCTGGGGACACGTGCAGTACTTCAACACCTGGACCACCAGGGGGAGCAGCTGCTTCCCCAAACCAATATTATAGTCCATCACCTGGAGGGAACAACAGTTAAATCCATTAGCACAACAATGTTGTATTCTCACAACATGCTATTAAACATGCCAGTTAATCTCTAACTACAGTCACAGAACACCAAAAAAGTAATAATTTATTATATGTCAGTCACTTGTGCAATGCCGGCGATGAAGGCGTTAAAGCAGGTAGAAGTGCGCATCTTCTGTGGAGCAATCATGAAGCAGCCCTCCTGCTGGTCATAGCCCAGCAGCACATACAGGTGACGCTTCACTGTGTTGAAAGCCTTGGCACTGCCGATGTCGGCCTCAGCGCTGCTCTGGTCTTTAGCCATGAATTTCATGAGCACCATGATCAGCTGGTGAACCGTCTGGTGATCTATGCCGGCGTCCTCAGGAAGCAGGTCTCTGATGACGGCGTCCTCCTCAGGAGACGGGGTCTGGCCTACAATAGGGGCTGAAGCGTCAGGGTTAAAGTGCGGGAGGAAACGTGCTGCAGAAGTTGGGGAAAGGGAAGGTTGCAAAAGCAGGGGGGTAACAACACAGAGGTGGGGGGAGTCAACTCATCCTGAGTCAAGACAGGTGGAGACATCATCATGCAATATACATACATCAGTGTAACATGTTCATGGACTATGTAAATGGGGTAAACACAAAAAAATGACCAGCTAGATGGTAGCAAGAGTGTTGTTGTTTTTTTTTTACTCCTTTTAGTGTTTGAATTAAGCCCGAAGCAGTATGAAAAAACAATGACTGTCAGAGCAAACATTGCTTTTTCATACTTTCTGTCATAACTTCACATAATAGATACTAATAAAGATAATCATACTGTACCCTTCCTCCAATATGATGTTATTATGAAGAATAATACTATATGTTTCAGATTTAGGTTGTTATTTACCTGGCAGGACTTTCTCTATCATATCTCCCAGTGTCGGGGCAGAGTGCTCTTGCCTCGTAAGCCTTAGAGCTAAAAACCACATATGAAGAACACAATTTAGGAGAATGTACAGGGGAGGGAGTACATGACACATGTCTGAGCTTCATAATTGTCCAACACATGTGCACACACAAACACATTCACAGAAAAAAAAAAAAAACATGCCATATCACCTAAAACAGTATAAGTCTTAGGACATTTCGACTAATCACAAATATCAAGGAGCCAAAACAAGTAGCATTTCACAGAAACTCAGACAGGCTTCGGTGCAGAGATAAAGATAAAATGGTAGGGAGTTCCTCCTTATTAAACAAATAGAAGTGTTAAGACATTCAAGTGAAATGAACGTTGAACAAACGAGTGAGGAGAGAAACATTAGGAAGAAGGACCAGGTTTTGGTCAAATAGTATTTGCAAATCAAAAGATAGGACTTTCAACTACAAGGAATTGAAGATGAACAGCAATCTCCACATGAGGATGATGCAGACTGTGTCATGTGCATATTAAACTTACTGAAAGATACAGTCATGGATTGTCATGACAAAGCACCTGTGTGGCAGCTAAAGTCTCTGAAGGTATTTGCAAACACTGTGAGACCACAGACTGTGTGAAAGTGAAAGTTCAGATTCAAACTCATAGGCAGGCAGACTCATTGGTGCTACTCACGAAGACGGTTGCTCAGTGACTCGGGCAGTGAAAATGCCCGTTTAGACTCTGTCGGGCCTCCCTTCACACTGTCACGGAGGGAACGCACACTCTTCTGCCGATTCCTGGCAAAACGTGCCCGTCTTATCTTCCACAACGCTGCATCGCTGAGGTTGGCTACATTGGTTCGGACGGCTGTGATGGCTGAAAAAAGAAAGGTTATGAACTCAATCTGGAGCACTACCAGGCAATAATGTTTCTGTCACAATAAATATGTCGAGGAACATGCAGAGTAGGTGGAGCAGGTGTAAAAACTCTGAATGGGGACACAGCAGCTACGTACTTGTAGGGAAAGGGAACTCCTTGTTGCAGTCCAGGTGTAACTGAGCCTCCAGAGATAGTGTTTCAAAGCGGTTGACAAAGAACTCCCAGCTAAGAGCAGGAATGTCTTTCTTCAGGAAGTGCAGCAGCAGGAGTTTGCTGAGGATGATCGGCCGATCCCTCACAACGGTGTCGAACTGGAAATCCAGGCACAGGCATAACCCCTGGATAATAAACAATGCACACATATAAATACACAGCAGGACATGGATATATCCAGCCCCGTGATTGTATACACACAAATCTGTGTTTATGCAATATAAAATTTAGCTTTTGGACAGCTGGTAAGATTTTAAAAGGCAGTCTGAAGATGTCCTCTTTGGCTTTTTCTTTATTGCAATGAGATCCCCATAAAATAGAAAAGAGTAATAAAACAGTATAAGTTGATTCATCTATTATGTTACCAATGTAAATGTCCATAAACACATGTCCTTCTAGTAGTTATTCATTCCTATTTCTGTATGCATATATATTTTTTTATGTAAAAACTGGACTGCGCCTCCAAAATATCAATCAAGAGGTGGTAATGACAATTGCAATACAAACATTTTGTCCAATGATAAGCGTTGGACTTTCCACTATGAAATTTCCACTATGGGCCGAACAGATCTTTGTACCGCACCTGCAGGGCCGGCCTCTTGATTGTGTCCAGTAGCAGTCTGGCTCGGGTGGCCACAGCTGGGTTAACGTCCTCCACAGAGGCCAGGAAGCAGCAGAAAGCGTGGGCCAGTGAGTACTTGAGCAAGTGGTTTTTCGTCACTGCACCAATGTCCAGAAACCGACACAGCACCGCTACCTTCTCCACTGGGAGTTTTCATGAGGACACAGGGGAAAGGAAACATCGTCAGCAATACAGACAGATGACACAATGAGAAGGCTATAATTACTTACAGAACCAGCCATAGTTGTATCAATATTTTTTTTTTTTTTTGAGAACTGAGAAATGTAATATAAATAATTTGACATCTACTTGAAATCAGTTTAATATTTGTTGCTTATTTGGTATGCAAACTTATAAAAAGAGGTACACAAATGTCTCACTGGTGATCTACTCTATGGGTGTAAATGTCTTTACACAACAGCGTTTACATACACAGAGGTGCCACATCGCTTTTGGATGGAATCAAACAAAAATGCATTCAGTCTTTAAAAAAGATCCATCCAGAAATTATTGGCTTTATTTATCACGACTCAGATTAAAATCTAAAAATAGATGCTTTATTTTAATGAACAGTCACCCACTCTGAGTTTATGGATAACAGCCAGTGTTGACCACTAGGTGTCAGGGTAGTGAAGTTAAGAGACATTTCAGGAGCTTCCCATTGCCTGTTGGTCACATTTAATGTTTTTAAAATATATATAAGTTATTTTGTTTTGTTGTTGTTGAATTATTATTAAGAGGCTATAATCATATTATTTGAGCTTGTGCTGGTATTTCAACCTGTGATTGTAATTCACAATTTAACTCGAAGACAGAATAACTGTCTTATCAATTTATCCCTTTCTAGGTTATTTTTATACACGATATGATAATAATTTTATACGTGTAGAGAATGATTGACTGTATGTTTGGTTTCTATTGTCTGTTTGATTATTCCCCCGTTTCACTCTATTCATACATCGAGTCAAAGGACCTGTCCTCTGCCTCTGTCTCAAGGTCATACAGCTCCTCTCTGCCAATCACAAGGCGAGAAAAAACCCTATTAATCCCACAATTCCTCTTTGCTGCCTGTTTGAGCCACACGGTTGTCATGACAACACAAGTGGGACCTGTGGGCAGACAGTGATTTAGGTAGCATATTATATAAGCAGACTGGGGGTCTTCCATGAACAGTTCATTCATGCACAACCACATCCACTTTGCTAGAAAAACATGTCATTAAAACGAAAAATAAAAACTCTCCTTGAGGAGAGTTTACTCACATCGTCAGGGGTTTAATGATGTGTGTATATCTGGATATGAGGCTGTACACTTGATGTCATCATCTTGAGAAGTAAACACAGATATCAGACGCACAATATATGTTATCACCTGCTTCGAATCGTATTTTCCAGTCTTTGCTGTTGAAGTTTGTGTTGATGAGGTTCCAGAAGATGTCCGCCCCATGCGACAGAGAAAGGGCATGGAGAAGCTGAGGCACAGCCAGGGAGGCCAGCTGGCAAAACTCTGACTTCAACATGGACCACAGACTGAAACACAAATTAGACACACGCATGAATTGCTGTCAAGAAGTTGGTTAAACACAACAATTTTGCCACCAATTTCCATCAAACGAACAGCCAGCACACACCTCGGAATGAGCATCTTCTCCTGGATGTAAGCCAGAAACTGGGGGTGATCCTTGCGGGCAAGGTACAAACATTCTCCATGGAGACACAGGATCTTCAGGCAGTTCAACATGTTGAACAAGATGTCAGGCTCCTCAAACTTGGACATTTCCTGAATACAGAGGAGATGTGTGACTCAGAGCGTACCGTGTGTACACTACACAAATAAATCACAGAAATCCTTCTCGAGGGCCTCCGGTCTGTTTGCACCACAGTTTTAATATTTATTCAGTTATTTAGACATACTACCTGCAGAATGGTGTATATGAGCTTCAAAGACACAGGGAGCTGCTGGTAGGAGAACTTTGTATCAGAGTTATTCTTCATGGCTGGAAGGAAGAAGAGTGAAATAAAATAATAAAACTCAAACAATTGAACAGACATGGTTAAATGATAAAGATACTGATACAAACATAAGTACTACTACAACTACAGTACTATACACCAGGATGAATGTATAGCTGGAGTAAGTAGCAAGTAAGCTTAGACTAGAAACAGCATGTAAAATGGTGAATTGTTGTTTTTACTTCAGTTTTTGACACAAAACAAGATATAAAGTGCTAATTAGGGAACAATAGAGGTGCTGTTATATGGATTTTGTTACCTTTGGACAGAGCCAGGCTACCTGTTTCCCCGTGTTTCCAGACTGTATGTTAAATTAAGTTAACTAGTGAAGACCATTAGCTTCATATTTAATGTACAAACATGAAAGTGGTATTAGCCCTCAACAAGAAAGCAAATAATCCCAAGATGTCAAACTGTTTTTTAAAATATAATGCATGTAGCTAATAATTAATTTAATCTTTGATAGTGCAGCAGACAACACAGACAGGAAAGTGGGAAGAGAGAGAAAGGGGGAATAACATGCAGCAAAGGGACGCAGGTTGTAACTGAACCTGGGTCACTGCGGTAAGGACTAAGCATTGGTGCATTGGCACATGGGGAACACGCTCCAGCAGGTGAGAAACTGGGGCACCCCGGCTGTTAAGATTTTAATGTTCAATTATACTTTCTTTTGGCTGACACATGCACTGTATATTGCAAGTGCACAAATACAACATGGTGTACAGAAGTAATACATACGTGCGTTATCAGGAGAATGGTTAACGGGGTTGTCAGTGTGCAACCCGCTTGGATTGTCTCCTTCCTCGCTTCCATTCTCTGTCTCGATGGAGAAATCTGGCTGAGACAAGAGCAACGTCTCCTCCAAACTATCTGTAGGTTCCTGAAGGAAATCAAACACTTCTCTTTTGTATGTTTCATATATTCATCTGTGATTCAGCTGTAGTATGATATTCATATATATTGTTAGTGTCATTCAAGTATTTGTAGAACTACATACTTGTAAGTTGACATAAACAAAGAGAGACATAGATTTACATTTATGAATATGGTGTTTTCTGCATTGTAGTTTTGGACATGGCGGCTACATGGCATCCATTTTAAAGCCTTACGTAATTAATGCACAGGATTCATTTATATTTGTTGCATAAACATTTATGCAGCGTGTCTCACCACAAGGCGAATCTCTTCCCGGGGGGTCAGCCTCTCTAGGAGCTCACAGCCCAGCTGGTAGCACAGGATGCTGGATTGGCACAGGCTGCACTCCAGGGCCTTCTCATCCTTCTGGCAGGTGTGTGAGCCCCCCCACGGGGCCTGAAAGACGTTGTTGATGATGCCCACGATATCCTTCCCCAGGCTGCTGTCTAGACCCAGCATCACACCGTCATCCTGAAGCTCCATCTGGAACAGCAGTGGAGACGACCGTAAAAACAGGGGAACAAAAAGTGGAGCACGACGCAAAATCTCAAGATCCCACCTGTGCGCATTGTTGTTTTTGCACTGTGTGTTTTTTTTTTTTTCAACATGAATGAACCAGAAGAACTCTTCAAACTGTGTTGCATACTGTGTAAAACTGCACTACATCTTTGGCATGTTTAGTAGTACAATATAACAGGGTTTGTTTTAAGATTATGACAACTGACCATCAAAAATAGGCCCGTTCTTTTGGGAATATGATTATTAGCATTTTAGTAACTGTTAACAGGAAGGTGTTATCACCTGCTTTAGTATGAGGTCAAACATGAGGATGAAGCAGCCAAGGTTCATGTCATCATCGTCACAGTCCAGATCCAGAGCGCAGTGGCCGGTGGCATGACCCAGATTTTTAAAGGGGCTGCAACGCAGGGGGCTGCGGAAAGGGCTTCTGAAGGGGCTAGGGAAGGGACTGAGGGTGTTGTGCTGCCCGCGGCGTCCTGGATCTGACACAACACTCACCTACGAGCAAAGAGCACATCACTGTATGACGTAAAATATTTTTGTTTCCCTTCAAACTCATATGCATGCATCTGACAGTATTAATATTAATAGATATTCAATTTTGAATATTAAATAAAAGTATTAATATTCACTTTTTCCCCTGTTACTGACACTTATAATGACACATGAGTGCAAAGTTGCTTGGCTATACATTTCAATGATAAATCTACATCACAGTCAAGTTCAATTAAGCCCTTTAAGGGAGCTATATTTAGACATTGGCAGTTACCATGGCAACATCCCAATGAATGGTAGAAAAAAGAGAATATGAGTGGCAGGAATATGTACATCTTAATCCTAAACAGCACAAAATGGAAAGGAAAGGAAGTGTTGCTTTTGGGGGAACTTTTCACAACTCAACTCAAATAAAGAGAAGAAGAAGAAAACACCATCATATCTTGTAACTGTTTCTGTATGTAGACTTGACATCACTGTTTCCCTCACCCTGCGAGCTCCAGTGTTGCCAGACAGATCTGAGGCGCGCGCCTTTCTTTGATTAGCTAGTTCTTTCAGAGAGTTGACTCCATCAGAGAACATCCCAATGAGCAGCTGCAGAGGCACCACGATGTCCAGTTCTGACAGCACCTAGGTCCAGAAAAGAACCATTCACAATAACACAAACAACCTACTTGAGACCTACATGCTGATAGCTTTAAAAATAACATTATATAAACAAAACAGCAACGTAACTTTTCTGAAACAAGTTACTCGCATCTAGACCTATTAGAAAAAAGTAGTAAAAAAAATGAGTTCTTGAGCTTTTAAAATGATTTTTTCTGCAGTAACATTGATACTACATGCATAAATAAATACCAGTGAAGAAAGTGACCAAAAGTATAACAGTATAAATACCTAAGACCGCACAGTACGAACATACCACAGAGGTACACCGCGTCCAAACTGTGCACCACTTCTCTGTCTCATCTGAATGTGACCTATTTAATGAGTGTAAGTTAATGCAATCTCTTGATCTTAGATGTGACAGAAAACTTGAAATTGATCCATGTATACAGGGCAGCAAGCTGTGAGTGCATATGGGATGAAAGACAAAATCCCTCCTATCTCTCTCAGTCTCATTCTGTGACCCAGATCCATATTCAGCAGGGTCCCTGCCCAGACTCACACTCTTATGACAACCTGTTCAATTCACACGCACTGTGGACAGAACCACGGGATGTGAAATGGACACAAAACAGCGTGTGTGTGCGTTTGTGTGTGTGTGCGTGTGTGTGTGTGTGTGTGTGTGTGTGTGTGTGTGTGTATGTGTGTGTGGGTGGGTGTATGTACTTACATGCAGCCACAGCAGAGCCTGCTCTTGCACAGACGCTGGGTAGCCGGAGAATCTGCAGCTGATGAAGCCAAACATTTCTTCCATGGAGAAGGGCAGGGGGCACAACTCAATATCAAACATCTTACTGTAAGCAGAAGGCACACACAGAATATTACACTCCTCAGTTTACTCTTATTGTCTTTAATGTTGTTTCATGCTGCAAATTTATAATCCTCAATTGGAGTCTATTTCCTCTTCAGCTGGTGGTTTCATTTATGCATACACTTTCCATAATAGGTGCAAGACACTAGCCACAAGATAATTATAACATATAGAGTCAAAATGTAGTTTCATTTAAAGTAGGGATGCAAGTCTAAATAATTGTGCTGGGTTAGCTGATTAAGGTTAAAGGAATTGTTATATATTTTGTGAAATGTGCTTATTTGTTTTGTTACCAAGAGTTAAAAAGATTGATACCACCGTACGTATGAAGCTGGAGCTACGAGGCAATTAGCTTAGCTTAGCATAAAGACTGTATGCAAGATTCAGGCACAGTACACAGTACAGGCCTGGTGTCTTGTCAGCTTGTCATTTTTACATTTGTTTGTACAAAGATTAACCAAACAAGATACCATCTGTAACCTAGCCGTTTCCCCTGCTTACAGTTGCTATGCCAAGATAAGATAATCACTTCCTGTTTCTAGCACATGAACATCAGAATGATAAACTCAGCAAGAAAGCAAAAAAAAAGCCCCTCAATCCAAAAAGCATCAACGTTTTTAGTCTGAAAAAGCTGTCATTTATCTTTTATGTTCAGACTTCTAAAAAAAAATGGTATACTGTATATTTATATAAGGTATATCATAGATTATGAGAAAGTTTGTGACGACTACAATATGCAAACACTTTGAGGTGGTGGCTGTACCTGAGCACCTCCCGGAACTCTTTGAGCTGATTGTCGGGCACTTCTGTGCGGATGGCCTCCAGCCACTCAGGCATAAAGCACTCCCACAGTGGTTGACTGATGACGTTGTAAGGTATCAGACACAGGATCCGGTTCAGGCCCTCCTTCAGTTGGGTTACTGTGCTACATGATTTGTCCCAGTAACCTCCCACCTGGGGGGAAAGGTATGCACAGACTAGCTTAGATCACAGGCAAGAGAGGTCAGATAGTGACCTGCCCTTCATAATTTTAAGCTGTTAGTGACAGGCTGATTCAACGATATTCTTCATTTAATGGTTGAATTCAGTTAAGAGATATACAGGAGCTAGCATGTGCGGTGGTTGGATATTCATGTTAGTTCATCTTAGTTGTGTTTAGTTGATCTGGGTCTTACCCTTGCAAACTCAACAGGCTTGGGCAGCAGACACATGACCATCACATCAAATCGCACTTCACACACTGTCTTTAGCCACTTGGTGACAAACTGAGGCTTTAGTTTTTCCACCAGGCTTCCGACCTCATCATCCATCATGTAGGCAGTGGAGTGAAACCACTGGAAGACCATGCTGACCAGCCGAGCCAGACTCTCCGTGGGTGTGTTCTCATTGGGGGTGCACAGGCTCACCTGGCAAAAGTCAGAGAAGTAAACTAATCAGTCAAGCGATCATGACTTCAGCAAGGCAGTGAATTCAACAGAGGCCATGTACTGTATACATCCTTATCTCACATCTCCTTGTTATAAACAGACACAGGAAAAGGCCTGTGATTACACGCACCAGGAACCAGATGCCAAACTGACTGAGGAGCCGCTGGTCGTGCTGGTCGTCCTCCTTATTATCAAATTCAATGTTGTCCAGAGAGTGGTGAGAGGCGGACAGGCCCATCTGACGCCGCCTGTTCAGCTCAAATTCTCGTTGTTCTGCATGTATTTCTGCCTCCTTGAGAAGGCTGGATGGAAATTGTGAAGACAAGAGGGATAATAGAGGATTCACAGAGGTGCAGAGAAGACATAAAAGAGATATATTAGCAGGGAAAGAGCAGGGGGGGAATAAAAACACAAACCTGACATAACACATACATTACTAATCTAATTTCATGGAGTATTGTTGTCTATGTACTCATGTAAAAACATGTCTCACAGCAATACAGGCATATGCCCGGTAACAATGGCTGTGATGTATCAGCGTAAACACTGTGAATGTACCTTATAACAGCTTCCACAGTGCACACTAGCTCCTCCGCTCCGCACTCCCGGGTGTTGATGGGAGGGGGCGAGGTCTGGTACAGATGGGTCTCCGCCGCAGCCCCCACCTCACTGCTGTGGTGGTTGACATGGCAACGCTTGCAGTAGCGGACAGGCCGGTTGCCATGGCGCCCACAGCAGCCAGCCGAGAAGCAGGTGACCACGGCCCTCCTAACATGAGAGCTACAGTTCTACAAAGCCAAGAAACGGTGGAAAGGAGGAGGCAGAGGAGGAGGAGAGATCAATTTACTTCTATTCTGGGCAGAAGGCAACAAAACGGCAGCAGATTAGCCAATAACGCCTGATGACAAGCCTCTAAAAATAAACATATTTCCAGGCCTCAAAAGCAAGTAACTGGCAATGAATATCACCCTCTCTAATATGCATTTCTTTAGAGATCTTGATCTGTCTACATCTGCAGTAATAGAAAAAGTCTTTATGCGTCCCCACGGTGTCTCGGGTTTCTAAAAATAAAAAGCATGGCACAAGAGAGCCATCCTAATCTGATCAGCCTCTAATCTTGTGCCATTAGAGGGATGCAGTGCTCCCTATCAAATTAACATATCTGTCCTCTGATGGTGGGCTCTCTCATTCACCTATCGGACTTTCAGTGACAGAAAAACTGATATTACTGATGTTGTTGTTCTTTACAGTACATTCTATCTTGAGCATCAGGGTGTATTCATAAGTGGCTACTCTCAAATGAAGAGTAATGCCTCAGTTAATGATGACAGAGCTGCTGTAAATCCAGGTGGGAGTTTAAAGGGCTTTCTGAAATGAGTGTGACAAATCCTGATCAGGAGGGGGGGCTATGGATTATAAACTGCTGGACAAACCAGGACAGAGGCCAGCTGTTTCCCCTGACAATACCGGTCGACTGCTCAGAATACCTGCGATCATCTCACACTCAGTTTTCCCGGTGTCTCCTTGGAAACCAGCAGGGAGCACTTGCCCTCAGCAGTGCGTTCAACAACAGCGAACAAACATCATGCCCCAGCAGCTTCATTTGAAATGATTTGGCCTTTACAGAGCTGCTCCGGTGAATGAGGAAAACATTTCAGGTTCATAAATAAATGACCTTGCTACGGATCACAGGTAAAATGGATTTCATGAAATATCAGGTTCAATCTGTTGCTATTTTCAATGGCACTACAATCTGAAGCATTTGTTACTGTTTGATCTGAGTTTTGTGTGCTCTGGTTAGGCCAGGACTTCATTAATCTCAAGGTGCCATGAGGCTGATCAGTAATAAAAACGAAATACTGCTAAAATTAATATGGAAAATCACTGGATAATATTAATGGGGTAGATCACACTGAATATGAGCAAAAGAGAAAGTAAACAGTGACATTAATGTTCATGTTTCAATACAAATATCTTACCTTCTTTTGACATATGGCAGATATCTCTGCTGTAAAGACAAATTTGAAAAAAATGAACCAAACTAAGTGCTTCTGTATATTGCAGATTATATTAAATATATTAAAATAAATAAGAATTTACTGTATATACAGTATGTCACTTTGTCTGCAGGAAGCAAGACAGACTGAAAAAAACTCCTTTGTGTTTGCGATCTCTCACCTTGAGGCAGGAGAACATCAACAAGCCATTCTGCATGGTCTCTGAAAAGGTCAAAGAAATGTGTAAATAATACTTGATTTATAGGCAAACTATATATAGCAGTCTTCCTACACGCTGGAGAAAAGGGAAACAAGTGGCTGCATAGTTTTGTGGCGTTTTGCGGTGATGATCTCATTATCAGCACAAGAGAATTATGTAACCATGGCGATGTATTTCCCCTGGGTTAACGTGAGGAATAATGAGGCAGGCAGTAGGTGATGCATGTTTGGAATGGCATCTTATTGAAGGAGGGGGAGGATCTGGGGCATGGAGAAAAGAGGTGAAACAGATGCATACCCTGCTATCCTCTGGCTGCACTCCTCGCATATATAAAGAGGAGGTGGCTTGTCTCCCAGGGCAACAGAAAGAGTAGGATCTATACACATCTGAAAAGTAAGACAGGTGGCATTAGAATACGAACGTGGTATTTAAAATGTGAATATGCTGATGTTTTATTTCCATGCAAGAAACCATTTTTGTTCATTTAGGGACTGCACACAAATTGTGATATAACACTATATAATTAATACAAATGATTTTGCCATTAATAACAAAAAGTCCATAAAGATTTCGGAGGGTATACTTAAATATTATATACTTATTTTAAAGGAATGACAATTTTCATGAAGCCACCAACTGAATTTATAACAAACATAACAAAATGATATATCCTGTGAAGCAAACATTTCACCCATTCTCTATTTTTAAACCACGAGCTGTCACTGTGACTTTATGTAAAACACACTGATACATTTAGCTTCTTCGCTGTTGTTATGTCTTCCGTTGAAGTTGGACTTGCTGTCAGATGATGTGCTCTGAAGGGATAAAGCTCAACCCCTAATAGTCCCTTGCCAAAAGAAATGGTACCCAGCCCTTCCCTTTTTAAATTCCCCTTCCCCCTTCTTAAATAAATTAATACTTAATTCATAATTTTCTTACAGTTCCTTAGAATAGCGTGCAAAACACTACATTTAATGCAGCTGACATTTTCCATTTGTCTCTCTCACGTACTACTAGTATATGAGGGTAGTATATCACAGTCTTGCCAAAGGAATCATGCCACACCTATACCTGTCTCCCCACGCCTCTGTGTGGATGGCTGCGTGCATATGCTGCGCTCTGTTCTCCTGCAACCTGTGCCTGGCCCTGTGCTAAACCTCAATGCTCATGGCCTCAATGTTCAGATGGCGCACTGTAATTTACTGTGCTCACTTGATGCCACCCTACCCTCAAGGGCTGCGTGGGGTCATCGCTTCCAATTAAGCCCCCCTCCCCCTGTACCCCCCTCCCTGCTCCTGGTAATTGAAATCTGGCCCCTGTCCGTGCCCCTGTTCCTACTCTATTTGTCAGATTTGAGCGCAGTTGAGTAAAGGCAGGCGGAGCTGATAAAGCAGAGCAGCAGCAGCAGCAGCAGCAGCAGCAGGGACTGGTGTAAAGACGCATAGAAGTTGATATCATTACTCCATTCCCACAGCTGCCTGGGCATGCACTGATTTATTTACAGAGGGGTTCACAAAAGTAAACACGCCTCTACGCTCGGTTGAACTCTGCAAGGCAATCTGGCACATGCCCCATGCATCCCGTTCTAAGCTCTCAAGGGATGCAGCTTTTATATACACAGACCCCTACTAATCTATCCTCTTACAGTAACAAGGCGTTGCAGACGGCACGTGGGATCTTTTTTATGCAATCAACAACCATAAATGCAGCAGTGATTTAAGAGTTAATGTTTAATGTGTTTAAGACTGAAGTCACCTTGACAGCAGGTTTATTGATGGCATTGTGGCACTCGATATGTTGACAGTGGATGGGGTTCCAGGCTGATCCAGGAAAATTGAAAAGAGACAGAAGATTGGCAGTAGGGAAGGATAAAAGGAGAAAATAGGGAATAGGTTAGACCTTTAGTCAGCTCAAGGACAGATCAAGCAGCAGATGTGACATTAAGAGTCTGACCTGTGTACTGTAGCCCCCTGTATTCACTGATGGCTCCTGGTGGTTTCAAGTTGGGCCAGTAATGAAACAGCATCTGTACTGCTGGAGGCTTTACTTGGGATGGGCCATAAGATATGACATAAAGAAGGTCCTGCACACAGTATGAAAACATCAACAGTAATTATAAATGCAATGATATTCAAATACATTTCCATACTAATGAAGGCAACAATTTAAAGGTTTTTATTTCATTTATTGAAGTCCATATCTTTTAGTTTTATACTTGAAGAAAGGCCATCCAGGAAATATGCTTATTTTGTGAGTTACTAGATTAAAAAATGGATACTGCTCTCATGTCGCTAAATGTGAAGCTAGCACCAGGAGACCGTTAACTTAGCTGAGAAGGTTATGAACAAACAAGTTCTGGATACTTCTGGGCTGTTGTTTTTACACTTCAGTTTTTGCGTATGGGTTGATTAGCTAATTTTTACCTTTAAACAGAGCCAGGGTAGCTGTTTCCTCCTCTTTCCAGTGTTTATACAAAGCTAAGCTCTTCTGACTCATGCCTCATATTGAACACACATTTGTAAGACTAGTATTGATCTTCTGTTTCAGCAAGGAAGTGTGGATTTCTCCAAAAGTGAACATGGTTCAAGTGAACAATACAATATTGTGTAGAGAGTTTTTATCGTTTGGCCATTCCAGGTTTTGTTCCAGACATAAGATCTAATTTAACTTCATTCAAAGTCTCAGTGATATTTGTTAGTACTCTAATAAGTAAAATATAATGCCCATGAAGACAGCCTTTCTTAATAGTAAGCAACGTAGCTTCCTTCATGTGTTTTAGACAGTTATTTAAAAACTTTTTAAAACTATGAATTGTTTCCTTAAATGAAGTAGCCATGCAGCTGCTGCTTATAGTTCTTCTATTGGCACTGTAGATTTTTCTGTGCTCACAAGGTAATCATTGTTTAATATTGCTAACAGTTTTAATTTCTCATAGCAACCGCTGCAATACACACATCAAGATTTGTCTAACAATATAGAAAGTAAATCCCAAGAACACAAATGACCGTATGTCTGCATTATGTGTACCTTCCATACTTCCTGTTTGTGCTTCATTAGACACTCCAACAATTGACAGTGATATACTAGAAAGAAGTAGAGAAGAGAGCCGTTACTACACAACATTACAGTGTGGGGTATATTATGTACGCATGCATCAAAAGGAGCCAAAATGATGCTTTACCTGGATTTGAGGTATACTGCATTGCAATCATGAGCATGGAGGAGGCAGACAGATTGACATAGGCTGGGACTCCACCCTCCCGCCGAGTGGAGCCCACTGCAGACGTGCAATGAAGAGAAGGAGACAAAGAAAGAATGGTAATTACTAATGATTTACGATAGTAGTATAGATGCTAGCATTGGTTTATGTAATTCATGTTGAAGTTTTGGGTTAAATAATAAAGGTTGATAACTTGATAAGAGTTAATGGCATAACATTTTAATAAATCACCAACTATCTTTTTTTATTTATACTCACATATAGCCATGGGGAGGAAAGAGGTGCTCAGGTACTCAATGATGTCTTTGTGGAGGAAAGGGGGAAATGTGGCTAAAGTGGAGATCATAGTATAGGGCAAAGTGCTGAGAATATCATCACTGAGAAAGGGCAGGAGGCAAGTTGTTGTGTAAAATATGGACTGTCCCAGATCTGATGAGAAAGGGAAAAGGCAAAAAAAAAAAAAAAAAAGACAAAGAGAGATACACAGACACTCATTCAATTAACGGTACATACAGTATTCACATACTGTATGCAGCCAGAGACGTCAAAGTTACATGAAATTTCAGCCATTTAACAGTATAACAGTGGAAAAAAAGAGAACATCTGGAATATGAGGTTCAGTTAAGGGCGATGGGCTTTCTTTAAAAGCCACTGAAGTAAGGTTTGCCCTCAGGAAAAGTAGAGCATTCTAGTCAAGGAGATGGGTTTTCATGCTTTTGAGCTTTTTTTAACAGTGGTAAAATATTCATGAAAAACAAGAGCACTGACTGTGATGCAGCCTTGAGCCCGTGGAAAAACAGTGTGGAAATATGTCATTCTCAGCTCTTTTCTAAGTGTATTAAAAAAAAAATAAAACATTACATTTGCCTATGTGTGCTTCTTCGTTTAACTTATATATTTGCACACGACAACATAATTAAAACATTTCTCCCACTTTACATAACAAACATGCAGTCAAGTATGATACACAGAAGAGAAGGCCTATATCTGGTGTATCCAATGGCTTATGAACGATTAAGTTGACAGGATCCAGCGTGCTCCCAATCACCCCCATGCATCCCTCAAGATCCTCAGCAGGACTTCTCTTCTCCAGTTACAAAAGAGGCCAAAAAAGCAGCAGTGGCTTCATGCAGAGGCCAGACGGCTCGGGGATGATGATGACAAACAGTGGTGCACTGGGGCCTTGACTCACCATGCTGACCGTGCTGCAGCAGGGGCACCAGGTCAAGCAGGGTCACGAGGGTCACATAGAGGCCCTGATAGTCCAGAGAGGGGTACTCTGAGAGCTGAGCGTCCCGACTCTGCTGCCCCTGCCCCCCGCGGTCTGACGGGGCATCGCGCAGAACGCTGTAAAGGAGGGAGCGAGTAACTGTAGGGTTGATGGAACTGACTTGTGGTCTTAGAGATGGGGTGAGTGGGAATGGCACAGGAAAAAGACACATGGTCATGGGCACGGCCAAATTGGAAGCTTCCTGGTTCTCCTTCCTGCCTGTGCGGGACAGAATGCTGCTCCGGGGCGGGAGGGGAGGGGAGGGAGGGTAGGGGAAGGGAACAAGGGAAAAAAAGAGACAACAAAGACACAAAAAAACAGCACATTACATTGAAATGGCACTACAGAGACAGCGTAAATAGAAAAAAACAAACCCAGATAAACCCCACATAGGATGCAGTGTCTCACTATTTGACTGTATCACTGAAGGCACGGGCAATTTTTCCCTGCTTTGTCTGTTCAGAGTGACTTTAAATCAATTTATCTTGTTTTGTCTGTCTTTGCACTTGGAAAACAAAAAAAACATGAGCACAAACTGCAATGATCACTGCATCTCATGCGTATCTGGTGACAAGGAGCAAAAATATAAAAAATGGCATGTTTTCAGTGGCAACCCCATACTTCTCCAAAAAGGTACAGTGCAAATGACTGTCCCTCGATGGCTGCCATCTTCCAATCAGCAAGGTCAGAGGCTACCATGCGAAAAAGGCCAATGAGCCGTGGAATTTGAAAAAAAATAAAAATAAATTTCCTTGTCTTTAGTGGGGCTGTCAAGGATGGGAGTGACACCAAATTGGTTCGGGAAAATACAGAGGTGACACTTTTGAAACATGCTTCAGCCAGTAATAAACATGTGTGTGAGGTTAGATCAAGTGCTCCTAGGTCACAGCACATGTTTATTGCACCAGAGAAATAATGTCCGTATGCATACGTTATGATACTGTATCAGTATCATCAGGAGAAATAATGAGATCCAACAGGCATATGGATTCAGGTTTCTAAAATAAATGTAACAACTAATCTACGGTAGAGGAGAAACTATAATGACAAAGGAATAGGTTGTATCAGGGGGAGATGACTGGTAGCATTATGTTTGTGAGCTAATGCAGGATGGACAATTGTGTTTGCTGTCCCCTGGGAAAGGTGGTGGACATACTCAATTTTAAGAGAGGAAAAACAAAAGGAAAAAACTAGTTGGGTTGAGTGTGGAGCATCTAGGGTGGAGGAAGGGGAAGGGGGGGCCAGAGAGCATTGCTCTTTTTACTGCACATTATCAAAGAGCTAAGCTGTTCTATCAGGTAAATGATTGGGATTTATCATTTGAGCCCAGATTATAAATGCTGATGTACTTTTTTTTTTTTTTTTTTTTTTTTGTAGATTTAATTTGAAAGGTCACTCAAAAAGTAGAGTTACAGCATTCTCGGCAAGTGAGAAAGGGGATTTCATTTCATTTCAAGATTTTTGAACATAGCATTAGCTTAACAGTTTATACTGTCAACAGCAGAATGAAACATTTTCTGACTTATCCCCTCAAAGTTATACTCTGTAAGATTTTAGTCAGTGTAGATCCATTGATAAAAGCTGCGTTTATTATGCAGCCTAAACTCAAACATGACTTATTCACAACAACAGACTGTATCTCAGAGTATGACTTTTTCACTGCCCATTTCTCATATAGAAAACATCATTCTTTTGAACAATGAACAGACATAAACAGACACACTCACACGCATACATTGAATACATACACACAAAAGACATACACGTATGTGCACACATACATACATACATACAAACGACACAAAAATTTACGAACATATACGACACATAAAACACATGTAGAAATGCACTGATACAGACACATGACATACATTGACTGTCAAACCCTGCGCTGTCAGTACAAAATCATTGACTATGTGTGTAGCAGTAGTTCAAAGCATGATCACACTTTCTAAATGAGCAGATTTTCAGGTGTGTGTGTGAGGTGGAAACAAAACTGTACCACATCTAAACCAATGTCAGACAACGCTACATATGACTTCTGCTCCCTGCAGTCAGTTCTTACAAGTGATACGTGAAGTCAACGTGGCTCAGTGATGCAGAGAGCTCAGTCTGACTGACAATAGCCTCTTCTTTTAAGGAGGCGTGTATGATTGTCACTAAATAGAAAAATTGAACCATTCTTTATCTTCTGCTCTGCATCTGACCTGTGCTGAACCCTAAAATCGGTGGTATGAATCAGCAACAACCTCCTTTGGACAATTCAGTGTTTCTTTCTAGGAATATGACACATGCCTGCTTCACTTTTCAAGGCTCACTACTCTCACTTCCTCTCGCTATCTCTTTCTCCCTTTTTCTCTCTCTCTTCACACCAAACTTCAGAAAGCACAAGTGTATGGATAATCCTAGAGTCCCTGCTGAGGAAACCAGACCCCTCTAATGGTGGGAGGGAATTATTTGCTTTGCATATCTGAGGCTAAGAGGCTCTGCTTCGGGGGGGTGGGGAAATATCAAGGAACTGTTAAAAGTGCCGTCATAGCAAGTGATTCCTTTCGCACTCAAATGACACAGAAAATCACTCGAGTTTACATAGATTTCCCACAGTCCTGCCATGCTCCAAGACATATGAGAGCCCATGTTTAAAACACTACCGGTGCTGGGCAGCTCTTCGGCAAAGCACAAAGTATCCAGGATACTCTGTGATCATCGTTCAGCAGAGAAATAATCCTTCTGGAGCAGAGGCATAAAGTGTAGAATTGAGGCCGGCTGCCAGTCTCAAATAGATTGCACCCTAAGCTGATAATAATGATAAAAGTAGGACATACAAGTTCTGCATTGCAGTAGTTCAAGCCTGTAAATTAGCTAAAATAACTTAGGACATCGCTAAACCAAACCATTTTAAATACAGACGCATCCTACCACCGCAGTGCATTTAAATATAGAAAGGGAAAAGACACATCATGAAATAAGATGTGTCCAAAATGGCCGCCTACTTGACCTGTGTTGGAGGAGGAAATAACATGCTGTTCTTTCCTTAGGCTTTCACAGCACCCAGGGGAGCAGGCTGACCCTGCAACAGCCGAGCTGGAGGAGCTTCCCTCTCCGTCGGCCCCTCTGGGAAGGACGCAACAACAGGCTCCCCCAGGGAAACGTTTGTTCATCTAGCAGCCGACCACTGAATCAATAAACACTGATCCATCTATCGCTGCTTTAACAAAACACCATGCCTCCATCCTACAGTCTCTATATGTTCTTCTATCCCTCAAAGCAGGACAGGCGAGGCCACTTCACTTCCTTTTGACATGCTTAATTCATATTATCCCTTTAATGGTGTCACTGTCCTTCCTTTCAGAAAGTGTGTCAGCTACTGTAAGTTTTCTGATCATGGAGGAGGCTAAATATCAAACATTCTACAGTCTGTTACTTCACCTGTTGGCTCCAGAGCAGGGTACTTACCTGAGCAGGGTTTGGGAAAAGTATTTCAGTGTGTTTGCAATGTCTGTTCCGGAGGGCACAGGGTAAATATTGTGTTGCACACGGTTGTGATACTCTTGCAAGTATCGTATCTTAGAGGCAACTAGACAAAATAAAGAGCAGAGTAACAAGCAAAATCAACACTAGTGAGACTATCATCAAGGGTAAAAATCTGAGCACAGAGACATGCATGAAGTTTCTGTTGTTGTTTCCTGGCTAAAATTAATCTAAGACACCGTGCAGAATATAACGCTCCAATTATCAAGTCAAACAAAGAGTCTGTGTTCCCATGGCTCTCTGGCCTTCACCAGGTGACCTTTTTGGTATACTAGCGAGGTCACAGGAAGCCCCAGAGGAGGCGGTGAACTATTGCTTACAGAAACAAGCTTGTGTACAAAAGGTTGCCAGTTCAAGTCCCAAGACAAGCTGGGAAACTCTGCTCAGGGGGGTGAATACAAGAGAGGGCTTACTCATCCCTTAACAGATGATGCTGAGGGACATTTCAGCAATGAGTCCTTTGCTGCTTTCTATATTGAACCACTCCCTCAGGTCACTGGTTTAGGTATGAATGTGTTACTGGTTCTTTTTGCCTAGCTGGATACGAGTTAAAATAAGTTGGAATGGGTGATCGCTGACCCAATTTCTGTGACTTTGGGCAGTAGTGTTTAGCTTCTTCCCTGACCTGTAAATGACAAACCTTAAAATAAAAATAACAGCTGCAGGCTTTGTGTGGTCAAAGCCTGTGCTGCAATAATACCCCCTATAGCACACATGTTTCTCTCTTCTTACATTTACAGCTACAAATTGTTGGATTTTTAAAAACATTTTGGTGCCCAAACACACAACAGCTGTTGTAATGTGTAATCACATGAGCAGGGTTCATCCTTTTCTGATGTTAGCCTGATTAATTCTTCCATATACTGACCACTAAACAAAATTAGCAACACACAACTTTTAGCCACTTGAGATCTGAAGCCCCACACACCAAGTTTGACCCCATATTTTATGTCTAAGATGACTGGGAAGTGTGCAGAAATCATTCAGTAACATGGAAGACAATCTGAACACACGGGCTGTATTCCACCTGTTCCAAAGCAATCGGAGGAGAGAGGAGCAAGGTGTGATCAATCCACATTATTGATCAATCTAATGCCACCATATTTGTTCGCTAAAAAAAAAAAAAAAAATCTGCCAGGTCGACCTTGAATCCAGCAGCACACCTCGCTTTTCGCACGCACCTCATCCAAACCACGTCAATCAAAAATAAATAATGAAATGACGTGACGGACTGTGCTATCTAACACATGGAATTGTCTCCCTAAACATGCCGAGAAATACACAGATATATAGCCTATACAGTGGCTTCCTGTGTGCTTTGAGCCCTCCAGCCATCCTCTGCAGTGAGAGGACGTGTTGCAACCTGCCATGGCAACCGCGGTTTCATCACCAAGGACAGCTCCCCTCATACGCTTTTCTTGGTTAAAACAAAAATCACATTTCCAGTTTCCAAAGCCCCATGACAAGACAGGGGGAAAAACACACACACGCACACACTCACACAGCCGTACTTACACTGCTCTGCCTTCGTAGACATTTCGCAGACACTTGGTGACACATAAAACCCAGACTGTCAATTGTTTTAGTGTTTTTTTCCCTCCCCGGCGTTGTGTTTCCCTCAGTCGTGAAAAAGTGAATATACCCCCCTTGCAGCCCAGGCTCGGCTTGATTGTACCACTCTGCGCGATGGATTTATACGCTGTGGCTTTTTAGCGGTGGTGCGGTCGTTTTGGCGAGCTTTTAGCGGAATTGAATCGAAGGAGACCCATTTTGAGAGTCGTTTTTTTAATTTTAACAATTTGATTGTTCCTTGGCGGTAGAGAAATGTTCGTTTACATCTGCCACAGTACACCTTTCCAAATGGACTGATCCGCCTTTGACAAATTGTCATTCAAGAAATCCAACAACCCTTTCAGCCCGCTGTGAAGTGATCATAGGAGGGAAATAACACCGACCTGAGTGAATTTATAGAGATATTCCTGCGCATTTGTGTATTTGTGTGTTTTATATATATAAAATAGGCTAAACATGCAACAGATGGTTGTCACATTGTTCTAATCGAAATCGTGACATATCCTGGATGACAAATATATCTTCACATATATTTTTGTTTTCATGTTTTAGGAATTTAGATATTTTTTTTGTAAATAGCAATATTTTCTCATTTTAATAACAAGCAGCGACGAAATTAATCACTCACCTGAAGGTCTTAAAGAAATAAATTAAAAATACATTAAATAAAAATAAATTATCAATAAATAGTTTTTGTATATCTATAAGGTCACATATATTGAATTCTATATGTCTGCTATAAATGCTACCTTTTCTAAATTAGGTTCTGTATCATTATCTAGGAGCAAAACTGAAAGATAAACAGACTTCAGTGTCTTGAACACTGACAGACCCGTCCCATTATAGTTTTTGCCAAGAACTGTTGGAGTGTTTCCATCTCTTCTCCAGCTGACTGGGAGCAACATCATGTCACTGCAGTCAGGACCCAAAATGACCCCATGTGCTTGTTACTACTGTTTGTGTTGAGGCAAATATTAAGGATTGTCCAAACATTTCAGTAATCAGATCAGTCAGCAATTGTTTTTTAATTCACTTATGTTAGAAATCAAACATACCACAGCAGATATCATATCAAAGTCTTTATACAGAGGGACATCTCATCGTGCTTCAGACCAATAAAACTTTACTTCTCTTTATAAAACTTTACACACTGGGGAGATCTGTACACAATATTTGGTTCGCACTGGTGTCTTCCTGAATGCAGAGTTCCTGCAGAAGTCATGATCTGGGACTTGATCTCTGCCGGTACTCTGAGACGTGACTCATGATCCATCCAGCCGGTGCCAAGAGAGCCAGAGCAAACACACATAAGGCAACGACAGATTGCTGTAAGAAAGTCCATCAGAAGATATATAAATAGAAAGAACATAAATGCTCAATTAATAGATATTATGTTTTGTGTAACAGACTTAAACAACTGCACAAAGGATGATATATGGTGCACACTGAAAGGCAACGTAGCTCGCTCCTCCATCAGCTACATGTTGGATGGAGAGCACCAACACCTGAGTCCAGAACAGAGATGCCCCAATCTCAGTGACTCATCCAGTGATGTAACAGCAGCCACCATTTATATCTACCTACCATAATATTCCCTGTGTCCCTCTGCACTTTGATATTCCTCACTTGAGCCAGGCTTTGCAAAAGCCCCTGTGCATGTCCCAGAGGACAGATCAGCAGATTTATATGGTATAAACACTAGCCGCTATGTTGCAGTTTCATCATGGGATCCCTTTACAGGGGCCAGAGCCTCACACTGACTTATAGATAAGAAATGAATAAAACATCTATCCCACTCTGCAGGCAGGGAAACACAGTTCGCTTGAATTCCTCACATTAGTGGCAGTACAGTGAAGTATCACAGATACTGGCCCAAGGCTGACTTTCTTGCACTGTTTGTATTATTTGTGTCCCAATGTGGGCTTGACAGTTGGATTTACTGTAGTTTAGCACCCAGTTAACACAAAAACATTATAATATACATGTTGATACAGTTAACCTGAAGGTGTCTGTCCATTCAACTTATACTATACAAGTACTAAGAAAGATATTGAGTCCTACCACTGCCCCGATCCTTTCCTTTGGTGGCTTGCTGTAGAGGGTTTGATTTTGTTGAATAGGTTTCATCAACCTGGGCCGACTCAGCCGGGTCAGTGTGGGTCTCCTTAGTACAGAGAACATCTTTCTGCTCACGCAGTCACTCTCCTCTACTGTACATAAATGTTTGTGTGGAAATATCTCCTCAAATCCTGTGAGATGCAAACAGTCACAACTTTCATCTGATTCCCATCACTGTTCCTGGGAGGAGTTACTGCCACGGGCCAAAGACACTCATGTAAACACACTGACCAAGTTCTCATCAGGACAAAAAAATCTGGCCTTGTCTGTGACAACACAGGTTAAAATTAAGTGAATTGGAAAAACTATTGCCAAAAATACTGATTCCACATTATGATGAAGTCTCTGTTGCAGTTTTTTTGAAAGACGAAGTTGAAGTTGTACTTAAATTAATAGCAATCAACTGAGCTGACAGTTCTTAAAACTTATTTTTTTAAAATCTATATGGATCAAGTATTTTTGACAGTTATCATAAATATAGAAATATTTGCGATAAATAAACCGCTTTTGATAACTACATTAGTCACCACTCAGATCATGAAGAAATTAGTTTTATTGAGAGATTTATCATCAGTGTCCAGCATATTATAGATATCAGGTTTCCATAAAACTGGAAATAAAATGCCAAAACATTTAAGGTCTGAACTGAATTACTAGGCAAGCCTGCAGACTTGTAAGGGACATGATTAAGTATAAAAACAGCTGAATTATCTGGGGAAAATGAGGCCATGCATTCTAGATAGAAATAGTTTTTTCAGGTTTGCACCAACCCTGAATACAAAGTGGGAAAACTTCCAAAGAAAAACTTTAGGTACTTTAACATCCTATAATCTACAAAAACAATTAATATAAACATAGGGTCACTCAGTTCTCCAAATGAATGACTCATAAATGTCTTAGACCGCCAGACTAGGGGACAGACTGCTTGAATAAACCTAAAATTAAATTGCTTAAGCAACTTAATTATTGATATAGGAGTAGGCTGATGAACATAAACAACATTTGGTAGGCTAACACTTCATTTGGATAGTCTGCCTACAGATAGTTCACAGAGTATTTGTAATAGTTCAAATGTTTCACCTAGTCTGTAAATGTTTAACAGATTATCTATAAAGTATGTGATGTGTGACAATTGTGCTTAAACCTAACCAAACCTTAACCACAGTGGTATTATATGAGAACATTGTGTGTGTTATTTGTGAAGCTCAGCTTATTAGCTGTTGAAATATTACAAATACTCTAAACTATACTATAAACTGTCAGCGGACTATCCAAATAAAGCGTTACCCAACATTTGAGGCTTCTTCCAGGAGTCTATTCAGTTTCTGTCTTCTTATTTATTGAGTATCATAATTACACTGTTAATTACTAGTTTTAGGGGTCTTTAAATGTATACATTTTCAGGATTCGTTTTATAGCAACTGCAAAAATTACCTTGAGGTCCACTGATTATGATTAAAAAGAAAAACTATACTTCACAGTGTGTGCCAAAGAGGCTTTGGCCTACATTAGATGTATTATGTCGCCCTCAACAGGACACCAAAGGAACTTCAATCAGCTGAAGAGCAGCCAAAGTTTTGGCCCTGAAGCCTTTAGTCATAAAATAACTTCCAAAATCATGATTTCTGTTACAACTTAATGTGTTACTTCATTGAGAAACTCTCATAGCACATTACACTGCAAAAATCTTCTACAAACTGCCCCTAGCTGCATGGAGTATATAAATCTGATGGTTTTAAGCTTCAGCATAAATGTTAATGGGCTAAATTCGTGGAATAGCTTATAATTATAGTAATTTCACGCAGACAGACCTCTGAGAAAGAGATAAAAGTTGATAAATAATAAAGAAATATTATGTTTCATTAGGGAATTATGTGTGTGTGTGTTTTTTTTTTTAATTTAATTAAACTATACTTAACTTTCCACCATAGTAGTTCATCACCACAGAGTAACGGCCTAGCCCTCTATAAAATTAAAGATATTCACTTCTAAGTTTTTTTTATAAAATATGACGTAAAAGTAGGCATCGCTCATAATTTCCACTGCCGCAAATGCACCGCTAGAGGGCGTGCGCAAACGCATTATTGCACAAGATGCTTGGAGTACTGACGGGCCTCTTGACCAGTCGGCGTACAGCATTAAGAATCCATCAAGCTAACCAAAACACAGGAAACAGAGTTAATCAACTTCCAAATTAAAGGTTTAGATCGTGGCAGAGTGTGCTTATTTACCTAATAGTGGGTATTTTTATGCTTTTACAACAACTCTTTATTGAAATTACTACCATACATGAGTCTGGAGCGGCTTTTATCGGACAAAAGGAGAATTATAATAGCCCACGACTTTATTTTGAAAGTCATAACCGAAAAAGCGGTTCTTATTTTGGCTAGCTTGAAACGGTTTGCGTTGGGATAGGCCATAACAACCACCCAACAAGGCGTTGTGCTACTATGGGGAAATACCGAACCGAACCGAGACTAAAAAAGGTTTGGGTTTAGTTTTTAGTCGAGGTAAATGTTTGTAAATCCGCCGGAAAGTCGATGCAAGTGGAAATTATCGCACATTGGGGATCAAATGTGGACGTTGACGTCGAGCCGTGCGTAATGAGCAGAGTTGGAAAAAGAAGGTGTTGAGCTGCATTTTTTCTCTCTCTCTGCCAGGGACAACTTGGGTCGGAGTACCGCTTAAACTACGAGGCGATACGAAGAAAAATAATGCCCACGAAGCTCTCCACTTTCTGGTAAATGTTTTTTAAACGCTCGCTTTTCAACAGTTGCATCGCATCCTGCTCGAAGTAAATTGCTGTTTCCGAGGGGGTAAAGTCAAAGCGACACAGCAGAGATAGCTTACCCTAGCCTCTTAGGATATGCTACTAATTACAGGGCTGTGGTGAATATGACTCCTCTTGCTAGGCTGTCGGGAAATATTTGGATACTACTTCCCATTTTTATCAGCTGAGACAAACAACCTACTTGGTTTTTCCTCTTACAAGCACTTTTAACCAAAGCTTCCGCTGAGCAGCGATAGCCCACCAAGCAGCCCCAAAGAGCAACAATAGCTCCGCGTTAACGTAAGGCTAACAAAGCCATTGCAAATGATTGATTTCTTTATGCACTGGGATGCAGATGGGGTCACTTATTTCGTAATTTTCGTGAGGCTAGATGGATAGAAAAGTTCTGGATGAAAGTGCATTTTCACTTTGCGGATGAACCTACATGTTGCTGTTTATTGCCTCTGTGTCAGATAGTTGTTGATAGGTTGTGCTATGGCAACAATGTGGCCTGTCACCAGTCTATAGCTTATGTGTCGATTTAAGGCTACATCAAATTCATATAGGAATATCCAGTATAAATGCTCAGATATGCAGGTATCCTTTCTGTAATTTGTAGGTATCCATTATTATTATTTGCCTAACCCACCCAAAGAGTCTTTTCTATATTTCTATCCCAAGGGGATTCTCCAACAATGTATATGACATTTGTTGGTTACACCATCTGTTTAAGTGGTGAGGAGCCACACTGCACACTGTGATAATCCTGAGGTAATCTCACTGAAATTCTGGTTAGACTCAGCATTTTGTACATCCTGCCTTCCCCTGTGAGCGTGTGGGTATCTTTCTGTCCTTTCATTTGGAAAAGATGCATTCAAATCCCCCCCTCAGCATTAAAGGTTGTCATTTGACCAGGTTAAGTATTTGTGTCAGTGCTCCAGGGTCGTATAATGACATGTAATTATTGGAGTTACATGCTCAGAAGTCCATGACTGGCATGAACGGCCTGTGAGCTTGCAAGTACTTGCCACAAAGTAACTGAATGAGCTGGACTTTGGCTTGGATGCTATTTACTCTGGCCAGTTGGATGGAGAAGTCAACCAGGAGCATTGACAACTCACTTAAAATAAGCACTTATTGTTTCCTGGGCTGCCATTCATTCTCTGGAGATTGACTGCCAGGCTGTGTTTGTGCACACTTAACATTTCTTTATTGAAAAGACGGCCCTGTTCAGTGTTGTCTTGCAAGCAGAAGCTAGAGCACTTCTTTATTCGTTCACTTTGGGTATCCTCGTGCTTTTACCCCCTGTTGATGCTGATGATTATGTTTGATATCCACCTTTTTTGTGTCTTCCATAGTAAAAACATTCATCAGCTGACCATATAGTGTGTCAGATGTCAAATATGCAGCACTAAGGTTCATATTGTTGGTTAACACAGGCTAATCCAGAGGCTGCCTACCATGAGTCATCATTGTGGGGACTTTTGTTCCCTCTGTCTGTCTGTGTCATTTCAGTATGTTGCTGTTTCTAGCCTGTTCTGATTCCTGTAGTTTCCTGTAGCTCTCCTGGCAGAGTCTGCAATCAGTCGAATGGCCTGATTAACTGTTATACTGATTGACCTGATTGGCAAAAACACTGCAGAGGTAAGCAGTCTGCTCTGCCACTAAATTTTGTCTCTCCCGCTATCATTTCAGACAAAATATAATGTCGTAATTATTTTTGCGGGAGCCGTTTATTCTGCTTTTCCTTCCACTGGCGCTCCATGTTCCACTTGCACATCTTGCTGTGCGATGGGTGCAGACACATCAGTACTGCAGAGGTCACTCTGTTAGCAAGTTCCGGTTTCTGCTCACTGCTGCATTGCTTATTATGACCCTTTTTAGAGTGCCTCTGATTGTATCAAATATCCAAAGAGTCAAACAGTCTATATATGCTGTCTGTAGCAGTATTTTTGCCCAGCTTGGTTAGCAAAGCACAGCAACTCCCCTCATAGGTCGTTTTAACAGCTTTTGTGACAGCAGAATGTTTTTTAGTTATATCCTCCTAAAACCGATTACAAGCTGCAGTTCTAACGGGATTAGTTCACATTATTTAATTGTATTTTTTTTTATTTTAATTGGACAAGGCCTGCATCTTTTTATTTTTATTTTTGTATGCGAGTCAAGAAAGTAATTTATCTACATTTCTTCTGGGATCAGTGTGACTGGGACTTCATGCGATAATAACATGCCAGCAGTGCACTGATAAAAATCCCTGTTGAAGAAATTAAATTGAAGAGCTGTGTATTTGAGAGCTCTGACACATATAGAGCACTTTGCAGCTACTGTGTAATTTTAGACAGGGGAGTGTTAGGGGATGTTTTTTTTTTTTTTTTTGGCTGTTTCTCGAGTTGCTGCCCTTTCATTCAGGACTGACTGTGATACTGGCACTGTGATTGCTCTTCAGAAGATTAGGGCCTGTGTCATTGAACCTAACGACAAAGATAACTATCAAAAGGCGACGCTTTCATAAATTCGTTCATAATATTCACACTGGAACCAATAGAGCACACAACACTTAGGTTTCTCTACCAGAAATATGAATTTCTCATCATTTGCTACACCGCGCAAGTCATTATCCACGCCACTTTTGATTGTTGCCGTCATGGCTTCATTACCGCTGTCACTTTGATTCAGAATGTTGACTGTGTGTGTTTCATGCACAGAGCTTTGGTAAAAGAGAATGACCCGTAAAAACCTGCTTTGAAATAGTAAGAATGTGCTGTTGAAATTCGGGGTTGCTGGCAGGAAAGGAAATCCAGATACCTACATCTTCCCTTTTCTCTAGCCATGATGAGGAAATCCACATAAATGATTGATAAAGTGCCGTCATTTGAATAATACATCGGTCCTGTTCTTGTGCCAAGCATTTTTGTATGGTAATGTTCTCTGGGAGGCAAGTGGCTGATTTAAATAAAATAAAATGATCCAAACGACTGAGGCAAGGTGAGCAGTTTGAAAGAGTGCGTATGTTCGTGTGTGTGTGTGTCTGCAGAGAAAGAGAGATAGGTGGGGGCAGGGAGTGTCTCCTGTCACCTCTCATTAGGGACGTATAGTCCAGCTCGCCCGGCGTCTGCCTCCTCCTTCCTCCCCCCACGTCTGTGGCACTGCCCTCTTCTGCTCCCGGCCCGAGCACAACAGAGCAGCGCACTGTTTCAGCCTAAACTGCGGAAAAGTGTCTTAATGTTCGACATCATAGAGATTATGGCAGAGATGCTTCTTATTGAACGGCGTGAGTCAGGTCTCAAGGAAATAACTGTCCTAAATTATGCTTTTAGAGTTCTGCACTGCAGCTGAAGTTAAATTTGGTTCACTCATTTGAGTTGAGTTAAAGCTGTGAGTCTGCCTAGCTGGGAGTCAGCGTATTGTTCAGTTGATGTGTTGGTTGCTTTGTTTTTGTTTTTGTTTTTTTCTGCCTCTGCTGTGCTCCTTTGAGGAACCCCCCCCCCCAACCCACCCTTTGCCACCCCCTCCCCCCTCCACACCTTCTTTTGTAAACAAGACATTATATATCTCCAGGGCTTCCTCCTCTCTCCTCCATATTCAGATTCAATTTCTAATTTTGTCCAAATGAATTCCCTATGAAGATGGGGCTTATTTAAAGCAGTCTAATGAAATAGAGATCAACCAACATTTTTATTGGAGTGCTCCAATGTGACTCGTGTAGAGTAAGAGGCTGTGGTTTTCCATTGAACCCATGGGAGGTTATGGAGTGCTGCTCTACAGGGGCAGGCACAATGATTTATTAGTATGGTAGGCAAACTAGCAGGCTGAGATAAAACGGATCTCCCATCACACTCCAGGACTCCGTCTGGTCTCACAAAGAAAAGAGACAGAATTTGTATATATACATCTGTTTTTAAATATTGAGTTATTTTAAAGCTGCGAAGCCATTAGAAATACATTTCCAAGTCTCTTAAGATTGTTTATAAGAAGGTATATTTATGCAAAGTTACTCAAGATATGTGAGTGCCATGGAAAATAGAGAAGTTGCTATAATCAGAATAATCTACTTGCTGGTAGAAATGAAGCCAGATATACTTAGTTTGTAATTAATAGCCTGATGGGTTGAAAGTATGCTTAATTAATGAGGTGCCCTGTTTTATGTTAGATCGTAGCCAGTGACAGTACAAAGGAGAGAGCACAAAAGTTACTGAGGGCGCCTTGACTGGTGCCATAGCTGGCAACAAGAAGCTGAGAGGAAATGACTGTGTGGAGCTATTTGCAGTTGCTTACCTCTGTCACAAAGTGTTTTCTGTCTTGGAATAAAACATAAATTACCAGCCACCTAAAATAATCTCGTTTTGTGTCCACCTTAGGAGTTTGTGATGGGGATAAAAGTCCTCTATCAAAGTATATGTAATTTCATATCACAATATTTGTAGATATTGTAAATTTTCTGGAGACTGTAGGCCATTTTCACACTGCTGACACTGCTGTTGACTACTGAACAAGTTATCACAGCTACAAAGCAGTATTTGGTATGACTGTACTGACATGAACTGAATAGAGAATCAAAGTTTGAGAACTTGAAATAAATGAGTATGTTTTACTAAGCTGCTTGGCTCAAATTGATTTGACCTTGGTCAATGAATTGTCTCTAAATTTGCAGTTTAATTATGCACGCTATATTCACACTGAACTAGAAAAATATCCAAATTATTCACTGGACTACAAATGTTTAAACTATTAAAGTGGACAAGGCGTCTCCTGCCAAACATCACCATACATCTGCATTAGATTTGTTGTTGACTGCCAGTCAGTATTTCCTGAGGGCAGAACAGAGGAAGTCTCCTTTTAACCTAAGTCATCATTAAAGATTATAGATAAAAGCCTAAAGACAAAGTCTTCAGATAAAGACTGCTACTCTAAAAAAAAAACAACAACAAAACAAACACAATTTTTTGTACAAATTCCAGGCCCTTTAAATTGCCAAAGCGACAATGATTCATGATTGCACTAAAATCATTGTGCCTGAAACGGTGTGATTAGATTGTAATAGATGTCCCTCTGTTCAGCTTCCTTAACACTGGCGCCCCTGGCCATTCATTATCTTTGACAGAGTCCAAACAGTCCAAACTCATCATCAGTAATCCCTGTGAGATGTTGGTCAGCAACATTTTTAAAAAAGCATTGACTCTTTGACTTGAATATCTCTCTTACTGTTCTTTCTGTCCTCTTTCATCTTCCTCCCTCCCTCCAGGCATGGCAGGCTGGCCTCGGGGCTCTGAGGACGCTTCAGAGGATCCGCGCCAGACCCACGACTGACGATTGAGAGGAATACGTTGTCTGAGCAGAATGACTCAGCAAGAGGGGGGACCCCCAAATAGCAAGTGAAGAGAAGTGAGGATGGGTGCCAATGGATCCAGCTATCCACACTCATGCTCCCCGCGCATAGGGGGAAATTCACAGACACAGCAGACTTTTATAGGTGGGTATTCGATTTGTGGTTTAATTAAGAGTGTTCTGATCGGTAGCACAGTTAACACAAAGTCAGCTCTGATAGATGATTCTGGTTTTTCAGTTAGCAAATGATAAAATATCTCTTTCTGGTGAATGAAGATTCAGGAGCGTTTCCCACTCTATTCTGAGCTGAAGTGATGTGTTCAAACTATATTTCTGAACCCAATTCGGCATTGCGCACCCCTGCTATGAACACAATGGGAGTCTAGCATGGCCAAACTCACACTTTAGATTACATTAACCTGCTTCCATGACAACTAATGTTACAAGAGGTGAACACTTTTGTGCCTGAGAGCTCTTGAACTGGGCCACTGACTCATGCAGTGGACACAAATGCATTAAAAAGCAATCTGCATCTGCAACGCATCGACTTTTCTCTGCCATATGGATTTTATGAAGTATTATGAGAGGCAGATATGCAAAAAAAAAAAAAAAAACTTGTGTCCAACGTGGGCGGTAAACCAAAATCACATTAAGTATTTGCTATCAGAGTTTCAAAGTAACTTTCATCCCCCCAAAAAAAGTACCAGCCTTGCAGTCATTCTCTTCTTAGCTTTGTTGTTACTCTGCTCTGGTGGTGTGATGATAAGGCTGCTGGCTATCAGACAAGATGGTGTCATGGTTTTTGTCCCTCTGACCAGCTATATATGCTGCTTGTTAGACTGTCACTGACTGGCATGACAGCTACAGCCTGAGACCTTTCACTTTTGTTCCAGTTTCAGCAGATGTTGTTGTCAGAGAACATTGCTCTGCTGTAGTTAGCATATCTCTGTAAAATGAACCTGACATATAGTTATATTAGTGTGTGTGTTTGTGTGTGTACATGAGCTCACTCTATATTGTTTACATTTAGGTTTGATTGGTTGTACACTCTATTATGAATTATGTTCCTATTTGATTCTCCTAAATTATCATTGGAACATTGGAGTCGTTCTGGTTTATGGTCTTTAAATCTTTCCCTGCAGCCCTCAGTGCCAGGGGGTTTGGAGAACTGCTTCAAAGATGAATTTAAATAAATCTTTCCTTAAAAAAACATTGTTTATTTCACTTTCAAAATGGTTTTGCCTCTGAGGTTTTTCATGAACTTCTCTTTGAAAGTGAAAGTATTGTTAAAGGAGCTAAATTATCTCTGTAGCCCCTGAGAGCTCCAAGGTTTACTCGGAGCTCTGTAGTTGCTTTGGTTGAGCTGGCATGGGCCACAGATGATTCACAGTGTTAGAATGATTACTATTTGGGTCACACTGATGGATGCTGAGAGAAGGGCAGGCAGAGAGGATCTCCTTGGCATAGCTTCGCCTGACGTACCAATCCTGTCTTTCAAGCCAAAGATAACTGCTGTTCAGTATAATTGATTGGACCCAAGCATGTGAATGGACTGAAGTTCATTGAGAAGTACAAAGCAGGACATAGTCTTCTGTGAGCTAATTGGTTCTTGGGCTGTGATGGACCATAGTTTGATCTAAATCAAAGCAAAATTAAAGGACTCTGTCTGTTTTTTTCCACTGTTGAACTACATCCAAATACTTTGGTAGCTGGGTCAGGGTAGTGTGTGCTTGGCCTGACGGAGCTGGCCACACCACAGGGGTGCTAGAGGCAGATTGTGTTTCTAGCAGTCTGGCCTCGAGTGAATTGGTGTTGGGGTTAGGAAATTAATGTCTCACCAGAACACCATTTTCAGGAAACGTCTATGAAAAACTAATTTCATAGTTATTTAATAATGTTTCTATCCAGAATATGTTAAGATCTCTGTTTGTTAAAACAAAAACTACGTCTTATGAAGCTAACCTGCATTGTGGGTTTATTCCAGGGACATCATCCTACTCTCAGCAGGGATATGGCTGGGAGTCCAAGCTATATAGCCTGGAGCATGGCCATGAGAGGCCTACAGACAGAAAGAAGAAGAGCCTTGGTCTGGCGACCCTCAAACGGAGGTTCATCAAAAGGAGGAAGTCCAGCCGATCAGCAGATCATGCGCGGCAGATGCGGGAACTTCTGTCAGGTTGGGATGTCCGTGACACAAACGCCCTGGTGGAGGAATACGAGGGTACGGCAGCCCTCAAGGAGCTAAGCTTCCAGGCCAGCCTGGCACGTGCCGAGGCACCGAGCCTGCAGCGGGATCTGGCTGCCCTCTACCAGCATAAGTACTGCACTGATGTGGACCTCATCTTCCAAGGTACTTGCTTCCCAGCTCACCGGGCCATCCTAGCTGCCCGCTGCCCCTTCTTCAAGACTCTGCTGTCCTCATCCCCTGGCTACGGAGCAGAGGTTCTCATGGACATTGAGACGGCAGGCATTGATGTGCCGATGTTCTCTGCCCTACTTCACTACCTGTACACTGGGGAGTTTGGAGTGGGTGGAGTGGAGGATACCAGGCTGCAGAATGTGGATGTACTGGTGCAACTCAGTGAGGAGTTTGGCACACCCAACTCCCTGGAGGCTGATATGAAGGGCTTGTTTGACTACATGTGTTACTACGACGCTCTGCTCAGCTTCTCTTCGGACTCTGAGATGATAGAGAGCTGCAATGAGCGAGGGGCTGCAGCACCAACAGGGGGCTCAGGAGGCAACGGGTGCCCTGGGACTCCGGATGAGGACCTTAGGGCTCACAAGGCTATCCTCTCAGCACGTTCTCCCTTCTTTAGAAATCTTTTGCAGAGGCGCATCCGCACAGGCGAGGAAATGACAGAGCGCACATTGCAGACTCCCACCCGCATAGTTCTGGATGAATCCATCATCCCTCGAAAATATGTGCAGGTTATCCTCCACTGTATGTACACGGATGTGGTGGAGCTGGGGCTGGTGCTGCGGGGCAGCCCTTCAGCAGGCAGCCTCGGCGAGGTGCAAGCCTTGGTGTCTGGGGGCCGTGGGGCTAGCACACGCACAGAGGAGGCCATGGAGCTGTATCATATCGCTCTGTTCTTGGAGTTTAGTATGCTGGCTCAAGGTAAGTCACAGTTGCACACATTTTCAGAGCATACACTCACAAATCAATAGTACATGATAAGATAAAAAAGAAAGACATCTTTTGATTACAGCCACGTCATCAAGGCTTAGCGGTGCATCTGAGTATGGCTGGGGAATATGACCGTAAATCTTTGAGGACATATTATCAGATTGACCTTCAGGCATAAATGCGATAGTATTATTTTTATACATCGGCGCATGTTTCCTCTCTCACGTTGGCCCACTTCACATATGTATGTCCTGCTATATTACAGTGAAAGATAAGTGAAAGATTCTGGTTTATTGGTTGAACTTATCTTTCATCTTATATTGAGTTTAATAAAATGTTGAAGACTTTATTTTATTGAACATCTACAGACAAAGTGAAACAGTTACAATGTTACAGATACTCTATAAACTATCTGTAGGCAGACTGTTCAAATAAAGTGTCGGCAAATTTAGAACAAAGATATTCATAATGTTTTAATCAGTGTGACATATTTGTTAAATTGTCCAGCTTTACAAGCATAGTCTGCCTCATAATTTAGTTTGCTTTCATTCCTTAATAATGTGTCCACTCACCATCGGCTTAGACAAATTGTTTTGTTTTTCTGTGATAATGTAGCTCGATAGCCTTTACCATGAATTTCAGTGATAATTTGTCAGTGCAGGCTGTCATAATTATAGTGTCTGTTTTCTGGATTCAATGATATGAATTAGATTTTGTCACAACTGGCTGGATTTTTGGCGAATTAATGCCTTGCAAGACTGAAACTTATTTTAATCTCTCCCGCTGTGCATTCATTTGACGTGTCTCACACCCATTGTCTAAATGCATATGTTGGCATATGTAAAAAAAAAAAAAAAAAAAAAAAATGGCTGTGGGAGGCAAGTGTTAAACAGCTTGGCTGACTGTGATGGGTAGCTGCGGCTGCCAGTAACAGATTGATATAGGCTGGAGGGTTTGTCTGTCTCCAGGGGCAGACGGCTTACTGTCTGATACATGAAGCACATCTGAGCTTCTGTCAGCAACTCGTCACTGGTTGTCTATTTCGTCACCGGTCTATCTTTACTCGGATGACACTGTCTTTTTGGCTCTTGCCACTGTTTCAGAATGACCTCGGTGACATACCAAAGGTTGCAGACATGGTTTAAAATGAGTCGGCCACTTTGTCACTCTCACCTCCTCCAGAGTGACACATCTGAGCGCTGTCCAGTTTCCAACACACCTAACAAAGCTCCTCTTTAATCAGAATAACCTTTGTATTATGCAATACCTGAAGCAGTCTCTTTCAAAACACACACACAAAAAGTACTGCATTTGGTCTGCCTGTCATGACCGTGTGGATCCGGAGAAATTCTATGCCCGAACACTGTTTGTATCCTGTAACCATCTTAACTTTCATAGAGCAACAATGATGGGAATTAATTTGTCAAATATTGAAGTGGTGATTTGAGAAGCTTTTAAACGATTTAAAGCATACAATTTCACTGCCTCAGGCTGTGTAATGAAATCAAAACAGTATTATTTCAATATTATTAAAATGCCAAGTTACAATAATATGCAGGATGTCCAAAATGTACGCTG